>CM042909.1:12967500-15467500 GCA_023653625.1 Triadica sebifera
GCACAAAATGGCTTACAATAAGGTTTTGATTTGATTCAAAATATTTTCAATTCATTTGTTCTTTTTGTTCTCCTTGTTCACTCTCTTGTTCTAGATGAATAAATGACTTGCATTTATACTTCCGTAGCAAATTATAGCATTAGAATGCATTAAATATGAAACTAGTCGTTACACCAACCCTAATAATCCCACCTGACATTTTGTTCTTTCATCTTTCATGGTCGCGACTCTGTTTGTCATGGTCATGACTGTTCTTCCAAGTCGTGACTGAAGTAGTGACCTTGGTCGTGAAGCATTCTGGAAGGTTTTGGAAATGTTTGTTCATGGGCGTGACATATATCTTTACGGGCGTGACAACCTTCCAAGTCGTGGTCCAAGCTCTTTGAAAGAATTTGTCATGTCTTTTCATGGGCGTGACATTTCTTTCACGAGCATGACCAAAATGTTCATTCACGGTTGCTATATTCCTTTATGGCCGTGAAATTTAAATGTTGGTTTGTTGGCGCTAGGCTTAATCACGGGCGTGAACATGCTACTTCTTCAATTTTATCTTTTCTTCCATTCTCCATTCTTGCTATCATATTCCATACATTGTTCAATGGACTTAGAAAATAAGTATGTTAAATACAATATTGCTATTTTATTTGTTATCATCAAAATGAAGGAAATACCCCTCAAGGTTCAACAGCTATATTAAGAGGTTGGTCACCTTGGATTTTGTGATGGATCATGAATTAAGTATTGACTCAATTCTAACTAGTTTGTTCGATAGTTTTTCACACTTTGTGCTTAACTATAGAATGAACCAAATCTCCACCACTATTCTTGAGTTGATCAACATGCTCAAGACAGCTGAGTCGTCTATCAAAAAGGCCAGTATGGTTGTGACAATGGTGGACTCTTCTGGATCTAAAAAGAAGAATCTTAAGAAGAATAGGTCTATGAAGTCTAAAAGAGGTGTGGCCAAAAAGAAGGCCAAGGAGAATTCCCGATAGGGGACAAACTTCCATCGTGGCAAGGATGACCATTTGAAGAGAAACTACGAGGCCAACTTAGAGTCCTTAAAGAAGAAGGCATTTGATGCCCCTTCTACTTCAAGTATTTTTTTCATTGAAATTAATATTATTTCCAATAATAATATATGGGTATTAGACACCAGTTGTAGCTCACACCTATGCACTAATATGCAGTGCCTAAGGAATAGTAGGTAGCTTAATAAGGGAGAGTCAGACCTGCGCATTGGAAATGGAGCAAGGGTTGTTGCATTAGCTGTAGGAACTTATATATTGACTGTCCCTAGTGGGATTATGTTAAATTTAAATAATTGTTATTATGTACCTGCTTTAACTAAAAATATTATTCCTATTTCTAGTTTAAATGAAGATGGTTTCCATTTAGCTTTTAGTAACAATTGTTGTTCTATTATGTTGAATGGTATTCTTTATGTCAACGGTACATTATGCAATGCAATATACATATTAGATATGTCAAATCCAATTTGAAACATCAATGATAATAAAAGGCAAAAACAAGATATGTTGAAATCATCGTAGTTATGGCATTTTGCCTTGGTCATATCAGTGAGAAATGTGTGGCTAAGCTACACAAGAATGGCAATTTGGGGTCATTTGATTATGAATCATATGACACATATGAATATTGCTTATTGGGCAAGAGGATTAAATTACCTTTTAAGGGAAAGGATGAACGTGCTAATGGGCTTTTAGACTTAATACATTCAAATCTATGTGGTCCAATGTCCATACACGCCATAGGTGGTTTCATCTACTTCATTACTTTTATCGATGACTACTCATGATATGGGTACATGTATCTTATGAGATACAAATATGAAGCCTTTGAAAAGTTCAAAAAATTTAGAAATTGTAGAGAAACAACTTGGCAAAAGTATTAAAACACTTTGATCATATCGAGAAGGTGAATACTTGAGCCAAGAGTTTCTAGATTATCTAAGGAATAATGGGATATTATCTCAATGGACTTCACCTTATACGCCACAACACAATGGTGTAGTTGAAAGGATAAATTGAACCTTGTTAGACATGGTATGGTCTATGATAAGCTTTGCAGAACTCCTTAAATCCTTTTGGAGTTATGCACTAGAGACTGTTGTTTATATATTAAATGGAGTCTCTTTGAAGTTAGTTGATGTTACTCCATATGAGAAGTGGAATAACAAGAAGCCCACACTTTCTTACATGAGAGTTTGGGGTTGTCCTACTTATGTGAAACAGACAATATCAGATAAATTGAAAGCTAAGTCTTACCAATGTCTGTTTGTGGGATATCCAAAAACATTATATGGATATGAATTCTACCACCCCTAGAACAAAAGGTGTTTGTTTTAAAACATGCTATCTTTTTAGAGAGAAAAGTTCTTCTAAAAGGAGATAGTGGGAGCACAATTGAACTTGAGAAATTTCAAGATGCTCTAGTGGATGCTGATCAATTGCATAAATTCGAGCCTATTATTTGTATATATGATATAATAGCTCAATTCATAGGTCAAAAAGGATATGTATTGTTCCAAAGAGATATGGATTTCTCATTAGTGAATAGAACAAATTACTCATAGAAAATGATGAGCCTACAACCTATGAAAAAATTCTGAATAGTTTAGAATCATACAAATGGCTTCAAGCCATGAAGTTAGAAATGGATTCCATGTATGAAAACCAAGTTGGACTTTGGTTGACCCATCCAAAGGGATAAAGCCTATAGGATGCAAATGGGGTTTCAAAAAGAAAACTGACATGAATGGTAATATGGTTACCTATAAAATTAATCTTGTAACTAAAGGTTATCGTCAAAGATAAGGAATTGACTATGATGAAACTTTTATCCCAATAGCTCTGCTTAAATCCATAAGGATACTCCTAGCCATTGCTACTCATTATGATTATGAGATATGACAAATGGATGTGAAGACAACTTTCCTTAATGGAAATCTAACCGAGCATGTGTATATGACACAACCCGAAGGCTTCATATCCAAAAATGGCAAAAAGGTATGCAAGCTTCAAAGATCCATTGATGGATTGAAGCAAACATCTAGGATTAAGAATATTCAGTTTGATGAGACAATCAAACAATTTGTTTTCTTATAAAATTCAGATGAACCTTGTGTATATAAGAAGGTTAGTGGGAATGCAATTGTATTCCTTGTGTTGTATGTAGATGACATATTGCTAATGGAAAATGATGTCTCAGCCATAAAATTAATCAAATTTTGGTTATCTAAGAATTTCTCTATGAAAGACCTTGGAGAAACAGTCTATATTTTGGGGATAAGGATATATAGAGATAGATCTAAAATATTGCTCGATCTTTCACAGTCTGCATACATAGACAAGATGCTAAAGAGGTTTAGCATAGAGTAGTCCAAGAGAGGGTGTCATATCCATTAATTTAGGCACCCAATTACACATGTTGTTAAGTTGACGCAATGAACCGACCAGAATCTAATTTTGGATTTTGACCGAAATTAATCAAAATAATGATTTATAATTATGATATATTCTTAATAAAGTATTTAAAGTGTTTAAAAGATGTTAAAAATGGTAAATGACTAAATTGCAAAATTTGATAAGTTTTGGGGTCAAATTGTAATTTACTGAAAATTTGATGATTTTATGAGAGGTTATTAATTAAAAGTATATTATGGGAAATTGAAATGTTTGTGGCTGGCCACCTGAACAAAGAAGAAAAGATTTGTAGATTAATCAAGTTTAATATCTAGTATATGGTCAAAGGTGGGGCCCATGTTTGAATTTTGGGTATTTATTTGTTCTCTTCCTTCTTCTCCACATCATTTTCATTTTTTTTGCACAAGACATCAGTTCATGCCAACCCCTCCATTCCCACCATAAGCAAAGCTTTATCTAGAGAGATAAAGAGAGGAAGTAAAGGGAAAAGCACAAGGTGAAGCTATTTTCATACTCAACAATTCTTAAAAAAGCTAGAGAAAGCCAGAAAGGAGGAAAGAGAAAACCTTCAAGTGTTGATCAAGAAGAGAGAGAAGTATATGTAAAAAGCTCTCATTCTCCTCTTTAACTTTCATCAAAGGAAATTATGGTTGTGAGCTCATTTAGAGCTTGTTTAAGTAGATAGAATTTGGGGTTTCATAAGAGAGAGTTTAGGGTTTATAGAGTTTTGATAAGGTAAGGTTTTGATGATGATTTTGTGTGTTTTAGGATTTTAATGAGATAAAGAGCAAGCTCAAGCTAGCAAAGGTAAGGAAAAAGCTACTTAGAGAAAGTGAAGGAGAAAAATAAGAGGTTTATTCAGAACTTAAGGCATTAGCCTATGTTTTATCCTCAAGTTGCATAATTTGAGTATTTGGCATGTAAATTATTGTAAATTAATAGTATTTTGTGATAAAATTATGAGGATGAATATTTGCTAGACTTAGGATGATATTTGGTAACAATTGAGTTATGTTGATTGTGTGTTCTATGCTGGAATTTATAGAGCAATGTGTATATAAAATGTTATAATTTAAGTTATGAAATTCATATTTATATATTCTTAGTTGGGTTTGAAAGCTAAGACATAGGGTTTTGACTTTAATTCAGACCATAAAATCTAAATATGTTTGTATTTTCTCAGAAAAATACATAAATTTCAGACCTGGAATTTATCTAGAAAATGCTGGGCAAAATTGTTAGTGACCAGTCAGTGTTCAATTGATCATATCTTTTTCTAAAAAACTCCACATTTAGTGATTTAAGTTGCATATTAAAGCTAAGATATAAGTCTAAAAGTCTTAATAAGTATCTATAATTTAATTCAGAATGTAACAGGACCAAAATTGATCTTAAAAATATAATATAAAATTTTCTAGTAATAGGGCAGAAAATGAATTGAAAATTTTGATATGTAAACTAATGTGGATCTAATTATATTATGAAAATAGTATTTTCATTGAGTAATTATGTGCTTAATTGAGCCATTAAATGCATGAAATGTATGAATTTAAGAGTTATGAATTTTAATGAAATTAATTAACCACAGAACACCTAACTTAGAACTAGAATTTTAGATAGTTTGGCATGCCAATCAGTGGGATTATTAATGCCTATGATGGCATGAAAAATGAAGTCGGTGATGACACTATAATTAAAGCTAATAATGACACTATTACTAATACTGGTGATGACACTTGTATGTATGTAAATGCTGGTGATTGCACTTGTATGCACATACTATAAATGCTTGGGTGACACTTATAAATGCCTGGATGACAACCCCGTTATCCTAGTTAAAGGTATTATGGGTATAAATGAATTAATAAAATTAAGAGTTCATGATATGTGAAATGGTTGATTATGTAATGATAGTATGACAAAGTAAAATAAATATGAGATATAAATATATGAATTGATATATATGTATATATATGTTAGTTAACAATGAGATAATAAATTGTATGAAAAGTGTGCACCATAAAAGCATGATAAAGTATGTTGCATGAATTGTTTATACATTATGAACATATGGAAATGCATATTGCATGATATAGTATATTGTCTTATCTTTATGCACCACTAAGCTTAGAGCTTAGCATGAGAGTTTCCTTCCACGCTGATTTATAAAGGTAGCTAAAGCTTGTAGATAAAGGCAACAATGATGCTAGTTTTGTAATGCAACTTATTTCTAGAAATTGTGGGTCACGACCTTTTGTATTTATATTTCTTTATTTTGGATTTATAAATTATCTTTTATGGTTTTGTAATTAACCTGACATTTTGTAAATATTATCTTATATAAATGAAATAAACATTATCTCTTTTATATCATTGAACTTTAAGTTAAAAATGTATGGCTTTCTAACATTTATTAAAATAATGATTTCAAAAAGTTGGTGTAGCGCTCCCTTATCTAGGCACTTGAGGCTAGGGTGAGGGGGTGTTATAGTTTTTGGTATCAGAACCCGGTTTGGGTGGTTTTGGGTTTTCAAAAAATTGTTTTCAAAATATTTATGACATATGTATACCCACAATTAAGTGTATGAATTGTTACTGTTGAACCTTGAGGGGTATTTCCATCATTTTGATGATAACAAATAAAATAGCAATATTGTATTTAACATACTTGTTTTCTAAGTCCATTGAATAGGGTATGAAATATGTTAGCAAGAATGGAGAATGAAAGATTAATCTTCAAAAGATAAAATTTGAAGAAGTGGCATATTCACGCTCGTGACCCTATGTGTCACGCCCTAATGAAGCTAACCGCCAACAAACCAACATTTGAAGTTCACGGCCATGAAGGAAGATAGCAACTGTGAATGAACTTTTTAGTCACACCCGTGAAAGAAATGTCACGCCCGTTAACAAACATGACAAATTCTTCTAGAGAGCTTCACGACCAAAGTCACCACTTGGATCACGGCTTGGAAGGTTGTCACGCCCGTGAAGATATATGTCACGCCAAGGTCACCACTTTAATAACGGCTTGGAAGAACATTCATGACCGTGACAAACATAGTCACGCCCGTGAAAGATGAAAAAGAAAGATGTCAGGCGCGATTATTAGGGTTGGTGCAACGACTAGTTTTGTATTAAATGCATTCTAACGGCTATAATTCTCCATGGGAGTATAAATGCAAGTCATTTATGCATTCAGAACAGAAGGATAGCTAATACTTTGAATCAAAATCTTATTGTAATCTATTTGTACATTTAATACTTTCAAAATAAATATTTATTCTCTGTGAAAATCTTTTTGCTCATCATTTTATTGAGCAATAAAGATTTGTAAGTGTTTCTCTCTATAATCATTTATTACTCAAGTGAGGTTTGGGTATTTTTGGGTTGAGTAGAACACTTGTAAGGGTTAGTTGTGTGAGCCTCTAAAACACAAAGAAATGTTATTTGTGTGAGCCTGTAAAATACAAAGAAAGGTTGTTTGTGTGAGTCTGTAAAACACAAAGTGAAGGTTATTTGTGTGAGCCTGTAAAACACAAGGAATTTGTTATTGTGTGAGCCATCAAAACACAAGGAATTTCTGGGTTAGGTGTGAGCTATTGTGAGAAACACCATAGTTGGGAGTGAGCTTGTAAAACTCCATTGTAACACTTAGTGTGTTAGTGAAACTCCCAATTGCGATTGGGGAGAGGAGTAGGGTTTGTTAACACCCAAACCTCTATAAAAATCCTTGTGTCAAATTTCTCTATCCCTCTAAAACTTAACTTTTTATTTCCGCACTTTAAAGTTAAATTTTTAAACTGCAATTCAACCCCCCTTCTTGGCTTAATATCTGGGCAACAGTTACTTACTGATTAGGGTCATTACTTTTATGATATAGGTAGGTCATGGCTTCGGGATCACATCAGATTATGGATGAGGAAGCCGAAAGTAATGAGCCTAGAAGAACAAAGGACTCATCATGACCGAGTTATCGTCGAGCTACTACATCGAGATCTAGTGCCAGTTCATCATGTCACCAATTTGTTGCTAGTTTGGGATAGATGTTTTGAGGAACATGATAGATCTACTACAAAGAGCATCACATCCAACCTCATTTGAGTAACAGTTTGAGAGACTAAGAAAGTTAGGGGCACCCGATTTCTATGGTAAAAGGGAAGATGACCCTTCCGTAGCAGAATTCTGGTTACAATGGTCAAAGAGAATCTTTGACCAGTTACATTGCATAGAAGAGTAGAAGTACAAATATGCAGTGTCCTTGTTGCAAGATCATGCTTATTATTGGTGGCTGTCAGTGTCATTGAGTTTAGAGGCACTTGATCCCCTTACATGGGAGTTCTTTTTGGAGAAGTTCAAGGAAAAGTACATTCCTCCTATCTACATAAATGACAAAAAGATGGATGTTTTCATGTTGAAATAGGGGGATATGTCAGTAACAGAATACGAGAGGGAATTCATGCATTTATGCAAGTATGCTGAGGGTATTGTATCCAAAGAAGCTGATAAATGCTGGCATTTTGAAGATGGGTTGAGGGATCAAATCAAGCTACAAATCTTGACCCTACATCTGGTGAGCTTCCCTAATTTACTAGCATCTGCTAGAATAGTTGAAAGAATCTTGGCGACACAACAGTCAATGCAGGTTAGTCAGGTTAGTAGACCCGCACCACAACAAAGTAGAGGATAGTTGAATGGCAAGAGAGACAAATCTTTTAGTGGTCGATTTAGGCTGGGGGTTCCAGCATACCTCCTTTTTACATGTTGGGACAACTCGAGATATCTATTTCATCAGTAGCTAGTGCATTGACATAGGCATCCTACAGATCTACCCCTCTACTAGTGTGTCAGCATTGTGGTTGTCCTCACCCAAGATAGTGTCAGTTGATGATAGGAGCATGCTTGAGAAGCGAATCCAAGGACCATCTAAGAAGAGATTGTCCATTGCTATAGTTTGGCAAAGGTTCAAGAAGTGTTGAGTCAGTAGCGATATAGACTACGGGATAAGGTAGAGGTTGAGGCCGAAGGCAAGGCAGAGGAGGCTGAGTTGGGCCAAACCTGTTTAGGTCAGACACAGTGGAGAGGCCGAAAGGCAATAAAGCTGCTCTAGTAAGAGCTTATGCCATGTGAGGTCAGGAGCAGAAGGATGCACCCGATGTCATGGTGGGTAAATTCCTTCTCTTTAGTTCTTATATACATGCATTGATAGATCTAGGATCGATGCATTCATACATATGCACACCACCACTGGATCAAGAGTGTTTAGAACCAGAGGCTCTAGAATATGAGATTTTTGTGACTAACCCATTAGGGCACAGTGTGCAGATTAGTAAAGTCTTTCAGGGTTGCCCAGCCAAAATTCAAGACAGCCAATTCCCAGCTGATCTGATAGAGCTACCATTCCATGAGTTCAATGTGATCTTAGAAATGGATTGGCTAGCTCGTCATGGAATGATGGTAGATTGTGGAAGAAGACAGATGAGGATTAGAGTTCCAAATTTGGAGGAAGAGACAGTGGTGATGGGTGAGAATAAAAAATTCCAGATAATGTAATATCAGTGCTAAAAGCTTAGAAACGCATCAGTAGGGGATGTGAGACTTACCTAGCGTATGTGATTGATACAGTAAAGAATAGTCAAAAATTGGCCGACATCTTGACTATTAAGTGAGTTTCCAGATGTGTTTCCTGAGGAGTTACCAGAGTTACCACTTGACCGAGAGACAAAGTTTGCTATCAAGTTAATACCTAGCATTGCTCCTATATCTATTACACCATACCAGATGGCACCTGTGGAGTTAAAGAGTTGAAAATGTAGTTATAAGATTTGTTAGACAGTGGTTTCATCTAACCTAGTGTATCATCATGGGGTGCTCCAGTATTGTTTGTGAAGAAGAAAGATGGCTCTCTGCGTCTTTGCATTGATTATAGACAACTTAATAGGGTGACTATTAAGAATAAGTATTCATTGCCTAGGATTGATGACCTTTTTGACCAGCTAAGAAGAGCAGGTGTATTCTCTAAGATAGATCTTTGATCAGGGTGTCATCAGCTGAAGATTGAGTCAGATGTACCGAAGATGTCATTTAGGACTCGTTATGGTCATTATGAATTCATGGTGATGCCATTTGGCTTGAAAAATACACCAATAACCTTCAGGGACCTAAAGAACTGAGTATTCAGGCCATATCTTAATCAATTTGTAGTTGTATTTATTGACAATATCCTGGTGTATTCTAGAGATCGAGAAAAGCATGATTAACATCTCATAATAGTGCTACAAATACTGAGAGAGAAGTGTTGTATGGTAAGTTATCAAAGTGTGAGTTTTGGCTTGAAGCAGACAGTTGTTTGGGTCATGTAGTCTCAATAGAAGGTGTTCGAGTTGACCCTAGTAAGATCGAGGCTATTCTGAATTAGAAACCAACTCGTATTGTGACAGAAGTAAGGAGTTTCCTCATATTAATAGGATATTATAGGAGGTTCATGAAAGGATTTTCATTATTAGCAACTCCTTTGACACAATTGCTACAAAAAGATATAAGTTTTGAGTGGATAGATAAGTGTCATATGAATTTTGAAAGTCTCAAGGCGATGTTGACTAAAACACCGGTGTTGACTCAGCCTACTCTAGGGAAAGATTTTGTGGTATATAGTGATGCTAGTCATAATGGTTTGGGTTGTGTTCTAATGCAAAAAGGAAGAGTGATTGTATATGCATCTAGACAGCTTAAGCTACATGATCTTAATTACCCGACACATGACTTGGAACTTGCAACAATAGTTTTTGCTCTTAAGATTTGGAGACATTACCTGTATGGAGAAAGGTGTTACATTTACACAGATCATAAGAGCATAAAAGTCTTAAGTACCTCCCTTCACAAAAGGATTTGAACTTAAGACCACAAAGATGGTTGGAGTTGATTAAAGACTATGATTGTGTGATTGACTATCATTCAGGAAAAATGATTATGGTGGCTAATGCCTTAAGCAGAAAGATGTTAGCTGAGTTGCGAGTGGAGTCTACTTTGATGTAGAGGATTAAAGCGATTTAGAATCAATATGAAAAGCTGGTAAAGATAGTCGAAGTCGTGAAAAAGGGAGAAAGGTTGGAATTTTCTTTGACAGATGATGGTACCATGTATTTGAAGAACCGGATTTGTGTACCGATTATAGAAGAGTTGAAGTCAGAAATTTTAAAGAAAGCTCATGAAATGGTCTATACTATGCATCTAGGTAGAAACAAAATATACCAAGACTTGAAAACTCAATACTGGTGGTCAGGAATGAAGAAAGATATTATTGAATATGTGGCCAAGTGCCTCACTTGTCAACAAGTGAAAGTACAAGATTGCTACAACCGATACCCATACCAGAATGGAAGTGCGAAAAAGTCACGATGGATTTCGTATCCGATTTACCCAACCTAAACGTATGAATTGTGTGAATTTAAGAGTAATGAATTTTAATGACATTAATTAATCTCCAAAACACCTAGCTTAGAACTAGAATTTGGGATAGTTTGGCATGTCAATCAGGGGGATTATTAATGCCTATGATGACATGATTAATGAAGCTGGTGAGGACACTATAATTAAAGTCGGTGATGACACTTGTATGTGCATACCATAAATGCTCGTATGGAACTCATAAATATCTGGATGGCAACCCTGTTATCCTAGTTAGTGGTTCCTAGGTGTTATGGGCATAAATGAGTTAATGAAATTAAAAGAGTTCATGATATGTGAAATGGTTGATTATGTAATGATAGTATGGTAAAGTAAAATGAATATGAGATATAAATATATGAATTGGTATATATATATGCTAATGAACAATGAAATAATAAATTGTATGAAAAGTGTGCACCATAAAAGAATGATAAAGCATGTTGCATGAATTTTTTTATTCATTCTGAACATATGGCAATGCATGTTGCATGATATAGTATATTGCCTTATCTTTATGCACCACTAAGTTTAGAGCTTAGGATAGGAGTTTCCTTCCACGCAAATTTAGAAAGGTAGTTGAAGCTTGTAGACAAAGGCAATAGTGATCCTAGTCCAGTAAAGCAGCTAATTTCTAGAAATCGTGGGTCTTGGCCTTTTGTATTTATATTTCTTTATTTTGGATTTATGAATTATCTTTTATGGTTTTGTAATTAACCTGATGTTTTGTAAATATTATCTTATGTAAATAAAATGTACATTATCTTTTTTATATCATTGAGCTTTGAGTTAACAAAATGTATGTTTTCTAGCATTTATTAAAATAATGATTTGAAGAAGTCGGTATAGCACTCTCTTATCCAGACACTTGAGGCTGGGGTGGGGGTGTTATAGAGGATATATTCCTATGAGCCATGGGATTAGTCTCTCGAAATCTATGTGTCATGAGTTTGATTCCATATGCTTCAACTATATGATCAATCATGTACGCTATGTTTTGTACAAGATCCAATGTTTCATATGCTCTAAGTGTTATGAGAAGATACCAATTGGACCCTAATTTGAGTCATTGGGTGGCTGTCAAGAATATCCTTAAGTACTTAAGAAGGACTAAGGATGTATTCTTGATAAATGGAGATGGAGATCTTATTGTGAGCAGGTATACCGATGCCAGCTTCCAATATGACAAAGATGACTCAAAATCCCAGTCAGGTTATATATTCACACTAAATGGTGGAGCAGTCAGTTAGAAAATTTCCAAACAGGAAAGGACTACTGATTCCACAACCGAAGCAAAGTACACTGCAACTTCTGAAGTACTAAAGGAAGCATTTGGGATAAAGAAATTCATTATGTAACTTGTAGTGGTTTCTAGCATTGTTGATACAATACAATACAATTGTATTGTGACAATAATGGAGCATTACACAAGCAAATGAGTCACGGTCTCATTATAGATCTAAACATATACTCTGTTGCCCAGACAATGAACCAAGAAGGGGGTTGAATTGGTTAGAAAATAAAATTTTGCTTAATAGAAAGTGCAGAATAAATAAAATAGAGGAAGGAATGAGAGATATCACACATAAGATTTATAGAGGTTCGGGTATTAACAAACCCTACTCTTCTCGCCAATTTCAGTTGGATGTTTCACTAACACAATATGTGTTACAATGGAGTTTTTCAAGCTCACTCCTAACTATAGTGTTTCTCTCAAAGGCTAACACCTAACCTAGAGATTCCCTTGTGATTTTCAATGGCTCACACAAAAAACCAATTCCTTGTATACCCAAGTTCACTTTTGAGTAATTGATTACAATGAAAAACACTCACCAACCTATAATGCTCAGAAGTTATAAGCAATTAGGTTTTCATAAAAAGTAGAGGATTGTTGAAAAATAATTAATGCACAAAGCTACAACAAGATTAAAGATGAAAAATAATTGTTGTTCTTCTTGTTCTTCTATTGTTCCTTATGTTGGGATTCATAAATGACTTACATTTATACTCCCTCTATGAATTATAGCCGTTTGGGTGCATTTAATGGGAAAGTAGCCATTGAACCAACTCTTAATTCGTGCCTGACATGTTTTTCTATCCTAGTTCACTGACGTGACTATATGTGTAACGAGCGTTAATGTTCTTCCAAGTTGTGGTCCAAGTGGTGACTCTAGTCGTGACATTCTTTGGAAGAATTGGAAATATTTGGTCACGGATGTGACTATATGCGTTACAGGCATGAATGTTTTTCCAACCCATAGTCCAAATGGTGACTCTGGCCGTGACACTCTCTGGAAGAATTGGAAATGTTTGGTTATGGGCATGACCAATCTTTCATGGGCATGAATTGTTTGGTCATTCACTGTTGGTTTGATCCTTCATGGCCGTGAACTTTGAATGGTGGAAAATTGGTGCTAAGATAAATTCACGGGCATGACACTTTGCTATTTCTTAGATTTTTATCTTCAAAAGTTGTCTTTCAATCTTGCTTCATGTTTTAATCAAAGTATATCATGTTTAACACACTAATTAGAACACAAACATTGTTAAATACATTATTACTATTTTATTTGTTATCATCAAAAAGACAGAAATACCCCTCAAGGTTCAACAATCTCTCCCTTTTTGATGTTGACAAATAATCTAGCAATATGTGCTTTTGAGAAGTCTCCCCCTCAAAAGGTGCTTAAGATAAAATAATAAAGTGCAAGATTTGAAAGAAATATAGCAAAGGTATTTGCAAACTAATAAGGTATATGCAAGGTATATCTTAAGTATATCTCATCAAATAAAACATGTATAACTAAGTGTATTCAAAGTATATGTGAGATATATGTTAAGTATATCTCATGCATTAAATAAAATGAGTTCAAATAAGTTTAAGTTGCAAGGTATATGTGAGGTTATGCATATCATCAATTGAAATAAAATTTGCATATTTCATTATATAACCACACATTGCATATTACATATTCATGCCATCATATATTGAACACATATATGCTTGTTTCTCCCCCTTTGTTACCAGCAAAAAGATTGAAATCTAAATAAGATAGTACTATTAAAAATTAAAGGACAAGGATTACATGAAAATTAAAATGCATAAAGATAAAGTCCTATTACAACAAAGGTAAAGCTACTACATGATAACTAGGACTCTAAGTAGGCTTAAAGCCTGACAAATCATCCCTAAGGCATGCTACCTCTGATGAAGGAGCGCTTAAGCCATTAAAAGGAAAGTAAAATGAGTCATGGTCATGACATTAAACAGTCACGGGCGTGAAAAAGGCTTTTCACGGGTGTGACAAATATAGTAATGGGCATGAAGCTTGGTCTTCACTACCTCTTCCCGTGAGGCAACTCGTGAAGCAAAGTGTGAAAGTTTCTGGTACTTTTTGCTATCATTGTTCATAGCCGTGAATATATGTTATGGGCGTAAACCACCTTAAATCTTTAAAAAATAAAACTAAGTCTAAAACAAGACTATAAGATTTCTAAAAAGTTTCTATGCCTTAAAACACATATTTCTATCATGTTAACCACTTCATACCATAAAATCAATCATGTAATATGCATCATAGGAAGGAATTAACATTCAAGGTTCACATGACATACAATTGGCAAAAAAAATTAAAACAATGTTGATCCATCAAGCATACCAAGCTCTCTTCTTATAAAACAAAAACTTTCTTCATTAAGAGGTTTGGTAAAAATATCTGCCAATTGATTATTTGTATTAATAAATTCTAACACAACATCTTCATATTGAATATAATCCCTAAGAAAATGATATCTAATGTCAATATGCTTAATTCTAGAGTGTTGAATGGGATTCTTAAATAGGTTGATGACACTAGTATTGTCATATTTTATGGGTATATGGTCCAAACTATGACCATAATCCTTAAGTTATTGTCTCATCCATAGGATTTGAGTGCAGCAACACCCTATTGCCACATATTCTGCTTCAGCAGTAGACAAGGCAACCGAAACTTTTTTCTTGCTAAACCAAGAAACTAAGCATTCACCAATAAAGTGACAAGTGCCTGAGATACTCTTTTTATCCAAAAGACTACTGGCATAATTTGCATCCGAATATCCTATGATATGGAAAGATGAATTTTTAGGATACCATAAGCCTAAATGCAATGAGCCATTTAAGTATTTTAAAATCCTTTTTACAACATTCAAATTTGATTGTTTAGGACAAGATTGAAATCTAGCACATAAGCATACACTATACATTATATGGGGCCTAGAGGTAGTAAAGTATAAAAGTGATCCGATCATACCTCTATAGAGTTTTTAATTTATGCTCTTCCCCTTCTCATCTTTGTCCAATTTTGTTGATGTGCTCATAGGAGTCTTAGCATTTTTGCATCCTCCTATTCCAAATTTCTTGATTAACTTTTTGGTGTACTTGGATTGGTTAATGAATATGCCCTCATTGCTTTGCTCAAATCGTAGACCAAGGAAGAACTTAAGTTTGCCCATCATGCCCATTTCAAATTCTCCAGTCATACACTTAGCAAATTCTTGGCAAAACAATTCATTAGTAGACCCAAATATGATATCATCAACATAAACTTGAACAATTTGAATGTCATGCTTATGCTATTTTAATAAACAAGGTTGTATCAATATGTCCTTTTGAAAAATTATTTTCTAAAAGAAAAGAACTTAGTCTTTCATACCAAGCTTTTGGATCTTGTTTTAATCCATACAAGACTTTTGATAGTTTAAAAACATGATTAGGCAAGTTATGACTTTCAAAACCCAGAGTTGTTCTACATACACTTCCTTTTCTGCAAAACCATTTAAGAATGCACTTTTAACATCCATTTAAAAAAATTTAAAATTCATATGGCATGCAAATGCTAAAAATATTCTTATGGCTTCTAATCTAGCTACCAGAGCATAGGTTTCATCATAGTCTATACCTTTTTCTTGATTATAACCTTTGGAAACTAACCTAGCTTTATTCCTAGTTATTGAACCTTGTTCATTTAACTTATTTCTAAATACCCATTTACTACAAATGATTTGATGGTCTTTGGGTCTAGGAACTAAGGTCCATACCTTACTTTTCTTAAATTGGTTGAGTTCCTCTTGCATAGCAATCACCCAACTTTCATCATTAAGAGTTTCATCAATATTTTTAAACTCAATTTGAGAGATAAAAGCAAGGTTAGAATCTAAGAGTTTGAGATCAGATCTAGTACTTACACCCTTAGTAGGATCACCAATGATTTGTTCCTTAAGGTGATTCTTTATCATTTTCCATTCCTTTGGGAGCTCTTGGTTGTCTTGCTCTTGAGCTTGAGGTAGAGAGACATTTTGTTGTTGTTTTTCTTGATCATCATCATATTTCTCATGATGAAGATCAAGCTTTTCCATTGTACCTACAATATCATCAAAAACACTACCTTTCACAAGATCAAGCTTACTAGATTCATCAAAAACAACATGCATAGACTCTTCAACAACTAAAGACCTTTTATTAAAGACTCTATAAGCTTTGCTAGTTGTAGAGTATCCTAAGAAGATACCTTCATTAGATTTAGAGGAAAATTTTCCAAGGTTGTCCTTGGTGTTTAATATAAAACACTTACATCCAAATACTTTAAAGTAATATATCATGGATTTTCTTCCATTCCATAGCTCAAAAGAAGTTTTGTTTAAAAGTGGTCTTTTGAAAATTTGATTATAACACGCAGTATTAATGACTTTGGCCCAAAAGTAGGTTGGTAAACCATACTCATTGAGCATTGTTCAAGCCATTTCAATTAAAGTTTGATTTTTCCTTTCTACTACCCCATTTTGTTGAAGTGTCCTAGGAGTTAAAAATTTTGTGAAATACCATATTCTAAACAAAAGTTTTCAAAATTTTCATTTTCAAATTCTTTACCATGATCGCTTCTTATTTTGGAAATAAAATAGCCTTTTTCATTTTGAACTGTTTGAGAAAATATTTTGAAAGATTCAAAGGCATCACTCTTTCGAGCTAAGAAAATTATCCAAGTAAATCTAGAGTAATCATCAACATTGACAAAAGCATAGTGTTTACCTCCTAAACTAGCAACTCTAGTAGGTCTAAAAAGATCTAAATGCAAAAGTTGTAGAGGGTTAAAGGTACTTACTACATTTTTGGATTTGAAGGATTACTTTTGTTGTTTTCCTCTTTGGTAAGGTTTGCATGTCTTATCTTTTTCAAATTTGACTTTTGGAAGTCCATTCACTAGCTCTCTTTTGCTAAGGCTTTGAATTAATTTCATGCTTGCATGACCAAGCCTTTTATGCCATAGCCAAGATTCATCACTAATAGACATAAGACACTTAGAGGAAACGTTAGATATTTTGTGTAAGTCTATTATGTAAGTATTGGCATCTCTATCTCCTTTGAATATCTCTTAGCCACTTAAAGAGGTTACAAGATATTTATTTGGGGTAAAGATAACTTGGTTTCCCTTATCACATAATTGACTTACACTTAACAAATTATGTTTCAAACCATCAACAAGCAAAATATTTTCAATAAAAAGTTGTATTATTAATACCAATAGAGTAAATGCCAATTACCTTACCTTAGCATTGTTCCCAAAGGTTAGTTACCTTACCCCTATCAATTTTTTTGATGTGATTGAAGAGTTCTTTGTTTCCGATCATATGCCTTGAGCATCCACTATCCGTAAGCCAAGCATTTTCCTTTATAGTGGACTTGAGGCATACCTATAAAACCACAATTCAAGTTTAGTTTTTAGGTACCCAAATGAACTTGGTTCCTTGGGGGTTAACACTTGAAGGTTCCCAATGAGTCTTCCTTATCCAACAATGTTTGTTGATATGACCAAATTTTATGCAATAATTGCATTGTTTAGCTCTATATATGTTTTTCATTTTTGACATGCTTTTAGGTCTTAACATCCTTTTAGAATGAGCTTGTATGCAATGACATAGACAAGATGTTGAATAGGTGTTTTCCTAGGTGTATGCATTTTATACATAAAAGCATGATCGGCCTTTTGAGGTTTCCCTCTTAAGCCAAGTGACCCTTGACTATTCTTCTTTTGAATAGAGGGTTTTGTGTGTGATATGCTCTTAGCCCTTGGGACTATTACCTCAATTGTGGAGGTTTGTGGTGCACTAGATGTAACACCCCCTTACCCCATTGTAGTTCTGCAAGGTAAGTGAGCATTATCCGTCTTACTATTTTATAAAATTAATGAAGTGAAGTAAAGTTTTTTTTTACGAAAATATTGCAGACATTGAAATAAAAATTATTACAAGCACAAATACTCAAAATTTTATTTATTTATAAATTACATTAATTTACAATATAATTCATGTCTATAATACACATTGTAGAAAATAAAACAATAATTTAATTTACATAATTTTGATAAAATATACTAAAAAGAAACCAAAGCTTTTGGCTACTTTCTTCTGGGTACCCTGTTTCTTTTCACAATTCTAATTTCTACGGCTACCCTTCTAACTTGCGCAAAAGAAAACCACCCGCGCTAAGCTACTAGCTTAGTGGTGCTTCAATGATAAAAATTTTACATATATATATATATATATATATATATACCCTGTTTCTTTTCACAATTCTAATTTCTACGGCTACCCTTCTAACTTGCACAAAAGAAAACCACCCGCACTAAGCTACTAGCTTAGTGGTGCTTCAATGATAAAAATTT
Organism: Triadica sebifera; assembly: GCA_023653625.1. Lineage (NCBI taxonomy): Eukaryota > Viridiplantae > Streptophyta > Magnoliopsida > Malpighiales > Euphorbiaceae > Triadica > Triadica sebifera. The sequence continues at coordinate 12,986,093 of CM042909.1, forward strand.
TACATATATATATATATATATATATATATTTCACATATTAATTAATCATTTCAATAACAAGGCATAAAATAAAGAATTATATAAAATCAATAAATTTCAGCAACTATTCAACATTTAACAATTTTAATTCATCTGCATTAGCACAATGCCATATTTTAACATTATTATTATTATTCATTTTTCTTGTGCCTATAACACCTATAACCAAACTAACTAATAGGAATAACGGGGTTGTCATTTCCAGCTATCATAATATTGTACCGAGCGCTTTCATAATAATGGCATTACCGGCTTAATCATTTTGCCATTACTGGCTTAGAAATTTTGCGTTGAGCACATTTATCAATTTGTCATTACCGACTTTTATATTTAGCACTGAGTGCCTAAAATTCCCTGATTGGCATGTCAAACTATTCTCTATTCTAGTTCTAGATTAGGTGTCATAGGGCTTAACTATTTTTATATTAATTCACAATATTTTCAAAAATGACAATATTAATCAAATACCATAATTATGCTTATTTATTTTTGTTCTTTATTCCCATTATTATTGCACTATAATCTCACACATAAATAATTTGTTTTAAAATTTACAATTATTATCAAAGTAAATATTCACATGGATTATTATATATAATTATCACAACACATGCAAAAGCCCAATATTTTATGTTTTTACCTATAGTAGATTTTGGACCTATTTTGGGCTTCATTTTTAGCCCATTTATAATTCGAATTAGAAGTTCTTGTCTTCTAACAATTTTTATCTTATTGTCATAGCTTTCAGATGCATCATAAATCACTCAAATATAAGTTTTCTATCAAAAGTTATGATTAATTGAATACTACATCATCACATAAATTTCTGCCCATAATTTTCTAGACAGATTCTAGGTTTGAAATTCATGCATTTTTCTGGGAAAATCTAGACATAATTAAATTTTATGGTCTGAATAACAATTAAAGCCCTGTGTCTAAGCTTTCATTTTCAATAAAGAACATATAAAATGGAATTCGATAACTCAAGTTATCTGTAAAATAGTCAGGATTGTTCCTGGAATTCTGTACCCGAGTCATCAATTGGCATTACTCCACTTTCCATCCACATTCATCATTTGCATTCGTTTTGATAATAAAATTTCCAGATGTTAACTACATTCATATTCTCAATTATTTCATACCCTTTTGATTCCATTTCCATATAAAATATCAAAAGCCACAACAAATCACACAACATATTACAAACACAAACATATCAAACCTTAATATATAATTCCATACATATTAACAAAATGTAAGATTTTAATCAATGAAGCACATACCTAATCAGCCTTGTTTCTTCCCTTAAACCTTATTTTCCTTCCTTTATTAGATAGCTTTCTCCTTGCCTTTGTCACCCTCCTGAAGGCCTCTCACTTGTTCACTTATTTTTCCTTAAGTGTACCCAAAGTGGACTGAAATCTGTCCCAACTCTTCTCCCTTTTTCCTTTTTTTTTTCCTTCCTTCCTTCTTGCTCCTTTGTTCCCTTTGTAGTAAGAACTCTTTAATTATGATTTTTCTTCTCTGAAAACTAATTTCTTTCCTTACTTTTTCAAGCTTGATTTGCAGCAAAATGGTGGCTTTTGGGATGGAGAAGTGGACGACACTAAGGTGGGAGAAAAGAAGAAGAAAATGGCTTATGGAAGAATGTAGAATTTCTTATTCCTTTTTTTTTTACTTTTATACCTAAATTAAGAAGTGGGTCTCACTAATTAAAATTAATCCTAATTCTTATTGGTTCATTAAGTTAATTAATCTTGACTAACATTTAAACTTTGAGAAATTTCATATTTGCCACATCTTCTTCCATATTCACACTTTTTCTCCAAACAATTTCCATAATACCAATTTTGTCCATAGAAAATTTTATTTTATTTTCTAATTTTACCATTAATCTTTTTAATTCCCAATTAATAATACCCTTAATTATTTTTTCTTATTATTAGTCATTTTTTATGGGTTCAAATTTAGGTTGTGATTGAACCAACGTGCCTCACTATGGTCATGCATAATCGAGGCCTAAATCACTGGATGTTACAATTCTCTCCCTCTTAAGAAAATTTCATCCTCGAAATTTACCTGATTAGGTGGAGCTGAATAACTGAGGATGTTGAGTTCTCATCATTTTTTCACTCTCCCAAGTGGCTTCTTCTACTGCATAATTGCGCCATAAGACCTTTACCAGTGGTACTTTCTTGTTTCGTAGTTCCTTGACTTCTCAAGCTAAGATTTTCACTAGCTCTTCTACATAGGTCAAGTCTAGTTGTACATCTATTGATTCCACAGGTATTACATGCGTCAAATCCGATCTATATCTCATTCACATTGAGACATGAAACACATTGTGGATCTTATCCAATTCTGGTGGTAAGGCCAATATGTAAGCCACTGGACCCACACGTTCAAGTATTTCGTATGGTCCAATAAATATAGGACTTAGTTTCCCCTTTTTACCAAAACAAAGTACTTTCTTCCAAGGTAAAACTTTTAAAAATACCTTGTCTCCAACAGCATATTCAATGTCTTTTCCCTTTAAATTGGCATAGGATTTTTTTCGATCAGTTGCAACTTTTAACCGATCTTGGATTAATTTTACCTTCTCATCTGTCTGCTACACTAATTATGGCCCCATTAACTTATTTTCACCAAGTTTTGTCCAGCATAATGGTGTCCTACATCTCCTTCCATACAAAGCTTTGTATGGTGCCATGCCAAGACTAGTTTGATAGCTATTGTTATATGCAAATTCCATCAATGGTAAGTACTTATCCCAGCTACCCTCAAAGTCAATTAAACAACTTCTGAGCATATCTTCCAGCATTTGAATAACTCGTTCGGATTGCCCATCTGTTTGTGGGTGAAATGTTGTACTAAAAGTAAGTCGGGTCCCCAATGCTTGTTGTAGACTTTTCCAAAATTTTGATGTGAACCGTGCATCTCGATCAGAAATAATAGATACTGGAACCCCATGCAGTCGAATTATCTCATTAACGTATAATTTTGCTAATCGGCTTAACGAATAATCTATCCGAACTGGTAGAAAGTGAGCCGATTTGGTAAGCCTGTCAACAATTACCCATACTGCATCATGTTTCTTTTGCGTCGAAGGCAAACCAGATACAAAATCCATCGTAATCCTTTCCCACTTCCATTATGGAATTGCAATAGGTTGCAACAATCCAGATGGTGCCTGGTGCTCTGCTTTCATTTGTTGACATGTCAAGCATCTTGTAGTATATTCCACTATATCCTTCTTCATTCCTGGCCACCAATAATGAGTCTTCAGGTTCTGATACATTTTATTGCTCCCTGTATGCATAGAATAAGTTGTATTATGTGCCTCTTTTAGAATTATTTGCTTTAATTTGCTGTCATTTGGCATGCACAATCTTCCTCTGTAACTTATGCTTCCATCATCTTCAACCTTAAATTCAGGTATCTCCCCCTTTTTCACTACCTCAGCAATTATCATCAATTTCGGATCTTGCTTTTGAGCTTCTCTCACTTGTTGCCTTAAAGTAGGTTGGACCCGTAACTCTGCCAAAATAAATTATGAGTCTAATTTTTAATTTACTATTAATTTATATATATTATATTATAATTGAGGAAATTTTTAAACTATACCTGCCAGTGTTTTTCTACTTAAGGCATCCACTACTACATTAGCTTTGCCTGACTAATAATCAATAATACAATTATAATCCTTAATTAACTCCAACCAGTGTCTTTGCCTTCAGTTTAACTCCTTTTGTATGGGCAAATATTTGAGGCTCTTATGATTTGTGTATATGTAGCACCGCTTGCCATACAAATAATGTCGCCATATTTTTAAAGCAAACACTATTGCTACCAACTCCAACTTCAATTTTCTAGATGCATAAGCAACTACTTTACCCTCTTGCTAATATACACAACCTAGCCCATTATGAGAAGCATCACTGTATATCACAAAATCTTTCCTTGGAGTAGGTTGGGTCAAAATAGGTGCTTCGGTTAGCATGACTTTTAGCTTCTCAAAGCTTGCCTGACACCGATCTGTCCACTCAAACTTAATTTCTTTTCTGAGCAACTTAGCAATTGGTGCAGCTATGCTTAAAAATCCTTTCACAAACCTTCTGTAGTAGCTAGCTAATCCAAGGAAACTCCGAACTTCTATTACATTGCGAGGCGGCTTCCAACTTAGAATGGCTTCTATTTTGTTAGGATCAACACGAATTCCTTCAAATAAAATAACATGCCCTAAGAATCCTACTTCTTCTAATGAGAACTCACATTTTGACAGCTTTGCATACAATTGATTTTCCTTCAAAGTCTAAAGTACTATTCTGAGATGCCTATCATGTTCTCCCTTGTCCCCTGAATACACCAAGATATCATCTATAAAAACTACCTCAAACTGATCAAGGTAAGGCCTAAAAATCCTATTCATCATATCCATAAAGGCAGCTGGTGCATTCGTTAAGCCAAGCGACATAACAAGGAATTCATAGTGGCCATATCGAGTCCTGAAGGCTATTTTAGACACATCTGATTCTTTGATTTTCAATTGGTGATACCTGGATCTGAGATCAATCTTAGAGAATACTCCCGCTCCCTTCAATTTATCAAACAAATCATCAATTCTAGGTAGTGGGTATGTATTTTTAATCGTCACCTTGTTTAATTGTCAGTAATCAATACATAATCATAGGGTGCCATTTTTTTTATCAAATAACACTAGAGCACCCCATGGTGACACACTGGGTCTTATAAACCCCTTGCCTAGCAATTTTTGCAGTTGAACCTTCAACTCTCTCAATTCTGTACGTGCCATTCTATAAGGAGTAATTGATATCGGGGTTGTACCAGGAATTACATCAATAGCAAACTCTATCTCCCTATATGGTGGTAACCCCAACAAATCTTTAGAAAACACAACTGGGAACTCACACACTATGGGGATGTCCTTGAGTTATGGGCTCCCCTTCCTGGTATCTATCACATGGGCCAAATATGCCTCACATCCCTTTCTAATGTATTTTTTAGCTTTTAATGCAGAAATAGCACTGGTCAAACATGTTTGACCTTCACCTTAAATGATGGTGTCATCCTGGCCATGAATTTTAAGTACGACTTTTCTATATCGGTAGTTAACTATAGCTCTATGCTTTGTCAACCAATCCATACCCAGAATAGCATCGAATACATGAAAAGGTAATTCTATTAAGTTTGTTGGAAATTCTCTACCCTGAATTATTATTGAACTGTTTCTATAAATCTGATTCACTTTTACACTATGTCCCAGCAGATTGGTCACAACTATCTCATATTTTGATGTCTCAGGTATCATGTTCCCTTGTCTAAGTGCAGTTGTGCTTATGTATGAATGCGTGGAACTAGGATCAATCAATGCATGTAAATCAAAGTCAAATAAGGAAAGTTTACCAACTATGACATCTGGTGCATCTTGGTCCTTACGGGCTCTCATCACATATGCCCGAGCTGGAGCTCTACTACCTTTGAGTTTATCAACTATCTCAGATATCCCCTGACTCTGTCCAGTACGACCACCTCTAATTTGGCCTCAACCTCTACCATGGCTCTGTACCGGTGCCATAGTCTGTGCTGGTGCCATACTGCATGTACTAAGTCTGGGACAATCTCTCTTCATATGGTCAGTAGCTCCACATCTCAAACATGCCCCAGTTAACCACCAACACTCTCCTATATGAGATTTACCACAATGCTGACACATAGCCAAAGCTGGTCTCTTGGGAAATGATACTGGTGAACTAGCAGATGATGCTGCGAGTCTAAAATGCTGACCCCGCCTACCAGAAAATGTCTGCCCAGCAGCCCGTGACTGAAAGGGTCTGGGTACTATCCGTCTTTTCCTACCCGATGTCTAGGCCACACTAGCTGTTGATTTCTTGGAGAACCCTTCTATCTTCAACTTTTTTCTTCTTTCAACACTAATGGAAAAGGACACTAGCATAGCAAAATCTGTATGCTGGTAGGAAGCCACTAAATATCCAATCTCTTCATCGAGACCATCTTCAAATCTACGACATTTGTCAGCTTCATCTCCAAAAATCCCAGTAGCATATTTGCTCAGCCTGGTGAACTCCATCTCGTACTCAGCTACTATCATACCTCTCTGCTTTAGATTGAGAAATTCTTGTTGCCCAGATATTGAGCCAAGAAAGGGGGTTGAATTGGAGTTTAAAAAAAATTAACTTTAAAGTGCGGAAATAAAAATTAAGTTTATGAGGGATAGAGAAATTTGACACAAGGCTTTTTATAGAGGTTTGGGTGTTAACAAACCCTACTCTTCTCCCCAATCGCAATTAGGAGTTTCACTAACACACTAAGTGTTACAATGGAGTTTTACAAGCTCACTCTCAACTATGGTGTTTCTCACAATGGCTCACACCTAACCCAGAAATCCCTTGTGTTTTGATGGCTCACACAATAACCAATTCCTTGTGTTTTACAGGCTCACACAAACAACCTTTACCTTGTGCTTTACAGACTCACTCAAACAACCTTTACTTTGTATTTTACAGGCTCACACAAACAACCTTTCTTTGTGTTTTAAAGGCTCACACTAATAACCCTTATAAGTGTTCTACTCTTAACCTAGAAATATCCAAAACTCACTTGAGTAAGACATGATTACAGAGAGAAACATTTACAAATCTTTATTGCTCAATAAATGATGAGCAAAAAGATTTTCACAGAGAATAAATATTTGTTTTGAAAGTATTAAATGTACAAATAGCTTACAACAAAATTTTGATTCAAACTATTAGCTATCCTCTTGTATTGAATGCATAAATGACTTGCATTTATACTCCCATGGTGAATTATAGCCGTTAGAATGCATTTAATACGAAACTAGCCGTTCCACCAACCCTAATAATCGCGCCTGACATTTTTCTCTTTCATCTTTCACGAGCGTGACTCTTTGTGTCACGGTCGTGACTGTTCTTCCAAGTAATGACTGAAGTGGTGACCTTGGTTGTGAAGCATTCTGGAAGATTTTGAAATATTGGGTCACGGGCGTGACAACCTTCCAAACCATGGCCTAACTGGTGACTTTGGTCGTGAAGCTTTCTGGAATAATTTGTCATGAAGGTTCATGGGCATGACATTTATTTCACGGGCATGACTTAAATGTTCATTCATGGTTTGTTGTCTTCCTTTATGGCCGTGAACTTCAAATGTTGGTTTGTTGGCGATTAGCTTCATCACGGGCTTGACACATAAGGTCACGGTCGTGAACATGCCACTTCTTCAATTTTATCTTTTGAAGATTAATCTTCCATTCTCCATTCTTGCTAACATATTTCATACCCTTGTTTAATAGACTTAGAAAACAAGTATGTTAAATACAATATTGCTATTTTATTTGTTATCATCAAAATGACAGAAATACCCCTCAAGGTTCAACAATCTCCCCCTTTTTGATGGTGATAAATAATCTAGCAATATGTGCTTTTGAGAAGTCTCCCCCTCAAAAGATGCTTAGGAAAAAATATTGATGAAGTGCAAGAATTGTAAAGAATGATGAATTGTAGCATTAAAATAAACTTTCTAGTTTTAAGTATGTGCAAGTCATATGCAAAGTATATCCAATATATACCAAAATTCTCTTTAAATCATGAAGTATATGTAAGGTATATGCAAAGTATACTTAAGATATATTTAAGGTGTATAAAGCTCAATTGCATACTTGCATATTCATTTTGAATCAAATTTTTAAGTATTGCACTTAACTCAATAAATTTCTAGTTTCTCCCTACTTAACTCAATATATTGGTAGGTGCTTCATTTGGATTCAAAAATAAGTATTGCTTGCACTTATCTTAATATATTTCTAGTTTCTCCCCCTTTTGTCATCAATAAAAAGAATATCAATAAAGATAAACTGTAATGGAAAACAAAGCAAATATATTAATTATGAAAGAGAAGTACAACCAAATGTAAATAAAGTTCATAAAGGAAATTAAAATTTCCTACAAACAAGCAAGCTAGAAACAGACATTGTAAGGCTAACAGAGACATCTAGCCTATCATCTAGTCGGACATCCTATCCCTAAGACGAGCAACTTCAGCCTCGAGGCTGTCCATCCTAGACTCCATGAAGTCTTTGAGGTTCTCCAACCTCTCATCCATGGTAGCCTGCAGCTGCTCAAATCGTGGTGCCAAGAGGTTTAGCAGCACCTTAGGATGGCATAGCCTTAAAGTTAAGGGCGAGGTTCAAACGTGGAAAGGCTTACGGTGGACAATTAGCTAGAGCTGCAGGTGCTGTAGCGAAACTGATTGCAAAAGAGGGTAAATTGGCCATATTAAAATTACCTTCTGGGGAGGTTCGTTTAATATCCAAAAACTACTCAGCAACAGTCGGACAAGTAGGGAATACAACCACTTGCTGAGCCAAATTTGGTAGGGAAGCCGAGGATTGTCCGATGTCCTGCTCAACCGCTGGAAGTGCCTCCTCAACTCGAGCCCTTTTCCTCTACTGGATTCCTTAGAGGCCAGCTTTGAAGTTCTCTGAGTCATTGTCTTCCCATATGATTTCGCCAGCAGTGTCGATGAAGCGGTAGTATATGTTGTTCTCCTGGACAATTCGAACAGCTGCTCCCATCTTGATGAAGGACTCTACATCCAATCAGTCTCGAGGATGCCCTGAGATGAGATTATAGTGATGGTCATCCAACTTCAGATATCCAAGGTTCAAGGCCATATGGGTTACATACCCACCAATTAGTATGTCTCCAGAGGGCTTGGTGGCAATGGAGAGGAGATGGTTTGCAAACCATCGAGAAAGTGCCACTGCGAGGCCTATTCGGGCCATCTCCAAGAGAAAAAGCTCAGACTTCCGAATGGTGTCATTGCTGTCTCCTCGGGCAAATATGCTATAGGTTAGAAACCTATGCAGATATTTGTGCACTGGGGACCAGAGATGAGTGCTCTTCGTCTTCTTTACATCCCAAATACAATCCGTACCAAAATGAGTCCATGCTCCACTTGCATAGAACTCCACTTCGCTGTCGTTGAGGATGCTGTCCGAGGGTAGGTTGAATAAATCCCCAAATTTTGTGGCAGAGAGAGTGTTTGGATTGCTACACAATTGAAATTTCACTATGCCAGTAGGAGACATTTAAGTGCTCAAAAATTCCAAGGTCGGCTCCCTCAAGTTGGGCTAATGAATGTCCACAAAATCCTTCAAATGACAGGGCTGGAGTTGCTTTGTCATCATTATATCGAGCCCAAGAGTGTGTAACGTCTGCCACTCAAAAGACCTTGAAGAAATGAGAGGCCTTTTCTTAAGGGTTGAGTACCTAGGATGGTAATGCTCCGGGATTATGTTCATTAGGTAGTCTGAGTACCTCCTGGGAGCATGAGATTTCTTTCTAATACCCTTGGATGATCCAGTTTCCATGTTGTTTTGAAGAAATGAACTTTGAAGAGTTTAAAAAAGTTTGACAAAATTTGTGAGGAAACCCTAAGGAAAGATGATATTTGATGATGGAAGGGGTTTTTTATGGTATTTATAGAAGAAATTTGTGACTAGGGGGCTGGAATCTTCAATGTACCATTCAATGTGTGTAAATGAGAGCAGTTTCAAGAAGTTGGAAAGTTGAAATGTGAAAAATAACCGGCAGAATTGTTATATAGTCGACCCCTTCATGGGCGTGAAATATGTAGTCACGGGCGTGAAGTGTCGTGTTCACAGTTTGCTGAAGGGGTGTTATACCCGTGAATAAAGGCGTGAAAATGCATCACGAGCATGAACAAGGCTTTTCACGGGAGTGAATGAAGTCATGAACATAGGCTTCACTACTTGAAGCCATGAACCATGTCGTGAATCAAGTCGTGAAAGCTACTGGATCATTTTGGCTATTTAATTCACAGGCGTGAACATATGTCACAGGCGTGAATTGCCTAAAATTTTCATCAAATAAAATTAAGTCCTAAAACAAGACTAAAACATTTCTATGAAGATTCTATCCCTTATAACATAAGTTTCCATCAAATTTACAACCTTATATCTAGTGAGATGATACAAAAGCAAGATTATCACCTAAGATTTGACAATTTGGCAATCACAAGGTTAATCCATCAATCATATCAAGTTCTCTTCTAATGAAATTAAATCTTTCCTCATTTAGAGACTTAGTGAATATATCTGCCAATTGATTTTCTGTGCTTATAAATTCCAATGCAACATCTCCATATTGAACATGATCTCTAATAAAGTGGTGTCTAATGTCAATATGCTTACTTCTAGAATGTTGAGTGGGATTCTTTGAAAGATTTTTAGCTATTGTCACATTTAATAGGTATATGGTTCATATCATGACCATAGTCCTTAAGTTGTTGTTTCATCCAAAGGATTTGTGTACAACAACATCCTGCTGCTACATACTCTGCTTCAGCAATTGAAAGAGCAACTGAAACTTGTTTCTTGCTAAACCAAGAAAATAAGCACTCTCTAATAAAGTGATAAGTACCTGAAGTAGTTTTTCTATCTAAAAGACTACCAGCATAATCTGCATCTGAATATCCTACAATATAAAAGGATGAATTTTTAGGATACCACAAACCTAGATGCAATGAGCCATGTAAATATCTTAGAATTCTTTTTACTGCATGTAAATGAGATTCTTTTGGACATGATTGAAATCGTGCACACAAGCATACACTAGACATTATGTCGGGTCTAGAAGCACTAAGATATAAAAGTGATCCGATCATACCTCTATAGAGTTTTTCATTAATGCTCTTACCTTTTTCATCCTTGTCCAATTTTGTTGATGTGCTCATTGGAGTCTTGGCATTCTTGCATCCTTCCATTCCAAATTTCTTAATTAAATCTTTGGCATATTTGGATTGGTTGATGAATATGCCCTCATTTCCTTGCTTTATTTGTAGACCAAGGAAATATTTAAGCTCTCCCATCATGCTCATTTCAAATTCCCTAGTCATACACTTAGCAAACTCTTGACAAAGGAATTCATTAGTGGAACCAAATATGATATCATCAATATAAATTTGAACAATTAGAATGTCATGCTTATGCTTTTTAATGAATAATGTGGTGTCAACATTCCCCTTGGTAAAGTTATTTTCTAAGAGAAAAAAACTTAGTCTTTCATACCAAGCTCTTGGGGTTTGTTTCAAACCATATAAAGCTTTTGAAAGTTTAAAAACATGATTTGGCAAATCATAGCTTTCAAAACCTGGTGGTTGTTCTACATAAACTTCTTCTTCTATATAACAATTTAAAAAGGCACTTTTTACATCCATTTGAAAGAGTTTGAAATTCATATGGCATGCATATGCTAAAAGTATTCTTATGGCTTCTAATCTAGCTAAAGGTGCATAGGTCTCATCATTATCTATTCCTTCTTCCTGATTATATCCTTTTGCAACTAATCTAGCTTTATTCCAAGTTATTGATCCTTGTTCATCTAGTTTATTTCTAAATACCCATTTGTTTCCTATGATTTCATGCTCCTTAGGTCTAGGTACTAAGGTCTATACCTTACTTCTCTCAAATTGGTTGAGTTCCTCTTGCATTGCAATCACCCAACTTTCATCATTAAGATCCTCATCAACATTTTTAGGCTCAATTTGAGAAATAAAAGCAAGGTCAGTGGCTAAATGTTTGAAATGGGATCTAGTACTTACTCCCCTTAAAGAATCAGCAATGATTTGCTCCTTGGGATGATCTTTTGTCATTCTCCATTACTTTCGGAGTTCTTGCCCATTTTCTTCTTGAGCTTGAGGTAGAGTATCATCTTGATGTGAATCTTCTTGATCATTTTATTCTTTTCCATTTCTAAGATCAAGTTTTTCCATAGCTCCTACAACATCATCAAGAACACTACCTTTCACAAGATCAAGTCTGCTAGATTCATTAAAAACAACATGCATAGATTCTTCAATAGTTAATGATCTTTTATTAATACTATATATGCTTTGCTAGTTGTAGAGTATCCTAAAAAGATACCTTCATCAGATTTTAAGGCAAATTTTCCAAGGTTGTCCTTGGTATTCAATATGAAGCACTTGCATCCAAATACTCTAAAGTATGATATCAAGGGCTTTCTTCCATTCCATAGCTCAAATGAGGTTTTGTTTAAAAGAGGTCTTTTAAAAACTCGATTTGAAATATAACAAGCAGTGTTTATGGCTTCTACCCAAAAGTAAGTTGGTAGACCATACTCATTGAGCATTGTTCTAGCCATTTCAATTAAAGTTCGATTTTTCCTTTCAACTACCCCATTCTGTGAAATGCCATATTCAAGACAAAAACTTTCAAAGTTTTCATTTTCAAATTCTTTGTCATGGTCACTTCTTATTTTTGAAATATAATATCCTTTTTCATTTTGAACTCTTTTAGCAAAGTTTTTGAAATTTTCAAAAGCATCACTCTTTTGAGCTAAGAAAATTACCCAAGTAAATCTAGAGTAATCATCTATGATGACAAAGGCATAGTGTTTACCTTCTAAGCTTGAAATTCTAGTAGGTCCAAATAAATCTAAATGCAGGAGTTGTAGAGGTTTTGAGGTACATACTATGTTTTTGGCTTTGAAGGATGACTTATGTTGCTTTCCTCTTTGGCAAGGTTCACGGGTCTTGTCTTTTTCAAATTTGACTTTTGGCAATCCCTTTACTAATTCTCCTATGCTGAGGCTTTGAATTAAGTTTATGTTTTCATGCCCAAGCCTTCTATGCCACAGCCAAGATTCATCACTAGTAGACATAAGACACTTAGAGGAATGGTTAGATATTTCATATAAGTCTATTATGTAAGTGTTGACATCTCTATTTCCTTTAAATATCTCTTGACCATCAATAGAGGTTACAAGACATTCGTTGGAAGTAAAGATTACTTTGTTTTCTTTTCTCTGGCTCTGCTTCAAGCTCCCTATCTCTTTTCACTGCCATTAGTATTCATGATGCTCACGTCTTCATTTGCTTCTTCTATGCCAGCAACTCTTGAGCCATAGTCTTTAAGAGGAAGACTTCTCATGATTTTGTTGTTTACATCTTCCAAGCTCAGATGCTTCCCAAGTTTCCTCATTCCATTTATAATGGCTAGAAGACGGTTGGTCATGTCAGTGATTGACTCATTAGATTTCATGTTGAAGAGCTCATATTCTGAGGTAAAAAGTTGAATCTTCTTGGATTTGACTTGCTTAGTTCCTTCATGATAATTTTCCAATGTCTTCCACATGCTGTAGGCTATTGGGTAGTGTTGTATTCTTCCACATTCTTCAATGGATAATGAGCTTAAGAGGAATGTCATTGCCTTCTTGTTTTTGAAATTTGCTCTTCTTTGAGGCTTTGTCCAATCATCTCTTGATAAGATTTCTTCTTCACCATCAGTTCCTCTTTTGGTTGGTGGTGTCCATTCTTTTCGTACACTATCCTAGACTTCAATTCCTTCACTTTCCAGGTATGTCTCCATCCAAAACTTCCAATGGCCATAATTTGCTCCATCAAAGTAAGGTTTGAGACTTTGGAATCCTTAACTGGCCATATCTTAATCTTTACTAGCGCTTTTTAGGTTTAGATGCTAGACAAAACTTTGATAGCAATTGTTTCCCAAATATTGAGCCAAGAAGAGGGGATAGAGAAATTTAAAGTGCGGAAATAACAATTAAGTTTAGGAGGGATAGAGAAATTTGACACAATGATTTTTATAGAGATTCGGGTGTTAACAAACCCTACTCCTCTCCCCAATCGCAATTGGGAGTTTCACTAACACACTAAGTGTTACAATGGAGTTTTACAAGCTCACTCCCAACAATGGTGTTTCTCACAATGGCTCACACCTAACCCAGAAATCCCTTGTGTTTTGATGGCTCACACAATAACCAATTCTTTGTGTTTTACAGGCTCACACAAACAACCTTTACCTTATGTTTTACGGGCGTGACTCTTTGTGTCATGGTCGTGACTGTTCTTCCAAGTCGTGACTAAAGTGGTGACCTTGGCCGTGAAGCATTCTGGAAGGTTTTGAAATATTGGGTTATGGGCGTGACATATATCTTCACGAGCATGACAACCTTCCAAGCCGTGGCCTAAGCGGTGACTTTGGTCATGAAGCTCTCTGGAAGAATTTGTCATGAAGGTTCACGAGCATGACTTTTATTTCACGGGTGTGACTTAAATGTTCATTCACGGTTTGTTGTCTTCCTTCATGGCTGTGAACTTCAAATGTTGGTTTGTTGGCAGTTAGCTTCATCACGGGCATGACACATAGGGTCATGAACGTGAACATGCCACTTCTTCAATTTTAACTTTTGAAGATTAATCTTCCATTCTCCATTCTTGCAAACATATTTCATACCCCGTTCAATAGACTTAGAAAACAAGTATGTTAAATAGAATATTGCTATTTTATTTGTTATCATCAAAATGACAGAAATACCCCTCAAGGTTTAACAATTCTCACTTTTTCTCATCCACATGAATTCTCCATGTCTGAGGGTTCAGAGTCTGAGGTTTCACTAACACCAACTTCCACCAGTCATAGGCATGCTCCTGAAGGAAGGATACTGCATATCTAATCTTGTACTCCTCCAGACAATGGTGTTTCTCACAATGGCTCACACCTAACCCAGAAATCCCTTGTGTTTTGATGGCTCACACAATAAACCAATTCTTTGTGATTTAAAGGCTCACACAAATAACTCTTACAAGTGTTCTACTCTTAACCCAAAATATCCAAACTCACTTGAGTAGGAGATTACAAAGAGAAACACTTACAAATCTATAATGCTCAGACAATGATGAGCAAAAAAATTTTCACAGAGAATAAATGTTTGTTTTGAAAATATCTAATGCACAAATGGCTTACAACAAGATTTTGATCCGAAGTATTAGCTATTCTCTTATTCTGGATTCATAAATGACTTGCACTTACACTTCCATGATGAATTATAACTGTTTGGTTGCATTTAATACGGAAATAGTCATTGCACCAATTTTTATTTTCGTGCCTGACATGTTTCTCTTTCCTCTTTCACGGTCGTGACTGTTCTTCCAAGCCGTGACTTGAGTGGTGATTTTGGCCGTGAAGCATTTTGGAAGGATTTGAAATATTTGATTTTCATGAGCATGAACATCCTTTCTAGTCGTGGTCCAAGTAGTGACTCTGGCCGTGAAGCTCTCTAGAGGAATTTGACATGTTTTCTCATGAGTATGACTTTCTTTCACGGGTGTGACTGATATGATCATTCACGGTTGCTATCATTGTTCATAACCGTGAACTTTAAATGTTGGATAGTTGGCGCTAAGCTTCATCACGGGCGTGAACATGTTATTTCTTCATTTTTTGTCTTTTTAAAGTTAGCCTTCCATTCTCCATTCTTGCTATCATGTTCCATACCCTGTTCAATAAACTTAGAAACACAAGTATATTAAATACATTATTGCTATTTTATTTGTTAGCATCAAAATGATGGAAATATCCTTCAAGGTTCAACATTTTCTTAATTTATCAATCTGGGGTTTCGGTTGAGGTGAGGGAGCTAGTTGAGCTGGTGGTGGCATAACTTGTGTTATCTTCTGTAGCAAGGCAGCCATCTGTTGCATAAAGGGTACTTGACCCGGATCAATTTGTTCTTCAGCATGTTGTGGAGCAATCACACTGGGCTTCGAAGCTCTAATTGATGTTGACCATCTATGAGTAGCCGAATTAGCTATATTATCACCCTCATGTTCTTCGTGACTTCCCATTGATTCCATATCCATTAAAACCTATATTGTCAGAAGAAGGGTCCCTTATTAGAATATAGCAGCTTAAAACAATGCAAATACTGAAAACATGCACTTATCTTCCCATACCCACTAAATAAGAATCATTAAAACCTATAGCTCTTATACCAAAAATTGTAACACCCCCTTACCCCACTATCGCTCAGTAAGTAAGTGAGCATTACCCATTTTACTGTTTTATAAAATTAATGAAGTGAAATAATTTTTTTTTTATGAAAATATTGCAGACATTGAAATAAAAATTATTACAAGCATAAATAATTAAAATTTTACTTATTTATAAAGTACATTAATTTACATTATAATTCATGTCTATAATACACACTGTAGGAAATAAAAACATAATTTAATTTACAAACTTTTTGATAAAATATACCAAAAAGAAAACTAAAGCTTCAGGCTGCTTTCCTCCGGGTACCCTTCTTCTTTTGACAATTCTAATTTCTACGGCTACCCTTCTAACCTGCGCGAGAGGAAACCACCCGTGCTAAGCTACTAGTTTAGTGGCGCTTCAATGATAAAACTTTTACATATATATATATATATATATATATATATATATATATATATATATATATATATATATATATATATATATATATATATATATATATATTTCATATATTAATTAATCATTTCAATAATAAGGCATAAAATAAAGAATTATATAAAATAAATAAATTTCAACAACTATTCAACATTTAACAATTTTAATTCATCTACATTAGCAAAATGACATATTTTAACATTCTTATTATTTTTCATTTTTCTTGTGCCCATAACACCTATAACCGAACTAACTAATAGGCCTTTCTTGGTTGGTTGTGTCCATTCTTTCCAAACAGTATCCCAAACTTCAATTCCTTCACTATCGAGATATGTCTCCATTCGAAATTTTCAATGATCATAGTTCACTCCATCAAAATAAGGCTTGAAACTTTGAAATCCTTCACTGGTCATTTCTTGATCTTTGTTAGCGCTTATTAAGCTTTGTTGCTAGACAAGATCTGATACCAAATGTTGCCCAGACAATGTTTCTCTGACATATTTCTAAAATAGTGGGACACAGGGCAAATGAAGAGGCAGGGGCAGAACTGGTACAACAGGCAGATGAGTGACTAGATCTGAAGGTCAAAGTTCTAGACCCCCTGCATAGGCTAGAGTATTTGCCATGACTAGGCAGGAGGCAGTTAATGCTCCCGAAGTATTCACTAGTAATATTTATATTTCTGAAATATTAGCATATGCATTAATTGACCCTGGTTCCACACATTCATTTATATCATTGCTTATGGCATCCAAATTGCATCAAAAGCATCAGCCTTTGGGGATTGACATAAATGTGAGCACTCCACTAGTGATAGTAGTAGTTATGAATAATATCTATCATGATTACTTGATATGCATTGATAAAGTTGAGTTAATAGTTGATTTTATTTTATTACCACCATATGAATTTGATGTGATATTGGGAATGGACTAGTTAACTAGATATCATGCAATAATGAATTTCTTTACTAAGGAAGTAATTTTAGAATCACCGAACCAATTCTTATTTCACGTCTGATATGTTTCTATATCCTAGTTCACGGGCTTGACTATATGTGTCACGGGCATGAATGTTCTTCCAAGCTGTGGTCCAAGTGGTGACTCTGTTCGTGACACTCTCTAGAAGAATTGGATATGTTTGGTCACGAGTGTGACTAATCTTTCACTGGAGTGACTTGTCTGATCTTTCACAGTTGGTTTGATCCTTCATGGTTATGAACTTTGAATGGTGGAGAATTGGCGCTAAGCTATATTCACAGGCGTGATATTAGTAGTCACGGACGTGACAATTTGCTATTTCTTTGATATTTATCTTCAAAAGTTGTCTTTCAATCTTGCTTCATGTTCTAATCAAAGTAATCATGTTTAACACACTTGGAACACAAACATTGTTAAATACATTATTGCTATTTTATTTGTTATCATCAAGATAATGGAAATACCCCTCAAGGTTCAATAAGCTGCTTGATTTAGTCAATGAGTATATCATATGCTAGCTTATCCGAATTAATATTGTCTTGTCTTGTTAATATATGGTTAGAGATAATATAGGTATTAACACAATTGTACATGTTAGGAATCTCATCATCATGATTTTCTTTATGTTGTATTACATACTAAGGACTTTATTAAATGGTCAAAGATCTATATCAATTCATATGAAATGACCATCATATAATGAAAATGCATTTTATTAATAATAATGAGTACATCAAGTGTCTAAAATGATTGCCTTTAGGGCATCTCTCTAACAATTTTATGGTCAAAAATTTGTGAAATACAAATTCATGCCCATAAAGGATATGTCGTGGTCACAACCATGAACGATGTGTATTTTATGTGCAATAGTTTTCATATGTTGGTTTATAGGTAAAGAACCCGTGAAAGGCACCTTCACAACTATGAATAGGTATTCACGCCTATGAAGTATAATAAATACATAGTATGCAGTTTTTATAAATGATGACATGTCATTGTTTTGTTTAAGCACATGTTATAGAACGTATGTATACATGGATAATAACATATGAGTGATGTAATATGACATTTATGTATTGGTAATATGATGATGCATAAATGGGGTTAAAATGTTGGATAACATGTATGTTTTAATGAAATTAAAAGATAAAGGATATGATGTAAATGTCCAGTTCTCTAATCTATGACTTGATATAGGATAGGTGGCATGCCATTGAAGGGGTTGCAGTACTATATGATATATTGATATTGATATTAGGATAACATGGCTTAAGCTTGGGTGATGAGTGCCCTTGATCCTGGATTGCTAGTATTGTTTATATTTCTCAATCAATATAGTTTAAGTTCGGGTTATGAGTGCTCTTGACTTGAAGGCTTGGATGAGTAATACAAATAGTGAGCAGAATTGCTTAAGCTTAGGATATGAGCGCTCCTATTTTACAACCCACATCTCAATAGTTAGGCTCAAAGTTTTGGAAATGAACCAAAAGAGGATATGGTAAACTAGAAATTTGGAAATGGTTAATAATCATATGTATATGATTTGGCTATATGTGTTTTATACATATTGTTTATGGATACATAATTATGTATGTAAATGTTTTATGGTACAAGTAGGCATGTTAATATGACATCAAGGTATGTAAATTTAGAATGAATGTTTCTAGGTATGTTCACGAGATATGATATGAGCATGACATAGTGACAGTATGACATGACATGATATATTGTAGAATTTATATGCATATATGTACCACTAAGTATTAGGTTGCTTAGCATGTAGGTTTCCTATAAGTAAGTTTAGAGCTAGCAGACCAAACTTGACTGGTTGAAAAGTGATGCCCATCCCATACGTAGTTCAGTCAAAGCAAATCCAGTCTTGGGTTGGTTTTCATACATGATATTTTTATGATTCTTTTTGTATATATCATGAGATATGGATTATGGTTTTGTATAAGCCTTTTTAATTATGTATTTAATTTTAGAATGTATTTTGTAACACATGGCTGGTGAAAGCCTAAACTGGTTTTTTATTATTATATTGGTCGGTTGGATTGAGTGTTAGTATACATGGTGTATTTTAATTTAAAATTTGTATGTTTATGATTAAATAGTTTAAAATGCAAAAAAGTATTAATTTGACCATTTTTTCGCAAAATGTTTTGTAGCATCCACAGGTATAGTTGGGGTCTTCTCAGCTATATCGACAGGTATTACACTAGGTGTTCTAGGGATTTTGTATTATTATTATTATTCATAAACTTTATCTACATATATTCATATAGTCAAATAAAACAAAATATTTCAACAATTTAATACATATATATGTCACATTATTTAAGAAACTAAATTACCATATTTTATTTCCTGACAGATTTTTGCTACTGACTATGGTACACAACTGTCATTGTTCACACATCACATGTGGATTGGTGGATTTCTCATAGTTGGTGCTGCCGCGCATGCAGCCTCCACACCAAGAATTCAAATAAGGTTTGGACCGATCCGGCAAAAATGAAATATTTTTGAATTCTCCATTGCTACGACATGCTGTTTTTTCCATTCATTCCTTTCAGGATCAGTCGTGATCTTACAAACGAAAAGGAAGGACTTTTTTTTATTTGAATCCCTATCTAAATCTCCAGTAATAGGGCAGATTATATATATCTTTTAACTCATATATAACTAGTTAATACTTAATATTCCATATACACGCCCTTCTTCCATAACGTAAACCAATTATTCGTATCTTAGATTCAATCAGATTCTAAAATCATTTTTTGATTTTGAAACATTCACAAAAAGAAAGTTAGTCGGCGTCAGGGACATTTGGAATTTCAGCGTTGATGAAACTTTTTTAGTTAGAGATAGTAATAGGGACAGTTATTCCAAATTTTTAATCAAACTCAAATAAAGAACTTTCCTTCGGAAAAACGAAAGGATGAAGTTATGGAAGTAAATATTCTTGCATTTATTGCTACTGCACTGTTCATTCTAGTCTGACCCTGCTTCACCTTAATTGTTATTTGAACAAGTAAAAGTTATGTCTTGGTCTGAGTGGGGATAGCATTTCTCTTCTGCATGTCACCGAGGGTTCAAATCCCTCTCTTTCCGGTTCCGGTGATGACTTGAAATTTTTTTTATCTTTTCTTTCAAATTTAGAAAATCTTTTTACTTTACTTTTTTTTTTATTTTACTTTATTTTTGAAAGATTTCGTTGAAATTGTTCGTTTGGAAATTTCCCGAAAAGCTAATCATAGGTGGATCTCGAAAGATATGAAAGACCTCCCTCCAAGCCGTACATACGACTTTCATCGAATACGGCTTTCCACAGAATTCTATATGTATCTATGAGATCGAGTATGGAATTCTGTTTACTCAACAGTGGCAACTAAACACGAGGGTTGCGCTCGTTGCGGGACTTAACCCAACACCTTACGGCACGAGCTGACGACAGCCATGCACCACCTGTGTCCGCGTTCCCGAAGATCCGAATGAATCATCCTTTCCACGGAGGTAAATCTTATCATGTTTTTGGGATATACTTTTCACCCATTTATAAATTGAATTGGACCTTATAGTCTTCTAAAAATTGTTAGCTTAATGTTTTACATTTGAAACTATAGTCACAAAAATCCCAATTTTCTAGCATAAGTTATAAATCAATAACCATGTACTATTTAGTAAAATTTTGTCCAGTATTTTTCTGGACAGTTTCGACTCTGATTTTTGTAACTCATTTTAGGTCTAATTATAATCAAAATTAGAGTCAAGGTCTTCAAGAACTTTTTATCTCCACGTGTCACTTTCATTTCCAATTAGTTTCATGCAAATCTAAATTCCAAAATGTAATTTATAGCCAAATGATTAAAGATTGTTCCAAGGAATATTTCATTAACATCACTAACATGCAATGGTTTATCAATCAATATCTCATTTAAACATGTTTATTTTCATACCAAATATTCCATATTTCATCCTCAATATATTATTTTGAGATATTCAAAATACTATATTTTAAAAAAAATATTTAATATAAAAATCTTACAATATCACACACATAATACTTTAACAATCAAATAACACATTAAATTGACATGTCAAGAGTTTGTCAAAGAAGCACAAATCTTAGCCACTATTTTTTCTTTGTTTTTCTACTCTTTTAAGTGGCTTTCTCTCTGCCCATTTACTATCTTTTGATTATTCTAATACTTATTCTATCTTATTTTGACAAAAATATACTAAGGATAATCTCCCCTTTTTGTTAAGTCAAAGCTGCCCGAAATTATTCCCTTGGATTTTCAATTATTTTCTTCAAAATAACACTCAATTCAACACTCTTTTACCCTTAAACACTTCTTCTTTAGACCAATTTAACTTTTCCCTAACTACCTTCATCATGGAAACCCTTCATTCTTTAATTTTAGTTATATTTCTTTAAGCTTTTAGGTCATAAAATACTAATTCTGTAGTGCCCTCACAATTAACGAGGATAAACTCGATTAATTAAGCTGACACTACGAAAACAATTATGCAAAAAACCTATGAAAATTTAAAACTTTGCTTTGCATCATGGCTGTTGCCCAGATATTAAACCAAGAAGGGGGTTGAATTGGATATTAAAAATTTAACTTTTAAGTGCAGAAAGAAAACGTTAAGTTTAGTAAGGATAGGAAGAAATCACACATAAATATTTATACAGGTTCTAGTGTTAACAAATCCTACTCCTCTCACCAATCTCAATTGGGAGTTTCACTAACACACTAAGTGTTACAATGGAGTTTTACAAGCTCAATCCCAACTATGGTGTTTCTAACAATGGATCACACCTAACCTAGAAATCCCTTGTGTTTTAATGGCTCACACAATAAACCAATTCCTTGTGTTTTAAAGGCTCACACAATAAACCAATTCCTTGTGTTTTAAAGGCTCGCACAAATAACCCTTACAAGTGTTCTACTCTTAACCTAAAATACCAAAACTCACATGAGTAGGAGATTATAAAGAGAAACACTGAAACTTCCATGGCGAATTATAGCCGTTTGGTTGCATTTAATGTGGAAGTAGCTATTACACCAACTCTTATTTTCGCGCATGACATCTTTCTCTTTCCTCTTTCACGGTCGTGAGTATGAGTGTCACGGTCGTGACTGTTCTTCCAAGCCGTGACTTGAGTGGTGACTTTGGCCGTGAAGCATTCTAGAAGGAATTGAAGTGTTTGATCACGGGCGTGACATTATATATTAACAGGTGTGAACATCCTTCCTAGCCATGGTCCAAGTAGTGACTCTGGCCGTGAAGCTCTCTAGAGGAATTAATCATGTCTTCTCACGGGAGTGACTTTCTTTCACGGTCGTGACTAATATGATCATTCATGGTTGTTATCATTCTTCATGGCCGTGAACTTTAAATGTTGGATAGTTGGTGCTAAGCTTCATCATGGGCGTGACGTATAAGGTCACGGGCGTGAACATGCTATTTCTTCATTTTTTTGTCATTTTAAGATTAGTCTTTCATTCTCCATTCTTGCTATCATGTTCCATACCCTGTTCAATGAACTTAGAAAACAAGTATTTTAAATACATTATTGTTATTTTATTTGTTAGCATCAAAATGATGGAAATACCCCTCAAGGTTTAACAATATCCCCTTTTTTTATGGTGACAAATAATCTAGCAATATGTGCTTTTGAGAAGTCTCCCCCTCAAAAGATGCTTAAGATAAAAAAAAAATTACTGAAGTGCAAGAATTGTAAACAATGATGAAGTGTAGCATCAAAATATGCAAGGTATATATCCAATGTATACCAAATATTTACTTAAGACAAGTTAAGTATATGCGAAGTATATTTAAGGTATATTTAAAGTATATCAAGTGCATATTCATTCATGTAACTTGCATCAAGGTATATGCAAAGTATACTTAAAGTATATTTAAGGTATATCAACTCATTTGCATACTTGCATATTCATTTGATTCAAAATAGGTATTTCAAGTATATTGCATTTAAATATAATATATTGCTAGGTTCTCCCCTTTTTGTCATCAACAAAAAGAATAACAAAAAGATAAATCATAATGGAAAACAAAAGCAATTATATTAATATAAAAAGACAAATACAAAGATTTGAAAAGAAATTGAAAGTCCTACATTAAACAAGCTAAAAAAAACATAGCTAACTTTTAGTCTAGCTAGATTTTGAGCCGGACATCCCATCTTTAAGGCGAGCTACTTCCGCCTCGAGCTCTCCATGTGAGACTCCATGAAATCCTTGAGGTTCTCTAACCTCTCATCCATCAAAGCCTGCAATTACTCAAATTGTGGTGCCAAGAGATTAACCACTTGATGAGCCAAGTTTGGTGTGGAGGTAGAGGATTGTCCAATTTCCTGCTCAACCTCTGGAGGCACCATCTCAACTCGAACTCTCTTCCTCTACTGGATTCTTTGGAGGCTAGCTTTGAAGTCATCCGAGTCATTGTCCTCCTAAATAATCTCACCAACAGTGTTGGTGAAGCGGTAGTAGATGTTGTTTGCATGAACTATATAAACAGCTGGTCCCATTTTGATAAAGGACTTGACGTCTAGTCGGTCTCGAGGATGTGCTGGCACAAGGTTGAAGTGGTGCTCCTCTAGCTTGATAGCAAGGTGAGTCACGTACCCCCCAATCAAAATGTCTCTGGAGGGTTGGTGGCAATTGACAGAAGATGGTTTGCAAACCATCGAGATAAAGCCACTGTTAGACCTCTTCGGGCCATCTCCAGAAGAAAGAGCTTTGACTTCCTAATCGATCCATTGCTGTCTCCTCTGGAAAAAATGTCATAGGTTAGAAACCTATGCAAGTACTTATGCACTAGGGATCGAAGGTGAGTGCTTTTCATCCTTTTAACGTCCCAACTGCAGTCAAACCTGAAGTGAGTCCATACCTGAGTAGCATAGAACTCCACCTCACTCTCATTCAGGATACCATTAAAGGGAAGGTTGAACATGTCACCAAAATCTGTGGCAAATAGGGTGTTCAGATGCTTGTCGATACTTATAAGGTGCTCAGAAATTCTAGAGTTGGTTCCCTCAGCATCGGTTAATGGATATCGATGAAATGTTTTAGATGACAAGCCTAGAGTTGTTCCTTCATGCTTGTCTCGAGACCGAGTGTTTTGATGGTTTTCCACTCAAAAGATCGAGAGGAAAGGAATGGTCTTTTCTTGAGAACCAAGTATTTTGGATCACAATGCTCTGAATAATGTTTAAAAGGTAGTCTGTGTACCTTCTTGGATCATGAGACTTCTTTCTAGTACCTTTGGAGGAGCCGGTTTCCATTTTTGATTGAGAAATGTACTTTTGAATAGTGAAAAATCTGATGGAAATTTTGGAGTAGAACCTAAGGTGTTTTGATTTCTGATGATGGAGAAAGTTTTTGAACATATTTATAGATGGAATGAGTTGCTAGGGGGGCAGAATCTTCAAAAAGGTATTCAATGGTGATAAATGAGAGAAGTTTAGAGAAGTTGGAGAGTTGGAAATGAGAGAAATAACGGCAGAAATGTTTTATAGCCGACATCTTCACGGGCATGAAAAACTAAGTCACGGGCGTGAAATGTCGTGTTCACAGTTTGCTGAAGAGACGCTCTACTCATGAAGAGAGATGTGAAATGATTCATGGTCATGACAATTAAAGGTAATGGGTGTGAATGATGAACTATCACGGTAGTGACAAACGAGTCATGGGCGTGAAGTACAATTTTCACCACTTGTGATCGAGAAATAGAGCATGACACAAAGCGTGAATTATTCTGTAAGTTTTTGGTAGAAATGTTCACGGTCATGAATAAGCATCATGGGTATGAACAAAGGGTTTCACAGGGGTAATAGAAAAAAGTTATGGGAGTGAAATATAGTCTTCACTACCTTCAGCCGTGAAGCATGTCGTGAAGCAAGGCGTGAAAGCTATTGGAGCTTTTGGCGATTTTGATCACGGCCGTGAATATATGTCATGGGCGTGAATTGCCTAAAATCCTCATTAAATAAATTTAAGTATAAAACAAGACTAAAGTAATTCTAAGAAGTTTTTATCCCCTGTAACATATATTTCTTTCAAATTAGGTACTTCATATCTAAAAAATGAGACAAAAACACAAGATTATCAATCAAGGTTCAAAAATTTTGGCAATCATAAAGTTAATCCATCAATCATACCAAGCTCTCTTATTATGAAATTAAATCTTTCCTCATTTAGAGAGTTAGTGAAGATATCTACCAATTGATTGTCTGTACTTATAAATTCCAATACAACATCTCCATATTAAACATAATCTCTAATAAAATGATGCCTTATGTCAATATGCTTACTTCTAGAATGTTGAATGGGATTGTTAGATAGATTTATAGCACTTGTGTTGTCATATCTAATAGGTATATGGTCCATACTATGACCATAATCCTTAAGTTGTTGTTTCATCCAAAGGATTTGTGTACAACAACATCTTACTGCCACATACTCCGCCTCAGTAGTAGAAAGAGCAACTGAAACTTGTTTCTTGCTAAACCAAGAAACTAAGCATTCTCCAATAAAGTGACAAGTACTTGAATTACTTTTTCTATCTAAATGACTTTCAGCATAATCAGCATCTCAATATCCTATAATGTGAAATGATGAATTTCTAAGATACCATAAACCTAGATGCAACGAGCCATGTAAATATTTTAAAATTCTTTTTACTGCATTTAAATGATACTCTTTAGGACATGATTGAAAACGAGCACATAAGCATACACTATACATTATGTCGGGTCTAGAGGCAGTAAGATATAAAAGTGATCCGATCATACCTCTATAGAGCTTTTCATTAATGCTCTTACCCTTTTCATCCTTGTCCAATTTTGTTGATGTGCTCATTGGAGTCTTGGCATTTTTGCATCCATCCATTCCAAATTTCTTAAGTAAGTCTTTGGCATATTTGGATTGGTTGATGAATATGCCCTCATTTCCTTGTTTTATTTGTAGACCGAGGAAGAATTTTAGCTCACCCATCATGCTCATTTCGAATTCCCTAGTCATACACTTAGCAAAATTCTTGACAAAGCAATTCATTAGTAGACCCAAATATGATATCATCAACATAAATTTGAAAAATTAGAGTATCATACTTATGCTTTTTAATGAATAATGTAGTGTCAGCATTCCCCTTTGTAAAATTATTTTCTAAGAGAAAAGAACTTAGTCTTTTATACCAAGCTCTTGGGGCTTGTTTCAAACCATATAAAGCTTTTGAAAGTTTAAAAATATGGTTGGGAAAATCATAGCTTTCAAAACCTGGTGGTTGTTCTACATAAACTTCTTATTCTATAAAGCCATTTAAAAATACACGTTTTACATCCATTTGAAAGAGTTTGAAATTCATATGGCATGCATATGCTAAAAGTATTCTTATGGCTTCTAATCTAGCTACAGGAGCATAGGTCTCATCGTAATCTATTCCTTCTTCCTGATTATATTCTTTTGCAACCAACTTAGCCTTATTCCTAGTTATTGAACATTGTTCATCTAGTTTATTTCTAAATACCCATTTGCTTCCTATGATTTGATGCTCCTTGGGTCTAGGTACTAAGGTCCATACCTTACTTCTCTCAAATTGATTGAGTTCCTCTTGCATAGCAATCACCCAACTTTCATCATTAAGAGCGTCATCAATATTTTTAGGCTCAATTTGAGAAACAAAAGCAAGGTCAAAAACTAAATGTTTGAGATGAGATCTAGTACTTACTCCCCTTGTAGGATCACCAATGATTTGCTCTTTGGGGTGACCTTTTGTCAGTCTTCATTCCTTTGGGATCTCTTGCCTGGTTTCCTCTTGAGCTTGAGGTAGAAAATCATCTTGATGTGAATCTTCTTAATCCTTTCTTCTCTTTCATTTTCAAGATCAAGTCTTTCCATGGTACCTACAATGTAACATCCTTGACCTTCCCCATATGCATTTCATCGAACATAAGCATCTTGCATACAATTCAATTGAACACGTGCATTTCATACGTATTTCCATAGGAACAAGTTCATGGCATGCACTAGCTATGTGTCCTAGTATTTGGCACTTGTATCAAGTCGCAAATGTGTAATTATAACCTAAATGAGGATAACAAAGTATTAGAAATGAATTGAATAAGGTGTCTAAATTAAAGTAAGAAAAATGATTAGATTAAGATTAGTGAACATTTACATTGCTAATTTAGTTAAATGGGGTCAAATGATTAAGCTGTATTATTGTGTGAATTAGTGGAATTATAAATCTATGTAAATAATAATAATATAGACAAAATAAAATGAAAATGACACAAAAGAGAAATAGAAGAGAAGAGAAATGAGAAATGAGAAGAGAAAATGACAAAATGACAAAATGACAAAAAACAAGTTGGCTTTATCTTCATATTTCTTTCCCCATTTCTGCCTCCTCACTCCAGCCCGACTTCTTCTTCAATTTCCTCCATTTAAGACTTCAATTCTTCCTTGTTTCACCTAGTTTTTGAAGCTAATTGATCCCTTTCAAGGTTGTTCTTGGTAAGTAATCAATTCTTTTTGCTATAGGGTAGATTTGAGTTGCTTAGGTTCAATATTAGGCACTGAATTGCACCCCAATTTTGATATTAATAGAAATTGATTTTGGACATGTTTAAAACACAAAAGTTGTTCCTTTATATCTTAGATTTGTGGATATGTAAACAATTTTTCAAGATGTTATGTATAGGGAGAGATATTCTCTTCGTACTGAAACTGGTCAGGGTGTAAACCCTAACCAAGTTAGCTACTGTGTGGTTTGATTTCAAATATGTTAAAGCCCTTATTTGAAGTCTCTAAAAACATAAAAGTTGTAGATATATGTGTTTTTTTATCTATCTACCAAATTTCAGATTCATAGACCTTCTAAATTGTGAGTTATGGTGAATGGAACCATGACTGTTCCATGGTTTGAACTGCATACTGAGTGCCCTGGGAAGATATAGTAACCTGTTTGGCTAATTTGAGCTTGTTATAACTAGATTCTGTAAATGATCAAAATAGGGGAGTTATAGGTAGATGTCTTAGATAAAAGTTGGTACTAATTTCAACTTCATTGGTTATGTATAGACTAAGTTATGGCCTTTGTAAGCCATACTGGTCCGGAAGTCAATTCTATTCTGGACCAGTAAAATGTTTAGTATAATTAGAAGACCTTAGAGACATAATTGGTAAATATTGTAAACATGAACATATTCCATATGAACCCATATAAGTTTCTGTAAAGTTTCAATAAATAGGACTTATAGATTATAAGTTATGATGAACCCCAATGAGTACCCTGAAACTGTCTAAAGGCAGAAAACAAGGCAGAAAACAGAACACTCTTAGAAATTCCACCAAATATTGTACAATGATCAAATTGGTCTAAAATTTGATTATGTGCTATAATTATATGTTATGTGTAATTAAGAACAAGAATCATATTAATTGGTCAATTATAGAAAAAGGTATAGGCTAAACAGTCCTATAAGGTCACACTGCCTCATAGGAAAAATCTTAACTATTGACATGAACAATGCATATTAATTTGTTTAAGCCACATTAAGTCTCTCTAATCATGAGTTAATCGATTATGTTTTCATATTAGGCTCGCAACATATTGGAGACCCACAAGGAGCAGATAGAAATAAGTTAGGGGTCGGAATCAAAGGAGAATGGTGAGTCTAATTATCGATTGAATTCTTTAGTGCAAATGAATGTTGCTTGCTATGTGATTCATGTGATTGTCATGATTGGTCCTTGATAATGTAATGATGGATAATTTGTGACATTTTGGTACATATAAATGGTATACTTATGGTATATTTGAGGTATATGTTTGACAAATGTGATATATATACATGGTATATGTATAGTATATGCAAGGTATATGCTTGACATATGAGGTATATATGGAATATATGTATGTTGTATATGATAAAGATGCAATGGTTGATAAATGCTTAAATACAAGTGCATATGCATATGGACTAAAAAGGCGTTGTGACTAGTTAATCGATATTGTAAAGCAAAAGAAGAGGCCTATGGCCCAACAAATGTGCAAATGAAACAAATGATCAAGCTAGCTAGCAAATGCAAATGCAAATGTTCACATGGCAAATATTTACATGGAAACTCGGGGCAATGTCTGTTTAACTTGGTCACAACAAAATGAAATAAGCAAAGCATTTGCATACATAAAGAGTAATGATTATATGTTTCAACTTTATTGATACTTATATGATACTGATGAATGGAATGGAATACATGGTATATATTGGAATTGTGATTTTATGACTATGAGTTGTTTGGTACTTTAGATCTCATTGGATGGTTATTCTCACTGAGCCGCAACTCATCAGTTTGCATCATTTTTCAGGTAAAGAAAAGTGATATCTCATTTTGAGTAGCGTCTAAAAGACATGGAGCACAGGTCACTGGCCGAGCCTCATCACTCTCTCTCTCCTTGCATTCCACACAAGCATGGAAATATGTCATATGTGCTTTGTATTTACGTGCTTGAATATATATAGTCATTTTGGAATAAGTCTAAATATGTATAAATGAAATCAACTCGAAAATACTTATGTGTAAAGTTTATGTTTTGATATATGTGATATATTATGTTGTGGTGAAAACCTCAGTGTTAACTTTGCAAAGTCAGTGAATAATATTACAGGATAGGAGACTTGCAAGTCATTGAATGAAATTATAGGATATCAGACTTGCAAAGTCATGGAATTATATTACAGGATGTGAAAAAAAATTTTACTACTATTGTTAACAGGGTATTTTACCTTTCCAGTACGCCATGTATGATTACTTGATATTTGGATAGGTTATACTAAAATGCATAAGAGGTGTGACGTTACATTTTTGGTATCAGAGCAGGGATAGATTCCATGGGAACATGCATAAGCATAAAAGCATGATAACATATGCATCCTATGTGTTGAACATTATGTAGTGACATAATTTCATTTATTTTAGGGACATCATAAGACAAAATTCACCAAGGAGGGAGAGGCCGGCCAAAATGCATTCTCATGAGGCATCACCTCATTTACATAGAGAGCAACCAGCACTAGATGCTAGAGCTCCAATACATGCATCATAGTCATCTCATGCAGAAGTACCCCATGAAAACCTAGAACAAGAAGTATATGGTCCTGAAATGTACAAGGAAAGACGTTATGACAAGCTGAGGAAACATGGTGCAACTGATTTCAATGGCACAACAGACCCAGCAGAAGCTGAGACATGGTTGAAAAGGACAAAGAGGGTGCTGAATATGATGAGATGTACCCCGGATGAAAAATTCGATTATGCAGTATCCTTACTGCAAGGAAATGCTTATGAATGGTGGGAGACAGTCCCAGACAGTGATGCACAACCACCGGTGTTGACATGGAATGATTTTCTCCTGGAATTTTAGAACAATTACATGCCTGAAGCATATAAAGATGAGAAAAGGAAGGAATTCCTGAATCTAAAATAGGGGACTATGTCTATTGCGGAGTATGAAGTACAATTTAACAAACTTTCCCATTATCCACCTTCATGGTCTCTACTGAAAGAGACAAATGCAGGAGGTTTGAGGAGGGCCTCAAATATGAGATCAGAAATAGAATCACAACTATTGATCTTAATAGTTATGCTAGGCTTAGACCTGCTGCAATTAGAGCTGAACGGTTAATGAAAGAAGCTGGGGAACAACAAATAAAAAGGCCATCACATGAATTCCTTGGTGAGTCTAGCAGAAGGTTGGGGAAAAGAGGTAGATATATGCCTGCACAATCTGGTAACATAAGTGGGTACTCCAGTTCTAGAGGTCGAGGAATGACTTTCTCTTACCCAGGCAGAGGGCAGAGTCAATATGTTGAATAGAGGCCCACATGTAATCATTGTGGCAAACAACATACGGGCGAATGTAGAAGGCTCATAGGAGCATGTTATTTCTGTGGATCGATGGAGCACATGTATAGAGACTGTCCAAATAGGGCCAAACTAGCAGAGACCAGCAGAGGCAGAGGAGTATCTGAGACTACTGTTGAGGCACCGAGGGTCTACCCTACTAGTGGCACACAAGGCAGAGGAAGAGGCAGGGGCAGGACTGGTACACTGGGCAGAGGAGTGACCAGATCTGAAGGTCAAAGTTCTAGACCTCCTACTCAGGCCAGGGTGTTTGCTATGACTAGACAAGAGGCAGTGGATGCCCCTGAAGTAGTCACTGGTAATATTTATATTTCTGAAATATTAGCCTATGCATTAATTGACCCAGGCTCCACTCATTCATTTATATCATTGCATATGGCATCTGAATTGCATCAAATGCATGAGCCTTTAGGGATTGACATAAATGTGAGTACGCCATTGGGAACAGTGGTAGTTGTGAATAATGTCTGTCGTGATTGCCTGATATGCATTGACAGAGCTGAGTTAATAGCTGATCTGATTTTATTGCCAATATATAAATTTGATGTGATACTGGGAATGGACTGGTTAACTAGACATCATGCAATAGTGAATTGCTTTACTAAGGAAGTAATTTTGGAATCACCAAACCAGCCAAGGGTAGTATTTCTAGGTGAAAGAAAACTTGTGCCTACATGTCTAGTTTCAGCTGTAAAGGCATTTCGATTGATCAAAAGGGGATGTGAAGCATATTTGGCATATGTGACTGATACTAGAACCACTGATATCTTGCTTGAAAATATACCAGTGGTAAGGGAATTTGCTGATGTATTCCCAGATGATCTACCTGGTTTACCACCAGATAGAGAGATAGAATTTACTATTGAACTAGTACCAGGAACTGCACCAATATCAAGGTCACCCTAAAGAATGGCCCCAGTTGAGTTGAAAGAACTAAAGGCCCAATTGCATGAGTTACTTGACAAAGGGTATATTAGACCTAGTGTATCACCATGGGTAGCTCCAGTGTTATTTGTTAAAAAGAAAGATGGAATAATGAGATTGTGCATCGATTATAGGCAACTGAACAAAATGACGGTGAAGAACAAATATCCATTGCCTAGAATAGATGATTTGTTTGACCAGTTGCAAGGAGCCCAAATATTCTCCAAGATTGATATGAAATCAGGCTATTACCAGCTGAAGGTAACAAAAGCGGATGTTCCAAAGACTGCCTTTCGAACCAGGTATGGGCATTATGAATTTTTAGTAATGCCATTTGGATTGACTAATGCTCCAGCTGCATTTATGGCTTTAATGAATAAGGTGTTTCAACCATATTTGGATAGGTTTGTGATAGTATTTATTGATAACATATTGGTGTACTCAAAGAATAGGGGAGAACATGAACAACATTTAAAAATTGTGTTGCAAACTTTGAGGGAGAAACAATTATATGCCAAATTGAGTAAATGTGAATTCTGGTTAGATCATTTGGTGTTTCTTGGACATGTGGTGTCGTGTAAGGGCATAGAGGTTGACCCAAAGAAAATTGAGGCTATGGTAAATTGGGAAGCTCCTAAAAATATTTCAGAAATGCGTAGTTTTTTGGG
This sequence comes from Triadica sebifera, assembly GCA_023653625.1. Lineage (NCBI taxonomy): Eukaryota > Viridiplantae > Streptophyta > Magnoliopsida > Malpighiales > Euphorbiaceae > Triadica > Triadica sebifera. Next base: position 13,018,995 of record CM042909.1, read on the forward strand.
TTTAGCCGGATATTATCGTAGATTTGTTGATGGATTCTCCTTAATTGCTAGCCCTTTGACTAAATTGTTGAGAAAGAATGTGCCTTTCAAGTGGACTCCAGAATGTCAGAGGAGTTTCGATGAACTAAAACACAGGCTAACCTCAGCACCAGTGTTAACCATCCCTACAGGTACAGATGGGTTTACAGTATATAGTGATGCTTCTCACCAAGGCTTGGGATGTGTGTTGATGCAACATGGTAAGGTGATAGCTTATGCATCCAGACAACTAAGACCACATGAGATCTCATATCCAGTGCATGATTTAGAACTAGCTGCAGTCGTATTTGCATTGAAGATTTGGAGGCATTATCTGTATGGTGAGACATTCCAAATCTTCACATACCATAAAAGCTTGGGTTATTTGCTGACACAGAAAGAATTAAACATGAGGCAGAGACGGTGGTTAGAGCTACTGAAAGATTATGACTGTACAATTGAATACCATCCAGGGAAAGCCAATGTGGTAGCAGATGCATTGAGTAGGAAGGCTAGTGGCAGTGTAGCTCACTTGCAAGTATCCTCTTTTCCATATTTGATTCAATTACGATCTATGAATGTTGAATTAAATATACATGATGAAGGATCACTAATTGCTACTCTTCGAGTCAGACCTATACTAAAGGAGAGGATCAAAGAAGCACAAAGCAAAGATCCTAAATTGTGTGAAAAATTGAATCAGTAAGGCAGGGAAATAGTAAAGATTTTCAATTGCAGGATGATGTACTGATGTTAAAGTCACGCATATGTGTTCCAGACACTGAGAACTTGCATCAGGAAATAATGGAAGAGGCACACAATGCACGGTATGCAATGCACCCAGGGATGACAAAGATGTATCACAGCTTAAGGCCTCATTACTGGTGGCCAAGAATGAAGAAAGATATAGCAGAATATGTTTCCAAATGCTTGACATGTCAGCAGATTAAAATTGAACATCAAGCACCAGTTGGTAAATTACATCCATTACCAGTGCCAGAATGGAAATGGGAAAGAATAACGATGAATTTTGTCTATGGATTGCCAAGAACTCCACGGAAAAATGATGCAATATGGGTAATTATTGACAGATTAACCAAGTCAGCACATTTTCTACCTATCAAATGGGGTTGTACACTTGAGAGTTTGGCCAAATTATATGTGAATGAGATAGTCAGATTGCATGGCATTCCAGTGTCCATTGTGTCTGATAGAGATCCACGGTTTACCTCACGTTTTTGGGTGAGTTTACAGAATGCATTGGGAACAAAATTGAACTTCAGCATTGCATTCCACCCACAGACTGATGGATAATCAGAAAGGACTATACAGATATTGGAAGAAATGCTTAGGGAATGTTCTATGGAATTCAGAGGTGTTTGGGATGAATATATAGCATTGATTGAATTTGCTTACAACAACCAGTATCATAGCAGTATCCAGATGGCACCATATGAGGCATTGTATGGCAGAAAGTGCCGAAGCCCTATCATTTGGGATGAAGAAAGAGCACGTGCATTAGAAGGGCCAGAGATAGTGCAAGGCACAGTGGATAAGATCAAGATTGTCAAGAACAAGCTAAAGGCAGCACAGGATAGGCAGAAAAGTTATGTTGATCAACATAGAAGGGAGATGGAATACGAGTTAGGTGAAAAGGTGTTTCTTCATGTATCTCCATGGAAAGGGATAATCCGATTTGGCAAAAAGGGTAAATTGAGCCCAAGGTATATAGGGCCTTATGAAATTCTTGAGAAGATTGGTCCACTGGCATATGGATTGGCATTACCATCCGAGATGGCTCAGATTCATAATGTGTTTCATGTAAGCATGCTTAGAAGATACAGGTCAGATCCTACACATGTACTTAAAGATCAAGCCATTGAGATTGCAAAGGACATGAGTTATGTTGAGGAACCAGTGCAAACCATTGGATACAAGACTAAACAGCTAAGAAATCGCGAAATACCTTTGGTTAAGGTATTATGGCGTAACCATTTACAAGAAGAGGCAACATGGGAAACAGAAGAAAATATGAAAAAGCAATATCCACACCTGTTTTCAGGTATTAATTTCGAGGACGAAATTTTTAAAAGGAGGGGAGAATTGTAACATCCTTGAACTTCCCCATATGCATTTCATCGAACATAAGCATCTTGCATACAATTCAATTGAACACGTGCATTTCATACGTATTTCCATAGGAACAAGTTCATGGCATGCACTAGCTATGTGTCCTAGATTTGGCACTTGTATCGAGTCGCACATGTGTAATTATAACCTAAATGAGGATAACAAAGTATTAGAAATGAATTGAATAAGGTGTCTAAATTAAAGTAAGAAAAATGATTAGATTAAGATTAGTGAACATTTACATTACTAATTTAGTTAAATGGGGTCAAATGATTAAGCTGTATTATTGTGTGAATTAGTGAAATTATAAATCTATGTAAATAATAATAATATAGACAAAATAAAATGAAAATGACACAAAAGAGAAATAGAAGAGAAGAGAAATGAGAAATGAGAAGAAAAAAGAGAAGAGAAGAAGAGAAAATGACAAAATGACAAAATGACAAAAAACAAGTTGGCTTTATCTTCATATTTCTTTCCCCATTTCTGCCTCCTCACTCCAGCCCGACTTTTTCTTCAATTTCCTCCATTTAAGAATTCAATTCTTCCTTGTTTCACCGAGTTTTTGAAGCTAATTGATCCCTTTCAAGGTTGTTCTTGGTAAGTAATCAATTCTTTTTGCTATAGGGTAGATTTGAGTTGCTTAGGTTCAATATTAGGCACTGAATTGCACCCCAATTTTGATATTAATAGAAATTTATTATAGAAATGTGTAAAACACAAAAGTTGTTCCTTTATATCTTATATTTGTGGATATGTAAACATTTTTGCAAGATGTTATTTATAGGGAGAGATATGCTCTTCGTACAGAAACTGGTCAGGGTGTAAACCCTAACCAAGTTAGCTACTGTGTGGTTTGATTTCGAATATGTTAAAGCCCTTATTTGAAGTCTCTAAAAACATAAAAGTTGTAGATATATGTGTTTTGTATCTTTCTACAAAATTTCAGATTCATAGACCTTGTAAATTGTGAGTTATGGTGAATGGAACCATGACTGTTCCATGGTTTGAACTGCATACTGAGTGCCCTGGGAAGATATAGTAACCTGTTTGGCTAATTTGAGCTTGTTATAACTAGATTATGTAAATGATCAAAACAGGGGAGTTATAGGTAGATGTATTAGATAAAATTTGGTACTAATTTCAACTTCATTGGTTATGTATAGACTAAGTTATGGCCTTTGTAAGCCATACTGGTCCGGAAGTTAATTCTATTCTGGGCCAGTAAAATGTTTGGTATAATTAGAACACCTTAGAGACATAATTGCTAAAGGTTTTAAACATGAGACATGTTCCATATGAACCCATATATGTTTCTGTAAAGTTTCAATAAAATAGGAATTATAGATTATAAGTTATGATGAACCCAAATGAGTACCCTAAAACTGTCTAAAGGCAGAAAACAAGGCAGAAAACAGAACACTCTTAGAAATTCCACCAAATATTGTACAATGATCAAATTGGTCTAGAATTGGAATATGTGCTATAATTATATGTTATGTGTAATTAGGAACAAGAATCATATTAATTGGTCAATTATATAAAAAGTTATATGCTAAACAGTCCCATAAGGTCACACTGCCTCATAGGAAAAATTTTAACTATTGACATGAACAATGCATATTAATTTGTTTAAGCCATATTAAGTCTCTCTAATCATGAGTTAATCGATTATGTTTTCATATTAGGCTGACAACATATTGGAGACCCACAAGGAGCAGATAGACAATAAGTTAGGAGTCGGAATCAAAGGAGAACGGTGAGTCTAATTATCGATTGAATTCTTTAGTGCAAATGAATGTTGCTTGCTATGTGATTCATGTGATTATCATGATTGATCCTTGATAATGTAATGATGGATAATTTGTGACATTGTGGTATATATAAATGGTATACTTGTGGTATATTTGAGGTATATGTTTGACAAATGTGATATATATACATGGTATATGTATAGTATATGCAAGGTATATGCTTGACATATGAGGTATATATGAAATATATGTATGTTGTATATGATAAAGATGCAATGGTTGATAAATGCTTAAATACAAGTGCATATGCATATGGACTAAAAAGGTGTTGTGACTAGTTAATCGATATTGTAAAGCAAAAGAAAAGGCCTATGGCCCAACAAATGTGCAAATGAAACAAATGATCAAGCTAGCTAGCAAATGCAAATGCAAATGTTCACATGGCAAATATTCACATGAAAACCCGAGGCAATGTCTGTTTAACTTGGTCACAACAAAATGAAATAAGCAAAGCATTTGCATACATAAAGAGTAATGATTATATGTTTCAACTTTATTGATACTTATATGATACTGATGAATGGAATGGAATACATGGTATATATTGGAATTGTGATTTATGACTATGAGTTGTTTGGTACTTTAGATCTCATTGGATGGTTATTCTCACTGAGCCGTAACTCATCAATTTGCATCATTTTTCAGGTAAAGAAAAGTGATAGCTCATTTTGAGTAGCGTATAAAAGACATGGAGCACAGGTCACTGGCCAAGCCTCATCACTCTCTCTCCTTGCATTCCACACAAGCATGGAAATATGTCATATGTGCTTTGTATTTACGTGCTTGAATATGTATAGTCATTTTGGAATGAGTCTAAATATGTATAAATGAAATCAACTCGAAAATACTTATATGTAAAGTTTATGTTTTGATATATGTGATATATTATATTGTGGTGAAAACCTTAGTGTTAACTTTGCAAAGTTAGTGAATAATATTACAGGATAGGAGACTTGCAAGTCATTGAATGAAATTATAGGATATGAGACTTGCAAAGTCATGGAATTATATTACAGGATGTGAAAAAAAATTTTACTACTATTGTTAACAGGGTATTTTACCTTTCCAGTACGCCATGTATGATTACTTGATATTTGGATAGGTTATACTAAAATGCATAAGAGGTGTGACGTTACATACAACATCATCAAGAATACTACCTTTCACAAGATCAAGCCTACTAGATTCATCAAAAACAACATGCATAGATTCTTCAATAGTTAATGACTTTTTATTAAACACTCTATATGTTTTGCTAGTTGTAGACTATCCTAAAAAGATACCCTCATCAAATTTAGAGGCAAATTTTTCAAGGTTGTCCTTGGTATTCTATATGAATCACTTGCATCCAAATACTCTAAAGTATGATATCAAGGGTTTTCTTCCATTCCATAGCTCAAATGAAGTTTTGTTTAAGAGAGGTCTTTTAAAACCTCGATTTGAAATATAATATGCAGTATTTGTGGCTTTGGCCTAGAAGTAAGTTGGTAAACCATACTCATTTTGCATTGTTCGAGCCATTTCAATTAAAGTTTGATTTTCCTTTCGACTACCCCATTTTGTTGAGGTGTCCTAGGAGATGAAAAATTCTATGAAATGCCATGTTTAAGACAAAAGCTTTCAAAGTTTTCATTTTCAAATTTTTTGCCATGGTCACTTCTTATTTTTGAAATACAATATCATTTTTCATTTTGAACTCTTTTAGCAAACTTTTTGAAAGTTTCAAAGGCATAACTCTTTTGAGCTAAGAAAATTATCCAAGTAAATCTAGAGTAATCATCGACGATGACAAAGGCATAGTGTTTACCTCCTAAGCTTGCAATTCTAGTAGGACCAAATAAATATAGATGCGGGAGTTGTAGAGGTTTTGTGGTACTTACAATATTTTTGGATTTGAAGGATGCTTGTGTTGTTTTCCTCTTTGGCAAGGTTCACATGTCTTATCTTTTTCAAATTTGACTTTTGGCAGTCCCTTTACCAACTCTCTTATGCTGAGGCTTTGAATTAAATCCATGCTTGCATGACCAAGCCTTCTATGCCACAGCTAAGATTCATCACTTGTAGTCATAAGACACTTAGAGGAATGGTTAAATATTTAGTGTAAGTCTATTATGCAGGTATTGTCATCTCTATTTCCTTTAAATATCTCTTGGCCATTAATAGAGGTTACAAGACATTTGTTGGAAGTAAAGATTACTTTGTTTCCTTTATGACATAATTGACTTACACTTAACAAGTTATGTTTCAAACCATCAACAAGTAAGACATCTTTAATAAAAGTATTACCATTGATACCAATAGAGCCAATGCTAATTACCTTACCCTTAGCATTGTTTCCAAAAGTAACTTTACCTCTATTAATACTTTTGATTTCATTGAAAAGTTCTTTGTCTCCTATCATATGCCTTGAGCATCCACTGTCTACTAGCCAAGTATTTTTGTTTATTGTGGACTTGAGGCATACCTTATCCGAGACATGATCCTCTATAGCCATGAAGCATAGGTTGACCTTTTCACTTTCATTGTCATCTTTTTCACTTGAAGAGCTTTCATCATACCATGTGGCTTTGTGACCTTTCTCCCTATTGTCTCTTTGGTATTTTCTCTTGTGCTTCTTGAGCCTTGGACATTCAGGTTTAATATGCCCTTTCTTTCTACATTCATAGCACCTTACCTCCTCTTTACTTCTTTGTGCATCATTAGAAGTCTGTTTGAGGTTTCTTTGCCTGAATTTTTTAGAGTTGCTCATTCTCTTCTCAATAATTCTTTTCAGCCTTCTTGAGAGCATAACAATGTCCTCATTTGCATCATCACTCTTTTCTTCATCATCTTTAACTTCCTCTTGAGATTTTGAAGTAGAGGCTTTTAGTGCTAGAGGCTTTCTTTTTTCTGGCTCTACTTCAAGCTCTCTATCTCTTTTCACTGCTATTTCATGTGTAAGAAGTTTGCCAATAAGCACATCAGTATTTATGATGCTCACATCTTCATTTGCCTCTTCTGTACCGGTAACTCTTGAACTGTAATCTTTGAGAGGAAGACTTCTCAGAATTTTGTTATTTACATCTTCCAAGCTCAAGTGCTTCCCAAGTTTTCTCATGCCATTTATGATGGCCAGAAGATGGTTGGTCATGTTAGTAATTGACTCATTGGATTTCATCTTAAAGAGCTCATACTCTAAAGTGAGAAGTTGAATATTCTTGGATTTAACTTGCTTTGTTCCTTCATGATAGTTTTCCAATGTTTTCCACATGTTGTAAGCAGTTGGGTAGTGTTGTATTCTGCCACATTCTTTAATGGATAATGAGCTTGAGAGAATTGTCATTGCCTTCTTGTTTTTGAAGTTTGCTCTTCTTTGAGGCTCTGTCCAATCATCTCTTCACAAGATTTCTTCTTCACCATCAACTCCTATTCTAGTTGGTGGTGTCCATTCTTTTCGAAAACTATCCCAGACTTCAATTCCTTCACTATCCAGATATGTCTCCATCCGAAACTTCCAATGAGCATAAGTTGCTCCACCAAAGTAAGGCTTGAGACTTTGGAATCCTTCATTGGCCATATCTTGATCTTTGCTAGCACTGTTTAGGCTTCGAGGCTAGACTATGCTCTAATACCAATTGTTTCCCAGATATTAAACTAAAAAGGGGGGTTGAATTGGATATTAAAATTTTAACTTTTAAGTGCGGAAAGAAAAAGTTAAGTTTAGTAGGGATAGGAAGAAATCACACAGGAATATTTATAGAGGTTTGGGTGTTAACCAACCCTACTCCTCTCCCCAATCTTAATTGGGAGTTTCACTAACACATTAAGTGTTACAATGGAGTTTTACAAGCTCACTCCCAACTATGGTGTTTTTAACAATGGATCACACCTAACCCAGAAATCCCTTGTGTTTTAATGGCTCACACCATAAACCAATTCTTTGTGTTTTAAAGGCTCACACAAATAACCCTTACAAGTATTCTACTCTTAACCCAAAATATCCAAACTCACATGAGTAGGAGATTACAAAGATAAGCACTTAAAAATCTATAATGCTCAGAGAATGATGAGCAAAAAGATTTTCACAGAGAATAAATGTTTGTTTTGAAAATATCAAATGCACAAATGGCTTACAACAAGATTTTGATCCGATGTATTAGTTATTCTCTTGTTCTGGATTCATAAATGACTTGCATTTATACTTCCATAGAGAATTATAGCCGTCGCACCAACTCTTATTTTCGTACCTGACATGTTTCTCTTTCCTCTTTCATGGTCGTGAGTATGAGTGTCACGATCGTGACTATTCTTTCAAGTCGTGACTTGAGTGGTGACTTTGGTCGTGAAGCATTCTAGAAGGATTTGAAGTGTTTGATCACGGGCGTGACATTATATATTCACGGGTGTGAACATCCTTCCTAGTTGTGGTCCATGTAGTGACTCTGGCTGTGAAGCTCTCTAGAGGAATTAGTCATGTCTTTTCACGGGCATGACTTTCTTTCACGATCGTGACTGATATGATCATTCACGGTTGCTATCATTGTTCATGGCCGTGAACTTTAAATGTTGGATAGTTGGTGCTAAGCTTCATCACGGGCGTGACATATAAGGTCACAGGCATTAACATGCTATTTCTTCATTTTTTTTCTTTTTAAGATTAGTCTTTCATTCTCCATTCTTGCTATCATGTTCCATACACTGTTCAATGAACTTAGAAAACAAGTATGTTAAATACATTATTGCTATTTTATTGTTAGCATCAAAATGACAGAAATACCCCTTAAGGTTCAACAATGGCCATGATGACTTGCAAAAAACATACAGTAAAAAAAATGTTTGACTTAATATTTAATTTCTATTTCATAAATAAAGCATGTTAATCCTTGACTACAGATTTACAAAAATACATGTCTTTAACAAGGAATTACATAATTCTTCAACAATGACATGTATAAAAGTAAACAACACCCTTACTATGACATGTACATAAAATGCAAAAGTGCAACATATGCTATCACCGACCCGCATAGGGTCTGATCTGATATCTCTGATGTCTGGGTTGCTTCTCTTATTTAACTTCTACTTCTCTACAAGGCTCTGACCTTTGTAGAAAATATACTCACACACTAAGCTTCTGAAAGCTTAGTGGTACATATAGGAATAGAAATTCACTTACAATTATAAATTAAACGTATTTCATGACATCATGTAAGAATATCATGGCATGAAAATAGAATCATAATATCATATAGACTATCTCACCTTGTGGAATTATACTTTGTTGAACATATAAAATGATAACTATAACATGTAACATTTCATTATGTGAATAAACATACTTGCATAAATATGCCTTTGCATTCATTTCATGATATTGTATTCTTTACTTACTTTAACATATTTGATATTATTTCCTAACAACCTTCAACACCAACTATTCGGATACGGGTTATGGACAGGGGCGCTCTCTGAGCTTAAGCCACCCTGCCACTATCTGTAAACATGTGTCAATCAGGCTCCTCAAGTCAATGGCACCAGTCCAGGCTAGCCATATTGACTAAGTAAACATATAGCTTTTGCATGCAATATCATCTCTAATAACGTGTGTCAGTCCAGGCTCCTCAAGTCAATGGCGCTCTCCGAGCTTAAACCACATTGACTGGATAAATATATAATCATAGTACCGTACACCCCCTTAATGGTGCACCATCTATTCCACTACTAGTCTTAGTATCGAGTCTGGGCTTAACTTGTTTATATTGCATTTATTACACTTCAATATAACATTCATATCATATATCATGTATACTTTTATTCATGTGGAAATGCATCATTTAACATTCTTGTGTTGGAAATCATATGAGCATACTTTAATCATATCATTATGAAACATATCCATAGCCATTGCTTTGAAAAAATTTGTAAATCACATTTAAAGCAAGCTTCATGGGTATGAACTACATGTTCACGGGCCCCCCCAACCGTGAACCAAACTGTGAACTATGTCATGAATGCTTCTGTCCATTTTGTGCACTTTTTTCATGGGCATGAAGAATATAGCCACTGGCATGACATATGAGATTCACGGTCGTGAACACCTAGTCACGGGCATAAATCTAGGTTTTCCAGCAGTTGACAACACTAAAAAAATGCATTCATTACAAGTCACATGCAAGACTCTAAGGATTGTCCGATGCAACCTTTTCCTATTAACATTCTCATCACATCATGCATTAAAACATGTTAAAGGACCATTCAATATATATAATCACTACACTTACCATTTCCTTATTCATCAACTTTTTTTTCCAAGTATTTATGCTTTCATATACATTTAATCATTTCTTACTTACCTTTTTCACCCATTATGCATCATCAATTATTATATCATAAATGCATCTTTAGGCACATTTACTACATATATGCTAACATTCTTTGCCAAGGCAATTCTTACAATTCTTATATCATTTATTCAATTACATTTATCATGACATTCATTACTACTTTTCATCTTACCATAGTCATCAACTAGCATTTAAAGCTTTCAATTCATTTATCACACATTTATCACACAACATGCCATATTTTGGAATTTAAATGCATATATATGTACATACCTCTAATGGAGCCTTAAAAACCAAGTTTTTTTCAAGCTTCTTCATCCTTATGATGGATTCCAACACCTCCTCTTTCACTTCCTATCACATATAACATATATATATCAAAAACTATAACCTTTAAACTTAGCTATTAAATCCATAAGGATGAAACCCCTAACTTTCACCCATAAACAACCTTAAACTCTAATAACTTGTTACTAACATATGTTGTGGCCTTAGAACTAATTAAAGAGAGGTCTTTAACCATAAACTCTCAAGATCATACTATAACCTAAGACATTTTTAAATGGGTCTTAACCAAAAAGAACTAGACATGATCAAAGTTATGGAAACTTGTAAAAACTAAAGAAAACGACATTCCTTACCTGAATTGAAGGAAAACACAGCTGGAAAGAGACTCATCTCCTCTCTTCCTCTATGGTTTGGCCTCCTTAAAACACCTCTTCTTTAAGCTCTTCTTTTCTCAAAATCTTGCTTAACTTTTGATTTTTTACTTTGGTTTAGGTGTTTAGGGTTGGGAATGAAAAGAAAAATATAAGCAATAGCCACTGGTGGGAGAAATCTTCCACTGGTAGGAGAAATCTTCAAGTTTTAGGATTTGCTTTTGATTTTTGGTCGTGAGAGCAAGAAATGACAACTGCTCTGATTTTAGAGCTGACAATGTTCACGAGTGTGACTCTACTATCACGGCTGTGAATCTCCTCTAACCTGATGGTTCACAATCATAAAAGAATAGTCATTGGCATGAACACTGTAACATATCATTTCTTGTTTCTTTTCAACTCTCATCCCATAACTTTTAAATATACTTATCGTTTCTAAATTTGTATTAATTAATAGACCCTAATTACGGGCATTACATTTCTCTCCCCTTAAAATAATTTCATCCTCCAAATTACTTATAATGCTGCATTGAACAGCTTAGGGTAGGGTACTTTTATCACCTCTTCCCTTTTCCACGTAGCCTCTTCCTTTGCATGATTCCTCCATAAAATTTGGCTAATGGTACTTGCTTGTTTCGAAGCTCTTTAATCTCCCAAGCCAAAATCTCGATCGACTTTTCCTCATATGTAAGGTATAGTTTGACCTCTATATTTTCTACTATGATGGCATGTAACGGTTCTAACCTATATCTCATCAATATGAGACATGAAAAACATTGTGAATCATGCTTAACTTTGGAGGTAAAGTATTTCTATAAGTGACTAACCCAAACCATTCTAAAATCTCATATGGCCTATTGAATCTAGGACTTAACTCACCCTTCTTTCCAAACCTTAGGACCTTCTTCCATGGAGAAACTTTGAAAAACACTTTGTCTTCCACTTTTATTCTATATCCCTTCTCTTGAGATCTGCACACGATTTCTGTATATCTAAAGCTGCCTTTAGCCTTTCTTGTATCATCTTCACTTTTTCTTATATCTTTTGTACCAACTCTAGCCCCATTAACTTTCGTTCACTGAACTCTAACCAATATAATGGTGTTTGGTACTTTCTACTGTATATTGCCTTATAAGAAGCCATTTGGATGCTAGACTGATAGCTGTTGTTGTAGGCAAAATCCAATAATGGTAGGTATTTCTCCCAGCTACCTTTAAACTCGATAACACAACTTTTCATCATGTCCTCCAATATCTATATCACCCTTTCAGACTAACTATCGGTCTATGGAAAGTTGGGCTGAAACTAAGCTTAGTACCTAAAGCTCACTATAAACTTCCTCAAAACTGAGATGTAAACATTGGATCTTTGTCCAATATGATGGAGACTACAACTCCATATAATCATACTATCTCATTCACATACAATTCTGCTAGCTTGTTCAAAGAATAATCTCTTCTTATAGGTAAGAAGTGTGCTAACTTTGTTAACTAATCTACGACCACCTAAACAGCATCAAATTTCCTTGGAGTCATAGGTAACCAAATCATGAAATCCATCATGATTCGTTCCCATTTCCATTCTGGTATTGCAATCAGTTGCATCAAACTTCAAGGTATCTGATGTTCTGCCTTGACCTACTGACATGTCAAATATCTTGTCATGAACTCTGTGATGTCCTTTTTCATACCTGCCCACCAATACCTTCCTTTTAAATCATGGTACATTTTATTACTTCCTGGATGCATGGAAAACTTCATTTCATGTGCTTCTTTTAAAATTCCTTACTTCAACTTTGTAACATCAGGCATGCATAAACGACCTTAGTAAAACAAACTGTCGTTTGACTCAACTGTGTACTTCAGTCTCTCCCACTTAGAAACCAACTCGGTGATCTCAACTAGCTTATGATCTTGCATCTGTGTGTCTCTAATTGCTTAGTTGGGAATAGGTCAGATAAGCAACTCCGCTAACTCGCCATTCTTTCTTCCATGGAGAAACTTTGAGAAGCACTTTGTCTCCCACTTCGTATTCTATATCCCTTCTCTTGAGATCTCATATGATAAACTACCTTTAGCCTTTCTTGTATAATCTTTACTTTTTCTTCAATATTTTGTACCAATTCGGGCCCCACTAACTTTCGCTCACTGAGCTCTATCCAAAATAACGGTGTTTGGTACTTTCTAGTGTATAGTGCCTCATAAGGAGCCATCTGGATGCTAGACTAATAGTTATTGTTATAGGAAAACTCCATTAATGGTAGGTATTTCTCCTAGCTACCATAACTTCTCATTATGTCCTCTAGTATATGTATCTCCCTTTTTGACTGACCATCAGTCTGTGAGTGGAAAGTTGGGCTGAAACTAAGTTTAGTACCTAAAGCTCACTATAGACTTTCCCAAAACTGAGATGTAAATCTTGGATCTCTATCTGATATGATGGAGATTGGAACTCCATATAATCATACTATCTCATTCGCATACAATTCTACTAGCTTGTTCAAGGAATAATCTTTTCTCATAGGTAAGATGTGTGCTGACTTTGTTAACCTATCTACGATCACCCAAATGGCATCGAATTTCCCTGGAGTCATAGGTAACCCAATCACAAAATCCATCATGATTCATTCCCATTTCATTCTGGTATCATAATTGGTTGCATCAAACCTAAAGGTATCTAATGTTCTGCCTTGACTTGCTGACATGTCAAATATCTTGTCATGAACTTTGTATTCTCCTTTTTCATACCAGCCCACCAATACCTTCCTTTAGATCATGGTACATTTTATTACTTCCTGGATGCATGGAAAACTTGGTTTCATGTGCTTCCTTTAAAATTCTTTACTTCAGCTTTGTAACAACAAGCACGCATAAACGACCTTGTTAACACAAATTGTCGTTTTGACTCAACTGTGTACTCCAATCTCTCCCATTTAGAGACTAACTCGAGGATCTTAACTAGCTTATGATCTTGCATCAGTGTGTCTTTAAGTTTTTAGTTGAGAGTAGGTCGGATACGCAACTCCATTATAGTCTTCCTACTTAAAGCGTCGGCACAATATTGGCCTTGCTTGGATCATAGTTGATGACATAATTATAGTTCTTAATTAGTTCTAACCATCATCTCTGCCTCAAGTTGAATTGCCTCTTCAATATGGAGACATGAAAAACATTGTCAATCTTGCTTAACTCTAGAGGTAAAGAAATTTTATAAGCAACTAACCCAAACCGTTCTAAAACCTCATATGGCCTAATGAATCTTGGACTTAACTCGCCCTTCTTTCTGACCCTTAGGACCTTTTCCTATGGAGAAACTTTGAGAAACACTTTGTCTCCCACTTCGTATTCTATATCCCTTCTCTTGAGATATGCATACGATTTATGTCTATCTGAAGCTGCTATTAGCCTTTCTTGTATAATCTTCACTTTTTCTTCTATCTTTTGTACCAACTCTGGCCCCACTTACTTTCGCTCATTGAGCTCTATCCAACATAACGGTGTTTGGCACTTTTCTGCTGTATAGTGCCTCATAAGGAGCCATATGGATGCTAGGCTGATAGTTGTTGTTATAGATGAACTTCATTAATGGCAGGTATTTCTCCCAGCTACTTTTAAACTCGATAACACGACTTCTCATCACATCCTTTAGTATCTGTATCACCCTTTTCAACTAACCATCAGTCTATGGGTAGAAAGTTGGGTTGAAACTAAGCTTAATACCTAAAACTCGCTATAGACTTCCCCAAAACTGAGATGTAAACCTTGGATCTCTGTCCGTTATGATGGAGACTGGAACTCCATATAATCATACTATCTCATTCATATACAATTCTACTAGTTTGTTCAAGGAATAATCTCTTCTGATAAGTAAGAAGTGTGCTGACTTTGTTAACCTATCTATGACCACCCAAACGGTTTCGAATTTCCTTAGAGTCATAAGTAATCCAATCACGAAATCCATCATGATTTGTTTCAATTTCCATTCTAGTATCATAATCGGTTGCATCAAACCTAAAGGTATCTGATGTTCTTCCTTGATCTGCTGACATGTCAAATATCTTATCATGAACTCTATGATGTCCTTTTTCATACCAGCCCATCAACCTTCCTTTAGATTATGGTACATTTTATTACTTCCTGGATACATGCCAAACTTGGTTTCATGTGCTTCCTTTAAAATTCTTTGCTTCAACTTTGTAACATCAGGCATGTATAAACAACCTTGGTAAAACAAACAGTCATTTGACTCAATTGTGTACTCCTATCTCTCCCCCTCTGAGACCAACTCAATGTTCTCAACTAACTTATGATCTTGCATCTGTACATCTTTAATTTCTTAGTTGAGAGTAGGTCGGATATGCAACTCCGCTATAGTCTTCCTACTCAAAGCTTCGACACAATATTGGCCTTGCCTGGATCATAGTCGATGACACAATTATAACCCTTGATAAGTTCTAACCATCATTTCTGCCTCAAGTTGAGTTCCTTCTTCAATATGGAGACATGAAAAGCATTGTAAATCTTGCTTAACTCTGGAGGTAAAGCAATTCTATAAGCGATTGACCCAAACTGTTCTAAAATCTCATATGGCCTAATGAATCTAGGACTTAACTCGCCCTTCTTTCCGAACCTTTGGACCTTCTTCCATAGAGAAACTTTGAGAAACACTTTGTCTCCCAATTCGTATTCTATATCCCTTATCTTAAGATCTGCATACAATTTTTGTCTATTTGAAGCTGCCTTTAGCCTTTTTTGTATAATCATACTATCTCATTCACATACAATTCTATTAGCTTGTTCAAGGAATAATCTCTTCTGATAGGTAAGAAGTGTGCCGACTTTGTTAACCTATCTATGACCACCCAAACGGTGTTGAATTTCCCTGGAGTCATAGGTAATCCAATCACGAAATCCATCATTATTCGTTCTTATTTCCATTTTGGTATCATAATCGGTTGCAACAAACCTAAAGGTATCTTATGTTCTGCCCTGACCTACTAACATATCAAATATCTTGTCATGAACTCTGTTATGTCCTTTCTCATACCTACCCACCAATACCTTCTTTTAGATCACGGTACATTTTATTACTTCCTGGATGCATAGAAAACTTGGTTTCATGTGCTTCCTTTAAAATTCTTTGCTTCAACTTTGTAACATCAGACACACATAAACGACGTTGGTAAAACAAACTGTTGTTTGACTCAACTGTGTACTCCAATCTCTCCCCCTTAGAGACCAACTTGGCGATCTCAACTAGCTTACAATCTTGCATCTGTGCATCTCTGATTTCTTAGTAGAGAGTAGGTCAAATATTCAACTCCGCTATAGTCTTCCTGCTCAAAGTGTCGGCATAATATTAGCCTTGCCTGGATGATAATCGATAACACAATTATAGTCCTTGATCAGTTCAAACTATCATCTCTACCTGAAGTTGAGTTCCTTCTATGTCAGAAGATACTTTAAGCTCTTATGGTCAGTGCGGATATAACATTTTTTCCCATATAAGTAACGACGCCATATCTTTAGAGCAAACACAATGGCTACCAACTTAAGGTCATTTGTGGGAAAATTCTTTTCATGCATCTTCAACTATCTTGAAGCATAAGCAACTACCTTTCCTTATTACATCAAGAGACACCCCAATCGTTGTGAGAAGCTTCACTGTAGATAACGTACTCTTTATCGGGAACTAGTTGTGTAAGAACTGAGGCTTCTATCAACATACACTTAAGCTTGTCGAAACTAGCTTTATATTTGTCGTTCCATCTGAACTTCACATCTTTTCTCAAAAGTCTAGTCAATGGAGTAGCAATCAAAGAAAAACCTTTCACAAACCTCTTGTAGTAACCTGCTAAACCAAGAAAACTCCTGATTTCAGTTACATTTCGAGGAGGTTGCCAATTCAAGATTGCCTCAACCTTGTCAAAATCAAATCTGATGTTGTCTGTTGACATGATGTGTCCAAGGAAAGCTATTTCATCAAGCCCAAAAGTCATATTTGGAGAGCTTAGCATAAAGCTTATGATCTTTTAGGATCTACAATATTGTTCGCAAATGTTCATTATGTTGTGCTTGGTTCTTAGAATACACCAAGATATTATCAATGAAAACAACTACAAAATGGTCCAAATATGTCCTAAAGATCCTATTCATAAAGTCCATGAAAGTTGCGGGAGCATTGGTCAAATCGAATGGCATAACCAAAAACTCACAGTGACCATATTTGATCCTGAAAGCTATCTTGGCTATATCCTCTTCTTTTATCTTCAACTGGTGATAACCCAACCTCAAATCAATTTTGGAGAATACTCTTGCGCCTTTTAACTGATCAAAGAGATCATCACTCTAGGGCAATAGATATCAGTTTTTTATAGTCACTTTGTTTAATTGCCTATAATTTATGCACAACCTCATAAATCCATCTTTGTTCTTTACAAACAAAACTGGTGCTGTAACATTCAGTGATTTAGGTCTCGATTACACGTGACCGTAGTGAGGCGCGCTGGTTCAATCAGAGTCTAAATTTGTACCCATAAAAAAATGACTAATAATAAGGAAAAATAATTAAGGGTATTATTATTTGGAAATTAAAAATATTAGTGCTAGAATTAGAAAAAAAAATAAAATTGCCTATGGACAAAATTGGTATTATGGCAATTGTTGGGGGAAAAAGTGTGAATATGGAGGGAGATGTGGTAAATATGGCATTTCTCAAAGTTTAAATTTAATCAAGATTAATTAACTTGATGAACCAATAAGAATTAGGATTAATTTTAATTAATGGGACCCACACCTTAATTAAGGTATAAAAAGTCAAAAATATGAAGGAAATTCCACATTCTTCCATAAGCCATCTTCATCTTCTCTTTTTCTCCTCTCTTTGCGGTCCCACCATAGCCCTAAAACCTCCATTTTTGCTTCAGCCACAACTTGAAAAAGAGAGAAAAAAAATGAGTTTGAGAAAGGAAAAATCAGGAAAGTAAAGAGTTCTTGCCAAAAGTAGAGTAAAGAAACAAGAAAGGAAGAAGAAAGAAGAGAAATAAAAGAGAAAAAAAGTGAGGGGAAATTCGGTTTGATAGATTTAGGTTATGTTACAAGATTAAACTTAGAAAATTAAGTTTGTGATTAGTTGATGAAAGTTATAGTTAGACTTTGAATTGATGATATTTGATATTAATTAATTATTTTATGACTTAAAAACTAAAGAAAATATGATGTTACGGGATGAATGAAGGGCTTCTATAGTTAAAGAAATTTGGGAAAAATTGAAATTAACATAGAAACATCATAATTAGTGATAAGTAAAGTAGGATTTGAGTGTTGAATTGAAGAAAATGAAGTGGGAACTAGGATGTGGTTTTTGGGCAGCCATGACATGTGAAGAAGGAAGTTTAACCTTAGTACATTTTAGCTCAATTAAGATGTAAAACATATTAGGAGCATTAGAATATTTTGTAGACATGAAAATCATTGGAAATGGATATGGGAATTGAGATATGGTATGGTTGTGTAGGAAAATCAAGTGAACAAGTGAGAGGCCCTCAAGAGGGTGACAAAGGCAAAAAGAAAGCTAGCTAATAAGGGAATGAAAAGAAGGTTTAAGGGAAGAACCAAGGCTGATTAGGTATGTGCTTCATTGATAAAAATCTTACATGTTGTTAATATGTATGGAATTATATATTAAGGTTTGATATGTTTGTGTTTGTAATATGTTGTGTGATTTGTTGTAGCCTTTGATATTTTATATGGAAATGGAATCAAATGGTGTGAAATAATTGAGACATATGAATGTAGTTGTAATTCTGGAAATTTTAGTATCAAAATGAATACAAATGATTAATGTGGTTGAAATGTGGATTGATGCCAATTGATGACTCAGGTACATAATTCCAGGAACAGGCTTAACTATTTTGATGATAACTTGAGTTTTGGTACTCACGTTTGTATGTTATTTATTGTAAATGACAGCTAAGACATAGGGATTTAATTGTTATTCAGACCATAAAATCTAATTATGTCTAGATATTCCCAGAAAAATGCATGAAGTTCAAACCTAGAATCTGTCTAAAAAATTCTGGGCAAAAATTTATGTGATGATGCAGTATTAAAATGACCATAACTTTTGATAGCAAACTGGGATTTGAGTGAATTTTAATGCATTTGAAAGATAAGACAATAAGCTAAAAATTGTTAGAAGACTAGAACTCCTAATTCGAATTGTAAATGGGTGCCCAAAAATAGGTCTGAAATCTGCCATAGGTAAAAACATAAAATATTAGGCTTTTGCATGTGTTCTGATAATTATATGTAATAATTCATGTAAATATTTACTTTGATAATAATTATAAATGTTTAACAAATTATTTATGTGTAAGATTATAGTTCAATAATAATGAGAATAAAGAACAAAAATAAATAAGCATAATTATGGTAATTGAATAATATTGTCATTTTTAAAAATATTGTGAATTAATATAAAAATAGTTAAGCCCTATGACACCTAATCTAGAACTACAATAGAGAATAGTTCGACATGTCAATCAGGGGATTTAGGCATTCGGTGCCAAATATAAAAGCCGGTAATGACAAATTTATAAATGTGCTCGGCGCAAAATTATTAAGCCGGTAATGACAATAATACAAAAGCCGATAATTGCAATATATAAAAGAGCTCGACACAATATTATAAAAGCCGGGAATGACAACCATGTTATTCCTATTAGTTAGTTCGGTTATAGGAGTTATGGGCATAAGAAAAATGAAAAATAATAATAATGTTAACATATGTCATTTTGCTAATGTTAGATGAATTAAAATTGTTAAATGTTGAATAGTTGTTGAAATTTATTGATTTTATATAATTCTTTATTTTATGTCTTGTTATTAAAATGATTAATTAATATGTAAAATATATATATATATATATATATATATATATATGTAAAATTTTTATCATTGAAGCATCACTAAGCCAGTAGCTTAGCGCGGGTGGTTTCCTCTCGCGCAGGTTAAAAGGGTAGCCATATAAATTAGAATTGTTAGAAGAAGAAGGGCATCCGGAGGAAAGCAACTAGCAGCTTTGGGTTTCTTTTTGGTATATTTTGTTAAAAACTTTGTAAATTAATTTCTCGTTTTTATTTCATATAATGTGTATTAAAGATGTGAATTACAATGTAAAAGAAAATAGTTTGGATATAAATTAATGTATTTTATAAATAAATAAAATTTTGAATATTTATGCTTGTAAAACATTTTTATTTCAATGTCTGCAATATTTTTGTAAAAAAAAAATTACTTCACTTCATTAATTTTATAAAACAGTAAGACGGGTAATGCTCACTTACCTTACTGAACTACAGTGGGGTAAGACGGTGTTATAGGTGCACCTTATGGAGATACATTCAGTCTGATAAAACTCTTATCTAACAGCTCTTACAATTGAGCTTTCATCTCTTTCAATTGAGCTTTCATCTCTTTCATCTCTAAAAGTGCCATTTTGTAAAGTGTTATAGATATCGGTGTCGTGCCTGGTGTGAGCTCTATAGAGAACTCAACATCTCTATTCGGTTGTAATCCTAGTAGATCGTCTAGAAAGACATCTGGAAACTCCTTCACTATAGAGATATCCTGAAGATTTGAAACACCTCTCCTCGTGTCGATCACGTGAGCTAAATAAGCCTTATATTCCTTTCACATCATCTTTTGTGCCTTAATCATGGAAACCATCTGTAGAGGTTGTGGAAACCTCTCACCTTCAACTACCACTTCTTATTGTTCTAAAGTCTTAAAAACAATTGTCTTAGACCTGCAGTCAACAACTATCTCATGTCGTGAGAGCCAATACATACCTAATATCGTACTCATGAAATGGTAGTTCTATGAGATCTACGGGAAACTCTTTCCCATGAACAATCAAAGGGCAACTTCTGTATACTCGGTTCATAACCACACTATGGCCTAAAATGTTCATGACCTCAATCTCGAACTCTAACTTCTCTATTGTCATATTGTGCTAACTAGACTTGTTCATGCATACATATGAATATGTAGAACTTAAGTTTATCAAAGCACATAAATCGGAGCCATGTAGAGAAAATATACCCACAATGACATTTGTGGCTCCCTGGTCCTCATGGGCCTTTATAGCATATGCCTTAGCCGAAGCTCTACTAGGTCCCGACTTGTTCACTATCTTTGAAACAGCCTGGCTAGGTCTTGTACGACCTTCTTGTTATTGGTTCTTATTCTGAATCAGTGTCGATACTGCTGTCTGTGTGGGCATAGCATTTGCCAATAAAGGCAAACCCTCTTCATGTGGTCTAGGGCTCTGCACTTGAAGTAAGCCTCTAAAAATAACAGATACTCTCCTCGGTGGTTTATCTGACATGTCCCATATAAGGGAGCTAGATCTCTAGCTGTCTGTGTTTTAGTGGTGGTGGCTGAGGTAGTCTTAGAGGGTGGTCCCCTCCTAAAAGAATTAGAGTTTGAGTGACTTTGTCTTCTGTTATGTCCCCTACCCTAGGACTATCCTAAAATGAATCAACCTCTCTTATCGATAGTCTGTGCCACACTAGCCATAAGTCTTCTGGCATTCTCTTCTGCCCTTGTCTTTCTTCTCTTTTCTATATTGATGGCAATAGACACAAGGGTAGAGAATTCTGCAAGCTATAGGGAAATGGCATGATATCCTATATCATCATTCAAACCATCTTCAAAACGGTGGCACTTGTCACTCTCATTCCCCATGAGTCCTGCGGCATATCTACTTAATCGTGTGAACTCTTTTGCATACTCTAAAATTGTCATGCCCCTCTGCTGTAGATTCATGAATTCTCTTCTCTTCTCATTTATGTTTACTCGGGGCACATATTCTTTCTTTAACTCTGCAGCAAAATATTCTCAAGTCAGCGGCTATGGAGTATATGGCTTCTTTAGAACTGTTTTCCACCATTTATATGTATGTTCTTAAAGTAGTGATACTGTATACTTTTCCTTGTGCTCCTCAACACACTCAAGATCTTCAAAGACCCTCTCGGTCTTCTCTAACTAGAACTCGGTTGCGGTGGGATCATCCTCACCCCTGCCCCAGAAATCGGTGGCCTCTGTACTTCCAAAGCCTATCTATCTTCATCTTAGGTGCCTCTAGTGGTGGCGGCAGTGGAGCTGGTTGTGGCTATGCTTATGGTATAATTTATGGTATGGTTGTACCAACTATTGCATAATACCAACCATCTATTGCATGATTGATATGGCACCTAGATTCGCTTGTCCTACATATGGTTATTGAGGGACTGCAATAGCACAATGGCTATTGAGGGACTACAGTAGCATCTGGAACTCATACACTCAAAGCACTAGGCCGATTAGTAGCCTTTGGATTAGAAAAATTGTTGCTCTTGATAACATTGTGAGCTTCTAGCTCCATCTATACTCTCTTCACTCCTACAAGTTATCAGAGATAGCCCACATCAGAGACATATGCAATGTACTATGCATGCAAGAAAATCCTTAACCCATATAGGTTCATAAATGCCTAAACCTAAGCTCTGATACTACTAAATATAGTGCCCTCTTGATTAACTAGGATAAACCCGATTAATTAAGCTAACACTATAAAAACATTTATGTGGAAAACCAATGAAAATTTAAAACTTTTCTTTGCATCATGACCATGATAACTTGCATAAAACATACAGTAAAAGAAATGATTGACTTAATATTTAAATTTCATTTCATAAATAAAACATGTTAACCTTTGATCAGAGATTTACAAAAATGCATGTCCTTAATAAGGAATTACATAATTCTTCAACATTGACATGTATACAAGTAAACAACCCCCTTACTATGATATGTACATAAAATGCAAAATTGCAACATGTGCTATCACCAACCCGCATAAGGTTTGATATGATATCTTTGATGTTTGGGTTGCATCACTTGTTCAACTTCTACTCATCTACAAGGCTCCGACATGCGTGGGAAAAATACCCACATGCTAAGTTACTAAAAGCTTAGTAGTACATATAGGCATAAAAATTCACTTACAATTATACATTATACATATTTCATGGCATCATTTTAAAATATCATGGCATGACAATAGAAGCATAATATCATATAGACTTTCTTACCTTGTGGAAGTATACTTCGTTGAACATATAAAGTGATAACTATAACATGTAACATTTTACTATATGCATAAACATACTTGCATACATGTGCCTTTGCATTCATTTCATGATATTGTATTCTCTACTTACTTTAACATATTTGATGTTATTGTCCAACAACTCTCAACATCGATTATTTGGATATGGGTTGTGGACAGGGGCACTCTCCGAGCTTAAGCCACTTTGCCACTATTTGTGTCAGTTCAGGCTCCTCAAGTTAATGGCACCAATCCATGTATATAATATCATCTATAATAATGTGTAAACTGAGTAAACATATAACTTTTGCATGTAATATCATTTCTTATTTCTTTTCAACTCTCATCCCATAACTTTTAAAAATACTTATCTTTTTTAAATCCATATGAATTACTAGGCTTTAATTACGGGCATTACAAATTCTAATTAATTAGAGATTCAATTGCAACTTTCTCCCAAAATTGGCCAACATCACAAACACTAATAACCCTAGCTCAATTCATCATCCAATTAATCCTAATTTTTAAATTCCAACCTTAATCAACATCAATTTAAGTCTTATATGATGGAGAAAATCAAAATAAATGGAAGAAAACATTCACCTTAATCTTACCCAAATTTCCTTTCTTTTTTTTTCTTTCCTTCTTCTGGTTGATTTTCTTTCACTTTCTATCTCTAAAATGGAGGTTTGCTATAGTGGTTATATGAAGGTGTTTACGGGAAATTTAATTTTAAAATGAAGAAGAAAGGAAGATAAGAAGAAGAATCAAGGCAAATTTCAACATATGGATCCCGCACATTTAATTATGGCTTAATTATATCCAAATCTTGCATTATTAATGGATAAGTGTTGGAAGATTATTTCTCTCTCAGTCATGGCTAGCCAACCTTATAAAAAATATGTCCATTTTGTAATTATTTGGAAAATTTCATATTAGTCCTTCAATTTTACCACTTTTACCCCAAAAATTTTTATATTTTGTAATTTATTCCCTTAGACACTTATTAATCACTTCTACTATTATTTTATTGTCTTTCTATTAGTTTCTAAATTTAGACTTTGGTCGGTCTGACACACGTGACTTGAGGCCTAAAGCAGTGGATGTGACACCTTTATGGTTGTTCATTACTTATAAAATTGGTGCAGGAAACATAACTCTTTTGGCTAGTTTGGATCAACATATTTCAGTTTAGTTCGCTATTGATTCTTCTATCATTTTGGTGAGTTGTGTTTATGTCAATGTCTTAAGCTCAAGTAGACAGAGATTATGGCGGGGGATTTTACAACTCTCTTCTTTAATTTCTTTTAGTTGGTTTGTTATCGAAGATTTTAATGCCTGCTTTGGACCCTATGAGAAAATGGGGTGTGCTCCTTTAAAGAGTTCTTGCTTGGAATTTATTACTGTAATGGCAGACTGTTATCTCATTTGAATGAACACAAATGGTGCTCTGTATAGTTGGACTAATAATCATAAAGGGAATAATAAAGTGGATATCAGATTGGATCGTGCAGTTTGCAACTCTTATTTTTTAATGAATTGGAGATTTATAGAGTGTTGTGCTCTTGTGCGACATCAATCTGACCACAATCCTTTTATTTAATGTTGTAATTAGTTGCTTCGATTTCTCATTTTCCTTTTAGATTTCTTTCTAAAGGGGTTCATCATGAAATTTTTCATACTATTGTAAATTCCTTTTGGAATTCGATTTATGTTACGGGTTCCCCTATGTATGTGGTTTAATACAAGCTCAAACAACTTTGAGTCTTTCTTCGTGGCTGGAATAAATATGTTTTTAGGATGGTTAGCAATGAGATATCTCAATCTAAACATGAATTGTTACAATTACAATATGAAATAGAAGCTTAGGGCTTCTCTAGAGAGTTGCATTCTAGGGAGATGGCCATTCACCAAAACTTAGATATGCATATGAAGAATTAAAAACTGCTTCTAAAAGAAAAAAGTAGAGTGCAATGATTGCTTGACAGATATCGTAACTCTAAGCTTTTATCATAATCTCCTTCTTTGGAGGAAACCTCAAATGGGAATCCATGCTTTATGATTGACAATGTCCTAGTGACTGAGAAGTCTGCAATTGAAAATAATATTGTCACTTATTTTTCTTCTCTCTTTAACTCATCTAATTGCTATAAAGACTTATATGTTGTAAGCCACATGATTCCCAAACTGGACACAAAGGAAAATAACAACATTCTCTGTCGAGTTCTTACTAAGGAAGAGGTTCATATGGTGGTCTTCGACATGGATTCCAATAGTGCACTAGGGCCATATGTCTTTACTAAGATTTTCTTTAAATCTTATTAAAGTATAATTGGAAAAAAGGTGTTTGAAACTATTCAATTTTTTTTTCTTACAAGCAAACATCAAAATGCAAACTTTGTGCTCGAGATACATAAACTTTGGATCATGTTTTCTCTTTTTGTCCTTTTGTGGTAACAGTTTGGTATGTTTTACCTAGCTTGTTTGGGGTTACTCTTGATATCACATCAAGGTTTTTGAGTTTATTTATGTTGGCTTGGAAGATTAACTTCTCCCCTCAAATTAAATCTTTTATAGATAACATGTTTATTGGCTTTAGTTTGGTCTATATGGCATGCTCATAACAAAGCTTCTTTTCATAATAATTTTATTTTTATTTCTTCTTGTATTTGTGTCATTTGCATATCAGTTAAAGAAGCAGAAATCTTTAAGTGTGGTTTTATGCATAATATGCTGTAAGACTTGCATGTTCTTAATAGGTTTTGTATTATGAGTTTATCCATGCATCCATTGAATATTTTTTTAGTCATCTGAATCCCTCCACTTTTGGGTTGGCTAAAAATCAACATCGATGGAGCTGCTAGAGGATCTCCAGGCATTGCACATGCAGGTGGTATTTTCAGGGACAATAGAGACATTGCAGTAACCTCTTTTGTAGCTCCCCTTGGCACTTGATGGGTATATGAAATGGAGATTATGTCAATTATTATTGTAGTGAAAAAGGCATGGATTTCAGGTCAATGCCGATTTGATTATAGAGTGACAATCTTTTTGCAGTTCATTTGCTACAACAAAAAAGTTCCAACGTCCCATGGTCATTACGCATGGAATGGGATGATTGTCTTCTTAAGCTTAGTTGCATGCAAATACATATTTAATATGTTTTCGAGAGGACAACCAAGTTAGTTGTTGACAAACTTTCTTTTTTAGGTATTAGTTTAAATTCTATTACTTGGTGGAATTCTTATCCTCATATTTGTAATGAGGATATGAATCAGATGCTAGGGAAAATTATATGTTTTGTTAATTTGTTTTGGTTTTTTAGCCTTTTATATTGTATTGCATAACTTTGTATTTATTTTTTTATGTTGTTAATAAAGAGTCGATGGAGGCAAATGATGACAATGCTATTAAAGTGCTATTATAGCTGAGATGTCATGATGAACTGACTGATGACATCTTTCTAGTTCATTTTTTTAAAAAATAGTTGAACATAAATGAATATTCTAAATTATTAGATTAACAGCGTTAATCTAATTTTAAAAAAAAAACTAAAAGAAGAATTCAATTATTGACAAAATAATAATATAAAGTATTAAATAATCAAAATAAAAGTATAAAGGTCATATTAAAAAATTTAATAGATACAGGGATCGAATTAGAAATTTAGCCAAAAAAAAAAAGAAAAAGAAAATCGGAACTCTTAGAAGACCCCTTTTATCTCATTGCTCTGAAATAGCCCTTTGTCTCTCTCTCTCTCTTTGAAATTTTAAAAAAATAAATGGCATCGGCCAGTGCAGTGGCAACTCGAGTCTCGAACCTAACCGGACTCAGTGACTGGAAAAGGCGTAACCTTTCTTCGTCTCCTCTGGGTAATAAATCTTTCTTTTACTTTCTTCTGTTTGGTTACGAAGAAAATGGAACCTTCTGACTGATAGTGAAATCTTGGTATTTTATTCTCATTAGCCTTATTGGAAAATAAAATAATATAAAATTGATTGTTTCTATGATTAATATCATAAATTTTAAAATGCTGTCGGTATGTCTTAGCCTAGTTACGATCAATTTTTGATATGCTTTGAAATTATAATTCACTTAATCCTTCTTGTGAACTGAAGCAAATTTCGTTGATTTTTTTTTTGAACTTTAGTGGGAACTTCATTTTGAATCTGTTCTTAAAAGGGGAAAGAGTTCAATAATAGGCATCCATTTCTTGGGGATAAATTGTGATGGAGCTTGATATTTACGGGTACGGGTAGATTAGGAGGCCCAAACGTGGGACTTAGCTATCATTCAAGTTGCATGTATCTTGTTGGAATTGCATATGAATTCTCCATAATTTAGGGAATTCGTTTAGGATTTCAAAATATGGGAGTAATAATGAAGTCATTGCTAATATCTGGCCTGGACTTGATCATGCATGGTCATTTGCTTAAATTGATGAAGCCCCATTAAAAAGCTGAGAAATTGAAAATATGAAAATATAATGGTGCTACCTACCTCCATATTTGAGACCAAATGATCAAATTTGCTTACATAAAATTCTGGTCAGGCTTTGATAATGTGATATGAAAAGGAAAATATATCTACTCCTATAAGGGGTAATATGGAAATGGAAAGTTATGGAACTCATTTGTGAACCAAGTGTTGTTGGATTTTCCAGAAAGTTTCTAGCGTATTACTGCATTTTAGCTCATCATAACTTGTCATTGTCTTCAAGAAAACGGTCTTTGAATATTGCATTAGCTATCAAGAGGTTAATTCTATCAGTTTGATTGGAATAATAACTGTTTTGTTTACTGTTAATGTGACTGGGGTGTATGTTTTGTATGTTGGAGTTAAGTTCTTCCTAGTTTTACCCACTTTTTGCCCCCCACTCTTCATGATGATTTGTTTTCTAAAGAGGATGCTAGAAAAAGTGTTTTATGTTATTACATGGATATATCAAGGGGGAAGTTCAATTATTTTGAATATTGAACACTTTTTCTATCCATTAATTTTCTATTGTGATATACATGAAAGTGAAAATGTTACTAGAAAATGATGCCTTACATTATCAATGGTCCGAGGTTCTTTTGTGGTCCATGCAGAATTGCTTATATTTTTGGCTCATAATTATTTGATCAGGCCATGCTTTCTGCATTTTAATGAATTTTTAGGCTTTTCTGATTGAAATGGACAGAGAATGTTATAGGTGACGAGAGAGTATATCTGGCATTGAGTTTTTTTTGTGTATGCAGGTTGTATATGTATAATGTTTAGCTCTTTGTTTAACTTAAGTTTCTGCATTATTTTCAGGTAACATAAACTCAAGTGCAAATTTGGCTGGTAAGCAGCTCATATCTTGGTCCGGTCATGGGAAATCCGAACATAGCAATAAATCCCTCTGTGTACAAGGTTTATTTGGAGGAAAAAAGGAGAATAATGATAAGAACGATGATGCACCCTCGAAGGTCAACACTAGATCCCTTTCTTTGTAGTGAACTTCATATGCATAACTTGAATTTTAAGTTTCTTTTTATCTAAATAATGTCTATAAGTAAATTGCGTGTTTATTATTGTGAGTTGTTAAAGCCAGTGTTTTTTGGTAATGTACTGAAAGGAAAACATGACTTTTTTTATTTTTTTTTCAAGAAAAAAATGGATTATGATAATTGATTTATGCTATTGAGGTCAGTTACAAAATAAGAAAGTGTCATGGGGTATAGGGTGCATATTCAAGCCCATTTTGAAATGTCAAACAGGTGGGGTTGTTGTACCCAATGGGCCAATAAGCTAATACTCTTGAGGCCATCCCATTTGTATGAAATTAATCCAGAAATTCTGTCATTAATTCGATTACATGTTGAGTAGCTCCTCCAAATAATCCATTCACAGACAAACAACTAAATACTGAATAAGTATTCAAATAACTGAAATATAATTTGAATAAAATGTGATGTAATATAATTTGGGTGAATTACACAGACAGTATATAAAATGTATAACATATAACAACTTAGTATTCAAATTATTATTTGTAATTACAAAATATTTGAATTATTATTTTGTAACAATAAAGTACCTCCGTGACTCCGTCATATGACAATACAGATTGTCGTTAATTGAAATACTGTGTTGTTAGATTGTTATTAATTGAAGTACCATGTTGTTAAATTGTTATTAATTGGAGTACCGTATAGTTACATAAATATGATTACCTATGTTACTTTAACACTTCATTTTTGAAGAAGTACTCATACAATTTAGATATGACATTGGTATGAGTATGAAATCCTTACCGGATCCTTTACTTTAAAAGTGGGTACTCATAATTCCGATTTCATTTAAATTACAAGTGCAGATCAAACGGACTTTGAAGAGTTTGTAAAATTATAATAATTATCTCTTAATGACCCACAATTGAAGAGTATGATTTGTGGTGGTAACAAAAATTAATATAGATTATATAGTAAACTTGGACTGATTTACAATTTAAATGAATTTAAAATTATCATTTTATTGTTTGTTTGTAATTTGAATTTTAGACTTTAAGTTTGTAATTTAAAATATTTTATCAAATTTTATTTTATTTAGCAATTTAATGTAATAATTTGATGTATCTTTTAACTTAATTATTATATATAAAAATTAATATATATATATATATATATATACGTATTTCCGTACATGTATCCTAATTTTGGGTATTTTTTAGCCGTACCCACGTATCCTAAAATATAAAAAAATAAGAAACCGACCTTCTAAATATGTGCTTGTGTCAGGTATCTGTACCCAAGTCCAAGCAAGATAGATGATTACAACTCAGCGTGCCGTTAGAGGATATTAACGGAAAATAACGGAGATACTTTATTGTTATAAAATTATAATTCAGGTATTTTGTAGTTACAAATAATAATTCGGGTATTAAGTTGTTATGTGTTATATATTTTAGATACCGTCTGTGTAATTCACCCAATGTAATTCATGCATATTGCATGATGAGTACATGTGTTTTATTGGCATTGCAAAGTGATGATAAGTTATGGCTAATAATTATAATCGTAGCCAATTATATTTTAATTCTCATAAAAATGTGAACTTGAAATGGAATGCACTGGATTATATTACTTATCGCTTAAAACTAGTCATAAATATTGAAGTTAATGATCTTAGCAACTTGTTCAAATACCTCTTTAAATCCTTCTGTTATAATATGATATGAACTAGAGAGATGAGCACAACACCCAAAATCTCTATATTACCCTTAATTCCCTTGCACTAAAACAAATCACCAACTCCCAACAACAACCAGACTCAAACAGCAACCCAAAATCACAACAATCTTGTCCATTATTGCTTCCCCCTCTAGAGGCATAAGAGAAACGTATTGGGGCTTATCAATGCTTCCCCTCCTAACATGCAGCTTTTCCTCAAGGTGAAATTCTGGAAATTGAGCAGTGGAAATATTGTAATCCTCCCCACAGATGCTTGTTGATACCACATATGGGTCAAAAGTGATTGTTCCCCCTTTGACTGATCACCTATATTCAGCTCCATGACTTTATAACCCTCCAACAAATCTTCAAGTTTGGCCTTATGAAGGAAACCTTGAAACTTCAAAGTCTTTTGATAAATCAGTACCTCCCCTCTATAGCATTGAGTCAAAACAGAGAACGAAAGCATATTGTGCTCTTTGGAAGTAGCAGACATGGCCAAAAACGATGAATTTGAGAAGAAAGAAATGCGCCTTTTAGCTTCCAAGTTGGACTGTACATCCATGGTAGATTCTTATGTTGTAAGGAAAAGATTCTGTTTGATCTTCTCTTTCCATGCTTCTGTTTCGAATCCATCGCGCATTGAATCCACCAAACTAGATTAATGATCCTCCATCATTATAGCTTGTGTAATAACCTCCAACATTGTCTGGAAGAGAATCACAACTCGATCTCTGTCCTCTGGCTTATTAATCAACAAATAGTTGATAAGCTTCACAAATTGGTCACAGAGGCTTGCACTCATCTTGAACTCACCTATTAGGGTATCATCTCTAATGTGTTTTTCAATTTCAAAATATAGTTGAACCAAGAACTTGATAATGGTCCTAAATGAGGCATAACATTCACTTACAACACAAGACATGTAGTTGTCGGCATTAATTCTCCTTTTCAGCTCTTTATCTTTGCCATTTGATATCCATGGCCATGTCTAATGCTATTGGGTTCAAGGAGACATGTTGAGCATCAAGTTCTTGGGCCCAAGCATCAGTAATGATCATGCCCAAACGGAATTCTGACATAATTGCAACTATTTCCTTATGGGCCTCTTTGTTAAAGCTATCAATGAGCCGACTTGCAGGAAATGCAGCCATAGAGGTCTTTTGATCCTTTGTTGTTCTTGGGCAAATACATCTTGGTCTTTGATTATGGTCGTAATAGCCCACTGTTGGTTAGCGAAGGGATTCACAAATCTGAAAGCATAAATTTTGTGAAGTTGTTCGACGTTAATGCCTAACTCATTGTAGCTAGAAATGGGTTCAATGAATATGCTGGCAAACTCCAAGTTGTCTTCATCCACGGTTGCTTTTCCCGCACTCCACCTAGCCGGATCCATACTTGTCGACGTAGCTACCATCAGTGTTCACAACTCCTTTATACAGCGGTGACTAGGAGGAAAATCCTCAGAGAGTTGATAGCAGTACGCCGTTGACGCTATTACTAGGTCTCTACGCTAGTTAGCCTCCAGTACGATACCAACAGTTTGGGTGAGAGGGAGGGATCGGACTTCAAAGACTTGAGATTGGGTGTGGTTCCCTCATTTGTAGAAGCTAGAAAGTAATGCTGCAAAGCTAGACCCAATTTTTTCTTGGCCCACTAGGCCAACTTCATGGTTTGGCTCAAACCTATAGGTGCCAACATCCTCGCCTTAATTCTGATTTGAAACTTCAGTTCCTGGATCAACTTGCTTAGATAAACCTTCTTGGTCACTTTTTCCAGTGGTGCCTTATCTTTTTTGAAGTTGAGAAGGACACGAAGAACATTCACAAGCTTAAACTGAATGAAACCAAAATTTTCCAGTGTTAGTTGTATGCCCAGTAAAAGCCTTCACCCAGAAAGTTGAGATCTCCCTCACCAACTCTTCAAAAATCGCTCCTCCAGAAATTGACTTTAATCCCCCATGCACAAACTAACCAGTGTACATCCCTTCAATAAATTCTCTCTTTGATCGGCTGGAGAGAGGGCTATCCTGAAATCAGCGCTGAAGCTCAATAACCATCCGGGAATCAAGCTCAATAGCTACAACCTTTCTTCCAGCTTCTAGAAGCTTTTTGGTGAGATTCCCGATACCGAGATCCATCTTGAGACTAACATCAGTGCTCTTAATTCCATATTTCTAGACCAAAATTCCCCAACGGTGCTTTAATACCCCATCCAAAACTTTCCTCTGAAATATAATAGGTTCCATTACCTTTGTAACAGGTAGATGAGTTTTTTCTTTAGGGATCACTTCAATAGTTCCTTGAAGTTCCGGAAGATCAATTTGCTCAGATCGAGATGAAATCGTTGCTCTAATCGCACGAACTTCCTCAGGCTTCTTATTGTTACTAGTGACCAGCATAGCATCGCCACCCGAATCAGGGATAAGATTGGTGACCCCTCCCTTGTGACAACCGTCACACTCACCAATGTTGAGGTTGTGGAATCGGGTAGAGCCCTTTCAGTGGTGGGTATGGAACTTGAATAAAAGCGTGCTCCCTTTCTATAGAATTGGTTCACATGATCCATTTTGGGGATTTAGGTACTGTGATATTTTTTGTCATCTGTCGCTTTTGTTGGTGTGCGAATTGGCGTGGTCATCCCTTTCTCTTGCTCTAGTGAGATTTTGTAATCCTGTGATGTCACCGCTTTGAGTGCTTTCCCAAGTCGTTGCAGGCATTGGTCCAACTTCGTTGAAATTTCCTTTGCTGAAGTGTTCAAATATCTCAACTCCTCTACAATGGTATCCATTCTAGCCTCCAATCTTTGTCCAGACTTCTTCTTCTCCATGGATCTCTTGCTCTGATACCAATTGATATGAACCAGAGAGATGAACACAACAATGGTGAAGTAAGAAATACGAACTCAAAAATGGAATTTCATTTACAAGCAACTTCGAGAGTGCTTGCTTTCTCTGCCTTGAAACTAGGTCATACAAAATGCATCCGAATGCCTCTCCCTCAATAACCTACTGCTATTTATCGACTCAAGGTAACAAACTCCTACCCAAAATCTCTATATTACCCTTCATCCCCTTGCACTAAAAGAAATTACCAACTCCCATCAACAACCAGACCCAAACAACAACCCAAAATCACAACAATCCAGTCCATTATTGCCTCCCCCTCTATGGGCATAAGGGAAATGTATTAAGGCTTATCATAATATTGGTTTTAGTATTACTCCTATTTCTGTTGACCGAGCAGAGAAAATTTCCTGCGCAAGCTTCACCTTTGCATTGTAAAATGATTTAGCATTTTAGTTATTTCTTTTGCATATAAGTGCTAATCATATTGTCAATAGATATGTTAGTCGCCCATTTTTTTAATTTCCGTGCCCTTATTTACATGAAAATAGAGGTTTTGGTTCTTATTTCATCATCTGAGGCTAACATCAGTCTTGCTAATTGATTTTAGGCAGGGATTCTTGGAAACATGCAGAATTTATACGAGACTGTGAAAAAGGCACAGATGGTTGTCCAAGTTGAGGCAGTTAGGGTGCAAAAAGAACTTGCTGTGTATGGCTTATACCCTTAAATCACTCTTATGTGAAACTTTTGGTTTGCTACATGTTTGGGTTACTTAGTTTATTCCATCTTGTTTTGTGTTTTGCAGAGCAGAGTTTGATGGTTACTGTGAAGGTGAGCTAATTAAGGTAGGCTATTCTGAGCGTTTTCTTTGTATTTATGTAAAAGTGTGCTCTTGGGGGTTCATACATGCATGTGTTTATGTATAGGCACATATTATGTCATTGTGTTTTTTCTGGTGCCAAAAATGTGTTTTTGTGAATACACATGTTTGACTATGCATGTATGATGCAGGAGCATCCAACTGAATTTAGGATTTTAGTTTGTTTATTAGTTGTAAAACCCAGAGAAGGTAATGAAATATTTCACACTACAATTGATAAATAGGGTTACATATTTATACACAAGAGCTATATTCTAATTAGGAAACTATTACTAATTAGGATACTATATTAATTAAGATTTTAACGCCTATTTACAACTGTAGCACTCCCTCTCAAGTTGGAGTATAGATATTGATCATGCACAGCTTGTTACAAAGATAATCAATGAGTCTCATTTAAAGCTTTAGTGAAAAGATCTCCCAACAGTTCTCCTATCTTTATGTATCCTGTGGAAATCAAACCTAGCTATAGTTTTTCATGAATAAAGTAAGTCAATTTAATATGTTTCGTTTGTTCGTGAAAAACGAGATTAGATGCAATATAAATGGCAAGTTGGTTATCACACCACAATTTTGCCGGTACTATAGTCTTGAGACCCATCTTAGTCAAGGGTTAATATATTCACATAATCTCACATACAAATTGTACCTTAGTCTAATATTTTGATTCTGCACTTGAATGTGATACATGTTGTTTCTTACTCTTCCATGAAACCAAATTTCTTTCAACAAAGACATAATAGCCTAACGTGAATCCTCTATCTACCTTTGTATCAGCTCAATCTGTATCTGAGAAACACTCAATATGAGTGTGTCCATGATTTGCATATAAAATACCACATTTAGGAGCTCCTTTCAAGTAACACAATTTGTTCTAAGGCTATCCAGTGATGAAGACATAAATTGACTCATAACACTAACAAAATATGCAATATCCGGATGAGTCACTATAAAATAATTCAACTTTCCAACCAATCTTCTATACTTTTTAGGATCTTCAAATAGTTCACCATCGTTTGTAAATTGCACATTGGGAATCATCGGAGTACTTGATGGTTTTGCCCCCAATTTTCCTATTTCAGACAAGTCAAACACATTTTTTCTTTGAGATAGGAAAATACTTTTTTTATTCCTTGTAATTTCAACACCTAAGAAATACTTCAACATCCCTAATACGAATGTTATCAACATACACAACTAGCAGAATAACCCCAACTTCAGATTGTCTGTAAAAGACAAAGTGATCACACTTACATTTCAACATCCCAAACTACTTGACTAAACTTACGAAACCAAGCTTGATGACTCTGTTTCAAGCTATACAAAGATTTATGAAGATGAAAGACTTTCCTATACTCATCCTTAGCAACAAACCCCGGAGGTTGCTACATATAAACTTCCTCCTGGAGATCACCATGGAGAAAAACATTCTTGAAATTGAGCTGATACAAAAGCCAATTATGAGTAGCTGCCATAGAAATAAACAACCTGATATACCTGTAGAATGGGAGGCTTGGCAAGAGCTGAGTTAGAAAGTAGTTCAAAGGACGTGACACTGTAAACTAACAAATCATCATCCTCTTGATGTGCGGGAACAGAAGATGAAAAGTATGGTGTTTCTTCTAGGAAAGTAACACCAGTAGATACAAGGTACTTATTAAGATGGGGAGAATGATGCAGGAGCATCCTAGTGAAATTAGGATTTTAGTTTATTAGTTTTTCAATTTTCTTTCTTTATTTGAGATTCCTATATAGTAAATTATTTTGCATAATTAAGTAGGAATAAGTTTTAGGTTTCCTTTTTTATTTAGGGTTTCCACTTAGTATAGGAATATAATTAATCAGATAGGACCAAATTTTAAGTCTAGGAATAGGATTTGTCCTTACTAGAACGTGACAACAGGTCAGTTTAGGTATGGTATTTTTTTTCTCTATTTGGAAATCTAATTTTAAGGGTTTCTCTAAACCTAATCATTGTCAATTGTTCTAACCACAATCACCCTATTCTAATCCGTGGTTGTTGAGATCTAATTAGCCCTTAACTCTTCTGCTATGTCAATGTTCATTTCTAGCATTTGGGATGAAATTTGCCATTAACCATATGGACATTGAGAGACTGAAGTTTGCTATGATCATGTCAAAATATGCTCTTAGCTTTAGGTTGAGATAGTCTTAAACTGAGCTAGATAGAGAGCAATTAGTATTGAGAATGTCATTATGGAACAGATACATAACTATAATGGGAATTAATCATATTGGTGTTGCAATATGAGATATTGGTTATAAATATCTGAATGATGCTAAAATATATTGTCAGAAAATGATTGGAACTTCAGTTAACAAATTGAAATGTATTGAAACAAAAGCTACTGACTTGAAAAGTCTGATACAGCATAATGTGTAATGCCTTGTTGTCTTCAGTAGTTTCTGTCTCTGGACTGCCTTTCATGTTTGTATTTTGGAAAATGTGTAGATCTTATTTTGAAGGAAGAAGTATATGGTTGTCAACATTGCAAATATTGACTGCCTCTCTTTATTGCATTTGAATGAAGTTTGAATTTCAATGTTAATTTTTAGGTAACACTATCTGGAAACCAACAACCTATACGGACAGAGATCACTGAGGCGGCTATGGAATTAGGTCCAGAAGTGAGTATACTTGGTCTACCTGATTTTATCCATAATGATTAGATTGTGTGAGCCCATTATTTGATCTATTTGTATTTTGATGGAAATGTCTGCATCTGTTCCTTTTATAATTAACATATGTTGATGCAAAATTTTTAAGTATATGACGTTTTTGTTCTATTCACTCTTGATGTTGGACATGCCAATCAATTGCATATTGTTTAAGCTTCACCTGACTGTTTGAGAAGAGAACTCAATTACTAATGGGCTTAAAATCCTTAAATACATCTTATTAAATCTAAAGTATAGAGACCAAACGGAGCATTTGCTATACAATGTGCTTATTCAACAATTATGTCCTAATTTCTGTTTACATAACATGCAGGTAGGATAGAGAGACCTTTGAAGTAACATTCTCAAATTGTTTGTTGTTAGTTGAAGCAATGAGTATTGAGGTCTTTTCTACTAGACTTTATGTTTTCTTCTCATTTCACAGTAGGATGCTACAAATCTTGTTTTTTTGGAAAGAGTAAAAGAAAAAGAAAATAAAAGGGCACAGTTTTAAATTATTTAATTGATTCTGTTGTGGCCAATCAACTTTTTTGATGGGCTGAGGATTTATAAAAAGAATGGTATGCTATTATTTGATATAACTTTGTGGTCTTATACTTTAAAAATGAATGCTGTCTATATTCCAAAATTTTCACATTTGCACAAACCAAAGAGAGTTTTTTCTTCTATGCAGAAGCTTTCACTTTTAGTAAATGAGGCATACAAGGATGCACACCAAAAAAGTGTTCAGGTATTATTTTGGCCTCTCGGGGAATTGATGACTGCATCTTTCATGCACTTGCTAGTGCTAGTACATTTGAAAATTTTTGATTGGCTAGTTGTAATTTGCCCCACACTATGGAACCACTCACAGTGATCAAAGCTCTTTGTCTTTTTCCTTATTTCTGTCTGTACCATATTTGTTGGCTTCATTGTTTGTTAGGCTATGAAAGAAAGGATGAGTGATCTTGCCCAAAGCTTAGGAATGCCACCGGGCCTCTGAGAGATTAAAAGTAAAGGTGTATTCCTCGCATTACTGGTGTCAGAGGCAAGCTCAAATTTTGTAATCAAGAACTTTTCTGTTTAGAATTGCATGTTCGTATTGACTTGTCATCATAAGGCTTTGCTCTGCAGGGAATATTTAGAACCTGCAATCTTTGTTATATTGCAGGTATAGTTGCTGTTAATCTGATCCTATTAAATGCTTTACCTCAAGCCGCACAGAAAATAGAGAAGCTTACAATTGATGAATGACGT
Source organism: Triadica sebifera (assembly GCA_023653625.1). NCBI lineage: Eukaryota > Viridiplantae > Streptophyta > Magnoliopsida > Malpighiales > Euphorbiaceae > Triadica > Triadica sebifera. Next base: position 13,056,952 of record CM042909.1, read on the forward strand.
GGAATTCGGTAGATCAATCTTGGTAGACAATTGGATGCTCTTCTCATCTTTTTGGTTAAAGGGACAAACACAAGTCGGTCTGTAATGCACAAGTAATGGATGAATTAGTCTTTGAAATATGAACTATGATACCAGTTACTCTATTATTATGATTTGAATTAACCATGTCACCAATTTGATTGAGCATAGCTTGGCTAGGTGTGTCCATTTTATTTGGGTAATAGCATCAGCATGGTCAAAGGAAAGATTTGGAGTATATACATACATATTTATATATTTGGTGAGATAAGTGCAAAATGGCTTTTCTGAAGATCTCTGTTGTTCATTACCCATCTGAGATAAATAACAATTTGCCTTGAAAATATGGTTGAAAGCTTGAATGAATGATTTGATGCTAACGTAGTTGCTTCACCTATCTTTTCTATATGGGAATATGGTTTTGTGGATTGCTCCATAAACATTCTTGAAGCAAAATAAATGGCTCAGTGCAAAATATCATCAAATTTAAAAACCTATATAGTGTACATTCTATCTTTTTATATTCTAAAGTTATTAGTTTTTTGGAAACAAATGTTTTTAGTTAATAGTTAAGAAAATTAACAAAAGAAAATTCATTATATATATATATATATATATATATATTTGCATAATGTAAATATTTGTTTTAACTGCAGTTAAGATGGAGCTTCAAAACAACACAATCTTTAGGCTTAATACACATCATTTAGCCCTTGATATTACACATTTTATCATCATAATCTTTAGATTTTTGAATGATTAGTTGGTACTTGAATTTAATTTTGTAAATTTGGCCTTCACCCTTTTTATTTTTATTATTTTACCTTTAAAGCACCTCCATCACAAAATATTTTTATAAAACTTATCTAATTGGAACTCAAAGTTACAACAGTTACAAGTTGAGGTGTCAATATCCTTATAAAAATTAAATTGAGGTAAAATATATTGATGGTAATTCAACTATATACCGCGTAATACAATTGTATTTCAATTTCAATTTGTACTACAAAATTTTATGATCTTTGATTTTGTAACAAAAAATTCTCCACTTAGTCTTTGTCAATTCAGTTTAACAAAAAACTAATATGGTGTTTCCATGTCAAAAAAATATTTATATATGGAAATTCCACTTAAGACTAAAAATAAAATTATCAAAATACCTTTTCCTCTTAAATTAAATTGCCAAAATATCATCTTTTTCTTAATTGTCTCTTGCTTCTTTGATACTCTATCTTTTTTTTTATTACACCGTTTTTCTTTGATAATATGGATTTAAATCAATCTCCCCATCTCGTATGCACTTAAAAAATTTTCTCATTTTCTTTCTCAAATCCCCAATATAAGCAATGATTTATACACCATTTCTTACTCCATAGTTTGTTGAGAAACTGTAGAACCAGCAATGGTCGTTCCCATTAGTTCCATTGTCAAAATTAGTTGCATCCACATATCTTTGCCAAACCGTTCGTGCTAGGCATTTCCGGCATCACCACTTAACAACACCACTCTTGCTAGTCGTCACCGGCATCAAATCTTGATCCCCACCGCTACACCAGTTTTGAATCGACAATGGGTGAGACACATATAATCCAGTTATATGCGTATGTTTTTAGTTAACAACAAATATATATAATCAAGTTATACGTGTTTGTTATTAGTTAACAATAAAAATAAATAACAGACACCTATTGTAATTTGTTTTACATTGAGCTCAAATTATGCATTAACCAATAGGCATCTAATGCACAACAAGCCATAATAATAATAATTATCTAACACACAAGTCACAAATGTTAAATCTTGAAGGGTATTTTCATCATTTTGATTATGACAAATAAAATAGCAAAAATATATTTAACAATATTTGTTCTAAGTGTGTTAAATAGGATATATCTTGATTAACACATGAAGCAAGATTGAAAGGGAACTTTTGAAGATTAAAATCAAAGAAATAGCAAAGTCACACCCGTAACTAATTATGTCACGCCTGTGAATATAGCTAAGCGCCAACTTTCCATCATTCAAAGTTCACAGCCATAAAGGATCATACCAATCGTGAATGATCATACAGTCATGCCCGTGAAACAGTATTCACGCCCATGATCAAACATGCCAATTCTTCCAGAGAGCTTCACGACCAGAGTCACTACTTGGACCACGACTTGGAAGAATATTCACGTCCGTGAAAGTATCAGTCACGCCTATGATCAAACACTTCCAATTCTTCCAGAAAGCTTGATGGCCAGAGTCACCACTTGGGCCACGACCTGGAAGAACATTCATGACCGTGACACATATATTCACGCCTATGAATTAGGGCAGAGAAACATATCAGGCGCGAAGTTAAGAGTTGGTTCAATGACTATTTCACATTAAATGCACCTAAACAGCTATAATTCACAGAGGGAGTATAAATGCAAGACATTTATGAATCTAAAAAAAAGGAACAACAATTACTTTGAATCATTAATCTTGTTGTAGCCTTGTTCGTTATTTTTTTCTCTCAACAAACCTCTATTCTTTGTAAAAATCTAATTGCTTATAATTTCTGAGCATTGTAGGTTGGTGAGTGTTTTCATTGTAACCAATTACTCAAAAGTGAGTTTGGGTATTTCGGGTTAAGAGTGAAACACTTGTAAGGGTTTATTATGTGAGCCATAAAATAGAAGGTGTAATATCCGCTAATTTAGATTTCCGAGTCGCACGTGTTGCAACATTGACGCGTGTGACCGATCGGAGTCTAAATTCAGATTTTTACAATAATTGATTAAGAAATGGTTAAACTAAATAATAAATGTCTAAATAAGTGATTATAGAGTTTAAAAAAATTGATTTACAGTAAAAGACTAAATTGCAAAATTTGATAAGTTTTGGGGTCAATTTGCAATTTACCGAAAATTGGAAGATTTATGAGATTAATGGCTAATTAACTTAAGAAATTTGGACATTTAAAATTGGGTTGGCCGGCCATGATATTAAAGGAAAATGATTAATATTGATTAAGTGTAAAATTGGAAGAAAATGGTCAAATGGTGGGTCCCACATGAAGATTTTTGGGTACCCCATTTAAGGCTTTATTTTCTTCTTCTTCTTCTCTTCATTTTCTGCTCCTTCTCTCTTTTCTTTACCAGTCACGCTAGCCACAATTCTCCTCCATAGCTCACCTTGATTCTAGAGAGAGAAAGGAAGGGAAGAGAAGGGAAAGAGCAAGACAAGGTGATTTTCATGTTCCATAACTCATAAGGAAGCTGGAAAGAACAAGAAAGAGGAAGAAAAATCAAGTTTGGTAGAGAGAGAAAATCTCCAAAGTGGTGATCAAGTGAAGAAAATTGTAAGGTAAGAAGTATTTCTTCTTCTTCTTCATTTTTTCTAAAGGAAGTTCGAATTTTGAGCTCATCTAAGACTTATATGGAATGAGAGAGAAACTAGGGTTTTGAGAGAGAAAAAGAGAGTTTAGGGTCTTAATGAAATTAGATGATGATGAAAATGATCTATGATGTTGTAGGAGTTCCAAATGACAAGGAACAAGCTTTAAGGAGCAAAGGAAAAGAGAAAGCTACCTAAAAGAGTAAAGGAGAAAGATTAAGGTTTGTGCATAATTTAAGGCAATAACCTATTTTTGTTTGAAATAATGCATGCTGAATATGATTTGAGATAAATGTAATTTCAAGAATGATGATAGTTATGGCATGAAACCATAAGATTAGACATGTATGAATGAGATAATTGTAACATTGAATTAAGGATGCATATTAGAGAATCTTATGTGATCAAGGCATGTAAATGTATTGAAAAGTAATAAGTTGAGTAAAGAGCCTTAGAAATGCATGAAATAGAATTTGGTATGTTTTGAATGATGTTATAATGAATGAAAGGTGAATATGCAGATTTCCTGCTGAAAGTCACGGGTGTGACTATTGAGTCACGGGCGTGAACTTGAGGGTTCACGGTTGTGACTGATTGTGTCACGGTTGTGAATTTCTGGGTGGAAATGGTACTATTCATTCCAGAAGTGTTCACGGGTTGGAATCACGACAGTGAACTTATTCACGGGCGTGAATGAGTAATCACGACCGTGAATTCTTTTGGGTGATTCATTTCAGTAGCATTCACGGCTTGGGATTACGGGCATGAACTAATTCACGGGCGTGAAAGTAGTAATCACGGTCGTGAATGCTCTGCATTTGAAATTATGAATGTGGTTATTAAATGGGGAATTCAGGTAAGTAAATGAAAGTTATTGTCTATCCAAGAAAAATAAGAATGATATGGATATGGATATATGTTTATATATATATTGATGTGAGAATGTGATATGTTGTGATATAGAAAAATGTATTGATGTAGAAAAATGAATTGTCATGGATATTATATGAAATCTGATGCAGATGATAAACATGAGAATATTGATGAATCTAGTAAATGAATGAAAAGATATATGAGTATGACTATATGCTTGTAAAACAAGAAAATTGAGATGTTGATAAATATGAGAAAAATGGATGTATTGAAATTTAAGAATAATGATTGATGTGAAAATATAAAGAAGCCCATTACTCTACTTGCGGACTAGAATCAGGATAGATGACATGTCATTAAGGGGGCGAACGGTACCGTACTATACCTCAACCAATGTGGCTAAAGCTTGTGTGAGCGCTACTGACTTGAGAAAGCTCCGATGAGCACATATAAATGAGGACAAGGTGTCATAAGCTTGTGTGAGCGGCCTTGATCCGGTTATTCATCTATGATGAAATTATACTCAATCAATGTGGCATAAGCTTGTGTGAGCGCCATTGATTTGAGAAGCTCTTATGAGCCAGATAGTGGACAGGGTGGCATAAGCTTGTGTGAGCGCTCCTGATCCATAACCCGTATCCAGTCAGTCCAAAATTTAGAGTGATATGGGCAAGATAATGAGGATATGTCGAAAAGATAAGAAAAGGAAAGAATAAGAAAATGATGATGATATGAGATTGAAATGTAATGATAAAGAGATTTACAGAATAATTTGCTATTAAAGATAAATGAAAATAACAATGTCTATATGAGCATGACATTTATACTTTTATGAAATAGAAATATGTTGATAGTCATGCATGAAAACATTTTAATGCACAAAATGATAATTGTTAATGCTTGTTGCATGATATAGTATATTGCCTTCTTTATATGCACCACTAAATTTAGAGCTTAGTGTGGAGTATAATTTCCACGCAGATATAGAAAGGTAGCTGAAGATGCTAGATAAAGCAAGCGGTGATCCCAGTCAAGTAAAGCAGCTGAGTCTTGAGAAAGTGGGTTACAAGTTTTGAAACTTTTGTATTTGACTTTTATATTAAAGAAGTGTTTGAGTTTGTAATACTTACTTTTAAAGTTTGTTAAGAATTACTCTGATGTTAAAAATTACTATATTATGTAAATAAGTTGTACTCTGATTTTTATTTATATCTATATATACATGAATAAAAAAAATAAAAATGTAAATATATATATATATATGAAGTCTGAGAAAGAAAGGACATTAGCGCTCCCTCATCCGGGCACGTGCGGTTCGGGTGAGGAGGTGCTACAGAAGGAGTTGGTTTATATGTAAGCCATTGAAAAACATAAGGGAATTTTTGGGTTAGGTGTTAGCCATTGAGAGAAACACTATAATTGGGAGTGAGCTTGAAAAACTCCATTGTAACACTTAGTGTGTTAGTAAAACACCCAATTTAGATTGGGGAGAAGAGTAGGGTTTGTTAATACCCGAACCTCTATAAATCTTGTGTTTGATGTTTCTCCTTCCTTACTCTATTTTAATTTATTCCGCACTTTCAAGTTAAGTAATTTTTAGTTGCTAACCAATTCAACCCCATTCTTGGTTCATTGTCTAGGCAACAATTGGTATCAGAGCTTGTCTAGCAACAAAACCTAAAAAGCACTAGCAAGGGTCAAGAAATGACCAGTGAAGGATTTCAAAGTCTCAAGCCTTATTTTGATGGAGCAAACTACGCTCATTGAAAATTCTGGATGGAGACATATCTCGACAGTGAGGAAATTGAAGTTTGGGATATTGTTCAGAAAGAATGGACACCACCAACCAAGATAGGAGTTGATGATGAAGAAAAAGTTCTTTCAAGAGAAGATTGGACAGAGCCTCAACGAAGAGCTAATTTCAAAAATAAAAAGGCAATGACAATCCTTGCAAGCTCTCTATCTATTGAAGAATATGACAAAATCCAACATTGTCCTACTGCATATATCATGTGAAAAAAATTGGAGAATTATCATGAAGGAACCAAACAAGTTAAATCCAAGAAAATTCAACTTCTCACTTCGGAATATGAACTCTTTAAGATGAAATCCAATGAATCTATTACCAACATGATGAACCATTTTCTAGCCATCATTAATGGCATAAGATAGCTCAGAAAGCCTTTGAGCTTGGAAGATGTGAACAACAAGATTCTGAGAAGCCTTCATTCTAAAGACTATGGTTCAAGAGTTGTGGGTATAGAAGAGGCCAATGAAGACATAAGTGTCATGCTTATCGATAGAGAACTTGAAGTTGAACCAAAAAAGAGAAAGCCTCTACTTCAAAATCTCAAGTGGTAATTGATGATGATGAAGAAAAGAGTGGTGATGCAAATGAGGACATTGCCATGCTCTTAAGAAGATTAAAAATAATAATTGAGAAGAGACTTGGTAATTCTTGAAACTTCAAACAAAGAACCCTTAAACACTCCTCAAACGTTTCTCAAAGAAATAAAGAGGAGGTAAAGTGTTATGAATGTGGGAAGAAATGATGTATCAAACCAGAGCATCCAAATCTCAAAAAACACAAAAGAAGAATTCAAAAAAATGATGGGAAGAAAGGTCACAAAGCCATATGGGATGGCGAAAGCTCTTCAAGCGAAAAGGATGATAATGAAAGAGAAGAGGTCAACCTATGCTTCATGGCTTTAGAGGATCACTTCATGGATGAGGTAGGTCCTTCTTACTCATACTCTTTTTGTGATGCCCCACTTATATATTAGGAATAATCCCACATATATAAGAAGGATGACACAAGCTTAACTCGATAATCTGCTCAAATTGAAATTTGTTTTTCAAATTTTTTTTCATTTTAAATAACTTAATCTATTTATTTATATTGGTTTAGGCAAGTTGTTCTAATTAAAAATATATATTTATCCTTATATTGTATACACATATGGCACCCAGTTAGGTTACATAATTATTTACATACACAATATTAATATATGAGACATGTCTACCACACTATATACATAGTCAAACTAAAACAAATAATAGATAACCAACCCTCTAACTATGCTTCTTGTGTCTCTACTGATATGGGCTTGGACTTCTTCCTGATCAACTCCACTATCTACTATCTACAACTTCAATTCCTGTGTGAGAAGAACCTACGCTAAGCTATCTCTAGCTTAGTGGTACATATAAGTATTAAAGTTTTCCCCAAGCAGTCACACAAATGCATGTCTCAAATAAAATCATAGAATATCAAATTTTATTACATATTTGTCATATAAAATAATTAAATACATAACATAAAAAAATAAACAAAATAACATTATTCAATAATTAAAATTGCACCACCTCATGTAAGCATTTTACACTTTGTTACTTACATCAATTAATTAAATTTTATATTTTATTCTATGAATTATTAGCCCAAAATCTCGTTCCCGAACTGTCCGGATACGGGGTGTGAAATAGAGGCGCTTGCGGAGCTTAAGCCACCATACTCACTATAATCTCAAGTCAAGGGCACTCGCGGAGCTTCAGCCACCTTGACCTAGTATAATCATTTATCTGTGTGTAATTAGGATCAGGGGCACTCTCGGAGCTATAGCCACCCTGTCCTTAAATCATATCAATATCGGTACCGAAACTTGCCCCTAATAGTGCACCATCTATCCTATGTCAGTCCTCAGGTAGAAAAATGGACAATTAACACCACTAATTACTTGTTTCTATAACGAATACTCATTTCATATTAACATAATAATATAAGCACAATTTATTTCAAACCCATATAATAGCATGATATTTTATCAAATATTAGCACAATGTTAAGTTCATAGTTAATAATATTTCTATAATGTTAAAATATGCCATAATCTATTATTTCATCACGGTGACAAAAATTCATGTCATGCACATACAATCATGCATAAGAGGCAAACTATAATACAAATATGTACAAACCTCGCTAGTGTTTTTCTTTTCTAAAATATACACTCAGAGCTTGTTCACTTCTGTTGTTCTTGTTGTTGTTGAGATCCTAATTTAAAAATATAATTAATTAATATCTTGATAAAATATTTATTCTTAATATAATTTAAATAAATAACTACAATTTCTTTTAAGCAAGAATATGACCTTTTAGGACTTTTAGATCAATAACTTTTTTTACACTTATCCAATTTATATGATTCTTAATCCTAATTAAATATAACATGTAAAAATAAAATATACTAAAATTTCAGAATTTTTGAACATTACATAATTTGTGGTATAATTTTAAACATTTCCCTGTTTTCTGCCCTTAGGCAGTTTCGAGGTAATCTATTTAAAAATTCATATCTTTTAATTTGTAGCTTCAATTATTCTGAACATTTTTATACAGTTATATAATTTAATTGGAAATTTTTTTATGTTTAACTCATTTCCAGATTCGGCCTCTAAGGTTCTCAAATATTGAAGGATCTATAACTGGTTTAACATAGAGTATCAACCCAACCAGTTCAATTGTTCAACTCATACCTCCAAATTACATGACATTTTAAGGTGGGACTTTCACAGGAATTTAGATAAGATAGAGAATTAAAACTTTCATGTTTTGAACTTTGGCTAATTCGATTTAAAAACAGGTCAAATATAAGGACGACATTATTGGAGCTGCACATATACCAGTACACTACTCAATCAAGGAACAACTATAATTCATTTCACTATAACTCAATCTACACAAGGGATATTTATACAAAAGTTTGCAGAGACCTAAATAACACATATACCTACAACTTTTATATTTTACAAATCCTCAGATTAAGCCATAAGATGATCAATGTTTACAAAGAACGTAGGTCATTCAGTTGACATGTCTCCCTTAACTAGTTTCCCTCAAATGACCATTTCTCTTCAAATACTCAACATCGTTCACTAAAATTTGACAGAACGATACAAAAGACATAGATGAACAACCTTTGTGTTTAACACTTCCCCAAATACGATTCACAAGATAATAAAAAAAATGAATGAAGTACACTGCAGAATATAATCCAAAAAGTTCTAATAACGCAATAATCATGGGAAAGATATTTCTTACCAATATCAGATTTATTTGGAACAAATTTTCTTGCAAATTATGAAGAAGATGATGAAGATTTTAAGCTATGATATGGAGGAAGGAAAAGGGATGATGAAGGAGAAGAAGGAGAGGGTTGGAGTTGAAAGCAAAAGGGCCAAAAAAAGTCTAACTTGACTTCAGCCCCACTTTCACGATTTTGCTGTGTCTACTGTTCATTTATATATATATATATATATATATTTTAATTTATTATTTATTTATTTTTATTTCATTTATTTATTTTCACATATTTACTTATCAATAGTCTCTTTTATTTTTTTACCAAAAATACAACTTAATTATGTGTTCTAATTTAATCAAATTTATCATGGTTATCAATTTAATTTATTTTAATTTCTAATTTAATCATTTATTTCATTTATTTTAATCTCTATTATCTATCATATTTTTCCTATTTATACCACATTCTTATTCTAATTAAATCCTAATTAGTGGGCGTTACAATTCTCTCCCTCTTAAGATGTTTCGTCCTCGAAACATACATAATGCATCGTCACTGAACAATGAAAGTATTGAGCTTTCATCACCTCCTCGGTTTCCCATGTTGGTTCTTCGATTGCATGATTCCTCCATAGTACTTTCACTAATGGTACTCACTTGTTCCTCATCTCCTTAATTTCTCTTGCTAAAATTTGCATTGGTTCTTCTTCATATGTCAAATCTTGTCTCACTTGAATGCTTTCAGCAAGTATGATGTGATTAGGATTTGATCTATATTGTCTTAACATTGAGACATGAAAGACATCATGTATTTGACTCAACTCCGGTGGTAGAGCGATTCTATAAGCAATAGGTCCAACTCTTTCTAATATTTCATAAGGTCCAATGAACCTTGGATTAACTTGTCTCTCTTTCCAAATTGCAGAACTTTCTTCTAGGAAGATACTTTAAGAAAAACTTTGTCACCCTCTGCATATTCATTGTCCCGTCTCTTGAGGTCAGCGTATGATTTCTGTCTATCTGTAGCTGCCTTAAGTCTTTCGTGAATGACTCACTTTTTCTTCTGTCTCTTGCACTAAGTTTGGTCCCATAAGCTTCCTCTCGCTGAGCTCTATCCAACATATAGGTGTTCGACACTTCATGCAAATATTTTCAAAATTCAATTTTTAAAAAAAAACCCAAAACTGCCCAAACCGGGCTTTGATATCAAAACTCTGTAATACCCCCTCACCCAAACCGCACTTGCCCGGATGCGGGAGCACTACTGCCTATCTTCTTTACTTCTTTAAATCGCTATATATATTTTTTTTCTATTTAATAAAAAATGTACATTTTATTTACATAACATAGTATTTATAAATACCAATTTACTATTTAACAAACTTTGAAAACTAATTTACAATTTATAAGTATATATAATGCGGAAAACAAATTACAAGAGTTCAAAAGTTTGTGACCCACTATTTTGAGATCGACTGCTTTAGTTTGAATAAGATCACCGCTTGCTTTCTCTACCACCTTCAGCTACCTTTCTATATCTGTGTGGAAGGAAACTCCTACACTAAGCTCTAAGCTTAGTGGTGCATATAAATAAGACAATATACTATATCATGCAACAAGCATTAACATGTATCATTTTATGCATTAAAATATTTGCATGCTATTTCTATCAACATGTTCCTATTTCATACAAGTATAAATATCATGCTCACATATACAACATTATTTTCATTTATCTTTGATGGTAAGTTACTCTGTTAATCTCTTTATTATTATATCTCAATGTCATATCATCATCATCATCATTTTTTTTCTTTTCTTTTTTATTTTCCGACATATCTTCATTATCTTGCCCACATCACTCTAAATTTGGACTGACTGGATACGGGTTATGGATCAGGAGTGCTCCCAGAGCTATAGCCACCCTGTCCACTATCTGGCTCAATAGAGCTTCTCAAATCAATAGCGCTCTCCAAGCTTAAGCCACATTGATTGAGTATAATTTCATCATAGATGAATAACCGGACCAAGGGCGCTCTCCGAGCTTAAGCCACCTTGTCCTCAATTTATATGTGCTCATCAGAGCTTCTCAAGTCAATGCCGCTCTCCGAGCTTAAGCCACATTGACCGAGCATCTCAAATCAATAGCGCTCTCCGAGCTTAAGCCACATTGATCAAGGAATATCTCATATAGTACGATACTATTCGCCCCCTTAATGACATGTCATCTATCCTGATTCTAGTCCGCAGGTAGAGTGATAGACATTTTCATATTTGCACATCAATCATATATCTTTATTTAATTTTTATTTTACATCCATTTCATCATCCTCATATTATACATCACTTCATCATCATTCTCAATTTTGACACATCAATATTCTCATGTATCAACATCTCAATTTTCTTGTTTTGCAAATATATCGTCATGCTCATACATACTGGATAACATCTTTTTCAATAGATAATCATATTCATAATTTATTTGAAAATAGAGAAGTCATGGCTGTGACAACCAATTCATGCCCGTGAATTAGTTCACGCTCATAATCCCAAGCCGTGAATGCTACTGGAATGAATCGTGCCAAAAGCATTCATGGTCGTGAATACCCATTCGTGCTCGTGAATGAGTTCACGCTCGTGATTCCCAACCGTGAACACTTTTGGAATGAATAGTACCATTTCCACACCAAAGTCACAACCGTGATACAAATCAGTCATAACCGTGAACCATCAGGTTCACGCTCGTGACCCAATAGTCACGGCCATGACTTTCGGCAGGAAATTCTGCATATTCACATTTCATTCATTCTAATTACACTAAATCATATCAAAACACAATTCATACATTTTTGGAATCCTTTATTCAACATATCATGACTAATACATATAAATGCCTTAATCATAATTAAATTCTCTAACATACATCACTTAATTTAACAAATCACAAGAAACTCATTCTTTACCTCTAAGATATGGTTTCATGCCATAATCATCATGAATGCATTTCAATAATCAATTATCATACTAAGCATGCATTATTTCAAATAAAAATAGGCTATTTCCTTAAGTTATGCACAAACCTTAATCTTTCTCTTTCACTCTTCTAGGTAGCTTTCTCTTTTCCTTTGCTGCTTAGTGTTTGTTCCTTGTCACTTGGAACTCCTACAACATCATAAATCATTATTATCATCTGATTTTCTCAAGACCCTAAACTCTCTTTTTCTCTCTCAAAACCCTAATTTCTCTCTCTTTCCATATGAGTCTTGGATGAGCTCAAAATTCAAACTTCTTTAAGAAAAGATGATGATGAAGAAGAATCACTTCTTACCTTACTCTTTTCTTCACTAAATCACAACTTTAGAGATTTTCTCTCTCCACCAAACTTGATTTTTCTTCCTCTTTCTTGTTCTTCCAGCTTCCTTAGGAGTTGGACTATGAAGATCACTTGTTCTTGCTCTTTCCCCTCTCTTCTCTTCCTTTCTCTCTCTAAATTTCTGGTTTGGCTATGGAGGGAATGGGCTGGCATGACTGGTAGAATAGAGAGAGAAGAAAGCAGAAAATGAAGAGAAGAAGAAAAAGAAAAGAAAGAATTAAATAGGGTACCCAAAAGTCTTCATGTGAGACCCACCATCTTGACCATCTTCTTCCCATTTTGCTTAATCAACACTAATCTTACTCCTCCTCATTGAGTAGCTGGCCAACCTATTAAAATGTTCCCAAAATTAATATGTTGATTAGTAATTAATCTCATAAATTCTCAAATTTTTGGTAATTTGCCATTTGACCCCAAAATTTATCAAAATTTGTAATTTAGTCCTTTACCTTAAATCAACTTCTTTAAACTTTATAATCACTTAATTAGGCATATATCATTTAATTTAGTCATTACTTGATTAATTTCGATCAAAAATCCGAATTTAAACTCCGATCGGTCATACGCGTCAATTTCGCGACACGTGCGACTCGGTGTCTAAATTAGCGGATATTACATTCTCTCCCCCTTAAATAAATTTCATCCTCGAAATTCACCTGTTCATTCTAGGTTAAACAACTGGGGATACTGCTTCTTCATCACTTTTTCACTTTACCACGTGGCTTCTTCAATTGTATGGTTCTGCCACCAAACTTTAACTAGAGGGACTCTCTTGTTCCAGAGAACTTTCTCTTCATATGCTATTATAGCCACTGGTTCTTCCTCATAAGACATGTCTATCTGTACCTCTATTTCTTCAATCGGTATAATGTGGGTCGGGTCTGAACGATATCTTCTTAACATTGAAATGTGGAACACGTTATGAATTTTGTCTAGCTCCGGAGGAAGAGCTAATCGGTAAGCCACTGGTCCTATTCTTTCCAGAATCTCAAAAGGACCAATAAACCTTGGACTTAAATTTCCTTTTCTACCAAATCTCAATACCTTTTTCCAAGGCGAAACTTTAAGGAATACTTTGTCTCCTACTGCATATTCTATGTTTTGTCTCTTTAAATCGACATATGATTTCTGTCGATCTTGTGCTGCCTTTAGCCTTTCCTTGATCACTTTAACTTTTTCCTCAGTCTGTTGAATTATCTCTAGCCCAATCAACTTTTTCTCATTTAACTCAGTCCAACATACTGGTGTCCTACATTTTCTTCCATATAAAGCTTCATGAGGAGCCATGCCAATACTCGTTTGATGATTGTTGTTATAGGCAAACTCCATAAGAGGTAGATGTCAATCCCAACTTCCCTCAAATTCAAGCACACATCTCATCATATCCTCTAGCAACTAAATAACTCGCTGCGATTGTCCATCCATTTGTGGATGAAATGTCGTACTGGATCTAAGTTGAGTTCCCAAAGCCTGTTGTAAATTTTTCTAGAACTACGACTTAAACCTGGGATCTCTATCAGAGATAATAGACACAGGTATTCCATGAAGTCTCACTATCTCATTCACATAAATCTCAGCCAGCTTGTTCAAAGTATAGTCCATCCACACTGGTAGGAAATGTGCTGACTTCGTCAATCGATCCACTATCACCCACACTGCATCATGCTTTCTCTGAGTTACCGGTAAGCCAAACACAAAATCCATTGTGATTCTCTCCCACTTCCATTCTGGTATAGAAATCAATTGTAGTAATCCTGTGGATAATTGATGCTTAGCTTTCACTTATTGACAGATTAGACATTTAGTAACATATTCAGTGATATTCTTCTTCATCCCTGACCACCAGTATTGTGCTTTCAAATCTTGGTACATTTTGTTCGCACTTGGGTGCATAGTATAAACTGTTTCATGAGCTTCCTTTAAAATCTCTGACCTCAACTCTTCTATACTTGGTACACAAATCCGGTTCTTGAAATACACAGTACCATCTGCTGTTAAAGAAAATTATGATTTTTCTCCATTTTTTAAAGCTTCAACCATCTTTAGTAGCTTGTTATCTTGTTTTTGGACATCTTTAATTCTCTATATTAATATGGATTCCACTCGCATCTCAGTTAAAATATTTCGGCTTAGCGCATCAGCTACCACATTAGCTTTGCCTGGCTGGTAGTCGATCACATAGTCATAATCTTTAATCAATTCCAACCATCTTCGCTGCCTCAGGTTCAGCTCTTTCTGTGAAGGATGATACTTCAGACTCTTGTGGTCCGTATAAATGTAGCATCTTTCTCCATACAGATAATGTCTCCAAATCTTAAGAGCAAAAACTATCGCTGTAAGCTCTAAATCATGTGTCGGATAGTTAAGCTTGTGAGGCTTAAGCTGTCTGGAGGCATATGCAATCACTTTTTCCTCTTGCATAAGAACACATCCTAGCCCATTGTGACTTGCATCACTGTACACAACATAATCTTTTCCTAGAGTAGGCTGAGTCAAAACTGGAGTTTCAGTCAGCATTGCCTTCAATTTATCAAAGCTTGCTTGACATCTATCTGTCCATTCAAAACAGATCTCTTTTCGCAGCAGTCGTGTCAAAGGATTCGTTGTAGATGAAAATCCTTTCACAAATCTTCTATAATATCCGGCTAATCCAAGGAAACTCCTCATCTCAATCACATTGCGAGGTGGTTTCTAATTAAGAATAGCCTCAATTTTACTAGGATCAACTCGAATACCTTCCGCTGAAATTACATGACCTAGAAAACTAACTGCTTCCAACCAAAACTCACACTTAGATAGCTTTGCATACAATTGTTTCTCCCTCAAGGTCTGCAATACTTTTCCGAGTTGTTGGTCATGCTCTACTCGATCTCTAGAATAGACAAGAATGTCATCAATGAATACAACTACAAATTGATCAATATATGACCTGAACACTCGGTTCATCAGGTTCATAAAAACTGTCGGTGCATTTGTCAATCCAAATGGCATCACCAAGAACTCATAATGACCATAACGAGTCCTGAATGCCATCTTAGATACATCTGACCCTTTGATCTTCAGTTGATGATACCCCGATCGAAGATCTATCTTTGAAAATATACTTGCACCTTTCAACTAATCAAATAAATCATCAATCCTAGGCAGTGGATATTTATTCTTAACAGTAACCCTATTAAGCTACCTGTAGTCAATGCAAAGACATAAAGTACCATCTTTCTTCTTCACAAATAATACTGGAGCACCCCATGGTGATACACTACGTCGTATAAATCCTTTATCTAACATTTTGTGTAACTGTATCTTCAACTCTTTTAATTCTATGGGTGCCATCCTATAAGGTGTAATAGATATGGGAGCGGTGCCAGGTACTAATTCAATAGCAAACTCTATCTCTCGATCAGGTCGTAGTCCTGGCAACTCGTCAGGGAACACATAAGAAAACTCACTAACAATTGGGATATCAGCCAACTTCGGACTTTTCTTTCAGGTATCAATCACATACGCTAGGTAAGTCTCACATCCCTTATTGATGAGTTTTCAAGCTTTCAATGCTGATATCAGATTTTCTGAATATCCTATATTCTCGCTCATCACTATTATCTCTTCTCGTTTTTAAACTTTAATCCTCATCACTCTTTTTCTGCAATCTACTATCACTTCGTGTCGAGGTAGCCAATCCATTCCTAAGATCACATCGAACTCATGGAATGGTAGCTCTATTAAATCTGCTGGGAATTGTTTATCTTGAATTTCAACTGAGCAACCCCGAAAGATTTTACTAACCCTCACACAGTGCCCTAACGGGTTAGTCACCAGAATCTCATATTCTACAGTCTCTGGTTTTAAACCCTGTCGACCCGATGGTGGTGTGCATATGTATGAGTGTGTTGACCCAGGGTCTATCAATGCATGTATATAACAACCAAAGAGAAAGAATTTACCCACAATGACGTCAGGTGCATCTTGCTCCTCTCGGCATCGCATGGCATAAGATCTTGCTGGATCAACTCTACTACCTTCCGGCCTCTCCATTGTGTCTGACCTAAACTGACTTGGCCCTGCGCGGCCTCCTCTTCCTTGTCCTCGGCTTTGACCTCTGCCTTGTCCCATAGTCTATATCAATACCGACTCAATACTCCCTGAACCTCTGGCAAACTGTAATAGTGGACAATCTCTTCTTGTATGGTCCTTGGAGCCGCATCTCAAGCATGCTCCAGTCATCCACCAACACTCTCCTGGGTGAGGACACCACAATGTTGACACATTGGTAGAGTTGTAGGTCTACAGGATGCCTGTGTCGATGCACTGGCTATTGATGAAGTAGATCTTACGGCTTGTCCCTGCCTATAAGATTGAGGTCTGTTGGAACCTCCAACTTGGATTCTGCCACCAAAAGATCTGGGTCTCTTGCCCCTCGACTGTACTCCACTTGGTTGTGGTGCGGGTCTACTAATCCCACTAACCTGTATGGGATGCTATGCCGCCAAGACTTTTTCAACTATTCTAACAGATGCTAGTAAATTGGGGAAGCTCATCAGACGTAGGGCTGAAACTTGTAACTTGATCATATCCCTCAACCCATCTTCAAAACGTCAACATTTATCAGTTTCTTTGGATACAATTCCCTCAGCATACTTACATAAATGTGTGAATTCCCTCTCATATTCTGTTACTGACATATTTCCTTGTTTCAGAGTCAGAAATTCTCTCTTCTTGTCATCTATGTATATAGGAGGGATATACTGTTCCTTAAATTTCTCTAGAAAGAATTCCCATGTCATAGGGTCGGGTGCCTCTGTGCTTTGTGACTCAGATCACCACTGATCATATGCATGCTCATGTAACAGCGATATTGCATACTCATATTTCTGCTCATCTATACAGTGTAGTTGATCGAAAACTCACTTTATCCGTTCCAACCAGAATTCTGCTGCAGAAGGATCATCCTCCATTTTTCCATAGAAATCGGGTGCCCCTATCTTCCTCAATCTTGCAAATTGTAATCCAGATGAGGTTGGTTGTGATGCTCTCTATAACAATTCTATCATATTTCTCATGAGCTCCGTCTGACCCGTATTAGTAGCTGATTGCTCACGGGATGAATAAGCACCAGATCTCAGTGCTGCAGCTTGGCAACGACTCGGTCGTGATGAAACTCTTGCCTCTGAGGGCTCATTACTCTCAACTTCTTCTACTACTATTTGTCTTGATCCAGAACCATACCTTACCTATAACATAAAGGTAATGACCCTACTTATTAAAGCAGCGACTCCAAAAATTCAATTGTGGGTACACTTCAAGAAGTACACATTTTCAAAGTTCATTTTAAAAAAAAACCCAAAACTGCCCAAACCGGGCTCTGATACCAAAACTCTAACACCCCCTCACCCAAACCGCACGTGCCTGGATGCGGGAGCGCTACTGTCTGTCTTCTTTACTTCTTTAAATCACTATATATATATTTTTTCTATTCAATAACTAATGTACATTTTATTTACATAACATAGTATTTATAAATACCAATTTACTATTTAACAAACTTTGAAAACTAATTTACAATTTATAAGTATATATAATGCAGAAAACAAATTACAAGAGTTCAAAAGTTTGTGACCCACTATTTTGAGATCGGCTGCTTTAGTTTGAATAGGATCACCGCTTGCTTTCTCTACCACCTTCAGCTACCTTTCTATATCTGTGCGGAAGGAAACTCCCATGCTAAGCTCTAAGCTTAGTGGTGCATATCAATAAGGCAATATACTATCTCATGCAACAAGCATTAACATGTATCATTTTATGCATTAAAATGTTTGCATGCTATTTCTATCAACATGTTCCTATTTCATACAAGTATAAATATCATGCTCACATATACAATGTTATTTTCATTTATCTTTGATGGTAAGTTACTTTGTTAATCTCTTTATTATTATATCTCAATCTCATATCATCATCATCATCATCATCATTTCTTTTCTTTTCTTTTCTTATTTTCCAACATATCTTCATTATCTTGCCCACATCACTTTAAATTTGGATTGACTGGATACGGGTTATGGATCAGGAATGCTCCCAGAGCTATAGCCACCCTGTCCACTATCTGGCTCAACAGAGCTTCTCAAATCAATGGCGTTCTCTGAGCTTAAGCCACATTGATTGAGTATAATTTCATCATAGTTGAATAATCGGACCAAGGGCGCTCTCCGAGCTTAAGCTACCTTGTCCTCAATTTATATGTGCTCATTAGAGCTTCTCAAGTCAATGGCGCTCTCTGAGCTTAAGCCATATTGATCGAGCATCTCAGATCAGTGGCGCTCTCCGAGCTTAAGCCACATTGATCGAGGAATATCTCATATAGTACGGTACCGTTTGCCCCCTTAATGACATGTCATCTACCCTGATTCTAGTCTGCAGGTAGAGTAATGGGCATCTTCATATTTTCACATCAATCATATATCTTTATTTGATTTTTATTTTACATCCATTTCATCATCCTCATATTATACATCACATCATCATCATTCTCAATTTCGACACATCAATATTCTCATGTATCAACATCTCAATTTTCTTGTTTTGCAAACATATCGTCATGCTTATACATACTGGATAACATCTTTTTCATTTGTGTAACTAGTTACATCAATAGATAATCATACTCATAATTTATTTGAAAACAGAGCATTCATGGCCGTGACTACCAATTCATGCCCGTGAATTAGTTCACGCCCGTAATCCCAAGCCGTGAACGCTACTGGAATGAATCGTCCCAAAAGCATTCACGGTCGTGAATACTCATTTGTGCCCATGAATGACTTCACGCCCCTGATTTCCAACCGGGAACACTTCTGGAATGAGTAGTACCATTTCCACACCAAAGTCACAACCGTGAACCATCAGGTTTACGCCCGTGACCCAATAGTCACGCCCATGACTTTCGGCAGGAAATTCTGCATATTCACATTTCATTCATTCTAATTACACCAAATCATATCAAAACACAATTCATGCATTTCTGGAATCCTTTATTCAACATATCATGACTAATACATATAAATGCCTTAATCATAATTAAATTCTCTAACATGCATCACTTAATTTAACAAATCACAAGAAACTCATTCTTTACCTCTAACATATGGTTTCATGCCATAATCATCATTAATGCATTTCAATCATCAATTATCATACTAAGCATGCATTATTTCAAACAAAAATAGGCTATTGCCTTAAGTTATGCACAAACCTTAATCTTTCTCTTTCACTCTTCTAGGTGGCTTTCTCTTTTTCTTTGCTCCTTAGTGTTTGTTCCTTGTCACTTGGAACTCCTACAACATCATAAATCATTATTATCATATGATTTTCTCAATAGTCTAAACTCTCTTTTTCTCTCTCAAAACCCTAATTTCTCTCTCTTTCCATATGAGTCTTGGATGAGCTCAAAATTCAAAATTCTTTAAGAAAAGATGATGATGAAGAAGAAAAATCACTTCTTACCTTACTCTTTTCTTCACTAAATCACAACTTTGGAGATTTTCTCTCTCCACCAAACTTGATTTTTCTTCCTCTTTCTTGTTCTTTCTAGCTTCCTTAGGAGTTATGGACCATGAATATCACTTATTCTTGCTCTTTCCCCTCTTTTCTCTTCCTTTCTCTCTCTAAATTTCTAGTTTGGCTATGGAGGGAATGGGCTGGCGTCACTGGTAGAAAAGAGAGAGAAGAAAGTAGAAAATGAAGAGAAGAAGAAGAAGAAAAGAAAGAATTAAATAGGGTACCCAAAAGTCTTCATGTGGGACCCACCATCTTGACCATCTTCTTCCCCAAAATTAATATGTTGATTAGTAATTAATCTCATAAATCCTTTAATTTTTGGTAATTTGCAATTTGACCCCAAAACTTATCAAAATTTGCAATTTAGTCCTTTATTGTAAATCAACTTCTTTAAACTTTGTATTCACTTAATTAGGCATATATCATTTAATTTAGCCATTACTTGATTAATTCCGATCAAAAATCCAAATTTAAACTCTGATCGGTCATACGCGTCAAATTTGCGACACGTGTGACTTGGTTTCTAAATTAGCAGATATTAAACTTTTTGACTGTCCATCTGTCTGCGGATGAAAAGTCGTGTTGAAGTTGAGCTTAGTACCTAGAGCTCGTTGTAAACTACCCCAAAATTGAGATGTGAAGCGGGGATCTCTGTCAAACACAATAGAAATGGACATTCCATGAAGTCGTACAACTTCATTCATATAAATTTCTGCCAATTTATTCAGTGGGTAGTCCTTCCTGATAGGTAAGAAATGTGTTGACTTTGAAAATCTATCGACTATAACCCATATAGTCTCATGTTTCTTTAGAGTCAAAGGCAATCCAGTCGTAAAATCCATAGTGATCCGTTCCCACTTCCTTTCTGGAATAGAAATTGGATGTAACAACCCTGAAGGCACTTGATGTTCCGCCTTGACCTACTGACTAGTCAAACATTTTGAAGTGTATTCTGTTATGTCTTTTTTCATACCTGCCCACAGTATCTGCTCTTCAACTCTTGGTACATCTTGTTACTCCCTCGGTGCATAGCATATTTTCTTTCATGGGCCTCTCTAAGAATCCTCCGTCTAAGATCTTCTACATCAGGCACACATAATCTGTCTTGATAGAATAGTCCACCATCTAAGTCCATAGTGAATCCAGGTCTCTCCCCCTTAGAGATCAACTTAGCTAATTCAATTAGCTTTCTATCATGTCTTTGTGCATCCTTGATTTCCTGCATAAGAGTGGGTTGAAGGTGCAACTCTGCCACCATCTTTCTACTTAAAGCATCTATTACTACATTAGTTTTGCCTAGATGGTAGTCAATCACACAATTATAATCCTTTATTAGTTCTAGCCATTTTCTCTGCCTCAAATTCAATTCTTTTTGTGAGGGAAGATATTTTAAACTCTTGTGATCTGTGTAAATAAAACACTTCTCCCCATATAAATAATGGCGTCAAATCTTCAATGCAAAGACTATACTACCAACTCCAGATCATGGGTAGGATAATTCTTCTCATGCAGATTTAACTATATAGAAGCATAAGCAACCACCTTTCCATCTTGCATCAATACACAACCCAATCCATTATGAGAAGCATCACTATAAATGACATACTCCTTATTAGGAATTGACTGTGTCAACCTAGCTTGACACTTATCTATCCACTCAAATTTTACATCATTTCTCAATAGTCTTGTTAAAGGAGAAGCCATCATTGCAAAACCCAAGAAACTTCTGACCTCGGTCACATTTCGTGGAGGTTTCCAACTCACAATTGCCTCAACCTTGCTAGAATCCACTTTAATGCCTTCTGCAGAGATAATGTGTCCCAAAAATGTCACCTCCTTTAACCAAAACTCACATTTTGAGAGTTTGGCATAAAGCTTATATTCTCTGAGAGTCTGCAACACTATTCGCAAATGCTTTTCATATTCTTCTAAATCTTTAGAATATACCAAAATATCATCAATGAAAGCGACAACAAATTGATCAAGATGTGGCCTGAAGATCTTATTTATAAGATCCATAAATGCTACTGGAGCATTGGTCAGCCTAAATGGCATAACCAAAAACTCATAATGACCATATCTAGTTCTGAATGCAGTTTTAGCAATATCCTCCGTCTTCACCCTTAATTGATGATAACCAGATCTCAAGTCTATCTTGGCAAATACTCCTGCACCTTTCAATTGATCAAAGAGATCATCAATCCGCGGTAATGGGTACTTGTTCTTGATGGTCACCTTAATCAAATATTGATAATCAATACATAGCCTCAAAGATCCATCCTTCTTTTTCACAAACAATACCAGTGCACCCCATGAGGATGTACTTGGTCTAATGAAACTCTTATCAAGGAGTTCTTGCAATTGTGTTTTAAGTTCTTTCATCTCTGATGGGGCCATTCTATATTTGATATAGGCATAGTTCCTGGAACAAGATCAATAGCAAACTCTACCTCTCTCTCTGGAGGCAACCCAGGTAAGTCATCAGGAAACACATCTGGAAATTCATTTACCACCGGAATATCTTCAAGATTTGAACCTCTCTTTCTGTTGTCAATCACATGGGTCAAATAAGCTTCACATCCTTTTCTCATCAATCTTCTAGCTTTCAGTATGGATATGACTCGAGGATGTTGGGAAAATAATTCATCTTTCACAATAATTTCC
This sequence comes from Triadica sebifera, assembly GCA_023653625.1. NCBI lineage: Eukaryota > Viridiplantae > Streptophyta > Magnoliopsida > Malpighiales > Euphorbiaceae > Triadica > Triadica sebifera. The sequence goes on from CM042909.1 coordinate 13,079,886, forward strand.
TCCTGATTTTCTATCTTAAGTACCACAAATTTAGACTTGCAATCCACCACTTCTTCGTGATGTGAGAGCCAATCCATGCCTAATATGACATCATACTCATGGAAAGGCAACTCAATCAAGTCTGCAGAAAACTCCTTCCTATGCACAACCAAAGGACAATTCCTAAATACTTTATTCATTATTACACTGTGACCTAAAGGATTCTTAACTTCAATTCCATTTTCTAGGTTTTTTTTTAATCATATTATGCTGACTAGGTGTACTAGTGCAAATATAGGAATGTGTGGAACTCGGATCTATGAGTGCACAAATGTCAAAATCATATAATGAAAACATACCAACAATAACATCCGTTGCCGTCTGATCTTCTTTAGCTTTCATGGCATAGGCTCGGGCTGGAGCTCTGCTGGATCCAGTCTATCACTGTCTCTAAAATAGCCTACCTCGGTCGGCCTGGTCCCCCTCTGAACTGAACTCTAGGATGATTCGGAGCTGACCTATTAGTCTAAGTAGGAGTACCACCTGTCAAGAGTGGGCAATCCCTCCGTATATATTCCTTGGACCCACATCTAAAGTAGGCACCTGTGACACGCCAACATTCCCCTCAATGGCTCCTATTGCAAATGGTACATGTCGGTATAGCTTCCTTGCCAACCTGAGGTTGTGAACTGGTTGTAGTAGAAGGTGCCTTAGAGGGCGGTCCCCTCCTAAAAGACCCTGTTTGTGAATAGCTAAAACCCTTTCCTTGTCCTCTATTCTATGAACGACTAGTAAAGAAATGACTCTTCTTCCAGTGAATTGAGTCTCAGGAGTAACTGACTTTTTAGAAGAGTCTTCTATTTTTCTTTTTTTCCTTTTTCCAAAGCTGAGTGCTGTAAAAACTAACTGAGAAAAATTGCTATGCTGAAGAGTAGTCATAATATCTCCAACCTCTTCATTAAGGCCATCTTCAAATCTTCTGCATTTATCTCTTTCATTTGCAACTAATTTTGGGGCATACTTGATCAGTCTGGTAAAATCCCGCTGATACTCAGTCACTAACATTTTACCTTGCTTGAGATTCATGAACTCTTTCTTTTTCTCATCAATATAGATCAACGGAATATATTGCTCTTTAAATTCAGAGAGGAAGGAATCCCATGAGACCGGTTCCACCATATCTGGCTTGGTAAGAACTGATTTCCACCAATCATATGCCTCATCTTAGAGTAGAGAAGTAGCAAATCTAGCTTTGTCATCTGCTTCCACTTGCAACTCTTTAAAAATTCTTTCAGTCTTTTCCAACCAATACTAAGCTGCAGCTGGATCCTCATCTTTCTTACCATAGAAATCCGAAGCCCCATACTTACGAAGCTTATCAATTGTTACTTTTGATTTAGGTGGTGGAACTGGGGTAGGATGAGGAATGGCTCGTACCATCTGTTGGAATAATCCAGTCATCTGTTGTATAAATGGATTTTGACCAAGGTCAATCTATTCTACTGCATGTGGTGGGGGATTTGGAGCAGCATTTTGCCCTTGCACGCTTGCTGCACTAGGTTGATGAGGAGTCCTAGTATCAGGAGAGCCGGTACTATCAGCCATATCTCGTTCATCCGAAGACATCTTCCTACAATCCTACAAGTTGCCAAGAAGAAATCCCATATCAGAATTATATGAGACACATGTATATTTAAACCTAATATCTCATTCCACACCTAGGCCTAGAAACGCCTAAACCAGGCTCTGATACCAATAAATGTGACGCCCCACTTATATATTAGGAATAATCCCACATATATAAGAAGGATGCCACAAGCTTAACTCAATAATCTACTGAATTGAATTTTTTTTTCATTTTAAATAACTTAATTTATTTATTTATATTGGTTTAGGCAAGTTGTTCTAATTAACAATATATATTTATCCTTATATTGTATACACATATGGCACCCGATTAGGTTACATAATTATTTACATACACAATATTAATATATGAGACATGTCTACCACACCATATACATAGTCAAACGAAATAAAATAATAGATAGCCAACTCTTTAACTATGCTTCTTGTGTCTTTGTTGATATAGGCTTGGACTTCTTCCTGATCAACTCCACTATCTACTATCTACAACTTCAATTCCTATATGAGAAGAACTCACGCTAAGCTATCTCTAGCTTAGTGGTACATATAAGTATTAAAGTTTTCTCCAAGCAGTCACATAAATGTATGTCTTAAATAAAATCATGGCATATCAAATTTTATTGCATATTTGTCATATAAAATAATTAAATACATAACATAAAAAAATAAACAAAATAACATTATTCAATAATTAAATTTGCACCATTTCATGTAAGCATTTTATACTTTGTTACTTACATCAATTAATTAAATTTTATATTTTATTCTATGAATTATTAGCCCAAAATGTCATTCCTGGACTGTCCGGATACGGGGTGTGAAATAGGGGTGCTCACGGAGCTTAAGCCACCCTACTCACTATAATCTCAAGTCAATGGCACTCGCGGAGCTTCAGCCACCTTGACCTAGTATAATCATTTATCTGTGTGTAATTAGGATCAGGGGCACTCCCTGAGCTATAGCCACCCTGTCCTTAAATCATATCAATATCGATACCGAAACTTCCCCCTAATGGTGCACCATCTATCCTATGTCAGTCCTCAGGTAGAGAAATGGGCAATTAACACCACTAATTACTTGTTTCTATAACCAATACTCATTTCATATTAACATAATAATATAAGCACAATTTATTTCAAACCCATATAATACCATGATATTTTATCAAATATTAGCATAACGTTAAGTTCATAGTTAATAATTTTTCTATAATGTTAAAACATGCCATAATCTATTATTTCATCACGGTGACAAATAATGTCATGCACATACAATCATGCATAAAAGGCAAACTATAATATAAATATGTACAAACCTCGCTAGTGTTTTTCTTTTCCAAAATATACACTCAGAGCTTGTTCACTTGTGTTGTTCTTCTTGTTGTTGAGATCCTAATTTAAAAATATAATTAATTAATACCTTGATAAAATATTTATTCTTAATATAATTTAAATAAATAACTACAATTTCTTTTAAGCTAGAATATGACCTCTTAGGACTGTTGGATCAATAACTTTTTTTACGCTTATCCAATTTATATGATTCTTAATCCTAATTAAATATAACATGTAAAACTAAAATATAATAAAATTTCAGAATTTTTGAACCATTACATAATGTGTGGTATAATTGTAAACATTGCCCTATTTTTTACCCTTAGGCAGTTTCGAGGTACTCTATTTAAAAATTCATATCTTTCCATGTGTAGCTTCAATTATTCTGAATATTGTTATACCATTATATAAGTTAATTTGGAAAATTTTTTATGCCTAACTCATTTCTAGATTCGGTCTCTAAGGTTCTCAAATATTAAAGGATCTATAACTGGTTCAATATAGAGTATCAACCCAACCAGTTCCATTGTTTAGTTCATAACTCACAAAATACATGACATTTTAAAGTGGGACTTTCAGATAAATTTAGATAAGACATAGAATTAAAAATTTAATGTTTGAACTTTGGCTAATTCGATCTAAAAATAGGTCAAATATAAGGAAGACGTTACTGGAGCTGCACAGGTACTAGAACACTACTCAACCAAGGAACAACTATAATTCATTTCACTATAACTCAACCTACACAAGAGATATTTATACAATAGTTTGCAAAGACCTAAATAACACATATACCTACAACTTCCATGTTTTAAAAAGCTTAGATTAAGCCACTAAGATGATCAATGTTTACAAAAAATGTAGGTCATTCTGTTGACATGTCTCCCTAAACCAGTTTCACTCAAATGACCATTTCTCTTCAAACGCTCAACATCATTCACTAAAATTTGACAGAAAGATACACAAGACATAGATGAACAATTTTATGTTTAACACTTCCCCAAATTTGATTCACAAGATAATCAAAAAATGAACGAAGTACACTATAGAACATAATCCAAAAAGTTCTAATAACGCAATAATCATGGGAAAGATATTTTTACCAAGATCAGATTTATTTTGAACGAATTTTCTTGCAAATTATGAAAAAGATGATGAAGATTTTGGGCTGGGATATGGAGGAAGGAAAAGGGATGATGAAGGAGAAGAAGGAGAGGGTTGGAGTTGAAAGCAAAAGGGCCAAAAGAAGTCTAACTTGACTTCAGCCCCACTTTCATGATTTTGATGTGTTTTTTTTGTTATGTCTGTTGTTCATTTTTTTTATATATTTTTTTAATTTATTATTTATTTATTTTTATTTCATTTATTTATTTTCACATATTTACTTATCAATAGTCTCTTTTATGGTTTTACCAAAAATACAATTTAAGTATGTGTTCTAATTTAATCAAATTTATCATGGTTATCAATTTAATTTATTTTAATTTCTAATTTAATCATTTATTTCATTTATTTTAATCTCTATTATCTATCATGTTTTTCCTATTTATACCACATACTTATTCTAATTAAATCCTGATTAATGGGCGTTACAATATTAGTGATAATAGTAGTGATAACAATAGTGATAGTGAAGATGATAATGAGCAAAGTTTAATAGAAATATTGAACCTAGAGTTAGAAAAATATAAAAGTAGATTTAGCATTTATAAAAATAACATTTTAGATTTGAAAAACAAAATGGAACTTTTACAAAAAGAGAATTCTGATTTTAGAACTTCTAATGAAACCCTTCAAAAATCATCAGATGAGTATTTCTCTAGACCCTTAACTAAATCTTTGTTTAAAGAAAATAATGTTTTGGAAAATGAAGTTGAGGAACTTAGAAACTCTATTTAAAGGTTTCGTAAAGGCAAAGAAAATTTAGATACTCTAATAGTTTCCCAAAGACCACCTTTAGTAAGATATGGTCTAGGATTTAATGGAACATCCTCTTCATCTCACAAGACTATATTTGTTAAGTCTAGTGTACCATAAACCTCTACAATTGAGGTAATAGCCCCAAGGGCTAAGAGCATAACACACACAAAACCCTCTATTCATAAGAAGAATGGTCAAGGATCGCATAGCTTAAGAGGGAAACCTCAAAAGGTCAATCATGCCTTTATATATAAGAGGCAAGCACCTAGGAAAGCACCTACTCATCATCCATGTGTATGTCACTACACATAAACACCTTCTAAAAGGATGTTGAGACCAAAAAATATGTCAAAACTGAAAAATATATTTAGAGTTAAGCAAAGTTATTATTGTATGAAATTCTGTCATATCAACAAACATTGTTGGATAAGAAAGGCTCATTGGAAACATTCAAGTGCTAACCCCTAAGGACCCAAGTTCGTTTCGGTACCTAAAAACCAAAATTGAATTATGATTTTATAGGTATGCCTCAAATCAATTATAAAAGAAAATGTTTGGCTTGTGGATAGTGAATGCTCAAGGCATATGACCGGGAACAAAGAACTCTTCAATCATATCAAAATAATTGATGGTAGTAAGGTAACCTTTGGGAACAATGCTAAAGGGAAAGTAATTGGCATTGGCTCTATTGATATTAATAATACTACTTTTATTGAAGATGTTTTGCTTGTTGATGGTATAAAACATAATTTGTTGAGTGTAAGTCAATTATATGATGAGAGAAACTAAGTTATCTTTACCGCAAATGAATGTCTTGTAACCTCTTTAAGTGGCCAAAAGATATTCAAGGGAGATAGAGATGTCAACACTTACATAATAAACTTACACAAAATTTCCAACATTTCCTCCAAGTGTCTTATGACCATCAGTGATGAATCTTGGCTATGGCATAGAAAGTTTGGTCATGCAAGCATAGAATTAATTCAATGCCTTAGCAAATGAGAGCTAGTAAGTGGACTTCAAAAAGTCAAATTTGAAAAGGATAAGACATGTGAACCTTGTCAAAAAGGAAAACAACACAAGTCATCTTTCAAATCTAAAAATGTAGTAAGTACCATTAAGCCTCTACAACTTTTGCATTTAGATCTTTTTAGACTTATTAGAGTTGCTAGTTTAGGAGGTAAACACTATGCTTTTTGTCATTGTTGATGATTACACTAGATTCACTTGGGTAATTTTCTTAGCTCAAAAGAGTGATACTTTCGAATCTTTCAAAAATGTTGCTAAAAGGGTTCAAAATGAAAAAGGCTACATTATTTGTAAAATAAAAAGCGATCATGGAAAAGAATTTGAAAATGAAAATTTTGATAACTTTTGTCTAGAATATGGTATTTCATACAATTTTTCAACTCCTAGAACACCTTCACAAAATGGAGTATTAGAAATGAAAAATCGAATCTTAATTGAAATGGCTCAAACTATGCTCAATGAGAGTGGTTTACCAATCTACTTTTGGGCTGAAGCCACAAATGTTGCATGTTATATTTCAAATCGAGTTTTCAAAAGACCACTTTTGAATAAGACTTCTTTCGAGCTATGGAATGGAAGAAAACCTATGATATCATACCTTAGAGTATTTGGATGCAAGTGTTTTATATTAAATACCAAGGACAACTTTAGAAATTGTGCCTCTAAATCCGATGAGTGTATCTTCTTAGGATATTCTACAACTAGCAAAGCTTATAGAGTCTTTAATAAATGATCTTTAATTGTTAAGGAGTCTATGCATGTTGTTTTTGATGAATCTAGTAAGTTTGATCATGTAAAGGGTAGTGTTCTTGATGACATTGTAGGTACATTGGAGAAACTTGATCTTGATCATGAAAAAAATGATGATGATCAAGAGAAACAATAACAAGATGTATCTCTACCTCAATCTCAAGAGCAAGACAACCAAGAGCTTCCAAAGGAATGGAAAATGACAAAAAATCACCCTAAGGAACAAATCATTGGTGATCTTACTACGAGTGTAAGTACTAGATCTCATCTTAAACTTTTAGATTCTATGTAAGACCACATCTTATGCAATTAAGTATAACATATTCCTATATCAAATAATCACATATAGCATGCTGGAAAGACAAAATATCCTGTTAACAGTGATAGTAAATTTTTTTTATATCCTGTAATATCATTCAATGACTTTGCAAGTCTCATATCCTGTAATATCATTCAATGACTTTGCAAGTCTCATATCCTGAAATATCATTCAATGACTTTGCAAGTCTCATATCCTGTAATATTATTTAATTACTTTGCAAGTCTCTTATCCTGTAATATCATTCAATTACTTTGCAAGTCAACACTGAGGCTTTTGCCACAATATGATATATCACATATATTAAAACATAAAATTTGCACATAAGTATTTATGAGTTTCTTTCATTTATACATTTTTAAAACCTATTCCAAAATGACTATACATATTCAAACAAGTAAATACAAAATGCAGATGACATATTTTCATGCTCGTGGAGAATGCAAGGAGAGAGAGTGATGAGGCTTGGCCAGTGACCTGTGCCCCATGTCTTCGATACGCTACTCAAAATGAGCTATCACTTTTTTTTACCTGAAAAATGATGCAAATTGATGAGTTGCGGCTCAATGAGAATAATCATCCAATGACCTCTAAAGTACCAAACAACTCATAGTAATAAATCACAAATCCAACACATACCATGTATTTCATTTCATTCATCCGAATCATATAAATATCAATAAAGTTGAAACATATAATCATTACTCTTTATGTATGAAAATGCTTTGCTTATTTCATTTTGTTATGACCAAGTTAAACAGACATTGCCCCGGGTTTCCATGTGAACATTTGCTAGCTAGCTTGATCATTTGTTTCATTTGCACATTTGTTGGGCCATAGGCCTCTTTTTTTTTGCTTTACAATATCAATTAACTAGTCACAATGCCTTTTAAGTCCATTTGCATATGCACTTGTACTTAAGCATTCATGAACCATTACATCTTATCACATATAACATACATATACCGCTTATATGCCTCATATGCCACACATATACCTCACATATACTATATATATATATATATGTATATATATATCACATATGTCAAACATATACCTCAAATATATCACAAGTATATCACTTATGTGTACCATAATGTCACAAATTATCCATCATCATATTATCAGGGGCAAATCATGACAATCATATGAATCATATAGCAAGCAACATTCATATGCACTAAAAAATTCAATCGATAATTAGACTCATCTTTCTCATTTGATTCTGACCCCTAACTTATTGTCTATCTGCTCTTTATGGGTCTCCAATATGTTGTGAGCCTAATATGAAAACATAATCGATTAACTCATGATTAGGGAGACTTAATGATAAGAATATGGACTCCTAACTTCGCCCCAAAAGCGCGCTCAAAGGGGAAGGTTTGAACCTAGTCTTATAAACCAATCCAGGAATTCCTCCGCAACCGATGTGGGATGCATCATCCCCACCCCCTTAAGACCCCGAATGCCTCGGTCGGAGATCTGTCGTAATTCGAAGGGACACCGGTGTACAGGGCTGGCTCTGATACCAAATGATAAGAATGTGGACTCCTAACTTCGCCCCAAAAGCGCGCTCAAAGGGGAAGGTTTGAACCCAGTGTTATAAACCAATCCAGGAGTTCCTCCGCAACTGATGTGGGATACATCACTTAATGTGGCTTAAACAAATTAATATGCATTGTTCATATAAATAGTTAAGATTTTTCCTATGAGAAAGTGTGACCTTATAGGACTATTTAGCCTATAACTTTTTCTATACTTGACTAATTAATTTGATTCTTATTCCTAATTAAAATTAACATATAATTATGTAACATATTAAAATTTCAGACCAATTAGATCATTGTATAATATTTGGTGGAATTTCTAAATGTATTTTGTTTTCTGCCCTATTTTCTGCCCTTTGGTAGTTTTAGGGTACCAATTTTGGTTCATCATAACTTATAATATATAAGTCATATTTCCATTAAACTTTACAAACACTTATATGGGTTCACATGGAACATTTTGCATGTTTATAAATTTTATCAATTATGTCTCTAAGGTTTTCAAATTATAAGAAACATTTCACTGGTCCAGAATAGAATTCCAGACTAGTATGACTCCCAAAAGCCATAACTTAGTATATAAATAACATATTAATCTGAAATTAGTACCCAAATTTAGATACGCCATATACCTATAACTTTCATGTTTTGATAATTTACATAATCAATCTATAAAGAGCTGAAATTAGCCAACCCATTTTCTACATCTGCCTAGGGCACTAAGCAGGCAGTTCAAACCATGGCATAATCATGGTTTTATTGACCATAACTCAAAATATACAAGACATATGATCCTAAACTTTGGTATACAGATACATAACACATATATCTACAATTTTTATGTTTTGCGATACTTCAAATAATGGCTTTATCATATTCAAAACTAACAAACAGAGTGGCTAACTTACTTAGGGTTCACATTCGGACCAGTTTCAGTAGAGAGATGATAGTTCATTATATACATCACATATTGCAAAACTGTTTACATAGCCATAAATATAAAGACATAAAGGAACATTGTTTGTGTTTTAAGCTTTTCCAGATTCGATCTCTAAGATCATCAAAACCATGACACAAAACACTGCCTTTTATGAACCCTAAACACCATAATCAAGCTTAACACAAAAATAAATGTTTACTCACCTATAATCACTCTTGGCTAATCTTGTTGCTGCAAATTTTGGAGTGAAAGAGAGAAGAAAAGATTTTTGGAACTTCAAAAAAAATGGATTGAAGAAATGAAGCAAAGAAGAAGAAGAAGATAAGGAAAGAAAAGGAAGATAATGACAGCCTAATAGGTTAAAAGCCACCACCACCATTTGGTTTCCTTTTTCCATCCGTCCCTTTTTCCTTTTTTTCTGAATTTTATTTTTTTTATTATTTTTTTATTTTTTAATTATTCTTATTATTATTACACAAATCAACACAATATGCAATTTAATCTTAATCTAGTCATTTTGTATACTTTAATTTGGTCACCTTATTTCATTTATTTCTAATACTTTTTATCCTCATTTAGATTATAAATACACATGTGTGACTCGATACAATTGCAATTTACTAGGACATGTAGCTAGTGCATGTCATGGACTTGTTCCTATGAAAATACGTATGAAATGCACGTGTTCAATTGAATTATATGCAAGATGCATATGTTCAAATGAAATGCATGTGGGGAAGGTTGAGGATGTTACATTCTAACCTTGCTTTTTGTCTCTCAAATTGAGCCTAAAAATATTGTTGAGGCTCTTAATGATGAAAGTTAGGTGATTGTTATGCAAGAGGAACTCAACCAATTCGAGAGAAGCTAAGTATGGACCTTGGTTCCACGACCTAAAGATCATCAAATCATTGGTAGTAAATGGGTGTTTAGAAATAAGTTAGATGAACAAGGTTCAATAACTAGGAAGAAAGCTAGGCTGTTGCAAAGGGTTATAATCAGGAAGAAGGTATAGATTATGATGAAACATATGTTCCAGTAGCTAGATTAGAAGCCATAAGAATACTTTTAGCATTTGCATGTCATATGAATTTTAAACTCTTTCAAATGGATTTCAAAAGTGCCTTCTTAAATGGCTTTATAGAAGAGGAAGTTTATGTTGAACAACCTCTGGGTTTTGAACGTCATAATTTGCCTAATCATATTTTTAAACTTTCTAAAGCCTTGTATGGGTTAAAACAAGCTCTGAGAGCTTGGTATGAAAGACTAAGTTCATTTCTTTTAGAAAATAATTTTTCAAAATGACATGTTGATACAACCTTTTTTATTAAAAAACATAAGCATGACATTTTGATTGTTCAAATTTATATTGATGATATCATATTTGGGTTTACTAATGAATTGTTTTGTCAAGAATTTGCTAAGTGTATGATTAGGGAATTTGAAATCAGCGTGATGGGCGAACTTAAGTTCTTCCTTGGTCTATAAATCAAGCAAAGCAATGAGGGCATATTCATCAACCAATCCATATACTCCAAAGAGTTGATCAAGAAATTTGGAATGGAATGATGCAAAAATGCTAAGACTCCAATGAGCACATCAACAAAATTGGACAAAGATGAGAAGGGTAAGAACATAAATGAATAGCTCTATAGAGGTATGATCGGATCACTTTTATACCTTACTGCCTTTAGGCCAGATATAATGTATAGTATATGCCTATGTGCTAGATTTCAATATTGTCCTAAGGAATCATATTTGAATGCTGTAAAAAGAATTTTAAAATATTTATATGGCACAATGCATTTAGGCTTATGATATCCTAGAAATTTATCTTTCAATATCATAAGATATTCGGATGCAGATTATGTCGGTAGTATTTTGGATTGAAAGAGTACTTTAGGCACTTGTCACTTTATTGGAGAATACCTAGTTTCTTGGTTTAGCAAGAAACAAGTTTTCAGTTGCCTTATCTACTGCTGAAGCGGAATATGTGGCAGTAGGATGTTGTTGCACTCAAATCCTATGGATAAAACAACAACTAAAGGATTATGGTGATAATATGGACCATATATCCATCAAATGTTACAAACACAAGTGCCATCAACCTATCTAAGAATCCCATTCAACATTTAGAAGTAAACATATTGACATTAGACATCACTTTCTTAGGGATCATGTTCAAAATGGAGATGTTGTGTTAGAATTCATTGATGAGGAAAGTAAATAATCAATTGGCAGACATTCTTACCAAACCTCTTAATGAGGAAAATTTTTGTTTCATAAGAAAAGAACTTGGTATGCTTGATGGATCAACTTTGTCTTAATTATTTTCTTGCCAATTGTATGATGAATCATTAACCTTGAATATTATTTCTTTCATATGATGCTCTTTACTTAACTAATTTTATAATATGAAGTGGTTGACATGATGGAAATATATGTTTAAGGGCATAGAAACTTCTTTAGAAATCTTATAGTCTTGTTTTAGACTTAATTTAATTTTTTTTTTGAAGATTTGAGGTGATTCAAGCCCATAACATATATTCACGACCATGAAGTAAATATCAAATAGTTCCAATAGCTTTCACATTTTGATTCATGACATGCTTCATGGGAAGAAGTAGTGAAAACTAAGTTTCACGCCCGTGACAATATATGTCACTCTCGTGAAAAGCCTGATTCACGCCTGTGACATAGCGTCACAACTATGAATATTGACAACAAATAACTCTATAATTGTTCATGCTTTGTTTCACGCCTTGCCTCGCGGTTAGAAATAATGAAGCCTAATTTTTCACGATCGGGACTATTTCTGTCACTCACGTGCAAATCCTAGGTCACGCCCGTGACTATTTAACGTCATGACTGTGACTCAATTCATCTCAATTTTCACGGCTAGAGCACCTTTTCAACAAATCATGACCACGATTATTCACGTCCGTGATTGAGTATTCACGTCCATGAATCTGTCAACTATAAAAGAAAATTTATGTCGTTTTCTCATTTCCATCTCTACAAATTCTCTCATTTATCACCCTCATTCAATATTTCTCACAAATTCCGGCCTCTTAACTTTCATTTCCATCTATAAAACCCTTTCAAACATCTATCTCTTTGAAGAATCACAACTTCTCTCAAGGGTTTTTCAATTTACTCTGAAAATTTCTTCTCCAATCCTTCATTAAAGCTTTATCAAAATGGAACCTGGTTCTTCCAAAGGCACAAGGAAGAAATCACATGCTTCAGGACACCACACCGATTATCTTCTCAATGTCATTCTGGAAAATTTCCATCCATGGTATGTCGTTCTCAAGAAAAGACCCCTACTCTCACCTAGATCATTCGAATGGAATTCTATCAAGACTCTTGGTCTTGAGACAAGCATGACTGAACAGTTATAGGCTTGTCAACTCAAAGAATTCATGGACATTTATCGACCAATGCTAAGGGAACCAACTCTCGAGTTCCTTAGCATATTGCAAGTCTCTCCCACTGGCACTGTCAAATTCCAGCTCTGTAAGCATCTGAACACTCTCACAGAAGCAGAGTTTGGCACTATTTTCAAGCTTCCCTCCAATGGCATTCTCAATGAGAGTGAAGTTGAATTTTATGCTCCTCCAGCTTGGACACATGTTGGCCCTGAGTGTAGCTGAGATGTGAAGAAGACAAAGAACACCCACCTCCGGTCTCCCGTGCATAAGTATTTACATAGATTTCTAATCAATAGTATTTTTGCTAGAGGAGATAGTAATGGGGCAATCAAAAAATCGGAGCTCTTCTTATTGGAAATGGCACAAAGAGGATTATCCGTAGCATTGTCTCGATGGTTTGCAAATCATCTCTTTTCCATTGCAACGAAGCCATCGGGAGATATTTTGATTGGCAGGTATATAACTCACCTTGCCATTGAGCTAGGGTATCTGAATCTCAATGATCACATTTACACTCTTATTCCAGCTCATCCATGAGATCGAGTCGATGTCGAGTCCTTTATCAAGATGAGAACTGTAACACCTGAAAATCATTCATTTTTTTTATTTACCATTTATTTACTTTGCAGCATAAAAGAAAAGTCATAACATCATAGATAAAAATACATTTTCTTTAATAACATCTTCTTTACAAAGTGTACCATTTATTTTACAAGTACTATAAAATAAAATTTAAAACATAAATACAACAGATGTGTGACCCACGGTGGTTGATATACGCTGCTTTACTGGGTCAGGTCACCGTTAGCTTTGTCTACTATTTTCTTTTTATTCTTTACTAAATTTGTGTGAGAAAACTCCCACGCTAAGCTCTTGGCTTAGTGGTGCATATAGATAAGGCAATAAACTATTTTTAATGTCACATGCATTGTCATATAACAATTTATGATCAAATCATGCAAACATACATTTCATAATATTCTAGTATGCATAACATCAATTTATTGTATCTCATTTTGTTTAACATAATCAAATCATCATTCTCATGCAAATCATGGTATTCTAGCATGTATAGACATCAAATTATATTATATTATCTCATACTTATTTATTTTATTACCACCTTATTGTATAACACTAAACCTTCTTTTTATCCATGCCACAATTCATAATTCCATTTTTATTATCCATGTCACAAATCATAATTCTTGTTTTACTTTCAATAATTCTTTTATGTTCCATAACTTCTTTATTTATGTTTTCATTTATGCCCAGGACACCTATAAACCACTAAATAGGATAACGGAGTTGTCATCCAGGTACTTAGGAGTGCCACCCGGGCAATATAATGTGCGCATATAAGTGCCAAACCCGGCATAGATAATCGTGCCAAACTTGGCATAGATAACCGTGCCAAACTTGGCGTATATAACCGTGCCAAACTCGGCGTAGATAATAATGTCATACCTGACATAAATAATAGTGTCAAATCCAGCGTAGATAACATTGCTGAACCTGGCGTAGATAATCATACCATTAATGGATTTAATCATTTTCATCATACTCCCCCCTATTTGGCATGCCAAACTATCCTAAGTTGGTTCTAGTTAGGTGTTCTAGGGCTTATACAATCTCTTTAAATTTCATAACAATTAATTTAATACTTTTCATGCATGTAATATCTCAAAATAATCACATAATCACTCAAATAAAATAATATTTACATAATATAACAAATTTCTCATCATTTTACTCATTTCATTTCTCAATTCACATGCTGCCCTGTCACCAGCAGATTCTATTCTCTATTTTGGACTTTAATATTGGTCATGTTCCGTTATGAATTTAGTTACCAGATATTCATAAAAATTTAGATATGGATCTTAGCTTTAATATGCAAGTTGAATAACGTAATTCTGAGTTCTGTATCAAAAGATATGATAATATTAACACTGACTGGTCACTGATAATTCTGCCCAGAATTTTCTGGACAGATTCTAAGTCTAACTTTTATGAATTTTTTCTGGACAATTACAGACATATTCAAATATTATAGTCTAAATAAAAATTGTATCCCTATAACTTAGATGTCATACAGAACAAAGAACACATAAATCCAAGCTCCAGAACTCAAGTTATAATAGTTTAAGTACTTACTGCTCATTATTAACAATTCTGCCCAGAATTTCTGGACAGTTTCTATGTCTGAGCTTTATTACTTTTCTGGATAATTAAAGACATATTCAAGATTTATGGTCTAAATGAAAGTTATATTACTATGTCTTATCTTTCCAACCCAATAAATAACATACAAAACCTAGCTCCAGATATTAAGTTATAACAGTTTAAGTGAACATTGCTCATCAATTTCCAGCAAGGAACATACAAGATAATCACATTCAATTTTTACCAAATTAAATCCTAAGTCTAGCAAACATGCATCCCCAACATTTTCATCATAAAATAATAATAATTCAGAATCATCAATATGCCAAATAATTAAATCATGCAAATAAAAAAAAAATATGCTATTGCCTTAGGTTATGCACAAACCTCTCTTTTTCTCTTTTCTTTCTCTTTACTTCTCTTTCTCCTTTCCTTTGCTCCTTTGATCTAACTCTTTGTCACTTTGAGTTCCTAAAGTTCATAAACAGATTTTTAAAAATTCATAAACCTAATTTCTCCCTTCCTCCTTACTCTCTTAAGCTTCCTTAAGCATGAGAATGGGATTTTACCTTACTTTTTCTCTCTTTTCTCTCTTTCTCTTTCTAAAATCAAGCTTTAGCTATGGAGGAAAAATGGAAAACGTGGATGGTTTGAGAAAACATAATTTTCCTCAATGAAAATGGATAAGGAATAAAAAGAAGCAATTAAGAACAAAGTGACGAAAGTCATTAAAATGGGGGGACACCTAAGCTTCATCTAGAAGTTTTCATTAATTTTATATACATGTATCTTAATGAGCTTATTAAACTTTGCCATTTGGTGTGTTATGCTTCAAGAAATGTGGGCTGATTTGAGAAAAAGATAAAAGTCTTCTAGATGTTTAAGTGATAAAGAAGAAGAGAGGCAATTAAGAGAAAATGACAAACTTAATCAATTATGGGACGCCTAAACTTATATACATTAAATGTCTCATTCAAGCATGTTATATGGCCAATTAAGGGTTTCCACTTGGTGTGTCTGGCCTCCATATTCATTTTATGTCCCAATTCATGCATTTAATATATGATTATCCCATTTAATCCTTCAATTTCTGATAAATTGCAAACTGACCCCTAAACTTTTCAAATTTTGCAATTTAGTCCTTTATCGAAATTTAACATCTTTAAATATTTTGAACACTTTATTAGATATTTTCCATACTTAATTACCATTATTTTCATTATTTTTCGATAAAAGTCCAAATTTTGATTTCGGTCAAACCGACGAGTCGATTTAACAACTCGCGTGACTTTAGTCTAAATTAGCGGATATGACATTCTCTCCCCCTTAAAATAAATTTCGTCCTCGAAATTTTTACCTGTTCATTCTTTGTTGAACATCTGAGGATATTGCTTTTTCATGACTTCTTCAGTCTCCCATGTGGCTTCTTCAGTAGCATTATTTCGCCATAGCACTTTAACTAATGAAACTTTCTTGTTTCGTAAAACTTTTTCTTCCCGTGCTAATATAGCCACTGGTTCCACTTCATACGTCAAGTCGGTCTGCACTTCTATCTCCTCAGTTGGAATAACATGAGTCGGATCAGACCTATATCTCCTTAGCATCGACATATGGAAAACATTATGGATTTTATCTAACTCTGGTGGAAGTGCTAACCGATATGCCACTAGTCCGATTCTTTCCAAAATCTCATAAGGACCAATGAACCTCGAACTTAACTTTCCCTTTTTACCGAATCTTAATACTTTCTTCCAAGGTGAAACTTTAAGAAACACCTTATCTCCCACAGCATACTCTATATCTCGCCTCTTAAGGTTAGCATATGATTTTTGTCGATCTTGAGCTGCTTTCAATCTTTCTTGGATAATTCTAACATTTTCTTCTGTTTGTTGCATTAACTCTAGCCCTATCGACTTCTTTTCACTCAATTCAGTCCAACAGATTGGTGTCCTGCATTTTCTTCCATACAATGCCTCATACGAAGCCATGCCTATGCTCGTCTGATGGCTGTTGTTGTAGGCAAACTCCATAAGAGGTAAATATCTATCCTAACTTCCTTCAAATTCAAGCACACAACTTCTCATCATATCCTCTAGCAACTGAATAACTCTCTCCAATTGTCCATCCGTTTGCGGATGAAAGGCCATGCTAAAATTGAGTCGAGTCCCCAAAGCTTGCTGTAGACTTTTCCAGAGTTATGAAGTAAATCTGGGATCTCTATCAGATATGATGGACATTGGCACTCCATGCAATCTCACTATCTCACTTACATAAATTTCAGCTAGCTTGTTCAATGAGTAATCCATTCTGACAAGTAAGAAGTGTGCCGACTTCGTCAATCGGTCCACTATCACCCACACTGCATCATGCTTCCTCTGAGTCATCGGTAAACCAGACACAAAATCCATCGTGATTCTTTCCCATTTCCACTCTGGAATCGGTATTGGTTGCAGTAATCCTGTGGGCAACTGCTGTTCTGCTTTCACTTGTTGACAAGTTAGACATT
Source organism: Triadica sebifera (assembly GCA_023653625.1). Classification (NCBI taxonomy): domain Eukaryota; kingdom Viridiplantae; phylum Streptophyta; class Magnoliopsida; order Malpighiales; family Euphorbiaceae; genus Triadica; species Triadica sebifera. Next base: position 13,097,457 of record CM042909.1, read on the forward strand.
TAGCAACATATTTAGTGATATCCTTCTTCATCCCTGGCCACCAATATTGAGTTTTCAAATCTTGATACATCTTGTTCCCGCCTGGATGCATGGTATATACCGTTTCATGTGCTTCTTTTAAAATATCGGACTTTAGCTCTTCTACACCAGGCACACAAATCCTATTCTTGAAGTACACTGTGCCATCCTCTGTCAATGAAAAATCAGGATTTTCTCCCTTTTTCACTACCTCGACTATATCTACTAACTTTTCATCTTGCTTTTGAGCATCTTTGATCCTCTGCATCAAAGTAGATTGTATTCGCATCTCAGCTAAAATCTTCCTACTTAGTGCATCTGCAACCACATTAGCTTTTCCTGGCTGGTAGTCGATCACACAATCATAATCTTTAATCAACTCTAACCATCTTCGTTATCTCAGATTCAACTCTTTCTGTGAGGGAAGGTACTTAAGACTTTTATGATCTGTATAGATATAACATCTTTCCCCATACAGATAATGTCTCCAGATCTTAAGAGCAAAAACTATCGCAGCTAACTCCAAATCATGTGTCGGATAGTTAAGCTCGTGAGGCTTAAGTTGTCTTGAGGCGTAAGCAATCACCTTTCATTTTTGCATAAGAACACAGCCTAAACCATTATGACTAGCATCACTGTACACAACAAAGTCTTTTCCTGGAATAGGCTGAGTCAAAACTGGTGCTTCAGTCAACATTGCCTTCAGCCGATCAAAACTTACTTGACACTTGTCTGTCCACTCGAAACGGACCTCTTTTCATAGCAGTCATATCAATGGAGTCACTAATGATGAAAATCCCTTCATGAACCTCCTATAATATCCGGCTAATCCGAGGAAACTTCTCACTTCTGTCACATTTTGTGGTGGTTTCCAATTAAGAATAGCCTTAATTTTACTATGATCAACCCGAATACCTTCTACTGAAATTACATGACCTAGAAAACTAACTGATTCAAGCCAAAACTCGCACTTAGATAGCTTTGCATACAACTGCTTCTCCCTCAATGTTTGCAGCACTATTCTGAGATGTTGATCATGTTCTACTCGGTCTCTAGAGTAAACAAGAATGTCATCAATAAACACTACTACAAATTGATCAAGGTATGGCCTGAACACTCGGTTCATCAGGTCCATAAAAGCTGCTGGTGCATTCATCAATCCAAAAGGCATAACCAGGAACTCATAATGACCATAACGAGTCCTGAATGTCGTCTTAGGTACATCTGACTCTTTTATCTTCAGTTGATGATACCCCGATCGAAGATCTATCTTCGAAAATATGGCTACACCTTTCAATTGGTCAAATAAGTCATCAATCCTAGGCAGTGGGTATTTATTCTTAATAGTCACTTTATTAAGCTGCCTATAATCGATGCAAAGACGAAGAGTGTCATCTTTCTTCTTGACAAACAATACTGGAGCTCCCTATAGTGATACGCTGGGTCGTATAAAACCCTTATCTAACAACTCCTGCAATTGTACCTTCAGCTCTTTCAACTCTGCTGGTGCCATCCTACATGGTGTAATGGAAATAGCGATGGTGTCGGGTACCAAATCGATAGCAAATTCAATTTCTCTATCCGGCGGTAACCCTGGAAACTCCTCTGGAAATATATCGGGGAACTCACTAACAGCAGGAATATCCACCAACTTCATATTTGCTTTTTCCATATCAACCACATACGCTAAGTATGCTTCACATCCCTTATTGATGAGTTTCTGGGCTTTCAACACTGATATCATATTGTCTGGGTATCTTCTATCCGCACCCATCACCACTATCTCATCTTGTTCTAGAATTCTGATGATCATTTGTCTTTTTCCACAATCCACTACCACTCCATAACGAGCCAACCAATCCATTCCCAAGATCACATCGAACTCATGGAATGGTAATTCTATCAAGTCTGCTGGGAATTGCCTTCCTTGAATTTCAACTGGGCAACCCCTAAACACCTTGCTAACCCTCACACTGTGCCCTAACGGGTTAGTCACAATAATCTCAAATTCTAGAGTCTGTGGTTCTAAACCCTCTTGACCTGGTGGTGGTGTGCATATGTATGAATGCGTCGACCCCGGATCTATCAATGGATGTATGTCAGAGCCAAAGAGAAGGAATTTACCAATTAAGACATCCAGTGCATCCTGTTCCTCTCGGCCTCGCATGGCATATGCCCTGGCTGGGGTAGCTCTACTACCTTCTAGCCTCTCAACTGTCTCTGATCTAAACTGACTAGGCCCTTATCGGCCTCCTCTGCATTGCCCTCGGCCACGGCCTTGCCCAGAAGCCTGTGTCTGTATCAGCTCAGTGCTCTCCGAACCTCTGCCATACTGTAACAAGGGAAAATCTCTCCTCATATGGTCTTTAGAGCCACATCTAAAACACGCTCCTGTCATCAACCAACACTCTCCGGGATGAGAACGACCACAATGTTGGCATTCTGATAGGGGTAGAGATCTATATGGTGTCTGTGTCGGTGCATTGGCTGCCGAAGAAACAGATCTTGCGGGTTGTTCCCGCCTAAAAGAAGAAGGCCTGTTTGAACCCCCAGCCTGAAATCGGCCACTGAAAGATCTAGCTCTTTTTCCACTTGACTGTACTCTACTCGGTTGTGATATAGGCCTCTTGAACCCTCTATCTTGTGTTGACTGTTGTGTGGTTAGAACTCTCTCAACTGTTCTGGCAGATGCTAGCAAACTAGGAAAACTCATTAGACGTAGAGCTGAGACTTGTAGCTTGATTGGGTCTCTCAATCCATCTTCAAATCGTCGGCACTTATCTGCCTCAGTGGATACAATGCCTCCAGCATACTTGCAAAGATGTGTGAATTCTCTTTCATATTCTGTTACTGATAAGTTTCCCTGTTTCAGCATCAAAAACTCTCTTTTCTTGTCGTCTGTGTAGATAGGAGGAATATACTGTTCCTTAAACTTCTCTAGAAAGAACTCCCATGTCATAAGGTCAAGAGCCTCTGTGCTCTGTGATTCAGATCGCCACCAGTCATATGCATGCTCCTATAGTAAAGATACTGCATACTCATATTTATGCTTGTTTGTGCAATGCAGCTGATCAAAAACTCTCTCTGCCCATTCTAGCCGAAACTCTGCCACTGAGGGGTCATCTTCCCGTTTACCGTAGAAATCGGGTGCCCCTAACTTCCTCAATCTCTCAAATTGTAATCCTGATGAGGCTGGTTATGATGCTCTTTGTAGCAAATCTATCATGTTCCTCATAAGCTCTATTTGTCCTGTGCCAGCAATAGACTGCCCTTTTGATAGGCTAGCACTGGATCTAGATACATTAGCTTGGTGACGACTAGGTCGCGATGAAGCCTATGTTTTAGTAGGCTCATTACTTTTGCCTCCTTCGGCCACAATATGTCGTGACCCAGAAGCCATACTATACCTATATCATAAAATAACGGCCCCAATCAGTAAGCAGCAACTTTAATACTTAATTGTGGGGTACACACATATCAAAATTATATTTTTGAAAATTTTTTTAAAATCCCAAAACTGCCCAAACCGACTATAATACCAAAATCCAAAAACACCAACCTGGTGCTCTGATACCAAAAACTGTAACACCTGAAAATCATTCATTTTTTTTATTTACCATTTATTTACTTTGCAGCATAAAAGAAAAGTCATAACATCATAGATAAAAATACATTTTCTTTAATAACATCTTCTTTACAAAGTGTACCGTTTATTTTACAAGTACTATAAAATAAAATTTAAAATATAAATACAACAGATGTGTGATCCACGGTGGTTGATATATGCTGCTTTACTGGGTCAGGTCACCGTTAGCTTTTTCTACTATTTTCATTTTATTCTTTACTAAATCTGCGTGAGAAAATTCCCACGCTAAGCTCTTGGCTTAGTGGTGCATATAGATAAGGCAATAAACTATTTTTAATGTCACATGAATTGTCATATAACAATTTATGATCAAATCATGCAAACATACATTTCATAATATTCTAGCATGCATAACATCAATTTATTGTATCTCATTTTGTTTAACATAATCAAATCATCATTCTCATGCAAATCATGGTATTCTAGCATGTATAGACATCAAATTATATTATATTATCTCATACTTATTTATTTTATTACCACCTTATTGTATAACACTAAACCTTCTTTTTATCCATGCCACAATTCATAATTCCATTTTTATTATCCATGTCACAAATCATAATTCCTGTTTTACTTTCAATAATTCTTTTATGTTCCATAACTTCTTTATTTATATTTTCATTTATGCCCAGGACACCTATAAACCACTGAATAGGATAACGGAGTTGTCATTCAGGCACTTAGGAGTGCCACCCGGGCAATATGATGTGCGCATATAAGTGCCAAACCCGGCGTAAATAACCGTGCCAAACTCGGCGTAGATAATAATGTCATACCCGGCATAAATAACAATGTCAAACCCAGCGTAGATAACATTGCCAAACCCAGCATAGATAACATTGCCAAACCCGGCGTAGATAATCATACCATTAATGGATTTAACCATTTTCATCATACTCCCCCCTATTTGGCATGCCAAACTATCCTAAGTTGGTTCTAGTTAGGTGTTCTAGGGCTTATACAATCTCTTTAAATTTCATAACAATTAATTTAATACTTTTCATGCATGTCATATCTCAAAATAATCACATAATCACTCAAATAAAATAATATTTACATAATATAACAAATTTCTCATCATTTTACTCATTTCATTTCTCAATTCACATGCTGCCCTGTCACCAGCAGATTCTATTCTCTATTTTGGACTTTAATATTGGTCATGTTCCGTTATGAATTTAGTTACCAGATATTCATAAAAATTTAGATATGGATCTTAGCTTTAATATGCAACTTGAATCACGTAAGTCTGAGTTCTTTATCAAAAGATATGATAATATTAACACTAACTGGTCACTGATAATTCTGCCCAGAATTTTCTGGACAGATTCTAAGTCTAAGGTTTATGACTTTTTCTGGATAATTACAGATATATTCAAATATTATGGTCTGAATAAAAATTGTAGCCCTATGTCTTAGATTTCATACAGAACAAAGAACACATAAATCCAAGCTCCAGAACTCAAGTTATGACAGTTTAAGTACTTACTGCTCATTATTAACAATTCTGCCCAGAATTTCTGGACAGATTCTATGTCTGAGATTTATGATTTTTTCTGGATAATTACAGACATATTCAGGTTTTAGGGTCTAAATGAAAGTTATATTACTATGGCTTATCTTTCCAACCCAATAAATAACATACAAAACCTAGCTCCAGATATTAAGTTATAACAGTTTAAGTGAACACTGCTCATCAATTTTCAGCAAGGAACATTCAAGATAATCACATTCAATTTTTACCAAATTAAATCCTAAGTCTAGCAAACATGCATCCCCAACATTTTCATCACAAAATAATATCAATTCAGAATTATCAACATGCCAAATAATTAAATCATGCAAATAAAAAAAATAAAATAGGCTATTGCCTTAGGTTATGCACAAACCTCTCTTTTTCTCTTTTCTTTCTCTTTACTTCTCTTTCTCCTTTCCTTTGCTCATTTGATCTAACTCTTTGTCACTTTGAGTTCCTAAAGTTCATAAATAGATTTTTAAAAATTCATAAACCTAATTTCTCCCTTCCTCCTTACTCTCTTAAGCTTCCTTAAGCATGAGAATGGGATTTTACCTTACTTTTTCTCTCTTTTCTCCCTTTCTCTTTCTAAAATCAAGCTTTAGCTATGGAGGAAAAAGGAAAAACGTGGCTGGTTTGAGAGAACAGAATTTTCCTCAATGAAAATGGATAAGGAAAAAAAAGAAGCAATCAAGAACAAAGTGACGAAAGTCATTAAAATGGGGGGACAGCTAAGCTTCATCTAGAAGCTTTCATTAATTTTATATGCATGTATCTTAATGAGCTTATTAAACTTTGCCATTTGGTATGTTATGCTTCAAGAAACGTGGGCTGATTTGAGAAAAAGATAAAAATCTTCTAGATGTTTAAGTGATAAAGAAGAAGAGAGACAATTAAGAGAAAATGACAAACTTAATCAATTATGGGACACCTAAGCTTATATACATTAAATGTCTCATTCATGCATGTTATATGGCCAATTAAGGGTTACCACTTGGTGTGGCTGGCCTCCATATTCATTTTATGTCCCAATTCATGCATTTAATATATGATTATCCCATTTAATCCTTCAATTTCTGATAAATTGCAAACTGACCCCTAAACTTTTCAAAATTTGCAATTTAGTCCTTTATCAAAATTTAACATCTTTAAATATTTTGAACACTTTATTGGATATTTTCCATACTTAATTACCATTATTTTCATTATTTTTCGATAAAAGTCCAAATTTAGATTTCGGTCAAACCGACGAGTCAATTTAACAACTCGCATGGCTTTAGTCTAAATTAGCGGATATGACAAGAGCAGTTGTTCGCATTATTCATGAAGATAATGTTTGCTACCATTTCATCACTCCAACTGGTGAAATAGATTGGGAAGATCATGATTCTGACGCCTTTAAAGTTGGTCTCTAGTCTGTCCAGCAAAGGAAGCGAGCCCATGATGAGACATTGACACTGGCAGTAACTGAGGATGTTGATTAGTCATCAGCCTCTACCACATCCAGCTTGGCGCAACAAGTTGCTGATCTTATAGCACCTCGCCTTGACATGATGCAGACTTCCATTGATGAGAGGTTGGAAAACCTCAAAGACCTCATGAAGTCTCATATGGACAGCCTCGAGGCAGAGGTTGCACGATTTATGGATGATCTATCAGGCTTGAAACCTAACTAGATTCCTAGTTTTTATATAGTAGCTTTATTTTTGCTATTATAAGGACTTTATTTTATGTAATCCTTCTCCTCAAATTTTAATACAATCATCTTATTAACATTTCAATTCTTTTCATTGATGACAAAAAGGGGAGAACCTAGCAATCTATGCAATGTGTGGTTAGCAATATATGTGATCTATACATTATTATGCAATGTCAATGTATGGTATGAAACATGTAAACTTTTCCTTAATTGATAAATTGCATAAGATATACCTGACATATACTTTGAATACACATGGTAATACATGTGTTAATTAATGAGATATACTTAAGATATACCTTGCATATACCTTAGATGTTATATACTTAACAAATATCTCACATGTACTTTGAATACACTTGGTAATACATGTGTTAATTGATGAGATATACTTAAGATATACCTTGCATATACCTTATTAGTTTGCAAACATTTTCGCTAGATCTTTTTCAAATATTACACTCTTTTATTTTATCTTAAGCACCTTTTGAGGGGGAGACTTATCAAAAGCACATATTACTAGATTATTTATCACCATCAAAAATCACACCCGTGAATATAGCTAAGTGCCAAGTTTCCACCATTCAAAGTTCACGGCTATAAAGGCTCATACCAACCGTGAATGATCATACACTCACTCCCGTGAAACAGTATCCACGCCTGTGATCAAACATGTCAATTTTTCCAGAGAGCTTCACGGCCAGAGTCACCACTTGGACCACGGCTTGGAAGAATATTCACACCTGTGAAAGTATCAGTCACGCCCGTGATCAAACACTTCCAATTCTTCCAGAAAGCTTTATGGCCAGAGTCACCACTTGGACCATGGTCTGGAAGAACATTCACGACCCTAACACATATATTCATGCCCGTGAATTAGGATAGAGAAACATGTCAGGCGTGAAGTTAAGAGTTGGTTCAATGACTATTTTTGAATTAAATGCACCTAAACGACTATAATTCACAGAGGGAGTATAAATGCAAGCCATTTATGAATCTAAACAAAAGGAACAACAATTACTTTAAATCATTAATCTTGTTGTAGCCTTGTGCATTAATTATTTCTCTCAACAAACCTCTATTCTTTATAAAAAACAAATTGCTCATAATTTTTGAATATTGTAGGTTGGTGAGTGTTTTCATTGGAACTAATTACTCAAAAGTGAGTTTGGGTATTTCGAGTTAAGAATGAAACACTTATAAGGGTTTATTGTGTGAGCCATAAAATGCAAGGAATTGGTTTTTGTGTGAGCCATTGAAAAACACAAGGGAATTTGTAGGTTAGATGTCAGTCATCGAGAGAAACACCATAATTGGGAGTGAGCTTGAAAAACTCCATTGTAACACTTAATGTGTTAGTGAAACACTCAATTGAGATTGGGGAGAGAAGTAGAGTTTGTTAATACCCGAACCTCTATAAATCTTGTGTTTGATATCTCTTCTTACTCTATTTTAATTAATTCCGCACTTTCAAGTTAAGCAATTTTTAATTGCTAACCAATTCAACCCCCTTCTTAGTTCATTGTTTGGGCAACAACAAATACATCGGACAATCAAAAATTCACAAATTATTCACAATACAAAACAAATGACAAAAATTCAAGTAATCAAAGTAATTGAACTAACATAACCTATGACCAACATGATCTATCACAACATGCCTAAGAAAATTTAAAGACAATATGTCCATTCGATCTCTTATATACACTCTCTTATAAAGTAATTTGGCCATATATATCAAATTTTATCTATTTGATCTTGACTATATGATGCATTTTCAAATGCCTACAAAATAAATTCAATAAAGAGTAGAAAACATGTTAAAAATTAATAAACTAATAGCTAGTTATGTATCATACTTGTAATATAAATTAACTAGCTAGTATTTAAAAGAGCATACCTTAAGCAATGTTGTATCAATATTATGATATAAGATAATTTTGTACATACACCTCATGGCGTAATATCTGCATTCTACACCTCTTTATTGTTAAGGGCACTTAAAAAAAAGGACAAAGAAAAAGCCAAATAAATGATTGTAAAATCATAAAAAAATCAATGTATCTAGTAATTAGGAATATAAAATTCTTACTGAAATATCACTCTTTTAATCTAGCACCTTTAGTTTTCTCACCTTTGATAGCGTAAGTTCTATAGGCTCTAGAAAATAAGTGTACATCAAAATAAGCATTAATATTGAAAACTCTACAAACACTATAGAAACTATTAGCTAGTAGTAATATAACTTACATATTAAAATGAGATTTTAGACTTATATTGTGGCTGTCATGGGCTAGAGAATCTATGCAAAATGCCTCACTCTGTTCATAGCAAAATACAATCAATATCTAATGGTTACTATAGATATACAAATGTGTTGAATTTAGTAAAAATGTTGAAAATAAAAATTAATCAAACAAGAATGTAAATGGTTTCTTTCTCTTGAAAATATGGTAATAGAATGAATTGTATGTCTCTCTATTTTTTCATAACTTCTATAATATATCTTTCTACTACATTAGTCTTTGTGAACATCAAACAAAGCATTGCTAGACAAAGAAATCTGATTGATGATATAAAGAATGTACTGCGTAAGTTATAAAGGTACCTGCATGCATGAATCACAAAATATGTTGGGTTTTTCTTAATTTGCATCATATACATGGCATAGCGGAAATATAAAATTTATCAAAATCCAAAACCCATGGAATGGGCCTATGTACATTAAAATCATATCATACTATCAATATGGAAGAAGTTGATTACCTTTGTTTGTAGCTTTTCAATCTTCCAAGTTGTGAGCCTTCCATCTTAGTTGGGTTGTTGCAAACCACAATAATCCAAGGTTGGATTGTCTCTAATAGTAATCCATGCAAAGGAGCGAAGGAAACAACCTCGAAGGATATGGGTTGTCAAAGCACCAAGGTGCTAGCAATGGTGATTCAACTTTTGAAAGAGATGGAAAAGAGATAACTTTTATTTCTCTAATGAGGCAACCACTTTCTTAGCCTTTTTGAGGGTATTTATATGTCCACTAATCATAATTAGGATTGAAACTTAAAACTCCATGTTTTGCTTCCATTCAGAAATAAATTTTGCATAATCGCAGATTTTCACGTGTGCAAGGGGTTGTCGCATGCTCTACAACCTTGTGCAAAAGACCTTACTATTGCGCATGTGAGGGCATCCTCACACGTACGGTAGAATGCCTTTGTACCATCACGTGCATATGAGGAATCCTTGTCTGCGCGATAAAATGGTACTCTGCACATGTCACTTGTACACGATAACCATTATACACATGTGACACACAACCCCTTTTGCTCTAATACGCGAAACTCTTTCACACAACTTTCTCTCTTATATTTTTGGATCCAATCCAAAACCCATTTCATATTTCCTTTATTCCTTTTGTTAAACCTTGAGGGGTATTTCCGTCATTTTGATGGTAACAAATAATAATAGCAATATTGTATTTAACATACTTGTTTTTGTAAGTATATTATACAGGACATGGATTAAAATAGCAAGAATGGAGAATTGGAAGAATGATCTTGAAAGACAAAATTCAGGTAGTAGCATGTTCACTGTCGTGACTCTATGAGTCACTCCCGTGAAGGAAGCTAACCGTTATCAAAACCAATATTTGAATTTCACGTCCATGAAGGAAAAAAAATCGTGAAGTAAGCATTTCAGTCACCCCCGTGAATAAAGGTGTCACCCCAATGAAGATTCATGCAATTTTATCCAGAGAGCTTCACGACCAGAGTCACCAGTTGGATCATGGCTGGGAAGATTGTCACGCCCGTGAATTAGTACGTCACGCCCGTGACTCAAGTATTTCCTTGGTCTACTTAAGTATTTCCTTGGTCTACAAATAAAGCAAAGCAATGAGGGCATATTCATCAACCAATCCAAATATGCCAAAGACTTAATCAAAAAATTTGGTATGGAAGGATGCAAAAATGCCAAGACTCTTATGAGCACATCAACAAAATTGGATAAAGATGAAAAGGGTAAGAGCATTAATGAAAAGCTTTATAGAGGTATGATCGGATCACTTTTATATCTTACTGCTTCTAGACCCGATATTATGTATAGTGTTTGTTTATGTGCACGATTTCAATCATGTCCTAAAGAATCTCATTTAAATGCTGTAAAAAGAATTTTAAGATATTTACATAGATCATTGCATCTAGGTTTATGGTATCCTAGGAATTCATCTTTTTATATTATAGGATATTCAGATGCAGACTATGCTGGTAGTCTTTTGGATAGGAAAAGTACTTCAGGTACTTGTCACTTCATTGGAGAATGTTTGGTTTCTTGGTTTAGCAAGAAACAAGTTTCAGTTGCTCTCTCAACTGCTGAAGCTGAATATGTAGTAGTTGGATGGTGTTGTACACAAATTCTTTGGATGAAAGAACAACTTAAGGACTATGGTCATGAGATGAACCATATATCTATAAAATGTGACAACACTAGTGCTATAAATCTTTCGAAGAATCCTATTCAACACTCTAGAAGCAAACATATTGACATTAGACACCACTTTATTAGAGATCATGTTCAATATGGAGATGTTGCATTAGAATTTATAAGCACAGAAAATCAATTAGCATATATTTTCACTAAGTCTCTAAATGAGGAAAGATTTAATTTCATTAGAAGAGAACTTGGTATGATTGATGGATTAACCTTGTAATTGCAAAAATATGAAATTTTAATTGTTGATCTTAAATCATATCACAAGTTATAAGATAGAAATTTTGATGAGAATTCATGTTTTAAGGAATATAATCCTTGTTGAAATGATTTAGTCTCGTTGAAGGACTTAATTTTAATTTAATGAAAATTTTAGGGGCGTCACGCCCGTGACTTAAATGGCCCAAAGAGGCAGTGTCGTTCACGACTTGGTTCACGACATCGTTCACGGCTTCAAGTGGTGAAACTTATTTTCACAGCTTGAGTCACGCCCGTGAAAAGGGATTTTCACGCCCGTGACTAATTTTCACTCCCGTGAACAATTACACCCCAAAACTCACAGAAGCTTTCACGCCTTGTATCACGGCTTGCTTCACGGGCATAAGTGGTGAAATTCAATCTTTCACGCCTGTGATATTCAAAGATCACGCCCATGAAGGTATTCATGCCTTCATTCACGGGTGGGATACTCCTTCAGCAAACCGTGAACATGACCATTCACACCCGTGAAACCATAATTTACACCCGAAAATGTATCGAATATATAAGAGAACAGCCGATTACAACCTTCATTTCAACTCCTCATCTCCCAAAACCGCTCTCATTTACTTTCATTCATTAAGACATTGAAGATTCCGACCCCAAAGACTTGAAATTTCACTATAAATACCACCAAAAGTTTGAATCTTCATCAGAAATCATACATTTCTAGGGTTTTACATCAAATTTTCTGTCAAAATTATTTTCTACTCCATCAACAACAAATTTCTTCAAATATGGAGTCTGCTTCATCCAAGGGAAAGAGAAAGAAGTCTCATGCACCTAAGAGGTATGCAAATTACCTTATGAACCGCATTCCGGAGAATTGTCATCCTCGGTATGCAACTTTGAAGAAGAGACCTCTTTTGTCATCAAGGTCCTTCGATTGGCAGACAGTCCGAAGTCTCGAGCTTGAATTAGCTATGACAGAGCAACTACAAGCCTGTCATCTAAAAGATTTTGTTCAAATTCATCAGCCGACTCTGAGGGAACCAACACTGGAATTCCTCAGCACCTTGCAGGTTTCACCTACTGGAGTGGTGAAATTCCAACTCTGCAACAATCCTAACACCCTGAGTGCCATTGAGTTTGGAGAATTGTTCAGCCTACCATCTGAGGGCATCCTAAATGATACTGAGGTAGAATTCTTTTCCCCGCCAGCCTGGACACATTTTGGCACTGGTTGCAACTAGGATGTTAAGAAAAAAAAGAGCACACATCTCAGGACTCCAGTGCATAGGTATCTGCATAGGTTCCTGACCTATAGCAGTTTTGCTAGGGGAGAAAGCAACGGGACTATCAGAAAGTCAGAACTCTTCCTATTTGAGATGGCTCAGAGAGGACTTACAGTGGCACTTTCCAGATGGTTTGCTAACCATCTTCTCTCCATTGCCACCAAGCCCACAGGAGACATTTTGATTGGGGCATATGTCACCCATATCGCAGTGAAGCTCAATTATTTGAACCTGGATGATCATCACTTCAACATCATTCCTGCACATCCTCGAGATAGCCTGGATGTCGAATCTTTCATCAAGATGGGAGTGGTAGTTAGAATCATTTTTCAGAACGATATCTTCTACCGCTTCACTGACACTGCTGGGGAAATTATCTGGGAAGATAATGACACGGAGGATTTTAAAGCAGGCCTCCAGGGAGTCCAGCAGAAAAAGAGAGCTCGGGTTGAGAAAGCACCTCCAGCAGTCGAGCAGGACATTGGACAGTCCTCAGCTTCCACACCATCCTTAGCGCAGCAGGTGGTTGACCTCTTTGCACCACGTTTTGAGCAGTTGCAGACTTCCATGGATGAGAGGTTGGAAAACCTCAAAGACTTCATGGAGTCTCGGATCGACAGCCTTGAGGCTGAAGTAGCTAGGCTTCATGATAGGATGTCTGGATAGGAGATAGGCTAGAGTGTAGCCTAAATTTGATTGTTATTTAGCTTGTTTGTTATTTTAATGTTTGCTTGTGTAGGAAATTTTTAAATTTCCTTTCTCAATATTTTAACTTAGTTTGTATCCTTTTTCTTTATGATATATATATTTGCTTTTGTTTACTTCAATCTTCATATCCTTTTTGATTGATGACAAAAGGGGGAGAAAACTATTACTATATGATAGGGAAAATGGTATCAAACTAGCAACATAAGATCAAACTAGCAATAATATTAAGGTAAATGAATTTTGAATTAAATAATTAAAAGTGAATTGACTTTGAAATGGATTAAAAAAAAATCTTGATTCAAAATTTCATATGCAAAGTATACAAATTGAACTTTATATACCTTAGATACAACTTAAGTATACCTTGAATATACCTTAAAGCAAGTTACAAATATAAATATGCCATGATATACCTTAAATATACCTTACATATAGTTGATGTCTTAAAAAGGAATTATGGTATGAATTGGATATACTTAAAGTTTATACTTAAAGTTTATTTAAATGCTACATCATTATCTACTATTCTTGAACATGATAAATTTTTTATCCTAAGTATATTTTGAGGGGGAGACTTCTCAAAATCACATATTGCTAGATTATTTGTCACCATCAAAAAGGGGAAGATTGTTAAACCTTGAGGGGTATTTCCGTCATTTTGATGATAACAAATAATAATAGCAATATTGTATTTAACATACTTGTTTTTGTAAGTATATTATACAGGACATGAATTAAAATAGCAAGAATTGATAATTGGAAGAATGATCTTGAAAGACAAAATTCAAGTAGTAGCATGTTCACTGTCGTGACTCTATGAGTCACTCCCGTGAAGGAAGCTAACCATTATCAAAACCAATATTTGAAGTTCACGGCCATGAAGGAAAAACAAATCGTGAAGTAAGCATTTCAGTCACCCCCGTGAATAAAGGTGTCACCCTCGTGAAGATTCATGCAATTTTATCCAGAGAGTTTCACGACCAGAGTCACCACTTGGATCACGGCTGGGAAGATTGTCACGCCCGTGAATTAGTACGTCACGCCTGTGACTCAATATGTCAAAACATTCCAGAGAGCTTCACGACCAAGGTCACCACTTCAGTCATGGCATGGGAAGAACTATCACCCCCATGACAAGCATAGTCACGCCCGTGAACAATGAAAGAGAAAAATGTCAGGCTCAATTTTTTGGTTGGTACAACGGCTAGTTTCTTATTTAATGCACCCCAACGGCTATATTCAGCCATGGGAGTATAAATGGAAGTCATTTATGCATTAAGAACAAGAGGATGAGAAGAAAAACAAAAGAATAACATATACTTCGAATTTAATTCTTATTACAAGCTATTTGTACTTTCATACTTTGAGAACAAATCTATTTTCTGTAAAAATCTTCTTGCTCCTCATATTTTAGCAATTAAGATTTATAAGTGGTTCTCTCTGTAATCTTTACTCAAGTGAGCTTTGGGTATTTCTGGGTTAAGAGTAGAACACTTGTAAGGGTTAGTTGTGTGAACCTCCAAAACACAAATTAAAAGGTTGTTTGTGTGAGCCTGTAAAACACAAAGTGAAGGTTGTTTGTGTGAGCCTGTAAAACACAAAGTGAAGGTTGTTTGTGTGAGCCTGTAAAACACAAGGAATTGGTTATTGTGTGAGCCATTAAAACACAAGGGTTTTCTGGGTTGGGTATGAGCCATTGTGAGAAACACTAAAGTTGGGAATGAGCTTGTGAAACTCCATTGTAAAACTTAGTGTATTAGTGAAATTCCCAATTACGATTGGGGAGAGGAGTAGGGTTTGTTAACACTCGAACCTCTATAAATCTATGTGTCAAATTTTCTCTATCCCTCCTAAAATTAATTGTTTATTTCCGCACTTTAAAGTTTAATTTTTAAAACTCTAATTCAACCCTCCTTCTTGGCTTAATATCTGGGTAACACCTTTTATGCATGTGACCCATTAGGTTTCCAGTTATGTTGGAAACTCAAATTATCACATGATTTAAAGTAAATCATGAGTAGTATCTAGCAATACATCATGATTCCCAATTGACCAGAAAGTCAGTGGTCTAACTATAAACACTTTCATAAACAATTACCATGCAATTTGTTATTTTACCATCTTATACCTCATTTGGTTCAAGCATGGTCTATGTGTCAACTCCCACTAGACTGATTACATCACATCTAGTCCAAATGATATTAGTTCTTATCTATAAGATTCATTACCTTTATCAGATATGTCCTTGACGACCTTATTCAAGACATGTCCACCTTGGCCAAGAATTTCTGAGTAATGATCTCTACAAGAGGCCATAGGTATACTCTCCTTCTATCAAGAGTAGTGAATCCTTTATTGACTACTCAACTACCTTCGAATACCTCATGTTATACCCAATCACCACCATATGAGCGATCTCTTCAGAGGCAACAAGGAATGGAGTCAAAGTATAGGATTCAGTATCCAAGAAAACCTTGAGCATCTCAAGTCTAAGGATACTTGCACCATTGCTATGATGAGATTATCATTGACACTTAATAGATATCCATGTGATAGTCTCATAGCAGGTCATCCAATGTACCCGCTACTCTCAGCAAACATCCACATGTTAACTCTAAACATCTCATGCTTTCAGCTTATGAGATATGTTATTTGACCTAGTCAAGAAGTATAACATGTGCTAATCTATCCGGATTAACAATGTCCTGTCTTGTTAATCCTATGACTAGGGGTAATTTGGGTATAAACATGATGGCACATGCTAGGAATCTCATCATCATAATCTCATTATGAATTCCTTCATGTTGTGTTACATACCAAGGACTTCATTAAACAGTTTAAGATCTATATAGCTTCATATGCAATGAATACCATATAATGAAAAATTCCTTTTATTAATAATAAATGAGCACATCAAGTGCCTAAAGTGATTGCCTTTAGGGCACCTCTCTAACAAAACATACATATATACCTTATTATTTTCTAATATGGAAGATTGATCCTGTAATACCCGATAATTTAGGCCATGGTCGTGGTTGACCGAAATTCGGTGCGCTGAACCGATCGGAGTCTAAATTTGGACTTCAAAGAAAAAATTAAAATGATAATAAAATATGAGAAAAATATTTTGGATATTATTAATTTAGAATTTTGAAGTTTGGAAGTAAAATTGAGAAAAAAAATAATTTTTTGCTGAACAAAATTGGAAATTGCAGTGTTTTTGGCACAAATATTTTAAGAAGGCATAAAAATGGAATATTCTTTATCTAAGGAAAGGAATATTCTTTTGATTAAAATAAAGTAAGAGTGATTTAAATTAATGGACCAATGGGAAGCAAGATTAATAATTAATCCTAACCACCCACCTAAATTTCCACTTTTTTTACCATTCTTCTTCTTCCTCACCTTAATCAAACCCATTTCTCTCCCTTTTTCTCTCTTTTTCCATGAGCTCCGCCTCCCCCACTTATTCTTCTTTTTCTTTCTTCAAATCAAGCTAAGATTAGATGAAAAAAATGGGATTAAGGCAAGATCATCAAGAAAGTGAAGAAAAGTAAGCTAAACTAAGGAAGAGGAAGGAAGAAAATAAGAGAAAAAAAGAAAGAAGTCTTTGATCATTTTGAAGATCATCAAAGGTGAGTTTAGATTTTCCATCTTCTCACTTTTATTCTTCTATTTTCTTTGATTTTGGGGTTAGTTGTCATTAAAGGTAGTAATTTAGGATTATTATTATGTTAATGGTGCTTAAGGGTGGATTAGTGTGATTAGTATAAAATTTGTTATTAGGACAAGGAAGTGAACAAAATTTGAACCAAAATCAAAGAGGAAGTAAAGGCAAAGAGAAAGCTACCTAGGAAGACGATAAAAGTGAAGAGAAGTGAAATTTTTGAGGTATGTACATTTGGCAAAAATTCAATGTATAAAAATGTTGATTTTGATTTTGTGATATGTATGAAATTTTGGATATTTGATTGAGAAATGAATTGGTGATTAAATGATGTCATGAATGTGAAAATAAAAACTAGAATATGAGATTGATGCATGAAAATGGAAAATGTATGAATTAATTGATGTGCTGGAAAATTCGTCTTATAAACAGTGTCTAGTTTTCTGATCATAACTTGAGTTATGTAAATTCTTTTTGAGTGATTCTTATTGGGTTGGAAAGTAAGACATAGGGCTTCAATTTTCATTCAGAACATTAGACCTAAATAGGCCTGAAATTAGGTGAAAAATAGACTCAAAGTTTGAACTAGAAATCTGTCCAGAACAAAATACTAGACAGATTGCAGTGATTATAGGTTAGAAGAAAATTCATAACTTTTTCTACAAAATTCGTTTTAATATGATTATAGTTGAAAATTAAAGATAAGACATATACCTACATTTTGTTAGTTGATCACTTGTCCAATTTCTATCTAAAAATGGACGAAAAATTCAGGGCAACATAAGGAAGAAATGTTATCCAGAATAGAACAACTTGTAAATATCTGTTGATTGTGAAATTTTGTGACAGAAAATATATTAATTGATTTTCTTATTGTTATAATGATTAAATGAGCAAGTATGAGGTTGTAAAATATTTAATGGGAATTATTGTATTTATATGGAATTTATATTAATGTTCCCTACATAAATTATGTAAATAATAATAAAGGTAACAAATATAATTAAGCCCTATAACATCTAGTCGAGAACTAAAAATTAGGATAAGTTGGCATGCCAATAAAAGGGTAGGAAATATAGACACTAAAAATAATAGTGTTGAGATTTAATTTAAGTAAGCATTAAGAAATAGTACTGAGTTGAAATTACGTAGGCACTAAGAAATAGTGTTGAGTTCGAAATTATGTAGGCACCAAAAAGGTACTGAGTTGTTATTGGAAATGTAGGCGTTAAACGCCGAGTTATAAAATAATTATGTAGGCACCGAGTATACTGTCAAAGAGCAGAAACCCTATATCCAGTGTTTAGTTCCGGTCTAAGATGTCGTGGGCTATTAAATAAATAATAGAAAATATATATATATATATATATATATATATATATATATATATATATATATGAATTATGAAATTGATATTGTAAATTTTATATCTTAAATTTTTAAGCAATTTCAAGCATGCTTAATGAATGGAATGTCATAATAGATGAATTAAATGTTTTTGCATAAAGAAAATGGTTTTTATTATTAATTGAATATTTGGCATGCTTAATTAATTAATTGTAGTTTCTAAAATTTTATTTTAGAATTATTTATGTAATTATTGGATAGTTGTCAAACGTACCACTAAGCTAGAAGCTTAGTGCGTGTGTTTCACGTGCAAATAAATAGAAGTAGCTGTTCCGATAAGGCGACCGAAGAAAAGGGAACCCCAAGATCAGATTGCAGCAGTCTAGTTCTTTTTGTATGTTTTGGAAATTATGTTGAAAAAATTAAATTTTAAGAATTTCTTTTGATGTAAATTTGTGACATGTAGAATTTATAAGGAATGAATGATGTAATTTTATATATCTAGTATTATTTGTAAATATATGTCTAAATATTATGGTTTAATTGAATGAGTTCTTTTAAATTAAAAAAAATTCATCACTAGTTATATATTTAAATGGAAAGAAACAAAAATATAGCAATAAATATTTCGCTAATAATAAACTCGAAAAAAAAAATTCAATAATTTGAACATTGGATTTAAGACTGATGAGCTTAGTATCACTTCCATATCCTATTCATGACTAGTAGGGTAAGGGAGCGCTACAGATCTTATAATATTAGTAATAAATAGTGTAATCTTACATCATAAATATATGAATGACTGAGACATCGAACCATTCCATGAGAGGAGTTGAGCGATATTTTCCATTTCGACATGAATTTTAAGATCATCTATTGGATACTTAAACACCGTAATATTTGCAGAAAATTCAAAAATGTACCCAGTAGGCAATTTATCAACCATGTCATGATCAATCTCATGTCACTGCTCAAACTTGTCAAAATTTTCTCATTAACTAAAGGTTAATATTGCTTTGTAGCTGTGCCTAAGTCCATAATCATCCATCATGTCTTTTCATACACTCCTAACATGCATTCTCTAATGCACAAAATAAAAATGACAATTTTGGATTTCAATTTGTAAATCGATTCAACGCTTGAACCGAAATTGCCTATATGTGTTCTTTCGGTTAATTTAATTTTATATGTCATTTTAAAGTGGAATTTAATATGTAATCAAATTAAATTAAATTTCATATTTCCAGAAAAAATTCAAAATTAATTCTCCTTAAAATCAGAATATTATGATGTTAAAATTAAACAATTTAATTTTAATATACATACCAATTTCTAGTCCTACTAGAATTACAATTGCACAACTTAAATTAATTTTCAAAAATTCTAAAAATTTTCAGACCATCAAATCATCATTCTAATCATCTTTAAGTCAGCTCAGGTTCATCAAAATATTTTTGGCACAAGCCAAAATTACTAAGATAAACGAACCAACACACTTAGAGGCTCAAAATGACTAATTCGATATATAAAATTTTTAAAATTTCAAATACTTGCAAAATAATTTTGGCATGTATCTAACATCAAAATAACATATTTTTAATCACATAAAAATTATTTCAAGGTGCTGAAAATAAAATAAACACATACAAAAAAATCAAACAAAACAGCCCCACCGGGTATGCTTAAACAGTCCCGTTTTTGTGCTTGTTTAAAAACTTAATTAAAATAATTTTAAATTAATTATTGGACACTTCCAGAGGCATAAACATATTCTCAATATATCTAAATAATATTTTTATAATTAAATTATAAGAAAAATGTAGCGCTCCCTTACCCTACTAATCGCTAATAGGATATGGAAGTGCTACTAGGCTCATTTAATTTAAAACCAACGCTCAATTTTGTATAAATATTTTTTTTTATTTCAATTTTTGAGTTTATTATTAACGGAATATTTATCACCATATTTTTTTTTCCATTTAAATATATATCTAGTGATGGGAATATTGTGATTCAAAATAACTTATTCATTAAACCATGATATTTAAAAATATAACTACAATAATTCTAGATATATATAATTACCAAATCCATTACTTATAAATATTACAAGCCACAAATTTACATCAACAAAATTCTTAAAACTTAATTTTTACAACATCATTTTCAAAACATACAAAAAGAACTAGACTGCTGCAATCTGATCTTGGGGTTCCCTCTTCTTCGGTCGCCCTATCGGAACAGCTACTTCTATTTATCTGCGCGTGAAACACACGCGCTAAGCTACTAGCTTAGTGGTACGTTTGGCAACTATCCAATAATTACATAATAATTCTAAAATGAAATTTTAGAAACTACAATTAATCTATTTAGCATGTCAAATATTCAATTAATAATACACTATTTTCTTCATGCAAAAATATTTAATTCATCAATTATGACATTTTATTCATTAAGCATGCTTGAAATTTTAACAATACAAGATATAAAATTTACAATATCAATTTCATACTTCACATCATTTTTTTTGTTATTTATTTAATAGCACACGACATCTTAGACCGGAACTAAACACTGGATATAGGGTTTCTGCTCTCCGGCAGTATACTCGGCGCCCACATAATTATTTATAACTCGGCGATTAACGCCTACATTTTCAATAACAACTCAGCACCTTTTTGGTGCCTACGTAAATTTCGAACTCAGCACTAATTCTTAGTGCCTACGTAAATTTCAACTCAGCACTATTATTTTTAGTGCCTACATAATTTTAACTCAGCACTATTATTTTTAGTGCCTACATTTCTACCCTTTTATTGGCATGCCAACTTATCCTAATTTCTAGTTCTCGACTAGATGTTATAGGGCTTAAATTACATTTGTTACCTTTATTCATATTTGCATAAATTATGTAGGGAAACATTAATATAACTGCAATCATTCCCATTCAATATTTTACAACCTCATATTAGCTCATTTAATCATTATAACTATAAGAAAAATTCACTTAATACATTTTCTAACACAAAAATCCACAATCAACACATTTCTACCAGCAGTCCTATTCTGGACAGCATTTCAGCCTTATATTGCTCTGTATTTTTCGTCTATTTTTAGACAGAATTTGGACATGTGATCAACTAACAAAATATAAGTAAATGTCTTAAATTTAATTTCCAACTGGAATCACATTAAAACGAATTTCGTAGAAAAAGTTATGAATTTTCTCCTAAGCTACGTTCATTGCAATCTGCCCAGTATTTTACTGGACAGATTTCTGCCTTATCTTTCTATATCTTTTGCATCCATTTCTAGATGGAATTTGGACAAGTGATCAACTATAAAAATTCAGGTACATGTCTTATCTTTAATTTCCAACTGGAATCACATTAAAAATAATTTCTTAGCAAAATTTATGAATTGTTTTCCAACCTATGTTCACTGCAATCTGCCCAGTATTTTTTTTCTGGACAGATTTCTAGTTCAAAGTTTTAGTCCATTTTTCACCTAATTCCAGGAATATTTAGGTCTAATGGTCTGAATAAAAGTTCAAGCCCTATGTCTTAACTTTCCAACACAGCAAGAATCACTCAGAAATGATTTCCAGAACTCAAGTTATGATCAAAACACTAGACACTGTTCATAAGACGAATTTTCCAGCACATCAAATAATTCATACATTTTCCATTTTCATGCATCAACCTCATTTTCTAGTCTTTATTTTCACATTCATGGCATAATTTAATCACCAATTCATTTTTCAATCAAATATGCAGAATTTCATACACATCACAAAATCAAAATCAACATTTTTATACATTGAATTTTTGCCAAATGTACATACCTCAATGTTCTATTTTTCTTCACTTTTCTCTTCATCTTAGATAGCCTTTTCCTTGCCCTTACTTCCCCTTTGATTTTGGTTTAAAGTTTGTTCACTTCCTTGTCCTAACAACAAATTTTACACTAATCAAGCACTAATCATACTAATCCACCCTTAATCACCATTAACATACTAATAACCCTAATTTACTAGTTATAATGGCAACTAACCCCAAACTCAAAGAAATGAGAAGAAGAAAGTAAGGAGATGGAAAATCTAAACTCACCTTTGAAGATCTTCCAAATGGCTAAAAACTTCTTTCTCTCTTTTTCTCTTCTTTTCTTCCTTCCTCTTCCTTGGTTTTGCTCACTTTACTTCACTTTCTTCATGATCTTGCCTTAATCCCACTTTTTTTCATCTAATCTTTGCTTTAATTGGAGAACAAAAAGAAGAACATCAAGGGAGGAGGAGAAGCTCACGGCAAAGAGAGAAAAAGGGAGAGAAATGGGTGTAATTAAGGTGAGGAAGAAGAAGAATGGTTAAAAAAGTGGAAATTTGACTTTTTATAGTTGGATTAGGTGGGTGGTTAGGATTAGTTACTAATCTTGCTTCCTATTGGTCCATTAATTTAAATCACTCTTACTTTATTTTAATCAAAAAGAATATTCCTTTCCTTAGATAAAGAATATTCCATTTTTATGCCTTCTTAGAATTTCTGTGCCAAAAACACTGCAATTCCAAATTTCGTTCAGCGAAAAATTATTTTTTTCTCAATTTTAATTCCAAACTTCAAAATTCTCAATTAATAATATCCAAAATATTTTTCTCCCATCTTATTATTATTTTAATTTATTTCTTTCATGTCCGAATTTAGACCTCGATCGGTTCGGTACACCGGATTTCAGTCAACCGCGACCGTGGCCTAAATTATCGGGTATTACAATTTTCCCCTCCTAAAAAAAAATTTCGTCCTCGAAATTTACCTGTTTAGCTGGAGTGGAATAATTGTGGATACTGAGCCTTCATCCCAAGTTTCCCAAGTTTCCTGTTCTGACTTATGATTTTTCCACAGGACCTTCACCAATGGTACCTTTTTGTTTCGTAGCTCTTTCATTTCTCGAGCTAAAATTTTCACTGGCTCCTCTTCATAAGTTAGATCTGGTCGTATCTCTATAGGTTCTGCTGATATGATATGAGATGGATCTGATCGATATCTTCTCAACATGGACACATGGAATACGTTGTGAATCTTGTCTAACTCTGGTGGTAGAGCTAATTTGTACGCCACTGGACCTATGCGTTCAAGTACCTCGTATGGTCCAATGAACCTAGGACTCAACATTCCTTTCTTTCCAAATCGGAAAATCCTTTTCCAAGGTGAGACTTTTAAGAACACTTTGTCACCAACTGTATATTCAATATCTCTCCTTTTTAAATCTGCATATGATTTCTGTCTATTAGCAGCAGCTTTCAGCCTATCTCTTATTACTCTGACTTTTTCCTCTGTCTGTTGGACTAGATCGGGACCCATTACTTTCTTTTCGCTAAGCTCGGTCCAACCTAGAGGCGTTCTACATTTTCTCCCATATAAGGCTTCATATGGTGCCATACCGATACTGGCTTGGTGACTATTATTGTAGGCAAATTCTATCAATGGAAGATGTTTATCCCAACTGCCTTCAAATTCTATCACACAACTCCTCAACATATCTTCCAATATCTGTATGACCCTCTCTGATTGTCCATCTGTTTGTGGGTGGAACGATGTGCTGAAATTGAGTCGAGTACCCATGGCTTGATGCAAACTTTTCCAAAATTGTGAAGTGAACCGCGGGTCTCGATCTGAAATGATTGAAACTGGCACACCATGTAAACGGATTATCTCATTAACATAGATCTCTGCCAAACGGTTAAGTGGATAATCCATCTTGATCGGTAGAAAGTGAGCTGATTTGGTGAGCCGGTCCACTACTACCCATATTGCATCATGCCTCTTTTGTGTCAAGGGCAAACCAGAAACAAAGTCCATTGTGACTCTTTCCCATTTCCACTCCGGAATTGAAATAGACTGCAATAATCCACTTGGTACTTGATGCTCTGCCTTCACTTGCTGACAAGTTAAACATCTGGTAGTATACTCCGTGATATCTCTTTTCATTCCTGGCCACCAGTAATATGCCTTCAAGTCATGATACATTTTGTTGCTTCCTGGGTGCATTGCATAAATAACGTTGTGAGCCTCCTTCAAAATATCTTGTTTCAATTCTGGTATGTCTGGCACACACAACCTGCCCTTATGCCTTATACTCCCATCTGCTTCAATAGTAAATTCTGGTTTTTCACCCTTTTTCACCATTTCAAAGATTTCCTTTAATTTCGTGTTTTGCTTCTGATTGTCCTTTACTTGTTGGATCAATGTGGGTTGAATCCGCAATTCTGCCAAAATAATATATAAAGAACTTATTATTCCATTTTTTTTCACTTAATACATTTAAGTTTTAACATTTACCTGCCAGAGTTTTTCTACTCAGCGCGTCAGCTACCACATTGGCCTTACCCGGCTGATAATCAATGATACAATTGTAGTCTTTGATTAATTCTAGCCATCGTCTCTGTCTCAAATTGAGTTCCTTTTGTGAAGGCAAATATTTTAGACTTTTATGGTCTGTATAGATATAACATTGCTCACCATACAAGTAGTGTCGCCATATTTTCAACGCAAACACAATGGCTGCTAGTTCCAGATCATGTGTCGGATAATTTCTCTCATGAGGCTTCAGTTGTCTGGAAGCATAAGCAATCACTTTGCCTTCTTGCATTAGTACACAACCCAAACCATTAAGGGAAGCATCACTGTACACCACATAATCTTTTCCCACAGTAGGCTGTGTCAACACTGGTGCCTCTATCAACATTTTCTTCAACTTATCAAAACTAGTCTGGCATCGTTCTGACCACTCAAATCTGGTCTCCTTTCTAAGCAATTTTGTCAGTGGTGCGGCTATCATTGAAAATCCTTTCACAAATCTCCGATAATAACCAGCCAAACCAAGAAAACTTCTCACCTCTGTCACATTCCGAGGCGGTTTCCAGTTGAGGATTGCCTCTACCTTACTGGTGTCGACTCTGATACCATCGGCTGAGACAATATGCCCTAGAAAGGCCACCTCATCTAACCAGAATGCACATTTCGACAACTTCGCATATAATTGATTCTCTCTCAAGGTATGGAAGACAATACGAAGATGTTGATTATGCTCTTCTTTGCTTCTGGAGTACACCAAGATATCATCTATGAACACCACCATGAACTGGTCCAAATAAGGCCTAAAGATTCTATTCACTAGATCCATAAATGCTGCTGGGGCATTCGTCAAGCCAAAAGGCATTACTAAGAACTCGTAATGACCATACCGAGTCCTAAATGCTGTTTTTGAAATGTCTGATTCTTTAATTCTCAATTGGTGATAACCTGATCTGAGGTCAATCTTAGAAAATACCTCTGCTCCTTTCAACTGATCAAACAAGTCATCTATTCTCGGCAAGGGATATCTGTTCTTAATTGTCATCTTGTTCAACTGACGATAATCAATGCACAACCGAAAGGTGCCATCTTTCTTTTTCACAAATAGAACAGGAGCACCCCAAGGTGAGACACTAGGCCTGATAAACCCTTTCTCTAACAACTCTTGCAACTGGACCTTTAATTCTTTTAGTTCAGCAGGTGCCATTCTATAGGGAGTGATCGATATTGGGGCTGTGCCTGGCAAAACATCAAAGGCAAACTCTATCTCTCTAACAGGTGGTAACCCAGGCAAGTCCTCAGGAAATATATCTGGATATTCACATACTGTTGGAATCTCCCTGAGATCTAGACTCTCCTTTTTGGTATCTACAATATGTGCCAAAAATGCTTCACATCCTTTTTTGATAAGCTTACTTGCCTTCGTCACAGAAATGACATTAGTCAAGTATGGTCGGTTCTCGCCTAGGACAATCACATCATCCTGCCCTGAATTCTTGAAAGTCACTCTCCTATACTGACAATCCACCACTGCCTTATGCCGAGTTAACCAATCCATCCCCAAGATTGCATCAAACTCACGGAATGGCAACTCTATTAGATCAGCTGGGAATTCTACATTCTGAGCTTTGATTGGACTATTTTTATAGACTCGACTAACTTTCACTCCATGACCCAAAGGATTGGTCACTAATATATCATAATCTAATTCCTCTGCTACCATATTACCGTGACTAGGTGGTGACATACATAAATATGAATGTGTAGAACCCGGATCTATCAGTGCAAATAAATCAGTATCATAAAGAGAAAATTTACCAATTATCACATCCGGGGCATCCTGCTCCTCACGAGCTCTCATGGCATATGCTCGGGCTGGGGCTCGACTACCTTCTGCTCTATTCACTGATTCTGATATACTCTGCCCAATTCTGCCACTTCTAGACTGTCCTTGTCCCCTGCCTCTGCCTCGAGTGACATTCTGAACCTGAACTGATATTACACCACCTGTACCTCTTCTTCTCGGGCAATCTTTCTGTTTGTGCTCAGTAGATCCGCAACGTAAGCATGCTCCAGTAATCCACCAGCAATCACCTGCATGTGATCTCCCACAATGTTGACATGTGACAGATATGAATCTCCTATTACCCGAAGCTGGTGCACTAGCTGTAGATCCCTCTGGCCTCGACCGCTGGCTTTGCCTAGTTGAAAAGTTTGATCTAGTACCCTGTGACTGGAAAAACCTAGGCGCTGTCCGCCCCCTTTTACCTGATGTCTGGCCCATGATAAATGTCTGTCTCCGTGGTAGCTCTTCTATCCTCTTTCTCTTTGACCTCTTTTCCACACTAATGGCTGAGGATACTAGTGTAGCAAAATCCTCAAGCTGAAGGGCGGTCACCATATTCCCAATATCATCATTAAGCCCATCCTCAAATCTTCGGCATCTGTCTGCCTCATCAGCGATGATTCCAGTCGCATATTTACTTAGTCGGGTGAATTCCATCTCATATTCGGCGACTGACATGCTTCCTTGCTTCAAGTCTTGAAACTCCCTTTTCTTTTCATTCACATAAACTCTTGGCACATATTTCTTACTAAATTCTGCCTTGAAGAAATTCCAGGAAGGTGGCTTCGGTGTCTGGGGCTTTGATAAAATTGATTTCCACCAATCATAGGCATGATCTTTTAAAAGGGACACTGCATATCTAACCTTCTGTTCCTCTGGACACTCCAGTTCCTCAAATACCCTTTCTGTGGATTCCATCCAAAACTCTGAAGCTGCTGGGTCATCCTCTCTCCTTCCCATAAAATCTGTGGCCCCATATTTTCTCAGCTTATCAATCCGGGGTTTTGGCTGAGGTGGAGGAGGAGGTGGAGCTGGTTGTGGAACTGCTTGTACTATCCGTTGCAATAAATTAGCTATCTGCTCCATAAGAGGCTCCTGTCCTAAATTATCCTGTCTCTCTGCTCTCGGAGGAGCTACTACACTCGGCCCGGAATCTCTCACAGATTGAGGTTGTTTGGGATTGGCTGTGCGTGAAGGACTATTACTCAGTTTATCTTCTGAGAAATCTTGTTCCGATTCCGAATCCATATCTACCTATAAACCAAAAGAAGGGACCCAAATCAGAAAATTGCAGCATTTTATGCATATGCATGAGTCACATATTCTATCTTACACCCACTGATTAAGAATCATTAACCTGGGCTCTGATACCACTAAATGTAGCGCTCCCTTACCCTACTAATCGCTAATAGGATATGGAAGTGCTACTAGGCTCATTTAATTTAAAACCAACGCTCAATTTTGTATAAATATTTTTTTTTATTTCAATTTTTGAGTTTATTATTAGCGGAATATTTATCACCATATTTTTTTTTCCATTTAAATATATATCTAGTGATGGGAATATTGTGATTCAAAATAACTTATTCATTAAACCATGATATTTAAAAATATAACTACAATAATTCTAGATATATATAATTACCAAATCCATTACTTATAAATATTACAAGCCACAAATTTACATCAACAAAATTCTTAAAACTTAATTTTTACAACATCATTTTCAAAACATACAAAAAGAACTAGACTGCTGCAATCTGATCTTGGGGTTCCCTCTTCTTCGGTCGCCCTATCGGAACAGCTACTTCTATTTATCTGCGCGTGAAACACACGCGCTAAGCTACTAGCTTAGTGGTACGTTTGGCAACTATCCAATAATTACATAATAATTCTAAAATGAAATTTTAGAAACTACAATTAATCTATTTAGCATGCCAAATATTCAATTAATAATACACTATTTTCTTCATGCAAAAATATTTAATTCATCAATTATGACATTTTATTTATTAAGCATGCTTGAAATTTTAACAATACAAGATATAAAATTTACAATATCAATTTCATACTTCACATCATTTTTTTTGTTATTTATTTAATAGCCCACGACATCTTAGACCGGAACTAAACACTGGATATAGGGTTTCTGCTCTCCGGCAGTATACTCGGCGCCCACATAATTATTTATAACTCGGCGATTAACGCCTACATTTTCAATAACAACTCAGCACCTTTTTGGTGCCTACGTAAATTTCGAACTCAGCACTAATTCTTAGTGCCTACGTAAATTTCAACTCAGCACTATTATTTTTAGTGCCTACATAATTTTAACTCAGCACTATTATTTTTAGTGCCTACATTTCTACCCTTTTATTGGCATGCCAACTTATCCTAATTTCTAGTTCTCGACTAGATGTTATAGGGCTTAAATTACATTTGTTACCTTTATTCATATTTGCATAAATTATGTAGGGAAACATTAATATAACTGCAATCATTCCCATTCAATATTTTACAACCTCATATTAGCTCATTTAATCATTATAACTATAAGAAAAATTCACTTAATACATTTTCTAACACAAAAATCCACAATCAACACATTTCTACCAGCAGTCCTATTCTGGACAGCATTTCAGCCTTATATTGCTCTGTATTTTTCGTCTATTTTTAGACAGAATTTGGACATGTGATCAACTAACAAAATATAAGTAAATGTCTTAAATTTAATTTCCAACTGGAATCACATTAAAACGAATTTCGTAGCAAAAGTTATGAATTTTCTCCTAAGCTACGTTCATTGCAATCTGCCCAGTATTTTACTGGACAGATTTCTGCCTTATCTTTCTATATCTTTTGCATCCATTTCTAGATGGAATTTGGACAAGTGATCAACTATAAAAATTCAGGTACATGTCTTATCTTTAATTTCCAACTGGAATCACATTAAAAATAATTTCTTAGCAAAATTTATGAATTGTTTTCCAACCTATGTTCACTGCAATCTGCCCAGTATTTTTTTCTGGACAGATTTCTAGTTCAAAGTTTTAGTCAATTTTTCACCTAATTCCAGGAATATTTAGGTCTAATGGTCTGAATAAAAGTTCAAGCCCTATGTCTTAACTTTCCAACACAGCAAGAATCACTCAGAAATGATTTCCAGAACTCAAGTTATGATCAAAACACTAGACACTGTTCATAAGACGAATTTTCCAGCACATCAAATAATTCATACATTTTCCATTTTCATGCATCAACCTCATTTTCTAGTCTTTATTTTCACATTCATGGCATAATTTAATCACCAATTCATTTCTCAATCAAATATGCAGAATTTCATACACATCACAAAATCAAAATCAACATTTTTATACATTGAATTTTTGCCAAATGTACATACCTCAAAGTTCTATTTTTCTTCACTTTTCTCTTCCTCTTAGATAGCCTTTTCCTTGCCCTTACTTCCCCTTTGATTTTGGTTTAAAGTTTGTTCACTTCCTTGTCCTAACAACAAATTTTACACTAATCAAGCACTAATCATACTAATCCACCCTTAATCACCATTAACATACTAATAACCCTAATTTACTAGCTATAATGGCAACTAACCCCAAACTCAAATAAATGAGAAGAAGAAAGTAAGGAGATGGAAAATCTAAACTCACCTTTGAAGATCTTCCAAATGGCTAAAAACTTCTTTCTCTCTTTTTCTCTTCTTTTCTTCCTTCCTCTTCCTTGGTTTTGCTCACTTTACTTCACTTTCTTCATGATCTTGCCTTAATCCCACTTTTTTTCATCTAATCTTTGCTTTAATTGGAGAACAAAAAGAAGAACATCAAGGGAGGAGGAGAAGCTCACGGCAAAGAGAGAAAAAGGGAGAGAAATGGGTGTAATTAAGGTGAGGAAGAAGAAGAATGGTTAAAAAAGTGGAAATTTGACTTTTTATAGTTGGATTAGGTGGGTGGTTAGGATTAGTTACTAATCTTGCTTCCTATTGGTCCATTAATTTAAATCACTCTTACTTTATTTTAATCAAAAGAATATTCCTTTCCTTAGATAAAGAATATTCCATTTTTATGCCTTCTTAGAATTTCTGTGCCAAAAACACTGCAATTCCAAATTTCGTTCAGCGAAAAATTATTTTTTTCTCAATTTTAATTCCAAACTTCAAAATTCTCAATTAATAATATCCAAAATATTTTTCTCCCATCTTATTATTATTTTAATTTATTTCTTTCATGTCCGAATTTAGACCTCGATCGGTTCGGTACACCGGATTTCAGTCAACCGCGACCGTGGCCTAAATTATCGGGTATTACAAAAAATATAACCAATCTCATCAGTTGAGCCAAACAATAACACATGTTCATAAATAAGGCAATTTTAGGCATTTTTGAAATAAATTCAAAATTAATTATTTGAATCATATTCAAATCATTTTTCAATCAAAATAATCATTCTTAATCATTCCATGATCAGATAAAAGAAAGAAGAATGTGTAAAACATATTTTACAAATTAATTTCAATTTTTCAAAACCTATTGATCCAAAATTATCAAAAACATGCAATCCTATTGCACTTTCAATTAAAATTATTTTTAACGGATACAAGGAGGCTTTGATACCAATATTGGGTTTTGAAGAATGAATCATATTCATAAACACAGCGAAAAAATAAAATTTTCAAAATCTAAAACAAAAGATCATACTTGTACCATTAAAACTAATTTATATAAATATAAATGTTAAATATTATGCCTTCTAATTTCTTATTTGTTCTTCAAATCTTCACTTTATTGGGTTGTAGCAAACTACAACAATCCACACTAGGATGTCTCTATTGATAATCCACTTGAAGAATAAAGAAGAAACTATCAAGATAAATGGTTTAAACAAATTCAAAGTGCTAACTTTGAAAGTGTTTTTGAGAGAATTTTGTTGTATCTTAAAAATATTTTTTCACAAAAAAATATTTTCATGTCTATTTTCTGCTATTTGATGTCTTTTCTATTTGAATCAAATTCAGAAAAGATGAAAAGTCAAAAATGGAGAAAAGGGAAATGAATGAATAGTAATTGGCCTAATTAAGGCCAAAATCTACCGTTGGCCAACGGGTGGGAGGCAGCAGCGCGCGGGACCATGACCCTTCCGAATGATGTTTTTCGTGCGATCTCATCGCGATCCATCCCGAAATAATTCTCTCATATTTTGGATCATATCCAAGACCATTTTGCTCATTCTCCATATCTTCAATGCTAGCAACACATCATGACCCCCAATTGACCGGAAAGTTAGTGGTTTGACTACGAACCTTTCCATATATAATTTTCGTGCAATCATTCCTTTCACCATTATATACCCCACTTGGTTTAGAGTATGGACATGTGTCAACTCCCACTAGACTGACTACATCACGTCTAGTCCAAGTAATGTTAGTTCTTGTCCTTGAGGCTCATTACTCTATTAGATACGTCATTGAAGACTATCTTTATGAAATTTCCACTCTGGCCAGAGATTCCCCAGTAATAACCACGACAAGAGGCCATGGGTATACACTCCTTCTATCAAGAGTGGTGAATCCTTTGTTGGTTACCCAATTACATTCGAATACCTCAAGTTGTATCCAATCGCCACCCTATGAGCTACCTCTCTGAGGCAACAAGGAATAGTATCAAAATACAGAATCAATATTTAAGATATCCTTGAGTACCTCAAGTCTAAGGATACTTGTACCATTGCTATGATGAGACAATCATTGACATTTGAATAGATTATCCATATGATTGTCTCATAGTTGGTCATCCAATGTACTTAGCTACATTTAGCAAACATCCACATGTTAACTCTAAACATCTCATGTTTATAGATTATGAGATCTACTACTCGATCTAATCAAGGAGTGTAACATGTGCTAGTCTGTCTGGATTAATAATGTCTCGTCTCATTAATCCTATGACTAGGTATAATTTTGATACTACCATAATTACACATGATAAGAATTTCAATATCACGATCTCATCATGATTTCCTTCATGCTATGTTATGTATCAAGGACTTCATTAATTGATTTAAGATCACTTATCAATTCATATATCAAATGAATATCAAATTAATGAAAAAGCCTTTTATTAATCAAATAAATTTGTAACTAAAGGTGATTGCCTTTAGAGCACTCCTATAACACTATGCTCTCAAGAAGGCTGAAAAGAATTATTGAGAAGAGAATTGGCAACTTTAGAAAATTAAAGCAAAGAAATTTCAAACAGGCCTCGAATGACTCTCAACTGAGTAAAAAGGAAGTAAAGTGCTATGAATGTGGGAATAAAGGACATATTAAATCGGAATATCCAAGGCTCAAGAAGCACAAGAGCAAATACCAAAGAGACAATGGGGAGAAAGGCGACAAAGCTACATGGGATGATGAAAGCTCTTCAAGCGAAAAAGATGACAATGAAAATGAAGAAGCTTCATGGCTATAGAGGATCACATCTCAGATAAGGTAGGATCACTTCACTCATACTCGTTCAATAATGATAGTAGTGATAATAATAGTAACAGTGAAGATGATGATGAGCAAAGCCTAATAGAAGTATTGAATCTAGAACTAGAGAAATATATAAGTAAATTCAATACTTATAAAAATAACATTTCTAGTTTGAAAATCAAAATGGATGTTTTAGAAAAGGAGAACTTTGAGCTTAAATCATCTAATGAATCTCTTCAAAAATCATTAGATGAGTACTCTGCAAGACCCTCAACTAAATCCTTGCTTAAAGAAAACAATATTTTGAAAAATGAAGTTGAGGAACTTAGAAAATCCATTTCAAAATTTCACAAGGGAAATGAGAGTTTAGATACTTTCATTGTGTCTCAGAGACCACCCTTAATTAGACATGGTCTAGGATTTAAGGGTACATCATCTTCATCTCACAAGACTACTTTTGTTAAGTCAAGTGTACCCCACATCTCCACATTTATTGTAACAGCCCCAAGGGCTAAGTGAACAACATACACTAAATATTCTATACATAAGAGGGATGATCAAGGGTTGGTAAGCCTAAGAAGGAAACCTAAAAAGGCTAATCATGCCTTTATTTATAAGAAGCATGCACCTAGAAAAGCACCAAGTCATCATGCTTGTGCATGCCATTGCTCTCAAACTCTACCTAATAGAAATATGGCATTCAAAAGCATTGTAAGACAAAAAAGTATATTTAGAGCTAAACAATGTAATTATTGTATGAAATTTGGTCACATAAATAAACATTGCTAGATAAGGAAGGCTCATTGGGAACCTTCATGTGCTAACCCCCAAGGAACCAAGCTCATTTGGGTACCTAAAAACAATACTTGAATTGTGATTCTATATGTATGCCTCAAGTCCACAATAAACAAAAATGCTTGGCTAGTAGATAGTGGATGCTCAAGGCATATGACTAGAGACAAAGAACTTTTCAATGAAATCAAAAGTATTGATGGAGGTAAAGTAACCTTTGGAAACAATGTTTAGGGTAAGGTAATTGGCATTGGCTCTATTGGTATTAATGATACTACTTTCATTAAAGATGTCTTAGTTGTTGATGGTTTGAAACATAACTTGTTAAGTGTAAGTCAATTATGTGATAAGGGAAACAAAGTAATCTTTACTTCCAACGAATGTCTTGTAACCTCTATTAATGGCAAATAAATATTTAAAGGAAGTAGAGATGTCAATACCTACATAATAGACTTACACAAAATATCTAACCTATACTCTAAGTGTTTTGTGACTACTAGTGATTAATATTGGTTGTGGCAAATGAGACTTGGTCATGCAAGCATGAATTTAATTCAAAGTCTCAACAAAGAAGAGCTGGTAAAGGGACTACCAAAAGTCAAATTTGAAAAAGACAAGACATGTGAACCTTGTCAAAGAGGAAAACAACACAAGTCATCATTCAAATCCAAAAACATAGTAAGTACCTCAAAACCTCTACAACTCCTGCATCTAGATCTTTTTAGACCTACTAGGTTTGCAAGTTTAGGAGGTAAACACTATGCCTTTGTCATCGTTGATGACTACTCTAGATTCACTTGGGTAATTTTCTTAGCTCAAAAGAGTGATGCTTTTGAAACTTTCAAAAACTTTGCTAAGAGAGTTCAAAATGAAAAAGGGTATTGTATTTCAAAAATAAGAAGTGATCATAGCAAAGAATTTGAAAATGAAAACTTTTAAAATTTTTGTCTAAAATATGGCATTTCACAGAATTTTTCCTCTCCTAGGACACCTCATGAAAATAGGGTGGTCAAAAGGAAAAATCGAACTTTAATTGAAATGGCTCGAACAATGCTCAATGAGTATGGTTTACCAACTTACTTTTAGGCTGAAGCCACAAATACTGCATGTTATATTTCAAATCGAGTTTTCAAAAGATCTCTCTTAAACAAAACTTCATTTGAGCTATGGAAAGGAAGAAAGCCCATAATATCATACTTTAGAGTATTTGGATGCAAGTGTTTCATATTGAATACCAAGGACCACCTTGGAAAATTCACCTCTAAATCTGATGAGGGTATATTTTTAGGATACTTCACCACAAGCAAAGCTTATAGAGTCTTTAATAAAAAGTCCTTAGCTGTTGAAGAATCTATGCATATTGTTTTTGATTAATCTAGTAAGCTTGATCTTGTGAAAGGTAGTGTTCTTGATTATGTTGTAGGTACAATGGAAAGACTTGATCTTAAAAATGAAATAGAAGAAAATGATCAAGAAAATTCGCATCAAGATGACTCTCTACCTCCAGCTCAAGAGGAAAACAGGCAAGAGCTCTCAAGGGAATGGAGATTGACAAAAGATCACCCCAAAGAGCATATCATTGGAGATCCTACAAAGGGAGTAAGTACTAGATTTGATCTCAAACCTTTAGATTCTAATCTTGCCTTTGTCTCTCAAATTGAGCCAAAAAATATTGATGAGGCTCTTAATGATGAAAGTTGGGTGATTGCTAAGTAAGAGGAACTCAATCAATTTGAGAGAAGTAAGGTATGGACCTTAGTTCCTAGACCCAATGAGCATCAAATCATTGGAAGCAAATGGGTATTTAGAAATAAGCTAGATGAACAAGGTTCAATAACTAGGAATAAGGCTAGGTTAGCTGTAAAAGGATATAATCAGGAAGAATGAATAGATTATGATAAGACATATGCTCCTATAGCTAGATTAGAAGCCATAAGAATACTTTTAGCATATGCATGTCATATGAATTTCAAACTCTTTCAAATTGATGTAAAAAGTGCTTTTTTAAATGTCTTTATAAAAGAAGAAGTTTATGTAGAACAACCACCATGTTTTGAAAGCCATAATTTGCCTAACCATGTATTTAAACTTTCAAAAGCTTTATATGGTTTGAAACGAGCCCCAAGAGCCTAGTATAAAAGACTAAGTTCTTTCCTTTTAGAAAATAATTTTACAAAGGGGAATGTTGACACTACTTTATTTATGAAAAAACATAAGATTGATATTCTAATTGTTCAAATTTATGTTGATGACATCATATTTGGGTCTATTAATGAATTGATTGCCAAGAATTTGCTAAGTGTATGACTAGGGAATTCAAAATGATCATGATGGGTGAGCTAAAATTCTTCCTCGATCTACAAATAAAACAAGGAAATGAGGCATATTCATCAACCAATCCAAATATGCCAAAGACTTAATTAAGAAATTTGGAATGGAAGGATGCAAAAATGCCAAGACGCTAATAAGCACATCAACTAAATTGGACAAGGATGAAAAGGGTAAGAGCATTAATGAAAAGCTCTATAGAGGTATATTTGGATCACTCTTATATCTTGCTGCCTCTAGACCTGATATAATGTATAGTGTATGCTT
Source organism: Triadica sebifera (assembly GCA_023653625.1). Lineage (NCBI taxonomy): Eukaryota > Viridiplantae > Streptophyta > Magnoliopsida > Malpighiales > Euphorbiaceae > Triadica > Triadica sebifera. The sequence continues at coordinate 13,134,106 of CM042909.1, forward strand.
ATGTGCTCGCTTTCAATCATGTCCTAAAGAGTCACATTTGAATGCTGTGAAAAGAATTTTAAAATATTTACATGGCTCATTGCATCTAGGTTTATGGTATCCTAGAAATTCATCCTTTCACATTATAGGATATTCTAATGCTGATTATGCTGGAAGTCTCTTGGATAGAAAGAGTACTTCAGACACATGTCACTTTATTGGTGAATGCTTAGTTTCTTGGTTTAGCAAGAAACAAGTTTTAGTTGCTCTTTCCACCGCTGAAGTGGAGTATGTGGCTACAGGATGTTGTTGTATACAAATCATTTGGATGAAACAACAACTTAAGGATTATAGTCATAGTATGGACCATCTACCTATTAGATGTGACAATATAAGTGTTATAAATCTATTTAAGAATCCCATTCAACACTCTGGAAGTAAGCATATTGACATAAGAGATCATTTTATTAGAGATCATGTTCAATATGGAGATGTTGTATTGGAATTTATAAACACAGACAATCAATTGGCAGATATCTTCACTAAGTCTCTAAATGAAGAAATATTTAATTTCATAAGAAGAAAGCTTGGTATGATTGATGGATTAACTTTATGATTGCCAAATTTGTCGAACCTTGATTGATATCTTGTGTTATTGTCTCATCTTTTAAGGTATGAAGTGGCTAACTTGATAGAAATATATGTTATAGGGGATAGAAGCGCCTTAGAAATCCTTTAGTCTTGTTTTAATCTTAGTTTTATTTAATTAAGATTTTAGGCAATTCACGCCCGTGACATATATTCACGGTCGTGATCATAAAAGCTTCAGTAGCTTTCACGACTTGCTTCACGACATGTTTCATGGTTGAAGGTAGTGAAAACAATGTTTCATGCCCATAACCTTTTTCTGTCACTCCCATGAAACTTTTTTTTCATGACCATGACACTTATTCACGATCGTGAATATTTCCACCAAATACTTACAAAAGCGTTCACGCTTTGTCTCACAGTCACAAGTAGTGAAGATTGTACTTCACGACCGTGACTCATTTGTCACCATCGTGAAATTTCATCATTCACGCCCATGACCATTAAATGTCACGACTGTCAATCGTTTCATATTCCTCATCATGGGTAGAGTGCCTCTTCAGCAAACCGTGAACATGACATTTCATGTTCGTAACTTAGCTTTCACGCCGTGAAGATGTCGGCTATAAAACATTTTCTGCCATTATTTCTCTCTTTTCCAACTCTCCAACTTCTCTCATTTATCACCATTTAATACCATTTCAAAGATTTCAACCCCCTAGCAACATTCTCCATCTATAAATACCTTCAAAAACTATTTCCATTATCAGAAATCAAAACTCACTAGGTTCTATTCAAACATCCCATCAGATTTTCTTTCTTTAAGAATCTATTTCTCAATTAAAAATGGAACTCGGCTCCTCCAAAGGCACTAGAAAAAAGTCTCATGCCCCAAAAAGGTACACGAACTATCTTCTCAATATCATTTCAGAGCACTGTCATCCGAGGTACTCGGTTCCCAAGAAAAGACCACTCTTTTCCTCTCGATCATTTAAGTGGCACACTGTCAGGACCCTTGGTCTCGAGACAAGCATGACGGAACAACTCCAGACTTGTCATTTAAAATATTTTGTTGATTTACATCAACAACGCTAAGGAAACCTATCCTCAAGTTCTTTAGCACCCTACAAGTCTCTCCCACTGGCACTGTGAAATTTCAACTCTTCAAACATCTATACACCCTCACTGCAAAGGAATTTCGTGACATGTTCAACCTTCCATCTGATGGTATACTTAATGAAAGTAAGGTGGAGTTCTATGCCACTTAGGCATGGACTCATTTCGGGCTCGACTGCAGCTGGGACATCAAGAAGAGGAAGAGCACCCACCTTCGGTCACCAGTGCACAAGTACTTGCATAGGTTTCTGACCTATAGCATTTTTTTCCAGAGGAGACAGCAACGGATCAATTCAGAAATCCGAGCTCTTTCTCCTGGAGATGGCCCAAAAAGGCCTAACAGTGGTTTTATCTCGATGGTTTCCAAACCATCTACTTTCTATTGCCACGAAGCCCTCTGGAGACATTTTGATTGGCAGGTACATGACTCACCTTGCTATAAAGCTTGGGTATTTGAAGCTAGAGGAACACCACTTCAACCTCATACCAACACATCCTTGAGACCGACTAAACGTCGAGTCATTTATCAAAATGGAAGCGATGGTTCACATAGTTCATGAGAACAACATCTACTACCGCTTCACCAACACAACTGGTGAGATTTTTTGGCAGGAAAATGATTCGAACGACTTCAAAGCTGGCCTCCAAGGAATCCAGCAGAGGAAGAGAGTTCGAGTTGAGACGGCGACCCCAGAGGTTGAGCAGGAAATTGGACAATCCTTGGCCTCCACACCGAACTTGGCTCAGCAGGTGGCTGATTTATTGGAAACGCATTTTGACCAATTGCAGGCTTCGATTGATGAGAGGTTAGAGAACCTCAAGGATTTCATAGAGTCTCGCAAGCAGAGCCTCGAGGCGGAAGTAGCTCGCCTTAGAGATGGGATGTCCGACTTCAAATCTAGCTAGACTATTGTTTTTCGCTTTGTTAATTTCTAGTATTGCTAATGTAGGACTTTAAATTACTTTTCAAAAACTTTGTACTTTTTCATTTGATATCAATATAATTGCATTAGTTTTCCCTTATGATTTATCTCTTATTTTCTTTTTGTTGATGACAAAAGAGGGAGAACCTAGCAATATAATTGAATTAAATGAATATGCTATACTTACACTTTGAATATACCTTCAATATAATTTGCATATACTTAACTAGTTATAAGCAAAAATTTGGTATACTTTGCATATACCTTGCATATACCTAAACTAGGAAGCAAACATTCATTCTATACTTCATCATTCTTAAAAATTCTTACACTTCAGTAATTTTTTATCTTAAGCATCTTTTGAGGGGGAGACTTCTCAAAAGTACATATTGCTAGATTATTTGTCACTATCAAAAAGGAGGAGATTGTTGAACCTTAAGGGGTACTTCCGTCATTTTGATGCTAACAAATAAAATAGCAATAATGTATTTAACATACTTGTTTTCTAAGTTTATTGAATATGGTATGGAATATGATGCAAGAATGGAGAATGGAAGACTGACCTTAAAAAGACAAAAAATTGAAGAAATAGCATGTTCACACCCGTGACCTTTGATGTCACGCCTGTGATAAAGCTTAGCGCCAACTACCCAACATTTAAAGTTCACGGCCATGAAGGATTATAGCAACCGTGGATGATCATATCAGTCACGCCCGTGATAAAACATGTCAAATTCCTCTAGAGAGCTTCACGGCTAGAGTCACCACTTGTACCACAGCTTGGAAGGATGTTCACACCCATGAAAGAATAATGTCACGCCTGTGATAAAATATGTCAAATTCCTCCAGAGAGCTTCACGGCCAGAGTCACGACTTGTACCATGGCTTGGAAGGATGCTCACGCTCGTGAAAGAATAATGTCACGCCCATGATTAAACACTTCAAATCTTTTCAGAATGCTTCACGGCCAGAGTCACCACTCAAGTCACGACTTGGAAGAACTTTCACGACCATGATACACATATTCACGACCGTGAATGAGGAAAGAGAAACATATTAGGCGCGAAACTAAGAGTTGGTACAATGGCTATTTTTGCATTAAATGCAACCAAACGGCTATAATTCGCCATGGAAGTAGAAATACAAGTCATTTATGAATCCAGAACATGTACCTAGAGAACATTAGGGAAATGACACTAAGATTTTTTTGGAACTAAAAACCATATATGCATTTACATCCTAAATGAGATTTGATATTTAAGAATAGTTCCAAACCTGGGACTATTCAAGATAGTAAATCTTGAATGAGTATCTAGGCTCATTAATAATTATTAAATAAGGATTAACACAAACAACAAATAAAGTTGTATACAAACAGGAAAGAAATGTTATCATTAACAAGATTGATATTTATTTTTGAATAAGGTAGACCTAAATTTTATGTATATATTATTGAATTTGAAATTATGGTTGAGATTTAAAATTGGAATTAAATTTGAACATATGGTTGAGATTATAGTTGAATTTGAAATTATGTATATATTATTGAATTTGAAATTTTAAACAGGTATCTAAGCTCAATTTTATTATTATTTCAATATGGTTGAATATATATTTTTCTAAGTAAGATTCATTTATAAAAGTATATTCAAAATAAATCCCGACACTAATTAAAAAATGAACATTATATAGATCAACGATATTTTAAGAAAATACATTCATACAATAATTAAAAATCACATTACAAATTTGTATCACTTTTACGAACATAACTACAATATATCATAATTAATTTAAGTTATATTCAATTGGAATTTTCATTAAGTCTCTGTCATTCAAACACTTACTTCAGTTGCTCTCCTCTCTTTACTTTAAATTTCAGTCCTCGACTAGCTTTTCTCCTCCTTCAAATGGCAATGTAGAAATATTTTTCTCCTTATTTAATTGTCTTTCCTCACCTTTCGCCAATAAATAGATTATATTTGTAATTAATATATGAGTTTGATCGATCTATTTTAAATTAAATCCCAAAAAGTATTTAATGTTAAATCTAACACATTTAATTTAAATGTATGAGTTTGAAGAATTAATGTACATAGACCCATTTAATGTTAAGTGCATTACCTTAGGAATTCTAAAGATATATTAGTTAGAATTGAAATTAATCAATACTATAATGATATATATAGTAGTTAGAATTGAAATTTAAATAATTTTTATATTCATTTTAAATTTAATTTTTAGGACAAATACAATTCATTCACATAATATTAAAATTCAAAAATAATTAGAAACATGAACCATAAATAGAAAATTATATCCATTAAAAAATAGCAACCAAAAACCACAAAATCTCAAAATATAAACCATTAAAATTAGAAATTTAAACCAAATATCTCCTAATTACTAAAGTAATTAAGTCATCTAATAATAAGATACTAAATATTTCATAATAAATTGAAAAAAATGATTGTCGATAGCAAATATTTTTAAATATCAAATTATGTTCTTTTGAAAATAAAAATTAATGACTATTGCTAACATTCTTATATGGGAAAAGAAATTTTATGACTTTATTTTATTATTTTTTGTTGCTATTTATGATCTCAAATGTGATGAACTAATATTAAAGGTAATAAAGTAGAATATAATTTTTTTTAAAAAAACTCTAACTCGTGTAGAAACCATCTTCAAATGCATGCATTGTTCCAAGTAAATCATACCCATATAAAAAAAAATAACAAAAACCATTAAAAAAAAAACCTTGCTGCGGTGGGTGGTGAGCGGCATAGATAGAGAAACGGAAGTGCCATAGTGCGATACTGAGCGGGTGTAGTTTTATAGTGGTGAGGGACGACTAGCTCTCCATTCACGACAAAGAGAGATGCATGCATTAGAGAAGACAAGTCATTCGAACTTTCAAGGAAGCAACTGCAAGCGACATAAAGAGCGGAAAATATGAGAGAATAACAAGTATTTTAAAAAAAGAATAACACATGCAAGTCTATTATTAGTTAATAACAGACGCATAAAACACACATATGCGTTTGTCATTTATTAACAACAGACGTATGAGTGTATTAGCTATATGTGTCTGTCATTAGTTATAAACAGACCAATATGTGTTGTCATATGTGTCTGTTATTAATTAATAACATACGCATATGTATTATAATATTTTTTAAAATATGTCTCTGCTTTTGTTAAACAACAGACACATATTATCTACGTACAATTATCTTTCTTATTTTTAGCTGAAATTCAAATATTAATTTTTAATTTAAATATTATTTAATTATTAATTAACATATTCTTTATTTAATTTAAATATTATTTGGTTAAATATTAATTTGTATTATTTTAATTAAATTTGTAAATTATATATAATCTCAATTAATTTAAATACATTGATTTTTAATCATATATATATATATATATACAAAATTTAATTTTGAAAAAATAAAATAAAATAATATTAATATTTTAAATTAATCCAAAATTATATGTGAAACTAGCTAGCATTTAAAATGTTTTTGAATTAATTAATTAATTCAGAATATTATTCATTTAATTCTTTCAAAATTATCACAACAATAAGGGTCTGCTATTTATTGAGATAAACATATATACAATGACATTTCATTATATTTATAAAAATTTCATTATATTTATAAAAATATCACTACATTTACTTTATGTGTCTTATATTTTTACAACAGATACGTATAATCTTCTATCATATGCGACTGTTGTTTACTAGACAGACATCTAAAATATAAGCTTCATTTTACATGTTTATTTTTATAGTAACAGACGCATATGCCCCTTCAATTTATGCTTTTTATTTACAAAAATGTCACTGTATTTATTTTTTATATTTGATATTTCTACAACAGATACGTATCATAGCATGATGTCAAGGATTGGACCCTAGCTGTACAACCAATTTGTTCTTTAGATGTATACATCTTAGAGAGGAATGTGAATAATGAAGACTGTTTTGTACTGAAGCTGGATACCAATGTAAGTGTCCTCAAAGCTCATTGTTTACCTAACACATAAATCCATTCACCATACAATATGGGGTTATTTCAACCAAAGAACATGATTACAGGTACGGAGAGTCTTATAACTATAAGAGGATTATTTAAGAAATTCGGAGAATTGAAGAAGTTGATTTTAATATTTGTCGTTTGTCCATATATTGCTTTCTACCTCCTACTGATCTAAAAAGAGACCGAGAAGGTGATGACTAGTATTGATTAGCTACCATTTTCATTTTTCAATTTTTTTTTACCTCTTTTTATAGTTTTTGTATGTCAGAGGGGAGAAACCAGAATTGAGGAAATTTCCTTGTACATATGATATATATTGGTAAACCTTGAATTCATAATTTTCTTGAAAGACAATGGTTTTTGATTTTGATAGCTCGAATATGATTTTTATTCTCTCTAATGGGTCTGATTGAAATTCAGAACACAAAGCTCTCATAAATTTTGTCACCATATCAATAATATTAAATTAAAATTTAGTTCGTATTTTAAAGATTTATTACTTCATTGTTTTTATGAAGAAATGAATGTATACATTGAGATAGATTGAAATACCATTTAGAATCTCAATGTGCATGTTTAATATCGGCTAACTAATTATACAAGGGATAATCAAATAATATAGTAAATGAGTATAATAATATATTTTATTTTACTACATATTATTAGCAGGAGTGTTTTGGCATAGTACGAGTAAACTTACTAGCACATTGATAAACATATTAGCAAAATAATAGTGATATCATTGTAATAAATTAACAGAATAATTGATAATAATCAATAATGATAACAAATTAAACTAGATTATTGTATAGTTCAGCATACCATACAACTAGATAATAAATTATAACGATAGTCAATAATGATAAATAAATAACACAACTTAATACAGATCTAGTTATTTGTACTTGTCATGATTAGTGCTCTTTTTTTTTTTTATACTAGCCCCATGTACTCCTTTTTCTTGTTACAATTAATTAGCCCCTAATTATTGAATCTAGAGTTTAATTAGTCTTATTAATATGATGTGACACTGATAAAATATGTAATTAATTTGATGAATATCCATATTGCACCACATTAGTATATTATAACTTGAACACAAAATTAAATAATTAGGAGACTGATTATAGTCAAAAGGTTTACAAGAGGCCATATATATATGTATATGATACAATGATCAATTGTGGCAAATATAAAGGACTCCATTACTCAAGAATATTTATCATAACGATAAGTTGATATGACGACAATTATTGATTATACAAACTTACCAATTTATTTTCCAAGCCAATAATCATCCATATATAGCTAAATGTATATTTTAAATCATTATAGTAATTACAGTAAAATATATATTAATTAACAGCAAAATGACTCTAGTGAAAGATGTTCAAGTGAGAAGTGAAGGTGGAAAAAAGTTTTCCATTTTATTTCTAGAGGAAAATGATCTCTGTTGTTCTTGCATAAGAGATTCTACAGAATAAATCTTTCAAGAAATTTTTGGTTCAATACCCAATTGAGATAAAGAAAAAATTGTCTTGGAAATATGGATTGTAGCTTGAATGAATAATTTAACGCTAAGCTAGTTGCTTCACCTATGTTTTTTTTTTTTATATGAGAATAGAGTTTGTGGACCGTTCCATAAACATTCTTGAAGCAAAACAAATGGGTTTGAATCATCTTTCTGTTGTTTGTCTCTTTGAGTAATTCACTATTGTCAAGATTTTGGGAGCCTTTTTCCGGCTAAGAAGGATCGAAAAAGGATGAAAGCTCTTCTTGGTTGAAACAGTGGAACTTCATGCCCAGCCCCTCTCACTGTTGCAAATGTTAGCCCATTATACACTTCCGTCCATCCTCCAACCTATACAAGACAAATTGAAAAGTTAGATTTTGTTTCACTTTCCTTTAAATATAGAGCAATAAAAAGTTGGATATGTTTGGTTTCTGAATTTTATAATTTTGTCTAATTAAGTCGGTCAATTAATTTTCATTCAAATGACTCTAAATTATTATTATTATTATTATTATTATTATTATTCAATTGACTTCTTGACTGCAAACCTGATTGTCGGAGTACCATGGGTACCATGGAGTTTTAACGCTGAGATTGAGATGGCTGAGTGAAAACCTGGTGGCAGTTACAGGAACCACGGAGTCTGTGTCGCCGCTGCATTTGCAAACAAACAAATATCATCAAATTAAACACCTATATATACACCTATATATAGTGTAAAAATTCTTTATATATATATTTTAAAAATATTATTTGTTAATAATTAAGAAAATTAACAACAAAATATTCCTTATGCTATATATATATAATCCACATCGGCAAAACATGGGAGATATATTAGGTATTAAATATAAAAAGCTGAGGAGGTGCTAGCTTAGTGTGTTAACTTCCAAATATCATATCAGAAATGAAGAGATGTTTATAAAGTTGTGTACCAATTAATAGTAATGTCATGTGTTACCCCATTTTAGGTAATGTAATTTGGCCATTTGCACATGACAGTTGGATATGCGTTATTACAGTTTAGTATTAGAACCACTCTACGTGTAACATTGGGCGATGGTGGAGAAGAGATGTAGGGTATTGAATGTAGAAACTTGGAAATGTGCTAGTTTGATATACTAACTTTATAATTCTTCATGGCTTTTATAATTCTACATCACAAAGGAATGAAAAATGAAGAGAAATTTATAAATTTATGAACCAATAACTTGTAATAACCTGTATTAACTATTTTAGATCGTGTAGTTTTATTATTTACATATTGTTACATGACAGTTGAACATGAGTGATTATGATATTTAGGCTTAATACATTATTTAGTTACTGACTATGATATATTTTTGGATTAAAGTACAAAATCGCTCCTAAATTTTATTTTTATTGTTAATGTCACTTTGGTTCTCTTTTTTTTTTACCAATAATACTTTTAAACTTTCAAAATTGGTTTAACGACACCCCTAACTAATAGAAATGTCAACTCAACTTACCAAAAAAGTTATCATCTTTTGTTTAAAGCTTTTATGGCTTATGCCACATGGATAACAAGCAAAGAATTGGAAAACAATTTTTTTTTTTTAACAACCTATCATCATTCTTTGTAATCTCTAAGTATTCAATTATGAAATTATAGCTGTTGAAAAAACAATTGCACTATCAATGAATAGAAACTTCCTAATGGAATGATCTAGACATATTGATTGAAGATTTGAATAAATGTTTAAAAAAAATCCTAATAAATGAACAAAATAAAAAAGGAAACTATTCAAAGCAAAAAATCCTAGATTAAATCTTAAAAAAAAAAAATCCTAGCTCAAATAATAATTTAGTTTAGAACAATTTGATCCAGGACATACGATGACAAGAGCAAAAGCCTAAAAAATAGAAAAGTAATATTAGTGGATGCAACTCTATAGGATCTGTTTGGTTCAAGGGTGATAATGAAAATAAAAATAAAAATGGCAATAAAGGAGAATAGCAGTGAGAATGATTGATTTTAGCATGTTGTTTGGTTTATTTTTATTTATTAAGGAATGAAAACGAAATTTTACTTACATACGTTTGGTTAAATATTAGAATGAGAATACACATCAATTTTATATTTTATATTTATTTTTAATATGTATATTTTTAAAAATTATAATAATTAGAAAAAATTATAATTTATTAAAAAATAATTATAACTATGAAATTACCATTGTTAATTAATTTTACATGTATTAACAGTTAAAAATTAAAAACTACAATTAAAAAAATTTACATTGTTTTTTATATTTTTTTTTGAAAAATCATTGTCTATTTTAGATTTTTATTGCAATTTAATAGTAAATTATACATTCGATTCTATATTTAAAACAAAAAAAATAAATGCAAAAAAAAATATTTATAAAGATAAAATAAGGTAATTAGTTTGTAAATAAAAATTGAATTTCAAATATATTCAAAAATATGTGTATTGTATATATCATGATTTATATATAAAAAAAAAGTTTAACTATTTTTTAGCTAATTTGATTTGATTTCCCTGAAAATGAAATATTTATTCTCTAGGAGGGAGAGGAAAATGGGTGATTACTATTGATGGGGTAATCTCATTTTTATTCCCTTTTATTTTTTTCTAATCGAATATTAATAATGAAAATCACTCATTTTCATTTTCATTCTCACTCAATTTTTTCATGAAACAAATACTCCATATGTTAAATAACAATATGGAAAACCTTAAGGAAATAACAAACTCCCACTTTACAACTGTAAGCCTTTTAATACTCCTAATGATGTTGGGTCTTTTAGAACATCAACTCAAAAATCCTTGAAGAAAACAAAGTCATTTCTATTGCATGTAAATAATGTGATAAGAGATCAACACTATTATCATAGTGTCTCACTTGGCCCAATCTTAGTCATCCACAATCTTGTGGTGGCACTGGTCTCGACATTCATTTTCATCGACTTACCATTTTGGAAGTCTACTTTTGGGGCTGCACCAAAAACAATATCGCCTTTCAATACCAGGTTCCATTGATTAGAGAAATAGCTCGAATAGATTATGGAAATGAAGGAGGGAAGGTTTAGACAGAAATCGGTTGTTTTAGCCTTTTAAGGATTTAAGTTTTGTTCCTCATTTGTTTTGGATTAAAGTACAATCCCAAGTTTTCCCTTCATTGTCAATGTCGCCCTAATTCTTTTTTTTTTTTTTTGTGAATGTTGCCCTTAAAGTATTAAAATTGAGTTAATTTCAACCCTATTTAGTGGACCTATGTCACCATTAATTCTATTAATTTTATTCTTAAAAAATTACACATATCATCATATAACAGTGTAAAAATTCCATGTTACTATAATAATAATAATAATAATAATAATAATAATAATAATAATAATAAAAGAAAGGTGGCATCATTTTTGTCTTAAAGAAATAAACTCACCCATTATCATCCTTAATCCCATGATCAAATCCCTATCTCCAAAGATGATGACCAACAGTTTTCAAAGCTAGCACTGGGAGATTGCGATAGTCTCTCAGTCTAGCGTCTAGTACAAATCACTCACCTATCACTACAAAGTCCTATATAGCTTACTCATACAATCCATATTTTCTCCAAAAGAAAGAGAAAAAGTGAGCGAGGAAACATCCCGAGTGTTACCGAGCCATCAGTAGTAGTGGTGAGTGTTATGACAAAGGAGTAGCAATCCCAGGACGACATCTTCTTAGCCTTATTCGATCAATCTACAGTTTAGAGGCTTGTGTGTCAACAACCAGTGAACTCCTCGTGATAACGCAAGCCAACCAATGCCTAGTAGCTTCTTATAATTTTTTGGCTTCTTTCGATAATATCTAATTAGAAAAATTTTCAGATAGACTCAGTCTACCACATCATTCATAGACTAATTCAATGACATATATTTAATTAATTTTTTTCGTTGGTTGATAATTAATAAATTTGTATACGGATTAGATTAATATATAATTGGATTAGTTTACGGATAACGTAGTAGACTGATTCTACCAAACAATTTATCTTTCAAGTAATATTCAACCTGTAAATAACAACTAGAGCAGCAGATACTTACTTGTTGAGCGTGAATCGTGCACTTTCAATGCTTTAAGCGGAGACAAATTAATAGAACTTGATTCGGTTCCACAGTACGAACGCTTTGATTCTCTTGTGATTGAATAGAGATGAAGAAATTTTTTTTCGAGAATTTCCGAATTTCAGAGAAAACTATTGATGAAAAGTTATCTCTTTTTCCTTATATCATTTCGTTATAAGTTATATCTTTTCATAACTTTATATATAAGAAGATATGGGTCTGGACTGGGTCAAGCCCACATGGGCGGCCCATTAACATAAAGCCCAACATCTCCCACTCGCCCAAAGTGGGCTTCGCTCAATCCAAATATCATCTCACATCTCAAACTTAAACAAAGAATCTTTCATACAAGCGAACGGACCGTGCGATCTGAAGCACACAAATTGTGGGAGCTCCAATGCAAACCTAATTATAGGCCATATAGGAGACATCAACCCAAAGTTGTAATTATTTTCGATAATGTACTTAATTACCCCAAGTATCTTTCTCAATACACTTAATTCGAGTATCATTCAATCCCTCATGAATCTATACTCAAATCATTCTTACAATCACGTGTATTCTAAGTTACTTCTCGCTTCATCAAGCGTAATAACTCCGGCCGGTAAACACAAGCTGTGAGTGCATAAGCAAAGTACTCTTTCTTTTTCCCTCATATCAATCAGTTTTGAATTAACTCGCTTTTCTAGAAGTGTTCCGTTAAGTCGAATCATTCCATGACTATACGATACATCCTAAGATAGCCAACATTAATTCATCACATCATGATATAGTCAAAAGTCACAAAGGGTAAAAGTTGTTTGAAATCCATATCTAGGATTTCTAGGACTCACATAGCGAAGAAGCAGGGATCCATTCTTTCTCTTCCTAATTGATCGTATAGCACATGCAGTATGAAATGCATGCTATGGTAGAGCTACTCTTTTCTTGTCAAAGATAAAAGAGTGTATGTCTTGCTCTTAGTTCAAAATAAATAAACACCATATGAGTATTAGTCTTATCGCTCTAAATGCGTCAAACTTGAAATTTTTATTTATACATTCAACAATATTAAATAACAAATTTCACACTCAGCTTCCTCTATATAGACACATGAATGGTGGGGAAGTCATTCATGTCTATTCTTATATATACGAAGAATCTCATCTTGATCCTCATCAAGGCAACCTTATAAAAATGAATAAAAACTAAGACCACTCCCACTGCATCTTAGTCATTCACTTAATGTCTCTGCATTTATGGTCTCATCTCTACTCGCTCCATAGCGCCAGAGGCGATTACTCATGTGAGTGAGTCAATCTAAGTCTATCGACATACTTATTCGAATTGTGCTAACTGGTATTTGCAATATATCCATATAATTGAAAAACCATTAATCAATTAAAATGATATATCATTTGCAAAAACCAAGTGATCTGACATAACATATATTGATTACATTCTACATAAGCCTAGAGATTTTACGTGTCTTGCAAACGCATCTCTAGCTATTGGTTTAGTAAATGGATATGCTACCATTTTGTTTGTAGAAATGTGTTTCAGAATTACTTCCTTTTCCTCAATCATGTCTCTAACATAGTGATATCTAATCTAGATATATTTGGTCTTTCCATGATATTTTGGATCCTTAGCATATGCTAATGTAGCCATACTATCACAATAGATTGTCAGAGGTTCAGATGCTGACTTGACAATTTCTAAGTGCTGCAAAAGTCTTTTCAATTAAACTGCCTCTTGTATAGCTGAGGAACATGCTACATACTCAGCTTCCATTGTCGATAAAGCTATACAAGATTGCTTCTTGCTACTCCATGAAATTGCGCAATCATTAAGCAAGAATACATATCCAGAGGTCGATTTGCACTGATCTATATCACCTCCCCAATCAGCATCAGTATAACCAATTAAGCGCAAATCATTCCCTTGATAACATAGAACATAGTCTGAAGTTCCTTTTAGATATCTCAATATTCTCTTGACTGTCATCCAGTGTTTCAGACCTGGATTAGATTGAAATATGCTTACTAGCCCAACAGCATAGCAAATGTCTGGACATGTGCACATCATTGCATACATTAGACTACCGACAACATTGAAGTAGGGTACTCTAGAAATTCGTTCTTTTTCATCCGATGTCTTAGGACACATATCTAGACTAAGGCTTAGATTCCTTTCGACAGGGGTATCCATAGGCTTACATTCATACATATAGTAACGCTCTAACATTTTTTTTATATAAGTCTCATGAGATAAACCCAGAAGTCTTTTAGAGCAATCCATTAGGATCTTAACACCAACTACATAACTAGCCTCACCCATATCTTTCATTTTGAAGTTCGATGATAACCATGTCTTGGTAGTATCAATCAACTTCTTATCATTTCCAGATATTAAAATGTCATCGACATAGAAGGACATAATTATAAAATCATTGTTAGAACGTTTAACATATACGCAATGGTCTTCCCCTATCATCATAAAACCATCCTTTAATATGGCTTGATGAAATTTGAGGTTCTATTGTCTTGATGCTTGCTTAAGACCGTAAATGGATCTTTTGAACTTGCAAACTTTGTGCTCTTGTCCTTTAAGTTCGAAACCTAAAGGTTGATACATATAGATCTTTTCATCTAATTCTCCATTGAGAAAAGTAGTTTTAACGTCCATTTGATATAATTCTAAGTCCATTCATGCTACTATAGCCAGAATGAGGCGAATTGATGCAAACCTGACTACATGCGAGAATGTATCTTTATAGTCAATTCCCTCTTTTTGTGTATAGCCCTTAGCTACTAATCGAGCTTTAAATCTTTCTATTGTCCCATCCGCCTTACATTTTATTTTGAGAATCCATTTGTTCCCAATAGTCTTACGATCAGACAGTTTCTCAACCAAATCCCAGATTTGATTGTATATCATCGAATCCATTTCCTCTTTCATAGCTTTAATCCATTCTTTTGCTTTAGGGCTAGAGAGAGCTTGTTGTACTGTTTTAGGCTCTTTTTCATCTGGAGCAATCATAAAAGCTTCCCCCTCAATCTCAAATCGACAACGGGGAATCTTATCACGATTACTACATCGAGGTTGAGATTGTTCCAAGTCTTGCTCCATTGGAACAAAAACTGACATTCTTTCACTCCCACTTGGTTCAGGAGGAGCAATAAATTTTTGCTCTGTGAGTGCTAAATCAATTATTTTTGCACTCCCACTAGTCTCATTATCTTCCAATTCATAAAATTGGAGATCTTTATTTATCTCACCTCTTTTAGGAAAGTCCTCTTCTAAGAAAATGAGATCTCATGACTCAATTTATGTTATTCTTCCATTTGTGTCTTCCTCCAAAAATACATATCCTTTGGAGAATTCTGAGTATCTTATAAAGATACATTTCTTCCCCTTCGGACCAAGTTTTCCATATTCATGGGAAGTATTGTGGATATAAGTTGCGCAACCCCATGAGCACATATGGCTTAAATCAGGCTTTTCGCTTTTGCACAATTCATATGGGGTGGAATGAACAAATTTCGATGGTACACGATTTAAAATGTAAGCAGCAGTCATTAATGCATCTTCCCAAAAGGAAATTGGTAAATTAGCTTGCGCCATCATTGATCCAACCATGTCCAATAGGGTTCTATTTCTTCTTTCTGCTACGCCATTTTGTTGCGGAGTAGAAGGAATAGTTAGCTGCTTAGTTATACCCTTATCATCACAATAACTTTTGAATAAATCAGATAGATATTCACGCCATCGATCGGTCCGCAATGATTTTATATTCAAATTCAATTGATTATCAACCAATTTACTATAACATATAAAGCAA
This sequence comes from Triadica sebifera, assembly GCA_023653625.1. Lineage (NCBI taxonomy): Eukaryota > Viridiplantae > Streptophyta > Magnoliopsida > Malpighiales > Euphorbiaceae > Triadica > Triadica sebifera. The sequence continues at coordinate 13,150,198 of CM042909.1, forward strand.
TCTAATGTTTCAGATTTATGGGAGATCAAATAAATGTGACCGTATCTGGTGAAATCATCTATGAAAGTAATGAAATAGCGAGCATCATGTCATGCTCTAATATTCGTTGGGCCATAGATGTCAGAATGTATAAGCTGTAAAGGAAATGTGTCTCTTTTGGCTTTGCCAAATGGCAATCTTGTTGCTTTTCCAGCTAGGCAATGCTCACAAATAGGCAAATCTATTTTCTTAACAAATCCTAAAAGACCAGCTTTTGCTAATCTTTTTAAAAGATCTTGCCCAATGTGTCCTAATCTAGCATGCCATTTAGTATCATCAATTAATGAAATATTATTGGAATTTTCAATAAGAAATATAGATTGCTTAACATCCATAAAAATAGTGTCTAGCACTATAAAACAATTCAACATATGTCCAGAGCCATAAAAAACTTCGTCCAAAAGTATTTTAACACAACCATCTCCAAAAATAATTTTGAAGCCAAGTCTAAGCAAAACAATAATAGAAACTAAATTTTGTCGAATATTAAGAGCATAAATCACATCATGGAGATAAAGTGTGCGACCTCCCCGCAACACTAGTCTGCAGGAACCGATCCCAAGCACGTCAGCCGAAGCATTATTCCCCATATAGATTTTTCTACTCCCCTTTGGAATTCGACGAAATTCCACAAAGGTAGATCGGTCTCTTGCTATGTGGTCTGTTGCTGTTGAATCTTTGGCTCAGTGCAATCATGAGCAAAGTGACCATGCTTCCCACAGTTGAAACAATTCATGTTCTTGCCTTTCTTTCCGTTGCGTTTCCCACGCTTGCGCTTATTTCCACTAAATTTTGTCTTATTCTCTCCCTTGCCTTGCCATTTGCCCTTACCTTTCCATTTCTTTTGCCCAAATCCAGAAGCCCCTTTGCCTCTAGACTCAGTCATATAAGCCTCTCCTTCAGGCTTATCAGAGAGAAGGCGATCCTCCTCTAGCTCAACATGTCAGGCGACATCATCAAAAGATTTTATATTATCATTATGGGTAAGGTTGACACGCATGTGTTCCCAGGCTTTTGGAAGGGAGCGAATCACAGATTGAACTTGTTGCTCGTCAGTCATCTCATGGCCAACACCTTTTAGTTCACTTATCATGTTAGACATGACAGTAAGGTGTTGCCTCATTATATGATTAGAATTTTTCTTATAGGCATCAAACTTTAGAGTTAACTGATGCAGTCTTGTTGTTGAGGTTCCACCAAACTGAACCTTAACAGCATCCCAAACTGCTTGGGCTGAGCAGTGCTTTTCAAAACGTAGCATCAAAGTCATTTCTCATGCTGCTCAGCATCAATATGCAAGCAACTCTGTCCTTGCGCTTATAGGCTTGATATGCTTCCATATCTCGCCTATGTTGAGTAGTGTTTCCATGCTCAGGCTCAACCATTGGTTGTATTATTGTTTCTAGCATATCTTGCTCTTCCAGGAGATACTGAATTTTACAATGTCAAATGTCATAGTTTTTATCATTCAGCTTATCTTCTTGATTCAAGTCAGCAATAATGCTTTTTATTGCAGTCATTTCAACTATTTAGAAACAATGATTATAATTAGGATTAGCACAATTCTTTATTGATTCTTATCAATTTCAAGTCACAATGCTTTAAATTAATCAATAATAACCTAACACAAGTAGTAGAAACAAAAATACTGTATATACAGTTTAATCAATTCCTACTAACAAAGTCCAGTTATCATTGTTTAATTTAAACATGCATCAATTAATTCTATATTAGATGAGATTCATTAATCTACCAATCTAATATTCCCACAATACATTCATTATATAACATAATATAACAACAATAATATATATGCATTAAAATAAGATAAACATCAATTACATATTCAAATTTGCATATTTTTTTCTCCAAATTTCTCATCAAAACAGTCACAAAAAATTTTGAAAAAATATCTATTAAATTGGAAATTAAATTTTGAGAATTATAAAAAAAATTTTGACCAAAACTATTCATTCACGCTCTCCCATGCGCCTATCGAAGTCCTGTCCCATGCGTTCACACGCGCAGGCACGCCACGTCAGCATTTGTCGACCAACCGGAGGATGCCACGTGGCCAAGCATGCCACGTGTCATGGACACATGGCAAAAAATTGTTAGAAACTGTTTTCTTCAACCACCAGCGCGTGCAGTACACGTGCCGTCTTTCGGGGTTATTTTTGCACCGATTTTTGAAATTTTACACATTTTTTATAGTTTTAAAACTACTGGGACTATTTTTATTTCGTTTCAACATCATTTTGGACATGTTTGAACAACACATACACAATGTGAGAATGAGAATCGTTTTAATGATTAATTTCAAAAATAAATGTATACAAAAACTTTGAAAAATCATAAAAATTCATCCACTAATCAGAAAAATTATGCAAAAATACTCGTTAGAAAGCTTGTGATGAGAGCTTCCCAATGATACCAAATTCAAATTATGTAATTGAAGAATTATTTAACGAAAATTGAAGAAAATTAGAATTTGCATAGTAAATTTCTCCAAAATCATCATAATTATGATTTTAAGAACAAAAACGCACAAAACGGGCTTTGATACCAATGTAACAACAACTAGAGCAGCAGATACTTACTTGTTGAGTGTGAATGATGCACTTTCAATGCTTTAGGCGAAGACAAATTACTAGAACTTGACTCGGTTCAACAGTACGAATGCTTTGATTCTCTTATGATTGAACGAAGATGAATAAATTCCTTTTCGAGAATTTCCGAATTTCAGAGAAAACTATTGATGAAAAGTTATCTCTTTTTCCTTATATCATTTCGTTATAAGTTATATCTTTTTATAACTTTATATATAAAAATATACGGGTCTGGACTGGGTTAAGCACATATGGGTGGCCCCTTACCATAAAACCCAACACAAGCAATTTTTAATTTTCATTTTTTACTAAGGATTGAATGTCTACTTTTAGTCTCTTTCCCTCTTAGATTATTATTATTATGCTACCACTACTACTACTACTACTGCTACTGCTACTGCTGCTACTGCTACTGCTGCTACTGCTACTGCTACTTCTACTGCTACTGCTACTGCAACTGCTCCTACTGCTACTCCTGCTGCTACTGCTACTACTGCTACTGGTACTGCTACTCCTACTGCTACTACTGCTACTGCTACTACTGCTACTACTGCTACTGCTACTACTGCTACTGCTACTACTACTACTGCTACTGCTACTGCTCCTACTGCTCCTGTTACTACTCCTACTGCTACTACTGCTACTGCTACTACTGCTACTGCTACTGGTACTACAGCTACTGGTACTGGTACTGCTACTACTGCTACTGCTGCTACTGCTGCTACTGCTACTGCTGTTACTGCTACTACTGCTACTGCTACTACTACTATTGCTACTGCTATTACTGTTGCTACTGCTGCTACTGCTACTACTGCTGCTGCTGCAACTGCTACTGCTACTACTGCTACTACTACTGCTACTGCTGCTGCTGCTACTACTACTACTGCTACTGCTGCTACTGCTGCTATTGCTACTACTACTACTACTGCTGCTGCTGCAACTGCTACTGCTACTACTGCTACTACTACTGCTACTGCTGCTGCTGCTACTACTACTACTGCTACTGCTGCTACTGCTGCTATTGCTACTGCTACTACTACTACTACTACTGCTGCTGCAACTGCTGCTACTGCTACTACTACTACTGTTACTGCTACTACTACTGCTACTGCTACTACTCCTGCTACTACTACTACTACTACAGGTACTGGTACTACTACCGCTACTACTTATGCTGCTGCTACTACTGCTGCTGCTGCTGCTACTACTACTGCTACTACTACTGCTACTACTACTACTACTGCTACTACTACTACTACTGCTACTGCTACTCCTGCTACTACTACTACTGCTACTGCTACTGGTACTACTGCTGCTGCTACTTCTGCTGCTGCTACTACTACGGCTGCTACTGCTACTACTACTGGTACTGGTACTACTTCTGCTACTACTACTGCTGCTGCTGCTGCTACTCCTACTGCTGCTACTACTGCTGCTGCTACTGCTACTACTGCTGCTGCTGCTGCTACTGCTACTACTATTGCTACTGCTGCTACTGCTACTACTATTACTGCTGCTACTACTGCTGCTGCTGCTACTCCTACTGCTGCTACTCCTACTGCTATTGCTACTGCTACTGCTCCTGCTACTACTGCTACTGCTCCTGCTACTACTGCTACTGCTACTACTGCTGCTACTGCTATTGCTGCTGCTGCTACTGCTATTGCTGTACTACTACTATTGCTACTACTGCTACTGCTGCTACTCCTACTGCTGCTACTCCTACTGCTACTGCTATTGCTCCTGCTACTACTGCTACTGCTACTGCTACTGCTCCTGCTACTACTGCTACTGCTACTGCTACTGCTGCTGCTGCTGCTACTACTACTACTACTAGTACTACTACTTACGCACATTTATTTCCAATAATGTGCCGCAAATTAATTTATATCCACAATATTGGAATTTTTGTCAATAATTATTAGATATTTTAAAAGTTTTTAATGACACAACATATATTTTAAGTAGTGTTTATTATCCAACATGTCATTTTATTATTGTGTGAATGTATTAATATTGTTGATACATTTTAAGATTATAATAATGATAAAAATTTGCATGATTTTATTTGTATAATGAAAAATAAATGGCTGAATTAATTTAAATGTATTCCTAGATGATTAATTTTGTATGTTGTGTTTTTATTTCTAGATGTAAAATAGACAGTTTATTTGATTATTTGAATTTTTATTATTTATTGTTAGGTTGAAATGATAATATTAGTGTTGATTTTCTTATAATTACATAAAAAAAATTAGTTTGTAATTTATTTTAGAAATTTAGTTTGATTTATAATATTCTTGCTACTACTAGTGACACTATTAGTTAAACTTCGAGTGAATTGATAAAAATTAGAGGGAGGTGATTGTTTGATAATATACCAAAATATAAAAAACTAAGGTCATCATCTGATTCACCCGAACTTAATATTTATCTAATAACTACATTTGAATTTGGTAATAGTAGGATAAGTAAATATTTTTAAATTCTTGATTGGTGGAGTCGACATCCAAATATTTATCCGGTGTTCTCCCAAATTGGAAAACAAAATTTTTCAAAGTCTAGTATCAACTATTGCGATTGAACAAATTTTTAGTGCAATAAATAGTATTTTTGGATGAGACGTGATCTAACTTAACTCTCAAATTATTAGAAGCTCAAACATATATTGATGATTAGATCAAATCAGCATTAATACAACAAAAAATAGAGAAAGATTAATTTGAGGACAATATGACTTTATCACTGAAGGAATGACTGACACATCTGACACTGGTGGTTCCGATTAAAAAAAAAGGTAAAAATGATCAAGAATTAAAATTTAACAGATAAGAGAACTATGTAGGTTTTGATTCCTCAAAACCTCAAGAGAATACGTAGACAACTTAATAAATAGTAAAACAAATTAAATTCAATCCCAATTATTAATATTATAATTTTTTAAATATAAATTCAAATTTTTATAATTAAATTATTTTTAAAATACAAAAATTAAATTGATTAGATTTTTAGCCTAGTTATAATTTTTTAATTTTTTAATTTATCAAACAAAAATATTGTTTTCTAAATTTCAACTTATAATCTCTCAAATTCAAATTCTTTTTTTTTTTGTATAACAATCTAACTTATTAGTTATTACACAAACTCACAAATTAATATTCAATAAGTTATTGTTTTCTCAAAGTTTTCATTCTTTTATAACTTATTAGTTGTAAAAATTTATAATTTACATAAATTAATATTTTATAAGTTAATATTTTTTTTCTCAAAATTCTCATTCTTTCTAACTAATTTATTCCCCAATTTGTTTTCTCTTATTTCTAAGTTAATATTTTTTTGCTTCATTTATAAACAAATTGATAAGTTAAATTAATTTTTTTGTTTTACATTCACCCAATAATTAAGTTTAATTTCTAAACTTTAATAATTTTAATTGTATTTATTTATCATGTCAATTATAATTAAAAAAACTATTGGAACCGGCTAAATTGCCGGTTCACGAACAGGAACTGACCACTAATCGATTCCTCTTTGGTTATGGTTCGGTCTCATATTTCTACGATCGCGGAACTGCCGGTTCAGAATCGTGGCTGAGACTAATTAAACCTAATATTTTATTTCAAAATACATAATTTATGAAATAATTAAAACAATATTAATTTGAAAAATCAACATAATTTGAATAATTCCATGCTTTTGAGATAATTAATTTCGTTGACAACCATTTTCCACACAAAAAATGATATGTTTTTGAGTGTCCCTTAAAAAGTATAAAATATGATTTATAATATTCAATTAATTACTTAATGGTAATAATAATATAACTTTTTAATAAATATATACAATATGTAAAACTATATGTTAATTACTATAATTTGATAATTTCAGGTATAGATAAATAAAAATACAGTGAAATTCATATTATTAATCATAGGGTAATCACCTAAAAAATATAATCAAATTCGAACCAACTTCATTTTTTATTTGCTTAAAAAATATAAACAATTAAATATTAATAAAATTTACTATAGTTGAGAATAACGAAATCAAATGACATGGTGAAAAAAAAGTTAATATATGGTCAAATTAAAACCAAGGCTGCCCTGTACCCCACAAGATGGAGATTTACTAAAAATGTATATTATTTCTATATAAAAATATAGAAATAGTGCACAATATATATATATATATATATACACACACACTAAAAAGAAATTCAGTTTAAGAATTTCTCATGACAAAAATATTTTAGTGCTCGTTGATATGTTGACTTGCCTTCAAAACTTTTTATTTATTCTCTTTCACTTTTCGTTTTCAAATTCAAAGCTGGGAGCATCCCAAAAAAATATGGGATAAATCTTCCATCTCTTGCATTATGAAACAATTTTTCGGATATTTGATTTGTTTGAATTGATAAATGGTTGATAAGCGAATGAGAAAATTTTACCTGAAAACCCAAATTCTTAGGCCAGCTGCAATCAGCTCCTTGTATATCGGTAATACAGAAGATTCAGAATCCTTCCAGTTCTTGAGAAGAATATCACTGGCCATTGATAAATCATATCATGATTTAGATAAAGTAAAAATAAAAAAAAATCTATGAAACTAAATTTCTTACTTTAAAGATAATAATAAATATAAATTAAACATGACAATAGGGTTAAGTGGGTTTGGATCTCGGTTGAGGTTAATTGGTTTTAAAGGTCAAATGATCATAAAATTTTTGAGTTCAAATTGATTTCGAGTTTACTCATTCGGGTTTCATCAGATTCCTGATCAAGTTTTCATGCAGAATTCATTTGGGGTTTTTGGTTCGGGTAAAATATTGTCAAATCTTACGTAAATATATACCTGCAAGCAGTCCATTTGTAAGGAATTCCTGTAATATTTGCATGCATTGCCTTCTGCACTTGATGTCTGTTATAATATTTCTCTGCATAATTCTCAGTGCACGGATCATAACCAGAAATTCTTGTGTGCAACAGTGTATTTTTGAGCCTTATTAATAAAGGCTTTTTTATAGTTGAATTACTCAGCTGCGTACAAGCCGGTGTATAAATGCTGTATTGATCTATATCCCCAAATTCACGATTCACTGCATAGCTCACTGCATCATCACAATTTTCAGATGCTTTCTTTTCTCCTCTGAAATCACAGTTTTTGATAATCGATCGATACGTTCGGTCTGATATCATCGAATGGCTCCACCAGTATGTCACTGTTCCTATGCTATCATAGTAACTATCCGTCACTGCATTTCCCACCTACATAATATTTGATTAATTAGGCTTAATAATTTTTATTAGGCGAAATTTTTATTGGCATTGATGCTATTCTACTTACAATGAATCCTTTGAGACTGATTATAGGGTGTGAATAGGCTTTGTTATAATCATGGATTTTCTTTGCCAATTGTGGAACATAATGCCCTGTAAGTATAAATGAAGGAGTCAAGATTAAGATCAATTAGTCTTATAAAAATAAAAACGAACATCAATTAAGTTAGGGTTATATCTTTATATGTTAAAAATTTTGTGCTTAATTACAATATACGTACCTGCATAACTTTCCCCAGCAATGTAGAAATCTCTATATTTGTATTGAGGAAATCTTGAAAACCATCTGATGAGAAAAATTAGAGCATCCTCAGCTGTGTCAACCATATTAAACTGATATTATTAAATAATTAATTTAAATTATGACATATAATACTAGAAATTATGTTGATAGATTATACCTGTTCTTTTGTCACCAGAATTCTTAAGATCAGAGCTTGTATTTGTGTATGAGAATCCCACACCAGCTGGTGACTCCAGGAACAGTATATTAGCTTCTGTATGCATATAAATTTAAAGATCAGTGAAATTTCTTTTATGGTTCAAATAAAAAAAAAGATATTTCTTTTTTAATATTAAGATTAGTGATATTTGTAATATATTACTAATTGATATTTAGTTACCCGTGTTCCATGAATATTTGTTCAGATAAAGAGATGAACCAGTTTTGTTAATCCTAAATGGTCCTATTTCCTCTGATGCTCCATATACCACAGATGAACAACCTGGTCCTGCACAAACATATATTACACATTACAAATTATTAATCAGGAAACTATGAACTCTTACTTCACAATCTTTCATTGGCTTGATTTACCTATTCTCCATTAGCTAACTAGGCTCATGACTTAAAATTTAATTTTATGCTTAATTATGGGGAACAAAATGCAAGGCAAAGAATGGCCAATGAGAAACTGAGAAACAAAATAAATAAATAAATAAATAAAGGAAAAATAGGGAAAAATTGGCCAAGTTGCTATTCCAGTTCCACTATAATTAAATACATGATGCTTCTTTCCACCAACAAAAAAGAAACCATGATGCTTCTCTTTCAGGGTCACAAGCTCAAGTTGAAGCATGACATGTGCAGTGCAGCAGAAATTGCAGTCCATATGAAGCTGGTCAAAAAGTCCATTGAGTATCTTTTCAATAATATATATATTATTAATTTGATCTATAAATCTAATCTAAATAAGAAAATACATGATTATAAGCCATTTTTCATTACTAGTTAATCAATTGGGTTGCTCTGCTTGCATTAAAAATAATCTGCACCTCCAACCAATAGTGCAGATATCTATATTCAAGAAATATATATAACTGAGCAATACAAATTTTTATATTTATTAATAAAAAAGAGTTCAGTAAATTCTCATGTATGAATTATTATGAACTTGCTAAGTTATCATTCAAATTTTTATTTTTACACTTTAAAGGTGTCAGCTTTGCATTACAATTTCTCAAGAAGTGTTGTTACTATTATATCCTTCAAGTAATGATCAATATTATTATTATTATTATTATTATTATTATTATTATTATTATTATTATTATTATTATTATTATTATTTTATTTTAGAAAAAGAAAGTTCCTAAATTTCTGGGCTGCAAAAAACATTATCATGACCATTTTCTTCTTCTGAATGCGCATGCTAAAGAAAACGAAATATAAAAGAAAAAAAAAAGGTAATGAGCAGAGAGAGCAGAGACAGAGAGAAATACAAATGCAAAAAGTCTGTGTTTTACTTTCCTCCTTGTATTAATTCTCGCTATCTCAGCTAAAAAGGAGAAAAAAACAATATTAAAGCCAAAAAGAACTGAAGAAAAGCAAATTTAAATTTATGGATATGTCAATATGGAAAATGAGGACAATTTTTACACAGCAAAAGTTTGTGCACTTTATGGTTATCCTTTTAGAGTTTTGTTTCTTCAGAAAAATACAATATAAAACAGTGGAGGCCACACACACACAAAAGAATGTGACTCATAGTTCACAGTGTTGTAGTTTTCTCTTCTTTAAGGCATTTAAGGTTGTTCTACAGTAGGAATAATAATTTTTTTTTTTGAATTGGATTTGTGAATTATAATGTTCTTTCTATTGAGTTCTTATTTAGATCTAATGTGAGTTAAAATTAAAGTTTGGAAATCTAATAGAATATAATTAAAGTTCAAGAGATAAACAGAAAAATTGTAATAATTGAGTGACTAAGCATGTTTTGCCAAATCATATTTTCATTCACAGGTAAGACCAATAACAATAAGTGGCTTATATATATAATTGTGAAATAAAAAAAATGAAACATGAAGTATTTGCTTGATAAGAATTGAAATATGAATAAGAAAATTTGGGTTATTTATTTAGGCCGATTGTGCATATTAAGGGTCTCTATGCTACAGAGTAAGGTGTATATTGATTCTTAACATAAAATTTAGTTGAATCCGCCTTTAAACTAAAGTTTGTCTCAGATTATCATGAATATATTGCAATTTTAGAATATAAAATAATTTAAAATTACAAGTTAACTAGATCCAAATTTAATATGATCATTTAAAATGATTTAAGATTCTAATATAAAAATTAATTAAGCCAAATTTTATTTTAGAGATGGATGTAGGGTTTGTACATATTCTTGAGCTGATTGTTTTTCATAAAAAATATTATTGAGCAAATTTGCACCTTTTAACTGAACTTAAATTGGTCTGAAATTTGCGCTGGATAATGATATAGGCGTGTTTTAGTGTTGGATGTAGGGTCTGTACTAATGTGCCCTAGATTGCTATGAGCATGTTTATCTCCTTTGGAATGCAATTATGTAACTCTTGCGAATGCAATTGAAGGATAAGCCTTGTAATTGCAAATTTTAAACAAATAGTAGAGTATTTCAAAAGAATAAAAAATAACACGCCTATATCAATAAATAAGCCCCACTTTTCTTATTTTAAAATAAATTTAAATAAAATAAATAAATAATATATCTTATAAATTAATATAAATTAATGCATAATTATTAAAAAATAACATAATTAATATACTATTTATGTTAATTAATATAAATATAATTATTAATAAACATTTTGCGAATGTGCTTCATCGCGCTTTTCACTAGTTAGCTCAATTCTTAGTATTGGGCTTACACTAGTTTTTGTTTTTATTTTTATTTTTTAATTTATTTTATATCATCAATCAAGTGGGTATTTATATTTTTTAAATAAATAAAAAATTAAAAACAAAAAAAGTACAGTGATTCTTATAATAAAACCAATTCCACGAATTTTTAAAAAATAATAAACAAAACTGATTTGAAAATTTAAAAAATAGAAAAAAACAAAAAAAAACCTATAAAAAAAGTGAAGTTAGCGGCCCTCTCTTTTTATATCGAATAAATTTTAGAAAATAATTTTTTTTCTTAAAATAAAAAATTATTTTTTTCTATTTTTAAGTTAATTTTCTTTGACTGAAAACTTATTTTCATTTAATTTATTTAGATTTGGTAATCCAAACACTGGAAAATAGAAGAAATTTTCCGCAAACGGAACCTAAAGATATAAAAATCACTATTTGTTATTGAAAAAAAGATAAAAAAAAACTTAAAAGGAAAAAGTAGCTAATAGGGATATGCATCTCTTCCAATGGAACCTAAACTTTTAACATAATTTTCTAAGTAATAATTTTAAATCGATTTGAATTATTCTTACCTTCAATTTAGTTTCAAAATATAATTCTAAATTAAATAATAAACAAACTATTTTATATATCAGAACCGGCTTGACATGAAAGATGAGTATGATTCTTTAAAAATGCAATGGAATTACATTTTCAACTCGATTTTGGCTCACCCCTACTTTTCTTTAGCATATCATTTTGGCATAAAATGTCTATTTCCCATATACATTATCAGCAATAATATTTATTCCCCAAACATAAACTCTCACTATTTGCTCAAAATAAATAAATAAATAAAAAGCTCTCACTAACTTCCAATATAAAAACTTCAATTAAAGGTGAATCTTAAGTTCATCAAATTCGGTCAATTTGTGTCACTACTAGAAAGATTAAAATTTCACTCTTAAAGAAATGAGTTAAAATGATATACTTAGGTCCCGAGTTCCCGTTTAAATATGATAAAATGTTTCATTCTCTTAATAGGATTGCATAGTGCAATCTAAATTATTTTGCAGCTCAATAAGTTGAATAATACTGAATAGCTTAGACCAGGAGAAAAAGAATTCAAAAATTTCACATTTCAAAATTGCAATAAAAAACTATTCTCACTGTAAATAGTCGATGTAAAAATTAGGATAATTTCAAAATGATTTCTTAATTATCGCGCATGCATATTCTCCTTCAATAATTATTTCATAATGCAAAGGTGATGTTGTCATAATTAATTTCAAACATGAATTTTTATCACCCAACATCAATTTAATTTTTTTGGAAAAGACGGCAAAAAGAGAGCAAAAAAAGGCAATATATATAGAGAACTGACCTCCATTAAGCCAAAGAAGAAGAGGTTTGTGAAGAGAAGTAGTAGCTTCAGTCAGCCAGTAAAACAATGCACGCCCATGTATGTCATTTACGGTAACATACCCAGAAAACTGTGAAAATGTGACAAATGGTTGACCTGGAAGACCTGAGATTCGATCTTGTTCTTGCTCTTTGCTCAAACCCACATTGGTTTTTATTAAAGATGAGTAAATAATTACTAAAATTAACAAATGGGTTTTGATTTGAAGCGCCATTGCAACCTCAATAACAGAGAAAAATGGAAAATAGCTAAAGATTGAGTTTAATGTTGCTGCTGCATTACTACATTACTCACTACTATTGCAGCTGAAATTGGCAGTGGACCACACTTAAATTTTCTTCGTTTGTTTGTTTCGCATTTTCTCTGTATCTTGTGAGATTGCTGAGAGAGAGAGAGAGAGAGCTGGGTATGTTGAAGGCAAATGAGGGACCTTATATTATATCACAACTTTGGCGAGGAATCATCACTAGAAATAGGCTATCATAAATGCACTTCTAACAAGTCCTATTCCTTCTCTTAGCTGTCCAACTATAACCAAGCAACTGTAAACAATTATGTCTTAGCTCTATCTCAAAACTTGGCCAATTTTCAAATTAATTTGTCAAATATATATATATATATATATATATATATATATATATATATATATATATATATATATATATATATATATATATATATAAGTGTTTTTTATGGCCATTTGGGCAATTCATCTACTGGAATTAACTCTCTAAATGAATTAGGTCTAAAATATATTATTAACATGGTATCAAAATCAGCATAAAATGCATCTTTAGAACTAACGATTTTAAATCCTAATTGAAGTGCCTAATGAACGAAAAGAATCATATTATTTATTATACATTATATTTTTAGTTTTTTTTTGTCTAATAATTCTTTATAATGCTCTATAAAAGTATTTATCTTGTTGTCTAATAAAGAATCCTTAGTTAAGGAAAAAAGAATCATATTATTTATTATGATGATTTTAATTTTTCATCTCATAACTTTTTAGTATGTGCTAAGGACTTCTACTCTAACAACAAAAGGGGCTTTCCCCCTAGTGGAGGTTATCAAGTTTGATATTCTCACCCCACTTGCAGTAGGGGAAAAATTAATCCCTTTTTCCAGATAAAAAAATAGAATATCATATAGAAGTGTTTATCCTGATGTTTAATAAATGACCCTTAGTGTTTGTTTGCCTAAGTAATTGCATCTTTATTTTGATCTTGACAATCAAATTGTCAGTCACTAATGTGTTTATTGAGTGTTGTTTTATAGGCCAATATGTTTTGTGACTTTTTAAAGACAAACATTTAGTAGATTTTAAATAAGCTTCATAGAACTTTTAAATCGCGTCCACTATGGAAGATATTACCCAAGATATTAGCTTTTGGAAGACAAACACTTATCAGATTTTAAATAAGATTGGTAAAAACTCTAAATCGTGATTGCGATGGGAGATATTGCTCGCAATAGTGAAATTACAACCGCGTCAACACTTTAGCGATCATGATGCACATGAGCCAAGTGTTTGAAGTTATAGTGCACTTTGCAACTGCAAACCCAACCAAGATGTTCATTGTTAAAGAGAGATTGTGACCACGATGAGGGCAATCGTGATTGCATAATTCATATTGTCAATACTATTAGAGAGAAAGCAATCCAAACATACCATGTGTTTAGTGGGTTATGGAAAAACATGTTTTGCGACCGCAAATGGAATAGTGGAAGAAACCCAAAATGGATATAGCATTTTGCGGTGAAAAGCGCAACTGGGAAGAAGGCTCGTGACAAAGAAAGTGCAACTGCGACATAGAAGCGTGACCACAAAATTCATAACGAGTTGGCTGTTGGAGCCAATAGCCAATCAAATCCAACCATGTGTCACTAGCCATTGGCAGATAAGGAAATAATGACCTTGAAAGGCAAAACGCGATCACGATTATGGGTTTAGCAAAATATAAATGCTGTCGAAAACTAGCTGTTAAAGGGATTTTGATACAATTAAATGCAATAGATCTTTGGAGGTTTAAGGCTATAAATACCCCTCCAAAAGCCATTAAATGCTAAATGATACAACCCCCATATGCCCAAGCATTTCTAGTACATTTCTCCTACTCTATATTTGTTTGCAATTGATTGAATGAGGAATGGTTTAAGTGTTTAACTATAAAACACTTGGGGTTAAGGTCAGCCTAGAAAAATACTTGTAAGGTTAGAAGTTAGCCTTTAGGAAAACTTTTGTATGGGCTTTTAGTGAGCCCTTGAGGAAAACTCAAGTGAAAGGTTTAAATATGAGCTTAGGAAAACACTTATTGGGGGATAGAGTGTGAACCTTTGGTAAAACATTTGTAAGATTGGGAAAGTGTGAGTATAGGAAAACACTTGTTGGGATTAGAGTGTGAGCCCAATTAGTAAAATACTTGAGTTAAAAGTTAGCTCTTGTGAAAACTCTAAGATAAGCTAGGTGTAAGCTTGGGAACTCCATCTATTGTAACTTTTGTGAATTTAGTGAAAAAATTTGAATTGAGGTTTGAGAGTGGATGCAGGATTAGTTAACACCCGAACCACTATAAACATATTATGTGCCATCTTTCTTTATCTTTTATCTTTTTCTTTGACAATTGCCTTCTCCTATCCAAACACTTAGCCATTGCAAAACAAATTTCTAATTGTCCATTAAGCCTAAAATTTCTATGAACTGTAAATTCAGCCCCCTTCTTGGAACATGTTGCCCAGAAATTGAACCAAGAAGGGGGGAGGGGTTGAATTAGATATTAAAAATTTTAACTTTTAAGTGCGGAATGAAAAGTTAAGTTGAGTAGGGATAGAAAGATTTCACACAAGAATTTTTATAGAGGTTCGGGTGTTAACAAACCCTACTCCTTTCCCCAATCTCAATTGGGATTTTCACTAACACACTAAGTGTTCCAATGAAGTTTTACAAGCTCACTCCCAACTATGGTGTTTCTAACAATAGATCACACCTAACCCAGAAAATCTCTTGTGTTTTAATGGCTCACACAATAAACCAATTCCTTGTTTTTTAAAGGCTCACACAAATAACCCTTACAAGTGTTCTACTCTTAACCCAAAATATCCAAACTCACTTGAGTAGTTGATTATAGAGAGAAACACTTACAAATCTATAATTCTCAGAGAATGATGAGCAAAAATATTTTCACAGAGAATAAATGTTTGTTTTGAAAATATCAAATGCACAAATGACTTACAACAAGATTTTGATTTGAAGTATTAGCTATTCTCTTTTTCTGGATTCATAAATGACTTACATTTATACTTCCATGGCGAATTATAGCCATTTGATTACATTTAATGCGGAAATAGCTGTTGCACCAACTCTTATTTTTGGGCCTAACATGTTTCTCTTTCCTCTTTCATGGTCGTGAGTATGAGTGTCACGGTCGTGATTGTTCTTCCAAGCCGTGACTTGAGTGGTGACTTTGGCTGTGAAGCATTCTGGAAGGATTTGAAGTGTTTGATCATGAGCGTGACATTATATCTTCACGGGCGTGAACATTCTTCCGAGCCATGGTCCAAGTGGTGACTCTGGCCGTAAAGCTCTCTGGCAGAATTTGTCATGTCTTCTCACAGGCGTGACTTTCTTTCACGGTCGTGACTGATATGATCATTCATGGTTGCTAGCATTCTTCTTGGCCGTGAATTTTAAATGTTGGATAGTTGGCGCTAAGCTTCATCACGAGCGTGACATATAAGGTCACGGGCGTGAACATGTTATTTCTTCATTTTTTATCTCTTTAGGATTAGTCTTCCATTCTCCATTCTTGCTATCATGTTCCATACCCTGTTTAATAAACTTTGAAAGCAAGTATGTTAAATACATTATTGCTATTTTATTTGTTAGCATCAAAATGACATAAATACCCCTCAAGGTTTAACAATCTCCCCCTTTTTGATGGTGATAAATAATCTAGCAATATGTGCTTTTGAGAAGTCTCCCCCTCAAAAGATGCTTAAGATAAAAAATTACTGAAGTGCAAGAATTGTAAAGAATAATGAAGTGTAGCATCAAAATATGCTTTCTAGTTTTAGGTATATGCAAGTTATATGCAAGGTGTATCCAATGTATACCAAAAATTTTCCTTAAAACAAGTTAAGTATATAGCTAAGTATATTTAAGGTATATTCAGAATATATCAAATGCATATTCATTCATGTAACTTGCATCAAGGTATATGCAAAGTATATTTAAGGTATATTAACTCATTTGCATATTTTCATATTCATTTGATTCAAAATAAGTATTGCATTCAAGGTATATGCAAAGTATGCTTAAAGTATATTTAAGGTATATCAACGCATTTGCATACTTGCATATTCATTTGATTCAAAATAAGTATTGCATTTAACTTTAAACATAATATATTGCTAGGTTCTTCCCCTTTTATCATCAACAAAAAGAATAACAAAAAGAATAACAAAAAGATAAAACATAATGGAAAACAAAAGCAATTATATTAATATAGAAAGACAAATACAAAGAGTTGAAAGGAAATTGAAATTCCTACATCAAACAAGCTAGAAAATAACATAGTTAACATATAGTCTAACCGAACATCCTATCTCTAAGGCGAGCTACTTTCGCCTCGAGGCTCTCCATGCGAAACTCTATGAAATCCTTGAGGTTCTCTAACCTCTCATCCATCAAAGCCTGCAATTTCTCAAATCGTGGTTCTAAGAGGTCAGCCACTTATTGAGCTAAGTTTGGTGTGGAGGCAGAGGATTGTCCAATTTCCTGCTCAACCTCTAGAGGCGCCATCTCAACTCGAACTCTCTTCCTCTGCTGGATTCCTTGGAGGCCAGCTTTGAAGTCATCCGAATCATTGTCCTCCCAAATAATCTCACTAGCAGTGTTGATGAAGCGGTAGTAGATGTTGTTTCATGTACTATATGAACAACCACTCCCATTTTAATGAAGGAATTGACGTCTAGTCGTTCTCGAGGATGTGCTAGTATGAGGTTGAAGTGGTGCTCCTCTAGCTTTAAGTACCCTAGCTTGATAGCAAAGTGAGTCACGTACCCACCAATCAGAATGTCTTTGGAGGGCTTAATGGCAATTGGCAGAAGATGGTTTGCAAACCATCGAGATACAGCCACTGTTAGGCCTCTTCGGGCCATCTCCAAGAGAAAGAGCTCTAACTTCCTAATTAATCCATTGCTGTCTCCTCTGGAAAAAATACTGTAGGTTAGAAACCTATGCAAGTACTTATGCACTGGGGATCGAAGCTGCAGTCAAGCCCGAAGTGAGTCCATGCCTGAGTAGCATAGAACTCCACCTCACTCTCATTCAGGATACCATCAGAGGGAAGGTTGAACATGTCTCCAAACTTTGTGGCATTGAGGGTGTTCTGATGCTTGCAAAGTTGGAATTTTACCGTGCCGGTAGGAGAGACTTACAAGGTACTCATAAATTAGAGTTGGTTCCCTCAGTGTCGGTTGATGGATATCAACGAAATATTTCAAATGAAAAGCCTAGAGTTGTTCCGTCATGCTTGTCTCGAGGCTGAGTGTTCTGATGGTTTGCCACTCAAATGATCGAGAGGAAATGAGTGGCCTTTGTTTGAGAACCGAGATCTAGGATGATAGTGCTTCAGAATAATATTTAGAAGGTAGTCCGTGTACCTTCTTGGAGCATGAGACTTCTTTCTAGTACCTTTGGAGGAGCCAGTTTCCATTTTTGATTGATAAATGAACTTTTGAAGAGTGAAAAATATGATGGAAATTTTGGAGTATAACCTAAGGTGTTTTGATTTCTAATGATGGAGAAGGTTTTTGAAATGAGTTGCTAGGGGGCCGGAATCTTCAAAATGGTATTCAATGGTGATAAATGAGAGAAGTTGGAGAGTTTGAAATGAGAGAAACAACGACAGAAACGTTTTATAGCTGACATCTTTATGGGCGTGAAAACCAAGTCATGGGCGTGAAATGTTGTGTTCATGGTTTGCTGAAGAGACACTCCACCAGTGAAGAGAGATGTGAAAATATTCATGGTCGTGAAAATTAAAGGTAACGGGTGTGAATGATGAACTATCACGGTGGTGACAAATGAGTCACGGGCGTGAAGTACAATCTTCATTACTTGTGATCGTGAAACAGAGCGTGACACAAAGCGTGAATGCTTATGTAAGTTTTTGGTGGAAATGTTCACGGTCGTGAATAATCATCACGGGCATGAATAGAGGGTTTCACGGGGGTGATAGAAAAAGGTTATGGGCGTGAAACATAGTCTTCACTATCTTCAGCCGTAAAGCATGTCATGAAGCAAGTCGTGAAAGCTACTGGTGTTTTTGGCGATTTAGATCACGACCGTGAATATATGTCACGGACGTGAATTGCCTAAAATCCTCATTAAATAAAATTAAGTCTAAAACAAGACTACAACATTTCTAAGGAGCTTCTATCCCCTATAACATATATTTCCATCATATATTTCCATCAAATTAGCTACCTCATATCTAAAAAGATGAGACAAAGAAAAAAATACAAGATTATCAATCAAGGTTCGACAATTTTGGCAATCAAAAAGTTAATCCATCAATCATACCAAGCTCTCTTCTTATAAAATTAAATCTTTCCTCATTTAGAGACTTAGTGAAGATATCTGCCAATTGATTGTTTGTGCTCATAAAATCCAATACAACATCCCCATATTGAACATGATCTCTAATAAAATGATGTCTTATGTCAATATGCTTACTTCTAGAGTGTTGAATGAGATTCTTAGATAGATTTATAGCACTTGTATTGTCACATCTAATAGGTATATGGTTCATACTATGACCATAATCCTTAAGTTGTTGTTTCATCCAAAGGATTTGTGTACAACATCCTACTGCCACATACTCCGCTTTAGAGGTAGAAAGAGCAACTGAAACTTGTTTCTTGCTAAACCAAGAAACTAAGCAGTCTCCAATAAAGTGATAAGTACCTGAAGTACTTTTTCTATCTAAAAGACTTCCAGCATAATCAGCATCTGAATATCCTATAATGTAAAAGGATGAATTTCTAGGATACCACAAACCTAGATGCAATGAGCCATGTAAATATTTAAAAATTCTTTTTACTGCATTTAAATGAGACTCTTTAGGACATGATTGAAAGTGAGCACATAAGCATAAACTATACATTATGTCGGGTCTAGAGGCAGTAAGATATAAAAGTGATCCGATCATACCTCTATAGAACTTTTCATTAATGCTCTTACCCTTTTCATCCTTGTCCAATTTTGTTGATGTGCTCATTGGAGTCTTAACATTCTTGTATCCTTCCATTCCAAATTTCTTAAGTAAGTCTTTGGCATATTTGGATTGGTTGATGAATATGCCCTAATTGCCTTATTTTATTTGTAGACCGAGGAAGAATTTTAGCTCACCCATCATGCTCATTTCGAATTCCCTAGTCATACACTTAGCAAATTCTTGGCAAAGCAATTCATTAGTAGATCCAAATATGATATCATCAACATAAATTTGAACAATTAGAGTATCATGCTTATGCTTTTTAATGAATAATGTAGTGTCAACATTCCCTTTTGTAAAGTTATTTTCTAAGAGAAAAGAACTTAGATTTTTATACCAAACTCTTGGGGTTGTTTCAAACCATATAAAGCTTTGCAAGTTTAAATACATGGTTGGGCAAATCATAGCTTTCAAAACCTAGTGGTTGTTCTAAATAAACTTCTTCCTCTATAAAAACATTTAAAAAGGCACTTTTTACATCCATTTGAAAGAGTTTGAAATTCATATGGCATGCATATGCTAAAAGTATTCTTATGGCTTCTAATCTAGCTACAAGAGCATAGGTCTCATCATAATCTATTCCTTCTTCCTAATTATATCCTTTTGCAACCAACCTAGTCTTATTCCTAGTTATTGAACCTTGTTCATCTAGTTTATTTCTAAATACCCATTTGCTTTCTATGATTTGATGCTCCTTGGGTCTAGGTACTAAGGCCCATACCTTACTTCTCTCAAATTGGTTAAGTTCCTCTTGCATGACACTCACCCAACTTTCATCATTAAGAGCCTCATCAATATTTTTAGGCTAAATTTGAGAAACAAAAGCAAGGTCAGAAACTAAATGTTTGAGATGAGATCTAGTACTTACTCCCCTTTTAGGATCACCAATGATTTGCTCTTTAGGGCCATTCTTTTGGAAGCTCTTGTCTGTTTTCCTCTTGAGCTTGAGGTAGAGAATCATCTTGATATGAAACTTCTTGATCAATTTCTTCTCTTCCATTTTCAAGATAAAGTCTTTCCATGGTACCTACAACATCATCAAGAACACTACCTTTCACAAGATCAAGTCTACGAGATTCATCAAAAACAACATGCATAGATTCTTCAACAGTTAATGACTTTTTATTAAATACTCAATATGCTTTGCTAGTTCTAGAGTATCCTAAGAAGATACCCTCATCAGATTTAGAGGCAAATTTTCCAAGATTGTCCTTGGTATTCAATATGAAGCACTTGCATCCAAATACTCTAAAGTATGATATCAAGGGCTTTTTTCCATTCCATAGCTCAAATGAAGTTTTGTTTAAGAGAGATCTTTTGAAAACTCAATTTGAAATATAACATGATGTATTTGTGGCTTAGCCCAGAAGTAAGTTGGTAAACCATACTCATTGAGCATTGTTCGAGCCATTTCAAATAAAGTTCAATTTTTCTTTTCAACTACCCCATTTTGTTGAGGTGTCCTAGGAGATGAAATTTTTTGCGAAATGCCATGTTCAAGAGAAAAGATTTCAAAGTTTTAATTTTCAAATTCTTTGCCATGGTACTTCTTATTTTTCAAATACAATATCCTTTTTCATTTTGAACTCTTTTAGCAAAATTTCTGAAAGTTTCAAAGGCATCACTCTTTTAAGCTAAGAAAATTATCCAAGTAAATCTAGAGTAATCATCTACGATGACAAAGGCATAATGTTTACCTCCTAAGCTTGCAATTCTAGTAGGTGCAAATAAATCTAGATGCAGGAGTTGTAGAGGTTTTGAGGTACTTACTATGTTTTTGGATTTGAAGGATGACTTGTGTTGCTTCCCTCTTTGGCAAGGTTCACATGTCTTGTCTTTTTCAAGTTTGACTTTTGGTAGTCCCTTTACTAGCTCTCCTGTGCTGAGGCTTTGAATTAAATCCATGTTTGCATGACCAAGCCTTCTATGCCACAACCAAGATTCATCACTAGTAGTCACAAGAGACTTAGAGGAATGGTTAGATATTTTGTGTAAGTCTATTATGTAGGTATTGACATCTCTATTTCCTTTAAATATCTCTTGGCCATTAAAAGAGGTTACAAGGCATTCATTGGAAGTAAAGATTACTTTATTTCCTTTATCACATAATTGACTTACACTTAACAAGTTATGTTTCAAGTCATCAACAAGTAAGACATCTTTAATGAAATTAGTACCATTAATACAAATAGAGCCAATGCCAATTTCCTTACCCTTAACATTGTTTCCAAAGGTAACTTTACCTCCATCAATACTTTTGATTTCATTGAAAAGTTCTTTGTCTCCTGTCATATGCCTTGAGCATCCACTGTCTACTAGCCAAGTATTTTTGATTATTATGGACTTGAGGCATACCTATAGAATCACAATTCAAGTATGGTTGTTAAGTACCCAAATGAGCTTGGGTCCTTGGGGATTAGCACATGAAAGTTCCCAATGAGCCTTCCTTATCCAGCAATGTTTATTTATGTGACCAAATTTCATACAATAATTACATTAGTTAGGTCTAAAAATGCTTTTTGGTCTTACAATGCTTTTGAATGCCATATTTCTATTAGACTAAGTTTGAGAGCAATGGCATGCACAATCATGATGAATTGGTGCTTTTCTAGATGCATGCTTCTTATACATAAAGGCATGATTAGCATTTTGAGGTTTTGTTCTTAGGCTTACCAATCCTTGAATATCCCTCCTATGTATAGAAGATTCAGTGTATTTTGTGCATTTAGCCCTTGGGGTTGTTACAACAAATGTGAAGATGTGAGGTTCACTTAACTTAACAAAAGTAGTCTTGTGAGAAGATGATGATGTACCCTTAAATCCTAGACCATGTCTAATTAAGGGTGGTATTTGAGACACAATGAGAGTATCTAAACTTTCCTTTCCTTTGTGAAATTTTGAAATGGAGTTTCTAAGTTCCTCAACTTCATTTTTCAAAGTATTATTTTCTTTAAGCAAGGATATAGTTGAGGGTCTTGAAGAGTATTCATCTAATGACTTTTGAAGAGATTCATTAGATGATTTAAGCTTAAAGTTCTCCTTTTCTAAAGCATCCATTTTGATTTTCAAATTATAAATGTTATTCTTATAAGTATTGAATTTACTTCTATATTTCTCTAGTTCTAGATTCAATACTTCTATTAGGCTTTGCTCATCATCATCATCTTCACTATTACTATCATTATTGAAAGAGTATGAGTGAAGTGATCTTACCTTATCCGAGACGTGATCCTCTATAGCCAAGAAGCATAGGTTGACCTCTTCACTTTCATTGTCATCTTTTTCACTTGAAGAGCTTTCATCATCCCATGTGGCTTTGTGACCTTTCTCCCCATTGTCTCTTTGGTATTTGCTCTTGTGCTTCTTGAGCCTTGGACATTCTGGTTTAATATGCCCTTTCTTCCCACATTTAGAGCACTTTACCTCATTTTTACTTCTTTGTGCATCATTAGAAGTCTGTTTGAGGTTTCTTTGCCTGAATTTTCTAGAGTTGCTCGTTCCCTTCTCAATGATTCTTTAAAGCCTTCTTGAGAGCATAGCAATGTCCTCATTTGCATCATCACTCTTTTCTTCATCATCTTCAACTTTCTCTTGAGATTTTGAAGTAGAGGCTTTTTGTGCTAGAGGCTTTCTTTTTTCTGGCTCTGCTTCAAGCTCTCTATCTCTTTTCACTGCCATTTCATGTATAAGAAGTTTGCCAATAAGCACATCAGTATTCATGATGCTCATGTCTTCATTTGCCTCTTCTATACCGATAACTCTTGAATCGTAATCTTTGAGAGGAAGTCTTCTTAGGATTTTGTTATTAACATCTTCCAAGCTCAGGTGTTTCCCAAGTTTTCTCATGCCATTTATGATGGCTAGAAAATGGTTGGTCATGTCAGTAATTGACTTATTGGATTTCATCTTGAAAAGTTCATACTTTGAAGTAAGAAGTTAAATCTTAATGGATTTAACTTGCTTTGTTCCTTCATGATAGTTTTCTACTGTTTTCCACATGCTATAAGCAGTTGGGCAGTGTTGTATTCTGCCACATTATTCAATGGATAATGAGCTTGAGAGAATTGTCATTGCCTTATTGTCTTTGAAGTTTGTTCTTCTTTAAGGCTTTGTCCAATCATCTCTTGATAAGATTTCTTCTTCACCATCAACTCCTCTTCTAGTTGGTGGTGTCCATTCTTTCCGAACACTATCCTAGACTTCAATTCCTTCACTATCCAGATATGTCTCCATTTGAAACTTCCAATGAGCATAATTTTCTCCATCAAAGTAAGGCTTGAGACTTTGGAATCCTTCATTGGCCATATCTTGATCTTTGCTAGCGCTGTTTAGCCTTTGATGCTAGACTTAGCTCTGATACCAATTGTTGCCCAGAAATTGAACCAAGAAAGGGGGTTCAATTGGATATTAAAAATTTTAACTTTTAAGTGCGGAATGAAAAGTTAAGTTGAGTAGGGATAAGAAGATTTCACACTGGAATTTTTATAGAGGTTCGGGTGTTAACAAACCCTACTCCTCTGCCCAATCTCAATTGGGAGTTTCACTAACATACTAAGTATTACAATGGAGTTTTACAAGCTTACTCCCAACTATGGTGTTTCTAACAATGGATCACACCTAACCCATAAATCCCTTGTATTTTAATGGCTCACACAATAAACCAATTCGTTGTGTTTTAAAGGCTCACACAAATAACCCTTACAAATGTTCTACTCTTTACCCAAAATACCCAAACTCACTTGAGTAGTTGATTACAGAGAGAAACACTTACAAATCTATAATGCTCAGAGAATGATGAGCAAAAAGATTTTCACAGAGAATAAATGTTTGTTTTGAAAATATCAAATGTATAAATGGCTTACAACAAGATTTTGATTCGAAGTATTATCTATTCTCTTGTTCTGGATTCATAAATGACTTCCATTTATACTTCCATGGTGATTTATAGCCATTTGATTGCATTTAATGCAGAAATAGCTGTTGCACCAACTCTTATTTTTGCCCCTGACATGTTTCTCTTTCCTCTTTCATGGTCATGAGTATGAGTGTCACGGTCGTGACTATTCTTCCAAGTTGTGACTTGAGTGGTGACTTTGGCCATGAAGCATTTTGGAAGGATTTGAAGTGTTTGATCACAGGTGTGACATTATATCTTCATGGGCGTGAACATCCTTCCTAGTCGTGGTCCAAGTGGTGACTCTAGCCGTGAAGCTCTCTAGAAGAATTTGTCATATCTTCTCACGGGTGTGACTTTCTTTCACAGTCATGACTGATATGATCATTCACGGTTTCTATCATTCTTTATGGCCGTGAACTTTAAATGTTAGATAGTTGGCGCTAAGCTTCATCACGGGCGTGACATATAAGGTTACAAGCGTGAACATGCTATTTCTTCATTTTTTGTCTCTTTAAGATTAGTCTTCCATTCTCCATTCTTTCTATCGTGTTCCATACTCTATTCCATAAACTTAGAAAACACGTATGTTAAATACATTATTGCTATTTTATTTGTTAGCATCAAAATGACAAAAATACCCCTCAAGGTTCAACAGTACACATATTTCTTCAATTAGTATTAGAGCTAATGTCTCACAGTCAAAGCTTAATTGCATGAGAAAATATCAAGTATGGCTAATGAAGGGAGTCGCTGCCTTAATCCATTCTTTGATGAGTCAAACTATGCTCTTTGAAAGCACAAATTGGAGGTATACTCGGATGGTGATCTTGTGGACTTGTGAGACACTGCATTAGAAGAATAGAAGCTGCCATCCAAGGAGATCCATGGTGAGGTGGAACTTATTACATGAAAGGATTGGTTAGAAACACAAGGAAAGGCCAATGAAAAGTATAAAAGAGCAATTACAATTCTCCTTGCCTCATCATCCAAAGAAGAAAATGGGAAAGTTCAACATTGTCAATGTGCATATAACATTTGGAGGACATTGGAGAACTATCATAAAGGCATTAAGCAAAGTTCAACATTATCAATGTGCATATAACATTTGGAGGATGTTGGAGAACTATCATAAATGCACTAAGAAAGTCAAATCTAAAAAGATCCAATTGCTTACAACCAAATGTGAGTTCTTTCAAATGAAGCCTCATGAGAGCATCATCTAGATGACAAACAACTTCTTAATGGCTTGAAGAATCTAGGAAAGCACTACAATCTTGAAGATGTCAACAACAAGATCTTGAGAAGTCTTCTCTAATGGAGTATGGTTCAAGGGTCATTAACATTAAGGAGGCAAATAAGGATTTGTGCACAATTCCAATTGATATGCTCATTGTCGAGTTCTTCACTAATGAGATGGCACTGGCGAGGGAGAAGGAGTTAGAATTGGAAAAGGAGAAGAAGATAATAGCTCTCAAAACATATTCAAAGTATCAACATGAAAAAAGTGAGGGATTATGTGTGAGCGAATCTAGTAATGATGACCTAGTCGTACTTTCAAAAAAAAATAGATAAGCTTTTAAGAAAAATGTATGACAACAAGAAGAAGCCCTCTAAGTACTCATCACATAAGAGGCATAAAAGGAGATCCTACATGAATCATGAAGAAAAGGGGTAGAAAGCTACTTGCAATGATGGCCTTTCAAGTGAGGAAAATACTTATGAAGAGATTGTCACTCTTTGCTTCATGGCTATAGAGGACAACTCTCAAGAGGTATGATCAACTTTCTACTCTTGTAGTAATAGTAATATTTTTTTTTAGCATAATATAGATAATGAACTTCTTAAAACTTTTTTTTCAAAATGTGAAAATGTTTTAAAAAATACATTATTATAATTTTTATAAAAAAATGTTCTCATCTTGAGAATAGCTTAGAGAATTTGGAAAATAAAATCTTATTTCTCAAAATCTCTTGGGAGACCATTATATGATATTTCTTTTAAAACTATAAACCCTTGATTCTTTGTTTAGAGAAAATGAGTGTTTAAAAAAAGAGGATGAAAAATTGAGATTTTCGATTTTGGATTTCAAAATTTCAAAAAAGGAAAGGAGTTTGGATACTCATTTAGTATCTTAAAGGTCTCCTTTGATTAAACATGGTTTAAGCTTCATAAGGATTCATCATTTACACCCTTATCTAATGCTATTTATTTCATTAAAGCCTATACACCTCAGATTTCTTCAATAGAGGTGATAGACAAGGAGGCTCACACAAGACCATTGATTAAAAAACGAATTGGAAAAGACTCACATAATCTTAAAGGTATGTCTGAAAAGACTAATCATGTATTTTTTTTTATAGAAAACATATTTATAGGACATCCCATACACCATAAGCATTTCCATTCATTCATGATAGTTTTAAGAATATGGTGAGGGTGAAATTTCATGAAATGGGGCATTTGAATAAAAAGTTTTCTAAATAAAAAATTCAATGTCACTATTGCATGGGATATGAACATGTTAATGCTTTTTATTTTATAAGGATGACTCATCTGTGTTGGGTTTTGAAGAATGAATCATATTCATAAACGCAGCGAAAAATAAAATTTTTCAAAACTCAAAACAAAAAATCATACTTGTACCATTAAAACTAATTTATATAAATGTAAATGTTAAAAATTATACCTTGTAATTTTTATTTGTTCTTCAAATCTTCACTTTGTTGGGTTATAGCAAACCACAACAATTCACACTATGATGTCTCTAATGATAATCCACGCGAAGAATGAAGAAGAAACTATCAAGAGAAATGGTTTGAACAAATTCAAATGGCTAGCTTTGAAAGTGTTCTTGAGAGAATTTTTGTTGTGTCTTAAAAATATTTTTTTTCCCAAAAAAATATTTTCATGCCTATTTTCTGCCATTTGATATCTTTTCTATTTGAATCAAATTCAAAAATAAGATGAAAAGTCAAAAATGGAGAAAATGACAACTAATGAATAGTAATTGGCCATAATTGGCCTAATTATGGCCAATTACAGCCATTGGCCAACGGATGGAAGTTGCAGGCATGCTGGGCCTATTACGGGCTGCTGTTGGGCAGTTCAACTGGCCTGTAAGGCTGGCCAGCAGCCTGCCTAGCCCGCACGGGCCCGTGACACTCCTGAATGATTTTTTCGTGAGATCTCATCGCGATCCATCCTAAAATAATTCTCTCATATTTTGGAACCTATCCAAGACCATTTTAATCATTCTCCATATCTTCAATGCGTGTGACCCATTAGATTCCCAGTTATGTTGGCCACTTAAATTAACAAT
Source organism: Triadica sebifera (assembly GCA_023653625.1). NCBI lineage: Eukaryota > Viridiplantae > Streptophyta > Magnoliopsida > Malpighiales > Euphorbiaceae > Triadica > Triadica sebifera. The sequence goes on from CM042909.1 coordinate 13,178,207, forward strand.
TAATTTAAGCAGGTCATTAGCGGTATCTAGCAACACATCATGACCCCCAATTGACCAGAAAGTCAGTGGTTTGACTACGAACCTTTCCATAGACAATTTCTGTGCAATTATTCCTTTCACCAATCTATACCACACTTGGTTCAGAGTATGAACATGTGTCAACTCCCACTAGACTGACTACATCACGTCTAGTCCAAGTAATGTTATTTCTTGTCCTTGAGGCTCATTACTCTATTAGATATGTCCTTGAAGACTATCTTTATGACATTTCCACTTCGGCCAGAGATTCCTGAGTAATGACCACGACAAGAGGCCATGGGTATACACTTCTTCTATCAAGAGTGGTGAATCCTTTGTTGGTTACCCAATTACCTTCGAATACCTCAAGTTGTATCCAATCACCACCCTATGAGCTACCTCTCTGAGGCAACAAGGAATAGTGTCAAAATGCAAAATCAATATTCAAGATATCCTTGAGTACCTCAAGTCTAAGGATACTTGCACCATTGCTATGATGAGACTATCATTGACATTTGAATAGATTATCCATATGATTGTCTCATAGTTGGTCATCTAATGTACTTAGCTACACTTAGCAAGCATCCACATATTAACTCTAAACATCTCATGTTTATAGATTATGAGATCTACTACTCGATCCAATCAAGGAGTGTAACATGTGCTAGTCTGTCTGGATTAATAATGTCCCGTCTCATTAATCCTGTGACTAGGGATAATTTTGATACTAACATAATTACACATGATAAGAATCTCAATATCATGATCTCATCATGATTTTCTTCATGCTATGTTATGTATCAAGGACTTCATTAATTGATTTAAGATCACTTATCAATTGATATATCAAATTAACATCAAATTAATGAAAAAGCCTTTTATTAATCAAATAAATTTGTACAATAAGTGCTATAGGTGATTGCCTTTAGAGCACTCCTCTAACAAGCTCCCACTTGCACTAAAGCCAATCGCCTTTGTATTTAATTCCATAGGCGAGTACATGAGAATCATATTTCTTTTGGGGAAGTGGCTTAGTTAAAGGATCAGCAATATTCTGATAAGTGGGCACTCTTTCTATCTTTACATCATTCCTACCAATGATTTCTCTAATCAAATGGTATCTTCTGAGTACATGTTTGGATCTCTGATGAGACCGTGGCTCTTTTGCTTGCGCAATAACTCCATTATTATCATAATAAAATTTTATTAGATCAATAATGCTGGGAACCACTCCAAGTTCAGTGATGAATTTCTTTATCCAAACTGCTTCTTTTGCTGCTTCAGAAGCTGCAATGTACTCTGCTTCGGTTGTGGAATCAGCAGTCGTTTCCTGTTTGGAACTCTTCCAACTAACTGCTCTACCATTTAGTGTGAATATATAACCTGACTGAGATTTTGAGTCATCCTTGTCAGATTGGAAGCTGGCATCGGTATACCTGCTCACAGTAATATCTCCATCTCCATATACCAAGAATACATCCTTAGTTCTTCTTAAGTACTTAAGGATATTCTTGACAGCCACCTAATGACCCTCACCAGGGTCCAATTGGTATCTACTCGTGACACTCAAAGCATATGATACATTGGGTCTTGTACATATCATAGCATACATGATTGATCCTATAGCTGAAGCATATGGAATCAAATTCATGTGTGTCCTCTCATCTTGTGTCTTTGGACACAAAGAATTTAAGAGAATAATCCCATGGGTCATGGGAATATATCCCCTCTTGGACTGCTCCATGCTAAACCTCTTTAGCATTTTATCTATGTATATAGACTGTGAAAGACCAATCAACCTTTTAGATCTATCTCTATAGATCTTTATCCCTAAAATATAAACTGCTTCTCTAAGGTCTTTCATAGAGAAATTCTTGGATAACCAAATTTTGACTGATTGTAAGGCTGAGACATCATTTCCCATTAACAATATGTCATCTACATATAACACAAGAAATACGATTGCACTCCCATTAAGCTTCTTGTAGACACAAGGTTCATCCGGATTTTGTAAGAAACCAAACTGTTTGATTGTCTCATCAAACCGAATATTCCAACTCCTGAATGCTTGCTTTAATCCAAAAATGGATCTTTGTAGCTTACATACCTTTTTGCTATCTTTGGATATGAAACCTTCTGGTTGTGTCAAGTACACATCCTCAGTCAGATTTCCATTAAGGAAAGTTGTTTTCATATCCATTTTCCATATCTCATAATCATAATGAGTAGCAATGGCTAGGAGTATCCTTATGGATTTAAGCATAGCTACTGGGCTAAAAGTTTCATCGTAGTCAATTCCTTGTCTTTGATGATAACCTTTAGCAACAAGTCTAGCTATTAAACCTCGAGGGGTATTTCTATCATTTTGATGATAACAAATAAATATAGCAATAGTGTATTTAACATACTTGTTTTTGTAAGTATATTATACAGGACATGGATTAAAATAGCAAGAATGGAGAATTGGAAGAATAATCCTTGAGAGACAAAATTCAAGTAGTAGCATGTTCACTGTCGTGACTCTAGGAGTCACTCCCATGAAGGAAGCTAACCGTTACCAAAACCAACATTTGAAGTTCACGGCCATGAAGGAAAAACAAACCGTGAAGTAAGCATTTCAGTCACCCTCGTGAATAAAGGTGTCACCCCCGTGAAGATTCATGCAATTTCATCCAGAGAGCTTCACGACCAGAGTCACCACTTGGATCACGACTGGGAAGATTGTCATGACCGTGAATGAGTATGTCACGCCCGTGACTCAATATGTCAAAACATTCCAGAGAGCTTCACGACCAAGGCCACCACTTCAGTCATGGCTTGGGAAGAACTATCACCCCCATGACAAGTATAGTCACGCCTGTGAACAATGAAAGAGAAAAATGTCAGGTGCGATTTTTTGGTTGGTACAATGGCTAGTTTCTTATTTAATGCACCCCAACGGCTATATTCAGCCATGTGAGTATAAATGGAAGTCATTTATGCATTAAGAAGAAGAGAATGATAAGAAAAACAAAATAATAGCATATACTTCGAATTTAATTCTTATTACAAGCTATTTGTACTTTCATACTTTGAGAACAAATCTATTCTCTGTAAAAAATTTTTTACTCCTCATATTTGAGCAATTAAGATTTATAAGTGGTTCTCTCTGTAATCTTTACTCAAGTGAGCTTTGGGTATTTCTAGGTTAAGAGTAGAACACTTGTAAGAGTTAGTTGTGTGAACCTCCAAAACACAAATTAAAAGGTTGTTTGTGTGAGCCTGTAAAACACAAAGTGAAGATTATTTGTGTGAGCCTGTAAAACACAAAGTGAAGGTTGTTTGTGTGAGCCTGTAAAACACAAGGAATTGGTTATTGTGTGAGCCATTAAAATACAAGGGATTTCTGGGTTAGGTGTGAGCCATTGTGAGAAACACCATAGTTGGGAGTGAGCTTGTAAAACTCCATTGTAACACTTAGTGTGTTAGTGAAACTCCCAATTGCGATTGGGGAGAGGTGTAATATCTGCTAATTTAGATTTCCGAGTCGCACGTGTTGCAACATTGACGTGTGTGACTGATCAGAGTCTAAATTCGGATTTTTACAATAATTGATTAAGAAATGGTTAAAATAAATAATAAATGTCTAAATAAGTGATTATAGAGTTTAAAAAAAATTGATTTACGGTAAAGGAATAAATTGTAAAATTTGATAAGTTTTGGGGTCAATTTGCAATTTACTGAAAATTGGAAGATTTATGAGATTAATGGCTAATTAACTTAAGAAATTTGGACATTTAAAATTGGGTTGGCCGGCCATGATATTAAAGGAAGATGATTAATATTGATTAAGTGTAAAATTGGGAGAAAATGGTCAAATAGTGGGTCCCACATGAAGATTTTTGGGTACCCTATTTAAGGCTTTATTTTCTTCTTCTTCTCTTCATTTTCTGCTCCTTGTCTCTTTTCTTTACCAGTCATGCCAGCCACAATTCTCCTCCATAGCTCACCTTGATTCTAGAGAGAGAAAGGAAGGGAAAAGAAGGGAAAGAGCAAGACAAGGTGATTTTCATGTTCCATAACTCATAAGGAAGCTGGAAAGAACAAGAAAGAGGAAGAAAAATCAAGTTTGGTAGAAAGAGAAAATCTCCAAAGTGGTGATCAAGTGAAGAAAAGTGTAAGGTAAGAAGTATTTCTTCTTCTTCTTCATCTTTTCTAAAGGAAGTTCGAATTTTGAGCTCATCTAAGTCTTATATGGAAAGAGAGAGAAACTAGGGTTTTGAAAGAGAGAAAGAGAGATAGGGTCTTGAGGAAATCAGATGATGATGATAATAATTTATGATGTTGTAGGAGTTCCAAATGACAAGGAACAAGCTCTAAGGAGCAAAGGAAAAGAGAAAGCTACATAAAAGAGTGAAGGAGAAAAATTAAGGTTTGTGCATAATTTAAGGCAATAGCCTATTTTTGTTTGAAATAATGCATGCTGAATATGATTTGAGATAAATGCAATTTCAAGAATGATGATAGTTATGGCATGAAACCATAAGATTAGACATGTATGAATAAGATAATTGTAACATTGAATTAAGGATGCATATTAGAGAATCTTGTGTGATCAAGGCATGTAAATGTATTGAAAAGTAATAAGTTGAGTAAAGAGCCTTAGAAATGCATGAAATAGAATTTGGTATGTTTTGAATGATGTTATAATGAATGAAAGGTGAATATGCATATTTCCTGCTGAAAGTCACGGGTGTGACTATTGAGTCATGGGCGTGAACTTGAGGGTTCACGGTTGTGACTGATTGTGTCACGGTTGTGAATTTCTGGGTGGAAATGGTACTATTCATTCCAGAAGTGTTCACGGGTTGGAATCACGGTAGTGAACTTATTCACGGGTGTGAATGAGTAATCACAACCGTTAATGCTTTTGGGTGATTCATTCCAGTAGCGTTCACGGCTTGGGATTACGGGCGTGAACTAATTCATGGGCGTGAAAGTAGTAATCACGGCCGTGAATGCTCTGCATTTGAAATTATGAATGTGGTTATTAAATGGGGAATTCAGGTAAGTAAATGAAAGTTATTGTCTATCCAAGCAAAATAAGAATGATATGGATATGGATATATGTATATATATATTGATGTGAGAATGTGATATGTTGTGATATAGAAAAATGTATTGATGTAGAAAAATGAATTGTCATGGATATTATATGAAATCTGATGCAGATGATAAATATGAGAATATTGATGAATCTAGTTAATGAATGAAAAGATATATGAGTATGACTATATGCTTGTAAAACAAGAAAATTGAGATGTTGATAAATATGAGAAAAATGGATGTATTGAAATTGAAGAATAATGATTGATGTGAAAATATAAAGAAGCCCATTACTCTACTTGCGGACTAGAATCAGGATAGATGACATGTCATTAAGGGGGCGAACGGTACTGTACTATACCTCAACCAATGTGGCTAAAGCTTGTGTGAGCGCCATTGGTCTGGGATGCTCAGTCAGTGTGGCTAAAGCTTGTGTGAGCGCTACTGACTTGAGAAAGCTCCGATGAGCACATATAAATAAGGACAAGGTGTCATAAGCTTGTGTGAGCAGCCTTGATCCGGTTATTCATCTCTGATGAAATTATACTCAATCAATATGGCATAAGCTTGTGTGAGCGCCATTGATTTGAGAAGCTCTTATGAGCCAGATAGTGGACAGGGTGGCATAAGCTTGTGTGAGCGCTCTTGATCCATAACCCGTATCCAGTCAGTCCAAAAATTTAGAGTGATATGGGCAAGATAATGAGGATATGTCGGAAAGATAGGAAAAGGAAAGAATAAGAAAATGATGATGATATGAGATTGAAATGTAATGATAAAGAGATTTATAGAATAATTTGCTATTAAAGATAAATGAAAATAACAATGTCTATATGAGCATGACATTTATACTTTTATGAAATAGAAATATGTTGATAGTCATGCATGCAAACATTTTAATGCACAAAATGATAATTGTTAATGCTTGTTGCATGATGTAGTATATTGCCTTCTTTATATGCACTACTAAGCTTAGAGCTTAGCGTGGAGTTTAATTTCCACACAGATATAGAAAGGTAGCTGAAGACGCTAGATAAAGCAAGCGGTGATCCCAGTCAAGTAAAGCAGCCGAGTCTTGAGAAAGTGGGTTACAAGTTTTGAAACTTTTGTATTTGACTTTTATATTAAAGAAGTGTTTGAGTTTGTAAAACTTACTTTTAAAGTTTGTTAAAAATTACTCTGATGTTAAAAATTACTATATTATGTAAATAAATTGTACTATGATTTTTATTTATATCTATATATACATGAATAAAAAAAATGTAAATATATATATATATATGAAGTATGAGAAAGAAAGGACATTAGCGCTCCCTCATCCGGGCACGTGCGGTTCGGGTGAGGAGGTGCTACAAGAGGAGTAGGGTTTGTTAACACCCGAACCTCTATAAATCTTTGTGTCTGATTTTCTCTATCCCTCCTATAATTAATTATTTATTTCCACACTTTAAAGTTTAATTTTTTTGAAACTCCAATTCAACCCCCCTTGTTGGCATAATATCTGGGAAACAATTGGTATCAGAGCCTTGTCTAGCATCGAAGCCTAAAAAGCGCTAGTAAAGAGTAAGATATGGCCAGTGAAGGATTCCAAAGTCTCAAACCTTACTTTGATGGAGCAAATTATGCCCATTGGAAGGTTAGGATGGAGACATACTTGGATAGTGAAGGAATTGAAGTTTGGGATAGTGTACGAATAGAATGGACACCACCAACCAGAAGTGGAGCTGATGGTGAAGAAGAAATCCTATCAAGAGATGATTGGACAGAGCCTCAAAGAAGAGCAAATTTCAAAAACAAGAAGGCAATGACAATCCTATCAAGCTCATTATCTATTGAAGAATGTGGGAGAATACAACACTGCTCAACAGCATATAGCATGTGGAAGACATTGGAGAACTATCATGAGGTAACTAAGCAAGTCAAATCCAAGAAGATTCAACTTCTAACCTTAGAATATTCTTCAAGATGAAATCCAATGAGTCAATCACAGACATGACCAACCGACTTCTATCCATTATAAATGGAATGAGGAAACTTGGGAAGCATATGAGTTTGGAAGATGTAAACAATAAAATCCTGAGAAGTCTTCCTCTTAAAGACTATGGTTCAAGAGTTGCTAGCATAGAAGAAGCAAATGAAGATATGAGCATCATGAATACTGATGTGTTGATTGGCAAACTTCTCACACATGAGATGGCAGTGAAGAGAGATAGAGAGCTTGAAGCAGAGCCAGAGAAAAGAAAGTCCTTAGCACTCAAAGCCTCTACTTCAAAATCTCAAGAAGAAAGTGAAGATGATGAAGAAATGAGTGATGATGAAAATGAGGACATCGCTATGCTTTCAAGGAGATTAAAAAGAATCATTGAGAAGAAAATGAGCAATTCCAGAAAACTCAGGCAAAGAAACCTCAAACAAACTTCTAATGACACACATAGAAGTAAGGAAGAGGTAAAATGCTATGAATGTGGAAAGAAAGGACATATCAAACCAGAATGTTCAAGGCTCAAGAAGCATAAGAGAAAATACCAAAGAGACAATGAGGATAAAGGTCATAAAGCCACATGGGATGACGAAAGCTCTTCAAGTGAAAAAGATGATAATGAAAGTGAATAGGTCAACCTATGCTTCATGGCTATTGAGGATCACGTCTCGGACAAAGTAAGATCACTACACTCATACTCTTTCAATAATGATAGTAGTGATAATGATAGTAATAGTGATAGTGATGGTGATGATGATGAGCAAAGTCTAATAGAAGAATTAAATATAGAATTAGAGAAATATAGAACTAAATTTAGTACCTATAGAAATAATATCTCTAATTTGAAAAATAAGATAGATGGTTTAGAAAAAGAGAACATAAAGCTTAAATCATCAAATGAATCTCTTCAAAAGTCATTAGATGAATATTCATCAAGACCCTCAACAACTTCATTGTTAAAAGAAAATAATACTTTGAAAAATGAAGTTGAGGAACTTAGAAATTCTATTTCAAAATTTCACAAAGGTAAAGAGGGCTTAGATACTCTCATTGTGTCTCAAAGATCACCCTTAATTAGACATGGTCTAGGATTTAAGGACACATCATCATCTTCTCATAAAACTATATTTGTTAAATCTAAAGAACCTAACATCTCCACACCTGTTAAGAAAGCACCAAGAAATAGGCATATTAATCCTTATGTATAGAAAAAGAATAATCATGCCTTTATGTATAAGAAGCATGCATCTAGAAAAATGCAAATTAATCATGATTGTGTATGCCATTGTTCTCAAAATCAGTCTAATAGAATTATGGCATTTAAATACATTGTAAGACCAAAAAGCAAGTTTAGACCTAAACAATGTAATTATTGTATGAAAATGGGTCACATAAATAAACATTGCTGGATAAGGAAGGCTCATTGGGAACCTTCATGTGCTAACCCCCAAGGACCCAAACTCATTTGGGTACTTAAAAATTGTACTTGACTTGTGATTCTATAGGTATGCCTCCAGTCCACAATAAACAAAAATGCGTGGCTAGTAGACAGTGGATGCTCAAGGCATATGACAGGAGACAAAGAACTCTTCAATGAAATCAAAAGTATTGATGGAGGTAAAGTTACATTTGGAAACAATGCAAAGGGTAAGGTAATTGGCATTGGTTCTATTGGTGTTAATGGTACTACTTTTATTAAGGATGTCTTACTTGTTGATGGCTTGAAACATAACTTGCTAAGCGTAAGTCAATTATGTGATAAAGGAAACAAAGTAATTTTTACTTCAAATAAATGTCTTGTAATTTCTATCGATGGTCAAGAAATATTTAAAGGAAATAGAGATATCAATACGTACATAATAAACTTACATGAACTACCTAACCATTCCTCTAAGTGTCTTGTGACTACTAGTGATGAATCTTGACTGCGGCATAGAAGACTTGGTCATGCTAACATGGACTTAATACAAAGTCTCAGCACGGAAGAGCTAGTAAAAGGATTACCAAAAGTTAAATATGAATAAGGCAAGACTAGTCGCAAAAGGATATAATTAGGAAGAAGGTATAGATTATGATGAAACATATGGACCTGTAGCTAGATTAGAAGCTATAAGAATACTCTTAGCATATGCATGTCACATGAATTTCAAACGTTTTCAAATGGATGTGAAAAGTGCATTTCTAAATGGTTATATAGATGAAGAAGTGTATGTAGAACAACCACCAGGTTTTGAAAGCTATGATTTTCCAAATCATGTTTTTAAACTTTCAAAAGCTATGTATGGTTTAAAACAGGCTCCAAGAGCTTGGTATGAGAGACTAAGTTCTTTTTTATTAGAAAATAACTTTACAAAGGGAAATGTTGACATTACACTATTTATCAAAAAGCATAAGCATGATATACTAATTGTTCAAATTTATGTTGATGATATAATATTTGGTTCTACTAATGAGTTGCTTTGTCAAGAATTTGCTAAGTGCATGACTAGGGAATTTGAAATGAGCATGATAGGAGAACTTAAGTATTTCCTTGGTCTACAAATAAAGCAAAGCAATGAGGGCATATTCATCAACCAATCCAAATATGCCAAAGATTTAATCAAGAAATTTGGTATGGAAGGATGCAAAAATGCCAAGACTCCTATAAGCACATCAACAAAATTGGACAAAGATGAAAAGGGTAAGAGCATTAATGAAAAGCTTTATAGAGGTATGATCGGATCACATTTATATCTTACTGCTTCTAGACTCGATATTATGTATAGTGTTTGCTTATGTGCACGATTTTAATCATGTCCTAAAGAATCTCATTTAAATGCTGTAAAAAGAATTTTAAGATATTTACATGGATCATTGCATCTAGGTTTATGGTATCCTAGGAATTCATCTTTTTATATTATAGGATATTCAGATGCAGACTATGCTGGTAGTCTTTTGGATAGGAAAAGTACTTCAGGTACTTGTCACTTCATTGGAGAATGTTTGGTTTCTTGGTTTAGCAAGAAACAAGTTTCAGTTGCTCTCTCAACTGCTAAAGCTGAATATGTAGCAGTTGGATGCTGTTGTACACAAATTCTTTGGATGAAACAACAACTTAAGGACTATGGTCATGAGATGAATCATATACCTATAAAATGTGACAACACAAGTGCTATAAATCTTTCAAAGAATCCTATTCAACACTCTAGAAGCAAACATATTGACATTAGACACCACTTTATTAAAAATCATGTTCAATATGGAGATGTTGCATTAGAATTTATAAGCACAGAAAATCAATTAGCATATATTTTCACTAAGTCTCTAAATGAGGAAAGATTTAATTTCATTAGAAGAGAACTTGGTATGATTGATGGATTAACCTTGTGATTGCAAAAATATGAAATTTTAATTGTTGATCTTAAATCATATCACAAGTTATAAGATAAAAATTTTGATGAGAATTCATGTTTTAAGGAGTAGAATCCTTGTTGAATTAATTTAGTCTCGTTGTAGGATTTAGTTTTAATTTGATGAAAAATTTAGGGGAGTCACGCCCGTGACAAATGTTCACGCCCGTGACTTAAATGGCCCAAAGAGGCAGTGTCGTTCATAACTTGGTTCACGATATGGTTCACGACTTCAAGTGGTGAAACTTATTTTCACGGCTTGAGTCACGCCCGTGAAAAGAGACTTTCACACCCGTGACTAATTTTCACTCCCGTGAAGAATTACACCCCAAAACTCACAGAAGCTTTCATGCATTGATTCACGGCTTGCTTCACGGGAATAAGTGGTGAAATTCAATCGTTCATGCCCGTGACTATTTATTCACCCCCGTGACCAATGATCATTCACGCCCGTGATATTCAAAGATCACGCCCGTGAACGTATTCATGCCTTCATTCACGGGTGGGACACTCCTTTAGCAAACCGTGAACATGAGCCTTCACGCCCGTGAAACCATAATTCACGCCCGTGAATGTATCGAATATATAAGAGAACAGCCGGTTACAACCTTCATTTCAACTCCTCATCTCCCAAAACCGCTCTCATTTACTTTCATTCATTAAGACATTGAAGATTACGACCCCAAAGACTTGAAATTTCACTATAAATACCACAAAAAGTTCGAATCTTCATTAGAAATCATACTTTTCTAGGGTTTTACATCAAATTTTCTGTCAAAATTATTTTCAACTCCATCAACAACAAATTTCTTCAAATATGGAGTCTGCTTCATCCAAGGGAAAAAGAAAGAATTCCCATGCACCTAAGAGGTATGCAGATTACCTCATGAACCGCATTCCGGAGAATTTCCATCCTCGGTATGCAACTTTGAAGAAGAGACCTCTTTTGTCATCAAGGTCCTTCGATTGGCAGACAGTCCGAAGTCTCGGGCTTGAGACGGCTATGACAGAGAAACTACAAGCCTGTCATCTCAAAGAGTTTGTTGAAATTCATCAGCCGACTCTGAGGGAGCCAACACTGGAATTCCTCAGCACCTTGCAGGTTTCAACTACTGGAGTGGTGAAATTCCAACTTTGCAACAATCCCAACACCCTCAGTGCCATTGAGTTTGGGGAATTATTCAGCCTACCATCTGAGGGCATCCTAAATGATACTGAGGTATAATTCTTTGCTCCTCCAGCCTGGACACATTTTGGCACCGGTTGCAGCTGGGATGTCAAGAAAACCAAGAGCACACATCTCAGGGCCTCAGTGCATAGATATTTACATAGGTTCCTAACCTATATCATTTTTGCTAGGGGAGAAAGTAATGGAACAATCAAGAAGTCAGAACTCTTCCTCCTTGAGATGGCTCGCAGGGGAGTCACAGTGGCACTTTCCAGATGGTTTGCTAACCATCTTCTCTACATTGCCACCAAGCCTACAGGAGACATTTTGATTGGGGCATATGTCACCAATATTGCAGTGAAGCTAAATTATTTGAAGCTGGATGACCATCACTTCAACATCATTCCTGCACATCCTCGAGATAGCTTGGATGTCGAGTCGTTCATCAAGATGGGAGCGGCTGTCAGAATCGTTTTTCAGAACGATATCTTCTACAGCTTCACCGACACTGCTGGAGAAATTATCTGGGAAGATAATGACACGGAGGATTTTAAAGCAGGCCTCCAGGGAGTCCAGCAGAAAAAGAGGGCTCGGGTTGAAGAATCCTCTCCAGCAGTCGAGCAGGACATCGGACAATCCTCAATTTCCACACCGTCCTTAGTGCAGCAGGTGGTTGACCTCTTGGCACCACGTTTTGAGCAGCTGCAGACTTCGATGGATGAGAGGTTGGAGAACCTCAAGGACTTCATGGAGACTCGGATGGACAGCCTTGAGGCTGAAGTAGCTACGCTTCGTGATAAGATGTCTGGCTAGGCGATAGGCTAGGATGTAGCCTAGATTTTTTTTAGCTTATTTGTTATATTTCTTTTGCTTGTGTAGGAAATTTTAAATTTCCTTTCTTAGTTTGTATCCTTTCCTTTATGATATATATATTTGCTTTTGTTTACTTCAATCTTCATATCCTTTTTGATTGATGACAAAAGGGGGAGAAAACTAGCAACATATGATAGGCAATATATGATAAGGGAGAATGGTATCAAACTAGAACTAGCAATTATAAGAATTTTGAATCAAAAAGTGAATTGACTTTGAAATGGATTAAAAATCTTGATTCAAAATTTCATATGCAAAGTATAAAAATTGAGCTTTATATATCTTAGATACAACTTAAGTTTGCTTTGCATATACCTTAAAGCAAGTTGCAAATAAAAATGTGCCATGATATACCTTAAATATACGTTACATATACTTCATATCTTAAAAAGGAATTATGATATATATTGGATATACTTCTCATATAACTTGTATATACTTAAAATCTAGTTCAATGCTACATCATTATTTACTATTCTTGCACATTATAATTTTTATCCTAAGTATATTTTGAGGGGGAGACTTCTCAAAATCACATATTGCTAGATTATTTGTCACCATAAAAAAGGGGGAGATTGTTAAACCTTGAGGGGTATTTCTGTCATTTTGATGATAACAAATAAATATAGCAATATTGTATTTAACATACTTGTTTTTGTAAGTATATTATACAGGACATGGATTAAAATAGCAAGAATGGAGAATTGAAAGAATAATCCTTGAGAGACAAAATTCAAGTAGTAACATGTTCACTGCCGTGACTCTAGGAGTCACTCCCGTGAAGGAAGCTAACCGTTACCAAAACCAACATTTGAAGTTCACGGCCATGAAGGAAAAACAAACCGTGAAGTAAGCATTTCAGTCACCCCCGTGAATAAAGGTGTCACCCCCGTGAATATTCATGCAATTTCATCCAGAGAGCTTCACGACCAGAGTCACCACTTGGATTACGACTGGGAAGATTGTCACGCTCATGAATGAGTATGTCACGCCCGTGACTCAATATGTCAAAACATTCCAGAGAGTTTCACGACCAAGGCCACCACTTCAGTCACGACTTGGGAAGAACTGTCACCCCCATGACAAGCATAGTCACGCCCGTGAACAATGAAAGAGAAAAATATTAGGCGCGATTTTTTGGTTGGTACAACGGCTAGTTTCTTATTTAATGCACCCCAACGACTATATTAAGCCATGGGAGTATAAATGGAAGTCATTTATGCATTAAGAAGAAGAGAATGATAAGAAAAACAAAAGAATAGCATATACTTCGAATTTAATTATTATTACAAGCTATTTGTACTTTCATACTTTGAGAACAAATCTATTCTCTGTAAAAATCTTTTTGCTCCTCATATTTGAGCAATTAAGATTTATAAGTGGTTCTCTCTTTAATCTTTACTCAAGTGAGCTTTGGGTATTTCTAGGTTAAGAGTAGAACACTTGTAAGGGTTAGTTGTGTGAACCTCCAAAACACAAATTAAAAGGTTGTTTGTGTGAGCCTGTAAAACACAAAGTGAAGGTTGTTTGTGTGAGCCTGTAAAACACAAAGTGAAGGTTGTTTGTGTGAGCCTGTAAAACACAAAGTGAATGTTGTTTGTGTGAGCCTGTAAAATACAAAGTGAAGGTTGTTTGTGTGAGCCTGTAAAACACAAGGAATTGGTTATTGTGTGAGCCATTAAAACACAAGGGATTTCTGGGTTAGGTATGAGCCAATGTGAGAAACACCATAGTTGGGAGTGAGCTTGTAAAACTCCATTGTAATACTTAGTGTGTTAGTGAAACTCCCAATTGCGATTGGGGAGAGTAATAGAGTTTGTTCACACCCGAACCTCTATAAATCTTTGTGTCTGATTTTCTCTATCCCTTCTAAAATTAATTATTTATTTATGCACTTTAAAGTTTAATTTTTTTTAAACTCCAATTCAACCCCCCTTCTTGGCATAATATCTGGGCAACACTAGCTTTATAGGTAATCACATTACCATCCATGTCAGTTTTCTTTTTGAAAACCCACTTGCACCCTATAGTCTTTATTCCTTCGGGTGGGTCAACCAAAGTCCATACTTGGTTTTCATACATGGAATCCATTTGACTTTATGGCTTGAAGCCATTTGTCAGATTTTGAACTATTCAGAACCTCTTCATAGGTTGTGGGCTCATCATTTTCTATGAGCAATACGTCGTTCTGTTCACTAATGAGAAATCCATATCTCTCTGGAACAGTTGTATCCTACTTGACTTACGAAGCTCTTGTGCTTTAGAAGGTTGAACTGTTATATCATCTGTATGAGTAACAAGCTCGGGTTCAGGCAGTTGATTAGCATCTGTTTGAGCATCTTGAACTTCCTAAAGTTCAATTTTGCTCCCACTATCTACTTTTAGAAGGAATTCTCTCTCTAAAAAGAGAGCATGTCTTGAAACAAAAACCTTTTGTTCCAAGGGGTGGTAAAATTGATATCCATATGATGCTTTTGGATATCCCACAAACAGATATCGTTCAGACTTAGCTTCTAGCTTATCTGACATTGTCCGCTTCACTTAAGCAGGACAACCCCAAATTCTCATGTAAGAAAATGTGGGCCTCTTGTTATACCATATCTCATATGGAGTAACATCGACTGACTTTGAAGGAACTCCATTTAATATATAAATGGCGGTTTCTAGTGCATAACCCCAAAAGGATTTAGGCAATTCTGCAAAACTCATCATAGACCTTACCATGTCTAACAAGGTTCGGTTTCTTCTTTCAGCCATACCATTGTGTTATGGAGTGTAAGGTGGAGTCCATTGAGATAAAATCCCATTATCCCTAAGATAATCTAGAAACTCTTGGCTCAAGTATTCACCTCATTAATCTGATTGAAGTGTTTTAATACTTTTTCCAAGTTATTTCTCTACTTTATTTCTGAATTCTTTGAACTTTTCAAAAGCTTTAGATTTGTATCTCATATGATACACGTATCCATATTGTGAATAGTCATCGATAAAAGTAATAAAGTAGATGAAACCAATAGCGTGTGTAGACATTGGACCACATACATTTGAATGTATTAAGTCTACAAGTCCATTAGCACGTTCACCCTTTCCCTTAAAGGGTAATTTAGTCATCTTGCCTAGTAAAGAAGATTCACATGTGTCATATGATTCATAATCAAATGACCCCAAACTACCACTTTTGTGTAGCGTAGCCATGCGTTTCTCACTTATATGACCAAGACGACAATGCCATAAATAAGATGATTTCAACATATCTTGTTTTTGCCTTTTATTATCATTGATGTTTAAAATTGGATTTGACATATCTAATATGTATATTCCATTGCATAATGTACCATTAACATAAAGAATTCCATTCAACATAATAGAACAACAATTGTTAGTAAAAGCTAAAAGGAAACCATCTTTATTTAGACTTGAAACATAAATAATGTTTTTAGTCAAAGCAGGTACATAATAGCAATTCTCCAAATTTAATATAAGCCCACTAGGGAGGGTCAATACATATGTTCCTATAGCTAATGTAGCAACCCTTGCTCCATTTCCAATGCGTAGGTCTAACTTTCCCTTATTGAGTTGTATACTGTTCCTTAGGCTCTGCATATCAGTGCATATGTGTGAGCCACAACCGGTATCTAATACCCATATATTATTATTGGAAACAGTATTAATTTCAATGACAAAAATACCTGAAGTAGATGGGGCATCAACTGCCTTCTTATTCAATGACTCCAAGTAAGCCTTGCAGTTTCTCTTCAAATGGCCATCCTTGCCATTATGGAAGCATGTCCCTTTTGGAGCAATCTCCTTGGCCTTTCTTTTGGCCACGCCTCCTTTAGGCTTCATGCACTGCTTCTTCTTCTTAAGGTTCTTCCTTTTAGAACTTGAAGAGTCCACCAGCATCACAGCCTTATTGGCCTTCTTGACAGATGGCTCAACTGTTTTAAGGAAGTTAATCAGCTCAGGAATAGAGGAAGAGATTTGGTTCATCCTATAGTTAAGCACAAAATGTGAATAACTATCAGACAAACCGATTAGAATTAAGTCAATACTTAATTCATGGTCCACCACAAATACCAAGGTGGCCAACCTCTCAATATAGCCATTCATCTTCAATGCATAGTGCACTAGAGATGTCCCTTCAACCATCTTAGTGCAGAAGAGCAACCTTGAAGTTTTGAACCTTTCGGAATGTGCTTACTCATCAAAAAGCTCTCTTAGATGGTATACTATGGAATTAGCATCCATAGCCTTATGCTGCTTTTGCAACTCAGCTAGCATAGTATGTCCAATCTTTTCGGATTTGAGAACTATTCTCAAATTCCTTAGCCAATCTAAAAAATTGGGCCCAGTCAACTTATTTGATTCCATTAGCGATCGCAAATTCACACTTGTCATGATGATGATTCTAGCAACCTAGATGTAAAATAGAACATGTTAGAATATACATAAAATGCATGTTTATTAGGTCCTTAATAAATCACATTATGGCTCCCACTATTTTATAGTGAATCCATAGCCCTCACTACGAACTTGAGAAAACTTATATGGAAGTTCTCCTAGTGGGTCGATATCCAACTAGCTAAGAATAACCTTGAGGCAACTCAACAAGCTATCCTTAGTTTGGTTGGTAGGTATCTAACCCATAGCAATTGCATTATTCATGCAACTATCAAATCTTGTGCTATCAACTTATTGATGTGTGCACATACATTGGGTTATCAACTCTGATATGTGTACATCTCATGTATACAAACCCAACTTCACCTCCAATACACATTAACATTGGCGCAAATCCAACAAGTTAATAATATCGGTTAAGTGTAACCCATTAATCGTGAAATCTAATTTCAATGGATTGAACATATTCTTATAGAGTGAGCTTGAGGCAACTCAACAACCCTAACTCTAGAAGAACTCTGGTTCTCCCCATATTAATGGAAGGCGTAAGACTTAATTGTTCATTTAGTGAGGGATTTCTTTGTTAAGTCTCATCAAGTTATTATTTCATGCTTTTATATATCATACATTCATCACATTGATATATAAAGATAGTTACATTAACTATATGACATGATTATGGACATACTAAAGTCAAACTCTTCAGCTAAAAGAGATTGACTAGGTCTTACCTAGGTATATGCATGAATTTACAACCCAAAATAGAAATCAAATTCCTTTTTCTAAGTCTTCTTGTTTATGGTACCATCTCTTTTGCTTCTTGCTCCTTTGTATTTTCATTCTATCCTAATCCTATATAATCTAATTACATATTTCAAATTATAGAAAACCTCAATTTACATTTGAGGGGAGTAAGATGAGAAGAGAAATACATAAGAAAGAAAAAAAAGGTAGGGACATGCAGACCCTATTTACCATAAAACAAAATAATTCTATGCATGCTCAATCTCATTGGGCCTAAGTCCATAATCATCCATCATGCCTTTTCATACACCCCTAACATGCATACTCTAATGCATAAAAATGATAATTTTGGATTTCAATTTATAAATCGATTCAACACTTGAATCGAAATTGCCTATATGTATTCTTTCAGTTAATTTAATTTTGTATGTCATTTTAAAGTGGAATGTAATATTTAATCAAATTAAATTAAATTCCATATTTCCAAAAATAATTCAAAATTAATTCTCCTTAAAATCAGAATATTATGATATTAAAATTAAACAATTTAATTTTAATATACATACCAATTTCTAGTCATACTAGAATTACAATTGCACAACTTAAATTAATTCAAAATTAATTTCCAAAACTTCTAAAAATTTCCACAACATCAAATCACCATTCTATCCAAGACCATTTTACTCATTCTCTATATCTTCAATGCGTGTGAGCCATTAGGTTCCCAGTTATGTTGGCCACTTAAATTAACAATTCATTTAAGCAGGTCATGAGCAGTATCTAGTAACACATCCTGACCCATAATTGATCAGAAAGTCAGTGGTTTGACTACGAACCTTTCCATAGACAATTTCTGTGCAATTATTCCTTTCACCAATCTATACCCCACTTGGTTCAGAGTATGTGTCAACTCCCACTATACTGACTACGTCACGTCTAGTCCAAGTAATGTTAGTTCTTGTCCTTGAGGCTCATTACTCTATCAGGTATGTCATTGAAGACTATCTTTATGACATTTCCACTCCGGCCAGAGATTCCTGAGTAATGACCATGACAAGAGGCCATGGGTATACACTCCTTCTATCAAGAGTGGTAAATCCTTTGTTGGTTACCCAATTACCTTCGAATACCTCAAGCTGTATCCAATCACCACCCTATGAGCTACCTCTCTGAGGCAACAAGGAATAGTGTCAAAATACAAAATCAATATTTAAGATATCCTTGAGTACCTCAAGTCTAAGGATACTTGCACCATTGCTATGATGCGACTATCATTGACATTTGAATAGATTATCCATATGATTGTCTCATAGTTGGTCATCCAATGTACTTAGCTACACTTAGCAAGCATCCACATGTTAACTCTAAACATCTCATGTTTATAGATTATGAGATCCACTACTCGATCCAATCAAGGAGTGTAAAATGTGCTAGACTGTCTGGATTAATAATGTCTTGTCTTATTAATCCTATGACTATGGATAATTTCAATACTAACATAATTACACATGATAAGAATCTCAATATCATGATCTCATCATGATTTCCTTCATGCTATTTTCAATAAATTAATAATAATAATAGGTAATAATATAAAATTTATAAAATAAATCTAGTTGCAAAGATATAAAATGTGTATTTGGTAGCCACTTGTATTTTGCAGCCATAGGTGTGGTCGCAAAATTGCAACCATTGTTCCACTTCAACAGCCACAACTTCACGACCACACTATGTGGTTATTAATTGACCCACTTAGTCTTCCCTTTTATGCATTTACTAACCATGGGGCCACTTGCCCACATGGTTGCTATTTTTAGTGACCACGTGCCCACGTGTTCATAATCTAGATACCATACCAAAATTTGGCCTCTAAGTTGGCTTAGCGATTAGATGTTTTATGACTATGGGTTTTGGTCATTATGCTATCTCTGAGCCCCTTTAGCACCACTTTGTGTAGTCGCTACTTTGGTAAATGTTTTTGTAGTGATTGATGAGATAGCCCTTTTCTTTCCATTGATCTTCTTGCCTTTTAGGAATGTTGTTTGTTCATTATATGTCTTAACCATCCACTTTTCAACTAGTTGACACCAATTTCAATTATTGTGAATTTTAAGGTATGCCTACAAAAATCAAGTAATGGAGCATTTTGGTATCCATTTAAGCTTGGGCCATAGGGGTTAGCATTAGAAGGATCCAGATTGTTAGAGGAGTGCTCTAAAAGCAATCACCTTTAGCACTTATTGTACAAATTTATTTGATTAATAAAAGGCTTTTTCATTAATTTGATGTGCATTTGATATACAATTGATAAGTGATCTTAAATCAATTAATGAAGTCCTTGATACATAATTATTCAAAATTATTAATGAATTTATTTAATAATATTAGTAATCATTATTTATATTATTAATATTTACAATTGAATAATAATAATAAAAAAGTAATATAAAATGTAATTGCAATATATTAAATAGTAAAAGTGCAATACAAAGATATTTTTAATATAAAAAATGTAATATTGGTCATAAAAATACAAACACTAAAGACTGATTATCAGGTGGTGGCTAACTATAGCTTGGGTGTGGAGCATATGATGCATCTTCTTCTCCATCACATGCCCCATATTCATCTAAAGTGCCTAATTTTTTGCTGTAACTAAGATTGCGATGCCTCAAGCGATTTGATCTGTTGGTGAGCTGCCTTAAGATGGGGGTGATGTGGAGGTTGAGGCTTCAGATGCAGAACTAGATGTCTTATTTTAGCTTGTCCCATTCATGTACCCGTTCTACAATGAAGCCTTAATAGCTTGCAGGAAGATATGGTCCTTATCCTTCTAAGTCAAATCAATATGCTTACTAGATTCATCCCTAGATGCCTCAACAATAAGCTTTTGAATATGTTCCTATAGCGAAATGTCATATCAAATGAGCAATTCTGACTTAATTAAAATGTAAAAAAAGTATAGAGCACTTACTCGCACTTGTCTTGTGAGCTGTTTCATATACTCTCTAGACCCATTAGGAGCTCTCCTTATATATGTTTCGTTGAACAGTCGTACCTTGCTTGGAGGGGGCATCCTGTGACATCTCCTGAAATAAAAAATAAATTACATATTATATACGCATAAGTTGGTGGATTTTATTAAAGTGTTAAAAAAATAAGTGTTCTTACAATACATCTAGCGTGTTGAGCAATCGAGATAGACTTGTAAATATGTCATGATGGCCCCAATCCTTGATCGCCCGTCTCACTATTATGGTTTCTTGGTTAATGCTTCCTTACCATTTGGAATGAGGCATCACTCCATTTATGCTGCCAACTCTCCTCCATCACTTTTAGCATAAAAGTGGGTCATCCTCTAACTCTTTAACGGTAGAACATATCCGTGTATCTCTTATCCATGATTTCTCAAACAATTCCCAATCATATTGTTGAACCTCGAGGGGTATTTCTGTCATTTTGATGCTAACAAATAAAATTGCAATAATGTATTTAACATACTTGTTTCTAAGTTTATTGAATAGGGTATGGAATATGATGCAAGAATGGAAAATGGAAGACTAACCTTAAAAAGATAAAAATTGAAGAAATAGCATGTTCACGCCTGTGATAAAGCTTAGCGCTAACTACCTAATATTTAAAGTTCATGGCCAAGAAGGATTATAGCAACCGTGAGTGATCATATCAATCATGCCCGTGAAATAAAGTCATGCCCATGAGAAAACATGTCAAATTCCTCCAAAGAGCTTCACGGCCAGAGTCACCACTTGGACCACGGCTTGGAAGGATGTTCACGCCTGTGAAATAATAATGTCACGCTCGTGATCAAACACTTCAAATCCTTCTAGAATGCTTCATGGCCAAAGTCACCACTCAAGTCACGGCTTGAAAGAACAGTCACGACCGTGACACACATTTTTATGACTTTGAAAGAAGAAATTGAAACATGTCATGCACAAAATTAAGAATTGGTGCAACGGCTATTTTCGCATTAAATTCAACCAAACGACTATAATTCTCCATGGTAGTATAAATGCAAGTCATTTATGAATCCAGAACAAGAGAATAGAAAATACTTCGAATCAAAATCTTGTTATAGCCATTTGTGCATTTACTACTTTCAAACAAACATTAATTCTCTATAAAAAATCTTTTTGCTCATTATTTTTTGAGCATTATAGATTTATGAGTGTTTCTCTTTGTAATCTACTACTCAAGTGAGGTTGGGTATATTGGGTTAAGAGTAGAACACTTGTAAGGGTTATTTGTGTGAGCCATTAAAACACAATGAATTGGTTTATTGTGTGAGCCATTAAAACACAAGGGATTTCTGGGTTAGGTGAGATCCATTGATAGAAACACCATAGTTGGGAGTGAGCTTGTAAAACTCCATTGTAACACTTAGTGTGTCAGTGAAACTCCCAATTGAGATTGGGGAGAGGAGTAGGGTTTGTTAACACCCAAACCTCTATAAAAAATTCCTGTGTGATATCTTCCTATCCCTACTCTACTTAATTTTTCTTTCCGCACTTAAAAGTTAAGAATTTTTAATATCCAATTCAACCCCCCTTCTTGGTTCAATTTCTGGCAATAATTGGTATCAGAGCTTAGTCTAGCATCGAAGCCTAAACAGTGCTAGTAAAGATCAAGAAATGGCCAATGAAGGATTCCAAGGTCTCAAGCCTTACTTTGATGGAGCAAATTATGCTCATTGGAAGTTCCGGATGGAGACATATCTGGATAATGAAGGAATTTGTTGTCTAGATATTAAGCCAATAAAGGGGGTTGAATTGGAGATTTAAAAATTTAACTTTAAAGTGCGAAAATAAAAATTAATTTGAGGAGGGATAGAGAAATTTGACACAAGGATTTTTATAGAGGTTCGGGTGTTAACAAACCCTACTACTCTCCCCAATCGCAATTGGGAGTTTCACTAACACACTAAGTGTTACAATGGAGTTTTACAAGCTCACTCCCAACTATGGTGTTTCTCACAATGGCTCACACCTAACCCAGAAATCCCTTGTGTTTTAATGACTCACACAATAACCAATTCCTTGTGTTTTACAGGCTCACACAAACAACCTTTACTTGTGTTTTAAAGGCTCACACAACTAACCCTTACAAATGTTCTACTCTTAACCCATAAATACCCAAAGCTCACTTGATAATAAATGATTACAAAGAGAAACACTTACAAATCTTTATTGCTCAATAAATGATGAGCAAAAAGATTTTCGTAGAGAATAGATATTTGTTATGAAGGTATTAAATGTACAAACAGCTTGTAATAAGATTTTGATTCAAAGTATTTGCTATCTTCTTGTACATAATGCATAAATGACTTGCATTTATACTCTCATGGCTAATTATAGCCGTTAGAGTGCATTTAATATGAAACTAGCCGTTGCACCAACCCAAATAATCGCACCTGACATTTTTCTCTTTCATCTTTCACGGGCGTGACTATGTTTGTCACTGGCGTGAATGTTCTTCCAAGTCGTGACTGAAGTGGTGACCTTGGTCGTGAAGCTCTCTGGAAGGTTTTGAAACATTGGGTCACAGGCGTGACATATATCTTCACGGGCGTGACAAACTTCCCAAACGTGATCCAAGTGGTGACTTTGGTCGTGAAGCTCTCTGGATGAAATTGTCATGAAGGTTCACGGGCGTGACATTTAATTCACAGGCATGATTTAAATGTGCATTTCACGATTTGTTGTCTTCCTTCATGGCCGTGAACTTCAAATGTTGGTTTTGGTGACAGGTAGCTTTTTTACAGGCATGACACATAGGGTCCAAGGCTGACCATGCTACTTCCTTAATTTTATCTTTCAAGGATTAATCTTCCATTCTCCATTCTTGTTATTTTATTCCATACCTTGTTTAATAGACTTAGAAAACAAGTATGTTAAATACAATATTGCTATTTTATTTGTTATCATCAAAATAACAGAAATACCCCTCAAGGTTTAACAATCTCTCCCTTTTCGATGGTGATAAATAATCTAGCAATATGTGCTTTTGAGAAGTCTCCCCCTCAAAAGATACTTAGGATAAAAATTGATGAAATGCAAGAATTTGTAAAGAATGATGTAGCATTGAAATAAATTTTCTAGTTTTAAGTATATGCAAGTTATATGCAATGTATATCCAATATATACCAAAATTCTCTTTAAGTCATGAAGAATATGTAAGGTATATTTAGAGCATATCAAGGCATATTCATTTATGCAACTTGCATTAAGGTATATGCAAAGTATACTTAAGATATATCTAATGTGTATAAACCTCAATTTCATACTTGCATATTCATTTTGAATCAAAGTTTAAGTATTGATAATTTCTCCCTACTTAACTTCAATGTATTTGTAGGTTCTTATTTTTGATTCAAAATTCATTTATATTAATATATTGCTAGGTTCTCCCCCTTTTATCATCAACAAAAAGAATATAAAGATACAAAAAAAACAAAGCAAATATATTAATGTTTGCATTCACGGGCGTGAAATATGTAGTCATGGTCGTGAATAGTTGTAATGTCATGACCGTGAACCTATTCACACCTTTATTCACGGGTAGAGCACCCCTTCGGCAAACCTTGAAACAAAGCGTGACTCAAAGCGTGAACGTCTCTGTGAGTTTTAGGTGAAAATGTTCACGGGTGTGAAAATGCGTCACGGGAGTGAATGAAGTCGTGAACTAAAGCTTCACTACTTGAAGTCGTGAACTAAAGCTTCACTACTTGAATTCGTGAACGATATCGTGAATCAAGTCGTGAAAGACATTGCCTCTTTTGGCTATTTAATTCTTGGGCGTGAACATATGTCACGGGCGTGAATTGTCTAAAATTTTCATCGAATAAAATTAAGTCCTAAAACAAGACTAAATCATTTCTGTGAAGATTCTATCCCTTATAACATAAAAGTTTCATCAAATTTACTACCTTATATCTAGTGATATGATACAAAATCAAGATTATCACTTAGGATTTGACAATTTAGTAATCACAAGGTTAATCCATCAATCATACCAAGTTCTCTTCTAATGAAATTAAATCTTTCCTCATTTAGAGACTTAGTAAAAATATCTGCCAATTGATTTTCTGTGCTTAGAAATTCTAATGCAACATCTCCGTATTGAACATGATCTATAATAAAGTGGTGTCTAATGTCAATACGCTTACTTCTAGATTATTGAATGACATTCTTTGAAAGATTTATAGCACTTGTATTGTCACATTTAATAGGTATATGGTTCATATCATGACCAAGTCCTTAAGTTGTTGTTTCATCCAAAAAATTTGAGTGCAACAACATCCTGCTGCTACATACTCTGCTTCAGCAGTTGACAGAGCAACTGAAACTTGTTTCTTGCTAAACCAAGAAACTTGTTTCTTGCTAAACCAAGAAACTAAACACTCTCAAATAAAGTGACAAGTACCTGAAGTACTTTTTCTATCTAAAAGACTACCAACATAGTCTGCATCTGAATATCCTATAATATAAAAGGATGAATTTTTAGGATACCATAAACCTAGATGCAATGATCCATGTAAATATCTTAGAATTCTTTTTACTGCATTTAAATGAGATTCTTTTGGACATGATTGAAATCGTGCACACAAGCAAACACTATACATTTTGTCGGGTCTAGAAGCAGTAAGATATAAAAGTGATCCGATCATACCTCTAAAAAACCTTTTCATTAATGCTCTTATCCTTTTCATCATTGTCCAATTTTGTTGATGTGCTCATAGGAGTCTTGGCATTCTTGCATCCTTCCATTCCAAATTTTTTGATTAAATCTTTGGCATATTTGGATTGATTGATGAATATGCCCTCATTGCCTTATTTTATTTGTAGACCAAGGAAATATTTAAGCTCTCCCATCTTGCTCATTTCAAATTCCCTAGTCATACACTTAGCGATTTCTTGACAAAGCAATTCATTAGTAGAACCAAATATTATATCATCAGCATAAATTTGAACAATTAGTATATCATGCTTATGCTTTTTAATGAATAATGTGGTGTCAACATTCCCCTTTATAAAGTTATTTTCTATGAGAAAAGAACTTAGTCTTTCATACCTTGGGGCTTGTTTCAAACCATATAAAGCTTTTGAAAGTTTAAAAACATGATTTGGCAATTCATAGCTTTCAAAGCCTGGTTGTTGTTCTACATAAACTTCTTCTTCTATATAACCATTTAGAAATGCACTTTTCACATCCGTTTGAAAGAGTTTGAAATTCATGTGACATCCATATGCTAAAAGTATTTTTATGGCTTCTAATCTAGCTACAGGTGCATAGGTCTCATCATAATCTATTCCTTCTTCCTGATTATAAACTTTTTCAACTAATCTAGCCTTATTCCTAGTTATTGAACCTTGTTCATCTAGTTTATTTCTAAATACCCATTTGCTACCTATAATTTAATGATCTTTGGGTTTAGGTACTAAGGTCCATACCTTACTTCTCACAAATTGGTTGAGTTCCTCTTGCATGGCAATTACCCAAATTTCATCATTAAGAGCCTCATCAACATTTTTAGGCTCAATTTGAGAAATAAAAGCAAGGTCAGTGGCTAAATGTTTGAAATTAGATATAGTACTTACTCCCCTTGGGAGATCGCCAATGATTTGCTCTTTTGAATGATCTTTTGTCATTCTCCATTCTTTTGGGAGTTCTTGCCCGTTTTCTTCTTAAGCTTGAGGTAGAGAATCATTTTGATGTGAATCTTCTTAATCATTTTCTTCTTTTCCATTTTCAAGATCAAGTCTTTCCATGTTACCTACAACATCATCAAGAACACTAGCTTTCATAAGATCAAGTCTACTAGATTCATTAAAGACAACATGCATAGGTTCTTCAATAGTTAATGATCTTTTATTAAATACTCTATATGCTTTGCGAGTTGCAGGGTATCCTAAAAAGTAACCTTCATCAGATTTAGAGGCAAAATTTCCAAGGTTGTCCTTGGTATTCAATATGAAGCATTTGCATCCAAATACTCTAAAGTATGATATCAAGGGCTTTCATCCATTCAATAGCTCAAATGAGGTTTTGTTTAAAAGAGGTATTTTGAAAACTCGATTTGAAATATAACATGCAGTGTTTGTGGCTTCTGCCCAAAAGTAAATTGGTAAACCATACTCCTTGAGCATTGTTCTAGCCATTTCAATTAAAGTTCGATTTTTTCTTTCAAATACCCCATTTTGTTGAGGTATGCTAGGAGATGAGAAATTCTGTGAAATGCCATGTTCAAGACAAAAACTTTCAAAGTTTTCATTTTCAAATTCTTTGCCATGATCACTTCTTATCTTTGAAATACAATACCCTTTTTCATTTTGAACTCTTTTAGCAAAATTTTTGAAGTTTTCAAAAGCATCACTCTTTTGAGTTAAGAAAATTACCCGAGTAAATCTAGAGTAATCATCTATGATGACAAAGGCATAATGTTTACCTCTTAAGCTAGCAATTTTAGTAAGTCCAAATAAGTCTAAGTGCAGGAGTTGAAGAGGTTTTGAGGTACTTACAATTCTTTTGGCTTTGAAGGATGACTTGTGTTGCTTTCCTCTTTGGCAAGGTTCACATGTCTTACCTTTTTCAAATTTGACTCTTGGCAGTCCTTTTACTAGTTTTCCTGTGCTGAGGCTTTGTATTAAGTCCATGTTAGCATGACCAAGCCTTCTATGCCATAGCCAATATTCATGACTAGTGGTCACAAGACACTTAGAGGAATGGTTAGATAATTCATGTAAGTCTATTATGTATGTGTTGACATCTCTATTTCCTTTAAATATCTCTTGATCATCGATAGAGATCACAAGACATTCATTGGAAGTAAAGATTACTTTGTTTCTTTTATCACATAATTGACTAACACTCAATAAGTTATGTTTCAAGCCATCAACAAGTAAGGCATCTTTAATAAAAGTAGTATCATTAATACCAATAGAACCAATGCCAATTACCTTACCCTTAGCATTGTTTCCAAAGGTAGTTTTATCTCTATCAATACTTTTGATTTCATTGAAGAGTTTTTTTTATCTCCTGTCATATGCCTTGAGCATCCACTTTCTACTAGCCAAGCATTTTTGTTTATTGTGGACTTGAGGCATGCCTATAGAATCACACTTCAAGTATGATTTTTAGGTACCCAAATGAGCTTGGTTCCTTGGGGGTTAGCACATGAAGGTTCCCAATGAGCCTTCCTTATCCAACAATATTTATTTATATGACCAATCTTCATACAATAATTACACTGTTTAGGTCTAACATTGTTTTTTGGTCTAACATTGTTTTTTGGTCTTACAATATATTTGAATGCCATATTTCTATTTAACTGATTTTGAGAACTATGGCATGTACATTCATAATTAATTGATGCTTTTCTAGATGCATGCTTCTTATACATAAAGGCATGATTATTCTTTTTATGTATAGAAGGTTTAATATGCTTATTCCTTGGTGCTGTTCCAACAAGTGTGGAGATGTGAGGTTCACTAGACTTAACAAAGATGGTTTTGTGAGAAGATGATGATGTGTCCTTAATTCCTAGACCGTGTCTAATTAAAGGTGGTCTTTGAGACACAATGAGAGTTTCTAAACTCTCTTTTCCTTTGTGGAATTTTGAAATTGAATTTCTAAGTTCCTCAACTTCATTTTTTAAAGTCTTATTTTCTTTAACCAAGGAATTAGTTGAGAGTTTTGATGAGTGTTCATCTAATGATTTTTGAAGAGATTCATTAGATGATTTAAGCTTAATGTTCTCCTTTTCTAAAGCATCCATTTTGTTTGTCAATAAGTACTGAATTTACTTCTATATTTCTCTAATTCTATATTCAATTCTTTTATAAGGCTTTGCTCATCATCATCATCATCACTATCACTATCATTATCATTATTACTACTATCATTCTTGAAAGAGTATGAGTGTAGTGATCTTACCTTATTCGAGACATGATCCTCAATAGCCATGAAGCATAGGTTGACCTCTTCGTTTGCATTATCATCTCTTTCACTTGAAGAGCTTTCGTCATCCCATGTGGCTTTGTGACCTTTCTCCCCATTGTCTCTTTGGTATTTGCTCTTATGCTTATTGAGCCTTGGACATTCTGGTTTGATATGTCCTTTCTTTCCACACTCATAGCACTTTACCTCTTCCTTACTTCTTTGTGCATCATTAGAAGTTTGTTTGAGGTTTCTTTGCCTGAATTTTCTAGAGTTGCTCATTTTCTTCTCAATGATTCTTTTCAGTCTTCTTGAAAGCATAACAACGTCCTCATTTTCATCATCACTCATTTCTTCATCATCTTCACTTTCTTCTTGAGATTTTGAAGTAGAGGCTTTGATGCAAACACTTTTCTTTTCTCTAGCTCTGCTTCAAGCTCTCTATCTATTTTCACTGCCATTTCATGTGTGAGAAGTTTGCCAATAAGCACATCAGTATTCATGAAGCTCATGTATTCATTTGCTTATTCTATGCCAGTAACTCTTGAGCCATAGTCTTCAAGAGGAAGACTTTTCAGGATTTTGTTGTTTATATCTTCCAAGCTCAGATGCTTCCCAAGTTTCCTCATTCCATTTATTATGGCTAGAAGATGTTGGTCATGTCAGTGATTGACTCATTGGATTTCATCTTGAAAAGCTCATATTCTGAGGTAAGAAGTTGAATCTTCTTGGATTTGACTTGCTTAGTTCCTTCATGATAATCTTCCAATGTCTTCCACATGTTGTGGGCAGTGTTGTATTCTTCCATGTTGCCCAGATATTAGACCAAGAAGGGGGGTTGAATTGGAATTTCAAGAATTAAACTTTAAAGTGCGGAAATAAAATTGTTAATTTTAGAAAGGATAGAGAAAATCAGACACAAAGATTTATAGAAGTTCGGGTATTAACAAACCCTACTCCTCTCCCCAATCGCAATTGGGAGTTTCACTAACACACTAAGTGTTACAATGGAGTTTTACAAGCTCACTCCCAACTATGGTGTTTCTCACAATGGCTCACACCTAACCCAGAAATCCCTTGTGTTTTAATGGATCACACAATAACCAATTCCTTTGTGTTTTACAGGCTCACACAAACAGGCTCACACAAACAACCTACACTTTGTGTTTTACAAGCTCACACAAACAACCTACACTTTGTGATTTACAGGCTCACACAAACAACCTACACTTGTGTTTTATAGGCTCACACAAACAACCTACACTTTGTGTTTTACAGGCTCACACAAACAACCTACACTTTGTATTTTACAGGCTCACACAAACAACCTACACTTGTGTTTTACAGGCTCACACAAACAACCTTTTAATTTGTGTTTTGGAGGTTCACACAACTAACCCATACAAGTGTTCTACTCTTAACCCAAAACAACCCAATGCTCACTTGAGTAAAGATTACAAAGAGAACCACTTATAAATCTTTATTGCTCAATTATGAGGAGCAAAAAGATTTTTACAGAGAACAGGTTTGTTCTCAAAGTATAAAATTACAAGATAGCTTGTGATTTGAAGTATATGCTAATCTTTTGTTTTTCTTGTCATTCTCTTGTTTCTTAATGTATAAATGACTTCCATTTATACTCCTACGGCTGAATATAGCCGTTGGGGTGCATTAAATAAGAAACTAGCCGTTCTACCAACCAAAAAATTGCGCCTGACATTTTTCTCTTTCATTGGTCACGAACGTGAATATGCTTGTCACGGGGGTGACAGTTCTTCCTAACCCGTGACTGAAATGGTGACCTTGGTCGTGAAGCTCTCTGGTATGTTTTGACATATAGAGTCACGAGCGTGACATTAATCATTCACTGGCGTGACACTCTTCCCAGCCGGGAGACAATTGGTGACTCTGGTGGTGAAGCTCTCTGGATGAAATTGTATGAAGCTTCACAGGGGTGACACCTAGCTTCACGGGGGTGACATTCTTCCCAGCCGTGAGCCAAGTGGTGACTCTAGTGGTGAAGCTCTCTGGATGAAATTGTATGAAGCTTCATGGGGGTGACACCTTTAGTCACGGGGGTGACTGAAATGCCTACTTCACGGTTTGTTTTTCCTTCATGGCTGTGAACTTCAAATGTTGGTTTTGGTAAGGGTTAGCTTCTTTCACTGGAATGACTCCTAGAGTCACGACAGTGAACATGCTACTTCTTGCTTTTTGTTTCTCAAGGATTATTCTTCCAATTCTCCATTCTTGCTATTTTAATTCATGTCCTATATAATATACTTACAAAAACAAGTATGTTAAATATACTATTGCTATATTATTTGTTATATGAGAAGTATGTCCAATACATACCATAATTCCTTTTCAAGTCATAAAGTATATGTAAGGTATATTTAAGGTATATCATGGCATGTTTTTATTTGTAACTTGCTTTTAAGGTGTATGCAAAGTATACTTAGGGTATATTTAAAAAACTCAGTTTTTTAATTATCTACTTTGCATCTAAAAAGTTGAATCAAGATTTTTAAATCAATTCAAAGTCTGTTCACTTTTTGATTCACAATTCTTATATTGTTAATTCGATACTACTTTCCCTTATCATATTTTCCCTATCATATATTGCTAGTTTTCTCCCCCTTTTGTCATCAATCAAAAAGAATATGTAGATTGAAGTAAACAACAAAAAAAAAACAAATATATATCATAAAGGAAAGGATACAAACTAAGAAAGGAAATTTAAGATTTCCTTCATAAGCAAACATAAAAAAAAGCTAAAAATGATCAAATTTAGGCTACACTCTAGCCTATCTCCTAGCCAGACATCCTATCACGAAGCCTAGCTACCTAAGCTTCAAGGCTGTCTATCCGAGACTCCATGAAGTCCTTGAGGTTCTCCAACCTCTCATCCATGGAAGTCTGCAGCTGCTCGAGACGTGGTGCCAAGAGGTCGACCACTTGCTGCGCTAAAGATGGTGTGGAAGCTGAGGACTGTCCAATGTCCTGCTCGATTGCTGGAGGTGCTTCCTCAATCTGATCCCTCTTTTTCTGTTGGACTCCCTGGAGGCCTGCTTTAAAATCCTCCGTGTCATTATCTTCCCAGATAATCTCTCCAGCAGTATCAGTGAAGCGGTAGAAGATATCGTTCTGAAAAATGATTCTGACAGCTGCTCCCATCTTGATGAATGACTCGACATCCAGCCTATCTCGAGGATGTGCAAGAATGATGTTGAAGTGATGGTCATCCAGCTTCAAATAATTGAGCTTCACTGCAATATGGGTGACATATGCCCCAATCAAGATATCTCCTGTGGGCTTGGTGGCGATGGAGAGAAGATGGTTTGCAAACTATCTGGAAAGTGCCACTGTGACTCCCCTGCGAGCCATCTCAAATAGGAAGAGTTCTGACTTCCTAATAGTTCCATTGCTTTCTCCTCGAGCAAAAATACTATAGGTTAGAAACCTATGCAAATACCTGTGTACTGGGGCTACGAGATGAGTGCTCTTTGTCTTCTTGACATCTCAGCTGCAACCGGTGCCGAAATGTGTCCAGGCTGGAGGAGCAAAGAATTCTACCTCAGTCTCATTTAGAACGCCATCAGATGGTAGGTTGAACAATTCTCCAAATGCGGTGGCGCTGAGGGTGTTTGCATTATTGCAGAGTTGGAATTTCACCACTCCAGTTGGTGAAACCTACAAGGTGCTGAGAAATTCCAGCGTTGGCTCCCGCAGAGTTGGCAGATGAATTTCAACAAATTCTTTTAGATGACAGACTTCAAGTTGCTCTGTCATAGCCATCTCAAGCCCTAGAGTACAGACTGTCTGCCATTCGAAGGACCTTGATGATAAAATAGGTCTCTTCTTCAAAGTTGCATACCGAGGATGACAACTTTCTGGAATGATGTTCATGAGGTAATATGAATACCTCTTCGGTGCATGGGACTTCTTTCTCTTTCCCTTTGATGAATCAGACTCCATATTTGAAGAATTTAGTTATTGATGGAGCTGAAGAAAAGTTTTGACAGAAATTTTGATGAAAGACCCTATAAGTGTATGATTTCTGCAGAGGATTCGAACTTTTGGTGGTATTTATAGTGAAATTTCAAGTATTTGGGGTCGGAATCTTCAATGTCTTAATGAAAGAGAGTAAATGAGAGCAGTTTTGGGAGATGGAGAGTTGAAATGAAGGTTGTAACTTGCTGTTTTCTTATATATTCGATACATTCATGGGCGTGACTTATGGTTTCACGGGCGTGACTAGTTGTGTTCACGGTTTGCTGAAGGAGTGTTCCACCCGTGAATGAAAGCGTGAATACATTCACGGGCGTGATTGATGAACGTCATGGGTGTGAAGGATCATAGATCTCGGGGGTGAATATAACGTCATGGGCGTGAACAGTTGAATTTCACTACTTATGCCCGTGAAGCAAGCCGTGACACAAGGCGTGAAAGCTTCTGTGAGTTTTGGGTGTAATTCTTCACGGGAGTGAAAATGCGTCACGGGTGTGAACGTTCTTACCCACGGGTGTGACTCAGGTCATGAAACTATGTTTCACCACTTGAAGCCGTGAATCATGCTATGAACCAAAGCGTGAAAGCTTCTGTGAGTTTTTGAGGCATAATTGTTCACGGGAGTGAAAATGCATCACGGGTATGAACGTTCTTATCCACGGGCGTGACTCAAGCCGTGAAACTATGTTTCACCACTTGAAGCCGTGAAGCATGTCGTGAACCAAAGTCGTGAATGACACTGCCTCTTTCGGCCACTTAAGTCATGGGCGTGAGTATTAGTCACAGGTGTGACTCCCCTATAATTTTCATCAAATTGAAATTAAGTTCTGCAACAAGACTAAATCATTTCAACAAAGATTTTACTTCATAAAGCATGAATTCTCATAAAATTTTATCTTATAACTTGTGATATGTTTTAAGATCAATAATTAAAATTTCATATTCTTGTAATCACAAGGTTAATCCATCAATCATACCTAGTTCTCTTCTAATGAAATTAAATCTTTCCTCATTTAGAGACTTAGGGAAAATATCTGCTAATTGATTCTCTGTGCATACAAATTCTAGTTCAACATCTCCATATTGAACATGATCTCTAATAAAGTGGTGTCTAATGTCAATATGTTTACTTCTAGAGTGTTGAATAGGATTCTTTGAAAGATTTATAGCACTAGTGTTGTCACATTTTATAGGTATATGGTTCATCTCATGACCATAGTCCTTAAGTTGTTGTTTCATCCAAAGAATTTGTGTACAACAACATCCAACTGCTACATATTCAGCTTCAGCAGTTGAGAGAGCAACTGACACTTGTTTCTTGCTAAACCAAGAAACCAAACATTCTCCAATGAAGTGACAAGTACCTGAAGTACTTTTTCTATCTAAAAGACTACCAGCATAGTCTGCATCTGAATATCCTATAATATAAAAAGATGAATTCTTAGGATACCATAAACCTAGATGCAATGTTCCATGTAAATATCTTAAAAACCTTTTTACAACATTTAGATGAGATTCTTTAGGACATGATTGAAATTGCACACATACGCAAACACTATACATGATATCGGGTCTAGAAGCAGTGAGATAAAAAAGTGATCCGATCATGCCTCTATAAAGTTTTTCATTAATGCTCTTACCTTTTTCATCTTTGTCCAATTTTGTTGATGTGCTTATAGGAGTCTTGGCATTTTTGCATTCTTCCATACCAAATTTTTTGATTAAGTCTTTGGCATATTTGGATTGGTTGATGAATATGCCCTCATTGCTTTGTTTGATTTGTAGACCAAGGAAATACTTAAGTTCTCCCATCATGCTCATTTCAAATTCCCTAGTTATGCACTTAGCAAATTCTTGACAAAGCAGCTCATTAGTAGAACCAAATATTATATCATCAACATAAATTTGAACAATTAGTATATCATGCTTATGCTTTTTGATGAATAGTGTCGTGTCAACATTTCCCTTTGTGAAGCTATTTTCTAATAAAACAAAACTTAGTCTCTCATACCAAGCTCTTGGAGCTTGTTTAAACCATACAAAGCTTTTGAAAGTTTAAAAACATGATTTGGCAAATCATAGCTTTCAAAACCTAGTGGTTGTTCTACATACACTTCTTCATCTATATAACCATTTAGAAATGCACTTTTCACATCCATTTGAAAAAGTTTGAAATTCATGTGACACACATATGCTAACAATATTCTTATAGCTTCTAATCTAGCTACAAGTGCATATGTTTCATCATAGTCTATACCTTCTTCCTGATTATATCCTTTTGCAACTAGTCTTGCTTTATTCCTGGTTATTAACCCTTGTTCATCTAACTTATTTCTAAATACCCATTTGCTGCTTATGATTGGATGATTCTTGGGTCTAGGTACTAGGTTCCATATCTTATTTCTCTCAAATAGGTTGAGTTCCTCTT
Source organism: Triadica sebifera (assembly GCA_023653625.1). Lineage (NCBI taxonomy): Eukaryota > Viridiplantae > Streptophyta > Magnoliopsida > Malpighiales > Euphorbiaceae > Triadica > Triadica sebifera. The sequence continues at coordinate 13,213,261 of CM042909.1, forward strand.
GCATGGCAATTACCCAACTTTCATCATTAAGAGCCTCATCAATGTTTTTAGGCTCAATTTGTGAAATAAAAGCAATGTCAGTAACTAAATGCTTGAAATGAGATCTAGTACTTACTCCCCTTGATAGATCACCAATTATTTGCTCTTTTGGATGATTTCTATTCATTCTCCATTCTTTTGGAAGTTCTTGCTCCATTTGTTCTTGATTTTGAGGTAGTAAATTTTCTTGATCGTTTTCTTCTTTTCCATTTTCAATGACAAGTTTTTCCATATTATCTACAACATCATCAAGAGCACTACCTTTCACAAGATCAAGTCTACTAGATTCATTAAAAACAACATGCATGGATTCTTCCACTGTTAATGATCTTTTATTAAATACTCTATATGCTTTGCTGGTTGTAGAGTATCCTAAAAAGATACTATCATCAGACTTAGAGGCAAATTTTCCAAGATTGTCCTTGGTGTTCAATATAAAACACTTGCATCCAAATACTCTAAAGTATGATACTAAGGGCTTTCTTCCATTCCATAGCTCAAATGAGGTTTTGTTTAAAAGAGGTCTTTTGAAAACTCGATTTCAAATATAACATGCAGTGTTTGTGGCTTCTGCCCAAAAATAAGTTGGTAATTCATATTTATTAAGCATTGTTCTTGCCATTTCAATTAATGTTCGATTTTTTTCTTCCAACTACTCCATTTTGTTGAGGTGTTCTAGGAGATGAGAAATTATGTGAAATGCCATGTTCAACACAAAAACTTTCAAAGTTTTCATTTTCAAATTCTTTCCCATGATTACTTCTTATTTTTGAAATGTAGTACCCTTTTTCATTTTGAACTCTTTTAGCAAAGTTTTTGAAATTTTCAAAAGCATCACTTTTTTGAGCTAAGAAAATTACCCAAGTAAATCTAGAGTAATCATCTATGATGACAAATGCATAATGTTTTCCTCCTAAGCTAGCAATCCTAGTAGGTCCAAATAAGTCTAAATGCAGGAGTTGAAGAGGTTTTGAAGTACTTACTATGTTTTTGGCTTTGAAAGATGACTTGTGTTGCTTTCCTCTTTGACAAGGATCACATGTCTTGCCTTTTTCATATTTAACTCTTGGTAATGCTTTTACTAGCTCTCTTGTGCTGAGACTTTGTATTAAGTCCATGTTACCATGACCAAGTCTTCTATGCCACAACCAAGATTCATCACTAGTAGTCAGAAGACACTGAGAGGAATGGTTAGATAGTTCATGTAAGTTTATTAGGTATGTATTGATATCTCTATTTCCTTTAAATATTTCTTGACCATCAATGGAGATTACAAGACATTCATTTGAAGTGAAGATTACTTTGTTTCCTTTATCACATAATTGACTTACACTTAATAAGTTATGTTTCAAGCCATCAATAAATAAAACATCCTTAATAAAAGTAGTACCATTGACACCAATAGAACCAATGCCAATTACCTTACCCTTTGCATTGTTTCCAAAGGTAACTTTACCTCCATTAATACTTTTGATTTCATTGAAGAGTTCTTTGTCTCCTGTCATATGCCTTGAACATCCACTGTCTGCAGAATAAAGTATGATATTTAGGTACCCAAATGAATTTGGGTCCTTGGGGGTTAGCACATGAAGGTTCTCAGTGAGCCTTCCATATCCAGCAATTTTTATTTATATGACCTATTTTCATACAGTAATTACATTGTTTAGGTGTAAACTTGTTTTTTGGTCTTACAATGTATTTGAATGCCATAATTTGATTAGACTGATTTTGAGAACAATGGCATGCACAATCATGATTAATTTGCATTTTTCTAGACACATTCTTCATATATATGAAGGCATGATTCTTTTTCTGTATAGAGGGTTTAACATTCTTATTTCTTAGTGCAGTTCTAACAGGTGTGGAGATGTTATGTTCTTTAGACTTAACAAATACTGTTTTGTTAGAAGATGATGATGTGTCCTTAAACCCTAGACCATGTCTAACTAAAGGTGGTCTTTGAGACACAATGAGAGTATCTAAGCTCTCTTTACCCTTGTGAAATTTAGAAATGGAATTTCTAAGTTCCTCAACTTCATTTTTCAAAGTATTATTTTCTTTTAACAGTGAAGCTGTTGATGGTCTTGATGAGTATTCATCTAATGACTTTTGAAGAGATTCATTAGATGATTCAAGCTTTATGTTCTCCTTTTCTAAACCATCTATCTTATTTTTCAAATTAGAGATGTTATTTCTATAGGTACTAAATTTAGTTCTATATTTCTCTAATTCTATATTTAATTCTTCTATTAGGCTTTGCTCATCATCATCATCATCACTATTACTATCATTATCACTACTATTATTACTGAAAGAATATGAGTGTAGTGATCTTACCTTATCTGAGATGTGATCCTCAATAGCCATGAAGCATAAGTTGACCTCTTCACTTTCATTATGATCTTTTTCACTTGAAGAGCTTTCGTCATCCCATGTGGCTTTGTCACCTTTCTCCCCATTGTCTCTTTGGTATTTGCTCTTGTGCTTCTTGAGCCTTGGACATTCTGGTTTGATATGTCTTTTCTTTCCACATTCATAGCATTTTACCTCTTCCTTACTTCTGTGTGTATCATTTGAAGTTTATTTGAGGTTTCTTTGCCTAAATTTTCTGGAATTGCTCATTTTCTTCTCAATGATTCTTTTTAATCTCCTTGAAAGCATAGTGATGTCCTCATTTTCATCATCACTCATATCTTCATCATCTTCACTTTCTTCTTGAGATTTTGAAGTAGAGGCTTTAAGTGCTAAGGGTTTTCTTTTCTCTGGCTCTGCTTCAAGCTCTCTATCTCTTTTTACTGCGATCTCATGTGTGAGAAGCTTGCCAATCAACACATCAGTATTCATGATGCTCATATCTTCATTTGCTTCTTCTATGCCAGCAACTCTTGAACCATAGTCTCTAAGAGGAAGACTTCTCAGGATTTTATTGTTTACATCTTCCAAACTCAGATGCTTCCCAAGTTTCCTCATTCCATTTATAATGGATAGAAGATGGTTGGTCATGTTAGTGATTGACTCATTGGATTTCATCTTGAAGAGCTCATATTATGAGGTTAGAAGTTGAATCTTTTTGGATTTGACTTGCTTAGTTCCTTCATGATAGTTCTCCAATGTCTTCCACATACTATATGTTGTTGAGCAGTGTTGTATTCTCCCACATTCTTCAATAGAAAATGAGCTTGATAGGATTGTCATTGCCTTCTTGTTTTTGAAATTAGCTCTTCTTTGAGGCTCTATCCAATCATCTCTTGATAAGATTTCTTCTTCACCATCAACTCCTTTTCTGGTTGGCGGTGTCCATTCTTTTCATACACTATCCCAGACTTCAATTCCTTCACTATCCAAGTATGTCTCCATCCTAAACTTCCAATGGGCATAATTTGCTCCAACAAAGTAAGGTTTGAGACTCTGGAATCCTTCACTCGCCATATCTTACTCTTTACTAGCGCTTTTTAGGCTTCGATGCTAGACAAAGCTCTGATACCAATTGTTGCCCATATATTAGACTAAGAAGGGGGGTTGAATTGGAGTTTCAAGAATTAAACTTTAAAGTGCGGAAATAAAATTGTTGATTTTAGAAAGGATAGAGAAAATCAGACACAAAGATTTATAGAGGTTCGGGTATTAACAAACCCTACTCCTCTCCCCAATCACAATTGGGAGTTTCACTAACACACTAAGTGTTACAATGGAGTTTTACAAGCTCACTCCCAACTATTGTGTTTCTCACAATGGCTCACACCTAACATAGAAATTCCTTGTGTTTTAATGGCTCACACAATAACCAATTCTTTTGTGTTTTACAGGCTCACACAAACAACCTACACTTTGAGTTTTACAAGCTCACACAAACAACCTACACTTGTGTTTTACAGGCTCACACAAACAACCTACACTTTGTGTTTTACAGGCTCACACAAACAACCTACACTTTGTGTTTTACAGGCTCACACAAACAACCTACACTTGTGTTTTACAGGCTCACACAAACAACCTTTTAATTTGTGTTTTGGAGGTTTACACAACTAACCCATACAAGTGTTCTACTCTTAACCCAAAACTATCCAATGCTCACTTGAGTAAAGATTACAGAGAGAACCACTTATAAATCTTTATTGCTCAATTATGAGGAGCAAAAAGATTTTTACAGAGAATAGATTTGTTCTCAAAGTATAAAATTACAAGATAGCTTGTGATTTGAAATATATGCTAATCTTTTGTTTTTCTTGTCATTCTCTTTTTTCTTAATGTATAAATGACTTCCATTTATACTCTCATGGCTGAATATAGCCGTTGGGGTGCATTAAATAAGAAACTAGCCATTCTACCAACCAAAAAATCGCGCCTGACATTTTTCTCTTTTATTGGTCACGGGCGTGAATATGCTTGTCACGGGGGTGACAGTTCTTCCTAACCCGTGACTGAAGTGGTGACCTTGGTCGTGAAGCTCTCTAGTATGTTTTGACATATAGAGTCACGGGCGTGACACTCTTCCCAGCCGGGAGACAAGTGGTGACTCTGGTGGTGAAGCTCTCTGGATGAAATTGTATGAAGCTTCACGGGGGTGACACCTAGCTTCACGGGGGTGACATTCTTCCCAGCCGTGAGCCAAGTGGTGACTCTAGTGGTGAAGCTCTCTGGATGAAATTGTATGAAGCTTCACGGGGGTAACACCTTTAGTCACAGGGGTGACTGAAATGCCTACTTCACGGTTTGTTTTTGTAATGCCCGATAATTTAGGCCACGGTCGCGGTTGACCGAAATCCGGCGCGCTGAACCGATCGGGGTCCAAATTTGGACATGAAAGAAATAAATTTAAATAATAATAAGATGGGAGAAAAATATTTTGAATATTATTAATTGAGAATTTTGAAGTTTGGAATTAAAATTGGGAAAAAAATTATTTTTCGCTGAACGAAATTTGGAATTGCAGTGTTTTTGGCACAGAAATTCTAAGAAGGCATAAAAATGGAATATTCTTTATCTAAGGAAAGGAATATTGTTTTGATTAAAATAAAGTAAGAGTGATTTAAATTAATGGACCAATAGGAATCAAGATTAGTAACTAATCCTAACCACCCACCTAATCCAACTATAAAAAGTCAAATTTTCACTTTTTTGACCATTCTTCTTCTTCTTCATCTTGACCAAACTCATTTCTCTTTCTTTTCTTCTTCTTTGCCGTGAGCTTCTCCTCTCCCATTTACTTTTGTTTTTCTTTCTTCAAATCAAGCTAAGATTAGATGAAAAAAAGGGGATTAAGGCAAGATCATGAAGAAAGTGAAGTAAAGTGAGTAAAACTAAGGAAGAGGAAGGAAGAAAGGAAGAAAAAAAAAGAAAGAGTTTTTAGCCATTTGGAAGATCATCAAAGGTGAGTTTAAATTTTCCATCTCCTTACTTTCTTCTTCTCTTTTCTTTGAGCTTGAGGTTAGTTGCCATTATAGCTAGTAAATTACGGTTATTAGTATGCTAATGGTGATTAAGGGTGGATTAGTGTGATTAGTGTTTGATTAGTGTAAAATTTATTGTTAGGGCAAGGAAGTGAACAACCTTTGAACCAAAATCAAAGGGGAAGTAAGGGCAAGGAAAAGGCTATCTAAGAGGAAGAGAAAAGTGAAGAAAAATAGAACTTTGAGGTATGTACATTTGGCAAAAATTCAATATAGAAAAGTATTGATTTTGATTTTGTGATGTAGTGAATTTATGTATGAAATTCTGAACATTTGATTGAGTGATTAAATGATTCCATGAATGTGAAAATAAAGACTAGAAAATGAGGTTGATGCATGAAAATGGAAAATGTATGAATTATTTGATGTGCTGGAAAATTCGTCTTATGAACAGTGTCCAGTGTTTTGGTCATAACTTGAGTTTTGGAAATCATTTCTGCATGATTCTTGCTGGATTGGAAAGTTAGGATATAGGGCTTGAACTTTCATTCAGACCATTAGACCTAAATATGCCTGGAATTAGGTGAAAAATGGACTCAAACTTTGAACTAGAAATCTGTCCAGAAAAAAAAATACTGGGCAGATTGCAGTGAACATAGGTTGGAAAACAATTCATAACTTTTGCTAAGAAATTATTTTTAATGTGATTCCAGTTGAAAATTAAAGATAAGACATGTACCTGAATTTTTATAGTTGATCACTTGTCCAAATGCCATCTATAAATGGATGAAAAAGATATAGAAAGATAAGGCAGAAATCTGTCCAGTAAAATACTGGGCAGATTGCAGCGAACGTAACTTAGGAGAAAATTTATAACTTTTGCTACAAAATTTGTTTTGATGTGATTCCAGTTGGCACTAAGAATTAGTGCTGAGTTCGAAATTTACGTAGGCACCAAAAAGGTGCTGAGTTGTTATTGAAAATGTAGGCGTTAAATGCCGAGTTATAAAATAATTATGTAGGCGCCGAGTATACTGCCGGAGAGCAGAAACCCTGTATTCAGTGTTTAGTTTTGGTCTAAGATGTCATGGGCTATTAAATAAATAACAGAAAAAAAAATGTGAAGTATGAAATTCATATTGTAAATTTTATATCTTGTATTGTTAAAATTTCAAGCATGCTTAATGAATAAAATATCATAATTCATGAATTAAATATTTTTGCATGAAGAAAATAGTTTATTATTAATTGAATATTTGGCATGCTAAATAGGTTAATTGTAGTTTCTAAAATTTTATTTTAGAATTATTTATGTAATGATTGGATAGTTGCCAAACGTACCACTAAGCTAATAGCTTAGCGCGTGTGTTTCACGCGCAGATAAATAGAAGTAGCTGTTCCGATAAGGCGACCGAAGAAGAGGGAACCCCAAGATCAGATTGCAGCAGTCTAGTTCTTTTTGTATGTTTTGATAATGATGTTGTAAAAATTAAGTTTTAAGAATTTTGTTGATGTAAATTTGTGGCTTGTAATATTTATAAGTAATGGATTTGGTAATTATATATATCTAGAATTATTGTAGTTATATTTTTAAATATCATGGTTTAATGAATAAGTTATTTTGAATCACAATATTCCCATCACTAGATATATATTTAAATTGAAAAAAAAAATATTTATACAAAATTGAGCGTTGGTTTTAAATTAAATGAGCTTAGTAGCACTTCCATATCCTATTAGCGATTAGTAGGGTAAGTGAGCGCTACAATTTTTCCTTCATGGTCATGAACTTCAAATGTTGGTTTTGGTAACGGTTAGCTTCCTTCACGGGAGTGACTCCTAGAGTCACGACAGTGAACATGCTACTTCTTGCTTTTTGTTTCTCAAGGATTATTCTTCCAATTCTCCATTCTTGCTATTTTAATTCATGTCCTATATAATATACTTACAGAAACAAGTATGTTAAATATACTATTGCTATATTATTTGTTATCATCAAAATGGTGGAAATACCCCTCAAGGTTAACATTCCACATTCTTCAATAGATAATGAGCTTGAGAGGATTGTCATTGCTTTCTTGTTTTTGAAAATTGCTCTTTTTTGAAAATTGCTCTTCTTTGAGGCTCTATCCAATCATCTCTTGATAAGATTTCTTCTTCACCATCAGCTCCTCTTCTGGTTGTGGTGTCCATTCTTTTTGTACACTATCCCAGACTTCAATTCCTTCACTATCTAGGTATGACTCCATCCGAAACTTCCAATGGGCATAATTTGCTCCATCAAAGTAAGGTTTGAGACTTTGGAATCCTTCACTGGCCATATCTTAATCTTTTACTAGCGCTTTTTAGGCTTAGATGCTAGACAAAGCTCTGATACCAATTGTTGCCCAAATATTAAGCCAAGAAGGGGGGTTGAATTGGAGTTTTAATAATTTAACTTTAAAGTGCAAAAATAAAAAGCTAAGTTTAGGAGGGATAGAGAAATTTGACACAAGTATTTTTATAGAGGTTCAGGTGTTAACAAACCCTACTCCTCTCCCCAATCGCAATTGGGAGTTTTACTAACACACTAAGTGTTACAATGGAGTTTTACAAGCTCACTCCCAACTATGGTGTTTCTCACAATGGCTCACACCTAACCTTGAAATCCCTTGTGTTTTAATGGCTCACACAATAACCATATCATTGTGTTTTATAGGCTCACACAAACAACCTTTACCTTGTGTTTTACAGGCTCACACAAATAACCTCTCTTTGTGTTTTAAAGGCTCACATAACTAACCCTTACTTTGTGTTTTAAAGGCTCACACAACTAACCCTTACAAGTGTTCTACTCTTAACCCAGAAATACCCAAGGCTCACTTGAGTAATAAATGATTATAGAGAAAAATACTTACAAATCTTTATTGCTCAATAAATGATGAGCAAAAAGATTTTCACAGAGAATAGATATTTGTTATGAAAGTATTAAATGTACAAATAACCTGTAATAAGATTTTGATTCAAAGTATTAGCTATCCTCTTGTACTAAATGCATAAATGACTTGCATTTATACTCTCATGGCGAATTATAGCCGTTAGAATGCAGTTAAGATGAAACTAGCCATTACACCAACCCAAATAATTGTGTGTGACATTTTTCTCTTTCATCTTTCACGGGCGTAAATTCAATACTTAAAAGAATAACATTTCTAATTTGAAAATCAAAATGGATGTTTTAGAAAAGGAGAACTTTGAGCTTAAATCATCTAATGAATCTCTTCAAAAATCATTAGATCAGTACTCTTCAAGACCCTCAACAAAATCCTTGCTTAAAGAAAACAATATTTTGAAAAATGAAGTTGAGGAACTTAGAAACTCCATTTCAAAATTTCACAAGGGAAAGGAGAGTTTAGATACTCTCATTGGTCTCAAAGACCACCCTTAATTAGACATTGTCTAGGATTTAAGGGTACATCATCTTCATCTCACAAGACTACTTTTATTAAGTCAAGTGAACCCCACATCTTCATATTTGCTGTAACAGCCCCAAGGATTGAACATACACTAAACCTTATATGCATAAGAGGAACAATCAAGGGTTGGTAAGCCTAAGAAAGAAACCTCAAAAGGCTAATCATGATTTTATGTACAAGAAGCATGCACCTAGAAAAGCATCAAGTCATCATGTTTGTGCATGCCATTGCTCTCAAACTCTACCTAATAGAAACATGGCATTCAAAAGCATTGTAAGACCAAAAAGCATGTTTAGAGCTAAACAATGTAACTATTGTATGAAATTTGGTCACATAAATAAACATTGCTGGATAAGGAAGGCTCATTGGGAACCTTTATGTGCTAACCCCCAAGGACCCAAGCTCATTTGGGTACCTAAAAACAATACTTGAATTGTGATTCTATAGGTATGCCTTAAGTCCACAATAAACAAAAATGCTTGGCTAGTAGTTAGTGGATGCTCAAGGCATATGACCGTAGACAAAGAACTTTTCAATGAAATCAAAAGTATTAATGGAGGCTTGGTCATGCAAGTACAGATCTAATTCAAAGCCTAAGCAAAGGAGGGCTAGTAAAGGGGCTACCAAAAGTCAAATTTGAAAAGGACAAGACATGTGAACCTTGCCAAATAGGAAAAAAACACAAGTCATCCTTCAAATCCAACAACATAGTAAGTACCTCAACACCTCTACAACTCATGCATCTAGATCTTTTTGGACCAACTAGAATTGCAAGTTTAGGAGGTAAACACTATGCCTTTGTTATCGTCGATGACTACTCTCAATTCACTTGGGTAATTTTCTTAGATAAAAAAAGTATGCCTTTGAAACTTTCAGAAACTTTGCTAAAAGAGTTCAAAATGAAAAAGGATATTGTATTTCAAATATAAAAAGTGATCATGGATAACAATTTGAAAATGAAAACTTTGAAAATTGTTGTCTAGAACATGGCATTTCACAGACTTTTCCTCTCCTAGGACACCTCAACAAAATGGGGTGGTCGAAAGGAAAAATTGAACTTTAATTGAAATGGCTCGAACAATACTCAATGAGTATGGTTTACCAACTTACTTCTGGGTCAAAGCCATAAATACTGCATGTTACATTTCAAATTGAGTTTTCAAAAGACCTTTCTTAAACAAAACTTCATTTGAGCTATGGAAAGGAAGAAAGCCCATGATATCATACTTTAGAGTATTTGGATGCAAGTGTTTCATTTTTAATACTAAGGACATCAGTCAAACTTAGCTTCTAGCTTATCTGACATTGTCCGCTTCACATTAGCAGGACAACCCCAAATTCTCATGTAAGAAAATGTGGGCCTCTTGTTATACCATATCTCATATGGAGTAACATCAACTGACTTTGATGGAACTCCATTTAATATATAAATGGTAGTTTCTAGTGCATAACCCCAAAAGGATTTAGGCAATTCCGCAAAACTCATCATAGACCTTACCATGTCTAACAAGGTTCGGTGTCTTCTTTCAGCCACACCATTGTGTTGTGGAGTGTAAGGTGGACTCCATTGAGATAAAATCCCATTATCCCTAAGATAATCTAGAAACTCTTGGCTCAATTATTCACCTCTTCGATCTGATCGAAGTGTTTTAATACTTTTGCCAAGTTGTTTCTCTACTTCATTTCTTCTTCTTTGAACCTTTCAAAAGCTTCAAATTTGTATCTCATAAGATACATGTATCCATATCGTGAGTAGTCATCGATAAAAGCAATGAAGTAGATGAAACCACCTCTAGCGTGTGTAGACATTAGACCACATACATCTGAATGTATTAAGTCTAAAAGTTCGTTATCACGTTCACTCTTTCCCTTAAAGGGTAATTTAGTCATCTTGCCTAGTAAACAAGATTCACATGTGTCATATGATTCATAATCAAATGACCCTAAACTAGCACTTTTGTGTAGCTTAGCCATGTGTTTCTCACTTATATGACCAAGATGACAATGCCATAAATAAGATAATTTCAACATATCTTGTTTTTGCCTTTTATTATCATTGATGTTTAAAATTGGATTTGACATATCTAATATGTATATTCCATTGCATAATGTACCATTAGCATAAAGAATAATATTCAACATAATAGAACAATAATTGTTACTAAAAGCTAAAAGGAAACCATCTTTATTTAGACTTGAAACAGAAATAATGTTTTTAGTCAAAGTAGGTACATAATAGCAATTCTCCAAATTTAATATAAGCCCACTAGGGAGGGTCAATACATATGTTCCTATAGCTAATGCAGCAACCCTTGCTCCATTTCCAATGCGTAGGTCTGACTCTCCCTTATTGAGCTATCTACTGTTCCTTAGGCCCTGCATATCAGTGCATATATGAGAGCCACAACCGGTATCTAATACCCATATATTATTATTGGAAACAATATTAATTTCAATGAAAAAAATACCTGAAGTAGATGGGGCATCAGATGCCTTCTTCTTCAAGGACTCCAAGTAAGCCTTGTAGTTTCTCTTCCAATGGCCATCCTTGCCATAATGGAAGCATGTCCCTTTTGGAGCAATCTCCTTGGCTTTTTTCTTGGCCACGCCTCCTTTAGGCTTCATGGACTTCTTCTTCTTATTAAGGTTCTTCCTTTTAGAACTTCAAGAGTCCACCAACATCATAGCCTTACTGTCCTTCTTGACAGATGGCTCAGCTGTTTTAAGCAAGTTAATCAGCTCAGGAATAGTGGTAGAGATTTGGTTCATCCTATAGTTAAGCACAAAATGTGAATAACTATCAGACAAACTGGTTAGAATTAAGTCAATACTTAATTCATGGTCCATCACTAATCCCAACGTGGCCAACCTCTCAATATAGCCATTCATCTTTAATGCATACTACACTGTAGATGTCCACTCAACCATCTTAGTACGGAAGAACAACCTTGAAGTTTTGAACCTTTCGAAATGTGCTTGCCCATAAAAAAAGCTCTCTTAGATGGTATACTATGGAATTAGCATCTATAGCCTCATGCTGCTTTTGCAACTCAGCTGACATAATAGCAAACTATTTGTACATTCAATACTTTGAGAACCAATATTTATTCTCTGTAAAAATCTTTTTGCTCTTCATTCATTGAGCAATAAAGATTTGTGGGTGTTTCTCTCTATAATCATTTATTACTCAAATATGTTTTGGGTATTTCTGGGTTAAGAGTAGAACACTTGTAAGGGTTAGTTGTGTAAGCCTTTAAAACACAAAGTAAAGGTTATTTGTGTGAGGCTGTAAAACACAAAGTAAAAATTGTTTGTGTGAGCCTGTAAAACACAAGATAAAATGTTGTTTGTGTGAGCCTGTAAAACACAAGGAATTGGTTATTGTGTGAGCCATTAAAACAAAAGGGATTTCTGGGTTAGGTGTAAGCCATTGTGAGAAATACCATAGTTGGGAGTGAGCTTGTAAAACTCCATTGTAACACATAGTGAAACACCCAATTGCGATTGGAGAGAGGACTAGGGTTTGTTAACACCCGAACCTCTATAAAATCCTTGTGTCAAATTTCTCTCTCCCTCATAAAATTAATTTTTTTTTTTATTTCCGTACTTTAAAGTTTAATTTTTTGAAACTCCAATTCAACCCCCCCTTCTTGGCTTAATATCTGGGCAACAACTACTATGCTTAATGGCTATTGAAGATCATGTCTCGAATAAGGTAACATCACTATACTCATACTCTTTGAACAATGATAGTAGTTGTTGCCCAGATATTAAGCTAAGAAGGGGGGTTGAATTGGAGTTTCAAAAAATTAAAATTTAAGGTGCGGAAATGAATAATTAATTTTACGAGGGATAAAGATAAATTGACACAAAGATTTTTATAGAGGTTCGGGTGTTAACAAACCCTACTCCTATCCCCAATCGCAATTGGGAGTTTCACTAACACACTAAGTGTTACAATGGAGTTTTACAAGCTCACTCCCAACTATGGTGTTTCTCACAATGGCTCACACCTAACCCATAAATCCCTTGTGTTTTAATGGCTCACACAATAACCAATTCCTTGTGTTTTACAGGCTCACACAAACAACCTTCACTTTGTGTTTTTACAGGATCACACAAACAACCTTCACTTTGTGTTTTTACAGGCTCACACAAACAACCTTTTAATTTGTGTTTTAGAGGCTCACACAACTAACCTTTACAAGTGTTCTACTTTGAACCCAGAAATACCCAAAGCTCACTTGAGTAATGATTACAGAGAGAAACACTTACAAATCTTAATTGCACAATAAATGAAGAGCAAAAAGAATTTTATAGAGAATAGATTTTGTTCTCAAAGTATGAATGTACAAATAGCTTGTAATAAGATTTTGATTCAAAGTAATTGTTATTCTATTGTTATTCTCCTGCTCTGAATGCATAAATGACTTCCATTTATACTCCTTGGGTTGATTATAGCCGTTGGGGTGCATTAAATATGAAACTAGCCATTGTACCAACCAAATAATCGCGCCTGACATTTTTCTCTTTCATCATTCACAGGCATGACTATGTTTGTCACGGGTGTGACATTTCTTCCCAAGCCGTGAATGAAGTGGTGACCTTGGTCGTGAAGCTCTCTGGAATGTTTTGACACATTGAGTCACGGGCGTGACAAACTTCCCAGCCGTGATCCAAGTGGTGACTTTGGTCGTGAAGCTCTATGGATGAAAATGACATGAATATTCACGGGTGTGACAATTTGATTCATGGGCGTGAGTAAAATTTCCACTTCATGGTTTGTTCTTCCTTCATGGCCATGAACTTCAGATGTTGGTTTTGGTAACGGTTAGCTCCTTCACAAGCGTGACACATATAGTCATGGGCGTGAACATGCTACTTCCTTATTTTTTGTCTTTCAAGGATTATTCTTCAAATCTCCATTCTTACTTTTTTATTCCATGTCCTATTTAATAGACTTAGAAAACAAGTATGTTAAATATAATATTGATATTTTATTTGTTATCATCAAAATGACAGAAATACCCCTCAAGGTTTAACAATCTCCCCCTTTTTGATGGTGACAAATAATCTAGCAATATGTGATTTTGAGAAGTCTCCCCCTCAAAATATACTTAGGATAAAAATTTATAAAATGCAAGAATTGTAAAGAATGATGTAGCATTGAAATAAACTTTCTAGATTTTAAGTATATGCAAGTTATATGAGAAGTATATCCAATATATACCATAATTCCTTTTTAAGGCATGAAATATATGTAAGGTATACTTAAGGTATATCATGGTATATTTATTTTTGTAACTTGCATGAAGGTATATGCAAAGTATACTTAAGGTATATCTAATGTGTATAAAGCTCATTTTCTCAATTTTATACTTTGCATATGAATTCTTGAATCTAATCCCTTTTAATCTATTTCAATGTCAATTCATAATTCAATTTTAATTTTTGATTCAAAATTCATTTACCTTAATATATATTGCTAGTTTCTCCTTATATTGCTAGTTTGATACAATTTTTCCTATAATATATTGCTAGTTCATTCTTCTCCCCCTTTTGTCATCAATCAAAAAGGATATTAAAAACGATAAATAAAGCAAATATATTATATAGAGAGAAATACAAGCAAAGTTAAATTAAGTTCAGAAAGGAAATTGAAAATTTCCTACACAACAACAAACATAAAACAAATAAACAAGCAAAAATAAGCAAATTTAGGCTACACTCTAGCCTAACTCCTATCCAGACATCCTATCACGAAGCCTAGCTACTTTAGCCTCAAGGCTGTCCATTCGAGACTCCATGAAGTCTTTGAGGTTCTCTAACCTCTCATCCATCAAAGTCTGCAGCTGCTCAAAACATGGTGCCAAGAGATCAACCACCTGCTGCAATAACGTCGGTGTGGAAGCCGAGGACTGTTCGATGTCCTGCTCAGCTACTGGAGGTGCTTCCTCAACCCGAGCCCTCTTCTTCTGTTGGACTCCTTGGAGGCCTGCTTTAAAATCCTCCATGTCATTATCTTCCCAGATGATCTCCCCAGTAGTGTTGGTGAAGCGGTAGAAAATATCATTCTCGAAAACGATTCTGATAGCCGCAACCATTTTTACGAAGGGCTTGACATCCAAGCGATCTCGAAGATGTCTAGGGATGAGGTTGAAATGATGCTCATCTAGCTTCAGATACTCAAGCTTCATTGCTATGTTGGTGACATATGCACCAATCAGTATATCTCTTGAAGGCTTGGTGGCAATGGATAAAAGATGGTTTGCAAACCATCTAGAGAGTGCCACTATGAGCCCTTTGTGAGCCATCTCAAAAAGGAAAAGCTCCGACTTCCTGATAGTCCCATTGCTTTCTCCTTTATTGAATATGCTATAGGTCAGGAACCTATGCAAATACTTGTGCACTGGGGACCTGAGATGTGTGCTCTTTGTCTTCTTGACATCCCAGCTGCAATAGGTGCCAAAATATGTCCAAGCTTGAGGGGCAGAGAATTCTACCTCACTGTCATTTAGGATGCCATCAGATGGTAGATTAAATAATTCCCCAAATGCAATGGCACTGAAGGTGTTGGGATTATTGTAGAGTTGGAATTTCACCACACCCGTAGGTGAAACCTGCAGGGTGCTGAGGAATTCCAGTGTTGGCTCCCTCAAAGTTGGCTGGTGAATCTCCATGAATTCTTTTAGATGACAGGCCTGGAGTTGCTCTGTCATAGCCGTTTCGAGCCCTAGTGTTCGGACTGCTTGCCATTCGAAGGACCTTGATGACAATAGAGGTCTCTTCTTCAAAATGGAGTACTTAGGATGGCATTACTTCAGAATGCTGTTCATAAGGTAATCTGGATACCTCCTAGGAGCATGGGACTTCTTTCTCTTTCCATTGGATGAAGCAGTCTCCATTTGATTTGTAGAAATAGGTTTGTGATGGATTGGAAAATTTTTGACAGAAAATTTTTTTGGAAACCCTTAGAATGTATGATTTTCGATGAAGATTCAAACTTTTGGTGGTATTTATAGGAAAAGTTTGAGACTTGGGGGCCGAAATCTTCAATGTCTCAATGAATGTGTGTAAATGAGAACAGTTTTGGGAGTTGGAGAGTTGAAATGAGAAATGTAACCGGCTGCTCTTTTATATACTCGATACATTCACGGGCGTGAAGTGTGTTTTCACGGGCATGAATGGTCATGTTCACGGTTTGCTGAAGGAGTGTTCCACCCGTGAATGAAGGTGTGAATAAGTTCACGGGCGTGACCTTTGAATATCACGGGCATGAATGATGAACTGTCACAGGGGTGAACAAATAGTCACAGGCATGAAATATTGAATTTCACTACTTATGCCCGTGAAGCAAGCTGTGACTCAAGGCGTGAAAGCCTCTGTGAGTTTTGGGGTGTTAAGGTTCACGGGAGTGAAAATTGGTCACGGGTGGGAAAGTCTCTTTTCAAGGGAGTGATTGAAGCCGTGAAAATAAGCTTCACCACTTGAAGCCGTGAACCATGTCATGAACCAAGTCGTGAACGACACTGCCTCTTTTGGCTATTTAACTCACGGGCGTGAATATATGTCACGGGCGTGACTCCCCTAAATTTTTTATTAAATAAAATTAAGTCCTAAAAACAAGACTAAATCATTTCAATAAAGATTTTATTCCTTAAAACATAAATTTTCATCAAAATTTCTATCTTATATCAAAAATAACATCATCAATAATAATTTAGCAATCACAAGGTTAATCCATCAATCATACCAAGTTTTCTTCTAATGAAATTAAATCTTTCCTCATTTAGAGATTTATTGAATATATCTGCCAATTGATTTTCTGTGCTTATAAATTCTAATGTAACATCTCCATATTGAACATGATCTCTAATAAAGTGGTGTCTAATGTCAATATGCTTACTTCTTGAGTGTTGAATATGATTCTTTGAAAGATTTATAACACTTGTATTGTCACATTTAATAGGTATATGGTTTATCTCATGACCATAGTCCTTAAGTTGTTATTTCATCCAAAGGATTTGAGTGCAACAACATCCAGCTGCTACATATTCTGCTTCAGCAGTTGAGAGAGCAACTGAAACTTGTTTCTTGCTAAACCAAGAAACTAAACATTCTCCAATGAAGTGACAAGTACCTGATGTACTTTTTCTATCTAAAAGACTACCAGCATAGTCTGCATCTGAATATCCTATAATATAAAAGGATGAATTCCTAGGATACCATAAACCTAGATGCAAAGATCCATGTAAATATCTTAAAATTCTTTTTACTGCATTTAAATGAGATTCTTTAGGACATGATTGAAATCGTGCACACAAGCAAACACTATACATTATATTAGGTCTAGAAGCAGTGAGATATAAAAGTGATCTGATCATACCTCTATAAAGCTTTTCATTAATGCTCTTACCCTTTTCATCCTTGTTCAATTTTGTTGATGTGCTCATAGGAGTCTTGGCATTCTTGCATCCTTCCATACCAAATTTCTTAATTAAATCTTTGGCATATTTGGATTGGTTGATGAATATGCCCTCATTGCTTTGCTTTATTTGTAGACCAAGGAAATACTTAAGTTCTCCCATCATGCTCATTTCAAATTCCCTAGTCATACACTTAGCAAATTCTTGACAAAGTAATTCATTAGTAGAACTAAATATTATATCATCAATATAAATTTGAACAATTAGTATATCATGCTTATGCTTTTTGATGAATAATGTAGCATCAACATTTCCCCTTGTAAAGCTATTTTCTAATAGAAAAGAACTTAGCCTCTCATACCAAGCTCTTGGGGCTTGTTCTAAATCATACAAAGATTTTGAAAGTTTAAAAACATGATTTGGCAAATCATAGCTTTCAAAAAATGGTTGTTGTTCTACATACACTTCTTCATCTATATAACCATTTAGAAATGCACTTTTCACATCCATTTGGAAAAGTTTGAAATTCATGTGACATGCATATGCTAAAAGTATTCTTATAGCTTCTAATCTAGCTACAGGTGCATATGTTTCATCATAATCTATACCTTCTTCTTGATTATATCCTTTTGCAACTAATCTAGCCTTATTCCTGGTTATTAAACCTTGTTCATCTAATTTGATAATCCTTGGATCTAGGTACTAGAGTCCATACCTTATTTCTTTCGAATTGGTTGAGTTCCTCTTGCATGGCAATTACCCAACTTTCATCATTAAGAGCCTCATCAATATATTTAGGCTCAATTTGTGAAATAAAAGTAATGTCAGTGATTAGAGGTTTGAAATGAGATCTAGTAATTACTCCCCTTGATAAATCACTAATGATTTGCTCTTTTGGATGATCTTTCGTCATTCTCCATTCTTTTGGGAGTTCTTGTTCATTTTCTTCTTGATTTTGAGGTAGAGAATCATTTTGATGTAAATCTTCTTGATCATTTTCTTCTTTCCCATTTCTAATATCAAGTCTTTCCATATTACCTACAACATCATCAAGAACACTACCTTTCACAAGATCAAGTCTACTAGATTCATTAAAAACAACATGCATGGATTCTTCAATCGTTAGTGATCTTTTATTAAATACTCTATATGCTTTGCTGGTTGTAGAGTATCCTAAAAATATACCTTCATCAGACTTAGAGGCAAATTTTCCAAGATTGTCCTTGGTGTTCAATATAAAACATTTGCATCCAAATACTCTAAAGTATGATATCAAGGGCTTTCTTCCATTCCATAGCTCAAATGAGGTTTTGTTTAAAAGAGGTCTTTTGAAAACTCGATTTGAAATATAACATGCAATGTTTGTGGCTTCTGCCCAAAAATAAGTTGGTAATTCATATTCATTGAGCATTGTTCTAGCCATTTCAATTAAAGTTCAATTTTTCCTTTCAACTACCCCATTTTGTTGTGGTGTCCTAGGAGATGAAAATTATGTGAAATGCCATGTTCAAGACAAAAACTTTCAAAGTTTTGATTTTCAAATTCTATCCCATGATCACTTCTTATTTTTGAAATACAATACCTTTTTTCATTTTGAACTCTTTTAGCAAAGTTTTTGAAGTTTTCAAAAGCATCACTCTTTTGAGCTAAGACAATTACCTAAGTAAATCTAGAGTAATCATCTACAATGACAAATGCATAATGTTTTCCTCCTAAGCTAGAAATTCTAGTACGTCAAACAAGTCTAAATGCAGGAGTTGATGAGGTTTTGAAGTACTTACTATATTTTTGGCTTTGAAGGATGACTTGTGTTGCTTTCCTCTTTGGCAAGGTTCACATGTCTTGCCTTTTTCATATTTAACTCTTGGGAGTCCTTTTTCTAGTTCTCCTATGCTGAGACTTTGTATTAAGTCCTTGTTAGCATGACCAAGTCTTCTATGCCACAGCCAAGATTCATCACTAGTAGTTACAAGACACTTAGAGGAATGGTTAGATAGTTCATGTAAGTTTATTATGTATGTATTGATATCTCTATTTCCTTTAAATATCTCTTGACCATCGATAGAGATCACAAGACATTCATTTGAAGTAAAGATTACTTTGTTTCCTTTATCACATAATTGACTTACACTTAACAAGTCATGTTTCAAGCCATCAACAAGTAAGACATCTTTAATAAAATTAGTACCATTGACACCAATAGAACCAATGCCAATTACCTTACCCTTTGCATTGTTTCCAAATGTAACTTTCCCTCCATCAATACTTTTGATTTCATTGAAAATTTCTTTGTCTCCTATCATATGCCTTGAGCATCCACTGTCTATTAGCCAAGCATTTTTGTTTATTGTGGACTTGAGGCATACCTATAAAATCACAATTCAAATATGAGTTTGGGTCCTTGGGGGTTAGCACATGAAGTTTCCCAATGAGCCTTCCTTATCCAGCAATATTTATTTATGTGACCTATTTTCATACAATAATTACATTGTTTTGGTCTAAATTTATTTTCTAGTCCTACAATATTTTTGAATACCATTTTTTCATCAAATTTATTTTGAGAATGATGACATGCATAATTATGATTAGTTGTAGATTTTCTAGATGCATGCTTCCTATATATAAAGGCATGATTATTCTTTTTATGTAAAGAAGGTTTAACATGCTTATTTCTTGGTGTTGTTCTAACAGGTGTGGAGATGTGAGATTCTTTAGACTTAACAAATATAGTTTTTTGAGAAGATGATGATGTGTCCTTAAATCCGAGACCATGTCTAATTAAGGGTGATCTTTGAGACACAATGAAAGTATCTAAGCTCTCTTTACCTTTGTGAAATTTAGAAATGGAATTTCAAAGTTTCTCAACTTCATTTTTCAAAGTATTATTTTCTTTTAGCAATGAAGCTGTTGAGGGTCTTGATGAGTATTCATTAGATGATTTAAGCTTTATGTTTTCCTTTTCTAAACCATCTATCTTATTTTTTAAATTAGAGATATTATTTCTATAGGTACTAAATCTAGTTCTATATTTCTCTAATTCTAGATTTAATTCTTCTATTAGGCTTTGCTCATCATCATCATCATCAGTATCATCATCATTATCACTACTATCATCATTATTCAAAGAGTATGAGTGTAGTGATCTTACCTTATTTGAGACATGATCTTCGATAGCCATGAAACATAGGTTGACCTCTTCACTTTCATTATCATCTTTTTCACTTGAAGAGCTTTCGTCATCCCATATGGCTTTGTGACCTTTCTCCCCATTGTCTCTTTGGTATTTGCTCTTATGCTTCTTGAGCCTTGGAAATTTTGGTTTGATATGTCCTTTCTTTCCACACTCATAGCACTTTACCTCTACCTTGCTTCTATGTGTGTCATTAGAAGTTTGTTTGAGGTTTCTTTGCCTGAATTTTTTGGAGTTGCTCATTTTCTTCTCAATGATTCTTTTTAATCTCCTTGAAAGCATAGCAATGTCCTCATTTTCATCATCACTCATTTTTTCATCTTCTTCACTTTCTTCTTGAGATTTTGAAGTAGAGGCTTTTACTGCTAAGGGCTTTCTTTTTTCTGGCTCTGCTTCAAGCTCTCTATCTCTCTTCACTGCCATCTCATGTGTCAAAAGTTTGCCAATAAGCACATCAGTATTCATGATGCTCATATCTTCATTTACTTCTTCTATGCCAGCAACTCTTGAGCCATAGTCTTTAAGAGGAAGACTTCTCAAGATTTTGTTGTTTACATCCTCCAAACTCAAATACTTCCCAAGTTTCCTCATTCAATTTATAATGGCTAGAAGACGGTTGGTCATGTCAGTGATTGACTCATTGGATTTCATCTTGAAGAACTCATATTCTGAGGTCAGAAGTTGAATCTTCTTGGATTTGACTTGTTTAGTTCCTTCATGATAATTCTCCAATGTCTTACACATGTTGTATGTAGTTGGGCAGTGTTGTATTCTACCACATTCTTCAATAGATAATGAGCTTGATATGATTGTCATTGCCTTCTTGTTTTTGAAATTTGCTCTTCTTTGAGGCTCTGGCCAATCATCTCTTAATAGGATTTCTTTTTCACCATCAGCTCCTCTTCTGGTTGGTGGTGTCCATTCTTTTTGTACACTATCCCAGACTTCAATTCCTTCACTATCAAAATATGTCTCCATCTGAAACTTCCAATGGGCATAATTTGCTCCATCAAAGTAAGGTTTGAGACTTTGGAATCCTTCACTAGCCATATCTTAATCTTTACTAGCGCTTTTTAGGCTTTGATGCTAGACTAAGCTCTAATACCAATTGTTGCCCAGATATTAAGTCAAGAAGGGGGGTTGAATTGGAGTTTCAAAAAATTAAACTTTAAGGTGCAGAAATAAATAATTAATTTTAGAAAGGATAGAGAGAAATTGACACAAAGATTTTTATAGAGGTTTGGGTGTTAACAAACCCTACTCCTCTTCCCAATCATAATTAGGAGTTTCACTAACACACTAAGTGTTACAATGGAGTTTTACAAGATCACTCCCAACTATGGTGTTTCTCACAATGGCTCACACCTAACCTAGAAATCCCTTGTGTTTTAATGGCTTACACAATAACCAATTCCTTGTGTTTTACAGGCTCACACAAACAACCGTCACTTTGTGTTTTTACAGGCTCACACAAACAAGCTTCACTTTGTGTTTTTATAGGCTCACACAAACAACCTTTTAATTTGTGTTTTAGAGGCTGACATAACTAACCCTTACAAGTGTTCTACTCTGAACCCAGAAATACCGAAAGCTCACTTGAGTAATGATTACAGAGAGAAACACTTACAAATCTTAATTGCTCAATAAATGGAGAGCAAAAATATTTTTACAGAGAATAGATTTGTTCTCAAAGGATCAATGTACAAATAGATTGTAATAAGATTTTGCTTCAAAGTAATTGCTATTCTATTGTTATTCTCTTGCTCTGAATGCATAAATGACTTCCATTTATACTCCCTGGGCTGATTATAGTCATTGGGTGCATTAAATATGAAACTAGCCATTGTACCAACCAAATAATCGCGCCTGACATTTTTCTCTTTCATCATTCACGGGCATGACTATGTTTGTCATGGGCGTGACATTTCTTCCCAAGCTGTGACTGAAGTGGTGACCTTGGTCTTGAAGCTCTCTGGAATGTTTTGACACATTGAGTCATGGGTGTGACATACTCATTCACGGGCGTGACAAACTTCCCAGCCGTGATCCAAGTGGTGACTTTGGTCGTGAAGCTCTCTGGATGGAAATGACATGAACATTCATGGGTGTGACAATTTGATTCACGGGCGTGACTAAAATGTCCACTTCACGGTTTGTTCTTCCTTCATGGCCGTGAACTTCAAATGTTGGTTTTGGTAACGGTTAGGTCCTTCACAGGCGTGAACATGCTACTTCCTTAATTTTTGTCTTTCAAGGATTATTCTTCCAATCTCCATTCTTGCTATTTTATTCGAAGTCCTGTTTAATAGACTTAGAAAACAAGTATGTTAAATATAATATTGCTATTTTATTTGTTATCATCAAAATGATAGAAATACCCCTCTAGGTTTAACAGTAGTGATAATGATGATGATAGTGATGATGATGATGACGAGCAAAGCCTAATAGAAGAATTAAATCTAGAATTAGAGAAATATAGAAGTAAATTTAGTACTTATAGAAATAACATCTCTAATTTGAAAAATAAGATAGATGATTTAGAAAAGGAAAACATAAAGCTTAAATCATCTAATGAATCTCTCCAAAAGTCATTAGATGAATACTCATCAAGACCCTCAACTGCCTCAATGCTAAAAGAAAATAATACTTTGAAAAATGAAGCTGAGGAACTTAGAAATTCCATTTCTAAATTTCACAAAGGTAAATAGAGCTTAGATACTCTCATTGTGTCTTAAAGATCACCCTTAATTAGACATGGTTTAGGATTTAAGGACATATCATCATCTTCTCACAAAACCATCTTTGTTAAGTCTAGTGAACCTCACATCTCCACATTTGTTAGAACAACAACAAGAAATAAACATATTAAACCTCCTATACATAAACAAAATAATCATGCCTTTATATATAAAAGGCTTGGTCATGCTCACATGGACTTAATACAAAGCCTCAGCACAGGAGAACTAGTAAAAGGACTGCCAAGAGTTAAATATGAAAAAGGCAAGACATGTGAACCTTGCCAAAGAGGAAAGCAACACAAGTCATCCTTCAAAGCCAAAAACATAGTAAGTACCTCTAAACCTCTTCAACTCCTGCATTTAGACTTATTCGGACCTACTAGAATTGCTAGCATAGGAGGAAAACATTATGGATTTGTCATCGTAGATGATTACTCTAGATTTACTTGGGTAATTTTCTTAGCTCAAAAGAGTGATGCTTTTGAAAATTTCAAAAACTTTGCTAAAAGAGTTCAAAATGAAAAAGGGTATTGTATTTCAAAGATAAGAAGTGATCATGGGAAATAATTTGAAAATGAAAACTTTAAAAGCTTTTGCCTTGAACATGGCATTTCACATAGTTTCTCATCTCCTAGGACACCTCAACAAAATGGGGTAGTTGAAAGGAAAAATCGAACTTTAATTGAAATGGCTAGAACAATGCTCAATGAATATAATTTACCAACTTACTTTTGGGAAGAAGCCACAAACATTGCATGTTATATTTCAAAAGACCTCTTTTAAACAAAACCTCATTTGAGCTATGGAATGGAAGAAAGCCCTTGATATCATACTTTAGAGTATTTGGATGCAAGTTGTAACATCCTTGACCTTCCCCACATGCATTTCATTGAACATAAGCATCTTGCATACAATTCAATTGAACACGTGCATTTCATACGTATTTTCATAGGAACAAGTTCATGGCATGGCAATTATATCGAGTCACACTTGTATCCTTATAACCTAAATAAGGATAACAAAGTATTAGAAATGAATTGAATAAGGTGACTAAATTAAAGTAAGAAAAATGATTAGATTAAGATTAGGGAACATTTACATTGCTAATTTAGTAAATCGGGTCAAATGATTAAGCTGTATCATTGTGTGAATTAATGGAATTACAAATATATGTCAATAATAATAATAATATAGACAAAATAAAATTAAAATGACATAAAAGAGAAATAGAAGAGAAGATAAAGGAGAAAAGAGATGAGAAAAAGATAAAAAGGACAAAAACCAAAGTTAGCTTTATCTTCCCATTTCTGCCTTCTTCTCCAGCCCAACTTCTTCTTCAATTTCCTCCATTTCAGAATTCAATTCTTCCTTGTTTCACCTAGTTTTTGAATCTAATTTATCCCTTTCAAGGTTGTTTTTGGTAAGTAATCAATTCTTATTGCTATAGGGTTGATTTGAGTTGCTTAGGTTCAATATTAGGCACTGAATTGCACCACAATGTTTATGTTAATAGAAATTGATTCGGGAAATGTGTAAAACACAAACATTGTTCCTTTATGACTTAGATTTGTGGATATGTATAAATATGTGCAAGATGTTATGTATAGGGAGAGATATGCTCTTTGTACTAAAATTGGTCAGGGTGTAAACCCTAACCAAGTTAGCTACTATGTGGTTTGATTTAGAATATGTTAAAGCCCTTATTTGAAGTATCTCAAAACATAACAGTTGTATATATATGTGTTTTTTATCTACCTACCAAATTGTAGGTTCATAGGCCTTGTAAAATGTGAGTTATGGTGAATGGAACCATGACTGTTCCATGGTTTGAACTGCCTACTGAGTGATCTGGGAAGATATAGTAATTTGTTTGGCTAATTTGAGCTTGTTAGACCTAGATTATATAAAGGATCAAAACATGCGAGTTATAGGTATATGTATTAGCTAAAGTTTGGTACTAATTTCAACTTCATTGGTTATGTATAGACTAAGTTATGGCCTTTTGAAGCCATACTCGGCCGGAAGTCAATTATATTCTGGATCAGTAAAATATTTGGTATAATTAGAAGACCTTAGAGACACAATTTGTAAAAGTTGTAAACATGAAACATGTTCCCTATGCACCCATATAAGTGTCGGTAAATGTTCATTAAAATAGGACTTATAGATTATACGTTATGATGAACCCAAATGAGTACCCTGAAACTGCCTAAAGGCAGAAAACAAGGCAGAAAATAGAACACTCTTAGAAATTCCACCTAATATTGTACAATGATCCAATTGGTCTGAAATTTTAATATGTCCTATAATTATATGTTATTTTTAATTAGGAATAAGAATCAGATTAATTGGACAATTATAGAAAATGTTATAGGCTAAACAGTCCCATAAGGTCACACTGCCTCATAGGAAAACTCTTAACTAGTGACATGAACAATGCATATTAATATGTTTAAGCCACATTAAGTCTCTCTAATCATGAGTTAATCTATTATGTTTTCTTATTAGGCTTGCAACATATTGGAGACCCACAAGGAGCAAATAGACAATAAGTTAGGTGTCGGAATCAAAGGAGAACGGTGAGTCTAATTATCGATTGAATTCTTTAGTGCAAATGAATGTTGCTTGCTATGTGATTCATATGATTGTCATGATTGGTCTTTGATAATGTAATGATGGATAATTTGTGACATTGTGGTACATATAAATTGTATGCTTGTGGTATATTTGAGGTATATGTTTGACAAATGTGATATATATACATGGTATATGTATAGTATATGCAAGGTATATGCTTGACATATAAGGTATATATGGAATATATGTATGTTGTATATGATAAAGATTCAATGGTTGATGAATGCTTAAATACAAGTGCATATACATATGGACTACAAAGGCATTGTGACTAGTTAATCGATATTGTAAAGCAAAAGAAGAGGCCTATGGCCCAACAAATGTGCAAATGAAACAAATGATCAAGCTAGCTAGCAAATGCAAATGCAAATGTTCACATGGAAAATGTTCACATGGAAACCCGGGGCAATGTCTGTTTAACTTAGTCACAACAAAATGAAATAAGCAAAGAATTTGCATCCATAAAGAGTAATGATTATATGTTTCAACTTTATTGATATTTATATGATACTGATGAATGGAATGGAATACATGGTATATATTGGAATTGTGATTTATTACTATGAGTTGTTTGGTACTTTAGAGCTCATTGGACGGTTATTCTCACTGAGCCGCAACTCATCAATTTGCATCATTTTTCAGGTAAAGAAAAGTGATAGCTCATTTTGAGTAGCGTATAAAAGACATGGAGCACAGGTCACTGGCTGAGCCTCATCACTCTCTCTCTTTGCATTCCACACAAGCATGAAAATATGTCATATGTGTTTTGTATTTACGTGCTTGAATATGTATAGTCATTTTGGAATGAGTCTAAAAATGTATAAATGAAATCAACTCGAAAATACTTATGTGTAAAGTTTATGTTTTGACATATGTGATATATTATATTGTGGTGAAAACCTCATTGTTAACTTTGCAAAGTCAGTGAATAATATTACAGGATATGAGACTTGCAAGTCATTGAATGAAATTATAGGATATGAGACTTGCAAAGTCATTGAATTATATTACAGGATATGAAATTTTTTTTTTACTACTATTGTTATTAGGGTATTTTACCTTTCCAGTATGCCATGTATGATTACTTGATACAGGGATAGGTTATACTCAAATGTATAAGGTGTGACGTTACACAAGTGCTTTATATTGAATATAAAGGACAATCTTAGAAATTTTTCCTCTAAATCTGATGAAGGTATCTTTTTAGGATACTCTACAAATAGCAAAGCATATAGAGTATTTAACAAAAGATCATTAACTATTGAAGAATCCATGCATGTTGTTTTTAATGAATCTAGTAGACTTGATCTTATGAAAGGTAGTGTTCTTGATGATGTTGTAGGTAACATGGAAAGACTTGATCTTGGAAATGGGAAAGAAGAAAATGATCAAGAAGATTCACATCAAAATGGTTCTCTACCTCAAACTCAAGAAGAAAATGAACAAGAACTCCCAAAAGAATGGAGAATGATGAAAGATCATCCAAAAGAGCAAATCATTGGTGATCTCTCAAATGGAGTAAGTACTAGATCTCATTTCAAACATTTAGTAACTGACATTGCTTTTATTTCTGATATTGAGCCTAAAATTGTTGATGAGACTCTTAATGATGAAAGTTGGGTAATTGCCATGCAAGAGGAACTCAACCAATTTGAGAGAAGTAAGCTATGGACCTTAGTACCTAGACCCAAGGATCATCAAATTATATGTAGCAAATGGGTATTTAGAAATAAACTAGATGAACAAGGTTCAATAACTAGGAATAAGGCTAGATTAGTTGGAAAATGATATAATCAGGAAGAAGGTATAGATTATGATGAAACCTATGCACCTGTAGCTAGATTAGAAGCCATAAGAATACTCTTAGCATATGCATGTCACATGAATTTCAAACTTTTTCAAATGGATATGAAAAGTGCATTTCTAAATGGTTATATAGAAGAAGAAGTGTATGTAGAACAACCACCAGGCTTTGAAAGCTATGATTTGCCAAATCATGTTTTTAAAATTTCAAAAGCTTTATATGATTTGAAACAAGCCCCAAGAGCTTGGTATGAGAGGCTAAGTTCCTTTCTATTAGAAAATAGCTTTACAAAGGGAAAATGTTGACACCACATTATTCATTAAAAAGCATAAGCATGATATACTAATTTTTCAAATTTATGTTGATGATATAATATTTGGTTCTACTAATGAGTTGCTTTGTCAAGAATTTGCTAAGTGTATGACTAGGGAATTTGAAATGAGCATGATGGGAGAGCTTAAGTATTTCATTGGTCTACAAATAAAGCAAAGCAATGAGGGCATATTCATCAACCAATCCAAATATGCCAAAGATTTAATTAAGAAATTTGGTATGGAAGGATGCAAGAATGCCAAGACTCCTATGAGCACATCAATAAAATTGGACAAGGATGAAAAAGGTAAGAGCATTAATGAAAAGCTTTATAGAGGTATGATCGGATCTCTTTTATATCTTACTGTATCTAGACCCGATATAATTTATAGTGTTTGCTTGTGTGCACGATTTCAATCATGTCCTAAAGAATCTCATTTAAATGCAGTAAAAAGGATTCTAAGATATTTACATGGATCTTTGCATCTAGGTTTATGATATCCTAGAAATTCATCCATTTATATTATAAGATATTCAGATGCAGACTATGCTGGTAGTCTTTTAGATAGAAAAAGTACTTCAGGTACTTGTCACTTTATTGGAGAATTCTTAGTTTCTTGGTTTAGCAAGAAACAAGTTTCAGTTGCTCTTTCAACTGCTGAAGCAGAGTATGTAGCAGTTGGTTGTTGTTGTACTCAAATCCTTTGGATGAAATAACAACTTAAGGACTATGGTCATGATATGAACCATATACCTATTAAATGTGACAATACAAGTGCTATAAATCTTTCAAAGAATCATATTCAACACTCAAGAAGTAAGCATATTGACATTAGACACCACTTTATTAGAGATCATGTTCAATAAGGAGATGTTGCATTAGAATTTATAAGCACAGAAAATCAATTGGCAGATATTTTTACTAAGTCTCTAAATGAGAAAAGATTTAATTTCAGTAGAAGAGAACTTGGTATGATTGATGGATTAACCTTGTGATTGCTAAATTATGAAATCTTAATTGATGATCTTAATTTTGTATCATATCACTAGATATAAGGTAGTAATTTGGATGAAAATTTATGTTATAAGGGATAGATCTTTATTGAAATGATTTAGTCATGTTTTTAGGACTTAATTTTATTTGATGAAAATTTTAGGGGAGTCACGCCCGTGACTTAAATAGCCAAAAGATGCAGTGTCGTTCACGGTCGTGAAAATTAAAGGTAACGGGCGTGAATGATGAACTATCACGGTGGTGACAGATGAGTCATGAGCATGAAGTACAATCTTCACTACTTGAGATCGTGAAACAGAGCGTGACACAAAGCTTGAATGCTTCTGTAAGTTTTTGGTGGAAATGTTCACGGGGTTGATAGAAAAAGGTTATGGTCGTGAAACATAGTCTTCACTACCTTCAGCTGTGAAGCATGTCGTGAAAGCTACTGGTTCTTTTGGCGATTTAAATCACGACTGTAAATATATGTCATGGGCGTGAATTGCCTAAAATCCTCATTAAATAAAATTAAGTCTAAAACAAGACTAAAGCATTAATAAGGAGCTTCTATCCCCTATTACATTTATTTCCATCAAATTAGCTACCTCATATCTAATAAGATGAGACAAAAAAACACAAGATTATTAATCAAGGTTTGACATTTGTGGCAATCATAAAGTTAATCCATCAATCATACCAAGCTCTCTGCTTATAAAATAAAATCTTTCCTCATTTAGAGACGTAGTGAAGATATCTGCCAATTGATTGTCTATGCTTATAAATTCCAATACAACATCTCCATATTGAACATGATCTCTAATAAAATAGTGTCTAATGTCAATATGCTTACTTCTAGAATATTGAATGCGATTCTTAGATAGATTTATGGCACTTGTATTGTCACATCTAATAGGCATATGGTTCATATTATGGCCATAATCATTAAGTTGTTGTTTCATCCAAAGGATTTGTGTGCAACAACATCCTACTGCCACATATTATGCTTCAGCGGTGGAAAGAGCAACTGAAACTTGTTTCTTGCTAAACCAAGAAACTAAGCATTCTCCAATAAAGTGACAAGTACTTGAAGTACTTTTTCTATCTAAAAGACTTCCAGCATAATCAACATTTGAATATCCTATAATGTAGAAGGATGAATTTCTAGGATACCATAAACTTAGATGTAATGAGCCATGTAAATATTTAAAAACTCCTTTTACTGCATTTAAATGAGACTCTTTAGGACATGATTGAAAGCGAGCACATAATCATACACTATACATTATGTCGGGTCTAGAGGCAGTAAGATATAAAAGTAATCCAATCATACCTCTATAGAGGTTTTCATTAATGCTCTTACCTTTTTCATCCTTGTCCAATTTTGTTGATGTGCTCATTGGAGTCTTAGCATTCTTGCATCCTTCCATTCCAAATTTCTTAAGTAAGTCTTTGGCATATTTGGATTGGTTGATGAATATGACCTCATTGCCTTGTTTTATTTGTAGACCGAGGAAAAATTTTAGTTCTCCCATCATGCTCATTTCGAATTCCCTAGTCATACACTTAGCAAATTCTTGATAAAGCAATTTATTAGTAGACCCAAATACGATATCATCAACATAAATCTGAACAATTAGAGTATTATGATTATGCTTTTTAATGAATAATGTAGTGTCAGCATTCCCTTTTGTAAAGTTATTTTCTAAAAGAAAAGAACCTAGTCTTTCATACCAAGCTCTTGGGGCTTGTTTCAAACCATATAAAACTTTTGAAAGTTTAAATACATTATTGGGCAAATCATAGCTTTCAAAACCTGGTGGTTGTTCTACATAAACTTTTTTTTCTATAAAACCATTTAAAAGGCACTTTTTGCATCCATTTGAAAGAGTTTGAAATTCATATGGCATGTATATGATAAAAGTATTCTTATGGCTTCTAATCTATCAACAGGAGCATAGGTCTCATCATAATCTATTCCTTCTTCCTGATTATACCCTTTTGCAACCAATCTAGCCTTATTCTTAGTTATTGAACCTTGTTCATCTAGTTTATTTCTAAATACCCATTTGCTTCCTATAATTTGATGCTCTTTGGGGTGATCTTTTGTCAATCTCCATTCCTTTAGGAACTCTTACCTGTTTTCCTCTTGAGCTTGAGGTAAAGAATCATCTTGATGTGAATCTTCTTGATCATTTTCTTCTCTTCCATTTTCAAGATCAAGTCTTTCCTTGGTATCTACAACATCATCAAGAACACTACCTTTCACAAGATCAAGTCTACTAGATTCATCAAAAATAACATGCATAGATTCTTCAACAGTTAATGACTTTTTATTAAATACTCTATATGCTTTACTAGTTGTAGAGTATCCTAAAACGATACCCTCATCAGATTTTGAGGCAAATTTTCCAAGGTTGTCCTTGGTATTCAATATGAAGCATTTGCATCCGAATACTCTAAAGTATGATATCAAGGGCTTTCTTCCATTCCATAGCTCAAATGAAGTTTTGTTTAAGAGAGGTCATTTGAAAACTCGATTTGAAATATAACAAGCAGTATTTGTGGCTTCTGCCCAAAAGTAAGATGGCAAGCCATACTCATTGAGCATTGTTCTAGCCATTTCAATTAATGTTTGATTTTTCCTTTCAACTACCCCATTTTGTTGAGGTGTCCTAGGAGATGAAAAATTCTGCGAAATGCCATGTTCAAGACAAAAGCTTTCAAAGTATTCATTCTCAAATTCTCTGCCATGGTCACTTCTTATTTTTGAAATACAATACCATTTTTCATTTTGATCTCTTTTAGCAAAATTTTTGAAAGTTTCAAAGGCATCACTCTTTTGAGCTAAGAAAATTACCCAAGTAAATCCAGAGTAATCATCTACGATGACAAAGGCATAATGTTTACCTCCTAAGCTTGCAATTCTAGTAGGTCCAAATAAATCAAGATGCAAGAGTTGTAGAGGTTTTGAGGTACTTATTATGTTTTCGGATTTGAAGGATGACTTGTGTTGCTTCCCTCTTTGGCAAGGTTCACATGTCTTGTCCTTTTCAAATTTGACTTTTGGCAGTCCCTTTACTAACTCTCTTATGCCGAGGCTTTGAATAAAATCCATGTTTGCATGACCAACCCTTCTATGCCACAGCCAAGATTCATCACTAGTAGTCACAAGACACTTAGAGGAATGGTTAGATATTTTGTGTAAGTCTATTATGTAAGTATTGACATCTCTATTTCCTTTAAATATCTCTTGACCATCAATAGAGGTTACAAGACATTCGTTAGAAGTAAAGGTTACTTTGTTTCTTTTATCACATAATTGACTTACACTCAACAAGTTATGTTTCGAACGATCAATAAGTAAGACATCTTTAATAAAAGTAGTACCATTAATACCAATAGAGCCAATGCCAATTATCTTACCTTTAGCATTGTTTCCAAAGGTAACTTTACCTCCATCAATAGTTTTGCTTTCATTGAAAAGTTCTTTGTCTCCTGTCATATGCCTTGAGCATCCACTGTCTACTAGCTAAGCATTATTGTTTATTGTAGACTTGAGGCATACCTATAGAATCACAATTCAAGTATGGTTTTTAGGTACCCAAATGAGCTTGGGTACTTAGGGGTTAGCACATGAAGGTTCCCAATGAGCCTTCCTTATCCAGCAATGTTTATTTATGTGACCAAATTTCATACAATAATTACACTGTTTAGGTCTAAAAATGCTTTTTGGTCTTACAATGCTTTTGAATGCCATATTTCTATTAGACGAACTTTGAGAACAATGGCATGCACAATCATGAATAATTGGTGCTTTTCTAGATGCATGCTTTTTATACATAAAGGCATGATTAGCCTTCTAAGGTTTCTTTCTTAGGCTTACCAATCCTTGAACATCCCTCTTATGTATAAAAGGTTTAGTGTATTTTGTGCATTTATCCCTTGGTGTTGTTCCAGCAAATGTGGAGATGTGAGGTTCACTTGACTTAACAAAAGTAGTCTTATGAGAAGATGATGATGTACCCTTAAATCCTAGACCATTCTAATTAAGGGTGGTCTTTGAGACATAATGAGAGTATTTAAGCTGTCCTTTCCTTTGTGAAATTTGGAAATGGAGTTTCTAAGTTCCTCTACTTCATTTTTCAAAGTATTATTTTCTTTAAGCAAGGATTTAGTTGAGGGTCTTGAAGAGTAATCATCTAATGACTTTTGAAGAGATTCATTAGATGATTTAAGCTAAAAGTTTTTCTTTTTTTTAAGCATCCATTTTGATTATCAAATTAGAAATGTTATTCTTATAAGTATTGAATTTACTTCTATATTTTTCGAGTTCTAGATTCAATACTTCTAGGCTTTGCTCATCATCATCATCTTCACTATTACTATCATTATCATTACTATCGTTGTTGAAAGAGTATGAGTGAAGTGATCTTACCTTATCCGAGACGTGATCCTCTATAGCCATGAAGCATAGGTTGACCTCTTCACTTTCATTATCATCTTTTTCACTTGAAGAGCTTTCTTCATCCCATGTGGCTTTGTGACCTTTCTCCCCATTGTCTCTTTGGTATTTGCTCATGTGCTTCTTGAGCCTTGGACATTCCAGTTTAATATGCCCTTTCTTTCCACATTCATAGCACTTTACCTCTTCTTTACTTCTTTGTGCATCATTAGAAATCTGTTTGAGGTTTCTTTGCTTGAATTTTCTAGAGTTGCTCATTCTTTTCTCAATGATTCTTTTCAGCCTTCTTGAGAGCATAGCAATGTCCTCATTTGCATCATCACTCTTTTCTTCATCATCTTCAACTTCCTCTTGAGATTTTGAAGTAGAGACTTTCTTTTTTCTGGCTCTGCTTCAAGCTCTCTATCTCTTTTCACTGCCAATAAGCACATCAGTATTCATGATGCTCATGTCTTCATTTTCCTGTTCTATACTGGCATATTAGTATTTAAGAGAAAGACTTCTCAGGATTTTGTTATTTACATCTTCCAAGATCAGGTGTTTCCCAAGTTTTATCATGCCATTTATGATGGCTAGAAGATGGTTGGTCATGTCAGTAATTGACTCATTGGATTTCATCTTGAAGAGCTCATACTCTAAAGTCATGTCAGCGCTGTTTAGGCTCTGATGCTAGACTTAACACTGATACAAATTGTTATCCAGATATTGAACCAAGAAGGGGGGTTGAATTGGATATTAAAATTTTAACTTTTAGGTGCGGAAAGAAAAGTTAAGTTGAGTAGGGATAGAAAGATATGACACAAGAATTGTTATAGAGATTCGGGTGTTAACAAACCCTACTCCTCTCCCCAATCTCAATTGGGAGTTTCACTAACACTTTAAGTGTTACGATGGAGTTTTACAAGCTCACTCCCAGTTATAGTGTTTCTAACAATGGATCACACCTAACCCAGAAATCCTTTGTGTTTTAATGGCTCACACAATAAACCAATTCTTTGTGTTTTAAAGGCTCACATAAATAACCCTTACAAGTGTTCTACTCTTAGCCCCAAAATACCCAAACTAACTTGAGTAGATGATTACAGAGAGAAACACTTACAAATCTATAATGCTTAGAGAATGATGAGCAAAAAGATTGTCATAGAGAATAAATGTTTGTTTTGAAAATATCAAATGCACAAATAGCTTATAACAAGATTTTGATTCAAAGTATTAGCTATTATCTTGTTCTGCATTCATAAATGACTTGCATTAATACTTCTATGGCGAATCATAGTCGTTTGATTGTATTTAATGCGAAAATAGCTATTGCACCAACTCTTATTTTCGCGCTTGACATATTTCTCTTTCCTCTTTCACGGTCGTGAGTATGATTGTCACAGTCATGACTGTTCTTCCAAGCCGTGACTTGAGTGGTGACTTTGGCCATGATGCATTCTGGAAGGATTTGAAGTGTTTGATCACGGGCGTGACATTATATCTTCACAGGCATCACATTATATCTTCACGGGCATGACATTATATCTTCACAGGCGTGAACATCCTTCCTAGCCGTGGTCTAAGTGGTGACTTAGGCCGTTAAGCTTTCTGGAAGAATTTTTCATGTCTGCTCACGGGCGTGACTTTTTTTACGATCGTGACTGATATGATCATTCATGGTTGCTATCATTCTTCATGTTCGTGAACTTTAAATATTGGATAATTGGTGCTAATCTTCATCACGGGCATGACATATTAGGTCACGGGCGTAAACATGCTATTTCTTCATTTTTTATTGTCTTTTTAAGATTAGTCTTCCATTCTCCATTCTTGCTATCATATTCCATACCCTTTTCAATAAAATTAGAAAACAAGTATGTTAAATACATTATTTCTATTTTATTTGTTAGCATCAATGTTGCCCAGATATTAAGCCAATAAGGGGTGTTGAATTGGAGTTTTAAAAATTAAACTGTAAGGCGCGGAAATAAACAATTAATTTTAGGAAGGATAGAGAAAATTTGACACACAGATTTATAGAGGTTCGGGTGTTAACAAACCCTACTCCTCTCCCCAATCACAATTGGGAGTTTCACTAACACACTAAGTGTTACAATGGAGTTTCACAAGCTCACTCCCAACTTTGGTTTTTCTCACAATGGCTCACACCTAACCTAGAAAACCCTTGTGTTTTAATGGCTCACACAATAACCAATTCCTTGTGTTTTACAGGCTCACACAAACAACCTACACTTTGTGTTTTATAGGCTCACACAAACAACCTACACTTTGTGTTTTACAGGCTCACACAAACAACCTTTTAATTTGTGTTTTGAAGGTTCACACAACTAACCCTTACAAATGTTCTACTCTTAACCTAGAACTACCCAAAGCTCACTTAAGTAAAGATTACAGAGAGAACCACTTATAAATCTTTATTGCTCAAATATAAGGAGCAAAAAGATTTTTACAGAGAATAGATTTGTTCTCAAAGTATGAAAGTACAAGATAGCTTGTGATTTGAAGTATATGCTAATCTTTTGTTTTTCTTATCATTCTCTTGTTTCTTAATGCATAAATGACTTCCATTTATACTCCTATGGCTGAATATAGCCGTTGGGGTGCATTAAATAAGAAACTAGCCGTTGTACCAACCAAAAATCGCACCTGACATTTTTCTCTTTCATTGTTCACGGGCGTGACTATGCTTGTCACGAGGGTGACAGTTCTTCCCAAGCCGTGATTGAAGTGGTGACCTTGGTCGTGAAGCTCTCTGGAATGTTTTGACATATTGAGTCACGGGCGTGACATACTCATTCATGGGCGTGACAATCTTCCCAGCCGTGATCCAAGTGGTTACTCTGGTCGTGATCTTACTTTGTCCGAGACGTGATCCTCAATAGCCATGAAGCATAGGTTGACCTCTTCACTTTCATTATCATCTTCTTGACTTGAAGAGCTTTCGTCATCCCATGCGGCTTTATGACCTTTCTCCCCATTGTCTCTTTGGTATTTGCTCTTATGCTTCTTGAGCCTTGGACATTTTGGTTTAATATGTCCTTTATTTCCACATTCAAACCATTTTACCTCTTTCTTACTTCTATTTGTATCATTTGAAGTTTGTTTGAGGTTTCTTTGCCTAAATTTTCTGGAATTGCTCATTTTCTTCTCAATGATTCTTTTTAAGCTCCTTGAAAGCATAACGATGTCCTCATTTTCATCATCACTCATCTCTTCATCATCTTCACTTTCTTCTTGAGATTTTGAAGTAGAGGCTTTGAGTGCTAAGGGTTTTCTTTTCTCTGGCTCTGCTTCAAGCTCTCTATCTCTCTTCATTGCCATCTCATGTGTGAGAAGCTTGCCAATCAGCACATCAGTATTCATGATGCTCATATCTTCATTTGCTTCTTTTATGCCAGCAACTCTTGAACCATAGTCTTTAAGAGGAAGAATTCTCAGGATTTTATTGTTTACATCTTCCAAACTCAGATGCTTCCCAAGTTTCCTCATTCCATTTATAATGGATAGAAGTCGGTTGGTCATGTCAGTGATTGACTCATTTGATTTCATTTGAAGAGCTCATATTCTGAGGTTAGAAGTTGAATCTTCTTGGATTTGACTTCCTTAGTTCCCTCATGATAGTACTCCAATGTCTTCCACAAGCTATATGTTGTTGAGCAGTGTTGTATTCTCCTACATTCTTCAATAGATAATGAGCTTGATAGGATTGTTATTACCTTCTTGTTTTTGAAATTTGCTCTTCTTTGAGGCTCTGTCCAATCATCAGTTGATAGGATTTCGTCTTCACCATCAGCTCCTCTTCTAGTTGGTGGTGTCCATTTTTTTCGTACACTATCCCAGACTTCATTTCCTTCACTATCCAAGTATGTCTCCATCCTAAACTTCCAATGGGCATAATTTGCTCCATCAAAGTATGGTTTGAGACTCTAGAATCCTTCACTGGCCATATCTTACTCTTTACTAGCGCTTTTTAGGCTTTGATGCTAGACAAGGCTCTGATACCAATTGTTGCCCAGATATTAAGCATGAAGGGGGGTTGAATTGGAATTTTAAAAATGAAACTTTAAGGTCCGGAAATAAACAATTAATTTTAGAAAGGATAGAGAAAATTTGACAAATAGATTTATAGAGGTTCGGGTGTTAACAAACCCTACTCCTCTCCCCAATCGCAATTGGGAGTTTCACTAACACACTAAGTGTTACAATGGAGTTTCACAAGCTCACTCCCAACTTTGGTGTTTCTCACAATGGCTCACACCTAACCCAGAAAACCCTTGTGTTTTAATGGCTCACACAATAACCAATTCCTTGTGTTTTACAGGCTCACACAAACAACCTATACTTTGTGTTTTACAGGCTCACACAAATAACCTACACTTTGTGTTTTACAGGCTCACACAAATAACCTACACTTTGTGTTTTACAGGCTCACACAAACAACCTTTTAATTTGTGTTTTGAAGGTTCACACAACTAACCCTTACAAGTGTTCTACTCTTAACCCAAAACTACCCAAAGCTCACGTAAGTAAAGATTACAGAGAGAACCACTTATAAATCTTTATTGCTCAAATATAAGGAGCAAAAAGATTTTTATAGAGAATAGATTTGTTCTCAAAGTATGAAAGTACAAGATAGCTTGTGATTTGAAGTATATGCTAATATTTTGTTTTTCTTATCATTCTCTTGTTTCTTAATGCATAAATGACTTCCATTTATACTCTCATAGCTGAATATAGCCGTTGCAGTGCATTAAATAAGAAACTAGCCATTGTACCAACCAAAAATCGCGCATGATATTTTTCTCTTTCATTGTTCACGGGGGTGACAGTTATTCCCAAGCCGTGACTGAAGTGGTGACCTTGGTCGTGAAGCTCTCTGGAATGTTTTGACATATTGAGTCATGGGCGTGGCATACTCATTCACGGGCGTGACAATCTTCCCAGCCGTGATTCAAGTGGTGACTCTGGTCGTGAAGCTCTCTGGATGAAATTGCATGAATCTTCACGGGGGTGACTGAAATGCTTACTTCACGGTTTGTTTTTCCTTCATGGTCGTGAACTTCAAATGTTGGTTTTGGTAACGGTTAGCTTTCTTCACGGGAGTGACTCCTAAAGTCACGACAGTGAACATGCTACTACTTGAATTTTGTTTCTCAAGGATTATTCTTCCAATTCTCCATTCTTGCTATTTTAATTCATGTCCTGTATAATATACTTACAAAAACCAGTATGTTAAATACAATATTGCTATATTATTTGTTATCATCAAAATGACGGAAATACCCGTCAAGGTTTAATAATCTCCCCCTTTTTGATGGTGACAAATAATTTAGAAATATGTGATTTTTGAGAAGTCTCCCCCTCAAAATATACTTAGTATAAAAAATTTATCATGTGCAAGAATAGTAGATAATGATGTGGCATTAAACTAGATTTTAAGTATATGCAAGTTTATATGAGAAGTATATCCAATACATACCATAATTCCTTTTTAAGACATGAAGTATATGTAAAGTAGATTTAAGGTATATCATGGCATATTTTTATGTGTAACTTGTTTTAAGGTATATGCAAAGTATACTTAGGGTATATCTAAGGTATATAAAAACTCAACTTTCCAATTATATACTTTGCATATGAAATGTTGAATCAAGATTTTTAAACCATTTCAAAGTCAATTCACTTTTTGATTCACAATTCTTATAATGCTAGTTTGATATCATTCTCCCTATCGTATATTGCCTATCGTATATTGCCTATCGTATATTGCTAGTTTTATCCCCTTTTTGTCATCAATCAAAAAGGATATGAAGATTGAAGTAAACAAAAGCAAATATATATCACATAAAGGAAAAGGATACAAACTAATTTAAAATATTCAGAAAGAAAATTTAAAAATTTCCTACACAACCAAAACATAAAAATGACAAACAATCTAAAAATGATCAAATTTAGGCTACACTCTAGCCTATCTCCTAGCCAGACATCCTATCACGAAGCCTAGCTACTTCAGCCTCAAGGCTGTCCATCCGAGACTACATGAAGTCCTTGAGGTTCTCCAACCTCTCATCCATCAAATTATGCAGGTGCTCAAAATGTGGTGCCAAGAGGTCGACCACCTGCTGCGCTCAGGATGATGTGGAAGCTGAGGAATGTCCAATGTCCTGCTCGACTACTGGAGGTGGTTCCTCAACCCGAGCCCTCTTTTTCTGCTGGACTCCCTGGAGGCCTGCTTTAAAATCCTCCGTGTCATTATCTTCCCAGATAATTTCTCCAGCAGTGTCAGTGAAGCGGTAGAAGATATCATTCTGAAAAATGATTCTGATAGCCGCTCCTATCTTGATGAACGACTCGACATCTAGCCTATCTCGATGATGTGCAGGAATGATGTTGAAGTGATGGTCATCCAGCTTCAAATAATTGAGCTTTACTGCAATATGGGTGACATATGCCCCGATCAAGATATCTCCTGTGGGCTTGGTGGCAATGGAGAGAAGATGGTTTGCAAACCATATGGAAAGTGCCACTGTGACTCCCCTGTGAGCCATCTCAAATAGGAAGAGTTCTGACTTCCTAATAGTTCCATTACTTTCTCCCCTAGCAAAAATGCTATAGGTTAGGAACCTATGCAAATACCTGTGTACTGGGGTCCTGAGATGTGTGCTCTTAGTTTTCTTGACATCCCAACTGCAACCGGTGCCAAAATGTGTCCAAGATGGA
The DNA here is from genome assembly GCA_023653625.1 of Triadica sebifera. Classification (NCBI taxonomy): domain Eukaryota; kingdom Viridiplantae; phylum Streptophyta; class Magnoliopsida; order Malpighiales; family Euphorbiaceae; genus Triadica; species Triadica sebifera. The sequence continues at coordinate 13,253,428 of CM042909.1, forward strand.
GGAGCAAAGAATTCTACCTCAGTCTCATTTAGAATGCCATCAGATGGTAGGTTGAACAATTCTCCAAATGCGATGGCGCTGAGGGTGTTAGGATTATGCAGAGTTGGAATTTCACCACTCCAGTAGGTGAAACCTACAAGGTGCTGAGAAATTCCAGCGTTGGCTCCCTCAGAGTCGGCTGATGAATTTCAACAAACTCTTTGAGATGACAGGCTTGTAGTTGCTCTATCATAGCCATCTCAAGCCCAAGACTACGGACTGTCTGCCAATCGAAGGACCTTGATGATAAAAGAGGTCTCTTCTTCAAAGTTGCATATCGAGGATGGCAAATCTCCGGGTTGATGTTCATGAGGTAATCTGAACACCTCTTAGGTGCATGGGACTTTTTTCTCTTTCCCTTAGATGAAACATATTCCATATTTGAAGAAATTTGTTGATGGAGTTGAAAATAATTTTGACAGAAAATTTGATGTAAAACCCTAGAAATGTATGATTTCTGATGGAGATTCGAACTTTTGGTGGTATTTATAGTGAAATTTCAAGTCTTTGGGGTCGGAATCTTCAATGTCTTAATGAATGAGAGTAAATGAGAGCAGTTTTGGGAGATGAGGAGTTGAAATGAAGGTTGTAACCGGCTGTTCTCTTATATATTCGATACATTCACGGGTGTGACTTATGTTGCATGGGCGTGAATGGTTGTGTTTATGGTTTGCTGAAGGAGTGTTTCACCGGTGAATAAAGGCGTGAATATGTTTACGGGCGTGATGTTTGAACATCACAGGCATGAATGATCATAGGTCACGGGGGTGAATAAATAGTCACGGGTGTGAACTGTTGAATTTCACTACTTGTGCCTGTGAAGCAAGCCATGACACAAGGCGTGAAAGCTTCTGTGAGTTTTGGGGTGTAATTATTCACGGGAGTGAAAATTCATCACGGGCGTGAAAGTCCATTTTCACGGGCGTGACTCAAGCCGTGAAACTAAGTTTCACCCCTTGAAGCCGTGAATCATGTCGTGAACCAAAGTCGTGAATGACACTGCCTCTTTGGGCCACTTAAGTCACGGGCGTGAATCTATGTCACGGGTGTGACTCCTCTAAAGTTTTCATCAAATTAAGTTCTACAACAAGACTAAAGCATTTCAACAAAGATTCTACTTCTTAAAACATGAATTCTCATCAAAATTTCTATCTTATAACTTGTGATATGATTTAAGATCAACAATTAAAATCTCATATTCTTGCAATCATAAGGTTAATCCATCAATCATACCAAGTTCTCTTCTAATGAAATTAAATCTTTTCTCATTTAGAGACTTAGTGAAAATATCTGCTAATTGATTTTCTGTGCATATAAATTCCAATTCAACATCTCCATATTGAACATGATCTCTGTAATACCCGATAATTTAGGCCACGGTCGCGGTTGACTGAAATCCGGTGTACCGAACCGATCGAGGTCTAAATTCGGACATGAAAGAAATAAATTAAAATAATAATAAGATGGGAGAAAAATATTTTGGATATTATTAATTGAGAATTTTGAAGTTTGGAATTAAAATTGAGAAAAAAATAATTTTTCGCTGAACGAAATTTGGAATTGCAGTGTTTTTGGCACAGAAATTCTAAGAAGGCATAAAAATGGAATATTCTTTATCTAAGGAAAGGAATATTCTTTTGATTAAAATAAAGTAAGAGTGATTTAAATTAATGGACCAATAGGAAGCAAGATTAGTAACTAATCCTAACCATCCACCTAATCCAACTATAAAAAGTCAAATTTCCACTTTTTTAACCATTCTTCTTCTTCCTCACCTTAATTACACCATTTCTCTCCCTTTTTCTCTCTTTGCCGTGAGCTTCTCCTCCTCCCTTGATGTTCTTCTTTTTGTTCTCCAATTAAAGCAAAGATTAGATGAAAAAAAGTGGGATTAAGGCAAGATCATGAAGAAAGTGAAGTAAAGTGAGCAAAACCAAGGAAGAGGAAGGAAGAAAGGAAGAGAAAAAGAGAGAAAGAAGTTTTTAGCCATTTGGAAGATCTTCAAAGGTGAGTTTAGATTTTCCATCTCCCTACTTTCTTCTTCTCATTTCTTTGAGTTTGGGGTTAGTTGCCATTATAGCTAGTAAATTAGGGTTATTAGTATGTTAATGGTGATTAAGGGTGGATTAGTATGATTAGTGCTTGATTAGTGTAAAATTTGTTGTTAGGACAAAGAAGTGAACAAACTTTAAACCAAAATCAAAGGGGAAGTAAGGGCAAGGAAAAGGCTATCTAAGAGGAAGAGAAAAATGAAGAAAAATAGAACTTTGAGGTATGTACATTTGGCAAAAATTCAATGTATAAAAATGTTGATTTTGATTTTGTGATGTGTATGAAATTCTGCATATTTGATTGAGAAATGAATTGGTGATTAAATTATGCCATGAATGTGAAAATAAAGACTAGAAAATGAGGTTGATGCATGAAAATGGAAAATGTATGAATTATTTGATGTGCTGGAAAATTCGTCTTATGAACAGTGTCTAGTGTTTTGATCATAACTTGAGTTCTGGAAATCATTTCTGAGTGATTCTTGCTGTGTTGGAAAGTTAAGACATAGGGCTTGAACTTTCATTCAGACCATTAGACCTAAATATACCTGAAATTAGGTGAAAAATGGACTCAAACTTTGAACTAGAAATCTGTCCAGAAAAAAAAATACTGGGCAGAGTGCATTGAACATAGGTTAGAAGAAAATTCATAACTTTTGCTAAGAAATTATTTTTAATGTGATTCCAGTTGGAAATTAAATATAAGACATGTATCTACATTTTTCTAGTTGATCACTTGTCCAAATTCCATCTAGAAATGGATGAAAAAGACAGAGAAAAATAAGGCAGAAATCTGCCCAGTAAAATACTGGGCAGATTGCAATGAACGTAGCTTAGGAGAAAATTCATAACTTTTTCTACGAAATTTGTTTTAATGTGATTCCAGTTGGAAATTAAATTTAAGACATTTACTTATATTTTGTTAGTTGATCACATGTCCAAATTCTGTCTAAAAATAGACGAAAAATACAGAGCAATATAAGGCTAAAATGCTGTCCAGAATAGGACTGCTGGTAGAAATGTGTTGATTGTGGATTTTTGTGTTAGAAAATGTATTAAGTGAATTTTTCTTATAGTTATAATGATTAAATGAGCTAATATGAGGTTGTAAAATATTGAATGGGAATGATTGCATTTATATTAATGTTTCCCTACATAATTTATGCAAATATGAATAAAGGTAACAAATGTAATTTAAGCCCTATAACATCTAGTCGAGAACTAGAAATTAGAATAAGTTGGCATGCCAATAAAAGGGTAGAAATGTAGGCACTAAAAATAATAGTGCTGAGTTAAAATTATGTAGGCACTAAAAATAATAGTGCTGAGTTGAAATTTACGTAGGCACTAAGAATTAGTGCTGAGTTCGAAATTTACGTAGGCACCAAAAAGGTGCTGAGTTGTTATTGAAAATGTAGGCGTTAATCGCCGAGTTATAAATAATTATGTGGGCGCCGAGTATACTGCCGGAGAGCAGAAACCCTATATCCAGTGTTTAGTTCCGGTCTAAGATGTCGTGGACTATTAAATAAATAAATAAAAAAAAATGATGTGAAGTATGAAATTGATATTGTAAATTTTATATCTTGTATTGTTAAAATTTCAAGCATGCTTAATGAATAAAATGTCATAATTGATGAATTAAATATTTTTGCATGAAGAAAATAGTGTATTATTAATTGAATATTTGGCATGCTAAATAGATTAATTGTAGTTTCTAAAATTTCATTTTAGAATTATTATGTAATTATTGGATAGTTGCCAAACGTACCACTAAGCTAGTAGCTTAGCGCGTGTGTTTCACGCGCAGATAAATAGAAGTAGTTGTTCCGATAGGGCGACCGAAGAAGAGGGAACCCCAAGATCAGATTGCAGCAGTCTAGTTCTTTTTGTATGTTTTGAAAATGATATTGTAAAAATTAAGTTTTAAGAATTTTGTTGATGTAAATTTGTGGCTTGTAATATTTATAAGTAATGGATTTGGTAATTATATATATCTAGAATTATTGTAGTTATATTTTTAAATATCATGGTTTAATGAATAAGTTATTTTGAATCACAATATTCCCATCACTAGATATATATTTAAATGGAAAAAAAAATATGGTGATAAATATTCCGCTAATAATAAACTCAAAAATTGAAATAAAAAAAAATATTTATACAAAATTGAGCGTTGGTTTTAAATTAAATGAGCTTAGTAGCACTTCCATATCCTATTAGCGATTAGTAGGGTAAGGGAGCGCTACATTTAGTATGTAACGGCTGGGTTCCGCCTAACTCGAGGATGAGAACCCACCCGCCGTCTCACTGAGACCAACGGGCTGCCGGGGTCCATGGCCCAATACCTCCAACCCATCACTGCCAGCCCAGTCCAGCCAGTCTGCGCAGTAGGTTGTTGGAGGCAGGATTCGAACCCTCAACCTCCCTTTAGCCTCAGTAAGAGACTACCAGTTGCTCAAATATGAGGAGCAATAAGATTTTTACAGATAATAGATTTGTTCTCAAAGTATAAAAGTACAAGATAGCTTGTGATTTGAAGTATATGCTAATCTTTTGTTTTTCTTCTCATGCTCTTTTATCTTAATGCATAAATGGCTTCCATTTATACTCTTATGGCTGAATATAGCCGTTGGGGTGCATTAAATAAGAAACTAGCCGTTGTACCAACTAAAAAATTGCGTCTGACATTTTTCTCTTTCATTGTTCACGGGCGTGAATATGCTTGTCACGGGGGTGACAGTTCTTCCCAAGCCGTGACTGAAGTGGTGACCTTGGTCGTGAAGCTCTCTGGTATGTTTTGACATATAGAGTCACGAGAGTGACATTAATCAGTCACGGGCGTGACATTCTTCCCAGCCGTGAGACAAGTGGTGACTCTGGTCATGAAGTTCTCTGGATGAAATTGAATGAAGCCTTCACGGGGGTGACAATCTTCCCAGCCGTGACCCAAGTGGTGACTCTAGTCGTGAAGCTCTTTGGATGAAATTACATGACTCTTCACGGGGGTGACACCTTCAGTCACGGGGGTGACTGAAATGCTTACTTCACGGTTTGGTTTTCCTTCATGGCCGTGAACTTTAAATGTTGGATTTGGTAACGGTTAGCTTCCTTCACGGGAGTGACTCCTAGAGTCATGGCAGTGAACATGCTACTTCTTGCTTTTTGTTTCTCAAGGATTATCCTTCCAATTCTCTATTCTTGCTATTTTAATTCATGTCCTGTATAATATACTTACAAAAACAAGTATGTTAAATACAATATTGTTATATTATTTATTTTCATCAAAATGACGGAAATACCCCTTAAGGTTAACACAGTTTTGTTAGAAGATGATGATGTGTCCTTAAATCCTAGACCATGTCTAACTAAAGGTGGTCTTTGAGACACAATGAGAGTATCTAAGCTTTCTTTACCTTTGTGAAATATAGAAATGCAATTTCTAAGTTCCTCAACTTCATTTTTCAAAGTATTATTTTCTTTTAAGAATGAAACTGTTGAGGGTCTTGATGAGTATTCATCTAATGACTTTTGAAGAGATTCATTAGATGATTTAAGCTTTATGTTCTCCTTTTCTAAACCATCTATCTTATTTTTCAAATTAGAGATGTTATTTCTATAGGTAGTAAATTTAGTTCTATATTTCTCTAATTCTATATTTAAATCTTTTATTAGGATTTGCTCATCATCACTATCACTATTACTATCATTATCACTACTATCATTATTGAAAGAATATGAGTGTAGTGATCTTACTTTGTCCGAAACGTGATCTTCAATAGCCATGAAGCATAGGTTGACCTCTTCACTTTCATTATCATCTTTTTCACTTGAAGAGCTTTCGTCATCCCATGTGGCTTTATGACCTTTCTCGCCATTGTCTCTTTGGTATTTGCTCTTATGCTTCTTGAGCCTTGGACATTCTAGTTTGATATGTCCTTTCTTTCCACATTCAAAGCATTTTACCTCTTCCTTACTTTTATGTGTATCATTAGAAGTTTGTTTGAGGTTTCTTTGCCTGAATTTTCTAGAATTGCTCATTTTCTTCTCAATGATTCTTTTTAATCTCCTAGAAGGCATAGCGACGTCCTTATTTTCATCATCACTCATCACTCATCTCTTCATCATCTTCACTTTCTTCTTAAGATTTTAAAGTAAAGGCTTTGAGTGCTAAGGGTTTTCTTTTCTCGGGCTTTGCTTCAAGCTCTCTATCTCTCTTCACTGCCATCTCATGTGTGAGAAGCTTGCCAATCAGCACATCAGTATTCATGATGCTCATATCTTCATTTGCTTCTTCTATGCAAGCAACTCTTGAACCATAGTCTTTAAGAGGAAGAATTCTCATGATTTTATTGTTTACATCTTCCAAACTCATATGCTTCCCAAGTTTCCTTATTCCATTTATAATGGATAGAAGTCGATTGGTCATGTCAGTGATTGACTTATTTGATTTCATCTTGAAGAGCTCATATTCTGAGGTTAAAAATTGAATCTTCTTGGATTTGACTTGCTTAGTTCCCTCATGATAGTTCTCCAATGTCTTCCACATGCTATATGTTGTTGAGCAGTGTTGTATTCTCCCACATTCCTCAATAGATAATGAGCTTGATAGGATTGTCATTACCTTCTTGTTTTTGAAATTTTCTCTTCTTCGAGGCTCTGTCCAATCATCTCTTGATAGGATTTCCTGTTCACCATCAACTCCTCTTCTGGTTGGTGGTGTCCATTCTTTTCGTACACTATCCCAGACTTCAATTCCTTCACTATCCAAGTATGTCTCCATCCTAAACTTCCAATGGGCATAATTTGCTCCATCGAAGTAAGGTTTGAGACTCTGGAATCCTTCACTAGCCATATGTTACTCTTTACTAGCGCTTTTTAGGCTTCGATGCTAGACAAGGCTCTGATACCAATTGTTGCCCATATATTAAGCCAAGAAGGGGGGTTGAATTGGAGTTTTAAAAATTATACTTTAAGGTGCGAAAATAAACAATTAATGTTAGGAAGGATAGAGAAAATTTGACACACAGATTTATAGAGGTTCGGGTGTTAACAGACCCTACTCCTCTCCCCAATTGCAATTGGGAGTTTCACTAACACACTAAGAGTTATAATGGAGTTTCACAAGCTCACTCCCAACTTTGGTGTTTATCACAATGGCTCACACCTAACCCAGAAAACCCTTGTGTTTTAATGGGTCACACAATAACCAATTCCTTGTGTTTTACAGGCTCACACAAACAACCTACAATTTGTGTTTTAAAGGCTCACACAAACAACCTACACTTTGTGTTTTACAGGCTCACACAAACAACCTGCACTTTGTGTTTTACAGGCTCACACAAACAACCTTTTAATTTGTGTTTTCAAGGTTCACGCAACTAACCCTTACAAGTGTTCTACTCTTAACCCAAAACTACTCAAAGCTCACTTAAGTAAAGATTACAGAGAGAACCACTTATAAATCTTTATTGCTCAAATATAAGGAGCAAAAAGAGTTTTACAGAGAATAGATTTGTTCTCAAAGTATGAAAGTACAAGATAGCTTGTGATTTGAAGTATATGCTAATCTTTTGTTTTTCTTATCATTCTCTTATTTCTTAATGCATAAATGACTTCCATTTATACTCCCATGGCTGAATATAGCCATTGGGGTGCATTAAGTAAGAAACTAGCTGTTGTACCAACCAAAAATCACGCCTGACATTTTTCTCTTTCATTGTTCACGGGCGTGACTATGCTTGTCATGGGGGTGACAGTTCTTCCCAAGCCGTGACTGAAGTGGTGACCTTGGTCGTGAAGCTCTCTGGAATGTTTTGACATATTGAGTCACGGGCGTGACAATCTTCTCAGCCGTGATCCAAGTGGTGACTCTGGTCGTAAAGCTCTCTGGATGAAATTGCATGAATCTTCACGGAGGTGACTAAAATGCTTACTTCACGGTTTGTTTTTCCTTCATGGTCGTGAACTTCAAATGTTGGTTTTGGTAACGGTTAGCTTTCTTCATGGGAGTGACTCCTAAAGTCACGGCAGTGAACATGCTACTACTTGAATTTTGTTTCTCAAGGATTATTCTTTCAATTCTCCATTCTTGCTATTTTAATTCATGTCCTGTATAATATACTTACAAAAACAAGTATGTTAAATACAATATTGCTATATTATTTGTTATCATCAAAATGATGGAAATACCCCTCAAGGTTTAACAATCAAAATGACGAATATACCCCTCATGGTTCAACAATATTATTGATTATCAACTAGACAAAGCCAATATAGTAGCTGGTGCCTTAAGTAGAACAATACTGGCAAGTATACCTTATAATTTCCTCATTACAATATAATATATAGTAATTAATAATAAATTAAAAGGAGAATCATATTTAATTTTGGCAGAGATACAAGTTCAACCTACTTTAACGCAACAAATAAGGGAAACTCAGAGGCAAGATCATAAATTGATGATAATTGCTAAGGCAATTAAAAAGGAGGAGACACCTGAATTTAAGATTGAACATTATGGAAGTATAAGTTATAAGGGAAAATTGGGCATGCCAAATGACAGCGGATTAAAGCAAATAATTCTAATAGAGGTGCATAATACAACTTATTCCATACATCTAGGAAGTAATAAAATGTATCAAGACCTGAAGACTCATTATTGGTGGCCAGGAATGAAGAAGGATATCGTGGAATCCCCTCCAAAATGCTTGACATGCCAAAAAGTGAAAGCAGAGCACTAGGTACCATCTGGATTGTTGCAACCTATTGCTATTCTATAATGCAAATGGGAAAGGATTACGATGGATTTTGTATTTGGTTTTCCTTTGACACAAAAGAAACACGATGCAATATAGGTAATTGTTTACAGACTTACCAAATTAGCTCACTTTTTCCCAGTTCGGATGGATTATTCGTTGAGTTTGTTAGCAGAAATATATGTTGTTGCCCAGATTATAAACCAAGAAGGGGGGGTTGAATTGGATATTAAAAATTATTAACTTTTAAGTGCAGAATAAAAATTTTAATAGAGTTGGGATAGGAAGATATCTCATAAACAATTTATACAGGTTTGGGTATTAACAAACCCTACTCCTCTCCCTAATCTCAATTGAGAGTTTCACTAACACACTAAGTGTAACAATGGAGAATTACAAGCTCACTCCCAACTATAGTGTTTCTATCAATGGCTTTCACCTAACCTAGAAATCCCTTGTGTTTTAATGGCTCACACAAATAACCTTTACAAGTGTTCTACTCTTAACCCAATATACCTAAACTCACTTGAGTAGTAGATTACAAAGAGAAACACTCACCAATCTATAATGCTCAGAAATTATGAGCAAATAGATTTTTACAGAGAATTAAAGTTTTGTTGAAGGTAATTAATGCACAAATGGCTACAACAAGATTTCAATCCAAAGTAATTGCTATTCTCTTGTTCTAGATTCATAAATGACTTGCATTTATACTTCCTTAGCTAATTATAACCGTTTAGATGCATTTAATGCGAAAATAGTCATTGCACCAACTCTTAATTTCTCGTCTGACATATTTCTGTTTCCTCATTCACGGTCGTGAATATGTGTGTCACGGTCGTGAATGTTCTTCCAAGCCATGGTCCAAGTGGTGACTCTGACCATGAAGCATTCTGGAATGAATATAAGTGTTTGATCACGGGCATGACTTTATTCTTTCATGAGCGTGAATATCCTTCCAAGCCATGGTCCAAGTGGTGACTCTAGTCGTGAAGCTCTCTGGAGGAATTTGACATGTTATCTCACGGGCGTGACTATCTTTCATAGGCATGACTAATATGATCATTCACGATTGCTATGATTCTTCATGGTCGTGAACTTTAAATGTTGGAGAGTTGGCACTAAGCTGCAGCACGGGCATGACATAAACAGCAACGGGCATGAAAATGTTATTTCTTCATTTTTTGACTTTCAAAGTTAGTCTTTCATTCTTGCATCATATTCCATACCTTGTTCAATAAACCTAGAATACAAGTATTGTTAAATACATTATTGCTATTTTATTTGTTAGCATCAAAATGACATAAATACCCCTCAAGGTTCAACAATCTCCCCCTTTTTGATGGTGACAAATAATCTAGCAATATGTGCTTTTGAGAAGTCTCCCCCTCAAAAAATGCTTAAGACAAAAAATAATAGAGTGCAAGAATCTTTAAGAATTCAGGAAGTATTGTAACACCCCCTCAACCCAGCAGCTCATGCCCGGATGAGAGAGTGCTACCTCTGACTTCATCGTTTAAAATATCTTTATTAAATTTTGAACACCTGAAAATCATTCATTTTTTTTTTACCATTTATTTACTTTGCAGCATATAAGAAAAGTCATAACATCAAATATAAAAATACATTTTCTTTAATAACATCTTTTTTTACAAAGTGTACCGTTTATTTTACAAGTACTATAAAATAAAATTTAAAACATAAATACAACAGATGTGTGACCCATGGTGGTTGATATACGCTGCTTTACTAGGTCAGGTCACCGTTAGCTTTATCTACTACTGTCTACTTATTCTTTGCTATACTTGCGCGAGAGAAACTCCCACACTAAGCTCTTGGCTTAGTGGTGCATATAAATAAGGCAATAAACTATTTTTTTATGTCACATGCATTGTCATATAAAAATTTATGATCAAATCATGCAACCATACATTTCATAATATTCTAGTACGCATAACATCAATTTATTGTATCTCATGTTGTTTAACATAATCAAATCATCATTCTCATGCAAATCATGGTATTTTAGCATGTATAGACATCAAATTATATTATATTATCTCATACTTATTTATTTTATTACCACCTTATTGTATAACACTAAACCTTCTTTTTATCCATGCCACAATTCATAATTCCATTTTTATTATCCATGTCACAAATCATAATTCCCGTTTTACTTTCAATAATTCTTTTATATCCCAAAACTTTTTTATTTATGTTTTCATTTATGCCCAGGACACCTATGAACCACTGACTCGGATAACGGAGTTGCCATCCAGGCACTTAGGAGTACCACCCGGGCAATATGATGTGCGCATATAAGTGCCAAACCCAGCATAGATAACCGTGCCAAACTCGGCATAGATAATCGTGCCAAACTCGGCGTAGATAATAATGTCATACTCGACATAAATAACAATGTCAAACCCGATGTAGATAACATTGTCAAACCCGGCGTAGATAACATTGCCAAACCCGGCGTAGATAATCATTCCATTAATGGATTTAATCATTTTCATCATACTCCCCCCCTATTTGGCATGTCAAACTATCCTAAGTTGGTTATAGTTAGGTGTTCTAGGGCTTATACAATTTCATTAAAATTCATAACAATTAATTTCATATTTTTCATGCATGTAATATCTCATATTAATCACATATTCACTCAATTAAAATAATATTTACATAATATAACAAAGTTCTCATCATTTTACTCATTTCATTCCTCAATTCACATGCTGCCCTGTCACTGGCAGATTCTGTCCTCTGTCTTGGACCTTAATTTTGGTCCTGTTCCGTTCTGAATTTAGTTACATAATCTTCATACATATTTTAGATATGGATCTTATCTTTACTATTCAACTTTAAACACTTAATTCTGAGTTCTGTAGCAAAAGATATGAAAATAGTAATACTAACTGGTCACTGATAATTCTGCCCAGAGTTTTCTGGACAGATTCTAAGTCTAACTTTTATGAATTTTTCTGGATAATTACAGACATATTTAGATATTATGGTCCAAATATAAATTGTATCCCTATGTCTTAGCTTACATACAGAACAAATAACACACAAATCCAAGCTCCCAAACTCAAGTTATACCAGTTTAAGTACTTACTGCTCATTATTAACAATTCTGCCCAGAATTTCTGGACAGATTCTATGTTCGAACTTTATGAAATTGTATGGAAAATTACAGACATATTCAGATTTTATGATCTAAATTAAAGTTATATCTCTATGTCTTATCTTTCAAATCCAACAAAGAACATGGAAAACAGAGTTCCAGAAATTAAGTTATAATAGTTTAAGTGCACAGTGCTCATCAATTTCCAGCAGAGAACATACCAACCAATCACATTTAACTTTTACCAAATTAAATCCTAAGTCTAGCAAACATGCATCCCCAAGATTTTTCATCACAAATAATATTAATTCAGAATCATCAACATTCCCAATAATTAAATTATGCAATTTAAACAAAATTAAAATAGGCTATTGCCTTAGATTATGCACAAACCTCTCTTTTTTTCTCTTCTCTTTCTCTTTACTTCTCTTTCTCCTTTCCTTTGCTCCTTTGATCTAACTCATTGTCACTTTGAGTTCCTAAAGTTCATAAACAGATTTTTCACACTTCATAAACTCTAATCTCTCTTTCTCCTTACTCTCTTAAGCTACCTTGACCATGAAAATGGAAGTTTTCCATGCTTTTTCTCTCTTTTTCTCACTTTCTTTTACTAGAATCAAGGTTTAGCTATGGAGGAAGAAAGGAAAACGTGGCTGGTTTGAGAGAACAGAATTTTCCTCAATGAAAAATGGATAAGGAAGAGAAAGAAGCAATCAAGAACAAAGTGACAAAAGTCATTAAAATTGGGGACACATAAGCCACATTCTAGAAACCTTAATTAATGTCATATGCATGTATCTTCATTAGCTTATTAAACTTTGCCATTTGGTGTATTGGGCTTCAAGAAACGTGGGAGGCAATTGAAAGATAGCAAATTCTAGATATGAAGAGATGAAAGAACAATTAAGAGAATAAAGACAAGATACATAATTATGGGACACCTAAGCCAAATTCTAGAAACTTTAATTAATGTTAAATTCATGTATGTCAATTATCTTCTTAAAATGTGACACTTGGTGTGGCTGGCCTCCATATGCATTTTATGTCCCAATTCATGCATTTAATTTATGATTATCCCCTTTAAATCCTCCAATTTTCGATAAATTGCAAATTGACCCCTAAACTTTTCAAAATTCGCAATTTAGTCCTTTACCGAAATTTAACATCTTTAAATATTTTGAACACTTTATTAGATATTTTCCATACTTAATTACCATTATTTTCATTATTTTTCGATAAAAGTCCAAATTTAGATTTCGGTCAAACCGACGAGTCGATTTAACAACTCGCGTGACTTTAGTCTAAATTAGCGGATATGACAGCATGAATGTTTCCTTGCTAGTTTAGGTATATGCAAGGTATATTCAAAGTATATCAAATTGTTTGCTTTTAACTAGTTAAGTATATGTAAAGTATATGCAAAGTATATTCAAAGTATATCAAGTTGTTTGCTTTTAACTAGTTAAGTATATGCAAAGTATATTGAAAGTGTATCTCAATACTATATTAAAAATATCAACACATTTGCATATTCAAAAAATCAACATATTTGCATTCATGTACTTGCATATTCATTTAATTCATTCATTTATATTGCTAGGTTCTCCCCCTTTTGTCATCAACAAAAAAAAACATAAAAGATAAATCATAAGGGAAAAACCAGTGCAATTATATTAATACCAAATGTAAAAGTACAAAGGTTTGAAAAGTAAATTAAAATCCTACATTTGCAATACTAGAAACTAGTAAAAAAATGAAATAAAAAATAAAACTCTAGCTAAACCTGGAGCCGGATAACCCATCTCTAAGGCGTTCTACTTCCGCCTCGAAGCTATCCATGCGAGACTCCATGAAATCTTTGAGGTTTTCCAACCTCTCATCGATCGAAGCCTGCAATTGGTCAAAGCGAGGTGCTAAAAGATCATCTACCTGCTGAGCCAAGTTCGGTGTGGAGGCTGAGGATTGATCAACCTCCTGCTCAACCTCTAGGGTCGTCGTCTCGACTTGAACTCTTTTTCTTTGCTAGATTTCTTGGAGGCCAGCTTTCAAGTCGTCTGAATCCTCATCTTCCTAAATGATTTCACCAGCTGAAGTGGTGAAGTGGTAGTAGATGTTATTCTCATGAATTATACGAACCGCTGCTCCCATTTTGATAAAAGACTTGACGTCTAGCCGGTCTCTAGGATGTGCTGGTATGAGGTTGAAGTTGTGCTCTTCTTGCTTCAGATATCCAATCTTCATTGCAAGGTGAGTTACGTACCCACCAATCAAGATATCTCTTGATGGCTTCATTGCAATTGAGAGTAGATGGTTTGCAAACCATCGAGATAGAGCCACTATTAGACCTCTTCAGGCCATCTCCATGAGAAAGAACTCGGACTTACAAATTGCACCATTGCTATCCCCTCTTGCAAAGATGCTATAGGTTAGAAACCTATGTAAGTATTTATGCACTAGAGATCGAAGGTGGGTGCTCTTCGTCTTTTTGACACCGAAGCTACAATCTTGTCCGAAATGAGTCCATGCCAGATTGGCATAGAACTCCACCTCACTCTCATTGAGGATACCATTAGAGGGAAGTTTGAAGATGTCAACAAACTCCATTACTGTGAGGGTGTTCGGATGCTTGCAAAATTGAAATTTCACTGTGCCAGTGGGAGAGACTTTCAGGGTGCTAAGGAACTTGAGAGTTGGTTCCCCTAGTGTTGGTTGGTGGATATCGACAAATCCTTTAGATGACAAGCCTGTAGTTGTGCCGTCATGCTTGTCTCAAGACCAAGGGTCCTAACAGCATGCCATTCGAAGGATCGAGAAGAAAGTAATAATCTCTTCTTAAGAACCGCATACCTCGGATGACAGTGCTCCGAAATGATGTTGTAATGCCTGATAATTTAGGCCACGATAGCGGTTGACCGAAATCCGGTGCGCCAAACCGATAGGAGTCTTAATTCAGACATGAAAGAAAAAAATAAAATAATAATAAAATATGAGAAAATTATTTTGGATATTATTAATTTAGAATTTTGAAGTTCGGAAGTAAAATTGAGAAAAAAATAATTTTTCGCTGAACGAAATTGGAAATTACAGTGTTTTTGCACATATATTTTAAGAAGACATAAAAATGGAATATTCTTTATCTAAGGAAAGGATTATTCTTTTGATCAAAATAAAGTAAGAGTGATTTAAATTAATGCACCAATGGGAAGCAAGATTAGTAATTAATCCTAACCACTCACCTAATCCAACTATAAAAAGTCAAACTTTCACTTTTTTGGCCATTCCTCTTCTTCCTCATCTTAATCAAACCCAATTTTCACTCCCTTTTTCTCTCTTGTAGTCGTGACGCTCTTCTCCCCTGAGTTCTTCTTTTTCTTTTTTCAAATCAAGCTAAGATTAGATGAAAAAAATGGGATTAAGGCAAGATCATCAAGGAAGTGAAGCAAAGTGAGCTAAACTAAGGAAGAGGAAGGAAGAAAAGAAGAGAAAAAGAGAAAAAAGACTTTGATCATTTTGAAGATCATCAAAGGTGAGTTTAGATTTTCCATCTTCTCACTTTTCTTCTTCTCTTTTCTTTGATTTTGGGGTTAGTTGCCATTAAAGTTAGTAATTTAGGGTTATTAATATGTTAATGGAGATTAAGGGTGGATTAGTGTGATTAGTGCTTGATTAGTATAAAACAATTGTTGTTAGGCCAAGGAGGTGAACAATACTTGAACTAAAATCAAAGATTAGGTAAGGGCAAGGAGAAAGCAAGCTAGGAGGAAGAGAGAAATGAAGAGAAGTAGAATTGTGAGGTATGTACATTTGGCAAAAATTCAATATAGAAAAATGTTGATTTTGATTTTGTGATGTGTATAAAATTATGGATATTTGATTGAGTAATGAATTTGCGATTAAATATTTCCATGAATGTGAAAATAAAAACTAGAATATGAGGTTGATGCAAGAAAATGAAAATTGTATGAACAGTATCTAGTTTTCTGATCATAACTTGAGTTCTTAAAATGATTTTTGAGTGATTCTTATTGGGTTGGAAATTTAAGATATAGGGCTTCAACTTTCATTCAGACCATTAGCTTGAATATGACTGTAATTAGGTGAAAAAAGGACTCAAATTGTGAACTAGAAATTTATCTAGTAAAATACTAGGCAGATTGCAGTGAATGTAGCTTAGAGAAAAATTCATAACTTTTGATACCAAACTTTTTTTAATGTGATTCAAGTTTGAAATTACATATAAGACATGAACCTACATTTTTCTAGTTGATCACTTGTCCAAATTCTGTCTAGAAATGGATGAAAAATATAGAGACAAATAAGGCAAAAATTTATCTAGTAAAATACTGGGCAGATTAAAATGAACGTAGCTTAGAAGCAAATTCATAACTTTAGCTAAAAAATTCATTTTAATGTGATTCTAGATGAAAATTATATATAAGACATATATATACATTTTGTTAGTTGATTACTTGTCCAAAATCTATCTAATAATGGATGAAAAATATAGGGCAACTTAAGGAAGAAATGCTATCCTGAATAGGACAGCTTGTAAATATGTGTTGATTGTGAAATTTTGTGATAGAAAATATATTAATTGATTTTTCTTATAGTTATAATGATTAAATGAGAAATTATGAGGTTTTAAAATATTTAATGGGAATTATTGCATTTATTTGGAATTTATATTAGTGTTACATACATAATTTATGTAAATAATAATAAAGGTAACAAATATAATTAAGCCCTATAACATCTAGTCAAGAACTAGAAATTAGGATAAGTTGGCATGCCAATAAAAGGGTAGAAATGTAAGCACTAAAAATAATAGTAATGAGATTTAATTTACGTAGGCACTAAGAAAGAGTGCTGAGTTGAAATTACGTAGGCACTAAGAAATAGTGCTGAGTTGAAATTACGTAGGCACTAAGAAATAGTGCTAAATTTGAAATTACTTAGGCACCAAAAAGATTCTGAGTTGTTATTGGAAATGTAGATG
Organism: Triadica sebifera; assembly: GCA_023653625.1. NCBI lineage: Eukaryota > Viridiplantae > Streptophyta > Magnoliopsida > Malpighiales > Euphorbiaceae > Triadica > Triadica sebifera. The sequence continues at coordinate 13,270,402 of CM042909.1, forward strand.
TTAAAGGTCGAGTTATAAAATAATTATGTAGATACCAAGTATACTGCCGAAGAGCAGAAACCCTATATCCAGTGTTTAGTTACGGTCTAAGATGTCGTCGACTATCAAATAAATAACAGAAAAAATGTAAATTATTAAATTGATAGTTCAAATTATATATCTTGTATTGTTAAAATTTCAAGCATGCTTAATGAATGGAATATCATAATTGATGAATTAAATATTTTGCATGAAAAAAATAGTTTTATTATTAATTGAATATTTGGCTTGCTTAATAAATTAATTGTAGTTTCTAAAATTTTATTTTAGAATTATTTATGAAATTATTGGATAGTTGCCAAATGTACCACTAAGCTAGTAGCTTAGCGCGTATGTTTCTCGCACAGATAAATAGAAGTAGTTTTTCCGATAGGGTGACCGAAAAAGAGGCAACCCCAAGATCAGATTGCAACAGTCTAGTTCTTTTTGTATGTTTTGGAAATTATATTGTAAAAATTACATTTTAAGAAATTCTTTTGATGTAAATTTGTGGCATGTAGGAATTATCAGAAATGAATTTTGTAATTTTATTTATCTAGTATTATTTGTAAATATATAATTCTAAATATTATGGTTTAATTGAATGGCTTCTTTTAAATCAAAATATTTCCATCACTAGTTATATATTTAAATGGAAAGAAAAAAATATAGTAATAAATATTTCGCTAATAATAAACTCGAAAAAAAATTACAATAATTTGAACATTGGTTTTAAAAAAAATGAGTTAGTAGCACTTCCATATCCTATTAACGACTAGTAGGGTAAGGGAGTGCTATAGATGTTGAGAAGGGAGTTCATGTACCTTCTTAGAGCATGAGATTTCTTTTTTGTACCTTTTGAGGAGTCGGGTTCAATTTTTGAGTTGAGAGAGAGTTTTTTAAGAGAAATTTTCTGATAAGGATTTTGAAGATTACCTTGTGATTTTGTGATTTCTGATGAAAGAAAGTGTTTTTGAAGGTATTTATAGATGGAAAAGGCTACTAAGGGGTCGGAATATGTGAGAGGTATTAAATGGGTGATAAAGAGAGAATTTGTAGAGCTAGAAATGACAAAAAATGACAAAAAATGTTTTATAGCCGGTATAGTCATGGTCGTGAATGCTAAGTCACGAGGTAAAATGTCGTGTTCACGGTTTGCTGAAGAGGTGCTCTACCCGTGATGAAGTGTAACGGCTAGGCTACTGGAATCAGGGTCTCAGCCCGTTGCCACAGTAAGCCCACCCACCGTCTCACTAAGACCAACGGGCTGCCAGGGTCCATGGCCCAATACCTCTAACCCATCACTGGAATCGCAGTCCAAGCCAGATTGTGCAGTAGGTTGTTGGAGGTAGGGATTGAACCCTCAACCTCTCTTTAGCCTCAGTAAGAGACTACCAATTGTACCAGTGAGATGGCGAGTGGGCTTACTGTGGCAACAGGCCGAGACCCTGATTCCAGTAGCCTAGTCGTTACATAAAAGGTACCTTTTATGTAATGGCTGGGTCTCACTGGAATCGCGGTCTCTGCCGTTTGCCACAGTAAGCCCACCCGCCGTCTCACTGAGACCAACGGGCTGCTGGGGTCCATGGCCCAATACCTCCAACCCATCACTGGAATCGCACTCAAGGTGTTTGCCACAGTAGGTTGTTGGAGGCAAGATTTGAAACCTTGACCTCCCTTTAGCCTCAGTAAGAGACTACCAGTTGTACCATGGTACAACTGGTAGTCTCTTACTGAGGCTAAAGGGAGGTCAAGGTTTCAAATCTTGCCTCCAACAACCTACTGTGGCAAACACCTTGAGTGCGATTCCAGTGATGGGTTGGAGGTATTGGGCCATGGACCCCGGCAGCCCGTTTGTCTCAGTGGGACAACGGGTGGGCCTACTGTGGCAACGGGCTGAGACCCTGATTCCAGTAGCCCAGCTGTTACATGAAGAATATGAAACAATTCATGGTTGTGACATTTAATAGTCACGGGGGTGAATGGTGAATTTTCATGGTGGTGACAAAATGAGTCATGGTCGTGAAGTGCAATCTTCACTACTTGTGACCGTGAGACAAAGCGTGACGCTTCTGTAATTATTTGGTGGTAATGTTCACGGTCATAAAGAAGTGTCACGATCGTGAACAAAGAGTTTCATGAGAGTGACAAAAAAGGTTATGGGCATGAACCATAGTCTTCACTACCTTCAACCGTGAAGCATGGTGTGAAAGCTATTGGAGCTTTTGGCGATTATGATCACTAACCCTTACAAGTGTTCTACTCATAACCCAGAAATACCCAAAACTCACTTGAGTAATAAATGATTACAGAGAGAAACACTTACAAATCTTTATTGCTTAATAAATGATGAGCAAAAAGATTTTCACAGAGAATAAATATTTGTTTTGAAAGTATTAAATGTGCAAATAGCTTACAACAAGATTTTGATTCAAAGCATTAGCTATCCTCTTGTTCTGAATGAATAAATGACTTTCATTTGTACTCCCATGGAAAATTATAGCCATTAGAATGCATTTAATACGAAACTAGGCGTTGCACCAACCCTAATTATTATGCCTGACATTTTTCTCTTTAATCTTTCAAGGGCGTGACTATGTTTGTCACGGTAGTTACTATTCTTCTAAGCCATGACTGAAGTGGTGACCTTGGCCTTAAGCATTCTGGAAGGTTTTGAAATATTGGGTCACGGACGTGATATATATCTTCACGGGCGTGACAACCTTCCAAGCCATGATCCAAGTGGTGACTTTAGTCGTGAAGCTTTCTGGAAGAATTTGTCATGTTTGTTCATGGGCGTGACATTTCTTTCACGGGTGTGACTAAAAAAGTTCATTCACGGTTACTATCTTCCTTCATAGCCGTGAACTTCAAATGTTGGTTTGTTGTTGGTTAGCTTCATCACGGGCGTGACACATAGGGTCACGGGCGTGAACATGCCACTTCTTCAAATTTTATCATTTGAAGATTAATCTTCCATTCTCCATTCTTGCTAATATATTTCATACCTTGTTCAATAGACTTAGAAAATAAGTATGTTAAATACAATATTGCTATTTTATTTGTTATCATCAAAATGACAGAAATACCCCTCATGGTTCAACAATCTCCTCCTTTTTTATGGTGACAAATAGTCTAGCAATATGTTCTTTTGAGAAGTCTCCCCCTCAAAAGATGCTTAGGATAAAAAATGATGAAGTGCAAGAATTGTAGAGAATGATGAAGTGTAGCATTAAAATATGCAAGTTACATGCAAAGTATATCCAATATATACCAAAATTCTCTTTAAATCATGAAGTATATGTAAGGTATATTTAGAGTATATCAAGTGCATATTCATTTATGTAACTTGCATCAATGTATATGCAAAGTATACTTATGATATATTTAAGGTGTATAACGCTCAATTGCATACTTGCATATTCATTTTGAATCAAATTTTAAGTATTGCACTTAGCTCAATATATTGCTATTTTCTCCCTACTTAACTCAATATATTTTTAGGTTCTTCATTTTGATTCAAAATTAAGTATTGCTTGCACTTATCTTAATATATTGCTATTTTCTCCCCCTTTTGTCATCAACAAAAAGAATAAAGATTAACCATAATAGAAAAATAGAGCAATTATATTAATTGATGAAAAGTGAATTACAAACAAAAGTAAATAAAATTCAGAAAGGAAATTAAAATTTCCTACAAACAAGCAAGCTAGAAACTCACATAGTAAGGCTAACAGAGACATCTAGCCTATCATCTAGCCGGACATCCTATCCCTATGATGAGCAACTTCTGCCTCAAGGCTGTCCATCCAAGACTCCATGAAGTCTTTGAAGTTCTCCAACCTCTCATCCATCAAAACCTGCAGTTGCTCAAATCGTGGTGCCAAGAGGTCAACCACTTGTTAAGCCAAATTTGGTGTGGAAGCCGAGGATTGTCCATTGTCCTGCTCAACAACTGGAGGCCGACTTTGAAGTCCTCCAAGTCATTATCTTCCCATATGATTTTCCAGCAGTGTCGATGAAGTGGTAGTAAATGTTGTTCTCATGGACAATTCGAACAGTCGTTCTCATCTTGATGAAGGACTCTACAACCAATCGATCTCGAGGATGCCCTGGGATAAGATTATAGTGATGGTCATCCAACTTCAAATATCCAAGTTTCAAGGCTATGTGGGTTACATACCCACCAATAAGTATGTCTCCGGAGGGCTTAGTGGCAATGGACAGGAGATGGTTCGCAAACCATCGAGAAAGTGCCACTGTGAGGCCTCTTTGGGCCATCTACAAGAGAAAAAGCTTAGACTTCCAAATGGTGCCATTGTTGTCTCCTCGGGCAAATATGCTATAGGTTAGAAACCTATGTAGATATTTGTGCACTGAGGACTGAAGATGAGTGATCTTGGTCTTGTTTATGTCCCAACTGCAATCCGTACCAAAGTGAGTCCATGCCGTCTGAGGGTAGGTTGAATAAATCCCCGAATTATGTGGTAGAGATAGTGTTTGGATTGCAGCACAGTTGAAATTTCACTACGCCTGTGGGAGACACTTGCAAAGTGCTCAAGAATTCCAATGTAGGCTCCCTCAAGGTGGGCTGATGAATGTCCACAAAATCATTCAAATGACAGGCCTAGAGTTGCTCTGTCATCGCTGTCTCGAGCTAGAGAGTGCGTATCGTCTGCCACTCAAAAGACCTTGATGAAATGAGAGGCCTTTTCTTAAGGGTTGAGTACCTAGGATGGCAATGCTCCGGGATTTTGTTCATCAGGTAGTCTGAATACCTCTTGGGAGCATGAGATTTCTTCCTAGTACCCTTTGATGAGTCGGTTTCCATGTTGATTTGAAGAAATGAACTTTGAAGAGTTTGAAAAAGTTTGACAGAATTTGTGAGGAAACCCTAAGGAAAGATGATTTTTGATGATGGAAGGGGTTTTTGATGGTATTTATAGAATAAATTTGTGACTAGGGGGTTGGAATCTTCAATGTACAATTCAATGTGTGTAAATGAGAGCAGTTTCAAGAAGTTGGAAAGTTGAAATGTGAAAATTAACCAGCAGAAATGTTATATAGCTGATACCTTCACGGGTGTGAAATATGTAGACATGGGCGTGAAGTGTCATGTTCACAATTTGCTGAAGGGGTGCTCTACCCGTGAATAAAGGCATGAAATGGTTCATGGTTGTGAAATTTGAATGTCATGAGCATGAATGATGAACCATCACAATGGTGAAAAAAGGAGTCACGCGTGTGAAGTGTTGAATTTCACTACTTATTCCCGTGAAACAAAGCGTGACTCAAAGTGTGAACGCTTCTGTGAGTTTTTGGTGAAAATATTCACGGGCATGAAAATGCGTCTCAGGCATGAACAAGGTTTTTCACGGGAGTGAATGAAGTCATGAACATAGGCTTCACTACTTGAAGCTGTGAACCTTGTCGTGAAACAAGTCATGAAAGCTACTGGTTCTTTTGGCTATTTAATTCACGGGCATGAACATATGTCACGAGCGTTAATTGCCTAAAATTTCCATCAAATAAAATTAAGTCCTAAAATAAGACTAAATCATTTCTATGAAGATTCTATCCCTTATAACATAAATTTCCATCAAATTTACTACCTTATATCTAGTGAGATGATACAAAAGCAAGATTATCTCTTAAGATTTGACAATTTGGCAATCACAAGGTTAATCCATCAATCATACCAACTTCTCTTCTAATGAAATTAAATCTTTTTCTCATTTACAGACTTAGTGAATATATCTACTAATTGATTTTCTGTGCTTATAAATTCCAATACAACATCTCCATATTGAACATGATCTCTAATAAAGTGATGTCTAATGTCAATATGCTTACTTCTAGAATGTTGAATGAGATTCTTTGATAGATTTATAGCACTTATATTGTCACATCTAATAGGTATATGGTTCATATCATGACCATAATCCTTAAGTTGTTGTTTCATCCAAAGGATTTGTGTACAACAACATCCTGCTGCTACATACTCTGCTTTAGCAGTTGAAAGAGCAACGAAAACTTGTTTCTTGCTAAACCAAGAAACTAAGCACTCTCCAATAAAGTGACAAGTACCTGAAGTACTTTTTCTATCTAAAAGACTGCCAGCATAATTTGCATCTGAATATCCTACAATATAAAAGGATGAATTTCTAGGATACCATAAACCTAGATGCAATGAGCCATGTAAATATCTTAGAATTCTTTTTACTGAATGTAAATGAGACTCTTTTGGACATGATTGAAATCATGCACATAAGCAAACACTATACATTATGTCGGGTCTAGAAGCAGTAAGATATAAAAGTGATCCGATCATACCTCTATAGAGCTTTTCATTAATGCTCTTACCCTTTTCATCCTTGTCCAGTTTTCTTGATGTGCTCATTGGAGTCTTGGCATTTTGCATCCTTCCATTCCAAATTTCTTAATTAAATCTTTGGCATATTTGGATTGGTTGATGAATATGCCCTTATTGCCTTGTTTTATTTGTAGACCAAGGAAATATTTAAGCTCTCCCATCATGCTCATTTCAAATTTCCTAGTCATACATCCCCTTGAAGGATCACCAATGATTTGCTCCTTTGGATGATCTTTTGTCATTCTCCATTCCTTTGGGAGTTCTTGCCTATTTTCATCTTGAGCTTGAGGTAGAGAATCATCTTAATGTGAATCTTCTTGATCATTTTCTTCTTTTCCAATTCCAAGATCAAGGCTTTCCATAGTTCCTGCAACATCATCAAGAACACTACCTTTCACAAGATCAAGTCTGCTAGATTCATTAAAAATAACATGCATAGATTCTTCAACAGTTAATGATATTTTATTAAATACTCTATATGCTTTGCTAGTTGTAGAGTATCCTAAAAAGATACCTTCATCAGATTTAAAGACAAATTTTCCTATGTTGTCCTTGGTATTCAATATGAAGCACTTGCATCCAAATACTCTAAAGTATGATATCAAGGGCTTTCTTCCATTCCATAGCTCAAATGAGGTTTTGTTTAAAAGAGGTCTTTTGAAAACTCGATTAGAAATATAACAAGCAGTGTTTGTGGCTTCTGCCCAAAAGTAAATTGGTAGACCATACTCAATGAGCATTGTTCTAGCCATTTCAATTAAAGTTCAATTTTTCCTTTCAACTATCCCATTTTGTTGAGGTGTCTTAGGAGATGAAAAATTCTGTGAAATGCCATGTTCAAGACAAAAACTTTCAAAGTTTTCATTTTCAAATTCTTTGCCATGGTCACTTCTTATCTTTGAAATACAATATCCTTTTTCATTTTGAACTCTTTTAGCAAAGTTTTTGAAATTTTCAAAAGCATCACTCTTTTGAGCTAAGAAAATTACCCAAGTAAATCTAGAGTAATCATCTACGATGACAAAGGCATAGTGTTTACCTTCTAAACTTGCAATTCTTGTAGGTCCAAATAAATCTAGATGCAGGAGTTGTAGAGGTTTTGAGGTACTTACTATGTTTTTGGTTTTGAAGGATGACTTGTGTTGCTTCCCTCTTTGGCAAGGTTCACATGTCTTGTCTTTTTCAAATTTGACTTTTGGCAGTCCCTTTACCAACTCTCCTATGCTGAGGCTTTGAATAAAATCCATGTTTGCATGACCAAGCCTTCTAGGCCACATCCAAGATTCATCATCAGTAGTTACAAGACACTTAGAGGAATAGTTAGATAATTCATGTAAGTCTATTTGTATGTGTTGACATCTCTATTTCCTTTAAATATCTCTTGACTATCGATAGAGGTCACAAGACATTCATTGGAAGTAAAGATTACTATGTTTCCTTTATCACATAATTGACTAACACTCAACAAGTTATGTTTCAAGCCATCAACAAGTAAGACATCTTTAATAAAAGTAGTACCATTAATACCAATAGAACCAATGCCAATTACCTTACCCTTAGCATTGTTTCCAAAGGTAACTTTACCTCCATCAATACTTTTGATTTCATTGAAGAGTTCTTTGTCTCCTGTCATATGCCTTGTGCATCCACTGTCTACTAGCCAAGCATTTTTGTTTATTGTGGACTTGAGGCATACCTATAAAATCATAGTTCAAGTATGATTTTTAGGTACCCAAATGAGCTTGAGTCCTTGGGGGTTAGCACATGAAGGTTCCCAATGAGCCTTCCTTATCCAACAATGTTTATTTATATGACCAATCTTCATACAATAATTACATTGTTTAGGTCTAACATTGCTTTTGGGTGTTACAATATTTTTGAATGCCATATTTCTATTAAACTGATTTTGAGAACAATGGCATGCACAGTCATGATTAATTGATACTTTTCTAGATGCATGCTTTTTATACATAAAGGCATGATTATTCTTTTTATGTATAGAAGGTTTAATATACTTATTCCTAGGTGTTGTTCCAACAATTGTGGAGATATGAGATTCACTAGACTTAACAAAAATGGTTTTGTGAGAAGATGATGATGTGTCCTTAAATCCTAGACCATGTCTAATTAAAGGTTGTTTTTGAGACACAATGAGAGTATCTAAACTCTCTTTTCCTTTGTGGAATTTCTAAGTTCCTCAACTTCATTTTTTAAAGTATTATTTTCTTTAAGCAAGGAATTAGTTGAGGGTTTTGATGAGTATTCATCTAATGATTTTTTGAAGAGATTCATTAGATGATTTAAGCTTAATGTTCTTCTTTTCTAAAGCATCTATTTTATTTTTTAAATTAGAGATGTTATTTCTATAAGTACTGAATTTACTCCTATATTTCTCTAATTCCAGATTCAATTCTTCTATAAGGCTTTGCTCATCATCATCATCATCATCATCATCATCATCATCACTATCACTATTACTATCATTATCACTATTATTGAAAGAGTATGAGTGTAGTGATTTTACCTTGTCCGAGACGTGATCCTCAATAGCCATGAAGCATAGGTTGACCTCTTCGCTTTCATTGTCATCTTTTTCACTTGAAGAGCTTTCATCATCCCATGTGTCTGTGTGACCTTTCTCCCCATTGTCTCTTTGGTATTTGCTCTTATGCTTCTTGAGCCTTGGACATTCTGGTTTAATATGCCCTTTCTTTCCACATTCATAGCATTTTACCTCTTCCTTACTTCTTTGTGCATCATTAGAAGTTTGTTTAAGGCTTCTTTGCCTGAATTTTCTAGAGTTGCTCATTTTCTTCTCAATGATTCTTTTCAACCTTCTTGAAAGCATAACAATGTCTTCATTCTCATCATCACTTATTTCTTCATCATCTTCACTTTCTTCTTGTGATTTTGAAGTAGAGGTTTTTATGCTAAAGCCTTTCTTTTCTCTAGCTCTGCTTTAAGCTCTCTATCTTTTTTCACTGCCATTTCATGTGTAAGAAGTTTGCCAATAAGCACATCAGTATTCATGATGCTCATGTCTTCATTTGCTTCTTTTATGCCAGCAATTCTTGTGCCATAGTCTTTAAGAGGAAGACTTCTCAGGATTTTGTTGTTTACATCTTCCAAGCTCAGATGCTTCCCAAGTTTCCTCATTCCATTTATAATGGCTAGAAGACGGTTGGTCATGTCAGTGATTGACTCATTGGATTTCATCTTGAAGAGCTCATATTCTGAGGTAAGAAGTTGAATCTTCTTGAATTTGACTTGCTTAGTTCCTTCATGATAAATTTCCAATGTCTTCCACATGCTGTAGGCTGTTGGGCAGTGTTGTATTCTTCCACATTTTTCAATGGATAATGAGCTTAAGAGGATTGTCATTGCCTTCTTATTTTTGAAATTTGCTCTTCTTTAAGGCTCTTTCCAATCATATTTTGATAAGATTTCTTCTTCACCATCAGCTCCTCTTCTGGTTGGTGGTGTCCATTCTTTTCGTACACTATCCCAGACTTAAAGTCCTTCACTATCCAGGTATGTCTCCATTCGAAACTTCCAATGGGCATAATTTGCTCCATCAAAGTAAGGTTTGAGACTTTGGAATCCTTCACTGGCCATATCTTAATCTTTACTAGCACTTTTTAGGCTTCGATGCTGGACAAAGCTCTGATACCAATTGTTGCCGTGATATTGAGGCAATAAGGGGGGTTGAATTGGAGTTTAAAAATTTAACTTTACAGTGCAGAAATAAAAAGTTAAGTTTAGGAAGGATAGAGAAATTTGACACAAGGATTTTTATAAAGCTTCGGGTGTTAACAAACCCTACTCCTCTCCCCAATCGCAATTGGGAGTTTCACTAACACACTAAGTGTTACAATGGAGTTTTACAAGCTCACTCCCAACTATGGTGTTTCTCACAATGGCTCACACCTAACCCAAAAATCCTTTGTGTTTTGATGGCTCACACAATAACCAATTCCTTGTGTTTTATAGGCTCATACAAACAACCTTTACTTTGTGTTTTACAGGCTCACACAAACAACCTTTCTTTATGTTTTACAGGCTCATACAAATAACCTTTCTTTGTGTTTTAGAGGCTCACACAACTAACCTCTCTTTGTGTTTTAGAGGCTCACACAACTAACCCTTACAAGTGTTCTACTCTTAACCCAGAAATACCCAAAATTCACTTGAGTAATAAAAGATTACACTGAGAAACACTTACAAGTCTTTATTGCTCAATAAATGATGAGCAAAAAGATTTTCACAGAGAATAAATATTTGTTTTAAAAGTATTAAATGTACAAATAGCTTACAACAAGATTTTGATTCAAAATATTAGCTATCCTCTTGTTCTGAATGCATAAAAGACTTGCATTTATACTCCCATGGTGAATTATAGCCATTAGAATGCATTTAATACGAAACTAGCTGTTGCACCAACCCTAATAATCTCGCCTGACATTCTTCTCTTTCATCTTTCACGAGCGTGACTATGTTTGTCACGGTCGTGACTGTTCTTCCAAGCCGTGACTGAAGTGGTGACCTTGGCCGTGAAGCATTCTAGAAGGTTTTGAAATATTGGGTCACGGGCATGATATATATCTTCACAGGCTTGACAACCTTCCAAGCCGTGATCCAAGTGGTGACTTTAGTTGTGAAGCTCTCTAGAAGAATTTGTCATGTTTGTTCATGGGCGTGACATTTCTTTCATGGTCGTGACTAAAAAAGTTCATTCATGGTTGCTATCTTCCTTCATGTCTGTAAACTTCAAATGCTGGTTTGTTGGTGGTTAGCTTCATCACGGGCGTGAACATGCCACTTCTTCAAATTTTATCTTTTGAAGATTAATCTTCCATTCTCCATTCTTGCTAACATATTTCATACCCTATTCAATAGACTTAGAAAACAAGTATGTTAAATACAACATTGCTATTTTATTTGTTATCATCAAAATGATGGAAATACCCCTCAAGGTTCAACAAGTTTGAAATTCATATGGCATGCATATGCTAAAAGTATTCTTATGGCTTCTAATGTAGCTACCAGAGCATAGGTCTCATCATAATCTATTCCTTCTTCTTGATTATATCCCTTTGCAACTAACCTAGCCTTATTTCTAGTTATTGAACCTTGTTCATCTAGTTTATTTCTAAATACCCATTTGCTTCCAATTATTTGATGCTTCTTGGGTCTAGGAACTAAGGTCCATATCTTACTTCTCTTAAATTGGTTGAGTTCCTCTTCCATAGAAATCACCCAACATTCATCATTAAGAGCCTCATCAATATATTTAGGCTCAATGTGAGTGACAAAGGCAAGATTAGAATCTAAAGGTTTGAGATGAGATCTAGTACTTACTTCCTTTGTAGGATCACCAATGATTTGCTCCTTGGGGTGATCTTTTGTCAATCTCCATTCCTTTGGGAGCTCTTGCTTGTTTTCCTCTTAAGCTGGAGGTAGATAGTCATCTTGATGTGAACTTTCTTGATCATTTTCTCCTTTTTCATCTTCAAGATCAAGTTTTTCCATTGTACCTACAACATCATCAAGAACACTACCTTTCACAAGATCAAGCTTACTAGATTCATCAAAAACAACATGCATAGATTCTTCAACAGCTAATGACTTTTTATTAAAGACTCTATAAGCTTTGCTAGTGGTGGAGTATCCTAAAAATATACCCTCATCAGATTTAGAGGCAAATTTTCCAAGGTTGTCCTTGGTATTCAATATGAAACACTTGCATCCAAATACTCTAAAGTATGATATCATGGGCTTTCTTCCATTCCATAACTCAAAAAAGTTTTGTTTAAGAGAGGTCTTTTGAAAATTCGATTAGAAATATAACATGCAGTATACATGGCTTCGGCCCAAAAGTAAGTTGGTAATCTATACTGATTGAGCAGTGTTCAAGCCATTTCAATTAAAGTTCGATTTTTCCTTTCGACCACCCCATTTTGTCGAGGTGTCCTAAGGGATGAAAAATTTTGTGAAATGCGATGTTCTAGACAAAAATTTTCGAAGTTTTCATTTTCAAATTTTTTGCCATGATCACTTTTTTTTTGTAAAATATAATATCCTTTTTCATTTTGAACTCTCCTAGCAAAGTTTTTGAAAGATTCAAAAGCATCACTCTTTTGAGCTAAGAAAATTACCCAAATGAATCTAGAGTAGTCATCGATGATGACAAAGGCATAGTGTTTACCTCCTAAGCTTGCAACTCTAGTAGATCCAAAAAGATCTAGATGCAGGAGTTGTAGAGGTTTTGAGGGTACTTACAATGTTTTTGGATTTGAAGGATGACTTGTGTTGTTTTCCTCTTTAGCAAGGTTCACATGTCTTGTCTTTTTCAAATTTGACTTTTGGTAGTCCCTTTACCAGCTCTCCTTTGCTGAGGCTTTGAATTAAATCTATACTTCCATGACCAAGCCTTATATGCCACAGCCAAGATTCATCACTAGTAGTCACAAGACACTTGGAGGAAAGGTTAGATATTTTGTGTAAGTCTATTATGTAGGTATTGACATCTCTACTTCCTTTAAATATCTTTTGGCCATTAATAGAGGTTACAAGATATTCATTAGATGTAAAGATTACTTGGTTTCCCTTATAACATAATTGACTTACACTTAACAAGTTATGTTTCAAACCATCAACAAGTAAGACATCTTCATTGAAAGTAGTACCATTTATACCAATAGAGCCAATGCAAATTACCTTAACCTTAGCATTGTTTCCAAAGGTTACTTTACCTTCATCAATACTTTTGATGTCATTGAATAGTTACTTTGTCTTCGGTCATATGCCTTGAGCATCCACTATCTACTAGCCAAGCATTTTTATTTATTATGGACTTGAGGCATACATATAAGATCACAATTCAAGTATTATTTTTAGGTACCCAAATGGAGCTTGGGTCCTTGGGGGTTAGCACATGAAGATTCCCAATAAGCCTTCCTTATCCAGTAATTTTTATTGATATGACCAAATTTCATACAATAATTACATTGTTTAGCTCTAAATATGCTTTTTGGTGTTACCATGCTTTTAACTACCATTTTCCTATTAGGTAGAGTTTGTGAGCAGTGGCATGCACATGCATGATGACTTAGTGCTTTCCTAGGTGCATGCTTCTTATACATAAGAGTCTGATTAGCCTTTTGAGGTTTCCTTATTTGGCTTACCGACCCTTGATCATTCATTTTATGTATAGAAGGTTTAGTGTATGTAGTGCACTTAGCCCTTGGGGCTGTTACTTCTAATGTGGAGACGTGGGGTTCACTTGACTTAACAAAAGTGGTCTTGTGAGATGAAGATGATGTTCCCTTAAATCCTAGACCATGTCTTATTAAAGGTGGTCTTTGAGACACAATGAGAATATCTGAACTCTCCTTGCCCTTGTGAAATTTTGAAATGGAGTTTCTAAGTTCCTCAACTTCATTTTTTCAAAACATTGTTCTGTTTAATCAAGGATTTAGTTGAGGGTCTTGAGGAGTACTCATCTAATGATTTTTGAAGAGATTCATTAGAAGATTTAAGCTCAAGATTTTCCTTTTCTAAAACTTCCATTTTTTTAAACTAGAAATGTTATTTTTATAAGAATTGAATTTACTTTTAAAATTTTCTAGTTCTAGATTCAATAATTCTATTAAACTTTGCTCATCATCGTCTTCACTATCACTATCATTAACACTGCTATCATTATTGAATGAATATGAATGAAGTGACCCTACCTTATCTGAGACGTGATCCTCTATAGCCATGAAGCATAGGTTGACCTCTTCACTTTCATTGTCATCTTTTTTGCTTGAAGAGCTTTCATCATCCCATATGGCTTTGTGACCTTTCTCCCTGTTGTGTTTTTGGTAATTGCTCTTGTGTTTCTTGAGCCTTGGACATTCTGGTTTAATATGTCACTTATTCCCACACTCATAGCACTTTACCTCCTCTTTATTCCTTTGAGAATCATTTGAGGTGTGTTTGAGATTTCTTTGCTCGATTTTTGAGAGTTGCCCATTCTCTTTTAAATTATTCTTTTCAGCCTTCTCGAAAGCATTGTTATGCCCCCATTTGCATCATCACTCTTTTCTTTATCATCTTCAACTTCTTCTTGAGATTTTGAAGTAAAGACTCTTAGTGCTAGAGGCTTTTTTTTCTAGCTCGGCTTCAAGCTCTCTATCTATTTTTACTACCATTTCATGTGTTAGAAGTTTGCCAGTAAGCACATCGGTATTCATGACGCTCATTTCTTTGTTGGCTTCTTATATACCAGTAACTCTTGAACCGTAATCTTTAAGAGGAAGACTTCTCAGAATTTTGTTATTTACATCTTCCAAGCTCAAGTGTTTCCTAAGCTTTCTCATGCCATTTATGATGGCTAGAAGACGGCTTGTCATATCGGTGATTGACTCATTGGATTTCATCTAGAAGAGTTTGTACTCTGAAGTGAAAAGTTGAATCTTCTTGGATTTAACTTGCTTTGTTCCTTCATGATAATTTTTCAATGTTTTCCACAAGCTATATGCAATTGGGCAGTGTTGTATTCTGCCACATTTTTCAATGGATATGAGCTTGAGAGAATTGTCATTGCCTTTTTTTTTTGAAATTTGATATTCGTTGAGGCTCTATCTAATCATCTCTTGATAGGATTTCTTCTTTGCCATCAACTCCACTTCTAGTTGGTGGTGTCCATTCTTTCTGAACGCTATCCCAGACTTCAATTCCCTCACTATCGAGATATGTCTCCATCTTGAACTTCCAATCAGCGTAATTTGCTCCATCAAAGTAAGGCTTGAGACTTTGGAATCCTTCATTGGCCATTTCTTGATCTTTGCTAGTGCTTTTTAGGCTTCAATGCTAGACTATGCTCTGATATCAATTGTTGCCCAGATAATGAACCAAGAAGGAGGGTTGAATTGGATATTAAAAATTCTTAACTTTTAAATTCGAAATACAAAGTTAAATAGAGTAGGGAAAGGAAGATATCACATAAGAAATTTATAGAGGTTTGGGTATTAACAAACCCTACTCCTCTCCCCAATCTCAATTGGGAGTTTCACTAACACATTAAGTGTTACAATAGAGTTTTACACGCTCACTCCCAACTATGGTGTTTCTATTAATGGCTCACACCTAACCTAGAAATCCCTTGTGTTTTAATGGCTCACATAATAAACCAATTCCTTGTGTTTTATGGCTCACACAAATAACCCTTACAAGTTTTCTACTCTTAACCCAATATACCCAAACTCACTTGAGTAGTAGATTACAAAGAGAAACACTCACCAATCTATAATGCTAAGAAATTATGTGCAAATAGATTTTTATAGAGAATTAAAGTATTTTTGAAGGTAATTAATGCACAAATGGCTACAACAAGATTTCGATTGAAAGTAATTGCTATTCTCTTGTTCTAGATTCATAAATGACTTGCATTTATACTTCCTTAGCAAATTATAGTTGTTTGGATGCATTTAATGCAAAAATAGTCATTGCACTAACTCTTAATTTCGTGCCTAACATGTTTCTCTTTCCTCATTCACGGTTGTAAATATGTGTGTCATGATTGTGCATTTTCTTCCAAGCCATGGTCCAAGTGGTAACTCCAACCATGAAGCATTCTAGAAAGAATTGAAGTGTTTGATCATGGGCATGACTTTATTCTTTCACGGACATGAATATCCTTCCAAGTCGTGGTCGAAATGGTGACTTTGGCCGTAAAGCTCTCTAGAGGAATTTGACATGTTATCTCACAGGCATGACTGATATGATCATTCATGGTTGCTATGATTCTTCATGGCCGTGAACTTTAAATATTGGAGAGTTGGCACTAAGCTACATCACGTGCATGACATAAATAGTAACGGGCGTGAACATGCTATTTCTTCATTTTTTTGACTTTCAAAGTTAGTCTTCCATTCTTGCATCATATTTCATACCCTGTTCAATAAATTTAGAACACAAGTATTGTTAAATACATTATTGCTATTTTATTTGTTAGCATCAAAATGACAGAAATACCCCTCAAGGTTCAACATATGTTAATGAGATAATTTGACTACATGGGTGCTAGTATCTATTGTTTCTGATCAAGACCCCCGATTTACATCAAAATTTTGGAAAAATCTACAGCAAGCATTGGGGACCCGACTTACTTTTAGTACAACATTTTACCCACAAATAGATGGGCAATTTGAACGAGCCACTCAATTACTAGAAGACATTATTAGAAGCTATGTAATTGACTTTGATGGTAGCTCGGATATGTATTTACCATTGATGTAATTTGCAAATAACAATAGCTATCAAACTAGTCTCGGCATGGCTCCATATGAAGTTTTGTATGGAAGAAAATGTAGGACATCGTTATGTTGGACATAACTTAGTTAAAATAAGTTAATAGGACTACAATTGGTGCAACAGATAGAGGAAAAGGTGAAATTAATCCAAGATCAATTAAAAGTTGCAACGGATTGACAAAAATCCTACACTGATTTAAAAAGGAAGGATATTGAATATGTTGTCAGAGACAAGGTATTTTTAAAAGTCTCACCTTGGAAGAAGGTACTTTGTTTTGGTAAAAAGGCTAAAACTTTCATTAAGATCCTAAGTTCAAACTCTAATTACAAATGAGCTAAAAATTGGATACAAAATCTCGGACCTGTAGGTATCCAGAAAATACTGGGTAAAAATAACGAAACGCCGTTCAATAAAAGGACCATAACTTTTGATAGACAACTTGGATGTGAATGATTTTTGATTCATATGAAATATGAGACATTAAGCTACAAAATATTAGCAGATTATAACTTCCAATTCGAATTATAAATGGGCTAAAAATGAGGCCCAAAATTAGGGCTGAAATCTGCCATAGACAAAAATTTGATATATTGGGCATTTGCAAGTGGTATGATGGAAATATGTATTAATTAACATGAATTTTGACTTCAATTGTAATTATAAATATTTAATAAATTATTTATGTATGAGGTTCTAATGTAATAACAATGAAAATAAATAACAAAAATAAATAAACATCTATGTGAAAATTTAACACAATTATCATTTTTAAAAATATTATGAACAAATATAAAAATAGTTAAACCCTAAGATACCTAATCTAAAATTAGAATAGAGAATAGTTTGGCATGCCAATCAGGGGAGTTAAGGCACTCGGTGCCAAATATAAAGGCCCGTAATAGCAATATTATAAAAACCAGTAATGACACTATTATAAAAGTGCTTGGTGCAATATTATGAAAGCCGGTAATGGAAACTCTGTTATTTCTATTAGTTAGTTCGGTTATAGGTATTATGGGTACAAAAAAAATGAAAAACAATAATAATAAAAAAGTATGTCATTGAATAATGTTGTGTTAAATCAAAATTGTTAAATATTATATGTTTGATGACATTTGTCTGATTTCATATAATTCTTTTATTTTATGTCTTATTTGCGAAATTATTAAATGACATGTAAGAAAATATATGTATGTAAGATTTTTATCCTTGAAGCACCATTAAGCTAGTAGCTTAGCGTGGGTGGTTTCCTTTCGCACAGGTTCTAAAGAAAAACTGTAGATAGTATAGTTGTCAGAAGAAGAAAGGTACTGGAATATAAGCGGCTTAAAGCTTTGGACATATTTTGGTATATTTTGTCAAAAAATTTGTAAATTAAATTATAGTTTTTGTTTCATCTAGTATGTATTGGGGATGTGTAACTTTAATATAATGGACATAGTTTGGATGTAAAATAATATATTTTATAAATAAATAAAATTTTGAATATTGGTGTTGGTAATAAATTTATTTTAGTGTTTGTAATATTTTTGCATAAAACAAAATTTATACTTCATTTAGCTAATCTTATAAGACCATTAGTCGGGTAATGCTCACCTACCTTGCTAAACTAAAATGTGGTAAGGGGGTGTTACAGAAGCAACTGTTGTGGATGAAAGACAGCCCATGCTAGTGCCTAATCCTCACCTACCCCTCATGGGAGCATCTCCAGCATGACCTGGACCCCTCATACCAGCTAACAAAAACACAACTAAGCACAATTAACATGTAAACACATTTAACAAAACATTACCCAACTACTACTACCTCTTTTCACTATTTGTGTCATTCATATCATTTAAATCAAATTCATCATTTGAATTAGATGGACTTTCTATTTGTAATTATGGTTCTTCTGCTTCAATATCATCATCATATACAATATATTATGGGTCACCTGTCGGATCATTCACTGTCATTTGTTGATCCTTTTCAATAATGTCAATATTGTGGATATCAATTGACTCCTCTTCAAATGGGGGATGTTCCAACACACGTACTGTAATGCCCAGTAATTAGGACTTCTAAGATATATTAGTGTTTGAAAAGAGAGAATGGGTAGATTAAGTTTTAAAAGGAAAGAAAAAGTGGAAAAGATGATTTCATGTCTGTGAAAGTGTTGTGGTTTATGAGAAAATATGGGGCCACATATTTTATGGGAAGGAGAGAGGATAACCCAACAGCATTAGAGTTTTGGATGGAATCAACAGAGGACATGTTTGAGGAGCTCGAGTGTCCAGAAGAATAGAAAGTTAGGTATGTAGTGTCCTTTCTAAAAGATCATGCCTATGACTAGTGGAAATCAATTTTATCAAAGCCCAGACACCAAAACCACCTTCTTGAAATTTCTTTAAGGCATAATTTAGCAAGAAATATGTGCCTAGAGTCTATGTTAATGAAAAGAGGATGGAATTTCAAGACATGAAGTAAAGAAGCATGTCAGTGGTAGAATACGAGATGGAATTCACCAGACTGAGTAAATATGCAATTGGAATCATTGCTGATGAGGTAGATAGGTGTCGCATATTTGAAGATGGCCTTAATGATGACATTGGAAATATGGTTGTCACCCCTCAGCTTGAGGATTTTTCTTCACTAGTATCCTCGGCCATGAGTGTGGAAAAAACGTCAAAGAGAAAGAGGATAGAAGAGCCACCCTAGAGATTGACAATTGGCATGGCCCAGACATCCGGTCAAAAAGGGTGAACAACGCATAGGGTTTTCTAGTCATGGAGTTTTGGACCAACCGTTTCAGCTAGGTAAAGCCAATAGTCGAGGAATAAAAGGTCTACAACTAGTACACCAGCTTTGGGTAATAGGAGATTTATATATGTCACATGTCAGCATTGTTGAAGATCACATACAGGTGATTGCTAGTGGATTACTGGAGCATGCTTACGATGCGGATCTACCAAGCACAAACAAAAAGATTGCCCTAGAGGAAGAGGTACAGGTGGTGTAATATCAGTTCAGGTTCAGAATTTCACTTGAGGCAAGAGACAGGGGACATGGACAGTCTAGAAGTGGCAGGATTAGTCAAAGTGTATCAGATGTAGTGAATAGAGCAGAGGGTAGTTGAGCCTCAGCCCAAGCATATCCCATGAGAGCTCATGAGGAGTAGGATGCCCTAGATGTCATTATCAGTAAATTTTCTTTTTATGATACTGATTCATTTGCATTAATAGATTCGAGCTCTACACATTCATATTTATGCATGTCACCACCTAGTCAAGGTAACATGGTAGCAAAGGAATTAAATTATGATATATTAGTGAGAAATCTTTTAGGTCATGGAGTGAAAGTTAGTTGAGTCTATAAAAATAGTCCAGTCAAAGCTCATAATGTAGAATTCCCAACTGACCTGATAAAGTTGCCATTCCATGAGTTTGATGCAATCTCTGGGATGGATTGGTTAACTCAGCATAGGGCAGTGGTGGATTGTTAGTATAGGAGAGTGACTTTCAAGAATACAAGGCAGGGTGATGTGATTTTATTAGGCGAGAATCGACCATATTTGACTAATGTCATTTTTGTTACAAAGGCATGTAAGCTTATCAAAAAGGGATGTGAAGCATTTTTGGCACATATTGTAGATACCAAGAAAGGGAATCTAGATCTTAGGGAGATTCCTACAGTATGTGAATATCTAGATATCTTCCTTTAGGACTTGTCAGGGTTACCACTTATTAGGCAGATAGAGTTTTCCACAGATGTTTTGCCAGGCACAGCCTTAATATCGATCACTCCCTACAGTCTAGCACATGCAAAACTAAAGGAATTAAAAGTGCATTTGCAATAGTTGTTAGGAAAAGGGTTTAGATTTATCAGATCCAGTGTCTCACCTTGGGGTGCTCTAGTTTTATTTATGAAAAAGAAGAATGACACCTTACGTTTGTACATTAATTATCATCGGTTGAACAATATGACAATTAAGAACATATATCCATTGCCGAGAATAGATAACTTGTTTAATCAATTGAGATGAATAAGGGTATTTTCTAAAATTGTCAGGTTATCACCAATTGAGGATTAGACAATCAGACATTTCAAAAATAGCATTTAGGACTCGATATGGTCATTATGAGTTATTAGTAATGCCCTTTAGCCTGACGAATGCCCCATCAGCATTTATAGATCTAATGAATATAATTTTTATGCCTTATTTGGACCAATTCGTGGTGGTATTCATAAACGATATCTTGGTGTACTCCAGAAGGAAAGAAGAGCATGATCAGCATCTTTGTATGGTCTTCCATACCTTGAGAGAGAATCAATTATATGCGAAGTTGTCAAAATATGCAATCTAATTGGATGAAGTGGCCTTTCTAGGGCATATTGTCTCAGCTAAAGTGATCAGAGTTGACTCCAACAAGGTAGAGGCAATCCTCGACTAGAAACTACCTCAAAATGTGAAATATGTGAGAAGTTTTCTTGGTTTGGCTGGTTATTATCGGAGATTCATGAAAGGATTTTCAATGATAATCTCACCACTGATAAAATTGCTTAGAAAGGAAACCAGTTTTGAATGAATAGACTGATGACAAACTAGTTTTGATAAGTTGAAGAAAATGTTGATAGAGGCACCAGTGTTGACACAGCCTACTACAGGAATAGATTATATGGTGTGCAGTGATGCTTCCTTTAATGGTTTGGGCTGCATACTATTGTAAGAAGGCAAAGTGATCAGTTATGCTTCCAGACAACTAAAGTCTCATAAGAGAAATTATCTGACGCATGATCTGGAACTAGCAACCATTATGTTTGCATTGAAAGTATGGTGACACTACCTATATGGTGAGCAATGTTATATCTATACAAACCATAAAAGTCTAAAATATTTACCTTCACAAAAGAAACTCAATTTGAGACAGAGGCGATGGCTAGAATTGATCAAAGACTAAAATTGTATCATTGATTATCAGTCAGGTAAGGCAAATATGGTAGCTAATGCTCTGAGCAGAAAAACTCTAGTAGGTAAACGTTGAAACTTAAATTTATTAAGCGAACAATATTAAATAACTAAAAATGAAATAATAAGTAATTTATATATTATTTTGGCAAAATTGTGAATTCAACCCATATTGATTCAACAATTAAAGGACAATCAGTAGCAAGACACAAAATTAAAGTAAATCTTTGAAATGGTGAAAAAGGGTGAAAACCAGAATTTACTATTAAAGGAAACGGGAGTTTAAGACATAAGGGCAAGTTATATGTGTCAGACATACCAGAATTGAAATAAGATATTTTTTAAAAAGGCTCACAATGTTATTTATGCAATGCACCCAGAGAGCAACAAAATATATCATGACTTGATGGCATATTACTAGTGGCCAAGAATGAAGAAAGATATCAAAGAGTATACTACCAGATGTTTAACTTTTTAGCAAGTAAAGGCTGAGCATCAAGTACCAAGTGGATTATTGCAGTCCATTTCAATTCTGGATTGGAAATGGGAAAGAGTTACAATGGATTTTATTTTTAGTTTGCCTTTGACACAAAAGAGGCATGATGCAATATGGGTAGTGGTGGACCGACTCACCAAATCAACTCATTTTTCTACCAATCATGATGGATTATTCGCTTAACCATTTAGCAGATATCTATGTTAATGAGATAATCCATTTACATGGTGTGCCAGTTTCAATCATTTCAGATCGAGACCCGAGGTTCACTTCACAATTGTGGAAAAGTTTGCAATAAGCCATGGGTACTTGGCTCAATTTTAGCATAACTTTTCACCCATAAATAGATGGACAATTAAAGAGGGTCATACAAATATTGGAAGATATATTGAGGAATTGTGTGATGGAATTTGAAGGTAGTTGGTACAAACATCTTCCATTGATAGAATTTGCCTACAATAATAGTCACCAAGTCAGTATCGGTATGGCACCATATGAAGCCTTGTATGGAAGGAAATGTAGAATGCCTCTATGTTGGACCGAGCTTAGTGAAAAGAAAGTAGTGGGTCTAGAGTTAGTATAACAAATAGAGAAAAAAGTGAGTAATAAGAGATAGGCTGAAAGCCACTACTGATAGACAAAAATCATATGCAGATTTGAAGAGGGACATTTGGTATACAGTTGGTGACAAAGTATTCCTAAAAGTATCACTAAGAAAAGGATTTTCCAATTTGGAAAAAAAGGAAAGTTGTGTCCTAGATTCATTGGACCATATGATGTACTTGAACGCGTAGGTCTCATGGCATATAGATTAGCTCTACCACCAAAGTTAGGCAAGATTCATAATGTATATTATGTGTCCATGTTAATAAGATATCAATCGGATTCATCTCATCTTATATCAGCAGAACCAATAGAGATACGACCAGATCTGATTTATAAAGAAGAGCTAATGGAAATTCTAGCCCGAGAAGTAAAGGAACTACGGAACAAGAAGGTATCATTGGTAAAGGTTATTTGGAAAAATCATAATTCGAAAGAGACCACTTGGGAAAATGGAGAGGTGATGAAGGCTCGGTATCCACAGTTGTTCGACTCCAGTTAAAAAGGTAAATTTCGAGAACGAAATATTTTTTTTGGAGGGAAAAATTGTACCGCCTAATAATTTAGGCCACAGTCGTCGGTGACTGAAATCCGATGCACCAAACCAATCAAGGTCTAAATTCGGACATGAAAGAAAAAAATAAAAATTATAATAAAATATGAGAAAAATATTTTGGATATTATTAATTGAGAATTTTGAGGATCAAAGCTAAAATTAAGAAAATAATAATTTTTCGCTGAATGAAATTGGAATTTACAGTGTTTTTGGCACAAATATTTTAAGAAGGAATAAAAATAGAATATTCTTTATCTAAGGAAAGGAATACTCTTTGGATTAAAATAAAGTAAGAGTGATTTAAATTAATAGACCAATAAGGGGAAAATTATCTAATTAATCCTAACCACCCACCTAATCCTACTATAAAAGTTAAATTTCATTTTTTTGCCTTTATTTCTTCTTCTTCCTCATCTTAAACAAATAAAACTCTCTCTCATTTTTCTTCTCTTGTCCGTGACATACATCTTCCCATTCCTTCTTCTTTTTCTTCAATTAAAGCTAAGCTTTTAACTAAAAAAGATGGATTAAGGCAAGGTCAACTAGAAAAGTGAAGCAAAATGAGCCAAACAAAGGAAGAGGAAGGAAGAAAAGAAGAGAAAAAGATAAGGACATATTTTATCCATCTTGAAGATTTACAAAGGTAAGGTTAGATTTTTCATCTTCTCACTTTTCTTCTCTTCTTTGCTTTCATTTTGAGGTTAATCACCATTAAGTTTGGTAATTTGGGGTTATTAGTATATTAATGGTGATTAAGGGTTGATCAGTATAATTAATGCTTGATTAATGTGAGTTAAGGATTAATGATGGATGAGAAAAGTAGATTATGGACATAAGATTATGGACATAAGTGAGATTATGTGCATATGTAACATTGAATTATAAGATAAATTGAAGTGTATGTGTAAAATTATTGTTAGGCCAATGAGGTGGGCAACCTTTGCGCCATAAGCAAAGAGGAAATAAGGACAAGGATAAAGCTAATTAGGAGGTAGAGAAGGGTGTATCAAGTGGACTTTTTGAGGTATGTACATTTGACAAAAATTCAATATGGAAAAATGTTAATTGTTGATAGTGTTATTATGTTGAGTACAATATTATGTATTGGTGTGTAAGAAATTATTAATGTTGAACCTTGAGGGGTATTTCCGTCATTTTGATGATAACAAATAAAATAGCAATATTGTATTTAACATACTTGTTTTCTAAGTCTATTAAACAGGGTATGGAATAAAATAACAAGAATGGAGAATGAAAGATTAATCCTTGAAAGATAAAATTGAACAAGCAGCATCATTCACGCCCGTGAATAAGCCTAGTGCCAACAAACTAACATTTGAAGTTCATGACCATGAAGGAAGACAACAAACCGTGAATGAACATTTAAGTCACGCCCGTGAACCTACATGACAAATTCTTCTAGAGAGCTTCACAACCAAAGTCACCACTTAGATTACGGCTTGGAAGGTTGTCATGCCCGTGAAGATATATGTCACGTCTGTGACCCAATATTTCAAAACCTTCCAGAATGCTTCATAGCCAAGGTCACAACTTCGGTCATAGCTTGGAAGAATAGTCATGACCTTGACAAACAGAGTCACGCCCATGAAAGATGAAAGAGAAAAATATCAGGCACGATTATTAGGGTTGGTGCAATGGCTAGCTTCATATTAAATGCATTCTAACGGCTATAATTCACCATGGAAATATAAATGCAACTCATTTATGCATTCAGTAAGAGAGGATAGCTAAAACTTTGAATCAAAATCTTGTTGTAAGCTATTTGTACATTTAATACTTTCTAAACAAATATTTATTCTCTCTGAAAATCTTTTTGCTCATCATTTATTGAGCAATAAAGAATTGTAAGTGTTTCTCTCTATAATCATTTCTTACTCAAGTGAGTTTTAGGTATTTCTGGGTTAAGAGTAGAACACTTGTAAGGGTTAGTTATGGGGGCCTATAAAACACAAAGAAAGGTTGTTTGTGTGAGCCTGTAAAACACAAGGTAAAGGTTGGTTGTGTGAGCCTATAAAACACAAGGTAAAGGTTGTTTATGTGAGCCTGTCACAAGGAATTAGTTATTGTGTGAGCCATAAAAATACAAGGGATTTTTGGGTTAGGTGTGAGCCATAGTGAGAAACACCATAGTTGGGAGTGAGCTTGTAAAACTCCACTGTAACACTTAGTGTGTTAGTGAAACTCCCAATTGCGATTAGGGAGAGAAGTAGGGTTTGTTAACACCCGAACCTCTATAAAAATCCTTGTGTCAAATTTCTCTATCCCTCCTAAACTTAACTTTTTATTTCTGCACTTTAAAGTTAAATTTTTAAACTCCAATTCAACCCCCCCCCCTTCTTGGCTCAATATCTGGGCAACAATTGGTATCAGAGCCTTGTCTAGCATCGAAGCCTACAAAGCGCTAGTAAAGATTAAGATATTGCCAGTGAAGGATTCCAAAGTCTCAAGCCTTACTTTGATAGAGCAAATTATGCTTATGGGAAGTTTCGGATGGAGACATATTTGGATAATAAAGGAATTGAAGTCTGGGATAGTATTCGGAAAGAATGGACACCACCAACTAGAAGAAGAATTGACAATGAAGAAGAAATCCTGTCAAGAGATGATTGGACAGAGCCTCAAAGAAGAACAAATTTCAAAAATAAGAAGGCAATGACAATTATAACACCACATCATATGCGTTTAAGTATAACCTATTTCTGTATCAAATAATCACACACTGCATGTTGGAAAGAGAAAATACCCTAATAAGTTGGAAAGAGAAAATACCCTAATAACAGTGGTAGTAAAATATTTTTTTCATATCATATCCTGTAAAATCAACTAATGACTTTGCAAGTCTTATATCCTGTAATACCATTCAATGACTTTTCAAGTCAACCTTAAAAACCACAATACGATATATCACATATATTAAAACATAAACTTTATATCCGAAGGATTACAGGTTGCTTCCATTTATACATTTCAAACTAATCTAAAGTGATAATACAGATTCAAACATATAAGTTCAAAATACAGATGACATGTTTTCATGCTCGTGTGGAATGCAAAGAGAGAGGGTGATGAGGCTTGGCCAATGACCTGTGCTCCATGTCTTCTATACACTACTCAAAATGAGCTATCACTTTTCTTTACCTGAAAAATGATGCATATTGATGAGTTGTGGCTCAGTGAGAATAATCATCCAATGAGCTCTAAAGTACCAAACAACTCATAGTAATAAATCACAAATCCAACACATACCATGTATTTCATTCCATTCATCTGAATCATATAAATATCAATAAAGTTGAAACATATAACCATTACTCTTTACATATGCAAATGCTTTTCTTATTTCATTTTGTTGTGACTAGGTTAAACAGACAGTGCCCCGGGTTTCCATGTGAACATTTGCACTTGCTAGCTAGCTTAATCATTTGTTTCATTTGCACATTTGTTGGGCCATAAGCCTCATCTTTTGCGTTACAATATCGATTAACTAGTCACAATGCCGTTTTAGTCCATATGCATATGTACTTGTATTTAAGCATTCATCAAGCATTGCATCTTTATCATATACAACATATATATATTCCATATATACCTCATATGTCACGCATATACCTTGCATATACTATACATATACCATGTATATATATCACATATGTCAAACATATACCTCACATATACCATAAGTATACCATTTATATGTACCACAATCCCACAAATTATCCATCATTACATTATCAAGGACCAATCATAACTATCATATGAATCACATAGCAAGCAATATTCATTTGCACTAAACAATTCAATTGATAATTAGACTCACTATTCTCCTTTGATTCTGACCCCTAACTTATTGTCTATCCGCTCCTTGCGGGTCTCCAATATGTTGTGAGCCTAATATGAAAACATAATCAATTAACTCATGATTAGGGAGACTTAATGTGGCTTATAAGGCAGTGTGACCTTATGGGACTGTTTAGACTATAACGTTTTCCATACTTGACCATTTAATATGATTATTATTCCTAATTACAATTAACATATAATGATATAACATATTAAAATTTCAGACCAATTGGAGCATTGTACAAGTTTTGGTGGAATATCTAAGTGTGTTCTGTTTTCTGCCTTATTTTCTGCCATTAGGCAGTTTAAGGGTGCACACTTTGGTTCATCATAACATATAATCTGTAAGTACTATTTAATTAACATTTACAGACACTTATATGGGTTCATATGGAACATTTTTTTTGTTTTAAACTTTTATCAATTATGTCTCTATGGTCTTCAAATTATAACAAACATTTTACTGGTCCAGAATAGAATTGGCTTCCGGACCAGTATGGCTTCAAAAGGACATACCTTAGTCTATAAATAACCAATTAAGCTGAAAGTAGTTCCCCAATTTAGCCAAGACATATACCTATAACTTTCATGTTTTGCTAATATACAGAATCTAGCTCTAACGAGCTCAAATGGGCCAAACAATGTTATGGATCTTCCCAGGGCACTCAATTGGCAGTTCAAGTCATCGAACAGTCACGGTTCCATTCACTATAACTCAACATATACAAGTCATATGATATTTAAATGTGGTATACAGATACATAACACTATATCTACAAATTTTATGTTTTGATATATTTCAAATAATGGCTTTAACATATTCGAAATCAAAGAACACAGTAGCTAACTTGGTTAGGGTTCACACCCTAACTAGTTTCAGTAGAGAGAGGATTTCTCTTCCTATACACCAAATCCTGCAAATCCGTTTACATATACATAAATATAAGACATAAAGGAACACAGTTTATGTTATAAACTTTTACAGAATCAATTTCTATGTGCATCAAAATAGGGTTGCGAATCAGTGCCTATTAATGAACCTAAGCAACTCAAATCAACCCTATAGCAATAAGAATTGATTACTTACCAAGAACGACCTTGCAAGGGATCAATTAGCTTCAAAAACTAAGTGAAACGAGGAAGGATTGAATTCTGAAATAGAGGAAAATGAAGAAGAAGTCGGGCTGGAGAAGAAGGCAGAAATGGGAAGATAAAGCTAACTTTTTGTTTTTTGTCTTTTTATCTTTTTCTCATCTCTTTTCTCCTTTCTCTTCTCTTTTCTCTTCTCTTATCTTTTATGTCTCTTTTATGTCATTTTCATTTTATGTTTTCTATATTATTATTATTATTTACATATATTTATAATTCCACTAATTCACATAATAATACAACTTAATCATTTGGCCCGATTTAACTAAATTAACAATATAAATGTTTAGTAATCTTAATCTAATAATTTTTCTTACTTTAATTTAGTCACCTTATTCAATTTATTTCTAATGCTTTGTTATCATCATTTAGGTTATAAGGATACACGTGTGACTCAATACAATTGCCAAATACTACGACACGTAGCTAGTGCGTGCCATGAACTTGTTTCTAAGAAAATATGTATGAAATGCACGTGTTCAATTGGATTATATGGAAGATGCATATGTTCAAATGAAATGCATGTGGGGAAGGTCAAGGATGTTACAATTCTCCCCTCCTTTTAAAAATTTCATCCTCGAAATTTAATACCTAGAAATAGGTGTGGATATTGCCTTTTCATATTTTCTTCTGTTTCCCATGTTGCCTCTTCTAGTAAATGGTTGCGCCATAATACCTTAACTAAAGGTATTTCTCAGTTTCTTAGCTGTTTAGTCTTGTATCGAATGATTTGCACTGGTTCCTCAACATAACTCATGTCCTATGCAATCTCAATGGCTTGATCTTTAAGTATATGTGTAGGATCTGACTTGTATCTTCTAAGCATACTCACATGAAACACATTATGAATCTGAGCCATTTCTAGTGGTAACGCCAATCTGTATGCCAGTGGACCAACCTTCTCAAGAATTGTGTAAGGCCCTATGTATCTTGGGCTTAATTTACCTTTCTTTCCAAATCAGATTATCCCTTTCCATAGAGATACACGAAGAAATACCTTTTCACCCAACTCGTATTCCATTTCCCTTCTATGTTGATCAGCATAACTTTTCTGTCTGTCCTGTGCTACCTTTAACTTGTTCTTGACAACTTTTATTTTATCCACTATATTTTGTACTATCTCTAGCCCTTCTAATGTACGTGCACCTTCTTCATCCCATATGATAGGGCTTCAGCACTTTCTGCCATACAATGCTTCATATGGTGCCATCTGGATACTGCTATGATACTGGTTGTTGTAAGAAAATTCAATCAATGCTATATATTCATCCCAAACACCTCTGAATTCCATAAAACATGCTCTGAGCATTTCTTCTAATGTCTGTATAGTCCTCTCTGATTGTCCGTCAGTTTGTGGGTGGAATGCAGTACTGAAGTTCAATTTTGTTCCCAATGCATCTTGTAAACTCACCCAAAATCGTGAAGTAAACCGTGGGTCTCTATCAGACACAATGGACACTAGAATTCCATGCAATCTAACTATCTCATTCATATATAATTTTGCCAAACTCTCGAGTGTACACCCCCATCTGATAGGTAAAAAGTGTGCTAACTTGGTTAATCTGTCAACAATTGCCCATACTGCATCATTTTTTCATGGGGTTCTTGGCAATCCATAAACAAAATCCATCGTTATTCTTTCCCATTTCCATTCTGGCACTGGCAATGGATGTAACTTACCAATTGGTACCTGATGTTCAATTTTAATCTGCTGACATGTTAAGCATTTGGAAACATATTCTGCTATGTCTTTCTTCATTCTTGCCCACCAGTAATGAGGCCTTAAACTATGATACATCTTTGTCATCCCTGGGTGCATTGCATACAGTGCATTATGTGCCTCTTCCATTATTTCCTGATGCAAGTTCTCAGTGTCTGGAACCCATATGCGTGATTTTAACATCAGTGTATCATTCTGCAAATGAAACTCTGTACTCTTTTCTTGCCTTATCATATCAACTTTCTCACATAATTGAGGATCTTTGTTTTGTGCTTCTTTAATCCTCTCATTTAGTATAGGTGTAACTTGAAGAGTAGCAATCAGTGATCCTTCATCATGTATATTTAATTCAATATTCATAGATCGTAATTGAATCAAATATGGAAAAGAGGATACTTACAAGTGAGCTACACTGCTACTAGCCTTCCTACTCAATGCATCTGCTACCACATTGGCTTTCCCTGGATGGTATTCAATTGTACAGTCATAATCTTTCAATAGCTCTAACCACTGTCTCTACCTCATGTTTAATTCTTTCTGTGTCAACAAATAACCCAAGCTTTTATGGTATGTGAAGATCTGGAATGTCTCACCATATAGATAATGCCTCCAAATCTTTAATGCAAATACAACAGCATCCAATTCTAAATCATGCACTGGATATGAGATCTCATGTGGTCTCAGTTGCCTAGATGCATAAGCTATCACCTTACCATGTTGCATTAATACACATCCCAAGCCTTGGTAAAAGCATCACTATATATTGTAAACCCACTTGTACCTATAGGAATAGTTAACATTGGTGCTGAGGTTAGTTTGTGTTTTAGTTCATCGAAACTCCTCTGAAATTCTAGAGTCCACTTGAAAGGCACATTCTTTCTTAACAATTTAGTCAAAGGGCTAGCAATTAAGGAGAATCCATCAACAAATCTGTGATAGTATCCAGCTAAACCTAGAAAACTACGCATTTCTGAAATATTTTTAGGAGCTTCCCAATTTACCATAGCCTCAATTTTCTTTGGGTCAACCTCTATGCCCTTACACGACACCACATGTCCAAAAAATACCAAATGATCTAACCAGAATTCACATTTACTCAATTTGGCATATAATTGTTTCTCCCTCAAAGTTTGCAACACAACTTTTAAATGTTGTTCATGTTCTCCCCTATTCTTTGAGTACACCAATATGTCAGCAATAAATACTATCACAAACCTATCTAGATATGGTTGAAACACCTTATTCATTAATTTCATAAATGCAGCTAGAGCATTAGTCAACCCAAATGGCATTACTAAAAATTCATAATTTCCATACCTGGTTCAAAAGGCAGTCTTTGGAACATCCGCTTCTGCTACTTTCAGCTGGTAATAGCCTGATTTCAAATCAATCTTGGAGAATATTTGGGCTCCTTGCAACTGATCAAACAAATCATCTATTCTAGGCAATGGATATTTGTTCTTCGCCATTATTTTGTTCAGTTGCCTATAATTAATGCACAATCTCATTGTTCCATCTTTATTTTTAACAAATAACACTAGAGCTCCCCATGGTGATACACTAGGTCTAATATACCCTTTGTCAAGTAACTCCTGCAATTGGGCCTTTAGTTCTTTCAACTCAACTAGGGCCATTCTGTAGGGTGACCTTGATATTGGCGTTGTTCCTGGTACTAATTCAATAGTGAATTCTATCTCTCTATCTGGTGGTAAACCAGGTAGATCATCTAGGAATACATCAGAAAATTCCCTCACCACTGGTATATTTGCAAGCAAGCTATCAGTGGTTCTAGTATCAGTCACATATGTCAAATATGCCTCACATCCCCCTTTGATCATTCGAAATTCCTTTACAGCTGAGACTAGACATGTAGGCACAAGTTTCCTTTCACCTAGAAATACTACCCTTGGCTGGTTTGGTGATTCCAAAATTACTTCTTTAGTAAAGCAATTCACTATTGCATGATGTCTAGTTAACCAGTCCAATCTCAGTATCACATCAAATTAATATATTGGCAATAAGATCAAATTAGCTATCAATTTAGCTTCATCAATGCATATGAAGCAATCACGACAGACATTATTCACAACCACTACTGTCCCTAGTGGAGTGCTCACATTTATCTCAATCCCTAAAGGCTCATGCTTTTGATGCAATTTGGATGCCATATGCAATGATATAAATGAGTGAGTGGAGCCTGGGTCAATCAAGGCATATGCTAATATTTCAGAAATATAAATATTACCAGTGACTACTTCGGGAGCATCCACCGCCTCTTGTCTAGTCATAGCGAACACCCTGGCCTGAGTAGGGGGTCTAAAACTCTGACCTTCAGATCTAGTTATTCCTCTGCCAATTGTACTTGTAATATCCGCTAATTTAGGCCCTGAGTCGCACGTGTCGCGAAGTTGACGCGTTTGACCAATCGGAGTTTAAATTCGGATTTTTACAAAAAAATTGATCAAAGTAATAGCTAAATTAAATGATAAATGCCTAATTAAGTGATATTAAAGTTTAAAGAAGTTGATTTACGGTAAAGGACTAAATTGCAAAATTTGATAAGTTTTGGGGTCAAATTGCAAATTACCAAAAATTGGAGGATTAATGAGATTAATTGCTAATCAACATATTAATTTTGGGCACATTTTGATAGTGTTGGCCGGCCATGACAATAAAAGAAGAAGATTAATAGTGATTAAGTATAAAATTGGGAGAAAATGGTCAAATGGTGGGTCCCACATGAAGACTTTTTGGGTACCCTATTTAAGACTTTTCTTCTTCTTCTTCTCTTCATTTTCTGCCTCCTTCTCTGTTTTCTTTACTAGTCATACCAGTTTCATTCATTTCTCCATAGCTCATCTTGAATTTTAGAGAGAGAAAGGAAGGGAAGAGAAGGGAAAGAGCAAGACAAAGTGATTTTCATGGCCTAAAACTCTTAAGGAAGCTGGAAATAGCAAGAAAGAGGAAGAAAAATCAAGTTTGGTAGAGAGAGAAAATCTCCAAAGTTGTGATTTGATGAAGAAAAGTGTAAGGTAAGAAGTATTTCTTCTTCTTCTTCTTCATCTTTTCTAAAGGAAGTTTGAATTTTGAGCTCATCTAAGACTTATATGGAAAGAGAGAGAAACTAGGGTTTTGAGAGAGAAAAAGAGAGCTTAGGGTCTTGAGGAAATAAGATGATGATGATAATAATTAATGATATTGTAGGAGTTCCAAATGACAAGGAACAAGCTCTAAGGAGCAAAGGAAAAGAGAAAGCTACCTAAAAGAGTGAAGGAGAAAGATTAAGGTTTGTGCATAACTTAAGGCAATAGCCTATTTTTGTTTGATATAAAGCATGCTTAACATGATGTTAGATAAATACATTTCAAGAATAATGATGATTATGGCATGAAACCATAGGATTAGACATGTATGAACGAGATCCTTGTGTGACATTGAATTAATGATGCATGTTAGAGAATCTTGTATGATCAAGACATTTACATGTATTAGAGAGTAATAAGTTAGAGTAATGAACCTTAGAAATGCATGAAATAGAATTTGGTATGATTTGGATGATGTTAGAATGAATGAAATGTGAATATGCAGATTTCCTGCTGAAAGTCACGGGTGTGACTATTGAGTCACGGGCGTGAACTTGAGGGTTCACGGTTGTGACTGATTGTGTCACAGTTGTGAATTTCTGGGTGGAAATGGTACTATTCATTCCAGAAGCATTGACGGGTTGAAATCATGAAAGTGAACTTATTCACGGGCGTGAATGAGTAATCACGACCGTGAATGCTTTGGGCGATTCATTCCAGTAGTGTTCACGGCTTGGGATTACGGGCGTGAACTAATTCACGGGCATGAAAGTAGTAATCACGGTCGTGAATGCTCTGTATTTGTAATTATGAATATGGTTATCAAATGAAGAATTCAGGTAAGTAAATGAAAGTCATTGTCTATCCAGTGAAATAAGAATGATATGGATATAGATATATGTATATATATATATATTGATGTGAGAATGTGATATGTTGTGATATAGAAAAATAAGAATGTTGATTCGGATGAAATATATGAATTGTCATGGATGTATATAAAGTCTGATGCAGATGATAAATATGAGAATATTGATGAATCTAGTAAATAAATGAAAAGATGTATGAGTATGACTATATGTTTGCAAAACAAGAAAATTGAGGTGTTGATAAATATGAGAATATTGGTGTGTTGAAATTTGAGAATAATGATTGATGTGAAAATATAAAGAAGCCCATTACTCTACTTGCGGACTAGAATCAGGATAGATGACATGTCATTAAGGGGGCGAACGGTACCGTACTATACCTCAACCAATGTGGCTAAAGCTTGTGTGTGCGCCATTGGCCTGGGATGCTCAATCAGTGTGGCTAAAGCTTGTGTGAGCGCTACTGACTTGAGAAAGCTCCGATGAGCACATATAAATGAGGACAAGGTGTCATAAGCTTGTGTGAGCGGCCTTGATCCGGTTATTCATCTATGATGAAATTATACTCAATCAATGTGGCATAAGCTTGTGTGAGCACCATTGATTTGAGAAGCTCTTATGAGCCAGATATTGGACAAGGTGGCATAAGCTTGTGTGAGCGCTCCTAATCCATAACCCGTATCCAGTCAATCCAAAATTTAGAGTTATGTGGGCAAGATAATAAAGATATGTCGGAAAAATAAGAAAACGAAAGAATAAGAAAATGATGATGATATGAGATTGAGATGAAATGATAAAGAGATGTACAGAATAAATTGCCATTAAAGATAAATGAAAATAACATTGCCTATATGAGCATGACATTTATACTTGTATGAAATAAGAATGTGTTGATAGTCATGCATGCAAACATTTTAATGCACAAAATGATAATTGTTAATGCTTATTGCATGATATAGTATATTGTCTTATTTATATGCACCACTAAGCTTAGAGCTTAGCGTGGAGTTTAATTTCCACGCAGATATAGAAAGGTAGCTGAAGACGCTAGATAAAGCAAGCGGTGATCCCATTCAAGTAAAGCAGCCGAATCTTGAGAAAGTGGGTTACAAGTTTTGAAACTTTTGTGTTTGACTTTTATATTAAAGAAATGTTTGAGTTTGTAAAACTTACTTTTAAAGTTTGTTAAGGATTACTCTGATGTAAAAAAAAAAATTACTATTTTATATAAATAATTTGTACTCTAATTTTTGTTTATATCCATATATACATGAGTATAAAAAAATTAAAAAAATAAAAATAAAAATAAAATATATAGCGATTAGAAGAAGTATGAGAAAGACGGACATTAGCGCTCCCTCATCTGGGCATGTGTTGTTCGGGTGAGGAGGTGCTACAGTACCAGTCCTACCCCTACCTCTTCCTCTGCCCTGTGTCCCACTAGTAAGGTAAACCCTCGATGCCTCAACTATGGTCTGAGATACTCCTCTGCCTCTGCTGGTCTCTGCTAGTTTGGCTCTATTTGGACATTCTCTATACATGTGCTCCATCGATCCACAGAAATAACATGCTCTCGTGAGCCTTCTACATTCGCCCGTATACTGTCTACCACAATGACTACATGTGGGCCTTTGTTCAACATATTGGCTCTGCCCTCTGCCTAGATAAGAGAAAGTCATGTCTCGACCTCTAGAACTGGAGTACCCACTTTTGTTACCAGACTGTGTAGGCATATATCTACCTCTTTTTCCTGACCTTCTACTAGACTCACCAAAGAACTCACGCGCTGCCCTTTAATTTGTTGCTCCCTAGCTTCTTTCATTAACCGTTCAGCTCCGATTGCAGCAGCTTTGAGTCTGGCATAATTATCAAGATTAGTAGTCATGATTCTATGTAATATCCTTGACCTTCCCCCACATGCATGTCATCGAACATAAGCATCTTGCATACAATTCAATTGAACACGTGCATTTCATACGTATTTTCGTAGGAACAAGCTTATGACACGCACTAGCTACGTGTCCTAGTATTTGGCACTTGTATCGAATCGCACATGTGTAATTATAACCTAAATGAGTATAACAAAGTATTAGAATTGAATTGAATAATGCTTTAAACTTTTACAGAATCAATTTCTATGTGCATCAAAATCAGGTTACAAATTAGTTCCTATTAATGAACCTAAGCAACTCAAATCAACCCTATAGCAATAAGAATTGATTAAGATATTGCCAGTGAAGGATTCCAAAGTCTCAAGCCTTACTTTGATAGATCCAATTATGCTCATGGAAAGTTTCGGATGGAGACATATTTCGATAATAAAGGAATTGAAGTCTGGGATAGTATTCGGAAAGAATGGACACAACCAACTTGAAGAGGAATTGATGGTGAAGACGAAATCCTATTAAGAGATGATTGGACAGAGCCTCAAAGAAGAGAAATTTTGAAAAATAAGAAGGCAATGACAATCGTAACACCACATCATATGCATTTGCGTATAACCTATTTCTATATCAAATAATCACACACTGCATGTTGGAAAGAGAAAATACCCTAATAACAGTGGTAGTAAAAAAAAATTTTCATATCATATCCTGTAAAATCAACTAATGACTTTGCAAGTCTTATATCCTGTAATACCATTCAATGACTTTTCAAGTCAACCTTAAAAACTATAATACGATATATCACATATATTAAAACATAAATTTTACATCCGAAGGATTACGGGTTGCTTCCATTTATACATTTCAAACTAATCTAGAGTGATAATACAAATTCAAACATATAAGTCCAAAATACAGATGACATGTTTTCATGCTCGTGTGGAATGCAAGGAGAAAGAGTGATGAGGCTCGGCCAATGACCTGTGCTCCATATCTTCTATACACAACTCAAAATGAGTTATCACTTTTCTTTACCTGAAAAATGATGCAAATTGCTGAGTTGCGGCTCAGTGAGAATAATCATCCAATGAGCTCTAAAGTACCAAACAACTCATAGTAATAAATCACAAATCCAACACATACCATGTATTTCATTCCATTAATCCGAATCATATAAATATCAATAAATTTGAAACATATAACCATTACTCTTTACATATGCAAATGCTTTGCTTATTTCATTTTGTTGTAACTAAGTTAAACAGACAGTGCCCCGGGTTTCCATGTGAACATTTGCACTTGCTAGCTAGCTTGATCATTTGTTTCATTTGCACATTTATTGGGCCATAGTCCTCTTCTTTTGCTTTACAATATCGATTAACTAGTCACAATGCCTTTTTAGTCCATGTGCATATGCATTTGTATTTAAGCATTCATCAACCATTGCATCTTTATCATATACAACATACATATATTCCATATATACCTCATATGTCATGCATATACCTTGCATATACTATACATATACCATGTATATATATCACATATGTCAAACATATACCTCAAATATACCATAAGTATACCATTTATATGTACCACAATGCCAAAACTTATCCATCATTACATTATCAAGGACCAACCATAACAATCATATGAATCACATAGCAAGCAACATTCATTTGCACTAAAGAATTCAATTGATAATTAGACTCACCGTTCTCCTTTGATTCCGACCCCTAACTTATTGTCTATCCACTCCTTATGGGTCTCCAATATGTTGCGAGCCTAATATGAAAACATAATCAATTAACTCATGATTAGGGAGACTTAATGTGGCTTAAACTAATTAATATGCATTGTTCATATCAATAGTTTAGATTTTTCCTGTGAGGAAGTGTGACCTTATGGGACTGTTTAGACTATACCTTTCTCCATACTTGACCAATTAATATGATTCCTATTCCTAATTAAAAGTAATATATAATGATATAACATATTAAAATTTCAGACCAATTGGATCATTGTACAAGTTTTCGTCGAATATCTAAGTGTGTTCTGTTTTCTGCCTTTAGGCAGTTTCAGGGTACCCACTTTGGTTCATCATAACTTATAATCTATAAGTACTATTTAATGAACATTTACAGAAACTTATATGGGTTCATAAGGAACATTTTTCATGTTTTAAACTTTTATCAATTATGTCTCTATGGTCTTCAAATTATAACAAACCTCTTACTAGTCTAGAATAGAATTGGCTTCCGGACCAGTATGGCTTCAAAAGGACATACCTTAGTCTATACATAACCAATTAAGCTAAAAGTAGTACCCCAATTTAGCCAAGACATATACCTATAACTTTCATGTTTTGCTAATATACAGAATCTAGCTCTAACGAGCTCAAATGGGCCAAACAATGTTCTGGATCTTCCCAAGGCACTCAATTGGCAGTTCAAGTCATCGAACAGTCACGGTTTCATTCACCATAACTCAACATATACAAGTCATATGATCCTGAAATGTGGTATACAGATACATAACACTATATCTACAACTTTTATGTTTTGAGATATTTCAAATAATGGCTTTAACATATTCGAAATCAAAGAACACAGTAGCTAACTTGGTTAGGGTTCACACCCTGACTACTTTCAGTAGAGAGAGCATTTCTCTTCCTATACACCAACTCATGCAAAGAAGTTTAATATACATGAATATAAGACATAAAGGAACACATTTTGTGTTTTAAACTTTTACAGAATCAATTTCTATGTGCATCAAAATTGGGTTGCAAATCAGTGTCTATTAATGAACCTAAGCAACTCAAATCAACCCTATAACAATAAGAATTGATTACTTACCAAGAACGAACTTGCAAGGGATCAATTAACTTCAAAAACTAAGTTAAATGAGGAAGGATTGAATTCTGAAATGGAGGAAAATGAAGAAGAAGTCGAGTTGGAAAAGAAGGCAGAAATGGGAAGATAAAGCTAACTTTTTTTTTTGTCTTTTTTTCTTTTTCTCATCTCTTTTCTCCTTTCTCTTCTCTTTTCTC
The DNA here is from genome assembly GCA_023653625.1 of Triadica sebifera. Lineage (NCBI taxonomy): Eukaryota > Viridiplantae > Streptophyta > Magnoliopsida > Malpighiales > Euphorbiaceae > Triadica > Triadica sebifera. The sequence continues at coordinate 13,309,315 of CM042909.1, forward strand.
TTCTCTTCTCTTTTATTTCTCTTTTGTGTCATTTTCATTTTATTTTTTCTATATTATTATTATTATTTACATATATTTATAATTCCACTAATTCACACAATAATACAGCTTAATCATTTTGCCCGATTTAACTAAATTAACAATGTAAATGTTTACTAATCTTAATCTAATAATTTTTCTTACTTTAATTTAGTCACCTTATTCAATTTATTTTTAATGCTTTGTTATAATCATTTAGGTTATAAGGATACACGTGTGACTCAATACAATTTCCAAATACTAGGACACGTAGCTAGTGCATGCCATGAACTTGTTTCTAAGAAAATATGTATGAAATGCATGTGTTCAATTGGATTTTATGGAAGACGCATATGTTCAAATGAAATGCATGTGGGGAAGGTCAAGGATGTTACAACAATTCTCTCAAGCTCATTATCCATTGAAGAATGTGGCAGGATACAACACTATTCAACTTCATATAGCATGTGGAAAACATTAGAAAACTATCATAAAGGCCACAAAGCCACATGGGATGACGAAAGCTCTTCAAGTGAAAAAGATGACAATGAAAGCGAAAAGGTCAACCTATGCTTCATGGCTATTGAGGATCACGTCTTGGATAAAGTAAAATCACTACACTCATACTCTTTCAATAATAGTGATAATGATAGTAATAGTGATAGTGATGATGATGATGATGATGAGCAAAGCCTTATAGAAGAATTGAATATAGAATTAGAGAAATATAGGAGTAAATTCAGTACTTATAGAAATAACATCTCAAATTTAAAAAACAAAATAGATGTTTTAGAAAAGGAGAACATTAAGCTTAAATCATCTAATGAATCTCTTCAAAAATCATTAGATGAATACTCATCAAAACCCTCAACTAATTCCTTGCTTAAAGAAATAGTACTTTAAAAAATGAAGTTGAGGAACTTAGAAATTCAATTTCAAAATTCCACAAAGGAAAATAGAGTTTAGATACTCTCATTGTACCTCAAAGACCACCTTTAATTAGACATGATCTAGGATTTAAGGACACATCATCATCTTCTCACAAAACCATCTTTGTTAAGTCTAGTGAACCTCACATCTCCACACTTGTTGGAACAGCACCTAGGAATAAATATATTAAACCTCCTATACATAAAAAGAATAATCATGTCTTTATGTATAAGAAGCATGCATCTAGAAAAGCTTCAATTAATCATGACTGTGCATACCATTGTTCTCAAAATCAGTTTAATAGAAATATGGCATTCAAAAATATTGTAGGACCAAAAAGCAATGTTAGACCCAAACAGTGTAATTATTGTATGAAGATTGGTCATATAAATAAACATTGTTGGATAAGAAAGGCTCATTGGGAACCTTCATATGCTACGCCCCAAGGACCCAAGCTCATTTGGGTACCTAAAAATCATACTTGAATTGTGATTCTATAGGAATGCCTCAAGTCCACAATAATAAAAAATGTTTGGCTAGTAGACAGTGGATGCTCAAGGCATATGACAGGAGACAAAGAGCTCTTTAATGAAATCAAAAGTATTGATGGAGGTAAAGTTACCTTTGGAAATAATGCTAAGGGTAAGGTAATTAGCATTGGTTCTATTGGTATTAATTGTACTACTTCTATTAAAGATGTCTTACTTGTTGATGGCTTGAAACATAACTTGTTGAGTGTTAGTCAATTATGTGATAAAGGAAACAAAGTAATCTTTACTTCCAATGAATGTCTTGTGACCTCTATTGATGGTCAAGAGATATTTAAAGGAAATAGAGATGTCAACACATACATAATAGACCTACATGAATTATCTAACCATTCCTCTAAGTGTCTTGTGAATACTGGTGATGAATCTTGGCTGTGGCATAGAAGGTTTGGTCATGCTAACATGGACTTAATTCAAAGCCTCAGCATAGGAGAACTAGTAAAGGGACTGCCAAGAATCAAATTTGAAAAAGACAAGACCTGTGAACCTTGCCAAATAGGGAAGCAATAGAAGTCATCCTTCAAAGTCAAAAACATAGTAAGTACTTTAAAACCTTTACAACTCATGTATTTAGATTTATTTGGACCTACTAGAATTGCTAGCTTATGAGGTAAACATTATGCCTTTGTCATCGTAGATGATTACACTAGATTTACTTGGGTAATTTTCTTAGCTCAAAAGAGTGATGCTTTTGAAAATTTCAAAAACTTTGCTAAAAGAGTTCAAAATGAAAAAGGATATTGTATTTCAAATATAAGAAGTGACCATGGCAAAGAATTTGAAAATGAAAACTTTGAAAGTTTTTGTCTTGAACATGGCATTTCACATAATTTTTCATTTCCTAGGACACCTCAACAAAATGGGGTAGTTCAAAGGAAAAATTGAACTTTAATTGAAATGGCTAGAACTTTAATTAAAATGCTCAATGAGTATGGTCTACCAACTTACTTTTGGGTAGAAGCCACAAACACTGCTTGTTATATTTCAAATCGAGTTTTCAAAAGACCTCTTTTAAATAAAATCTCATTTGAGCTATGGAATGGAAGAAAGCCCTTGATATCATACTTTAGCGTATTTGGATGCAAGTGCTTCATATTGAATACCAAGGACAACCTTGGAAAATTTGCCTCTAAATCTGATGAAAGTATCTTTTTAGGATACTCTACAACTAGCAAAGCATATAGAGTATTTAATAAAAGATCATTAATTGTTGAAGAATCTATGCATGTTGTTTTTAATGAATCTAGTAGACTTGATCCTGTGAAAGGTAGTGTTCTTGTTGATGTTGGAGGAACTATGGAAAGACTTGATCTAGGAAATGGAAAAGAAGAAAATGATCAAGAAGATTCACATCAAGATGATTCTCTACCTCAAGCTCAAGAAGAAAATGGGCAAGAACTCCCAAAGGAATGAAGAATGACAAAAGATCATCCCAAGGAGCAAATCATTGGTGATCCTTCAAGGGGAGTAAGTACTAGATCTCATTTCAAACATTTAGCCACTAACCTTGCTTTTATTTCTCAAATTGAGCCTAAAAATGTTGGTGAGGCTCTTAATGATGAAATTTGGGTGATTGCAATGCAAGAGAAACTCAACCAATTTGAGAGAAGTAAGGTATGGACCTTAGTACCTAGACCCAAGAATCATCAAATTAAAGGTAGCAAATGGGTATTTAGAAATAAACTAGATGAACAAGGTTCAATAACTAGGAATAAGGCTAGATTAGTTGCAAAAGGATATAATCAGGAAGAAGGGATAGATTATGATGAAACCTATGCTCTTGTAGCTAGATTAGAAGCCATAAGAATACTTTTAGCATATGCATGCCACATGAATTTCAAACTCTTTCTAATGGATGTGAAAAGTGTCTTTCTAAATAGTTATATAGAAGAAAAAGTTTATGTAGAACAACCACTAGGTTTGAAAGCTATGATTTGCCAAATCATGTTTTTAAACTTTCAAAAGCTTTATATGGTTTGAAACAAGCCCCAAGAGCTTGGTATGAAAGACTAAGTTCTTTTCTCTTAGAAAATAACTTTACAAAGGGGAATGTTGACACCACATTATTCATTAAAAAGCATAAGCATGATATTCTAATTGTTCAAATTTATGTTGATGATATCATATTTGGTTCTACTAATGAATTGCTTTTTCAGGAATTTGCTAAGTGTATGACTAAGGAATTTGAAATGAGCATGATGGGAGATCTTAAATATTTCCTTGGTCTACAAATAAAACAAGGCAATGAGGGCATATTCATCAGCCAATCCAAATATGCCAAAGATTTAATTAAGAAATTTGGAATGGAAGGATGCAAAAATGCCAAGACTCCAATGAGCACATCAACAAAATTGGACAAGGATGAAATGGGTAAGAGCATTAATGAAAAATTCTATAGAGGTATGATCGGATCACTTTTATATCTTACTGCTTCTAGACCCGACATAATGTATAGTGTATGCTTGTGTGCACGATTTCAATCATGTCCAAAAGAGTCTCATTTACATGCAGTAAAAAGAATTCTAAGATATTTACATGGCTCATTGCATCTAGGTTTGTGATATCCTAGAAATTCATCCTTTTATATTGTAGGATATTCAGATGCAGATTATGCTGGTAGTCTTTTAGATAGAAAAAGTACTTCAGGTACTTGTCACTTTATTAGAGATTGCTTAGTTTCTTGGTTTAGCAAGAAACAAGTTTCAGTTGCTCTTTCAACTGCTGAAGCAGAGTATGTAGCAGCAGGATGTTGGTGTACACAAATCCTTTGGATGAAACAACAACTTAAGGATTATGGTCATGATATGAACTATATACCTATTAGATGTGACAATACAAGTGCTATAAATCTATCAAAGAATCTCATTCAACATTCTAGAAGTAAGCATATTGACATTAGACACGACTTTATTAGAGATAATGTTCAACATGGAGATGTTATATTGGAATTTATAAGCACAGAAAATCAATTGGCAGATATATTCACTAAGTCTCTAAATGAGGAAAGATTTAATTTCATAAGAAGAGAACTTGGTATGATTGATGGATTAACCTTGTGATTGCCAAATTGTCAAAACCTTAAGTGATAATTTTGCTTTTGTATCATCTTACTAGATATAAAGTAGTAAATTTGATGGAAATTTATGTTATAAGGGAAAGAATCTTCATAGAAATGATTGTCTTATTTTAGGACTTAATTTTATTTGATGAAAACTTTATGCAATTCACGCCCGTGACATATGTTCACGACAGTGAATTAAATAGCCAAAAGAACCAGTAGCTTTCACGATTTGATTCACGACATGGTTCATGGCTTCAAGTAGTGAAGCCTATGTTCATGACTTCATTCACTCCCATGAAAAGCCTTGTTCACACCCGTGATGCATTTTCATGTCCGTGAACATTTTCACCAAAAACTCACAGAAGCGTTCATGCTTTGAGTCACGCTTTGTTTCACAGGCATAAGTAGAGAAATTCAACACTTCACGTCCGTGACTCATGTTTCACCAACGTGATAGTTCATCATTCATGCCCGTGACATTCAATGTCACGACCGTGAACAATTTCATGCCTTTATTCATGGGTAGATCACCCCTTCAGCAAATCGTGAACACGACACTTCACGCCTGTGACTACATATTTCACGCCCGTGAAGGGGTCGGCTATTTAACATTTCTACAGGTTATTTTTCACCTTTCAACTTTCCAACTTCTTAAAACTGCTCTCATTTACACACATTGAATGGTACATTGAAGATTTTGGCCCCCAAGTCACAAATTTCTTCTATAAATACCATCAAAAACCCCCTTCCATCATCACAAATCATCTCTCCTTAGGGTTTTCTCACAAATTCTGTCAAATTTCTTCAACACTTCTAAAGTTCATTTCTTCAATCAACATGGAAACTGGCTCATCAAAGGGTACTAGGAAGAAATCTCATGCTTCCAGGAGGTATTCAGATTACCTAATGAACATAATCCCGGAGAATTGCCATCCTAAGTACTCAACACTTAAGAAAAGGCCTCTCATTTCATCAATGTCTTTTGAGTGGCAGATGGTACGCACTCTCAGGCTCGAGAAAGCGATGATAGAGCAACTCCAGGCCTGTCATTTAAAGGATTTTGTGGACATTCATCAGCCCACCTTGAGGGAGCCTACCTTGGAATTCTTGAGCACTTTCCAAGTGTCTCTCACTGGCATAGTGAAATTTCAACTGTGCAGGAATTCGAACACTCTCTCTGCCACAGAATTCGGGGATTTATTCAACCTACCCTCGGATGGCATCCTTAATGACAGCGAAGTGGAGTTCTATGCAGCTCAAGCATGGACTCACTTTGGTACAGATTACAGCTGGGATGTAAAAAAGACCAAGAGCACTCATCTCTGGTCCCCAGTGCACAATTATCTGCATAGGTTTCTAACCTATAGCATATTTGCCCGAGGAGACAGTAATGGCACCATTCGGAAGAGGCCTCACAGTGGCACTTTCTCAATGGTTTGCAAACCATCTCCTGTCCATTGCCACCAAGCCCTCTGGAGAAAAACTTATTGGTGGGTATGTAACCCATATGGCCTTGAAGCTTGGATATCTGAAGCTGGATGACCATCACTATAATCTCATCCCAGGGCATCCTCGAGACCGATTGGATGTAGAGTCATTCATCAAGATGGGAGCAGTAGTTCGAATTGTCCATGAGAACAACATTTACTACCGCTTCATCGACACTGCTGGCGAGATTATATGGGAAGATAATGACTCAAAGGAATTTAAAGCTGGCCTCCAAGGTATCCAGCAGAAGAAAAGGGCTTGAGTTGAGATGGCACCTCCTGAGGTTGAGCAGGACATCGGCCAATCCTCTGCCTCCACACTGAATTTGGCGCAGCAGGTGGTTGACCTCCTAACACCAAGATTTAAGCAGTTGCAACTTCCATGGATGAGAGGTTAGAGAACCTCAAGGACTTCATGGAGTCTAGGATGGATAACCTCGAGGCTGAAGTTGCACGTCTTAAGGACAGGATGTCTGGATAGATGTTAGGCTAGATAGTAGCCTTGATATGTTTGTTTGGTTGCTTGTTTGCTTGTTTGCTTGTTTTTAGGAAATTTTAAATTTACTTTCTGACATTTAAATTACCTTTTGTTTGTATTTCACTTTTCATCAATGAATATAATTGCTTTATTATGGTTAATGCTTCTTTTTATTGATGACAAAATGGGGAGAAACTAGCAATATATTAAGATAAGTGCAAGCAATACTTAATTTTTGAATCAAAATGGAGAACTTAGCAATATAAAATTAAGTAGGGAGAAACTAGCAATATATTGAATTAAGTGCAATATTGAAATTTTGATTCAAAATAAATATGCAAGTATGCAAATGAGCTTAATACACATTACATATATCTTAAGTATACTTTGCATATACCTTGATGCAAGTTACATAATTCAATATGCACTTGATATACTCTAAATATACCTTACATATACTTCATGCTTTAAGGAGAATTTTGGTATATATTGGATATACTTTGCATATAACTTGCATATACTTAAAACTAGAAAGTTTATTTTAATGCTACACTTTATCATTCTCTACAATTCTTGCACTTCATCATTTTTTATCCTAAGCATCTTTGAGGGGGAGACTTCTCAAAAGCACATATTGCTAGATTATTTGTCACCATTAAAAAGGGGGAGATTGTTGAACCTTGAGGGGTATTTCCATTATTTTAATGATAATAAATAAAATAGCAATAATATTTTTAACATACTTGTTTTCTAAGTCTATTAAACAGGGTGTGGAATAAAATAGCAAGAATGGAGAATGGAAGATTAATCCTTGAAAGATAAAATTAAAGAAGCAGCATCATTCACGCCCGTGATCTTATGTGTCCAACCGTGAATAAGCCTAGCGCCAACAAACCAACATTTGAAGTTCACGGCCATCAAGGAAGACAACAAACCATGAATGAACATTTAAGTCACGCCCGTGAAAGACATGTCACGCCCGTGAACCTACATGACAAATTCTTCTAGAGAGCTTCACTACCAAAGTCACAACTTGGATCACGACTTGGAAGGTTGTCACGCCCGTGAAGATATATGTCACGCCTGTGACCCAATATTTCAAAACCTTCCAGAATGGTTCACGGCCAAGGTCACCACTTCAATCACGGCTTGGAAGAACAATCACGACTGTGACAAATAGAGTCACGCCCGTGAAAGATGAAAGAGAAAAATGTCAGGCGCGATTATTAGGGTTGGTGCAACGACTAGTTTCGTATTAAATGCATTCTAACGGCTATAATTCACCATGGAAGTATAAATGCAAGTCATTTATGCATTCAGTAAGAGAGGATAGCTAATACTTTGAATCAAAATCTTGTTGTAAGCTATTTGTACATTTAATACTTCCAAAACAAATATTTATTCTCTGTGAAAATCTTTTTGCTCATCATTTATTGAGCAATAAATATTTGTAAGTGTTTCTCTCTGTAATCATTTCTTACTCAAGTGAGTTTTGGGTATTTCTGGGTTAAGAGTAGAACACTTGTAAGGGATAGTTATGGGGGCCTATAAAACACAAAGAAAGGTTATTTGTGTGAGCCTGTAAAACACAAGGTAAAAGTTGTTCATGTGAGCCTATAAAACACAAGGAATTGGTTATTGTGTGAGCCATAAAAACACAAGGGATTTATGGGTTAGGTGTGAGCCATAGTGAGAAACATCATAGTTGGGAGTGAGCTTGTAAAACTCCAATGTAACATTTAGTGTGTTAGTGAAACTCCCAATTGCGATTGGGGAGAGGAGTAGGGTTTGTTATCACCCGAACCTCTATAAAAATCCTTGTGTCAAATTTCTCTATCCCTCCTAAACTTAGCTTTTTATTTCCGCACTTTAAAGTTAAATTTTTAAACTCCAATTCAACCCCCTCTTCTTGGCTCAATATCTGGGCAACAATTAATATTTTGATTGAGTGATGAAATGGTAATTTAATGATATTATGAATGTGAAAATAAAATTTAGAATATGTTGTTGATGTATGAAGATAGGAAATTGTATGATTTAATGAAGTGCTGGAAATTCGTCTTATGAATAGTATCTACATTTTAGACTATAACTTGAGTTCTAAATGTGATTTTTGGGTGTTTCTTATTGGATTGGAAATTTAAAACATAGAAATTCAACTTTTATTTAGACCATTAGATATGAATATACCTGAATTTAAATTTAAATTTGACTCAAAATTCAAACTGGAAATTTGTCTAGTAAAATACTGGGCAGAATAAAAGGAACGTAATTGAGTGAAAAATCCATAAATTTTGCTAAAAAAATTGGTTTGATGTGATTCTAGTTTTTAATTAAAGATAAGACATGTATCTTCATTTTGTTAGTGATAACTTGTCTGAATACTATTTAAAAATTGATAAAAAATGATGTACAATATGAGACATAAATTCTGCCTAGATTAGGGAAGCTTGTATATGTGAGTTTATTGTTGAAATTTATGATAGAAAAATATATTATTTTACTTTTATTATATTTATAATAATTTAATGAGTGAGTATGATGTTGTAATATATTTAATGAAAATTAATTCATTTATGTGAAATTTTATTAGCATTACATATATAATTGATGTGAATAATAATAAAGGTAACAATATGATTAAGCCCTATAACGTCTAGTCGAGAACTAAAAATTAGGATAAATTGGCATTCCAATAAAAGGATAAAAATATAGGCATTAGAAAATAGTCCTGAGATTTAATTTATATAGGAACTAGAAAATAGTGTTGAAATTTAATTTATGTAGACTCTAAGAAATAGTGTTGAGTTTGAAACGACATAGATACTGAAAATGTGCTGAGTTATTATTGAAAATATAGGCGTTAAATGTCGAGTTACTAAATAATTAAGTAGGTATCGAGAATACTACCGAGAGCAAAAATCATATGTCTAGTGTTTAATTTTGATCTAAGATGTCATGGGCTGTCAAATAAATAAATAAATAATGTAAATTATTAGAATGATTGTCTTGTATTATTATTAATGAATTTTAGTATGACATAATTGATTAATTATACATTTTTATGATTTATATAATTTTTATTTAATTTGAATGTTTTGGCATACTTAGAAAATTTATTATAATTGATAAAAATGTTATTTTAAAGATATTTATATAATTATTGGATAGTTGTCAAACCTACTACTAAGATAGTAGCTTAGCGCGTATATTTCACGTGCAGGTTAGTAGAAGTAGTTACATTAAGACTGACCGAAGAAAGGGGAACCCCAATATCAAATTACATAAGTTTATTTGCTTTTTATATTTTGGATATTATATTGTATAATTACATTTTGAATTTTTTCTTTTTATTGTAAATTTGTAGAATGTAGGATTTATAAAAGTGTGAATTTGTAATTAATATATTTGGTATTATTTGTAAATGTGTTTCTGAATATTATAGTTTAATGAATAAGTACTTTTTAATTAAAATATTTACATCACTAGTTACATATTTAAATGATATAATAAATATAATAAATATATTAATAAATATTCCTCTAATAACAAACTCGAAAATTGAAAAAGAATATTACAAGAATTTGAGGATTGGTTTTTGCTGAACCTTGAGAGTTTTTTCCGTCATTTTGGTATTAACAAATAAAATAGCAATATGGAAATTTAACAATATTTTTGTTTTAAGTGTGTTAAACAGGATAATATCTTGATTAGAATTTGAAACAAGATTGAAAGAGATCTTATGAAGATTAAAAGATTTAGCAAAGTCACGCCCGTGAATATTGCTAAGCATCAACTTTTCACCATTTAAAGTTCACGGCCATGAAGGATCATACCAACCGTGAATGATCATTCAGTTATGCCCGTGAAACAATATTCATGCCCATAACAAAACATGTTAATTCTTCCAGAGAACTTCACAGCCAAAGTCACCACTTGGACCGCGGCTTGGAAGAATATTCATGCCCATGAACGTATGAAGTCACGTCCGTGATCAAACAATTCAACTACTTCCAGAGAGCTTCACGGCCAGAGTCACTACTTGGACCATTGTAATGCCCGATAATTTAGGTCACGGTCGCGGTTGACCGAAATCCGGCACGCCGAACCGATCAGAGTCTAAATTCGGACACGAAAGAAATAAATTTAAATAATAATAAGGTGTGAGAAAAATATTTTGGATATTATTAATTGAGAATTTTGAAGTTTGGAATTAAAATTTGGAAAAAAATAATTTTTCGCTGAACAAAATTAGAAATTGCAGTGTTTTTTGCACAGATATTTTAAGAAGGCATAAAAATAGAATATTTTTTATCTAAGGAAAGGAATATTCTTTTGTTTAAAATAAAGTAAGAGTGATTTAAATTAATGGACCAATAGAAAGCAAGATTAATAATTAATCCTAACCACCCACCTAATCCAACTATAAAAAGTCAAATTTTCACTTTTTTTGGCCATTCTTCTTCTACCTCACCTTAATCACACCCATTTCTCTCCCTTTTTCTCTCTTTGGTCGTGACTCTCCTCCTCCCTTAATGTTCTTCTTTTTGTTCTTCAATTAAAGCTAAGATTAGATGAAAAAAAGGCGATTAAGGCAAAATCATCAAGGAAGTGAAGCAAAGTGAGCTAAACCAAGGAAGAGGAAGGAAGAAAGGAAGAGAAAAAGAGAAAGAAGACTTGGGTCATTTTAAAGATCATCAAAGGTGAGTTTAGATTTTCCATATTCTCACTTTTCTTCTTCTCTTTTCTTTGATTTTGGGGTTAGTTGCCATTAAAGTTAGTAATTTAGGGTTATTAATATGTTAATGGTGACTAAGGGTGGATTAGGGTGATTAGTGTTTGATTAGTGTAAAATTTGTTGTTAGGACAAGAAAATGAACAAACTTTGAACCAAAATCAAAGAGGAAGTAAGGGCAAAGAGAAAGCTAGCTAGGAAGAAGATAAAAGTGAAGAGAAGTGAAATTTTTGAGGTATGTACATTTGACAAAAATTCAATGTATAAAAATGTTAATTTTAATTTTGTGAATGTGTATAAATTCTAGATATTTGATTGAGAAATTAAGTGGTGATTAAATAATGCCATGAATATGAAAATAAAAATAGAATATGAGGTTGATGCATGAAAATGGAAATTGTATGATTTAATTGATGTGCTGGAAAATTTGTCTTATGAATAGTGTCTAGTATTTTGATCATAACTTGCGTTCTGGAAATCATTTTTGAGTGATTCTTGTTGGGTTGGAAAGTTAAGATACAACGTTCCTTCAGACCATTAGACCTGAATATGCCTAGCATTAGGTGAAAAATGGACTCAAACTTTGAACTAGAAATCTGTCCAGAAAAAAAAATTGGACACATTGCAGTGAGCATAGGTTAGAAGAAACTTCATAACTTTTGCTAAAACATTTTTTTTAATGTTATTCCAGTTGGAAAGTAAAGATACGCTACATTTTTCTAGTTGATCACTTGTCTAAATTCCATCTAAAAATGGATGAAAAAGACAGATAAATATAAGGCAGAATTATGTCCAGTAAAATACTGGACAGATTGCAGTGAACGTAGCTTAGGAGAAATTTCATAACTTTTTCTACAAAATTATTTTTAATGTAATTCCAGTTGGAAATTACAGAAAGACATGTACCTACATTTGGTTAGTTTATCACTTGTCCAATTTTCATGTAACAATGGACAACAAATACAGACCAACATAAGGCAGAAATGTTGTCCAAAATAGGACAGCTTGTAAAAAAATGTATTGATTGGGAAATTTTGTGATAGAAAATATATTAATTGACTTTTCTTATAATTATAATGATTAAATGAGCAAGTTTGAGGTTATAAAATATTTAATGAGAATTATTGCATTTATGTAGAATTTATATTAATGTTACCTACATAATTTATGTGAATAATAATAAAGGTAACAAATATAATTAAGCCCTATAACATCTAGTCGAGAACTAGAAATTAGGATAAGTTGGTATGCCAATAAAAGAGTAGAAATGTAGGCACTAAAAATAATAGTGTTGAGATTTAATTTAAGTAGGCACTAAGAAATAGTACTGAATTGAAATTAAATAGACACTAAGAAATAGTGCTGAGTTTGCAATTACGTAGGCACTAAAAAAGTACTGAGTTGTTATTGAAAATGTAGGTGTTAAATGTCGAGTTATAAAATAATTATGTAGGCGCCGAGTATACTGCCGGAGAGCAGAAATCCTATATCCAGTGTTTAGTTCAGGTTTACAATGTCGTGGGCTATTAAATAAATAAATAAATATATATATATATATATATATATGAATTATGAAATTGATATTGTAAATTTTATATCTTGAATTGTTAAAAAATTTCAAGCATGCTTAATGAATGAAATGTCATAATTGATGAATTAAATATTTTTGCATGAAGAAAATGGTTTTATTATTAATTGAATATTTGGCATGCTTAATAAATTAATTTTAGTTTCAAAAATTTTATTTTAGAATTATTTATGTAATTATTGGATAGTTTCCAAACATACCACTAAGCTAGAAACTTAGCGCATGTGTTTCACGCGCAGATAAATAGAAGCAGTTGTTGCGATAGGGCGACCAAAGAAGAGGGAACCCCCAAGATTAAATTGCAGCAGTCTAGTCCTTTTTGTATGTTTTGAAAATTATGTTGTAAAAATTAAATTCTAAGAATATTTTTTTTATGTAAATTTGTGGCATGTCTGATTTATAAGGAATGAATTTTATAACTTTATAAATCTAGTATTATTTCTAAATATATGGTTTAATTGCATGAATTCTTTTAAATCAAACTATTTCCATCACTAGTTATATATTTAAATGGAAAAAAATAGTAATAAATATTTCGTTAATAATAAACTTGCAAAAAAAAATTATTACAATGATTTGAACATTGGTTGTAAAACAAATGAGCTTATTAGCACTTCCATATCCTATTAACATTTAGTAGGGTAAGGGAACATTACATTTAGTGGTATCAGAACCTAGGCTAATTGATTCTTGATCAGTGGGTGTAAAATAGAATATGCGTCTCATGCATATGCATAAAATGCTGCAATTATCTGACTTGGGTCCCTTCTTCTTGTTTATAGGTAGATATGGATTTGGGATCGGAACAAGATTTCTCGGAAGATGAGCTGAGTAATAGCCTTTCAGACTCAGCCAATCTCAAACAACCTCCATTAGTGAGAGATTCCAGGCTGGGTGTAGTAGCTCCACCGAGAGTAAAGGGAAAGGCTAATTTAGGATAGGAACCTCTTATGGAATAGATAGCAAACTTATTGTAACGAATAGTACAAGCAGTTCCACAACCAGCTCCATCTCCTCCTCCACCTCAGCCAAAACCTCAGATTGATAAGCTAAGAAAATATGGGGCACAGATTTTATGGGAAGGAGAGAGGATGACCCAGCAGCTTTAGAGTTTTAGATGGAGTCCATATAAAGGGTGTTTGAGGAACTTGAGTGTCCAGAGGAACAGAAGGTCAGATACGCAGTGTCCCTTTTAAAAGATCATGCCTATGACTGGTGGAAATCAATTTTATCAAAGCCCCAGACACCAAAACCACCTTTTTGGAATTTCTTCAAGGCAGAATTTAGTAAGAAGTATGTGCCTAGAGTTTATGTGAATGAAAAGAAAAGGGAGTTTCAAGACTTGAAGCAAGGAAACATGTCAGTCGCTGAATATGAGATGGAGTTCACCCGACTAAGTAAATATACGACTGGAATCATTGCAGATGAGGCAGACAGATGTCGTAGATATGAGGATGCGCTTAATGATGATATTGGGAATATGGTGACCACCCTTCAGCTTGAGGATTTTGCTACACTAGTATCCTCAGCCATCAGTGTGGAAAAGAGGTCAAAGAGAAAGAGGATAGAAGAGCAACCATGGAGGTCGATAATTAGTATGGCTCAGACATCAGGTAAAAAGGGGCGGACAGTGCCTAGGGTTTTCCAGTCATAGGGTGCTAGATCAACCTTTTCTGCTAGGCAAAGCCAACAGTCGAGGCCAGAGGGGTCTACAACTAGTGCACCAGCTATAGGTAACAAGAGATTCATATCTGTCATATGTCAACATTATGGGAGATCACATGCAGGTGATTGCTGGTGGATTACTGGAGCATGTCTACGTTGTGGATCTACAGAGAACAAATAGAAAGATTGTAACACCCCCTCACCCCAGTAGCTCGTGCTCGAATGAGGGTGTGCTACACTGACTTCATCAATTAAAATATCATTATATAATTTATATATAAAGCAAAATCACTCGTACATTTTTTTTTCATTTCCAATATTCACTATTTACTTACTTTGCATTTATAAAAGAAATAAAACATAAAAGTTAAACTACCTTTTTATATAGTAATATGTTCTTTACAAAACATACTGTTTATTTTACAAATACTACAAAATAAAATTTACAAGATAATACACAAAAGTTGTGTAACCCACGACGTGTGCAACAGGCTGCTTTACTGGATTAGGTCACTACTGGCTTTGTCTACTATTTTCTTTTTATTCTTTACTAAATCTGCTTGAGAAAACTCCCACGCTAAGCTCTTGGCTTAGTGGTGCATATAGATAAGGAAATAAACTATTTTTAATGTCACATGCATTGTCATATAAAAATTTATGATCAAATCATGCAAACATACATTTCATAATATTCTAGTATGCATAACATCAATTTATTGTATCTCATTTTGTTTAACATAATCAAATCATCATTCTCATGCAAATCATGGTATTCTAGCATGTATAGACATCAAATTATATTATGTTATCTCATACTTATTTATTTCATTACCACCTTATTGTATAACACTAAACCTTCTTTTTATCCACGCCACAATTCATAATTCTCGTTTTACTTTCAATAATTCTTTTATTTTCCATAACTTCTTTATTTATATTTTCATTTATGCCCAGGACACCTATGAACCACTGAATAGGATAACGGAGTTTCAATCCAGTCACTTAGGAGTGCCACCCAGGCAATATGATGTGCGCATATAAGTGTCAAACCTGGCGTAGATAACCATTCCAAACTCGGCGTAGATAACCGTGCCAAACTCGGCGTAGATAATAATGTCATACCCAGCATAAATAACAGTGCCAAACCCGGCATAGATAACATTGTCAAAACCTATTCTTGAAGTACACTGTGTCATCCTCTGTCTATGAAAAATCAGGATTTTCTCCCTTTTTCACTGCCTCGACTATATCTACTAACTTTTCATCTTGCTTTTGAGCATCTTTGATCCTCTACATCAAAGTAGATTGTATTCGCATCTCAGCTAAAATCTTCCTACTTAGTGCATCTGCAACCACATTAGCTTTTCCTGGCTAGTAGTCGATCACACAGTCATAATCTTTAATCAACTCCAACCATCTTCGTTGTCTCAGATTCAACTCTTTCTGTGAGGGAAAGTACTTAAGACTTTTATGATCTGTATAGATATAACATCTTTCCCCATACAGATAATGTCTTCAGATCTTAAGAGCAAAAACTATCGTAGCTAACTCCAAATCATGTGTCGGATAATTAAGCTCGTGAGGCTTAAGTTGTCTTGAGGCGTAAGCAATCACCTTTCCTTCTTGCATAAGAACACAGTCTAAACCATTATGACTAGCATCACTGTACACAACAAAGTCTTTTCCTGGAATAGGCTGAGTCAAAATTGGTGCTTTAGTCAACATTGCCTTCAACCGATCAAAACTTGCTTGACACTTGTCTGTCCACTCGAAACGGACCTCTTTTCGTAGCAGTCGTGTCAAAGGAGTCGCTAATGATGAAAATCCCTTCACGAACCTCCTATAATATCCGGCTAATCTAAGGAAACTTCTCACTTCTGTCACATTCCGTGGTGGTTTCCAATTAAGAATAGCCTCAATTTTACTAGGATTAACCCGAATACCTTCTGCTGAAATTACATGACCTAGAAAACTAACTGATTCAAGCCAAAACTCGCACTTAGATAGCTTTGATACAACTGCTTCTCCCTCAATGTTTGCAGCACTATTCTGAGATGTTGATCATATTCTAATCGGTCTCTAGAGTAGACAAGAATGTCATCAATAAACACTACTACAAATTGATCAAGGTATGGCCTGAACACTCGATTCATCAGGTCCATAAAAGCTGCTGGTGCATTCGTCAATCCAAAGGGCATAACCAGGAACTCATAATGACCATAACGAGTCCTAAATGTCGTCTTAGGTACATCTGACTCTTTTATCTTCAGTTGATGATACCCTGATCGAAGATCTATCTTTGAAAATATGGCTGCACCTTTCAATTGGTCAAATAAGTCATCAATCCTAAGCAATGGGTATTTATTCTTAATAGTCACCTTATTAATCTATCTGTAATCGATGCAAAGACGAAAAGTGTCATCTTTCTTCTTGAAAAATAATACTGGAGCACCCTATGGTGATACACTGGGTCGTATAAAACCCTTATCTAACAACTCCTGCAACTGTACCTTCAGCTCTTTCAACTCTGCTGGTGCCATCCTATATGGTGTAATGGAAATAGGGGTGATGTCGGGTACCAAATCGATAGCAAATTCAATTTCTCTATCCGGCGGTAACCCTGGCAACTCCTCTGAAAACACATCGGGAAACTCACTAACAGTAGGAATATCCACCAACTTCAGACTTGCTTTTTCCATATCAACCACATACGCTAAGTATGCTTCACATCCCTTATTGATGAGTTTCTAGGCTTTCAACACTGATATCACATTGTCTGGGTATCTTCTATCCTCACCCATCACCAATATCTCATCTTGTTCTGGAATTCTGATAATCATCTGTCTTCTTCCACAATCCACTACCACTCCATAACGAGCCAACCAATCCATTCCCAAGATCACATCAAACTCATGGTGTTGTAATTCTATCAAGTCTGCTGGGAATTGCCTTCCTTGAATTTCAACTAGGCAATCCCTAAACACCTTGCTAACCCTCACACTGTGCCCTAATGGGTTAGTCACAATAATCTCAAATTCTAGAGTATGTGGTTCTAAACCCTCTTGACCTAGTGATGGTGTGCATAAGTATGAATGCGTCGACCCCGGATCTATCAATGCATGTATGTCAGAGCCAAAGAGAAGGAATTTACCAATTAAGACATCTGGTGCATCCTGCTCCTCTCGGCCTCGCATGGCATATGCTCTGGCTGGGGCAGCTCTACTACCTTCTAGCCTCTCAACTGTCTCTGATCTAAACTGACTGGGCCCTGATCGGCCTCCTCTACCTTGCCCTCGGCCTCGGCCTCTGCCTTGCCCAGAAGCCTGTGTCTGCATCAGCTCAGTGCTCCCCAAACCTCTGCCATACTGTAACAAGGGACAATCCCTCCTCATATGGTCTTTAGAGCTACATCTAAAACACGCTCCTGTCATCCATCAACACTCTCCGGGAAGAGAACGACCACAATATTGGCATTCTGGTAAAGGTAGAGATCTATATGGTGTCTGTGCCGATGCACTGTCTGCCGAAGAAACAGATCTCGCGGGTTGTCCCCGCCTAAAGGAAGAAGGCCTGTTGGAACCCCCAGCATGAAATCGGCCACTGAAAGATCTAGCTCTTTTTCCACTTGATTGTACTCTACTCGGTTGTGATATAGGCCTCTTGAACCCTCTATCTTGTGTTAACTGTTGTGTGGTTAGAACTCGCTCAACTATTCTGGCATATGCTAGCAAACTAGGAAAACTCATCAGACGTAGAGCTGAGACTTGTAGCTTGATTGGGTCTCTCAATCCATCTTCAAATCGTCGGCACTTATCTGCCTCAGTGGATACAATGCCTCCAGCATACTTGCAAAGATGTGTGAATTCTCTTTCATGTTCTGTTACCTATAAGTTTCCTTGTTTCAGCATCAAAAACTCTCTTTTCTTGTCATCTGTGTAGATAGGAGGAATATACTGCTCCTTAAATTTCTCTAGAAAGAACTCCCACATCATAGGGTCAGAAGCCTCTATGCTCTGTGATTTAGATCGCCACCAGTCATATGCATGCTCCAGTAGTAAAGTTACTGCGTACTCATATTTATGCTCGTTTGTGCAATGCAGCTGATCAAAAACTCTCTTTGCCCGTTCTAGCCAAAACTCTGCCACTGAGGGGTCATCTTTTCGTTTACCGTAGAAATCAGGTGCCTCTAACTTCCTCAATCTCTCAAATTGTAATCCTGATGAGGCTGGTTGTGATGCTATTTGTAGCAAATCTATCATGTTCCTCATAAGCTATGTTTGTCCTGTGCCAGCAATAGACTGCCCTCTTGATTGGCTAGCACTAAATCTAGATACATTAGCTTGGCGACGATTGGGTCACGAGGAAGCCTGTGTTTCAGTAGGCTCATTACTTTCGCCTCCTTCGGCCACAATATGTCGTGACCCAGAAGCCATACTATACCTATATCATAAAATAACTGCCTCAATCAGTAAGTAGCAACTTTAATACTTAATTGTGGGTACACACATATCAAAATTATCTTTTTGAAAATCATTTTAAAATCCCAAAACTGCCCAAACCGACTATAATACCAAAATCCAGAAACACCAACCTGGTGCTCTGATACCAAAACTGTAACACCCTCTCACCCCAGTAGCTCGTGCTCGAATGAGGTGTGCTACACTGACTTCATCAATTAAAATATCATTATATAAGTTATATATAAAGCAAAATCACTCATACATTTTTTTTTCATTTCCAATATTCACTATTTATTTACTTTCCATTTATAAAAGAAATAAAACATAAAAGTTAAACTACCTTTTTATGTAGTAATATGTTCTTTACAAAACATACTATTTATTTTACAAATACTACAAAATAAAATTTACAAGATAATACACAAAAGTTGTGTAACCCACGACGTGTGCAACAGGCTGCTTTACTGGATTAGGTCACCGCTGGCTTTGTCTACTATTTTCTTTTTATTGTTTACTAAATCTGCGTGAGAAAACTCCCACGCTAAGCTCTTGGCTTAGTGGTGCATATAGATAAGGAAATAAACTATTTTTAATGTCACATGCATTGTCATATAAAAATTTATGATCAAATCATGCAAACATACATTTCATAATATTCTAGTATGCATAACATCAATTTATTGTATCTCATTTTGTTTAACATAATCAAATCATCATTCTCATGCAAATCATGGTATTCTAGCATGTATAGACATCAAATTATATTATGTTATCTCATACTTATTTATTTTATTACCACCTTATTGTATAATACTAAACCTTCTTTTTATCCATGCCACAATTCATAATTCCCATTTTACTTTCAATAATTCTTTTAGGTTCCATAACTTCTTTATTTATATTTTTATTTATGCCCAGGACACCTATGAACCACTGAATAGGATAACAGAGTTTCAATCCAGGCACTTAGGAGTGCCACCCAGGCAATATGATGTGCGCATATAAGTGTCAAACCTAACATAGATAACCGTACCAAACTCGGCGTAGATAATAATGTCATACCCGTCATAAATAACAGTGCCAAACCCGGCATAGATAACATTTCCAAACCCGGCGTAGATAATCATACCATTAATGGATTTAATCATTTTCATCATACTCCCCCCTATTTGGCATGCCAAACTATCCTAAGTTGGTTCTAGTTAGGTATTCTAGGGCTTATACAATTTCTTTAAATTTCATAACAATTAATTTAATACTTTTCATGCATGTAATATCTCAAAATAATCACATAATCACTCAAGTAAAATAATATTTACATAATATAACAAATTTCTCATCATTTTACTCATTTCATTTCTCAATTCACATGTTGCCCTGTCACTGGCAGATTTTGTTCTCTGTTTTGGACTTTAATATTGGTCCTATTCCGTTCTGAATTTAGTTACCTGATCTTCATAAAAAGTTTAGATATGGATCTTAGCTTTAATATGCAACTTGAATAACGTAATTTTGAGTTCTGTATCAAAAGATATTATAATATTAACACTAACCGGTCACTGATAATTCTGCCCAGAATTTTCTGGACAGATTTTAAGTCTAACTTTTATGAATTTTTCTGGACAATTAAAGACATATTCAAATATTATGGTCTAAATAAAATTGTATCCCTATCTCTTAGTGTTCATACAGAACAAATAACACATAAATCCAAGCTCCAGAACTCAAGTTATGATAGTTTAAGTACTTACTGTTCATTATTAATAATTCTGCCCAGAATTTCTGGACAGATTCTATGTCTGAGCTTTATGACTTTTTCTGGATAATTCTAGACATATTAAGGTTTTATGGTCTAAATGAAAGTTATATTCCTATGTCTTATCTTTCCAACCCAACAAAGAACATACAAAATGGAGCTCCAGATATTAAGTTATAATAGTTTTAAGTGAACACTGCTCATCAATTTCTAGCAAGGAACATACAAGATAATCACATTCAATTTTTACCAAATTAAATCCTAAGTCTAGCAAACATGCATCCCCAAGATTTTCATCACAAAATAATATCAATTCAGAATCATCAACTTGCCAAATAATTAAATCATGCAAATAAAAAAAAATAAAATAGGCTATTGCCTTAGGTTATGCACAAACCTCTCTTTTTCTCTTTTCTTTCTCTTTACTTCTCTTTCTCCTTTCCTGTGCTCCTTTGATCTAAATCTTTGTCACTTTGAATTCCTAAAGTTCATAAACAGATTTTTAAAAATTCATAAACCTAATTTCTCCCTTCCTCCTTAATCTCTTAAGCTTCCTTAAGCATGAGAATGGGATTTTACCTTACTTTTTCTCTATTTTCTCTCTTTCTCTTTCTAAAATCAAGCTTTAGCTATGGAGGAAAAAGGGAAAACATGGCTGGTTTGAGAGAACAGAATTTTCCTCAATGAAAATGGATAAGGAAGAAAAATAAGCAATCAAGAACAAAGTGACGAAACTCATTAAAATGGGGGGACACCTAAGCTTCATCTAGAAGCTTTCATTAATTTTATATGCATGTATCTTAATGAGCTTATTAAACTTTCCCATTTGGTGTGTTATGCTTCAAGAAACGTGGGCTGATTTGAGAAAAAGATAAAAGTCTTCTAGATGTTTAAGTGATAAAGAAAAAGAGAGACAATTAAGAGAAAATGACAAACTTAATCAATTATGGGACACCTAAGCTTATATACATTAAATGTCTCATTCACGCATGTTATATGGCCAATTAAGGGTTGC
Source organism: Triadica sebifera (assembly GCA_023653625.1). Taxonomy (NCBI): domain Eukaryota; kingdom Viridiplantae; phylum Streptophyta; class Magnoliopsida; order Malpighiales; family Euphorbiaceae; genus Triadica; species Triadica sebifera. Next base: position 13,331,056 of record CM042909.1, read on the forward strand.
CACTTGGTGTGGCTGGCCTCCATATTCATTTTATGTCCCAATTCATGCATTTAATATATGATTATCCCATTTAATCCTTCAATTTCCGATAAATTGCAAACTGACCCCTAAACTTTTCAAAATTTGCAATTTAGTCCTTTATCGAAATTTAACATCTTTAAATATTTTGAACACTTTATTAGATATTTTTCATACTTAATTACCATTATTTTCATTATTTTCGATAAAAGTCTAAATTTAGATTTCGGTCAAACCGACGAGTCGATTTAACAACTCGCGTGACTTTAGTCTAAATTAGCGGGTATGACATTCTCTCCCCCTTAAAATAAATTTCGTCCTCAAAATTTTTACCTGTTCATTCTTTGTTGAACATCTGAGGATATTGCTTCTTCATGACTTCTTCGCTCTCCTATGTGGCTTCTTCAGTAGCATGATTTCGCCATAGCACTTTAACTAATGGAACTTTCCTGTTTCGTAAAACTTTTTCTTCCCGTGCTAATATAGCCACTGGTTCCTCTTCATACGTCAAGTCGGTCTGCACTTCTATCTCCTCAGTTGGAATAACATGAGTCGGATCAGACCTATATCTCCTTAGCATCGACACATGGAAAACATTATGGATTTTATCCAACTCTGATGGAAGTGCTAACCGATATGCCACTTATCCGATTCTTTCCAAAATCTCATAAGGACCAATGAACCTCGGACTTAACTTTCCCTTTTTACCGAATCTTAATACTTTCTTCCAAGGTGAAACTTTAAGAAACACCTTATCTCCCACAGCATACTCTATATCTCGCCTCTTAAGGTCAGCATATGATTTTTGTCGATCTTGAGCTGCTTTCAATCTTTCTTGGATAATTCCAACATTTTCTTCTGTTTGTTGCACTAACTCTGGCCCTATCAACATCTTTTCACTCAATTCAATCAACAGATTGGTGTCCTGCATTTTCTTCCATACAATGCCTCATACGAAGCCATGCCTATGCTCGTCTGATGGCTGTTGTTGTAGGCAAACTCTATAAGAGTTAAATATCTATCCCAACTTCCCTCAAATTCAAGTACACAACTTCTCATCATATCCTCTAGCAACTGATAACTCTCTCCGATTGTCCATCCGTTTGCGGATGAAAGGCCATGCTGAAATTGAGTCGAGTCCCCAAAGCTTGCTGTAGACTTTTCCAGAATTGTGAAGTAAATATGGGATCTCTATCAGATATGATGGACATTGGCACTCCATGCAATCTCAATATCTCACTTACATAAATTTCAGCCAGCTTGTTCAATGAGTAGTCCATTCTGACAGGTAAAAAGTGTGCCGACTTCATCAATCGATCCACTATCACCCACACTGCATCATGTTTTCTCTGAGTCATCGGTAAACCGGACACAAAATCCATCGTGATTCTTTTCCATTTCCACTCTGGAATCGGTATTAGTTGCAGCAATCCTGTGGGCAACTGGTGTTCTGCTTTCACTTGTTGACAAGTTAGACATTTAACAACATATTTACTGATATCCTTCTTCATCCCTGGCCACCAATATTGAGTTTTCAAATTTTGATCCATCTTGTCCCCTCCTGGATGCATGGTATATACCGTTTCATGTGCTTCTTTTAAAATATCGGACTTCAACTCTTCTACACCAGGCACACAAATCCTATTCTTGAAGTACACTGTGCCATCCTCTGTCAATGAAAAATCAGGATTTTCTCCCTTTTTCACTGCCTCGACTATATCTACTAACTTTTCATCTTGCTCTTGAGCATTTTTGATCCTCTGCATCAAAGTAGATTGTATTCGCATCTCAGCTAAAATCTTCCTACTTAGTGCATCTGCAACCACATTAGCTTTTCCTGGCTGGTAGTCGATCACACAGTCATAATCTTTAATCATCTCCAACCATCTTCGTTGTCTCAGATTCAACTCTTTCTATGAGGGAAAGTACTTAAGACTTTTATGATCTGTATAGATATAACATCTTTCCCCATACAGATAATGTCTCCAGATCTTAAGAGCAAAAACTATCGTAGCTAACTCCAAATAATGTGTCGGATAGTTAAGCTCGTGAGGCTTAAGTTGTCTTGAGGCGTAAGCAATCACCTTTCCTTCTTACATAAGAACATAGCCTAAACCATTATGACTAGCATCACTGTACACAACAAAGTCTTTTCCTGGAATAGACTGAGTCAAAATTGGTGCTTCAGTCAACATTGCCTTCAGCCGATCAAAACTTGCTTGACACTTGTCTGTCCACTCGAAACGGAGCTCTTTTCATAGCAGTCGTGTCAAAAGAGTCGCTAATCTGAGGAAACTTCTCACTTCTGTCACATTCCATGGTGGTTTCCAATTAAGAATAGCCTCAATTTTACTAGGATCAACCCGAATACCTTCTGCTGAAATTACATGACCTAGAAAACTAACTGATTCAAGCCAAAACTCGCACTTAGATAGCTTTGCATACAACTGCTTCTCCCTTAATGTTTGCACCACTATTCTGAGATGTTGATCATGTTCTAATCGGTCTCTAGAGTAGACAAGAATGTCATCAATAAACACTACTACAAATTGATCAAGGTATGGCCTGAACACTCGATTCATCAGGTCCATTAAAGCTGCTGGTGCATTCGTCAATCCAAAGGGCATAATCAGAAACTCATAATGACCATAACGAGTCCTAAATGTCGTCTTAGGTACATCTGACTCTTTTATCTTCAGTTGATGATACCCTGATCGAATATCTATCTTTGAAAATATGGCTGCACCTTTCAATTGGTCAAATAAGTCATCAATCCTAGGCAGTGGGTATTTATTCTTAATAGTCACCTTATTAATCTGCCTGTAATCGATGCAAAGACGAAGAGTGCCATCTTTCTTCTTGACAAATAATATTGGAGCACCCTATGGTGATACACTGGGTCGTATAAAACCCTTATCTAACAACTCCTGCAACTGTACCTTCAGCTCTTTCAACTCTGCTGGTGCCATCCTATATGGTGTAATGGAAATAGGGGTGATGTCGGGTACCAAATCGATAGCAAATTCAATTTCTCTATCCAGCGGTAACCCTGACAACTCCTCTGAAAACACATCGGGAAACTCACTAACAGTAGGAATATCCACCAACTTCAGACTTGCTTTTTCCATATCAACCACATACACTAAGTATGCTTCACATCCCTTATTGATTAGTTTCTGGGCTTTCAAATCTAATATCACATTGTCTGGGTATCTTCTATCCTCACCCATCACCACTATCTCATCTTGTTCTGGAATTCTGATGATCATCTATCTTCTTCCACAATCCACTACCACTCCATAATGAGCCAACCAATCCATTCCCAAGATCACATGGAACTCATGGAATGGTAATTCTATCAAGTCTGCTGGGAATTGCCTTCCTTGAATTTCAACTGGGCAACCCCTAAACACCTTGCTAACCCTCACACTGTGCCCTAACGGGTTAGTCACAATAATCTCAAATTCTAGAGTTTGTGGTTCTAAACCCTCTTGACCTGGTGGTGGTGTGCATAAGTATGAATGCGTCGACCCCGGATCTATCAATGCATGTATGTCAGAGCCAAAGAGAAGGAATTTACCAATTAAGACATCTAGTGCATCCTGCTCCTCTCGGCCTCGCATGGCATATGCTCTGGCTGGGGCAGCTCTACTACCTTCTGGCCTCTCAACTGTCTCTGATCTAAACTGACTGGGCCCTGATCGGCCTCCTCTGCCTTGCCCTCGGCCTCGGCCTCTGCCTTGCCCAGAAGCCTGTGTCTGCATCAGCTCAGTGCTCCCCGAACCTCTGCCATACTGTAACATGGGACAATCTCTCCTCATATGGTCTTTAGAGCTACATCTAAAACACGCTCCTGTCATCCACCAACACTCTTCGGGATGAGAACGACCACAATATTGGCATTCTAGTAGGGGTAGAGATCTATATGGTGTCTGTGTCGGTGCACTGGCTCCCGAAGAAACAGATCTCGCGGGTTGTCCCCGCCTAAAGGAAGAAGGCCTGTTGGAACCCCCAGCCCGAAATCGGCCACTGAAAGATCTAGCTCTTTTTCCACTTGACTGAACTCTACTTGGTTGTGATATAGGCCTCTTGAACCCTCTATCTTGTGTTAACTATTGTGTGGTTAGAACTCTCTCAACTGTTCCGGCAGATGCTAGCAAACTAGGAAAACTCATCAGACGTAGAGGTGAGACTTGTAGCCTGATTGGGTCTCTCAATCCATCTTCAAATCGTTGGCACTTATCTGCCTCAGTGGATACAATGCCTCCAGCATACTTGCAATGATGTGTGAATTCTCTTTCATATTCTGTTACCTATAAGTTTCCTTGTTTCAGCATCAAAAACTCTCTTTTCTTGTCATCTGTGTAGATAGAAGGAATATACTGCTTCTTAAACTTCTCTAGAAAGAACTCCCACGTCATAGGGTCAGGAGCCTCTATGCTTTGTGATTCAGATCCCCACCAGTCATATGCATGCTCTTGTAGTAAAGATACTGCGTACTCATCTTTATGCTCGTTTGTGCAATACAGCTGATCAAAAACTCTCTCTGCCCGTTCTAGCCAAAACTCTGCCACTGAAGGGTCATCTTCCCGTTTAACGTAGAAATCGGGTGCCTCTAACTTCCTCAGTCTCTCAAATTGTAATCCTGATGAGGCTGGTTGTGATACTCTTTGTAGCAAATCTATCATGTTCCTCATAAGCTCTGTTTGTCCTGTGCCAGCAATAGACTGACCTCTTGATTGGCTAGCACTGGATCTAGATACATTAGCTTGGCGACGACTGGGTCACGAGGAAGCCTGTGTTTCAGTAGGCTCATTACTTTTGCCTCCTTCAGCCACAATATGTCGTGACCCAGAAGCCATACTATACCTATATCATAAAATAACGGCCCCAATCAGTAAGCAGAAACTTTAATACTTAATTTTGGGTACACACATATCAAAATTATCTTTTTGAAAATCATTTTAAAATCCCAAAACTGCCCAAACCGACTATAATACCAAAATCCAGAAACACCAACCTGGTGCTCTGATACCAAAACTGTAACACCCCCTCACCCCAGTAGCTCGTGCCCGAATGAGGGTGTGCTACACTGACTTCATCAATTAAAATATCATTATATAAGTTATATATAAAGCAAAATCACTCGTACATTTTTTTTTTCATTTCCAATATTCACTATTTATTTACTTCGCATTTAAAAAAGAAATAAAACATAAAAGTTAAACTACTTTTTTATATAGTAATATGTTCTTTACAAAACATACTATTTATTTTACAAATACTACAAAATAAAATTTACAAGATAATACACAAAAGTTGTGTAACCCACAACGTGTGCAACAGGCTGCTTTACTGGATTATGTCACCGCTAGCTTTGTCTACTATTTTCATTTTATTCTTTACTAAATTTACGTGAGAAAACTCTCATGCTAAGCTCTTGGCTTAGTGGTGCATATAGATAAGGCAATAAACTATTTTTAATGTCACATGCATTGTCATATAAAAATTTATGATCAAATCATGCAAACATACATTTCATAATATTCTAGTATGCATAACATCAATTTATTGTATCTCATTTTGTTTAACATAATCAAATCATCATTCTCATGCAAATCATGGTATTCTAGCATGTATAGACATCAAATTATATTATGTTATCTCATACTTATTTATTTTATTACCACCTTATTGTATAATACTAAACCTTCTTTTTATCCATGCCACAATTCATAATTCCCGTTTTACTTGCAATAATTCTTTTATGTTCCATAACTTCTTTATTTATATTTTCATTTATGCCCAGAACACCTATGAATCACTTAATAGGATAACGGAGTTTCCATCCAGACACTTAAGAGTGCCACCCAGGCAATATGATGTGCGCATATAAGTGTCAAACCCGGCGTAGATAACCGTGCCAAACTCGGCGTAGATAATAATGTCATACCCGGCATAAATAACAATGTCAAACCCGGCATAGATAACATTTCCAAACCCGGTATAGATAACATTGCCAAACCCGGTGTAGATAATCATACCATTGATGGATTTAATCATTTTCATCACACTCCCCCTTATTTGGCATGCCAAACTATCCTAAGTTGGTTCTAGTTAGGTGTTCTAGGGCTTATACAATTTCTTTAAATTTCATAACAATTAATTTAATACTTTTCATGCATGTAATATCTCAAAATAATCACATAATCACTCAATTAAAATAATATTTACTAAATATAACAAATTTCTCATCATTTTACTCATTTCATTTCTCAATTCACATGCTTCCCTGTCACTGGCAGATTCTGTTCTCTGTATTTTCCTTTAATATTGGTCCTGTTCCGTTCTGAAATTAGTTCTCTGATCTTCATACAAATTTTAGATATGAATCTTAGCTTTAATATGCAACTTGAATCACGTAATTCAGAGTTCTGTATCAAATGATATGATAATATTAACACTAACTGGTCACTGATAATTCTGCCCAGAATTTTCTGGACAGATTCTAAGTCTAACTTTTATGAATTTTTCTGGAGAATTAAAAATATATTCAAATATTATGGTCTAAATAAAAATTTTATCCCTATGTCGTAGCTTTCATGCAGAACAAAAAACACATAAATCCAAGCTCCAGAACTCAAGTTATGACAGTTAAGTACTTACTGCTCATTATTAACAATTCTGCCCAGAATTTTTGGACAGATTCTATGTCTGAGCTTTATGACTCTTTCTGGATAATTATAGACATATTCAGGTTTTATGGTCTAAATGAAAGTTATAGTCCTATGTCTTATCTTTCCAACCCAACAAAAAATATACAAAACCGAGCTCCACATATTAAGTTATAACAGTTTAAGTGAATACTGCTCATCAATTTCCAGCAAGGAACATACAAGATAATCACATTCAATTTTTACCAAATTAAATCCTAAGTCTAGCAAACATGCATCCCCAAGATTTTCATCACAAAATAATATCAATTCAGAATCATCAACATGCCAAATAATTAAATCATGCAAATAAAAAAAATAAAATAGGTTATTGCCTTAGGTTATGCACAAACCTCTCTTATTCTCTTTTCTTTCTCTTTACTTTTCTTTCTCCTTTTCTTTGCTCCTTTGAGCTATATCCTTGTCACTTTGAGTTCCTAAAGTTCATAAACAGATTATTAACACTTCATAAACTCTAATCTCTCTTTCTCCTTACTCTCTTAAGCTACCTTGAGCATGAAAATGGAATTTTCCATGCTTTTTCTCTCTTTTTCTCACTTGCTTTTACTAGAATCAAGGTTTAGCTATGGAGGAAGAATGGAAAATGTGGCTGGTTTGAGAGAACAGAATTTTCCTCTATGAAAAATGGATAAGGAAGAAAAAGAAGCAATCAAGAACAAAGTGACAAAAGTCATTAAAATGGGGGACACCTAAGCTTCATCTAAAAGCTTTCATTAATTTTATATGCATGTATCTTAATGAGCTTATTAAACTTTGTCATTTGGTGTGTTATGCTTCAAGAAACGTGGGCTTATTTGAGAAAAAGATAAAAGTCTTCTAGATGTTTAAGTGATAAAGAAGAAGAGAGGCAACTAAGAGAAAATGACAAACTTAATCAATTATGGGACACCTAAGCTTATATATATTAAATGTCTCATTCATGCATGTTATATGGCCAATTAAGGGTTGCCACTTGGTGTGGCTGGCCTCCATATTCATTTTATGTCCCAATTCATGCATTTAATATATGATTATCCCATTTAATCCTTCAATTTCTGATAAATTACAAACTGACCTCTAAACTTTTCAAAATTTGCAATTTAGTCCTTTATCGAAATTTAACATCTTTAAATATTTTGAAAACTTTATTAGATATTTTTCATACTTAATTACCATTATTTTCATTATTTTTCAATAAAAGTCCAAATTTAGATTTCGGTCAAACCGACGAGTCGATTTAAAATCTCGCGTGACTTTAGTCTAAATTAGCGGATATGACAATGATTGCCCCAGAGAAGAGGTACAGGTGATGTAGTATCAGTGCAGGTTCAGAATGTCACTCAAGGCAGAGGTAGGGGACATGGATAGTCTTGAAGCGACAGGATTGGGCAGAGTATATCAGAATCAGTGAATAGAGCAGAAGGTAGTCGAGCCCCAGCCCGAGCATATGCCATAAGAGCTCGTGAGAAGCAGGATGCCCTCGATGTCATTATCGGTAAATTTTCTCTTTATGATACTGATTTATTTGCACTAATAGATCCAGGTTCAACACATTCATATTTTTGCACGTCACCACCTAGTCAGGGGAATATGGTAGCAGAGGAATTAGATTGTGATATATTAGTGACAAATCCTTTGGGTCATGGAGTGAAAGTTAGTCGAGTCTATAAAAACAGTCCAATCGAAGCTCAGAATGTAGAATTCCCAGCTGACCTAATAGAGTTGTCATTCCGTGAGTTTGATGCAATATTGGGGATGGATTGGTTAACTCAGCATAAGACAGTGGTGGATTGTCAATATAGGAGAGTGACTTTCAAGAATTCAGGGCAGGATGACATGATTGTCTTGAGCGAGAACCGACCATACTTGACTAATGTCATTTCTGTGACGAAGGCAAGTAAGCTTATCAAAAAGGGATGTGAAACATTTTTAGCACATATTGTAGATACCAAGAAAGAAAGTCTAGATCTCAGAGAGATTCCTACAGTATGTGAATATCCAGATATCTTCCCTGAGGACTTGCCAGGGTCACCACCTGTCAGGGAGATAGAGTTTTCCATAGATGTTTTGCCAGGCACAGCCCCGTTATCGATCACTCCTTACAGAATGGCACCTACTGAACTAAAAGAATTAAAAGTGCAGTTGCAAGAGTTGTTAGAGAAAGGGTTTATCAGGCCTAGTGTCTCACCTTGGGGTGCTCCGGTTCTATTTGTGAGAAAGAAGGATGGCACCTTTCATTTGTGCATTGATTATCGTCAATTGATCACTTGACAATTAAGAATAGATATTTTCTAAAATAAAAGGCATTTAGAAATGAAAGATTACTTGTTTGATCAGTTGAAAAGAGCATGGGTATTTTCTAAAATTGACCTCAGATCAGGTTATCACCAATTGAGAATTAAAGAATCGAACATTTCAAAAACAACATTTAGGACTTGGTATGGTCATTATTAATTCTTAGTAATGCCTTTTGTCCTGACAAATCCCCCAGCAGCATTTTTGGATCTAATGAATAGAATCTTTAGGCCTTATTTGGACCAATTTGTGGTGGTGTTCATAGATGATATCTTGGTGTACTCCAGAAGCAGAGAAGAGCATAATCAACATCTTCGTATTGTCTTCCATACCTTGAAAGAGAATCAATTGTATGTGAAATTATCAAGATGTGCATTCTGGTTAGATGAAGTGGCCTTTCTAAGGCATATTGTCTTAGTCGATGGGATCAGAGTTGACACCAATAAGGTAGGGGCAATCCTTAACTGGAAACCACCTCAGAATGTGACAGAGATGAGAAGTTTTCTCGGTTTGGCTGGTTATTATTGGAGATTTGTGAAAGGATTCTCAATGATAGCCTCACCACTGACAAAATTGCTTAGAAAGGAGACCAAATTTGAGTGGACAGACCGATGCCAGACTAGCTTTGATAAGTTGAAGAAAATGTTGACAGAGGCACCAGTGTTGACAACCTACTGCGGGAAAAGATTTTGTGGTGTACAGTGATGCTTCCCTTAATGGTTTGTGTTGTGTATTAATGCAAGAAGGCAAAGTGATCGCTTATGCTTCCAGACAACTGAAGCCTCATGAGAGAAATTATCCGACACATGATCTAAAACTAGCAGCCATTGTGTTTGCATTGAAAATATTGCGACACTACCTATATGGTGAGCAATGTTATATCTATACAGACCATAAAAGTCTAAAATATTTGCCTTCACAACAAAAACTGCATTTGTGATAGAGGTGATGGCTAGAATTAATCAAAGACTACAATTGTATCATTGATTATCAGCCGGGTAAGACCAATGTGGTAGCAGACGATTTGAGTAAAAAACTCTAGTAGGTAAATGTTAAAACTTAAATTTATTAAGTGAACAAGATAAAAAAATGAAATAATAATTTATTTATATATTATTTGGACAGAATTGCGGATTCAACCCATATTGATCCAACAAGTAAAGGACAATCAGAAGCATAACACAAAATTAAAGGAAATCTTTGAAATGGTGAAAAAGGGTGAAAAACCAGAATTTACTATTGAATCAGATAGGAGTTTAAGGCAAAAGGGCAGGTTATGTGTGCCAGACATACCAGAGTTGAAACAATATATTTTGAAGGAAGCTCACAATGTTATTTATGCAACGCACCCAGGAAGCAATAAAATGTATCATGACTTGAAGGCATATTACTGGTGGCCAGGAATGAAAAGAGATATCACCAAGTATACTACTAGATGTTTGACTTGTCAGCAAGTGAAAGCTGAGCATCAAGTACCAAATGGATTATTACAGTCAATTTCAATTCCGGAGTGGAAATGGGAAATAGTTACAATGGATTTTGTTTCTGGTTTTCCATTGACACAAAAAATCCATGATTCAATATGGGTAGTGGTGGACCGGTTCACTAAATCAGCTCATTTTCTACCTATCAAGATGGATTATCCACTTAACTATTTGGCAGATATCTATGTTAATGAGATAATTCGTTTACATGGTATGCCAATTTCAATAATTTCAGATCGAAACCCGAGGTTCACTTCAAAATTCTGGAAAATATTGCATCAAGCCATGGGTACTCAACTCAATTTCAGCACAGCTTTCCACCCACAAACAGATGGACAATCAGAAAGGGTCATACAGATATTGGAAGATTTGTTGAGGAGTTGTGTGATAGTATTGGGCAGATTGCAGTGAGCATAGGTTAGAAGAAACTTCATAAATTTTGATAAAAAAATTATTTTTAATGTCATTCTAGTTGGAAAGTAAAGATAAGATGTGTACCTACATTTATCTAGTTGATCACTTGTCTAAATTCCATCTAAAAAGGGATGAAAAAGACAAATAAATATAAGGCAGAATTTTGTCCTATAAAATACTAGGCAAATTACAGTGAACGTAGCTTAGAATAAATTTCATAACTTTTTTTACAAATTTCTTTTTAATGTAATTCTAGTTGGAAATTACAGATAAGACATGTATCGACATTTTGTTAGTTTATCACTTGTCCAGGTTCCATCTAAAAATGGATGAAAAATACAGACCAACATAAGGCAGAAATGCTGTCCAGAATAGGACAGCTTGTAAAAATATGTATTGATTGTGATATTTTGTGATAGAAAATATATTAATTGACTTTTCTTATAGTTATAATGATTAAATGAGCAAGTTTGAGGTTGTAAAATATTTAATGAGAATTATTGCATTTATGTAGAATTTATATTAATGTTACCTACATAATTTATGTAAATAATAATAAAGGTAACAAATATAATTAAGCCCTATAACATCTAGTCGAGAACTAGAAATTAGGATAAGTTAGCATGTCAATAAAAGGGTAGAAATGTAGGCACTAAAAATAATAGTGCTGAGATTTAATTTAAGTAGGCACTAAGAAATAGTGCTGAGTTGAAATTACGTAGGCACTAAGAAATAGTGCTGAGTTTGAAATTACGTAGGCACCAAATATGTGCTAAGTTGTTCTTGGAAGTGTAGGTTGTTAAAACCTTGAGGGGTATTTCCGTCATTTTGATGATAGCAAATAAAATAGCAATATTGTATTTAACATACTTGTTTTCTAAGTCTATTAAATAGGGTATGGAATAAAGCAAAAAGAATGGAGATTGGAAGAATAATTCTTGAAAGACAAAATTAAGGAAGTAGCATGTTCATGCCCGTGACCCTATGTGTCACGCCCGTGAAAGAGCTAACCATTACTAAAACCAACATTTAAGTCATGCCCGTGAATTAAAATGTCACGCCTGTGAGTGTTCATTGCAATTTCCATTCACGGCTGGGAAGTTTGTCATGCCTGTCAAGATGTATGTCACTCCCGTGACCTAATGTTTCAAAGCATTCCAAAGAACTTCACGACCAAGGTCACCACTTCAGTCATGGCTTGGGAAAAAATGTCACGCCCGTGACAAACATAGTCTGCCCATGAATGATGAAAAAGAAAAATGTCAAGTGCGATTATTTGGTTGGTACAATGGCTAGTTTCATATTAAATGCACCCTAACGGCTATAATCAGCCAAGGGAGTATAAATGGAAGTGATTTATGCATTCAGTAAAAGAGGATAGCAAATACTTTGAATCAAAAATCTTATTACAAGCTATTTGTACATTCAATACTTTGAGAATCAATATCTATTCTTTGTAAAAATCTTTTTGCTCTTCATTCATTGAGCAATATTGGTTCTCAAAGTATTGCTATTTTTCTAGGTTAAGAGTAGAACACTTGTAAGGGTTAGTTCTGTGAGCCTTTAAAACACAAAGTAAAGGTTATTTGTGTGAGCCTGTAAAATACAAAGTAAAGGTGTTTGTGTGAGCCTGTAAAACATAAGATAAAAGGTTGTTTGTGTGAGCCTATAAAACACAAGGAATTGGTTATTGTTTTAGCCATTAAAACACAAAGGATTTCTGGATTAGGTATAAGCCATTGTGAGAAACACCATAGTTGGGAGTGAGCTTGTAAAACTCCATTGTAACACTTAGTGTGTTAGTGAAACACCCAATTGCGATTGGGGAGAGGAGTAGGGTTTGTTAACACCCGAACCTCTATAAAATCCTTGTGTCAAATTTCTCTATCCCTCCTAAAATTAATTTTTTATTTCCGCACTTTAAATTTTAATTTTTGAAACTCCAATTCAACCCCTTTTTCTTGGCTTAAAATCTAGGCAACATAGGTGTTAAATGCCGAGTTATAAAATAATTATGAGAAATCCTGTATCCAGTGTTTAGCTCCTGTCTAAGATGTCGTGGGCTATTAAATAAATAATATATATATATATATATATATATATATATATATATATATATATATATATATATGAATTATGAAATTGATATTGTAAATTTTATATCTTGAATTGTTAAGAAATTTCAAGCATGCTTAATGAATGAAATGTCATAATTGATGAATTAAATATTTTTGCATGAAGAAAATGGTTTTATTATTAATTGAATATTTGGCATGCTTAATAAATTAATTGTAGTTTCAAAAATTTTATTTTAAATTTATTTATGCAATTATTGGATAGTTGCTAAACGTACCACTAAGCTAGAAGCTTAGTGCATGTGTTTCACACGCAGATAAATAGAAGTAGTTGTTCCGATAGGGCGACCGAAGAAGAGGGAACTCCCAAGATTAGATTGCAGCAGTCTAGTTCTTTTTGTATGTTTTGAAAATTATATTGTAAAAATTAAATTCTAAAAATCTTTTTTTTTTTATGTAGATTTGTTGTATGTCGGATTTATAAGGATTGAATTTTATAATTTTATAAATCTAGTATTATTTCTAAATATTATGGTTTAATTGCATGAGTTCTTTTAAATCAAACTATTTCCATCACTAGTTATATATTTAAATGGAAAAAATAGTAATAAATATTTCACTAATAATAAACTCGAATAAAAAATTATTACAATGATTTGAATATTGGTTGTAAAACAAATGAGCTTATTAGCACTTTCATATCTTATTAACGTTTAGTAGGGTAAGGGAGCATTACAACCACGGTTTGGAATAACATTCATGACCGTGACACATATGTTCACACCCGTGAATGAGGACAGAGAAACATGTCAAGTGCGAAATTAAGAGTTAGTTCAACGGCTATTTTCGCATTAAATGCACCCAAACGGCTATAATTCGCAGAGGAAGTATAAATGGAAGTCTTTTATGAATCCTAAAAAAAGAATAACAAGAAAAATAATTACTTTCTATCAATTAATCTTGTTGTAGCCTTATGCATTAATTATTTCTCTTAACAAACTTTTATTCTTTGTTTAAACCTAATTACTCATAATTTCTAAGCATTGTAGGTTGGTGAGTGTTTTCATTGTAATCAATTACTCAAGTTAGTTTGGGTGTATTGGGTTAAGAGTGAAACACTTGTAATAAAACACAAGGAATTGGTTTTTGTGTGAGCCATTGAAAAACACAAGGGAATTTTTGGGTTAGGTGTTAGCCAATTAAGAAAAACACCATAGTTGGAAGTGAGCTTGTAAAAGTCTATTATAACACTTAGAGTGTTAGTGAAACACCCAATGGAGATTGGGGAGACTAGTAGAATTTATTAATAACTGAACCTCTATAAATCTTATGTATGAATTCTCTCCTTCCCTACTTTATTTATTTTATTCCACACCCTAAAGTTAAGAAAAATTTATTTACAAATCAATTCAATCCCCTTCTTGGTTCATTGTCTTGGCGACAGTTTTCAAAAAATGAGATTGGTAGCACTTCCCTAGATTATTAACGGCTAGTAAGGTAAGGGGACACTACAACACATGATAAGAATCTCAATGTCATGATCTCGTCATGATTTTCTTTATGATATGTTATGTATCAATAACTTCATTAATTGATCTAAAATCACTATCAATTCATATATCAAATGAACATCAAATTAATGAAAATATTTTTTATTAATCAAATAAATTTATACAATAAGTGCTAAAAGTGATTTCCTTTATAGCACTTCTCTAACAAAACATGCAAATTGCCACTGATATCATTTAAACTAAATCCAAACAACCATTATCAATACTATAATATCATCAAAGTTCATATATCAATCTTCATACACAAAATCAAATTCAATCTTGCTACTTATTCAATTCCATCAATCATGCATAATATTACATGCCAATTAACACAACAATTCCATCATTAAACACCCAAACATACCATAATTCGAATTAAAATACATATATGTATAAATATTTAGTTAGAGCCTTAATTTCCAACATCTTTCACGTGCTTGCTCCCTCTGGTAATTGTCTCCACCTTCTATCTCGGTCCCTAACATAAGATCAGACACCATATTACTACCTAATCAATCCAAATCATCAACTTAATCTACCACAACAAGTTCTTAAATGCTATATTTCTTTATTAACTTATTTAAACTAATGAAAGAACAAAGAAAGCATGAATCTTACCTCTATTTCACATATTTCAAAATAGATTTTAGGGTTCAAATTTGAGTTATACATTCTGCTAAAAGTTTTCCCCTTTGAATGATAAGAACCCTTGATTCTAATCGATTTTAATCTAGTTTATAGTGGAAATTTCTTGCATTCAAAGCTCGAAATCAAGGGAATTGAATGAAAATCATTCATGGGATTCAAAAATTCTAGTGGTTAGGGTTTTGTGTGGAAAATCATAAGTTTCTATAAAAAATATGAAACTATCAAATCTAAACAGTAAGTCTTCACGAGCATGACTGTATGTGTCACGACCATGAAGGTCCTCATCTTTAGAATTCTAATTTAGTGACATTCATGACTGTGATACTATATTCATGAATATGAACACTTTAAAATTTTACTTTTTCATATATTTTTAACATTTAGCAATTTCAGTCCAATTTTGGAATATTATCTACACTTCATCCTAAATTGTCTTGAAAGTGTTTCTAAAGATTTAGAAAGAATTTTTAATAATTACGAAAGTCTAATAAAGGCTCTAAATCAATTAGGAAGCATTTGAAAGAGGAATTTTTCATTATTCTTCCAAATTGAATTAGAAAACTCCTCTATAAATATCTTTCAAAGGCTATGCACGAAAATAACAATTTTTAGAGGCAAAACTCTCTCAAAATTAAGGATCAACCTTAGGCTAATTCATCGCAAAGTAATTCTAAATTTTTGGACTTAAATTGGCTCACTAAAACACCTTTGCTTTTAGAGTTAAATATTTTTGTGGAAGTTCGCTCTTGTTATCTTTGCTCATGATTGAGTTCATGAGGCATTTTTATTCAAGTTTTTTTTTTCTATATTTTGGTAAGTTCTAAGGGCTTTCAATCATCATTCTTCTTTCTATTTTATTTCTTCAATTTTTAATTTTATTTATTTGAATTGAATATGCATGATTATTAGTAAATTATAAAATTAACTTCATGAAAGATTTAATTAGGATTCCAAAATTGTTTTCTCAACCACCATGCATTTTTTTCTTTCTTTTATCATCAACATATTCTTCTTCTTCTTCTTCTTCTTCTTCTTCTTTTTCTTCTTCTTCTTCTTCTTCTTCTTCTTCTTATGGATGACTATAGGTGAACGGAGTGGTTTGTTGAATAGAAATTATAATGGTTAAATTTATGTGTCCTTTTATACTTTCATACTTTTTTTGTGTTTTCATGGAACTAACCATTTATTGTTTTGTAGCTCTCATCTCCTTTCTCTCAAGGGATTTTATTTTTATTTTTTACTGTCGAATTTGTTTTAGTAGGTAATTGGTTTCCTTCGTAGGAATTTATTGTTTTAGTTCTCCAAGGTTGATTGTTCACCATAGCACACCCACTAAACCCTTTCGCGGTACTTTAACCCATCTGTCATAATATTTGCAAATAAATAAAGAAAAAGTTAACTCATGAAATTATCTAGTAAAATATGTGTTCATGGGTCTACTGTTATGATGAAAGAAGAGTAAGGAGGGTTTATTTATGAATCAGCTACTATTTTTTATCAACAATTTTTGTTTTTTTTTTGTTTTTGCATAGTTTATCCACTGTCCTATTTTTTTATTTTGAGTTGTAGCACTACCATTCCCTTCAATCAATTAACGACCAACAGTTTTACTTATGAAATTATCTAGTATTTGTGTAGGAGAATGGGTATTCATAGGGTTGTTGCTGCTATGATGAAGGATTATGATTTTTACACAAAAGGGGTTGAGTTATGGGTCTGTTGATATGATGGGTTTTTAGTTTTTCAGTAGTTGGAGAATTGGATCTTGTGGGTTTTTAGTTTTATAGTTTGAAATGGTCCCTTTTAGATCCTACCCTAGTATTGCAAGAATGTTTATTGATGTTTTTGTTTGTGGATTTAATTAGGTTTAATCAAGAATGCTTATTATTCTTGTAAATTTTGCTCTTATTGTTAACATTTAGATTATCAATTGTTGTAATTTGTTGAGATTTGAGAAATATTTTTTATGTTCTATTTTCTTGTTGCAAATCTCTTAAATTAAAGATGAAGATAATTTCAAAAAAAATCTACATTTCATCCACATGTCATATGCCATAAGCTTTAAATAGTAAATGTTATTTTTTCCATCTGCTGACCTATCAAATTTGTTAACTAGGGGATAATATTGAATCAATAAATTATATTATTGACTCGAATACATGATGTTTTGCGTGTTATTAATTGGTATGATACCATTCTTTTCTTCATTGTATTTTTCTTCTTCTTCAACATATTCTTCTTCTTCTTCTTATTTTCTTCTTCTTGTTCTTCTTATTTTCTTCTTCTTCATAGAAATAAAAGAAAAAATATTTGTATAATTTAAGTTTATTTTTAGAGAGAGAAAATTTTTAATTTGCATATTTTATTTTATTTTTAATATTGTAATTATTGTTATTATTGTTTTGATAAAAATATTTAATTTTGATTTCTTTGTGAAAGAAAATTGTTGAAAATGAAGATATTTGAACTAAAAATGAGTAACATAGAGAGAGAAAATTAATTTACCGGATATTGAAGACGATGGATTTAGTAAAAATAATAAACATGAAAATGATAAATCTATAAGTTATAAATAATGAACCTCTAAATGATTAACTTGTAAGTTTGAAATGATAAACCTGTAGTTTCAAAAGAATGCACCTGTAAGTTTTAAATAATGAATCTGCAAATTGTAAATGATAAACTCATAAGCGATGAAGCAGTAAGTTGTAAATAATGCATATATAAGTTATAACTGATGAACCTGTAACTTCAAAAGGATGAATTTACAAATTCAAAATAATAAACTTAAAAAATTGTAAACGATGAATTTGTAAGACAACAAATTGTAAACGATGAACTTGTAACTTCTAAATACTAAACTTGCAAATTGAAAACGATAAACCTGCAAATTATAAACAATAAACATGTAGTTTATAAACAATAAACTTGTAACTTATAAATAATGAATTTCAAAATGATGAATCTGTAAGTCCAAAATGATGAACTTATAAGTTTAAAACCATGATCATGTAAGTTATAACTGATAAACTTATAAATTCAAAAACGATGAACATGTAATTATAACTGATAAACCTTTTTTTATAATCATTAGTTTACCAAAATTCAATTCCATAAAAACGTGCGTTTTTGTGAAGAATGAAGTGGATAATACAATATGGATTCAAGTTCATAATATAACTAATACATTGAACCAATTTAATAACATTAAGGGTAATATTGTCCAAAAAAATTAACAGGAGTGACATTAATAATGGAGGCAAACCTCTAAGGTCAATTTTATATGCTAATTCCATATAGAAATTGTAACATCCTTGACCTTCCCCACATGCATTTCATTGAACATAAGCATCTTGCATACAATTCAATTGAATACGTGCATTTCACATATATTTTCGTAGGAACAAGTTCATGGCACACACTAGCTACGTGTCTTAGTATTTGGAAATTATATCGAGTCACACGTGTATCCTTATAACCTAAATGATGATAATAATGCATTAGAAATAAATTGAATAAGGTGACTAAATTAAAGTAAGAAAAATGATTAGATTAAGATTAGTAAACATTTACATTGTTAATTTAGTTAAATCGGGCAAATGATTAAGCTGTATTATTGTGTGAATTAGTGAAATTATAAATATATGTAAATAATAATAATAATAATATAGACAAAATAAAATGAAAATTACACAAAAGAGAAATGAGAAGAGAAGAAGAGAAAATGACAAAATGACAAAAAACAAGTTTGCTTTATCTTCATCTTTCTTCCCCATTTCTGCCTTCTTCTCCAGCCCAACTTCTTCTTCAATTTTCTCCATTTCAGACTTCAATTCATCCTTGTTTCACCTAGTTTTTGAAGCATATTGATCCATTGACTTAGCAAATACTTTTGACCCATAATTGATTTCAAATCAATTTCCATTGACTTAGCAAATCATGAGCGGTATCTATCAATTCTTATTGCTATACAATATTAGGCACTGAATTGCACCCCAATTTTGATGTTAATAGAAATTGATTCTGGACAAGTGTAAAACCCAAAATTTGTTCCTTTATATCTTATCTTAGTGGATATGTAAACATTTTGGCAAGATGTTATGTATAGGGAGCGATATGTTCTTCTTACTTAAACTGGTCAGGGTGTAAACCCTAACCAAGTTAGCTACTGTGTGATTTGATTTCGAATATGTTAAAGTCATTATTTGAAGTATATCAAAACATTGTAGATATATTTGTTTTGTATCTGTATACTAAATTTCAGATTCATAGGGTTTGTACATTTGGAGTTATGAGGAATGGAATCATGACTGTTCCATGGTTTGAACTACCTATTGAGTGCCCTAGGTAGATACAATAATTTATTTGGCTAATTTGAGCTTGTTAGAGATAGAGTCTATAAATGAGAAAAAATTGAAAGTTATAGGTATATGTCTTAGCTAACGATTGGTACTAATTTCAGCTTCCTGGATTATGTATAGACTAAGTTATGGCCTTTGGAATCCATACTGGTGCGGAATCCAATTCTATTCTTAACCAGTAAAATGTTTGTTGTAATTCGAAGCCCTTAGAGACATAATTGATAAAATTTGTAAACATGAAACATGTTCCATATGAACCCATATAAGTGTATGTAACGTTTCCTTAAAATATTATTTATAGATTATAAGTTATGATGAACCCAAATGAGTACCCTGAAACTGCCTAAAGGCAGAAAACAAGGTAGAAAACAGAACACACTTAGAAATTCCACAAAATATTGTACAATGTTCCAATTGGTCTGAAATTTTAATACGTTCTATAATTATATGTTAGTTTTAATTAGTAATAAGAATCAGATTAATTGGTCAAGTATAGAAAATGTTATAGGCTAAACAGTCTCATAAGGTCACACTGCCTCATAGGAAAAATCTTAACTATTGACATGAACAATGCATATTAATTTGTTTAAGCCACATTAAGTCTCTCTAATCATGAGTTAATCGATTATGTTTTCATATTAGGCTTGCAACATATTGGAGACCCCCAAGGAGCGGATAGACAATAAGTTAGGGGTCGGAATCAAAGGAGAACAGTGAGTCTAATTATCGATTGAATTTTTTAGTGCAAATGAATGTTGCTTGCTATGAGATTAATATGATTGTCATGATTGGTCCTTGATAATGTAATGATGGATAATTTGTGACATTGTGGTACCTATAAATGGTATACTTATGGTATATTTGAAGTATATGTTTGACATATGTGATATATATACATGGTATATGTATAGTATATGCAAGGTATATGTGTGGCATATGAGGTATATATGAGGTATATGTATATTATATTTTATAAGATACAATGGTTGATGAATGCTTAAATACAAGTGCATATGCATATTGACTAAAAAGGCGTTGTGACTAATTAATCGATATTGTAAAGCAAAAGAAGAGGCCTATGGCCCAACAAATGTGCAAATGAAACAAATGATCAAGCTAGCTAGCAAATGCAAAATGCAAATATTCACATGGCAAATGTTCACATGGAAATCCGGGATAATGTTTGTTTAACTTGGTCACAACAAAATGAAATAAGCAAAGCATTTGCATACATAACGAGTAATGATTATATGTTTCAACTTTATTGATACATATATGATACTGATGAATGGAATGGAATATATGGTATATATTGGATTTGTGATTTATTACTATGAGTTGTTTGGTACTTTAGAGCTCATTGGATGATTATTCTCACTGAGCCGCAACTCATCAATTTGCATCATTTTTCAGGTAAAGAAAAGTGATAGCTCATTTTGAGAAGTGTATAGAAGACATGGAACACAGGTCATTGGCCGAACCTTATTACTCTCTCTCCTTGCATTCCACATAAGCAGGAAAATATGTCATATGTGTTTTGTATTTACGTGCTTGAATAGGTATAGTCATTTTGGAATGAGTCTAAAAATGTATAAATGAAATCAACTCGAAAATACTTCTGTGTAAAGTTTATGTTTTGATATATGTGATATATTATATTGTGGTCAAAACCTTAGTGTTAACTTTGCAAAGTCAGTGAATAATATTACAGGATATGAGACTTGCAAGTCATTGAATGAAATTATAGGATATGAAACTTGCAAAGTAATTAATTATATTACAGGATATGAAAAAAAATTTACGTTTTTGAACAGGGTATTTTACCTTTCCCGTATGCTATGTATGATTACTTGATACATGGATAGGTTATACTCAAATGAATAAGATGTGGTGTTACAGAAATATTATTTATTTTAACATTGTTTAGTGAATACAATAAGGGATGACCACAAGCCAGTTTGGCCTATGAAACCGAACCAGACTAGGCTGGTTCTAGGTCTAGACCGGACCGTGATCCAATAGGAGAAGTGTTATGTCTGAGCCCTTCCTTTAGGGACCAAGAACCGCCAGTTCAGAACCGGTGATTTCGGTTCCAACTTAGATAAATTCAATTTATTTTACAATTAAAATTTAAAAGGTAAGATAATTACGTGAATTTTGATTTCTCCAAACTCTAAGAGAATATATAATCAACTTAGTTAATAGTAAAAAATTAAGTTTAAACCCAATTATTATTATTATTATTATTTAAATATAAATTCAAACTTTTATAATTAAATTATTTTTAAAATAAAAAAATTAAATTGACTAGGTTTTTAGTCTAATTATAATTTATTAATTTATCAAATAAAAATAATCATTTCTAAATTCCAATTTATAATTCATCTAAATCAAATATCTCTCTTTTTTTATAATAATCTAATTTATTACACAAAATAACAAATTAATATTTATTAAGTTAATTTTTTTCTCAAATTTTTCATTTTTTTATAACATATTAGTTGTAAAAATTTATAATTTACACAATTTAATATTTAATAAGATAATATTTCTTTTTCAAAATTCTCTTTCTTTCCATTTTTTTCATTTATTTCTAATTTAATAGTTTTTTTTGCTTCATTTATAAATAAATTGATAAGTTATATTAATTTGTTTTGCTTTAAATTCATCTAATAATTAAGTTTAATTTTTGAAATTTAATAATTTTAATTGTATTTATTTATTATGTTAACTACTTAATTATATATATATATATATATTTTAAAAAAATATTTGAATCGGTCGAACCACTAGTTCATGATCTAGAAATGACTAGTTCCAAACCAGTCCCGAACTTACATCTATCTGGTTCTATGGTCCCAACTAATTCAGCCCATATTTCTGGTACTAAACAATACTAGTCGGTTCCGAATCATGATCGGAGCTAAATACAACTATTAAATTTAAACCAGAAGATTATGTAAATAAATATATAGGGTTGCAATTAAATAAAAATAATAGTTCAAGCTTCAAAGATTTAAATTAATGCGATAAAATGTTGAGGACTCAATCAAATAATTTGTTATAGTTCAAAGACTTAAGAATTAATGAGTCAACCCAGATTTGTTTTTAATTACCCCTTTTTATTTTTCAGATTTTTCATAATCTTTATTATCTTTTTTTTTCTCTTCCATATGTGCCTTTTTGCTTCTTTTTTTTTTTTTGGGATCCATATGCTGCTTACAAAACGTTCAACTCTTTTTTTTTTTTTTTTGTCTAAAAAATCTCAGTAAAATAATAATTAAAAAAAATTCGATATTTCTATAAAATATATTACAAAAAGAGTTTTAACTGAATAAATTCATAAAATTTGAGGAATTAAATTTGCGTTGCTTTTTTATTATGGCAAAACATATATATGGATCCTCGAAGAATAAAGACTTTTCTATTAAATTCTAATCTTTTATTAGAATTTCTAAACAATTATTTTAATACATATTAAATTCAAATTTAATATATTAATAAAATAACAGTATTATTTCTGCACAGCCCCCTAAATATTATTAATTTTCTACTGAATTCAAGTTTACACTTTATATAAACCAAATTAATGTTTAAAGAGCCAATAAAAATTATAAAACATGATAAAAAAACGATAAAAAGTCAAATTCAATACAATAATAAAATCCAAAGATATGCTTTCCTATTTACTATTGGTACAAATAGAGAAATGCCAGCCCCCAATATAACATCTTTCAATTTTACATAAATCTACTTTAAAAATCAGCTTTATCATATATACACAGATAATCAGGATAAATAGTAATTTACGAAATATCCTACAACAATTAAATTGCATGAATTCATCAATCCTCATGCTCACAAACATGAAAAAGACTAATTTTGCCAACGAACTGGAGAGAGAAAATAATAATAGTTTTTATTTGCAGATTTTTTTAATTTTTTTAAAGAACAAGTACTAAACAGTTGATTCTCCGGCAATTCAGTATCAAGTATAGGATGAATAAAAGTAGCATCAAATAATACAATTTTTTCTGGTTTCTGAAACATAGAGTGACACCAACAATACCTTCAAATGTCACATTAAAACCGAGAACACACGGTGATGAAAAAAAAAAGAACCTAAACCTGTAGAAGAAACTGTATGGAACGCCTAATAACAATTTCTATGACTCAACAATTCAAAACTGAGAACCCCAATGGTATGTGACTGCATACCCCACATTCCTGACCTTGTCCAAACAATACGTGCATTCTCACGTAGCAACGAACAGATGAAGTCAACCAGAAAGCAAAGGATTCAACTGCTTAATCAATTTTCACTGATGAATAAATCAGTCTGGTAAAGCAGAAGCAGGCATAAAAGCCGATAGTACCAGTCAACACAAAGAAAGCATACGAGACAATCAGCATGTACCCAAAATACAAGATCCCGGACACTGGCTTTGTAATCTCAAGCTTTGTGAAGAAGTAGAAAGCAGCATAAAGGAAAAGATAAAGCGCAGAAGAACCTGATGTTAGGTACGACCTCCACCACCATAGGTAGTCCTCACTGCATAGCTGGAAATAGCAAAGCACAATTGTGATCTCAGCACAAGTGATGATAAGGATGATAAAGACAACGAACAAGAAACCGAATATGTAGTAGAATTGATGCAACCATATCGAGGTAAGGATGAAGAAGAGCTCAATAAACACAGCTCCAAATGGGAGAATGCCTCCAATAAGGATAGAGAAGACTGGATTCATGTACCAGGCTTGTTCTGGGATCTGCCTAGGTATCTTGTTTGTTTTCACTGGATCCTCATTCGCTGGTTTCTTAAAACCAATATAACTACCAACAAAGACAAGTGGGACTGATATACCAAACCATAGAAATACCAGTGCAAACATTGTTCCAAATGGCACTGCCCCAGAAGATTTCTCACCCCATATAAGAGCATTCAAGACAAAGAAAATGGCAAAGACTGTTGCAGGAAACATGAAGGCAGTTTTGAGGGTTATTTTCTTCCACTCTGTTCCCTTGAACATCTTATAGAGACGGGCGGAAGAGTATCCAGCAAACAGGCCCATAACTACCCAGAGGAGAAGCATGGCTGTCATCAATCCACCTCGGTTTGAAGGAGAAAGGAAACCAAGGGCAGCAAAGATCATGGTAATAAGAATCATCCCAAAAAACTGAACGCCTGTTCCAACATAGACACAGAGTAAATCCGAATTTGTTGGAGGCCTGAAAACATCACCATGGACTAATTTCCACCCAGTCTCTTCCTGGGCTTCTTCTTGGGTCTCCAGTTGGTTGTATTTGGAAATATCTCGATAAAGGGTTCGCAACATGATCATAGCCACCATTCCAGAAAGAAAAAGAACAATCATCAACGAATTAATAATTGAAAACCAGTGAATTTGATCATCAGCCATCAGAAGATATGAATCCCACCGAGATGCCCACTTTACATTACTTTCCTGCAAAGTAAAAACAAGGGGGAAAGCAAATTGTAAGAATGTAATACCATAAGCCCAAGGCATTGCTGAAACCACTATAAGTTGAACAATTCACTAAAACAGGCATGGAGTCCAACCTGGAACTCAACATCATATGTAAAGATTATGTCCTTCTCCTCCACTTCTTGAGGAGTTTCAGAGTTGGTAACCAAACGTTTTGCATGGGGATCACAGGTTGTTAAACGGGTATTCTCTTTCTTCCAATCACCTTCAAACTCATGCTTAATACTAGATTCATCGAAGTAGTAAAGACTCAGCATAAATAAGTAGACAAATAGCTAGTTTAGATACAATCAAAAATTAACTTGAGTAGCAAAACAAAAATACAACCTGAATGGTTTTACTTCAAATCCAACAATCCTTGCATAATCTGCCTGAGTATCTTTGTGGTATTTAACAGTAAATGCTAAGTGATTGTGAATGAAATGCTTTTGCTCTTTGCTCTGAAAAAAAAATAATGCATATGAAGGGGTAAAAAGGCTTGCATATTAACAGTGTGCACATTTTCATCACTGCCAAAAATAGAATGTGATTGTTCAGACACTTACTCCAGCATACTGTCCTCGGAGACCAACATGAAAGCCATGTTGATACACTATGGAATTTTCCTGATCAGGCCTTTGAATTGGGACAACCAGGGGAAGATTGTCCAGGATCCTGTTGAGAGTCAAAAGAAGCATATGAAAGTTATCCGACAAAGTTGCAATAGCTAATTATTTGCCGGAAATCACTATATGTCAGTTTTGAGTTTGTATTTGTAAGTAGGGGTATAAATGAGTCAAGTTACTCATGAACTACTCGAGTTTGACTCGTAAAATATTTGAATTCGACTTGAAATTAATTGAATCAAACTCGAGCTCGAGTAGCTCAAGTAATTTGTCGAGTCGAACTTGAGTATCACAATACCCGACTAATAACGCTCATGAGCTTAATCGAAGAGTTGTTTTTTATTATTTATTAAATTACTTTTATACCCTCAATATTTAAATATATTTGAGCTTAATTGAGTAGAATCGAGCCGAGTACACTATTTATTAAAATTTTTAGTTAATTCGTACTTTGTCAAATCAAGATCGAGTAGATCGAATATTTTTCGAGTCGAGTTTTAAGCAATTAAAAAAAATCTCGATCGAGTTCGAACCAAGTTCGAGTTTTTGAATCGAATTGAGCTAGAGTCTAACACTATATCAACTCGACTCGACTCAATTACACCCCTATTTGTAATTGTATTTAGATCATTGAAAAACTCACATGTTAACTCGATATTCATCATATATCTTTTCCTTGAAGTCCTTTGCAGTTTTTGCATCAAGCGTAACACGGCATAAAATATTGCACATCTTTGGTTCCCTCATCTTAAACTGTAACCGTAAGCATATGTCAATAGCCATAGGGCAAGGTGTGCACAAGTAGCAATACCAATTTATTACAAATACAGCTTACCAAATAAGGGGAGTTTTCAATGCGATCACCACGAAGAACTTCCCCAAGATTTTCTGCATTATCAACAATTTGTTTTGGACGACAATAAGGGAGGGAATAGTATAAGTAAGGAAGTTGTGTTTTTGTTGAAGTCAGTTTGTTTACTTTAACCTTCAATTCATCCCCCTGCATTAAAGCAGATTGCGAAAAAATAAAAACCACAAATAAGCTAGAAATTCAATCAGAAAGGCACGATGTCTCATAAATCAACATAAAAGCACTAAATCAAGATCCTAACTTAGCCAACAAGGATTACAGGAAACTAGTTTTGATAGTTTTGATGGTGAGAGAAATTTCAACTCTAGCCACAAAACACAAACAATGAAAAGTGAATTAGCATTCAGAGAAGCTCGTTTTGATAGTGATAGGAAATTTGTGATGCCAACCCAGGTAATCCCAAGACACATACTCCCAAAAACACAAATAGAATTATAAAGAAAAGAAAAAGAAAACATTCATATTGAAATATGTAATTAGAATAACTTTGGGGAAATACCAAAATTTCAAAATTCATCGTCATAATAAGAAAAATCTGGAGCAGACTTGCACAAGCATGCACAAAAAGTGCAAATATGTGCATATGTATTTGCATATATACACTCCTGCACATGCACAAGGACATAAGTGTATATTCACAAAACGTGCAGATAAAAATATGTATGTACACAGCATTTATTTTGCATTCTAGAAAAAAAGTTCTCTCTCAAGAGCATATCTGGTTACAGGCCTACCATACATTAACAAGAAATGCATCCCATATCGTATATATTTTGTAATGATAATTAATATTTTAATACATTCAACCAATACATTTATTTTATAGTTTTTAGTTTGGCTGAAACACACGATATTATTTCATTAAAACTATTTATGAATTAGAAAATTTTATTTTTTTGAGAAAAAGATATCCAAAAAACTAGACTTTTATGCATACAATTAATGCTTTTATTTCTTTTAATCCAAATAACCTTTCCTTCACACATCCTTTTGTAGCAAAACTAATCACATTAATTAGATCACAGTTCATTTAAATTATAAATTGCTTTTACAATTACACACTTAAGAGCTTAATCATTCAACAATGACAAGCTCAGATGCAGTCAGATGTCACATGACATTATGTTCCCAATTCTTTAGCTGTTTAAAACCAAAGAGAATTTTTCTTTCAAGGGTACATGCACATGAAACATTTCCAAAAATGTTAAATATCTTACACCAACCACAAAATTGAAGCTACTGCAGTTCAAGTCAAAATTGTCGTATGGGAGTCTTTTTTTTGGGAGTCCATACATGAAATAACAAACAACTGGAGAGAAATAAACAAATTTAATCCAATGTCTAGCTACCTTCAAGGGAAAAATGATTAAAAAAAAATATAGATAAACATATAATAAACCCACCAAAGTTGAAAAATGAATTGCTTTTCCTTTTTCAGTCACCTTCTAAAACCAGCTATGCTTTATAAAGTCGATTTATTAGAGCCCTAATTGGTGCGAACTCTCAATTCTACTATAAAGAAACCGATTTATACACTTAACAAATGCCAATAGGCCCAAGACAACTCAATAATACGCAGAAATTCAGCGAAAACCAGCATAGATCCCAACCAAACCGACACTAAATAACAAGGTGAGAATCCTATTACAGACCAAGTTCAAAAACAATGCAAACCACACGGATACAGCAGAAAAAGAATCATATAGCGCAGCGTCAAAAAACAAAATCAATGAGATCTAAACCTAATCAGCATATCAAAATAAAGATGCATATATGTAAAGATATGATGAAGTTACCAACTTACCGTAAGGAAATCCTCAGGGGCGACGCCGGGGAGATAGAAGCAATTAGAAGGGGCCAAAAGGAAAGCAAAAATACAGATCCATGATTTGAATACGAGATAGCCTCTTGCCATGGCAGAAATTTAGATCAAACAATTCACTTTCCCTCTCCCTCTCTCTAAAAACCGTAATTGAGCTTTCTCTCTCTCGAAGACAGGCAACGGAGAGAGTGGCGCAGCGGGATTTGTTTTCCCCTTGTTAATATAACACGACTCAGAGAAATATGAGAGACTACAAAAATGAATTTCTTCGGGCATTTACTGGCCATTTTTATTTCTTATTTTTTTGCCGTTTGATAATTGATCTTAACTTCATCCTGCAGTTAATATTGGATCTGGAAAGTTGACGGTGGTTTTTTTTTAATTATTTTTATCCTTTATGATTATTAATAATTAAAACTTCAATTGAGTTTCAACACAAATTTTTTGTTGATATTTCTTCTAAATATCCATTTCTTTTATTTAATCAATAACACACCACAGTTCAAATTGATTTTTTATAGCAGTTAAATAAAATTATAATATCATTGATTAATATTTTTCTAATATGAATTTTATTTTATACTCATTCGGTAGGATAAAAGTATATTTCGTTTCTATTTTATTTGTTTTAAATTATAAGTCATTTTTATTTTTAATTAATTAATAGTACAATTAATTTATCATTTGTTTGTATTCTAATGTAAAATATCAACTAAAATCTATAGTTTGAAATATCTTTTAAAAAAACAAATATTTTTGAGTATGATAAAATAGTTATGTGATGATAATAGTAAAAATTAACACGATATCTTCTCAAATAGGAATCATACAAATAATTATTATCATACAATTAATTAAAAGAACAAATTAATTTGTGTATGATTTAGCATATAATAAAATTGAAAAGGTGTTTAATCTAATTTAATTAGGAGTGAGATTAGAATACACACCAAACTCTAATTAAACAGGATAATGTTCTAGTACGTGGAAACGAGAGAGACAAGCACCAAACTCTGCACATAAGGTGGCAATGGATCCACCGTCACTGCAACCGACCTTAGCATATCTAGCTTCACATTACATAATAATAATAATAATAATAATAATAATAATAATAATAATAATAATAATAATAATAATAATAATAATAATAATAATAATAATTGTTATAGTTGAGTTTATTACTTCTATTATTTTTTATTGGATTTATAGATTATTGGACAGTTAATTAGTTTGGATTTACACCAAATAAACTAATAAAATAAGTAAAATGCTCCATTTTAAATGCGAAAAATGAGTTGTTATCTACATATATAAATCTACTAACATGACAACTTTGACTTAAATTGATTGAAATTGTCCAAATTCCAATAGGTGGATTAACTTCAAAATATATATTTTTAAAAAAAAAATTATATTCCGATTAGTATTCTATAAGTCAAGTTCTTTTAGCTCATAATTGATTTTCAATCAATTTTTCTTGATTTAGCAGATCATAAACATTATCTAGTAATATATTATGACCACACAAATAACCAAAAAATCAATGGATTGACTTTTAATCATTTCATAGATAATTATCATGTAATTCATTCTTTCACCATACTATATCTCATTTGATTCATAGTATGAAATTTGTGACAACTACCACTAGACTAACTACGTAATATCTAGTTCAAATGATATTAATTTTTGTCTTTGAGATCAATTGCTCTCTTAGATATGTCCTTGAAGATCATCTTTAAGATATGTCCATCTTGGCCAAAGATTACTTAATAATGATTTCCCACAAGAAGTCATAAGTATACTCTTCTTCTATTAAGAGTGCCGAATTTTCTATTGACTACTCAACTTCTTTTGAATACCTCATGTTATATCCTATCACCACGCTATGAGTAATCTCTAATAGATAACAATGAATGAAATCAAAGTATAATATTCAGTATCCAAAATAACTGAGTATCTCAAGTCTAGGTGAGTGTCTCAAATCCAAGGATAGTTGCACAATTACTATGATGAAACTATCACTGATATTGAATTGATATCCATGTGATTGTCTCATGGCTAGGTCATTCAATGTATTTGATTACTCTAGTAAGCATGTTGGGTTTTGAAAATGCATCTTATATATATGGTAGTAGAAACATAAAATTTAATTAAATCCAAAACTCATGGAACGCCCTATGTAATTTAAAATCGGATCATATCATCTAATGAGAAAAAATTACCTTTATTTGCAACTTTTGATCTTCCAAGTTGTGAGTTTTTCCTTTTTTGTTGGGTTGTAAAAAACCACAACAATTCAAAGTTAGGATTGCCTTTAAGAGTATCCATGCGAAGGAAAAAGAAAAAAAACCTACAAGGAGATGGGGTGACAAATGTCTAAAATGCTAGCTATAGAAATTTATCTTATGAAAGAGAAAAGAGATAGAAGAAAAATAATTTTTATTTTTCTTAAGGGGACAAACATGAAATTGGCTCCTTAAAAGGAGTATTTATATATTTTCTAATCTTTTTTGGTGTTGGAAAAAGAAAAACCCTAATGGGCCCATTTTCCTAAGATATAAGGCCCAATGTTGACCAAGTCAACAATCCTAATCCGATTTTGGATTTGACCCATTTTTATAACTCTTATAAAATGTCCAATTCTCTTTCTTTCTCATTTGGATCTTATCCAAAACCCATTTTACATTTTCTTCATTCCCTCTATGCATGTTACCTAATAGGTTTTCTGCTCATGTTAGCAGCTCAAGTCTCGGGAGGAATTCTAATCCAATTAGAATTCTACAAGTCAAATACTTTTGACCCATAATTGATTTCAAATCAATTTCCATTGACTTAGCAAATCATGAGCGGTATCTATCAATACATCATGACCATCCAATTAACTAGAAAGTTAGTGGTTTAACTTTTAACCCTTTCATAGACAATTATCGTGCAATTCGTCTTTTCACCAAATCATATGTCATTTGGTTCAGATCATGAACTGCGTGTCAACTCCCACTAGATCGACTATATCACATCTAATCCAAATGATATTAGTTATTGTCTATGAGACATTACTAACGTGGTTAGATATGTCATTGAAGTGTGTGTGTCATTGAGACATTACTAAAATGTGTGTCAACTCTCACTAGACTGACTACATCACATCTAGTCCAAATGATATTAGTTCTTGTCTATGAGACTCATTACTCTGGTTAGATATGTCATTGAAGACTTTCTTCAAGACATGTCCACCTTGGCCAAGGATTTTAGAGTAATGATCTCTACAAGAGGTCATAGGTATACTCTTATTCTATTAGGAGTGGTGAATCCTCTGTTGACTACTCAACTACCTTCGAATATCTCATGTTATACCCAATCACCATCCTATGAGTGACCTCTTTAGAGGCAACAAGGAATGAAGTCAAAGTATAGGATTCAGTATCTGAGATAACCCTAAGTATCTTAAGTCTAAGGATACTTGCACCATTGTTATGATGATTGTCTATCATTAACATTGAATAGATATTCATGTGATTGTCTCATAGCAGGTCATCCAATGTACTTGTTACTCTTAGCAAGAATCCACATGTTAACTCTAAATATCTCATGCTTTCAGCTTATGAGATCAGTTGTTTGACTTAGTCTAGGAGTATAACATGTGCTAGTCTATCCAGATTAACAATGTCTCATCTTGTTAATCCTATGACTAGAGATAATTTGGGTATAAATACAATTGTGCATGATAGGAATCTCATCATCATGATCTCATCATGAATTCCCTCATGTTGTGTTACATAATAAGGACTTTATTAAATGATTTAAGATCTATGTGAATTCATATGCAATGAATACCATATAATGAAAAATGCCTTTTATTAATAATAAATGAGTACATCAAGTGCATAAGGTGATTACCTTTAGGGAACCTCTCTAACAATCTCCCACTTGCACTAAAGTCAATCGTATTTATACATTATACCATAAATGAGTACATGACTATCATGTTTCTTTTGGGGAAGTAGCTTAATAATAGGACCAGTTATATTCTGATCAGTGGAAACTCTCTCTATTTTTACATCATGTCTACCTATGATTTTCTGAATCGTATGGTAACGTCTGAGTACATCAAATCTTTGATGAGACCGTGGTTCCTTTACTTATGCAATGGCTCCATTGTTATCTCAATACAAGGGTATTATATTAACAATGCTAGAAACCACTTCCAATTTGTGATGAATTTTTCTTATCCAAACCGCTTCCTTAGCTACCTTAGAAGCTACAATATACTATGTTTCAGTTGTGGAATCTGCAGTCATCTCCTGTTGAAACTCTTCCAACTGACTGCTTCATCATTTAATGGGAATATATAGTCTGACTGGAATTTGTAGTCATCCTTATCAGTTTGGAAGCTAACATTTGTATACCTGCTTACTTTAAGCTCACTATATCCATAAACCAATAATACATCCTTAGTTTTTCTCAAGTACTAAAGGATATTCTTAATAGCCGCCCAATGCCTCTCGCTAGGATATGACTAATATCTGCTCATGATACTCAAAGCATATGATACATCAAATCTAGTAGATAACATAGCATACATGATGGATCCAATAGCCGAAGCATATGGAATCCTACTCATGCATGTCTATTCATCCTGTGTCTTTGGACACAAAGACTTAGAAAAGGTAATCCCATGAGTCATTGGAATTAATCCTCTATTGGACTATTCTATAATAAACCTTTTTAGCATCTTATTTATGTATATAGACTGAGAAAGACCAAATGATCTTTTAGATCTATATCTATAGATCTTTATCCCTAGTATGTAGGCCGCTTCTCCAAGGTCTTTCATAGAGAAATTCTTAGAAAGCCAAATTTTGATTGATTGAAGAATTAAGACGTCGTCTCCTATAAGAAGTATGTCATCTATATACAATACTAGGAATATGACTGCACTTCTACTAACCCTCTTGTAAACATAAGGTTCACCATATTTTATGAGAAACCAAACTCTTTAATTGTCTCATCAAATCGGATGTTCCAACTCTTAGATGCTTGCTTCAATCCATAAAATGGATATTTGCAATTTGCATACCTTTTTTCCATCATTTGAGGTGAAACCCTCTGGTTGTATCAATACACATCCTCAATCAGATTTCCATTAAGGAAAACTATTTTAACATCCATTTGTCAAATCTCATAATCATAATGAGCAACAATGGCTAGGAGTATCCTAACGGATTTAAGCATAGCAACTGGAGAAAAAGTTTCGTCATAGTCAACACCTTATTTTTAACGATATCCTTTAACTACCAGCCTAGCTTTATAGGTAACTATATTACCTTCCATGTCTGTCTTTTTCTTAAAGAGCCATTTGCACCCAATGGGTTTAATCCCTTCAAATGGGTCAGCTAAAGTTAACACTTGGTTTTTATGTATGGAATCCATCTCTGACTTTATGGCTTTTAGCCATATGTCAGATTCTGAACTATTCAGAACTTCTTCGTAGGTAGTAGGCTCATCATCCTTTATAAGCAATACATCATTCTGTTCACTTATGAGAAATCCATATCTCTCAAGAACAATGCGTATCCTACTTGATCTATAAAGTTCTTATGCTTCATAAGGTGTAGTTGTTACTTTATCTCTGTGAGTAACATATTTGGGTTTTGTTAGTTGATTTGCATATGTTTAAGCATCTTGAACTTTATTAAGTTCAATCTTCCTCCCACTATTTTCTTTTAGAAGAAACTATTTCTTTAAGAAGAAATCATGCTTTGAAACAAACACCTTTGTTCCAAAGTGTGGTAGAATTGATATCCAAATGATTATTTTGGATATCACACAAACAGATACTCATCTGACTTAGCTTTTAGCTTATCTGACATCGTCCACTTCATATAAGTAGGACAACCTCATACTTTCAAGTGAGAAAAAATAGGTCTCTTGTTAGTCCATATTTCATATGGAGTAACCTCAATTGACTTAGAAGGGACTCTATTTAATATATAAATAGAAGTCTCTAGTGCATAACCTCAAAAGGACTTTGGTAGTTCTGCAAAGCTCATCATTAACCTCATCATATCTAATAAGGTTCAGCTTCTCCTTTCAGCCACACCATTATATTGTGGTGTGTAAGGTAGAGTCTGTTGAACCTTGAGAGATATTTCCGTCATTTTGATGCTAACAAATAAAATAGTAATAATGTATTTAATAATGCTTGTGTTCTAAGTTTGTTGAACAGAGTATCGAATATGATGCAAGAATGAAAGACAACCTTTGAAGGTCAAAATAAGAAAAAATAGTATGTTCACGCTCGGGATATAGCTTAGCGCCAACTCTCTAACATTTAAAGTTCACGAACATGAAAGATTATACCAACTGTGAATGATCAAATTAGTCACGCCCATGAAATATAGTCATGCCTTTGAGATAACATGTCAAATTCTTCCAGAAAACTTCACGGCCAGAGTGACCACTTAGACCATGGCTTGGAAAGATATTCACGCCCGTGAAAGTATAAAGTCACGTTTGTGATCAAATACTTCAAATTCTTCCAGAATGCTTCATGGTCAGATTCACCACCTGATCCATGGATTGACAGAACATTCACAACTGTGACACACATATTCACAACCGTGAATGAGAAAAGAGAAACATGTTAGGCACGAAGTTAATAGTTGGTTCAATGACTATTTTCGCATTAAATGCATCCAAACGACTATAATTTGCTGAGGAAGTATAAATGCAAGTCATTTATGAATTCTAAACAAGAGAACAATAATTACTTTCGAATCAAAATCTTGTTGAAGCCATTGTGCATTAATTACTTTTAACAAAACTTTTATTCTTTGTGAAAACCTATTTGTTCATAAATTCTGAGCATTATGGGTTGGAGAGTGTGTTCATTATAATCAATTACTCAAGTGAGTTTGGGTATATTGGGTTAAGAGTGAAACACTTGTAAGTGTTAATTGTGTGAGCCATAAAACACAAGAAATTGGTTTATTGTGTGAGCCATTAAAACACAAGGGAATTTCTGGGTTAGGTGTTAGCCATTTATAGAAACACCATAGTTGGGAGTGAGCTTGTAAAACACCATTGTAATGCTTAGTGTGTTAGTGAAACTCCCAATTGAGATTGGGGAGAGGAGTAGGGTTTGTTAATACCTGAACCGCTATAAATCTCTTGTGTGATATATCTTCATCCCTGCTCTATTTAATTTTATTCCGCACTTAAAGTTAATTTTTTTTTTAATATCCAATTCAACCCCCCTTCTTGGTTCATTATCTGGGCAATAGAGTCCATTGAGATAAAATCCCATATTGTGAATAATCATCAATGAAAGTAATGAAGTAGATAAAACCACATTTGGCTTGCATTGACATTGGTCCATATAAATCTATATGTATAAGGTCCAATAGCCTATTGGCACATTCACCCTTTCCACTAAAAGGTGATTTTGTCATCTTTCCTAACAAACAAGATTCATATGTATCATATGATTCAAAATCAAATGACCCTAAGTCGTCATTCTTATGTAGCTTAGTCATGTGCCTCTCATTTATATGGTCAAAATGACAATGCCATAAATACGATGGTTTTAAGTTATCCATTTTTTTTTATCTTTTATTATTATTGATATTGAGGATTGAATAAGACATGTTAAAAATATAAATTCCATTACATAATGTGCCAGTTCCATAAAGAATGTCATTCAACCATATAGAGCAACCATTGCCTTTAATAGTTAAATGAAAACCCTTTCTATTTAAACAAGAAAAAGAAATAATATTCTTAGTTAAAATTAGAACATAAAAGTAATTGTCTAATTGTAAAACAAGCCCATTAGGGAGTGTTAATATATAAGTTCCTACAGCTAATGCAACAACTCTTGCTCCATTGCCTACACGTAAGTCTGACTCTCCTTTCTTGAGTTGTCTACTGTTTCTTAGGCCCTGCATATCAGTACATAAGTGTGGGCCATATTCGGTATCCAATACCCATGTGTTATTAATAGAAATAGTATTAACCTCAATAACATAAATATTTAAAGTAGAAGGTGCATCCAATGTCTTATCCTTCTTCTTCTTTAAAGACTCTAGATAGGTCTTGTAGTTCATCTTCCTTTGGCAACTCTTGCCATAATGGAAGTAAGTCCATTTTGATGTCGTCTCTATGCCTTTATTCCTTATCATCAATCTACATTGCATTGGAGATGTCCCCTCTACCATCTTGGCGCTAAAGAGCAATTTAGATATCTCATATCGCTTAGTTTGAGCTTGGTCATCAAAAAGCTCCCTTATATGATACACAATGGTATTTGCATCCATAGTTTCTTGTTGTTTTATAATATTGGGAGACATAGAGGTGAGCATAATGAACCCTTCAACTCACTATCATCCATATGCTTCTGATATGCAAACTATTCATCAACAGATGCATCATTAGAAGGAGGGGAGGGAAGTGACTCTTCCAAGACATAGGCTATTTTTTTTTGTTTTGAGAACTATTCTCAAATTCCTTAGCCAATCAAGGATGTTTGGGCTAATCAATTTATTGGAATCAAGAATTGACTGTAAGTTCACATTTGATGACATGATTCTAGCAACCTAGATATAAAGAAAGATCATGCTACAAAATGTACTAAATGCATAAATATTAGGTCTTTAAAAAATGCGCATTATAACTCCCATTATTTTATTGTAAACCCATAACTCTCATTATGAATATGAGAGAACCTGTTGGAAGCTCTCCTAGTGGGTCAATATCCAGCATCAATAAGAATAACCTTGGATTTGCCCAACAAACCACCTTAGGTCAATTGGTAGGTATCTCATACCAATTGCATCAAAACATTCAACTACTGAATCATTAGGCTATCAACTCTTGTTATGTGCACATCTTCCACTAGACTGAATACATTTGGTTCACAGCATAAAATGTGTGTCAACTCTCACTAGACTGACTACATCACATCTAGTCCAAATGATATTAGTTCTTGTCTATGAGACTCATTACTCTGGTTAGATATGTCATTGAAGACCTTCTTCAAGACATGTCCACCTTGGCCAAGGATTTCTAAGTAATGATCTCTACAAGAGGTCATATGTATACTCTCCTTCTATCAGGAGTAGTGAATCCTTTGTTGACTACTCAAATGCCTTCGAATACCTCATGTTATACCCAATCACCACCCTATAAGTGACCTCTTTAGAGGCAATAAGGAATGAAGTCAAAGTATAGGATTCAGTATCCAAGATAACCTTGAGTATCTCAAGTCTAAGGATACTCACACCATTGCTATGATGAGACTATCACTGACATTGAATAGATATCCATGTGATTGTCTCATAGCAAGTCATCCGATGTACTTGCTACTCTTAGCAAATATCCAAATGTTAACTCTAAACATCTCATGCTTTTAGTTTAAGATATCAATTGCTTGACTTAGTCAAGGAGTATAACATGTGCTAGTCTATCAGGATTAACAATATTCCATCTTGTTAATCCTATGACTAGAGATAATTTGGGTATAAACACAATTTTCACTTGATAGGAATCTCATCATCATAATCTCATCATGAATTCCATTATGTTGTGTTACATACTAAGGAATTCATTAAATAGTTTAAGATCTATATCAATTCATATGCAATGAATACCATATAATGAAAAATGCAATTTATTAATAATAAATGAGTACATCAAATGCCTAAGGTGATTGCCTTTAGGGCACCTCTCTAACAAAGTATCCACATTTTAACTCTAAAAATCTCATGTCTGCAAATTTTGACATCCACTGCTTGACTTAGTCCAAGAGTATAACATGTGCTAGTCTATCCACATCAAAAATGTTCTGCTTGTTAATGCTATGACTAAGGATAGTTTGGGTATAAACATAATTACATTGATGTAACTCAAAGTATACTCACAAGTGCATGAACCACAACAATATGACAATTTCACCCTCGAGGTTGATCTCCTTAATTATAGATTATCATTAGACTCTATAAATCAAAGCTAAACACTCCAATTCAATTTATAAGATTAATGATAAAACTAATTAAATTAGCTAAAAAATTGATATTAACTAATGAAAGCTAGATTACTTGAATTAATCGATATGATGAAAGCAGGTGTTTAGCTTCGCACCCCCAATCCCTTATTCCCCTTTTAACAATTAAGAACAATGAATAATAATTGTTGAAGCTTTCACTTTAATTCACTAATAAAACAATCTAATGTATTGAATAGTATCCAATCTCATTTTTAGGTCAAATTACATATGCTTAGTCTAATAACTTAATATTAATATTTTGCAAATCAAACAACTGTTGGCTAGCCAATCATCCACTTGAAATCATTAAGCACAATTGAAGAAAAGAAATCATTCATTCAATAAAATAAAAGGGTTAATACAAGGATTAGGTAGCTAAATATCAAATGCAAATTTAGCCTAGCATTGAAACTATAATGATCATATCAATATCAATAAATAAACTAATCATTGTAGTAGAAATAAAGAAAAGAAAACTAAGTTGCTCTTTGGAAATCAGCAAGAATCCAACTTTCAGACATATTGATCCCTAAATCTTTAAGATACACTTCAAACCAATCTTCAAGTATCAAAATAACTCCTCCCAATGATGAAAAGTTTGCTAGAATAAGATGATAAAGGTGACCTATGATTCTCTTTAGCCATCCAATCTCAAAAGTTGTAGAAAGTCTAAGTTCTCCTTAATTCTATAAAAAACTAAATTTATACTACTCAAAATTTTAGTTGCAATCCAACTCTAAAGATACAATGTTTCCCCTTTTAAAAATACTAGAAGAATCGCTAAAAATAAGCTCCCAACCAATCAGAATCAATTATCTAAGGTCTGGGCCCACTTGCATGAAATAAGTCTTTTGTCACATATTAGAGTCTACAACATCTTCAATCGTCATGCACGCGACAAGGGAGCACACCCACCATAGGGTTAACAAGGCACAAACATGTCATGCTCGCAATAGGGGATTGTTGCTTTGGCCTCGATGCACCCACGACAGAAAGATGGGCTTCAAGATCGTTATGCCCATGTTGATGCTTCAAATCTGCAAAAAGGTGCCACATGGGAGGAAAATGACATGCTTGTGATAGGGTCTCATAATCGTGATAAGGACAGTATGGCAAATTTTCTCATAGCTATGACATATCCTCACACACATGAGGATGCCCTTCACTCTTGCACAATTACTCTGTAACAGGAACACATTAGTTGACTCCCTCATGGGCACGACACATTGTCACACATGTCTTCTCCATGTCTGCATTATTTTATGCAACACCTATAGATACAAAAATAAATTACTAAGTACCTAAAACATGCAATTAAATATTAAAAATATGAATAAAAGCTATACTCAAAAGAGATATCAAATTTCCCTACACTTAAATGTTATTTGT
Organism: Triadica sebifera; assembly: GCA_023653625.1. Lineage (NCBI taxonomy): Eukaryota > Viridiplantae > Streptophyta > Magnoliopsida > Malpighiales > Euphorbiaceae > Triadica > Triadica sebifera. The sequence continues at coordinate 13,370,860 of CM042909.1, forward strand.
CCCCAAGTAATAACCATACTAAAAATAAGATGCAAAAGTAAACTAGCACGAAATAAAACATGAACATAACTAGACCAACTCACATGATCAGAATTTAACTTTGTTAATCTTAAAGCCTCACTAATGCACCCAACATGCTTAAATCAAAATCACATAAACCCATCAAGTTCAAAATAGGATTAATACTAATTTCAAGTCACATTTCGCAGAATAAGCTAATTTAATTATATCATTACCTTAAAAATATAGATTTAAGTACTTTAGCTAAACTACCAACTTCTGAATACCATAAACATTTAACAAGCCCATTTCCTTCTTTTTTTTAAGAAAACAAAAATTCTTTTTTTTTTTTTTTTCTAAAGTTACAATTTTTCCTCAAGTCATAATACACTTCCCATTTAACATCTTTTTACATTTTTTTTTCTTCTTTAAGAGAAGTACCTTACACACATTTAGGGTGCTTTGCATACTTATACCATTGGCTACTGGTAAAACAAGAATAGAGGAGTAGATATGGTGAATGTATTTTATGTTCCATCTCACTATTTTTGTAAACCCCTTTATTCATTTTATCTTTATAAGTGAGTGCATTTTATGTTTCGTCTCACTTGGTACTCATTAAGCATAATGTAATTGATATTTATCTATTAGTAACTTAACTAACTTACTAAAAACTATATCTTAAGGTAATATTATTCTTCAATTGGAATGTTCTCAAAAGCAACATATCATCAACATTAAATTCAACCCAAACTAAATCAATTGAATGTAATCCTAAAATAAGCATTCCATAACACTCATTCATTAACTTCTATAGAGAAAAACAACATAAACTCTAAGCATATGCGAAGGTAGGCTAATTTTTTTATTTATTTTTAAAAGAAGATAAACCTAACACGATTGACACCACCATAAAACTAAGAAAAAAAAATACAAATACCATAACATATTCATTCGCACACTTAATTCTGACATTGTCCCTAATGTCAAAGCAAATAGGAATGAACGAGGAAGCTTAAAAGGAAAAAAGTAATACTCTCATAAGGTGAAGAAAAGACCTCATGGTGATGGAGGTGATGGTGAATGAGAAGGCACTTGCATGTTTGAGAGCTCAATATATTGTGTCAATTTGAAGGTTTTGGAAATTTGGGGAAAAAGATAAATCATAATACATTTTGAACACTTTATTCATTCTTCATTTGTCCCCTAATCAATATTAGAGTTAAAAACTAACTAGAAACTCATAATGAAACAAAAATAAAACATAAACAAAATAAAAACTTAAAATTGTAGAAATAAACTTAAGTTGACTACCTAAAAGCACCACATTTATTGCTTAGGCAAGACATTGCTAATTTTAGTTCTAAACGGGGCGGGTGACCATCCCAAAACACTTATCAAAACTCAAAAATCCTTGTAACTTATTTTTTCTATTCTACAAGTTCAAGTCATAAACTAATTGTTGAACCTTGAGGAGTATTTTTGTTATTTTGATGATCACAAGTAATTGAGAAATTAGAAATTTAATATATTTTTATGTTCTAAGTGTTTTAGATAGGTTAAATATTTCTTAGACCACAAAGCAAGTTGATTCAAGTCTGTTGAACCTTGAGGATCTTGAGGGGTATTTCTGTCATTTTGATGCTAACAAATAAAATAGCAATAATGTATTTAACAATCTGTGTTCTAAGTTGTTGAACAGGATATATCTTGAATGAAATATGATGCAAGAATGAAAGACAAATTTTGAAGATCAAAATAGAAAGAAATAGCATATTCACGCCCTTGACTACTTATGTCATGCCCGTGATATAGCTTAGTGCCAACTCTCCAACATTCAATATTCACTGCTATGAAGGATCATACCAATCGTGAATGATCAAATCAGTCATGCTTGTGAAATAAGGACATGCCCATGAAACATGTCAAGTTCTTCTAGAGAGCTTCACGATCAGAGTCACCACTTGAACCATAGCTTGGAAAAATGTTCACGCCCATGATTAAACACTTCAAGTTCTTCTAGAAAGCTTCATGGCCAGAGTCACCACTTGGACCACGACTTGGAAGAAAATTCACAACCGTGACACATATAGTCACGCCCGTGAATGAGGACAGAGAAACATGTCAGACGCGAAGTTAAGAGTTGGCTCAACGACTATTGTTGCATTAAATGCACCAAAACGACTATAATTCGCTGAGAAAGTATAAATGCAAGTCATTTATGAATCCTAAGAAGTAGAACAACAATTACTTTGAATCTGAAATCTTGTTATAGCCATTGTGCATTAATACTTTCAACAAATCCTTTATTCCTTGTAAAAACCTATTCACTCATAATTTCTGATCATTATAGGTTGGTGAGTGTTTTCATTGTAATCTATTACTCAAGTGAGTTTGGGTATATTGGGTTAAGATTGAAACACTTGTTAAGGGTTTATTGTGTGAGCCATAACATACAAGGAATATGATTTATTGTGTGAGCCATAAAACACAAGGAAAAATTATGGGTTAGGTGTTAGCCATTGAGAGAAACACCATAGTTGGAAGTGAGCTTGTAAAACTCTATTGTAACACTTAGTGTGTTAGTAAAACTCCCAATTGAGATTGGGGAGAGGAGTAGGGTTTGTTAATACTCGAACCTCTATAAATCTTGTGTGTGATATCTCTTCATCCCTACTCTATTTAATTTTATTTTGCATTTAAAGTTAAGAAATTTTTATTTCATAACCAATTCAACCCCCCTTCTTGGTTCATTATTTGGGCAACAATTGGTATTAGAGACAAGTGTAGCATTAAAGCCTAAAAAGTGCTAGTAAAGATCAAGAAATGACCAATGAAGGATTCCAAAGTTTCAAGCCTTACTTTGATAGAGCAAACTACGCTCATTGGAAGTTCCGGATGGAGATATATCTCGATATTGAGGGAATTAAAGTTTGGGATAACGTTCGAAAAGAATGGACACCACCAATTAGGAGAGGAGTTGATGGTGAAGAAGAAATCCTTTCAATAGATGATTGGACAGAGCCTCAATGTAAAGCAAACTTCAAAAACAAAAAGGCAATGACAATTTAAGCTCTCTATCCATTGAAGAATGTGGCAGAATCCAACACTACCCTACCGCATATAATATGTGGAAAACATTAGAAAATTGTCAAGAAGGAACAAAGCAAGTTAAATCCAAGAAGATTCAACTTCTCACTTCAGAATATGAACTCTTCAAGATGAAATCCAATGAATCCATCACATATGACAAACCGTCTTCTAGCCATCATAAACGACATGAGAAAGCTTGTAAAGCACTTGAGTTTGGAAGATGTAAACAACAAAATTCTGAGAAGCCTTCCTCTCAAAAACTATGGTTCAAGAGTTTCTAGTATAGAAGAAGCCAATGAAGACATGAGCATCATAAATACCGATGTGCTTACTGGCAAACTTCTAACACATGAAATGACAGTAAAGAGAGAAAGAACTTGAAACTGAGCCAGAAAAAAGAAAGTCTCTAGCACTAAGAACCTCTACTTCAAAATCTCAAGAAGAAATTGAAGATGATGAAGAAAATAGTGATGATGCAAATGAGGACATTGCAATGCTCTCGAGAAGACTAAAAAGAATAATTGAATAAAGAATTGGCAACTCTCAAAACTTCAAACAAAGAAATCTCAAACACTCATCAAATGACTTTCAAAAGAATAAAGAGAAGGTAAAATGTTATAAGTGTGGGAAGAAAGGACATATCAAACTAGAATGTCCAAGGCTCAAGAAACACAAGAAAAAATATCAAAAAGATAATGGGGAGAAAGGTCACAAAGCCACATGGGATGATGAAAGCGCTTCAAGTGAAAAAGATGAAAATGAAGGTGAAGAGGTCAACTTATGCTTCATGGCTTTAGAAGATCACTTCACGGATGAGGTAGGTCCTCCTTACCCATATTCATTCAATAATGATAATAGTGATAATAATAGTGATAGTGAAGATGATGATGAGCAGAGTCTAATAGAAGTATTGAACTTAGAATTAGAAAAATATAGATGTAAATTCAATACTTATAAAAATAATATGTTAAATTTGAAAACCAAAATGGAAGTTTTAGAAAAGGAAAATCTTGAGCTTAAATCTTCTAATGAATCTCTTCAAAAATCATTAGATGAGTACTCCTCTAGAACCTCAACTAAATTCTTACTTAAAGAGAACAATGTTTTGAAAAAAGAAGTTAAGGAACTTAGAAACTCCATTTCAAAATTTCATAAAGGCAATGAGAGTTTAGATACTTTCATAGTGTCTCAAATACCACCTTTAATAAGACATGGTCTAGGATTTAATGTAACATCATCTTCCTCTCATAAGAGCACATTTTTTAAGTCAAGTGCACCTCATATCTCAACATTAGAAGTAATAGCCCTAAGGGCTAAGTGCACAACACACACTAAATCCTCTATTTATAAAAAGAATGATCAAGGTTCGGTTAGCCTAAGAAGGAAACCTCAAAAGGCCAATCATACTTTTATGTATAAGAGGCATGCACCTAGGAAAACACCAAGTCATCATACATATGCATGTCACTGCTCACCAACTCAATCTAATAGAATAATGGTAGCTAAAAGTATGGTAAAACTGAAAAACATGTTTAGAGCTAAACAATGTAATTATTGTATGAAATTTGGTCATATCAATAAACATTGTTGGATAAGGAAGGCTTATTGGGAACCTTCATGTGCTAACTCCCAAGGACCCAAGTTCATTTGGGTACCTAAAAACAATACTTAAACTGTAATTTTATAGGTATGCCTCAAGTCCACTATAAAAGAAAATGCTTGGCTTATGGATAGTGGATGCTCAAGGCATATGACCGGAAACAAAGAGCTATCCAATGACATTAAAAGTATTAATGGTGGTAAGGTAACCTTTGGAAATAATGCTACGGGTAAGGTAATTGGCATTGGGTCTTTTGGTATTAATAATACTACTTTTATTGAAAATGTTTTACTTGTTGATGGTTTGAAGCATAACTTGTTAAGTGTAAGTCAATTATGTGATAAAGAAAACCAAGTAATCTTTACCGCTAATGAATGTCTTGTAACCTCTTTTAGTGGTCAAGAGATATTCAAAGGAAGTAGAGATGTCAATACTTACATAATAGGCTTACACAAAATATCTAACCTTTCCTCCAAGTTTCTTATGACTACTAGTGATGAATCTTAGTTGTGGCATAGAAGGCTTGGTCATGGAATCATGGATTTAATTCAAAGACTTAGCAAAGGAGAGCTAGTAAGTGGACTACCAAAAGTCAAATTTGAAAAAGATAAGACATGTGAACCTTGCCAAAGAAGAAAACAACATAAGTCCTCATTCAAATCCAAAAATATTGAAAGTACCTCGAAGCCTCTACAACTTTTCCATCTAAATCTTTTTGGACCTACTAGAGTTGCAAGCCTAGGAGGTAAACACTATGATTTTTTCATCATCAATGATTACTCTAGATTCACTTGGGTAATTTTTTTAGCTCAAAAGAGTGATGCTTTTGAATCTTTTAAAAACTTTGCTAAGAGAGTTCAAAATGAAAAAGGCTATTTTATTTCAAAAATAAGAAGAGATCATGACAAAGAATTTAAAAATGAGAACTTTGAAAACTTTTGTCTAGAACATGGTATTTCACAAAAGTTTTCATCTCCTAGGACACCTCAACAAAATGGGGAAGTCGAAAGGAAAAATCGAACTTTAATTGAAATGGCTCGAACAATGCTCAATGAGTATGAGTTACCAACCTAATTTTTGGCCGAAGCCACTAATACTGCATGTTATATTTCAAATCGAGTTTTCAAAAGACCACTCTTAAATAAAAACTTCTTTTGAGTTATGGAATGGAAGAAAGCCCATGATATCATACTTTAGAGCATTTGGATGCAAGTGTTTCATATTAAATACCAAGGACAATCTTGGAAAATTTTCCTTTAAATCCGATGAAGGTATCTTTTTAGAATACTCCACCTCTAGCAAAGCTTATAGAGTCTTTATAAAAGGTCATTAAAAAATCTATACATGTTGTCTTTGATGAATCTAGTAAGCTTGATCTTGTGAAAGGTAGTGTTCTTGATGATATCGTACGTACAATGGAAAAGCTCGATCTTGATTATAAGAAAGATGAAAATGATCAAGAAAACCCATATCAAGATTACTTTCTACCTTAAGCTCAAGCGCAAGACAAATAAGAGCTTCCAAAGGAGTGGAAAATGACAAAAGATCACCCCAAGGATCAAATCATTGGTGATCCTACTAAAGGAGTAAGCACTAGATCTCATCTCAAACTTTTAAATTCTAACCTTGCTTTTGTCTCTCAAATTGAGCCTAAAAATATTGATGAGGCTTTTAATGTTGAATATTGGGTGATTGCTATGCAAGAGGAACTCAACCAATTTGAGAGGAGTAAGGTGTGGATCTTAGTTCCTAGACCCAAAAAGCATCCAATCATTGGAAGAAAGTGGGTATTTAGAAATAAACTAGATGAACAAGGTTCAATAACTAGGAATAAGGCTAGGTTAGTTGCAAAGGGTTATAATCAAGAAGAAGGAATAGATTATGATGAGACCTATGCTCCAGTAGCTAGATTATAAGCCACAAGAATGCTTTTAGTATTTGCATGCCATATGAATTTTAAACTCTTTCAGATGGATGTCAAAAGTGCTTTTTAAATGGTTTTATAGAAGAAGAAGTTTATGTAGAACAACCACCGGGTTTTGAACGCCATAACTTGCCCAATCATGTTTTTAAACTTTCAAAAGCTTTGTATGGTCTGAAACAAGCTCCAAGAGCTTGGTATGAAAGACTAAGTTCTTTCCTTTTAGAAAATAATTTTTCAAAGGGAAATTTTGACACAATATTATTTACTAAAAAGCATAAGCATGATATTCTAATTATTCAAATTTATATTGATGACATCATATTTGGGTCTATTAATGAATTGCTTTGCCAAGAATTTGCTAAGTGTATGACTAGGGAATTTGAAATGAGCATGATGGGTGAGCTTAAGTTCTTTCTTGGTCTACAAATAAAACAAAGCAATGAGGGCATATTCATCAACCAATCTAAGTATGCCAAAGACTTATTCAAGAAATTTGGAATGGAAGGATGCAAAAATGCCAAGACTCCTATGAACACCTCAACAAAATTGGATAAAGACGAAAAGGGTAAGAGCATTAATGAAAAGATCTAGAGAGCTATGATCGGATCACTCTTATATTTTACTGTCTCTAGGCCAGATATAATGTATAGTGTATGCTTATGTGTTAGATTTCAATCATATCCTAAAGAATTACATTTGAATTATGTGAAAAGAATCTTAAAATATTTAAATGGCACATTGCATCTAGTTTTATGGTATCCTAGAAATTCATCCTTTCATATCATAGGATATTTAGATGCAGACTATGCTGAGAGTCTCTCGGATAGGAAGAGTACTTCAGGCACTTGTCACTTTATTGGTGAATGCTTAGTTTCTTGGTTTAGAAAGAAACAAGTTTCAATTGCTCTTTCTACTGCTGAAGTGGAATATGTGGCAGCAGGACGTTGTTGTACTCAAATCCTATGTATGAGACAACAACTTAAGGATTATGGTCATAGTTTGGACCATATACCTATCAAATGTGACAATACAAGTGCCATAAATCTATCTAAGAATCTCATTCAACACTTTAGAAGCAAGCATATTGACATAAGACATCATTTTCTTAGAGATCATGTTCAATATGGAGATGTTGAATTAGAATTTATCGATACAAACAATCAATTGGAAGATATTTTCACCAAGTCTCTTAATGAAAAAAATTTAACTTCATAAGAAGAGAGCTTGGTATGCTTGATGGATTAATCCTATCTTAAGCACGATTGTCAAAATTGCCAAACCTTGAATGTTAATTTTCCTTCATATGTTGTTTATTGTTATCTAATCTTTTAAGGTATGAAGTGGTTAACATGATAGGAATATATGTTATAAGGCATAGAAGCATATTAGGAATCTTTAGTCTTATTTTAGACTTAGCTTTATTTATTAAAGATTTAAGGAAACTCATGCCCGTGACAAAAATTCATAGCCGTGATCATAATCGCTAAAAGTTCTAGTAGCTTTCATGCCTTGCTTCACGACATTCTTCACGGTTGGAGGTAGTGAAGACTATGTATCACACCCTTAACTCTTTTCTTTCACTCCCGTAAAACTCTTCATTCACGCCCATGACACTTTTTCACGACCGTGAATATAAACATCAAATAATTACAGAACCATCCACGCTTTGTTTCACATGTTGCTTCACGGTCAGAAGTAGTGAAGATTACACTTCACGACCGTGACTCATTTTTTCACCACTGTGAAATTCATAAGTAACGCCCATGACTATTTAATGTCACGACCATAAACCGATTCGTATCCTTTGTCGCGGCTAGAGCGCCTCTTCAATAAACTGTGACCACGACTATTCACGCTCGTGATGGAAGATTCATGGCCGTGAATATGTCGACTATAAAATAGAATTTTACAATTTCTTCTCATTCTCAACCTTAAAAATTCTCTCAATTAAAGCTTTCATTCATTATCTCTCACAAAATTCGGCCTCCTCATATTCTTTTCCATCTATAAAATCCCTCAAAACTCTTTCTTTTTGAAAAATCACAACATCTCAAAGTTGTTCTCAAAATCCCTAGTCAGAAAATCACTCTCCAAAATCCTTTTCCAAGATTATCAATGGAACTCGGCTCATCAAAAGGCACAAAGAGAAAATCCCATGCTCTGAGACACTACACAAACTACCTTCTCAACATTATTTTAGAGCATTGTCATCCGAGATATGTGGTTCTTAAGAAAAGGCCCCAACTTTCATCTCGTTCCTTCGAATGGAATGTTGTCAGTACTCTCAGACTTGAGATAAACATGATGGAACAATTACAAGCTTGTCATCTTAAGGAATTTATGGATATTCGTCGGCCAATGCTAAGGGAACCAACTCTCGAGTTCCTTAGCACTTTGCAAGTTTCTCCCATCGGAGCAATCAAATTCCAACTCTGTAAGCATCCGAACACTTTCACAGCAATGGAGTTTGGCACAATCTTCAAACTTCCCTCAGATGGTATTCTTAATGAGAGTGAGGTGGAATTCTATGCCAATCTGGCATGGACTCATTTTGGTTTGGATTACAGTTGGGATGTGAAGAAGACTAAGAGCACCCATCTTCGGTCTCCCGTGCATAAATATTTACATAGGTTTCTTACCTATAGTATCTTTGCAAAAGGCGATAGCAATGGTGCAATTCAAAAATCAAAGCTTTTCCTATTGGAGATGGCATGTAGAGGTCTAACGGTGGCTCTGTCTCGTAGGTTTACAAATCATCTTCTCTCAATTGCAACAAAGCCATCGGGAGATATCTTGATTGGTGGGTATGTGACTCACCTTCCAATTGAGCTTGGGTATCTAAAGCTCGATGAGAATAATTTCATCCTTATTCCAGAACATCCTCGAGACGGGCTAGATGTCGAGTCTTTTACAAAGATGGGAGCAGTTGTTCGCATAATCTATGAGAATAATGTCTATTACCGCTTCACCACTCCAGCTGGTGAACTGGATTGGGAAGACCAGGATTCAGATGAATTCAAAGTTGGACTCCAAGGAATCTAGCAAAGAAAATGAGCCCGAGTCGAGACAACTACCTAGAAGTTGAGCAAGAGGTTGGTCAATCATTGGCCTCTACACTTAGCTTGGCACAATATGTGGCTAATCTTTTAGCACATCGCTTTGACCTATTGCAGGCTTCCATCGATGAGAGGTTGGAAAATCTCAAAGATTTCATGGAATCTTGTATAGATAGCCTCGAGGTGGAAGTAGCAAGCCTTAGAGATGGTCTGTCAGGCTTAAAGCCTAATTAGAGTCCTAACTTGTTCATTTTTTATGTACTAGTTTTATTTTTATGAATGTAGGACTTTAATTTATTTTTTTAAAACTTTGTAATTCTTCTATTTCGTTTAATATAATTACATCATTAACATTTTATGGTTTATTTTATTGATGACAAAAGAGGGAGAACCTAGCAATATATGCAAATGTGTAGTAAAAGGAAAATGTGTTGTATAACATATAAATAGCATATACTTTGCATATATTTAACTAGTTAAGCCAACAAGATTGATATACTTATAATATACCTCACATATACTTTGCAAATAATTAACTAGTTAAGCAAATAAGTTGATATACTTAGAATATACCTCACATATACTTTGCATATACTTAACTAGTTAAGCAAACAATTTGATATACTTTGAATATACCTCGCATATACCTAACTAGTTATCAAAGATCCATGCTATAAGTCGTTCAATTTTTGCATTCTATTATTTTTTTTAAGCATCTTTTGAGGGGGAGACTTCTCAAAAGTACATATTACTAGATTATTTGTCACCATCAAAAAGCGAGAGATTGTTGAACCTTAAGGACATTGAGTGGTATTTCCGTCATTTTGATACTAACAAATAAAATAGCAATAATGTATTTAACAATCTGTGTTCTATGTTGTTGAACATGATATATCTTAAATAAAATATGATGCAAGAATGAAAGACAAATTTTGAAGATCAAAATAAAAAGAAATAGCATGTTCACGTCTGTGATATAACTTAGCGCCAACTCTCCAACATTCAAAGTTTATGGCTATGAAGAATCAAACCAACCGTGAATGATCAAATCAGTCAAGCCCATGAAATAAAGACACGCTCATGAAACTGTTAGGTTTTGAAGAATGAATCATATTCATAAACGCATCGGAAAAATAAAATTTTCAAAACCCAAAACAAAAGATCATACTTGTACCATTAAAACTAATTTATATAAATATAAATGTTAAAAATTATACCTTGTAATTTCTTATTTGTTCTTCAAACCTTCACTTTGTTTGATTGTAGCAAACCACAACAATCCACACTAGGATGTCTCTAATGATAATCCATGCGAAGAATGAAGAAGAAACTATCAAAAGCAATAGTTTGAACAAATTCAAAGTACTAGCATTGAAAGTGTTCTTGAGAGAATTTTGTTGTCTAAAAAATATTTTTTTTCACAAAAAAATATTTTCATGTCTATTTTCTGTCATTTGATGTATTTTCTATTTTAATCAAATTAAAAAAAAAAGATGAAAAGTTAAAAATGGAGAAAAGGGAAATGAATGAATAGTAATTGGCCATAATTGGCCTAATTAAGGCCAAAATCTGCCGTTGGCCAACGGGTGGGAGGCAGCAGTGCGCTGGGCCTACTGTGGGCTACTGCTGGGTAGCCCAGCTGGCCTGTTAGGTAGACCAGCACCCTGCCTAGCCCGCACAGGCTCGTATGGGCCCGTGACCCTCCCGAACGATTTTTTCGTGCGATCTCATCGCGATCCATCCAGAAATAATTCTCTCATATTCTGGATCCTATCCAAGACCATTTTACTCATTCTCCATATCTTCAATGCATGTGACCCATTAGGTTCCCAGTTATGTTGGTCACTTAAATTAACAATTAATTTAAGCAGGTCAAGAGCAGTATCTAGCAACACATCATGACCCCCAATTGACCAGAAAGTCAGTGGTTTGACTACGAGCCTTTCCATAGATAATTTTCGTGCAATTATTCCTTTCACCATTCTATACGCCACTTGGTTCAGAGTATGCACATGTGTTAACTCCCACTAGCCTGACTACATCACGTATAGTCCAAGTAATGGTAGTCCTTGTCCTTGAGGCTCATTACTCTTATTAGATATGTCATTGAAGACTATCTTTATGACATTTCCACTCCAGCCAGAGATTCCCTAGTAATGACCATGATAAGAGGCCATGGGCATACACTCATTCTATCAAGAGTGGTGAATCATTTATCGGTTACCCAATTACCTTCGAATACTTCAAGCTGTATCCAATCACCACCCTATGAGCTACCTTTCTGAGGCAACAAGGAATAGTGTCAAAATACAGAATCAATATTCAAGATATCCTTGAGTACCTCAAGTTTAAGGATACTTGCACCATTGCTATGATGAGACTATTATTGACATTTCAATAGATTATCCATATGATTGTCTCATAGTTGGTCATCCAATGTACTTAGCTACACTTAGCAAGCATCCACATGTTAACTCTAAACATCTTATGTTTATAGATTATGAGATCTATTACTCGATCCAATCAAGGAGTGTAACATATGCTAGTCTGTCTGGATTAATAATGTCTCATCTCATTAATCCTATGACTAGGGATAATTTTGATACTAACATAATTACACATGATAAGAATCTCAATATCATAATCTCATCATGATTTTCGTCATGTTATGTAATGAATCAAGGACTTCATTAATTGATTTAAGATCACTTATCAATTCATATATCAAATGAACATCAAATTAATGAAAAAGCCTTTTATTAATCAAATAAATTTGTACAATAAGTGCTAAAGGTGATTGCCTTTAGAGAACTTCTCTAACAAGCTCCCACTTGCACTAAAGCCAATCGCCTTTGTATTTAATTCCATAGGCGAGTACATGAGAATCATATTTCTTTTGGGGAAGTGCTTAGTTAAAGGATCAACAATATTCTAATTAGTGGGCACTCTTTCTATCTTTACATCATTCCTACCAATGATTTTCTAATCAAATGGTATCTTCTGAGTACATGGCATATCAAAAGCATCTCGATGATAGTAAGATGGCAAGCTGCATTATGCATGCTACTATGTTAGCTGAGTTGCAAAAGCAGCATGAGACTATGAATGCTAATTCCATAGTATACCATCTAAGAGAGCTTTTTGATGAGTAAACACGTTCCGAAAGGTTCAAAACTTCAAGGTTGCTCTTCCGCACTAAAATGGTTGAGGGGACATCTCCAATGCAATATGCATTGAAGATGAATGGCTATATTGAGAGGTTGGCCACCTTGGGATTTGTGATGGACCATGAATTAAGTATTGATTTAATTCTAACTGGTTTGTCTGATAGTTATTCACATTTTGTGCTTAACTATAGGATGAACCAAATCTCTACCACTATTCCTGAGTTGATTAACTTGCTTAAAATAGCTGAGCCATCTGTCAAAAAGGACAGTAAGGCTGTGATGCTGATGGACTCTTCAAGTTCTAAAAGGAAGAACCTTAAAAAGAAGAAGAAGTCCATGAAGCCTAAGGGAGGCATGGCCAAGAAGAAGGCCAAGGAGATTGCTCCAAAAGAAACATGCTTCCATTGTGGCAAGGATGACCATTGGAAGAGAAACTACAAGGCTTACTTGGAGTCCTTGAAGAAGAAGGCATCTGATGCTCCATCTACTTCAGGTATTTGTTTCATTGAAATTAATATTGTTTCCAATAATAATATATGGACATTAGATACCGGTTCTGGCTCACACATATGCACTGATATGCAGAGCCTAAGTAGACAGCTCAATAAGGGAGAGTCAGACCTACGCATTGGAAATGGAGCAAGGGTTGCTGTAATATCCGCTAATTTAGATTTTTGAGTCGCACGTGTTGCAACATTGACGTGTGTGACCGATTGGAGTCTAAATTCGGATTTTTACAATAATTGATTAAGAAATGGTTAAACTAAATAATAAATGTCTAAATAAGTGATTATACAGTTTAAAGAAGTTGATTTATGGTAAAGGACTAAATTGCAAAATTTGATAAGTTTTGGGGTCAATTTGCAATTTACCAAAAATTGGAAGATTTATGAGATTAATGGCTAATTAACTTAAGAAATTTGGACATTTAAAATTGGGTTGGCCGACCATGATATTAAAGGAAGATGATTTGTAGCACTCCCTTACCCTACTAAACATTAATAGGATATGGAAGTGCTAATAATCTTTTTTTTTTTTTTACAACCAATGTACAAATCATTCTAATAATTTTTTTTTCCGAGTTTATTATTAGCAAAATATTTATTACTATTTTTTTTCATTTAAATATATAACTAGTGGTGGAAATAGTTTGATTTAATTGAACTCATGGAATTAAACCATAATATTTAGAGACAATACTAGATTTATAAAATTACAAAATTCATTCCTTATAAATCCTAAATGCCACAAACTCACATAAAAAAAAGGTTCTTAGAATTTAATTTTTACAACATAATTTTCAAAACATACAAAAAGAACTAGACTGCTGCAATCTGATCTTGGGGGTTTCCTCTTCTTCGGTCGCCCTATCGGAACAACTACTTCTATTTATCTGCGCGTGAAACACACGCGCTAAGCTTCTAGCTTAGTGGTACGTTTGACAACTATTCAATAATTACATAAATAATTCTAAAATAAAATTTTTGAAACTATAATTAATTTATTAAGCATGCCAAATATCAATTAATAATAAAACCATTCTCCATGCAAAAATATTTAATTCATCAATTATGACATTTCATTCATTAAGCATGCTTGAAATTTCTTAAGAATTCAAGATATAAAATTCACAATATCAATTTCATAATTCACATTTTTTTTTGTTATTCATTTAATAGCTACGACATCTTAGACAGGAACTAAACACTAGATACAGGGTTTCTGCTTTCTGCCAGTATACTCGGCGCCCATATAATTATTTTATAACTCGGCATTTACCGCCTATATTTCCAATAATAACTCAGTACATTTTTGGTGCCTACGTAATTTTTGAACTCAACACTATTTCTTAGTGCCTATGTAATTTCAACTCAGCACTATTTCTTAGTACCTACTTAAATTAAATCTCAGCACTATTATTTTTCGTGCCTACATTTCTACCCTTTTATTGGCATGCCAACTTATCCTAATTTCTAGTTCTCGACTAGATGTTATAGGGCTTAAATTACATTTGTTACCTTTATTAATATTTACATAAATTATATAGAGAACATTAATGTAAACTCCATATAAATGCAATAATTCACATTCAATATTTTACAACCTCATACTAGCTCATTCAATCATTATAATTATAAGAAAAATTCAATTAATATATTTTATGTCACATAAATTCACAATCAACATATTTCTTCTAGCTGTCCTATTCTGGACAGTATTTCTTCCTTATGATACTCTGTATTTTTCGTCTATTGTTAGACAGATTCTAAACATATGATCAACTAACAAAATATAGGTACATGTCTTATCATTAATTTTCAACTAGAATCACATTAAAAGACATTTTGTAGCAAAAGTTATAAATTTTCTCCTAAGCTACATTCACTGCAATCTGCCCAGTATTTTACTGGACATAATTATGCCTTATTTTACTCTGTCATTTTAATCCATTTTTTTATGGAATTGGAACAAGTGATCAACTAGAAATATTTAGATACATGTATTAAATTTAATATACAACTAGAATCATATTAAAATGAATTTTTTAGCAAAAGTTACCAATTTTCTCCAAAACTATGTTCACTACAATCTGCCCAGTATTTTACTGGACAGAATTATGCCTTATTTTGGTCTGTATTGTTCATTCCTTTTTCGATGGAAATTGGACAAGTGATAAACTAACCAAATATAGGTACATGTCTTATCTTTCATTTCCAACTAGAATTACATTAAAAAGAATTGTGTAGTAAAAGTTATGATTTTTCCCCTAAGCTACGTTCATTTCAAATCTGCCCAGTTTTGTTTTTTGAACAGATTTCTAGGTCAATGTTGAGTCACGTTTTCACCTAATTTAAGGCATATTCATGTCCAATGGTCTGAATAAAAGTTCAAGACCTGTCTTAACTTTCCAACCCAATAAGAATCACTTTTAAATGATTTCCAGAACTCAAGTTATGATCAATACACTATACACTGTTCATAAGACGAATTTTTCAGCACATCAATTAAATCATACAATTTCCATTTTTGCAACAACCTCATATTCTAGTTTTTATTTTCATATTCATTGCATCATTTAATCACCACTTAATTTTTCAATCAATTATTCAGAATTTCATACACATCACAAAATTAAAATCAATATTTTTATATATTGAATTTTTGCCAAATATACATACCTCAAAATTTCACTTCTCTTTGATGATTTTGCCTTAATCCCTTTTTTTTTCCATCTAATCTTAGCTTGAATTGAAGAAAGAAAAAGAAGACTAATTGGGGGAGGAGAGTCACGGCCAAAGAAGAAGAAAAGGGAGAGAAAATGGGTTTGGTCAAGATGAAAAAGAAGAATGATAAAAAAAATGGAAATTTGACTTTTTATAGTTGGATTAGGTGGGTGGTTAGGATTAATGGTTAATCTTGCTTCCCATTGGTCCATTAATTTTAATCACTCTTAATTTATCTTAATTAAAAGAATATTCCTTTCCTTAGATAAAGAATATTCCAGTTTTATGCCTTCTTATAATTTATGTGCTAAAAATACTGAAATTTCTAATTTCGTTCAGTGAAAAATTATTTTTTTTCTCAATTTTAATTCCAAACTTCAAAATTCTCAATTAATAATATCCAAAATATTTTCTCCCATATTATTATTATTTTAATTTATTTCTTTCATGTCCAAATTTAGACCCAACCGGTTTGGCGTGCCAGATTTCGCTCAACCGCGACCGTGACCTAAATTATCGGGTATTACAATTTTCCCCTCCTTAAAAAAAATTTCGTCCTCGAAATTTACCTTTTTAACTGGTGTGGAATAATTGTGGATACTGGGCTTTCATGACCTCTTCATTTTCCCAAGTCGCTTCTTCTAAATTATGATTTTTCCACAGAACCTTTACCAATGGTACTTTCTTGTTCCATAGCTCCTTCATTTCTCGAGCTAGAATTTCCTCTAGCTCTTCTTCATAAGTTAGATCTGGTCGTATCTCTATAGGTTCTGCTGATATGATATGAGATGGATCTGATCGATATCTTCTCAACATGGACACACGGAATACATTATGAATCTTGTCTAACTCTGGTGGTAAAGCTAATTTGTACGCCATAGGACCTATGCGTTCAAGTACCTCATAAGGTCCAATGAACCTTGGACTCAACTTTCCCTTCTTTCCAAATCGGAAAATCCTTTTCCAAGGTGAGACTTTTAAGAATACCTTATCACCGACTGTATACTCAATATCCCTCCTTTTCAAATATGCATATGATTTCTGTCTATCAGCAGCAGCTTTCAGCCTATCTCTTATTACTCTCACTTTTTCCTCTGTCTGCTGTACTAGATCTGGACCCACTACTTTTGTTTCACTAAGCTCAGTCCAACATAAAGATGTTCTACATTTCCTCCCATCCAAGGCTTCATATGATGCCATACCGATACTGGCTTGGTGACTATTATTGTAGGCAAATTCTATCAATGGAAGATGTTTGTCCCAACTGCCTTCAAATTCTATCACACAACTCCTCAACATATCTTCCAATATCTGTATGACCCTTTCTGATTGTCCATCTATTTGTGGGTGAAAAGTTGTGCTGAAATTGAGTCGAGTACCCATGGCTTGATGCAAACTTTTCCAGAATTTTGAAGTGAACCTCAAGTCTCGATCTGAAATGATTGAAATTGGCACACCATGTAAACGAATTATCTCATTAACATAGATATCTGCCAAACGGTTAAGTGGATAATCCATCTTGATCGGTAAAAAATGAGCTGATTTAGTGAGCCGGTCCACCACTACCCATATTGAATCAGGCCTCTTTTGTGTCAAAGGCAAACCAGAAACAAAATCCATTGTAACTCTTTCCCATTTCCACTCCAGAATTGAAATTGACTGCAATAATCCATTTGGTACTTGATGCTCAGCCTTCACTTGCTGACAAGTTAAACATCTGGTAGTATACTCAGTGATATCTCTTTTCATTCCTGGCCACCAGTAATATGCCTTCAAGTCATGATACATTTTGTTGCTTTCTGGGTGCATTGCATAAATAACATTGTGAGCTTCCTTCAAAATATCTTGTTTCAATTCTGGTATGTCTGACACACATAACCTGCCCTTTTGCCTTAAACTCCCATCTAAATCAATAGTAAATTCTGGTTTTTCACCCTTTTTCACCATTTCAAAGATTTCTTTTAATTTCGTGTCCTGTTTCTTATTGTTCTTTACTTGTTGGATCAATGTGGGTTAAATCCGCAATTCTGCCCAAATAATATATAAATAAATTATTATTTCATTTTTTTTTATTTTCGCTTAATAATTTAAGTTTTAACATTTACCTGCAAGAGTTTTTCTACTTAAAGCGTCTGCTACAACATTGGCCTTACCTGGCTGATAATCAATGATACAATAGTAGTCTTTGATTAATTATAGCCATCGCCTCTGTCTCAAATTGAGTTCCTTTTGTGAAGGCAAATATTTCAGACTTTTATGGTCTGTATAGATATAACATTGCTCACCATACAGGTAGTGTCGCCATATTTTCAATGCAAACACAATGACTGCTAGTTCCAGATCTTGTGTTGGATAATTTCTCTCATGAGGCTTCAGTTGTCTGGAAGCATAAGCAATCACTTTACCTTCTTGCATTAATACACAACCCAAACCATTAAGGGAAGCATCATTGTACACCACAAAATCTTTTTCTACAGTAGGTTGTGTCAACACTGGTGCCTCTGTCAACATTTTCTTCAACTTATCAAAGCTAGTCTGGCATCGGTCTGTCCACTCAAATTTGGTCTCTTTTCTAAGTAATTTTGTCAGTGGTGAGGCTATCATTGAGAATCCTTTCACAAATCTCCGATAATAACCAGCCAAACTAAGAAAACTTCTCACCTCTGTCACATTCCGAGGCGGTTTCCAGTTAAGGATTGCCTCTACCTTACTGGTGTCAACTCTGATCCCATCGGCTAAGACAATATGCCCTAGAAAGGCCACTTCATCTAACCAGAATGCACATTTTGACAACTTTGCATACAATTGATTCTCTCTCAAGGTATGAAAGACAATACGAAGATGTTGATTATGCTCTTCTCTGCTTCTGGAGTACACCAAGATATCATCTATGAACACCACCACAAACTGGTCCAAATAAGGCCTAAAGATTCTATTCATTAGATCCATAAATGTTGCTGGGGCATTTGTTAGGCCAAAAGGCATTACTAAGAACTCATAATGACCATACCAAGTTCTAAATGCTATTTTTGAAATGTCTGATTCTTTAATTCTCAATTGGTGATAACCTGATATGAGGTCAATTTTAGAAAATACCCCAGCTCCTTTCAATTGATCAAACAGGTCATCTATTTTCGGCAAGGGATATCTATTCTTAATTGTCATCTTGTTCAATTGATGATAATCAATGCACAAACGAAAGGTGCCATCTTTCTTTTTCACAAATAGAACCGGAGCACCCCAAGGTGAGACACTAGGCCTGATAAACCCTTTCTCTAACAACTCTTGCAACTGCACTTTTAATTCTTTTAGTTCAGCAGGTGCCATTCTGTAAGGAGTGATTGATATCGGGCCTGTGCCTGGCAAAACATCCATGGCAAACTCTATCTCCCTGACAGGTGGTAACCCTGGCAAGTCCTCAGGGAAGATATCTGGATATTCACATACTGTAGGAATCTCCCTGAGATCTAGACTTTCTCTCTTGGTATCTACAATATGTGCCAAAAATGCTTCACATCCTTTTTTTATAAGCTTACTTGCCTTCATCACAGAAATGACATTAGTCAAGTATGGTCGGTTCTCGCCTAGGACAATCACGTCATCCTGCCCTGAATTCTTGAAAGTCACTCTCCTATATTGACAATCCACCACTGCCTTATGCTGAGTTAACCAATCCATCCCCAAGATTGCATCAAATTCACGAAATGGCAACTCTATTAGGTCAGCTGGAAATTCTACATTCTGAGCTTTGATTGGACTGTTTTTATAAACTCGACTAACTTTCACTCTATGACCCAAATGATTTGTCACTAATATATCACAATCTAATTCCTCTGCTACCATATTCCCCTGACTAGGTGGTGACATGCATAAATATGAATGTGTAGAACCCGGATCTATCAGTGCAAATAAATCAGTATCATAAAGAGAAAATTTACCGATAATGACATTCGGGGCATCCTGCTCCTCACGAGCTTTCATGGCATATGCTCGGGCTGGGGCTCGACTACCTTCTGCTCTATTCACTGATTCTGATATACTCTGCCCAATCCTGCGCTTCTAGACTGTCCATGTCCCCTACCTCTGCCTCGAGTGACATTCTGAACCTGCACTGATACTACACCACCTATACCTCTTCCTCTGGGGCAATCTTTCAGTTTGTGCTCTGTAGATCCACAACGTAAGCATGCTCCAGTAATCAACCAGCAATCACCTGCATGTAATCTCCCACAATGTTGACATATGACATATATGAATTTCTTGTTACCAGAAGCTGGTGCATTAGCTATAGACCCCTCTGGCCTCAACTGTTGGCTTTGTCTAGCTGAAAAATTTGATCTAACACCCCGTGACTGGAAAAACCTAGGCACTGTTCGTCTCCTTTTTCCTGATGTCTGGGCCATGCTAATTGTCGGCCTTCGTGGTGGCTCTTCTATCCTCTTTCTCTTTGACTTCTTTTCCACACTGATGGCTGAGGATACTAGTGTAGCAAAATCCTCAAGCTGAAGGGTGGTCACCATATTCCCAATATCATCATTAAGCCCATCCTCAAATCTACGACATCTGTCTGCCTCATCTGCAATGATTCCAGTCGCATATTTACTTAGTCGGGTGAACTCCATCTCATATTCAGCGACTAACATGTTTCCTTGCTTCGAGTCTTGAAACTCCCTTTTCTTTTCATTCACATAAACCCTAGGCACATACTTCTTATTAAATTCTGCCTTGAAGAAATTCCAAGAAGGTGGTTTCGGTGTCTGGGGCTTTGATAAAATTGATTTCCACCAGTCATAGGCATGATCTTTTAAAAGGGACACTGCATATCTGACCTTTTGTTCCTCTGGACATCAAGTTCCTCAAACACCCTTTCTGTGGACTCCATCCAAAACTCTGAAGCTGCTAGGTCATCCTCCCTCCTTCCCATAAAATCTGTGGCCCCATATTTTCTCAGCTTATCAATCCGGGGTTTTGGCTAAGGTGGTGGAGGAGGTGGAGCTGGTTGTGGAACTGCTTGTACTATCCGTTGCAACAAGTTTGCTATCTGTTCCATAAGAGGCTCATGTCCCAAATTAGCCCGTCCCTCTGCTCTCGGAGGAGCTACTACACTCGGTCCGGAATCTCTTACTGATTGAGGTTGTCTGAGATTGGTTGAGTCTGAAAGGCTATTACTCAGTTCATCTTCTGAGAAATCTTGTTCCGATCCCGAATCCATATCTACCTATAAACCAGAAGAAGGGACCCAAGTCAGATAATTGCAGCATTTTATACATATGCATGAGACACAAATTCTATTTTACACCCACTGATTAAGAATCAATTAGCCTGGACTCTGATACCACTAAATGTAGCACTCCCTTACCCTACTAAACGTTAATAGGATATGGAAGTGCTAATAATCTTTTTTTTTTTTACAACCAATGTACAAATCATTGTAATAATTTTTTTTTTCCGAGTTTATTATTAGCGAAATATTTATTACTATTTTTTTTCATTTAAATATATAACTAGTGATGGAAATAGTTTGATTTAATTGAACTCAAGCAATTAAACCATAATATTTAGAAACAATACTAGATTTATAAAATTACAAAATTCATTCCTTATAAATCCTACATACCACAAACTCACATAAAAAAAAAGGTTCTTAGAATTTAATTTTTACAACATAATTTTCAAAACATACAAAAAGAACTAGACTGCTGCAATCTGATCTTGGGGGTTCCCTCTTCTTCAATCGCCCTATCGGAACAGCTACTTCTATTTATCTGCGCGTGAAACGCACGCGCTAAGCTTCTAGCTTAGTGGTATGTTTGACAACTATCCAATAATTACATAAATAATTCTAAAATAAAATTTTGAAACTATAATTAATTTATTAAGCATGCCAAATATCAATTAATAATAAAACCATTCTCCATGCAAAAATATTTAATTCATCAATTATGACATTTCATTCATTAAGCATGCTTGAAATTTCTTAACAATTCAAGATATAAAATTCACAATATCAATTTCATAATTCACATTTTTTTTTTCTGTTATTCATTTAATAGCCCACGACATCTTAGACCGGAACTAAACACTAGATACAGGGTTTCTGCTATCTGACAGTATACTCGGCGCCTACATAATTATTTTATAACTCGGCGTTTACCGCCTACATTTCCAATAACAACTCAACACATTTTTGGTGCCTACGTAATTTTTGAACTCAACACTATTTCTTAGTGCCTACGTAATTTCAACTCAGCGCTATTTCTTAGTGCCTACTTAAATTAAATCTCAGCACTATTATTTTTAGTGCCTATATTTCTACCCTTTTATTGGCATGTCAACTTATCCTAATTTCTAGTTCTCGACTAGATATTATAGGGCTTAAATTACATTTGTTACCTTTATTAATATTTACATAAATTATGTAGAGAACATTAATGTAAACTCCATATAAATGCAATAATTCACATTCAATATTTTACAACCTCATACTAGCTCATTCAATCATTATAATTATAAGAAAAATTCAATTAATACATTTTATGTCACATAAATTCACAATCAACATATTTCTTCCAGCTGTCCTATTCTGGACAGTATTTCTTCCTTATGATGCTCTGTATTTTTCATCTATTGTTAGACAGATTCTGAACATATGATCAACTAACAAAATATAGGTACATGTCCTATCATTAATTTCCAACTAGAATCACATTAAAAGGCATTTGGTAGCAAAAGTTATAAATTTTCTCCTAAGCTACGTTCACTGCAATCTGCCCAGTATTTTACTGGACAGAATTATGCCTTATTTTACTCTGTCATTTTAATCCATTTTTATATGGAATTGGAATAAGTGATCAACTAGAAATATTTAGATATATGTATTAAATTTAATATACAACTGGAATCATATTAAATTGAATTTTTTAGCAAAAGTTACCAATTTTCTCCAAAACTACGTTCATTACAATCTGCCCAGTATTTTACTGGACAAAATTATGCCTTATTTTAGTCTGTATTGTTCATCCCTTTTTTGATGGAAATTGGACAAGTGATAAACTAACCAAATATAGGTACATGTCTTATCTTTCATTCCAACTAGAATTACATTAAAAAGAATTTTGTAGTAAAAGTTATGATTTTTCCCCTAAGCTACGTTCATTTCAAATCTGCCCAGTTTTATTTTTTGAACAGATTTCTAGGTCAACGTTGAGTCACGTTTTCACCTAATTTAAGGCATATTCATGTCCAATGGTCTGAATAAAAGTTCAAGACCTATGTCTTAACTTTCCAACCCAATAAGAATCACTTTTAAATGATTTCCAGAACTCAAGTTATGATCAAAACACTATACACTGTTCATAAGACGAATTTTTCAGCACATCAATTAAATCATACAATTTCCATTTTTGCAACAACCTCATATTCTAGTTTTTATTTTCATATTCATTGCATAATTTAATCACCACTTAATTTCTCAATCAATTATTCAGAATTTCATACACATCACAAAATTAAAATCAATATTTTTATATATTGAATTTTTGCCAAATATACATACCTCAAAATTTTACTTCTCTTTGATGATTTTGCCTTAATCCTTTTTTTTTTTCCATCTAATCTTAGCTTGAATTGAAGAAAGAAAAAGAAGACTAATTGGGGGAGGAGAGTCACGGGAAAAGGAGAAGAAAAGGGAGAGAAAATGGGTTTGGTCAAGATGAAAAAGAAGAATGATAAAAAAAATGGAAATTTGACTTTTTATAGTTGGATTAGGTGGGTGGTTAGGATTAATGGTTAATCTTGCTTCCCATTGGTCCATTAATTTTAATCACTCTTAATTTATTTTAATTAAAAGAATATTCATTTCCTTAGATAAAGAATATTCCATTTTTATGCCTTCTTCTAATTTCTGTGCTAAAAACACTGAAATTTCTAATTTCGTTCAGTGAAAAATTATTTTTTTCTCAATTTTAATTCCGAACTTCAAAATTCTCAATTAATAATATCCAAAATATTTTCTCCCATATTATTATTATTTTAATTTATTTCTTTCTTGTCCGAATTTAGACCCGACTGGTTCGGCGTGTCAGATTTTGCTCAACCGCGACCGTGACCTAAATTATCGGGCATTACATGATTAATATTGATTAAGTGTAAAATTGGGAGAAAATGGTCAAATGGTGGGTCCCACATGAAGATTTTTGGGTACCCTATTTAAGGCTTTATTTTCTTCTTCTTCTTCTTCTCTTCATTTTCTGCTCCTTCTCTTTTTCTTTACCAGTCACGCCAGCCACAATTCTCCTCCATAGCTCACCTTGATTCTAGAGAGAGAAAGGAAGGGAAGAGAAGGGAAAGAGCAAGACAAGGTGATTTTCATGTTCCATAACTCATAAGGAAGCTGTAAAGAACAAGAAAGAGGAAGAAAATTCAAGTTTGGTAGAGAGAAAATCTCCAAAGTGGTGATCAAGTGAAGAAAAGTGTAAGGTAAGAAGTATTTCTTCTTCTTCTTCATCTTTTCTAAAGGAAGTTCGAATTTTGAGCTCATCTAAGACTTATATGGAATGAGAGAGAAACTAGGGTTTTGAGAGAGAAAAATAGAGTTTAGGGTCTTAATGAAATTAGATGATGATGAAAATGATCTATGATGTTGTAAGAGTTCCAAATGACAAGGAACAAGCTCTAAGGAGCAAAGGAAAAGAGAAAGCTACCTAAAAGAGTGAAGGAGAAAGATTAAAGTTTGTGCATAATTTAAGGCAATAACCTATTTTGTTTGAAATAATGCATGCTGAATATGATTCGAGATAAATGCAATTTCATGAATGATGATAGTTATGGCATGAAACCATAAGATTAAACATGTATGAATGAGATAATTGTAACATTGAATTAAGGATGCATATTAGAGAATCTTGTGTGATCAAGGCATGTAAATGTATTAAAAAGTAATAAGTTGAGTAAAGAGCCTTAGAAATGCATGAAATAGAATTTGGTATGTTTTGAATGATGTTATAATGAATGAAAGGTGAATATGTAGATTTTCTGCTGAAAGTCACGGGTGTGACTATTGAGTCACGGGCGTGAACTTAAGGGTTCACAGTTGTGACTGATTATATCACGGTTGTGAATTTTCTGGGTGGAAATGGTACTATTCATTCTAGAAGTGTTCACGGGTTGGAATCATGGCAGTGAACTTATTCACGGGCGTGAATGAGTAATCACGACCGTGAATGCTTTTGGGTGATTTATTCCAATAGCGTTCACGGCTTGGGATTACGGGCGTGAACTAATTCACGGGCGTGAAAGTAATAATCACGACCGTGAATGCTCTGCATTTGAAATTATGAATGTGGTTATTAAATGGGGAATTCAGGTAAGTAAATGAAAGTTATTGTCTATCCAATCAAAATAAGAATGATATGGATATGGATATATGTATATATATATATTGATGTGAGAATGTGATATGTTGTGATATAGAAAAATGTATTGATGTAGAAAAATGAATTGTCATGGATATTATATGAAATCTGATGCAGATGATAAACATGAGAATATTGATGAATCTAGTAAATGAATGAAAAGATATATGAGTATGACTATATGCTTGTAAAACAAGAAAATTGAGATGTTGATAAATATGAGAAAAATGGATGTATTGAAATTTAAGAATAATGATTGATGTGAAAATATAAAGAAGCCCATTACTTTACTTGCGGACTAGAATCAGGATAGATGACATGTCATTAAGGGGGCGAATGGTACCATACTATACCTCAACCAATGTGGCTAAAGCTTGTGTGAGCGCCATTGGTCTGGGATGCTCAGTCAGTGTGGCTAAAGCTTGTGTGAGCGCTACTGACTTGAGAAAGCTCTGATGAGCACATATAAATGAGGACAAGGTGTCATAAGCTTGTGTGAGCGGCCTTGATCCGATTATTCATCTGTGATGAAATTATACTCAATCAATGTGGCATAAGCTTGTGTGAGCGCCATTGATTTGAGAAGCTCTTATGAGCCAGATAGTGGACAGGGTGGCATAAGCTTGTGTGAGCGCTCCTGATCCATAACCCGTATCCAGTCAGTCCAAAAATTTAGAGTGATGTGGGCAAGATAATGAGGATATGTCGGAAAAATAAGAAAAGGAAAGAATAAGAAAATGATGATGATATGAGATTGAAATGTAATGATAAAGAGATTTACAGAATAATTTGCTATTAAAGATAAATGAAAATAACAATGTCTATATAAGCATGACATTTATACTTTTATGAAATAGAAATATGTTGATAGTCATGCATGCAAACATTTTAATGCACAAAATGATAATTGTTAATGCTTGTTGCATGATATAGTATATTGCCTTCTTTATATGCACCACTAAGCTTAGAGCTTAGCATGGAGTTTAATTTCCACGCAGATATAGAAAGGTAGCTGAAGACGCTAGATAAAGCAAGCGGTGATCCCAGTCAAGTAAAGCAGCTGAATCTTGAGAAAGTGGGTTACAAGTTTTAAAACTTTTATATTAAAGAAATGTTTGAGTTTGTAAAACTTACTTCTAAAGTTTGTTAAGAATTACTCTGATGTTAAAAATTACTATATTACGTAAATAAATTGTACTTTGATTTTTATTTATATCTATATATACATGAAAAAAAATGTAAATATATATATATATATGAAGTATGAGAAAGAAAGGACATTAGTGCTCCCTCATCCGGGCACGTGCGGTTCGGGTGAGGAGGTGCTACAGTTGCTGCATTAGCTATAGGAACATATGTATTGACCCTCCCTAGTAGGCTTATATTAAATTTGGATAATTGCTATTATGTACCTGCTTTGACTAAAAACATTATTTCTGTTTCAAGTCTAAATAAAGATGGTTTCCATTTAGCTTTTAGTAACAATTGTTGTTCTATTATGTTGAATGAAATTCTTTATGCTAATGGTACATAATGCAATGGAATATACATAGTAGATATGTCAAATCCAATTTTAAACATCAATGATAATAAAAGGCAAAAACAAGATATGTTGAAATCATCTTATTTATGGCATTGTCGTCTTGGTCATATAAGTGAGAAACACATGGCTAAGCTACACAAAAGTGGTAGTTTGGGATCATTTGATTATGAATCATATGACACATGTGAATCTTGTTTACTATGCAAGATGACTAAATTACCCTTTAAGGGAAAGACTGAACGTGCTAATGGACTTTTAGACTTAATACATTCAGATGTATGTGGTCCAATGTCTACACATGCTAGAGGTGGTTTCATCTACTTCATTACTTTTATCGATGAATACTCACGATATGGATACGTGTATCTTATCAGATAAAAAATCTGAAGCTTTTGAAAAGTTCAAAGAATTCAGGAATGAAGTAGAGAAACAACTTGGCAAAAGTATTAAAACACTTCGGTCAGATCGAGGAGGTGAATACTAAATCCTTTTGGGGTTATGCACTAGAGACCGCCATTTATATATTAAATGGAGTTCCTTCAAAGTTAGTTGATGTTACTCCATATGAGATATGGTATAACAAGAGGCCCACATTTTCTTACATGAGAATTTGAGGTTGTCCTGCTTATGTGAAGCAGAGAATGTTAGATAAGCTAGAAGCTAAGTCTGACCGATGTCTGTTTGTGGGATATCCAAAAGTATCATATGGATATCAATTTTACCACCCCTTGGAACAAAAGATTTTTTGTTTCAAGACATGCTATCTTTTTAGAGAGAGAATTCCTTCTAAAATGAGATAGTGGGAGTAAAATTGAACTTGAGGAAGTTTAAGATGCTCAAACAGATGCTAATCAACTGCCTAAACCTGAGCTTGTTACTCATACAAATGATATAACAACTCAACCTTCTGAAGCACAAGAGCTTCGTAGGTCAAGTAGGATACGTACTGTTCCAAAGAGATATGGATTTCTCATTAGTGAACAAAACGACGTATTGTTCATAGAAAATGATAAGCCTACAACCTATGAAGAGGTTCTGAATAGTTCAGAATCTAACAAATGGCTTCAAGCCATGAAGTCAGAAATGGATTCCATGTATGAAAACCAAGTTTGGACATTGGTTGACCCACCTGAAGGAATAAAGCCTATAGGGTGCAAGTGGGTTTTCAAAAAGAAAACTGACATGGATTGTAATGTGATTACCTATAAAGCTAGAGTTGTTGCTAAAGTTATCGTTAAAGACAAGGAATTGACTACGATGAAACTTTTAGCCCAGTAGCTATACTTAAATCCATAAGGATACTCCTAGCCATTGCTACTCATTATGATTATGAGATATGGCAAATGGATGTGAAAACAACTTTCCTTAATGGAAATCTGATTGAGGATGTGTACATGACACAACCAAAAGGTTTCATATCCAAAGATGGCAAAATGGTATGTAAGCTTCAAAGATCCATTTATGGATTAAAGCAAGCATCCAGGAGTTGGAATATTCGGTTTGATGAGACAATCAAACAGTTTGGTTTCTTACAAAATCTGGATGAACCTTGTGTTTACAGGAAGGTTAGTGAGAGTGCAATCATATTTCTTGTGTTATATGTAGATGACATATTATTAATGGGAAATGGTGTCTCAACCTTACAATTAGTCAAAATTTGGTTATCCAAGAATTTCTCTATGAAAGACCTTGGAGAAGCAGTCTATATTTTAGGGATAAAGATCTTTAGAGATAGATCTAAAAGATTGCTTGGTCTTTCACAGTCTACATACATAGATAAGATGCTAAAGAGGTTTAGCATGGAGTAGTCCAAGAGGGGATGTATTCCCATGACCCATAGGATTACTCTCTCAAAGTCTTTGTGTCCAAAGACACAAGATGAGAGGACACACATGAGTTTGATAACATATGCTTCAGCTATAGGATCAATCATGTATGCTTTGATATGTACAAGACCCGATGTATCATATGCTCCGAGCTTCGCGAGTAGATACCAATCGGTCCCTAGTGAGGGTCATTAGGTGGCTATCAAGAATATCCTTATGTACTTAAGAAGAACTAAGGATGTATTCTTGGTATATGGAGATGGAGATCTTAATGTGAGCGGGTATACCGATGCCAGCTTCCAATCTGACAAGGATGACTCAAAATCTCAGTCAGGTTATATATTCACACTAAACGGTGGAGTAGTTAGTTGGAATAGTTCCAAACAGGAAACGACTGCTGATTGCACAATCGAAGCAGAATATATTGCAGCTTCTGAAGCAGTGAATGAAATTTTATAATTGATCAATTATGGATTTATCACGATTTAAATAATTTTTAATTTAATTTGAATATTTTTGCATGCTTAGAAACTTACTTGTAAATGATAAAAAAAAATTATTTTAGAGAAAAATGTGTAATTCTTGGATAGCTACCAAAAGTACCATTAAGCTAATAGCTTAGCGCATGTGTTTCATACATAGGTTAATAGAAGTGGTTATTGCGTTTGTACCAACTAAAAAAAGGGGAATCTCAAGATCAAATTGTAGCAGTTTTTCTTTGTATTTTGGGTATTATATTTTACTAATAAATTTTAAGATTTTTCCTTTATATTGTAAATATCCATGTAAGATTTATAAAAATGTAAATGAGTAATTAATATAAATGGTATTTATTTTGTAAATGTATTTTTTTGAATATTTTTAGCTTAATGTATGAGTGTTTTTAACTCACAAAAATTTATGATCAAGATTATTTTCATCACTAGATATATATTTAAATGAAATAAATAATTAATTAAATAAATAACATGCTCGAAGTTTCTATGAAAATAAGTCAATTATCGGTTTGTTTTTTCAAATAATAAGCTTGGTAGTACTTTCTTGCACTATTACTGACTAGTAGGGTAAGGGGGTGCTACATTTAGTGGTTTCAGTGCCCAGGCTAATTGATTCTTAAATAGTGGGTGTAAAATAGTGAGTGCTACATTCTATGAATGTGTGTCTCATACATATGCATAAAATGCTGTAATGATGTGATATGGTTCCCTTCTTCTAGTTTATTGGTAGATATGGATTCAGGATACGAACAAGATTACTCGAAAGATGAAGAGAGTAGATGTCTTTTAGACTCAGCTGATCATGGACAACCCACATCTGTGAAAGACTCGGGGCTGAGTGTAGTAGCTCCACCGCAAGCTAAGGGACAGGCTGATCTAGGACAACCTTTTAAGCAGAAGATAACTAATTTGTTGCAATGGATAGCACAAAAAATGCCACAACTAGCTCCACCACCTCCTCCACCTAAGCCAAAATCCCAAATTGGTAAGCTCAGAAAATATGGGGCCACATATTTTATGGGAAAGAGAGAGGATGACCCAACAATAGCAGTGTTTTAGGTAGAAGTCATAGAGCAATTTTTTAGGAGCTTGAATGTCCAAATGAACAAAAGGTGAGGTCCTAGGACTGGTGAAAGTCAATTTTAACAAAGCCCTAAACACCGAAACCACCTTCATGGAATTTCTTTAAGGCATAATTCAATAAGAAATATGTGCCACAAGTGTGTGTTAATGAAATGAAGAGGGAATTCCAAGACTGAAGCAATGAAGCATGTCAGTGGCAAAGTATGATATGGAATTCACCAGACTGAGTAAGTATGCATCATATTATCATAGTTGAAGGGATCAGAGTCAACTCCATCAAGGTAGAAGTGATCCTCAAATGGAAATCGCCTTGCAATGTGACAAAGGTCAGAAGTTTTCTTAGTTTGGCTAGTTATTATTGAAGGTTCATAAAAGGAATTTCTATGATAGCATCACCGCTGACAAAGTTACTCAGAAGGAAACTAGATTTGAGTGGACAAACTAGTTTTGGTTAGTTGAAGAAAATTTTGATGGAGGCACCACTATTAACACAATCTACTTCGGGAAAGGATTCTGTGGTGTACAGTGATGCTTCCCTTAATGGTTTGGGTTACGTGTTAATGCAATATGTCAAAGTGATTGCATATGCTTCTAGACAACTGAAGCCTCATGAGATGAATTATCTAACACATGATTTGGAATTAGCAACCATTGTTTTTTGCATTAAAAATATGGCGACACTATTTGTATTACGAGAAATGTTATATCTATATAGACCACAAAAGTCTAAAATATTTACCTTCACAAAAGGAACTCTATTTGGGATAAAGGCGATGGCTGAAACTGATCAAATACTATAATTGTGTCATTGATTATCAACCAAATAAGGCCAATGTGGTAGATGACACTCTGAATAGAAAAACTCTGGTAGGTAAATGTTAAAAATTTAAATTGTTAAGTGAACAAGATTGAATATCTAATAACGAGATAATAAGTAATTTATATATTGTTTTAGCAGAATTGTGGATTCAACCCAATTTGATCCAATGAGTAAAGGACAATCAGAAGCAAGACACAAGAATTTACTATTGAGACAGACGAGAGTTTAAGATATAAGGGTAGGTTAAGTGTACCATATATCCGGAACTAAAACAAGATATTTTGAAAGTGTCTCACAATGTTGTTTATGCAATGCACCTAAGGAGCAAAAAAATGTATCATGACTTGAAGGCATATTCCTGGTGACTAAGATGTTGGGTTTTGAAGACAAATCTCATTCATAAAATAGAACAAAAAATAAAATTTCAAAACCCGAGAGAAGAATCTTGCTTATGCCATTAAACTAATTCATTAATTCATATAGATTAGAATTATACCTTGTAAGTTCTTGATTTTTTTTCACATATTTATTTCGTTGGTTTGTAGAAAACCACAACAATCTACACTAGAATGTCTCTAATGATAATCCACGTGAAGAATAAAGAAGAAACTAACAAGAGGAATGATTTTAACAAATTTTAAAGTGCTAGTTTGAATTTATTTTTTAGAGAATTTTTGTGTCTCAACATGTCTATTTTCTGCCATTTAATGTTTTTTTAATTTGAATCATATTCAAAAAAAATATTAAAAATAAAAAATGGGGAAACATAAACTGAATGGATAGTAATTGGCCATAATTGGCCTAATTAAGGCCAAAGATGGCTGTTAGCCAACAGAGTGCATCAACGCGCAATGCTGCATGCGCTAGGCTTGTAAGAACCATCAAGCCCGTGATCCCTCATGAGCGATTTTTTTCATTATCTCATCGCGATTTGACCTAAAATAATTCTCTCATATTTTTGGATCCTATCCAAGACTATTTTACTCATTCTCTATATTTGCAATACGTGTGATCCATTAAGTTCTCAATTATGTTGGCCACTTAAATTAATAATTAATTTAAGCAAGTTGTGAGTGGTATCTAGCAACACATCATGACCCCCAATTGACCGAAAAGTTAATGGTTTGACTATGAACCTTTCCATAGATAATTTTTGTACAAGTATTCCTTTCACCATTTTGTATCCCCCTTAGTTTAGAGTATGGACATGAATCAAGTCTCACTAGAATGACTAAGTCACATCTAGTCTAAGTAATGTTAGTTCTTATCCCTAACGCTCTTACTTTGTTAGATATGTCATTGAAGACTATCTTCATGACATTTCCACTCCAACCAAAGATTCCCAAGTAATGACCCCGACAAAAGGCCATAAGTATACATTATTATATTAGGAGTGGTGAATCCTTTGTTGGTTTTCCCAATTACCTTTAAATACCTGAAGCTACGCCCAATCACCGCCCTATGAGCAACCTCCTTGAGGCAATAATGAATAGTGTCAAAATCTAGAATCAATGTATAAGTCTGAGGATACTTGCACCATTGCTATGACGAGACTATCATTGACATTTAAATAGATTATCCATATGATTGTCTCATAGTAGGTCATTTAATATACTTAGCTACACTTAGAAAGTATCCATATGTTAACTCTAAACATCTCATATTTACAAATTATGAGATCTACTGCTTGATCCAATTAAGGAGTATAACATGTGCTAGTCTATCCAGATTAACAATGTCTCATCTCATTGATCTTATGATTAGGGATAATTAGATATTAACTTAATTACACATGATAAGAATCTCAATATCATGATCTCATCATGATTTCCTTCTTGTTATGTTATGTTATGTATCAAGGACTTCATTAATTCATTTATAATCACTATCAATTCAGATATTAAATGAATATTAAATTAATGAAAATGTCTTTTGTCAATCAAATAAACTTGTCTAACACAAGAATGAAGATAGATATCACAAAGTATACCACCATATGTTTAACTTGTAAGAAAGTGAAGGCTGAGCATCAAGTAACAAGTGGGTTATTGCAGCCAATTTCAATTCTGAGGTGGAAATGGGAAAGAGTTACAATGGATTTTATCTCTAGTTTGCCTTTGACACAAAATAAGCATGATGCAATTTGGGTAGTGGTAGACCAGCTCACCAAATCAACTCATTTTCTATCAATCAAGATGGATTATCCACTTAACCATTTGGTAAAGATCTATGTTAATGAGATAATCTGTTGACATGGGGTGCCAGTTTTTATTATTTCATATCAAAATCTGAGGTTCACTTCACAATTCTAGAAAAGTTTACAACAAGCCATAGGTACTCAGCTCAATTTCAGCATAGCTTTCCATCCTTAAACAAATGGACAATCAGAGAGGGTCATACAAATATTGGAAGATATGTTGAGGAGTTGTGTGATGGAATTTGAAGGCAGTTGGGACAAACATTTTCCATTGATAGAATTTGCTTACAATAATAGTCATCAAGCCAACATCAGTATGACACCATATGAAGCTTTGTATGGGAAGAAATGTAGAATGCCTCTATATTAGACCAAGCTTAGTAAAAAGAAAGTAATGGGTCCAAAGTTAGTGCAACAGATAGAGAAAAAAGTGAGAGTGATAAGGGATAGGCTGAAAGTCACTGCTAATAGATAGAAATCATATACATATTTGAAAATGAGGGATATTGAGTATACGGTTGGTGATAAAATGTTCCTAAAAGTCTCACTTTGGAAAATGATACTTCGATTTGGAAAGAAGGGAAAGTTGAGTCCAAAATTCATTGGACCATACAAGGTACTTGAACGCGTAGGTCCTACGAAATACAAATTAGCTATACCACTAAAGTTAGACAAGATTCACAATGTATTCCACGTGTCAATGTTGAAAAGATATCGATCAGATCCATCTCATGTTATATCAATAGAATATATAGAGATATGACCAGATCTGACTTATGGAGAGGAGTCCATGAAAATTCTAGCTCGAAAAGTAAATGAACTATGGAATAAGAAGGTACCAGTGGTAAAGGTTTTTTTAGAGAAATTATAATTCAAAAGAGGTAACTTTGGAAAATAAAGAGGTGATGAAGCTCAGTATCCACAGTTATTCAACTCTATTAAAACAGGTAAATATCGAGGACAATTTTTTTTAAAAGAGAGATAATTGTAACGACTGATAATTTAGGCTACGGTCACGAATGACCATAATTGTAACAACAGATAACTGATTAGGGTCTAAATTCGGACATGAAATATTTAATAAAATGATAATAAAAATAAAATTTAGAAAATAATAATTTTTTATGGAACGAAATTTGAATTTATAGTGTTTTTGACACATATTTTAAAGAAGGAATAAGAAAAGAATATTCTTTATCTAAGGAGAGAAATATTCTTTGGATTAAAATAAAGATTGATTAAAATTAAAAGACCAATAGAGACAAGATTTATATAATTAATCCCAACCACCAACCTAATCTAACTATAAAAGTCAAACCTTCACTTCATGCCTTAATTTCTTCTTCTTCCTCATTTTAAGAAAGTCTCTCTGCCCTTTTCTTCCTCCATTGTCGTGACCCTAAGCTTCTCATTTTTCTTCTTTTTCTTCAATTAAAGCAAATATTTAGATAGAAAACATAAATTAAAAGAAGATTATCAAAAAAGTAAAGCAAAGTGAGCCAAACAAAGGAATATGAAGGAAAAAAAAGAGAAAGAGAATGAGGGAATTTCGCCATCTCATGTTAGAGGAGTGCTCTAAAGGCAATCACTTTTAGCACTTATTGTACAAATTTATTTGATTAATAAAAGGCTTTTTCATTAATTTGATATTCATTTGATATATGAATTGATAAGTGATCTTAAATCAATTAATGAAGTCCTTGATACATAACATAGCATGAAGAAAATCACGATGAGATCATGATATTGAGATTCTTATCATGTGTAATTATGTTAGTATCAAAATTATCCCTAGTCATATGATTAATGAGATGGGACACTATTAATCCAGACAGACTAGCACATGTTACACTCCTTGATTGGATCGAGTAGTAGATCTCATAATCTATAAACATGAAATGTTTAGTGTTAATATGTGGATGCTTGCTAAGTGTAGCTAAGGACATTGGATGACCAACTATGAGATAATCATATGGATAATCTATTCAAATGTCAATGATAGTCTCATCATAGCAATGGTGCAAGTATCCTTAGACTTGAGGTACTTAAGGATATCTTGAATATTGATTATGTATTTTGACACTATTCCTTGTTGCCTCAAAGAGGTAGCTCATAGGGCGGTGATTAGATATAGTTTGAGGTATTCGATGGTAATTGGGTAACCAACAAAGGATTCACGACTCTTGATAGAAGGAGTGTATACCCATGGCCTCTTGTCGTTGTCATTACTAGGGAATCTCTGGCCGAAGTGGAAATGTCATAAAGATAGTCTTCAATGACATATCTAATAGAGTAATGAGCCTCAAGGATAAGAACGAACATTACTTGGACTAGACATGATGTAGTTAGTCTAATGGGAGTTGACGCATGTTCATACTCTGAACCAAGTGGGGTATAGAATGGTAAAAGGAATAATTGCACGGAAATTGTCTATGGAAAGGTTCGTAGTCAAACCACTGACTTTTCGGTCAATTGGGGGTCATGATGTGTTGCTAGATACCACTCACGACCTGCTTAAATTAATTGTTAATTTAAGTGGCCAACATAACTGGTAACACGCATTGAAGATATGGAGAATGAGTAAAATAGTCTTGGATAGGATCCAAAATATGAGAGAATTATTTCGGGATGGATCGAGATGAGATCACACAGAAAAATCGTTCGGAAGGGTCATGGGTCCGTACGGGCCCATGCGGGCTGCTGGCCTGCCTAATGGGCTAGCTGGGCTACCCAGCAGCAGCCCGCAGTAGGCCCAGCGCGCTGCTGCCTCCCACCCGTTGGCCAACGGCAGATTTTGGCCTTAGGCCAATTATGGCCAATTACTATTCATTCATTTCCCTTTTCTCCATTTTTGACTTTTCATCTTTTCTTTCAATTTGATTCAAATAGAAAAGACATCAAATGGCAGAAAATAGATATGAAAATATTTTTTGTGAAAAAATATATTTTTAAGACAACAAAATTCTCTAAAAAATACTTTCAAAGCTAGCACTTTGAATTTGTTCAAACCATTTCTCTTGATAGTTTCTTCTTCATTATTCGTATGGATTATCATTAGAGACATCCTAGTATGGATTGTTGTGGTTTTCTACAACCCAACAAAGTGAGGATTTGAAGAACAAATAAGAAATATAAATGTTAGAAATTACAATGTATAATTTTTAACATTTAGATTTATATAAATTAGTTTTAATGGTACAAGTATAATCTTTTGTTTTAGACTTTGAAAATTTTATTTTTTCACTGCATTTATGAATATGATTCATTCTTAAAACCCAACATTGGTATCAGAGCCTCATTGTATCCATTAAAATTAATTTTAATTGAAAGTGCAATGGGATTGAATGTTTTTGATAATTTTGGATCAATATGTTTTGAAAAATTGAAATTAATTTGTAAAATATGTTTTACACATTTTTATTTCTTTAATCCGATCATGGGATGATAAAAAATGATTATTTTGATTGAAAAATGATTTGAATGTGATTCAAATAATTAATTTCATATTTGTTTCAAAAATGCCTTGTTTATGAACATGTGTCGTTGTTTGGCTTAATTGATGGGGTTGGTTATATTTTTCTTGTAATTTAATTATAAAAAAATTATTTATACATATTGAGAATATTTTAATGCCTCTGTAAGTGTCCAATAATTAATTAAAAATTATTTTAATTAAGTTTTCAAACAAGCACAAAAACGGGACTGTTTAAGCATACCCGGTGGGGCTGTTTTGTTTGATTTTTTTGTATGTGTTAGTTTTATTTCCAATACCTTGAAATAATTTTTATGTGATTAAAAATGTGTTATTTTGATGTTAGATGCATGCCAAAATTATGTTTCAAGCATTTGAAAGTTTAAAAAGTATAGATATCAAATTAGTTATTTTAAGCATCTAAGTGTGTTGGTTCGTTTGTCTTAGTAATTTTGGCTTGTGAAAAAAATATTTTAATAAACTTGAGTTGAACTAAAGATGATTAGAATGACGATTTGATGTTTTGGAAATTTTTAGAATTGTTTGAAATTAATTTTGAATTAATATAAGTTGTGCAATTGTAAGTCTAGTATGAGTAGAAATTGGTATGTATATTAAAATTAAATTGTTTAATTTTGAAATCATAAGATTCTGATTTTAAGGAGAATTAATTTTGAATTATTTCTGGAAATATGACATTTAATTTAATTTGATTAAATATTCAATTCCACTTTAAAATGACATACAAAATTAAATTAACTAAAAGAACACATATAGGCAATTTCGGTTCAAGCGTTGAATCGATTTACAAATTGAAATCCAAAATTGTCATTTTTATTTTGTGTATTAGAGAATGCATGTTAGGGGTGTATGAAAAAGCATGATGGATGATTGTGGACTTAGGCCTAATGTGATTGAGCATGTAGGGAATTATTATGTTTTATGGTAAATAGGGTCTACGTGTCCCTACCTCTTTTTCTTTCTTATGTATTTCTCTTCTCATCTTACTCCCCTCAAATGTAAATTGAGGTTTTCCATAATTTGAAATATGTAATTATATTACATAGGATTAGGATAGAATGAAGATACAAAGGAGTAAGAAGCAAAGAAGGCGGTACCATAAACAAGAAGACTTAGAAATAGGAATTTGATTTCTATTTTGGGTTGCAAATTCATGCATATACCTAGGTAAGACCTAGTCAATTTCTCTTTGGCTCAAGAGATTGACTTTAGTATGTCCATAATTATGCCATATAGTTAATGTAACTATCTTTATATATCCATGTGATGAATGTATGATATATAAAAGCATGAAATAATAACTTGATCAGACTTAACAAAGAAATCCCTCACTAAATAAATAATTAAGTCTTACACCTTCCATTAATATGGGGAGTTAGGGTTGTTGAGTTGCCTTAAGCTCACTCTATAAGAATATGTTTAATCCATTGAAATTAGATTTCACGATTAATGGGTTAGACTTAACCGATATTATTAACTTGTTGGATTTGTGCCAAGGTTAATGTGTATTAGAGTCGAAGTTGGGTTTGTATACATGAAATGTACACATATCAAGAGTCGATAGCCCAATGTATGTTCACACATCAATAAATTGATAGCACAAGATTCGATAATTGCATGAATAATGCAATTGGTATGGATTAGATACCTACGACCAAACTAATGATAACTTGTTGAGTTCCTTCAAGGTTATTCTTAGCTAGTTGGATATCGACCCACTAGGAAAACTTCCATATAAGTTCTCTCGAGTTCATAGTGAGAGCAATGGATTCGCAATAAAATAGTGGAAGCCATAATGCGATTTATTAAAGACCTAATAAACATGCATTTTATGTACATTCTAACATGTTCTATTTTACATCTAGGTTGCTAGAATCATCATTATGACAAGTGTGAATTTGTCATCGCTAATGGAATCAAATAAGTTGACTGGGCCAAAGTTTTTGGATTGGCTAAGGAATCTGAGAATAGTTCTCAAATCCGAAAAGATTAGCTATGTCCTAGATGAGGCACTCCCTAATCCCCCTGCTGCTAATGTTTCTAAAGATGTTCAGAAGGCATATCAAAAGCATTTCGATGATAGTGAGATGGCAAGCTGCATTATGCTTGCTACTATGTCAGCTGAGTTGCAAAAGCAGCATAAGGCTATGGATGCTAATTCCATAGTATACCATTTAAGAGAGCTTTTTGATGAGCAAACACATTCTGAAAGGTTCGAAAGTTCAAGGTTGCTATTCCGCACTAAGATGGTTGAGGGGACATCTCCAGTGCAATATGCATTGAAGATGAATGGTTATATTGAGAGGTTGGCCACCTTGGGATTTGTGATGGACCATGAATTAAGTATTGACTTAATTCTAACCGGTTTTTCTGATAGTTATTCATATTTTATGCTTAACTATAGGATGAACCAAATCTCTACCGCTATTCCTGAGCTGATTAACTTGCTTAAAATAGCTGAGCTGTAACATCCTTAACCTTCCACATGCATTTCATTGAACATAAGCATCTTGCATACAATTCAATTGAACACGTGCATTTCATACATATTTTCGTAGGAACAAGTTCATGGCACACACTAGCTACGTGTCCTAGTATTTGGCAATTATATCAAGTCACATGTGTATCCTTATAACCTAAATGATGATAACAATGCATTAGAAATAAATTGAATAAGGTGACTAAATTAAAGTAAGAAAAATGATTAGATTCAGATTAGTAAACATTTACATTGTTAATTTAGTTAAATCGGGCCAAATGATTAAGCTGTATTATTGTGTGAATTAGTGGAATTATAAATATATATAAATAATAATAATAATATAGACAAAATAAAATGAAAATGACACAAAAGAGAAATAGAAAAGAAGAGAAAGAAGAAATGAGAAGAGAAGAAGAGAAAAAGAGAAAAAGAGAAAAGGACAAAAAACAAGTTGGCTTTATGTTCATCTTTCTTCCCCATTTCTGCCTTCTTCTCCAGCCCGACTTCTTCTTCATTTTCCTCCATTTCAGAATTCCATTCTTCCTTGTACACTTAGTTTTTGAAGCTAATTGATCCCTTGCAAGGTTTTTCTTGGTAAGTAATCAATTCTTATTGCTATAGGGTTGATTTGAGTTGCTTAGGTTCATTAATAGGCACTGATTTGCAACCCAATTTTGATGCATATAGAAATTGATTCTGGAAAAGTGTAAAACACAAAAATTGTTCCTTTATGTATTATATTTATGAATATGTAAACATGTTTGCATGATTTGGTGTATAGGAAGAGAAATCCTCTCTCTACTGAAACTAGTCAGTGTGTGAACCCTAACCAAGTTAGCTACTATGTGCTTTGATTTCGAATATGTTAAAACCATTATTTGAAGTATCTCAAAACATAAGAGTTGTAGATATATGTGATTGGTAGCCTTATAATAAATTTTAGGTTCATATGTCTTGTAAATTGTGGGTTATGGGGAATGGAACCATGACTGTTCCATGGTTTGAACTGCCTAATGAGTGCCCTGGGCAGATCCAATAAATTGTTTGGCTCATGTGAGCTTGTTAGAGCTAGATTCTATAAATGATCAAAATAGAAAGGTTATAGGTATATGTATTAGATATAATTTGGTACTCATTTCAGCTTAATTGGTTATGTATAAACTATGTTATGGCTTTTGGAAGTCATACTGGTCCGAAAGTCAATTCTATTTGGACCAGTACAATGTTTGTTATAATTTGAAGACCTTAGAGACATAATTGATAAAAGTTATTAACATGAAATTGTTACGTATGAACCCATATAAGTGTCTGTAAAGTTTTATTAAAATAGGACTTATAGATTATAAGTTATGATGAAACCAAATGAGTACACTGAAACTGCCTAAAGGAACACACTTCAAAATTCCACAAAATATTGTACAATGCTCCACTTGGTTTGAAATTTTAATATATTATATAATTATATGTTATTTTTAATTAGGAACAAGAATAAGATTAATTGGTCAAGTATAGAAAAAGTTATAGGCTAAACAGTCTCATAATGTCACATTGCCTCATAGGAAAAAATCTTAACTATTGACATGAACAATGCATATTAATTTGTTTAAGCCACATTAAGTCTCCCTAATCATGAGTTAATTGATTATGTTTTCATGTTAGGCTCGCAACATATTGGAAACCCACAAGAAGCGGATAAACAATAAGTTAGGGGTCAGAATCAAAGGAGAACTGTGAGTCTAATTATCAATTGAATTCTTTAGTGCAAATGAATGTTGCTTGCTATGTGATTCATATGATTGTCATGATTGGTCCTTTATAATGTAATGATGGATAATTTGTGACATTGTGGTACATATAAATGGTATACTTGTGGTATATTTGAAGTATATGTTTGACATATGTGATATATATACATGGTATATGTATAGTATATGCAAGGTATATGTGTGGCATATGAGATATATATATGGTATATGTATATTATATGAGATAAGATACAATGGTTGATGAATGCTTAAATACAAGTGCATATGCATATGGACTAAAAAGGCGTTTTGACTAGTTAATCAATATTATAAAGCAAAAGAAGAGGCCTATGGCTCAACAAATGTGCAAATGAAACAAATGATCAAGCTAGCTAGCAAATGTAAATGCAAATGTTCACATGGAAAATGTTCACATGGAACCCGGGGCAATGTCTGTGTAACTTGGTCACAACAAAATGATATAAGCAAAACATTTGTATACATAAAGAGTAATGATTATATGTTTCAACTTTATTGATACATATATGATACTGATGAATGGAATGGAATATATGGTATATATTGGATTTGTGATTTATTACTATGAGTTGTTTGGTACTTTAGAGCTCATTGGATGATTATTTTCATTGAGCCGCAACTCATCAATTTGCATCATTTTTCAGGTAAGAAAAGTGATAGCTCATTTTGAGTAGTGTATAGAAGACATGGAGCACAGGTCATTGGCCGAGCCTCATCACTCTCTCTCCTTGCATTCCACACAAGCATGAAAACATGTCATCTGTATTTTGGACTTATATGCTTGAATATGTATTATCACTCTAGATTAGTTTTGAAATGTATAAATGGAAACAACTCGTAATCCTTCGGATGGAAAGTTTATGTTTTAATATATGTGATATATCGTATTGTGGTTTTTAATGTTGACTTGATAAGCCATTGAATAGAATTACAGGATATAAGACTTGTAAAGGTATTAGTTGATTTTACAGGATATGATATGAAAAAAAAATTTACTACCACTATTATCAGGGCATTTTCTCTTTCCAACATGCAGTATGTGATTATTTTATACAGAAATAGGTTATACTTAAATGCATATGATGTGGTGTTACATGAGCCATCTGTCAAGAAGGACAGTAAGGCTGTGATGCTGGTGGACTTTTCAAGTTATAAAAGGAAGAACCTTAAGAAGAAGAAGAAGTCCATGAAGCCTAAGGGAGGCATGGCTAAGAAGAACGCCAAAGAGATTGCTTCAAAAGGGACATGCTCCATTGTGGCAAGGATGACCATTGAAGAGAAATTGCAAGGCTTACTTGGAGTCTTTGAAGAAGAAGGCATCTGATGCCCCATCTACTTCAGGTATTTTGGTCATTGAAATTAATACTATTTCCAATTATAATATATGGGTATTAGTTACCGGTTGTGGCTCACACATATGCACTGATATGCAGTGCCTAAGGAACAGTAGACAGCTCAATAAGGGATAGTCAGGCCAACGCATTGGAAATGGAGCAACGGTTGCTGCAAAAGCTATAGGAACATATCTATTGACACTCCCTAGTGGGCTTATATTAAATTTGGATAATTGCTATTATATAATTGCTTTGACTAAAAACATTATTTCTGTTTCAAGTCTAAATAAAGATGGTTTCCTTTTAGCTTTTAGTAACAATTGTTGTTCTATTATGTTGAATGGAATTCTTTTATGCTAATGATACATTATGCAATGCAATATACATATTAGATATGTGAAATCCAATTTTAAACATCAATGATAATAAAAGGCAAAAACAAGATATGTTGAAATCATCTTATTTATGGCATTGTCGTTTCGGTCATATAAGTGAGAAACGCATGGCTAAGCTACACAAAAGTGGTAGTTTGGGGTCCTTTGATTACGAATCATATGACACATGTGAATCTTGCTTATTAGGCAAGATGACTAAATTACCCTTTAAGGGAAAGGGTGAACGTGCTAATGGACTTTTATACTTAATACATTCAGATGTATGTGGTCCAATGTCTACATACGCCAGAGGTGGTTTCATCTACTTCATTACTTTTATCGATGACTAGTCATGATATGGGTACGTGTGTCTTATGAGATACAAATCTGTTGCTTTTGAAAAGTTCAAAGAATTCAGAAATGAAGTAGAAAAACAACTTGGCAAAAGTATTAAAACACTTTGATCAGATCAAAGAGGTGAATACTTGAGCCAAGAGTTTCTAGATTCTCTTATGGATAATGGGA
This sequence comes from Triadica sebifera, assembly GCA_023653625.1. Taxonomy (NCBI): domain Eukaryota; kingdom Viridiplantae; phylum Streptophyta; class Magnoliopsida; order Malpighiales; family Euphorbiaceae; genus Triadica; species Triadica sebifera. Next base: position 13,414,295 of record CM042909.1, read on the forward strand.
TTTTATCTCAATGGACTCCACCTTACACGCCACAACATAATGGTGTGACTGAAAGAAGAAACTGAACCTTGTTAGACATGGTAAGGTCTATGATGAGTTTTGCGGAATTGCCTAAATCCTTTTGGGGGAGCACTAGAGACTGCCATTTATATATTAAATGGAGTTCCATCAATGTCAGTTGATGTTACTCCATATGAGATATGGCATAACAAGAGGCCCACATTTTCTTTCATGAAAATTTGGGGTTGTCCTGCTTATGTGAAGCGGACAATGTCAGATAAGCTAGAAGCTAAGTCTGACCGATGTCTGTTTGTGGGATATCAAAAAGCATCATATGGATATCAATTTTACCACCCTTTGGAATAAAAGGTTTTTGTTTCAAGACATGCTATCTTTTTAGAGAGAGAATTCCTTCTAAAAGGAGATAGTGGGAGCAAAATTGAACTTGAGGAAGTTCAAAATGCTCAAACAGATGCTGATCAACTGCCTGAACTCGAGCTTGTTACTCATACAGATGATATAATAGCTCAACCTTCTGAAGCATAAGAGCTTCGTAGGTCACGTAGGATACGTACTGTTCCAGAAAGATATGGATTTCCCATTAGTCAACAAAACAACCTATTGCTCATAGAAAATGATGAGCCTACAACCTATGAAGAAGTTCTGAATAGTTCAGAATCTGACAAATGGCTTCAAGCCATGAAGTCAGAAATGGATTCCATGTATGAAAACCAAGTATGGACTTTGGTTGACCCACACGAAGGAATAAAGCCTATATGGTGCAAGTGGGTTTTCAAAACAAAACTGACATGGATGGTAATGTGATTACCTATAAAGTTAGACTTGTTGCTAAAGGTTATCATCAAGGACAAGGAATTGACTATGATGAAACTTTTATCCAAGTAGCTATGCTTAAATCCATAAGGATACTCCTAGCCATTGCTACTCATTATGATTATGAGATATGGCAAATGGATGTGAAGACAACTTTCCCTAATGGAAACATGACTGAGGATATGTACATGACACAATCAGAAGGCTTCATATCCAAAGATGGAAAAAAGTTATGTAAGCTTCAATGATCCATTTATGGATTAAAATAAGCATCCAGGAGTTGGAATATTCGGTTTCATGAGACAATCAAATAGTTTGGTTTCTTACAAAATCCGAATGAACCTTGTGTTTACAAGAAGGTTAGTGGGAGTCCAATCTTATTTCTTGTGTTATATGTAGATGACATATTGTTAATGGAAAATGATGTCTCAGCCTTACAATCAGTCAAAATTTGGTTATCCAAGAATTTTTCTATGAAAGACCTTGGAGAAAGATAGAACTAAAAGATTGTTTGGTCTTTCACAGTCTACATACATAGATATGATGTTAAAGAGGTTTAGCTTGGAGCAATCCAAGAGGGGATATATTCCCATGGCCCATGGGATTACTCTCTCAAAGGCTTTGTGTCCAAAGACATAAGATGAGAGGACACACATAAGTTTGATTCCATATGCTTCAGCTATAGGATCAATCATGTATGTTATGTTAGGTAAAAGACCCAATGTATCATATGCTCTGAGTGTCACGAGTAGATACCAATCGGACCCTAGTGAGGGTCATTGGGTGGATATCAAGAATATCCTTAAGTACTTAAGAAGAACTAAGGATGTATTCTTGATATATGGAGATGGAGATCTTATTATGAGCGGGTATACCGACGCCAACTTCCAATCTGACAAGGATGACTCAAAATCTCTGTCCGGTTATATATTCACACTAAATGGTGGAACAGTTAGTTCGAAGAGTTCTAAACAGGAAACGACTGCTGATTCCAAAACTGAAGCAGAGTACGTTGCAACTTCTGAAGCAGTAAAGGAATCAGTTTGGATAAAGAAATTCATCACAGAACTTAGAGTGCTTCCCAGCATTATTGAGCCATTGCGCAAGCAAAGGAGCCACGGTCTCATCAGAGATCCAAACATGTACTCAGAAGATACCATTTGATTAGAGAAATCATTGGTAGGAATGATGTAAAGAGAGAAAGAGTGTCCACTGATCAGAATATTGCTGATCTTTTAATTAAGCCCCTTCCCCAAAAGAAATATGATTCTCATGTACTCGCCTATGGAATTAAATACAAAAGCGATTGGCTTTAGTGCAAGTGGGGGCTTGTTACAGGAGTGCTCTAAAGGCAATCACCTTTAGCACTTATTGTACAAATTTGTTTGATTAATAAAAGGCTTTTCATTAATTTGATGTTCATTTGATATATGAATTGATAAGTGATCTTAAATCAATTAATGAAGTCCTTGACACATAACATAGTATGAAGGAAATCATGATGAGATCATGATATTGAGATTTTTATCATGTGTAATTATGTTTGTATCAAAATTATCCCTAGTCATAGGATTAATGAGATGGGACATTATTAATGTAGACATACTAGCACATGTTACACTCATTGGTTGGATTGAGTAGTAGATCTCATAATCTATAAACATGAGACGTTTAGAGTTAACATATGGATGTTCAAAACCCAAAATCTCAAAGATATAAAAAGGTGAGGTTATATTCTTCATTTTCTTGCTTTTCTCTTCCTCTTTAGTTCCATTTTCATGTTGGTTACTATTAAAATTGGTAATTAGGGTTATTAGTATGTTAATAGTGGTTAAAAGTTGATTAGTGTATTTTATGTTTGATTAGTGTGAGTTAAGGGTTAATAATAGATTAGAGAAGTAGTTTATGGACCTAAGATAGAGTAGAGGTGATTAGAAGTTTATGTAAGCTTTATGTTCATATATAACATTAAGGTATAAGGCATAAATTGAAGCTTTATGTTCATGTATAACATTAACATATGGATGTGACTTTATTATTAGGTCAAGGAAGTGAGTAACCTTTGGGCCAAAATCAAAAAGAAAATAAGGGCAAGGAGAAAGCCAATAAGGAATGGTGAAGAAAAATGACTTTTTGAGGTAAGTTCTTTTGGCAAAAATTCAATATGGTAAATGAATGTTAAATGTGATATTATTGTTGATTTTATTATTATGTTGGGTATGATGTTATGTGTAATTATATAGGTAATTCTTGATATTTTTAATTGAATGATGACATTGCTAATTTGATGCATAAAATTTAAATTAAGTGATTCCATGAATTTGAAAATAAATTGAGTTTGAGTATTGATGCATGAAGATAGAAATGGGTGCGATTAATTGAAGTTGCTGAAAATTTGCCTTATAAATACTATCTACATTTTAGGGCATAACTTGAGTTCTGGATGTGATTTTTGAGTGTTTATCATTGGATTAGAAAGCTAACACATAGGGGTTCAACTTTCATTAAGACCATTATATATTAATATGCTTGCATTTTAAGTTTAAATTTGATTCAAAACTCAGACTGGTAATTTGTCCAGTAAAATACTGAGCAGAATGAGTATGAACGTAGCCACTTGTAAAATATATAGCATTTGATATAAAATTTGGTTTGGCATGATTCTAGTTGGTAATTAATGATAATACATTAATCTACATTTTGTTAGTTTATCAATTGTCTTGATTCCATTGACAAATGAATGAAAAATATAGTGAAATATAATGCCCAGATAAAAAAATGCTTTATTTGACTTTCCTTATGTTTGTGATGATTAAATAAGTGAGTATGATGTTGAAATATATTTATTGAAGATTTATTCCATTTATATGAAGTTATATTAACATTAATGTAACAACCCCCTCACCCAAACAGCACGTGCCCGGATGAGGGGGCGCTACCACTGTCTTCTTACTTCTTTAAATCGCTATTTTCTTTTAAATTTGCTAGAGAGTCATACATTTTTTTTGATATACAATAAATAATGTACATTTTATTTACATAAGATAGTATTTATAAATATCAATTTACTACTTAATAATTTTTGAAAACTAATTTACAAACTTATAAGTACATATAACACAAAAAGCAAAATGCAAGAGTTCAAAAGTTTGTGACCCACTATTTCGAGATCGACTGCTTTAATTTGAATAGGATCACCACTTGCTTTATGTACCACCTTCAGCTACCTTTCTATATCTACGCGGAAAGAAACTTCCACGCTAAGCTCTAAGCTTAGTGGTGCATATAAATAAGACAATATACTATATTATGCAACAAGCATTAACATGTATCATTTTATGCATTAAAATCTTTGCATGCATTTCTTATCAACATGTCCTTTTTTCATACAATTATAAATATCATGCTTACATATACAATGTTACTTTCATTTATCTTTAATGATAAGTTACTATTTTAATCTCTTTAGTATTCTATCTCAATCTTATATCATCATTTTGTTTCTTATTTTTCAACTTATCTTCATTATCTTGCCCACATCACTCTAAATTTGGACTGAATGGATACGGGTTATGGATCATAAGCATTCCCAGAGTTATAGCCACCCTGTTACCCAAACAATGAACCAAGAAGGGGGGTTGAATTGGTTAAAAAAAATTCCTTAACTTTAAATGTGGAATAAAATTAAATAGAGTCAGGATGAAGAGATATCACACACGAGATTTATAGAGGTTCGGACATTATCAAACCCTACTTCTCTCCCCAATCTCAATTGGGAGTTTTACTAACACACTAAGTGTTACAATGGAGTTTTACAAGCTCACTCCCAACTATGGTGTTTCTCTCAATGGCTAACACCTAACCCATAAATTCCCTTGTGTTTTAGTGGTTCACACAATAAACCAATTCCTAATGTTTTATGGCTCACAAAATAAACCCTTACAAGTGTTTCAATCTTAACCCAATATACCCAAACTCACTTGCTTAATAGATTACAATGAAAACACTCACCAATCTATAATGCTCAGAAATTATGAGCAATTAGGTTTTTACAAAGAATAAAGGTTTTGTTAAAAATAATTAATGCACAATGGCTACCATAAGATTTATGTAACACCACATCTTATGCATTTAAGTATAACCTATCTCTGTATCAAATAATCACCCATAGCATACTGAAAAAAAAAAAAACAAAATATCCTGTTAATTGTGATAGTAATTTTTTTTCATATCCTATAATATTATTCAATGACTTTGCAAGTCTCATATCCTGTAATTTCATTCAATGACTTGCAAGTCTCATATCCTGTAATATTATTCAACGATTTTGCAAAGTTAACACTGAGGTTTTGACCACAATATAATATATATCACATATATCAAAACATAAACTTTACACATAAGTATTTTCGAATTGCTTTCATTTATACATTTTTAAATACATTCCAAAATGACAATACATATTCAAGCACGTAAATACAAAACATAGATGACATATTTTCATGCTTGTGTGGAATGCAATGAGAGAGAGTGATGAGGCTCTACCAGTGACCTGTACTCTATGTCTTTTATACGCTACTCAAAATGGGCTATCACTTTTCTTCACCTGAAAAATGATGCAAATTGATGAGTTGTGGCTCAATAAGAATAACCATCAAATGAGCTCTGAGGTACCGAAGAACTCATAATAATAAATCACAAATCCAATACATACCATGTATTCCATTCCATTCATCAGTATCATATAAATATCAATAAAGTTGAAACATATAATCATTACTCCTTACGTAAGCAAATGCTTTGCTTATTTAATTTTGTTGTGACTAAGTTAAACATACATTGCCCCGGGTTTCCATGTGAACATTTGCATTTGCTAGCTAGCTTGATCATTTATTTCATTTGCACATTTGTTGGGTCATAGGCCTCTTCTTTTGCTTTACAATATCGATTAACTAGTCACAATGCCTTTTTAGTCCATATGCATATGCAATTGTACTTAATCATTCATCAACCATTGCATCTTATCACATATAACATACATATACCGCATATATGCCTCATATGCCATGCATATACCTCACATATACTATACATATACCGTATATATATATCACATATGTCAAGTATATACCTCAAATATATCGCAAGTATACCACTTATCTGTACCCGAATGTCACAAATTATGCATCATCATATTATCAGTGGCAAATCATGACAATTATATAAATCACATAGCAAGCAACATTCATATGTACTAAATAATTCAATTGATAATTAGACTCACCTTTCTCCTTTGATTCCGACCTCTAACTTATTGTCTATCTGCTCCTTGTGGGTTTCCAATATGTTGCGAGCCTAATATGAAAATATAATCAATTAATTTATGATTAGGGAGACTTAATGTGGCTTAAACAAATTAATATACAATGTTTATGTCAATAGTTAAGATTTTTCCTATGAGGCAGTGTGACCTTTCGGGACTGTTTAGCCTATAACTTTTTCTATACTTGACCAAATAATCGGATTCTTATTCCAAATTAAAAATAACATATAATTATATAAAATATTAAAATTTCAGACCAATTGGATCATTGTACAAGTTTTGGTGGAATATCTAAGTGTGTTCTATTTTCTGCCTTGTTTTCTGCCTTTAGGCAGTTTCGGGTACTCACTTTGGTTCATCATAACTTATAATCTATAAGTCCTATTTTAATAAATATTTTCAGATACTTATATGGGTTTATATGGAACATTTTTCATGTTTACAACTTTTATCAATTATCTCTCTAATGTCTTCAAATTATAATAAATATTTCACTGGTCCAGAATAGAATTGGCTTTTGGACCAGTATGTCTTCCAAAGGCTATAACTTAAACTATACATAACATATAAAGCTAAAATGAGTACCCATATTTATCTAAGACATATAGCTATAACCTTACTGTTTTGAGAATTTACAGAATATAGCTCTAACGAGCTCAAATTAGCCAAACAGATTGCTGGATCTTCCCAGGGCACTCAGTAGGCAGTTCAAACCATGGAACAGTCATGGTTCCATTCACCATAACTCAAACTTTACAAGACATATGGATCTAAAATTTGGTATACAGATACATAACACATATATCTACAACTTTGATTTTTTGAGGTACTTAAAATATTGGCTTTATCATATTCCAAACGAACAAACACAGTAGCTAACTTACTTAGGGTTCACATCCGGACCAGTTTCAATACAAAGAGGATGTATCATTCTATAAATATTTACATATCCATAAATCTAAGATATAAAGTAGCAACTGTTGGTTTTAAGATTTTTCATATTCGATCTCTAAGATCATCAAAACAATGACATAACATACTGCATATTAATGAACCCTAAACAACTTAATCAAGCTTAACACAAAAATAAATGTTTACTCACCTATAATCACTCTTGGCTAATCTTGTTGCTATAATCTATGAAGTGAAAGAGGGAAGAAATGGTGGCTGGAACTTGAAAGAAAATAGGTTGAAGAAATGAAGCAAAGAACAAGAAGAAGGTGAGGAAGGAAATGAATATGGTGGCTGCCTAATAAGTTAAAAGGCACCACCATTTCATTTATTTCACCCGTCCACTTCCTTTTTTTTTGTTTTTCTGACTTTTTATTTTATTTTTATTTTTATTTTATTTTATTATTTTTCTAATTATTCTTATTATTATTACACAATTCAACACAATATGCAATTTAATCTTAATCTAGTCATTTTGCATACTTTAATTTGTTCACATTATTTCATTTATTTTTAATACTTTTTATCCTCGTTTAGATTATAAATACACATGCACGACTCGATACAATTGCAATATACTAGGACACGTAGCTAGTGCATGTCATGGACTTGTTCATACGAAAATACATATGAAATGCATGTGTTCAATTTAATTATATGCAAGATGCTTATGTACAAATGAAATGCATATGGGGAAGGTTGAGGATGTTACAATTCTCCTCTCTTTTTAAAAATTTCATCCTCGAAATTTAATACCTGGAAACAGGTGTGGGTATTGCTTTTTCATATTTTCTTCTATTTCCCATGTTTCCTCTTCTAGTAAATGGTTATGCCATAATACCTTAACTAAAGGTACTTCTCGGTTTCTTAGCTGTTTAGTCTTGTATCGGATGATTTGCACTGGTTCTTCAACATAACTCATGTCCTCTGCAATCTCAATGGTTTGATCTTTAAGTACATGTGTAGGATCTGACCTGTATGTTCTAAGCATGCTCACATCAAACACATTATGAATCTGAGCCCTCTCTGGTGGTAACGATAATCTGTATGCCAGTGGACCAACCTTTTCAAGAATTTCATAAGGCCCTATATACCTTGGGCTCAATTTACCCTTCTTGCCAAATTGAATTATCCCTTTCCATGGAGACACACGAAGAAATACCTTTTCACCCAAATCGTATTCCATTTTCCTTATATGTTGATCAACATAACTTTTCTGTATGTCTTGTGCTGCCTTTAACTTGTTCTTGACAACTTTTATTTTATCCACTGTATCTTGTACTATCTCTGGCCCTTCTAATGTACGTGCACCTTTTTCATCCCATATGATAGGGCTTCGACACTTTCTGCCATACAATGCTTCATATGGTGCCATCTGGATACTGCTATGATACTGGTTGTTGTAAGCAAATTCAATCAATACTATATATTCATCCTAAACACCTCTGAATTCCATAGAACATGCCCTAAGCATTTCTTCCAATGTCTGTATAGTCCTTTCTGATTGTCCATCAGTCTGTGGGTGGAATGTAGTGCGGAAATTCAATTTTATTCCTAATGCATCTTGTACCCAAAAGCATGAAGTAAACCGTGGATCTCTATCAGACACAATGGACACTGGAATGCCATGCAATCTGACTATCTCATTCATATATAATTTTTCCAAACTCTCGAGTGTACACCCCCATTTGATAGGTAGAAAATGTGCTGATTTGGTTAATCTATCAACAATTACCCATACTGCATCATTTTTCCGTGGGGTTCTTGGCAATCCATAAACAAAATCCATCGTTATTTTCTCCCGTTTCCATTCTAGCACTGGCAATGGATGTAACTTACCAATTGGTGCTTGGTGTTCAATCTTAATCTACTGACATGTCAAGCATTTGGAAACATCTTATGCTATGTCTTTCTTCATTCTTGGCCACCAATAATGAGGCCTTAAACTGTGATACATCTTTGTCATGTGAAGATCTGGAATGTCTCACCATACAGATAATGCCTCCAAATCTTCAATGCAAATACAACTGCAGCCAATTCTAAATCATGCACTAGATATGAGATCTCATGTGGTCTCAGTTGTCTGGATGCATAAGTTATAACCTTACCATGTTGCATTAATGCACATCCCAAGCCTTGATGAGAAGCATCACTATATACCGTAAATCCACCTGTACCTGTAGGGATAGTTAACACTGGTGGTGAGGTTAGCCTATGTTTTAGTTCATCGAAACTCCTCTGACATTCTGAAGTCCACTCGAAAGGCACATTCTTTCTCAAAAATTTAGTCAAAGGGCTAGCAATTAAGGAGAATCCATCAACAAATCTATGATAGTATCCGGCTAAATCTAGAAAACTACGCATTTCTGAAATATTTTTAGGAGCTTCCCAATTTACCATAGCCTCAATTTTCTTTGGGTCAACCTATATGCCCTTACACGACACCACATGTCCAAGAAACACCAAATGTTCTAACCAGAATCCACATTTACTCCATTTGGCATATAATTGTTTCTCCCTCAAAGTTTGCAACACAATTTTTAAATGTTGTTCATGTTCTCCCCTGTTCTTTGAGTATACCAATATGTCATCAATAAATACTATCACAAACCTATCCAGATATGGTTGAAACACCTTATTCATTAATGCCATAAATACAGCTGGAGCATTAGTCAACCCAAATGGCATTACTAAAAATTCATAATGTCCATACCTGGTTCGAAAGGCAGTCTTTGAAACATCTACTTCTGCTACCTTCAGCTGGTAATAGCCTAATTTCAAATTAATCTTGAAGAATATTTGTTCAATTTCTGGATATCAATTTCTGGATACATATTCAAGCACGTAAATACAAAACATAGATGACATATGTTCATGCTTGTGTGGAATGTAGGGAGAGAGAGTGATGAGGCTCGGCTAGTGACCTGTGCTCCATGTCTTTTATACGCTACTCAAAATGAGCTATCACTTTTCTTTACCTGAAAAATGATGCAAATTGAAGAGTTGCTGGTCAATGAGAATAACCATCAAATGAGCTCTGAAGTACCGAACAACTCATAATAATAAATCACAAATCCAATACATACCATGTATTCCATTCCATTCATCAGTATCATATAAATATCAATAAAGTTGAAACATATAATCATTACTCCTTACGTATGCAAATATTTTGATTATTTCATTTTGTTGTGACTAAGTTAAACAGACATTGCCCCGAGTTTCCATGTGAACATTTGCATTTGCTAGCTAGCTTGATCATTTGTTTCATTTGCACATTTGTTGGGCCATAAGCCTCTTCTTTTGCTTTACAATATCAATTAACTAGTCACAATGCCTTTTTAGTCCATATGCATATGCACTTGTACTTAATCATTCATCAACCATTGCATCTTATCACATATAACATAGATATACCGCATATATGCCAAATATGTAACGCATATACCTCACATATACTATACATATACCATGTATATATATCACATATGTCAAGCATATACCTCAAATATATCGCAAGTATACCACTTATGTGTACCCGAATGTCACAAATTATGCATCATCATATTATCAGGGGCAAATCATGACAATTATATAAATCACATAGCAAGCAACATTCATATGTACTAAATAATTCAATTGATAATTAGACTCTCCTTTCTCCTTTGATTCCGACCCCTAACTTATTGTCTATCTGCTCTTTGTGGGTCTCCAATATGTTACGAGCCTAATATGAAAATATAATCAATTAACTTATGATTAGGGAGACTTAATGTGGCTTAAACAAATTAATATACATTGTTCATGTCAATAGTTAAGATTTTTCCTATGAGGCAGTGTGACCTTATAGGACTGTTTAGCCTATAACTTTTTCTATACTTGACCAAATAATCTGATTCTTATTCCTAATTAAAAATAACATAAAATTATATAAAATATTAAAATTTCAGATCAATTGGATCATTGTACAGTATTTGGTGGAATTGCTAAGTGTTTTCTATTTCTGCCTTGTTTTCTGCCTTTAGGCAGTTTCGGGGTACTCACTTTGGTTCATCATAACTTATAATCTATAAGTCCTATTTTAATAAAACTTTTCAGATACTTATATGGGTGTATATGGAACATTTTTCATGTTTATAACTTTTATCAATTATCTCTCTAATGTCTTCAAATTATAACAAATATTACACTGGTCCAGAATAGAATTGGCTTCCGGACTAGTATGACTTCCAAAGACTATAACTCAGTCTATACATAACATATAAGCTGAAATGAGTACCCACATTTAGCGAAGACATATAGCTATAACCTTACTATTTTGAGCATTTACAGAATCTTGCTCTAAAGAGCTCAAATTAGCCAAACAGATTGTTAGATCTACCCTGGGCACTCTGTAGGCAGTTCAAACCATGGAACAGTCATGGTTCCATTCACAATAACTAAATATTTACAAGACCTATGAATCTAATATTTGGTATACATATACATAACACATATATCTACAACTTTGATGTTTTGAGGTACTTAAAATATTGGCTTTATCATATTCCAAATGAACAAACACTGTAGCTAACTTACTTAGGGTTCACATCCGGACCAGTTTCACTACAAAGAGGATGTATCATTCTATACACCACATCTTACAACAATATTTATATATCCATAAATCTAAGAAATAAAGTAGCAACTGTTGGTTTTAAGCTTTTTCAGATTCGATCTCTAAGATCATCAAAACAATGACATAACATACTGCCTATTAATAAACCCTAAACAGCATAATCAAGCTTAACACAAAAATAAATGTTTACTCACCTATAATCACTCTTGGCTAATCTTGTTGCTGTAATCTATGGAGTGAAAGAGGGAAGAAATGGTGGTTGGAACTTGAAAGAAAATAGGTTGAAGAAATGAAGCAAAGAAGAAGAAGAAGGTGAGGAAGGAAATGAATATGATGGTTGCCTAATAAGTTAAAAGGCACCACCATTTCATTTGTTTCACCCGTCCACTTCCTTTTTTTTTTCCTTTTCTGACTTTTTATTTCTATTTTTATTATTTTATTTTATTTTATTTCTAATTATTCTTATTATTATTACACAATTCAACACAATATGCAATTTAATCTTAATCTAGTCATTTTGCATACTTTAATTTGGTCACCTTATTTCATTTATTTTTAATAGTTTTTATCCTCGTTTAGATTATAAATACACATGTACGACTCAATACAATTGCAATATACTAGGACACATAGCTAGTGCGCGTCATGAACTTGTTCCTACGAAAATACGTATGAAATGCATGTGTTCAAATGCAAGATGCATATGTTCAAATGAAATGCATATGGGGAAGGTTGAGGATGTTACAATTTAAGATTCAAAGTAATTGTTGTTCTTTTTCTTAGGATTCATAAATGACTTCCATTTATACTTCCGCAGTGAATTGTAGCCGTTTGGGTGCATTTAATGCAAAAATAGTCATTGAACCAACTCTTAACTTCACGCCTGACATGTTTCTCTGTTCTCATTCACGGGCATGACTATATGTGTCATGGTCATGAATGTTCTTCCAAGTCATGGTCCAAGTGGTGAATTTGATCATAAAGCTCTCTCAAAGAACTTGAAGTGTTTGATCACGGGCGTGACTTTATACTTTCACGGGCGTGAACATTCTTCCAACCCGTGGTTCAAGTGATTACTCTAGCCATGAAGCTCTCTGGAATAAGTTGACTTGTTATTTCACGGGCGTGACTGATTTTGGTATGATCCTTCATGGTTGTGAACTTTGAATGTTGGAGAGTTGGCGCTAAGCTATATCATGGGTGTGACATAATCAATCACGGGCGTGAACATGTTATTTCTTCTTATTTTGACCTTCAAAGGTTGTCTTTCATTCTTGCATCATATTTTGTTCAAGATATATCATGTTCAACAAACTTAAAACACAAGTTTTGTTAAATACATTATTGCTATTTTTATTTGTTAGTGTCAAAATGACGGAAATACCCTTCAAGGTTCAATAATCTCCCCCTTTTTGATGGTGACAAATAATCTAGCGATATGTATTTTTAAGAAGTCTCCCCCTCAAAAGATGCTTAAGACAAAAAAATAATAGAGTGTATAGCATAGATCTTTGCTAGCTAGTTAGGTATATGCGAGGTATATTCAAAGTATATCAAAGTTGTTTGCTTAATTAGTTAAGTATATGCAAAGTATATGTGAGGTATATTCAAAGTATATCAAGCTTATTTGCTTAACTAGTTAAGTATATGCAAAGTATATGTAAGGTATATGTTTACAACACATTTTCCTTTTACTACACACATTTGCATATATTGCTATGTTCTCCTCCTTTTGTCATCAACAAAATAAACCATAAAATGATAATGATGTAATTATATTAAATGAAAGAGAAGAATTACAAAGTTTAAAATTGTAAATTAAAGTCCTACACCCATAAAAATAAAAACTAGTACATAAAAAAACATTAAAAAAGACTAGGACTCTAATTAGGCTTTAAGCCTGACAGACCATCTCTAAGGCGTGCTACTTCCACCTCGAGGCTATCCATACGAGATTCCATGAAGTCTTTGAGGTTTTCAACCTCTCATCGATGGAAGCCTGCAATAGGTTAAAGCGAGGTGCTAAAAGATCAGCAACCTGTTGTGCCAAGCTAGGTGTAGAGGCCGATGATTGACCAACCTCTTGCTCAACCTCTAGGGTCGTTGTCTCGACTCGGGCTCATTTTCTTTGCTGGATACCTTGGAGGCCAGCCTTGAATTCATTAGATTCCTGGTATTCCCAGTCAATTTCACCAGTTGGAGTTGTGAATCAGTAATAAACATTATTCTCATAAATTATGCGAACAGCTGCTCCTATCTTTATAAAAGACTCGACATCTAGCTAGTCTCGAGGATGTGCTGGAATGAGGTTAAAATTGTGATCATCAAGCTTTAGATATCCAAGCTCAATTGCAAGGTGAGTCACATACCCACCAATCAAGATATCTCCCAATGGCTTTGTTGCAATTGAGAGAAGATGATTTTCAAACCATCGAGATAGAGCCACAGTTAAACCTCTTCGTGCCATCTCTAGGAGGAAAAGCTCTGATTTTTGGATTGCCCCATTGCTATCGCCTCTGGTAAAGATACTATAGGTAATAAACCTATGCAAATATTTATGCACAGAAGACCAAAGATGGGTGCTCTTAGTCTTCTTCACATTCTAGCTACAATCCAACCCAAAATGAGTCCATATTGGATTGGCATAGAATTCCACCTCACTCTCATTGAGAATACAATCTGAGGGAAGTTTGAAGATAGTGTCAAATGCCACTGCTGTAAGAGTGTTTGAATGCTTACAAAGTTGGAATTTGATTGTTTCAATGGGAGAAACTTGCAAAGTGCTAAGGAACTTGAGAGTTGGTTCCCTTAGTGTTGGCCGATGAATATCCATAAATTAATTGAGTTGAAAAGCTTGTAATTGTTCTGTCATCCTTGTCTCAAGACCGAGAGTCCTAACAACATTCCACTCGAAGGAACGAGATGAAAGTTAGGGTCTTTTCTTAAGAACAACATATCTCGGATGACAATGCTCCGAAATATTGTTGAGAAGGTAGTCCGTGTGGCGTATTGGAGCATGGGATTTCTTCCTTGTGCCTTTTGATGAGCCGGGTTCCATTGATAATCTCGAAAAAGGATTTTAGAGAGTCATTTTCTGACCAGGGATTTTCAGAACTACCTTGAGATGTTATGATTTTTCAAGGAAAGAAGTTTTGAAGGATTTTATAGGTGGAAAATGATATGAGGAGGTGGATTTTGTGAGAGTTAATGAATGAGAGCTTTACTTGAGAGTATTTTTAAGGTTGCAAATGAGAAGAAATGGTAAAATTTTGTTTTATAGTAGACAGATTCACGGCTGTGAATCATCCATCATGGGCGTGAATAGTCATGATCACAGTTTGTTGAAGAGGCACTCTAGCCATAACAAAGGATACGAATCGATTCACAGTCGTGACATTAAATAGTCACGGGCGTTACTTATGAATTTCACGGTGGTGATAGAATGAGACATCCAATCACCACCCTATGAGCAACCTCCCTGATGCCTTGGTATGAGGTTGAAGTGATGTTCATCTAACTTCAAGTATCCGAGCTTCAAGGTGATGTGAGTCACGTACCCATCTATCTAAATGTCTCCGGAGGGCTTGGTGGCAATTGACAAAATATGGTTTGCAAACCATCGAGATAAAGCCACTATGAGGCCTCTTCAGGCCATCTCTAGGAGAAAGAGCTATGACTTCATGATTGTGCCATTATTGTCTCCTCTGGAAAAGATACTATAGGTTATAAACCTATGCAAATACTTGTGCACTAGGGATCGAAGGTGGGTGCTCTTCATTTTTTTGACGTCCCAGCTGCAATCAAGACCGAAGTGAATCCATGCCAGAGTAGCATAGAACTCCACTTCACTGTCATTCAGGATGCCATCAGAGGGAAGGTTGAACAAGTCTCCAAACTTTGTGGTAGAAAGGGTGTTCGGATGCTTACAAATTTAGAACTTCACCGTGCCAATAGGAGATACTTGCAAAGTGCTCAGAAACTTTAAGGTTGGCTCCCTCATAGTTGGTTGATGTATATCAATGAATTCCTTTAGATGACAGGCCTAGAGTTGTTCTGTCATGGTTGTCTCGAGGCTGAGTGTACAAACGGTTTGCCACTCAAATGATCTAGAGGAAAGGAGTGACCTTTTCTTGAGCACTGAGTATCTAGGATGACAATGCTCCGGAATGATGTTTAGAAGGTAATCCGTATACCTTCTTGGAGCATGAGAATTCTTCCTTGTACCCTTGGAGGAACTGGTTTCCATTTTGATTGAAAGAGTAAACTTTGAAGAGTGAAAAATTTGACAGAAATTTTGAGTAAGCCATAAGGAGATATGATTTCTAATGATGGAAGTGGTTTTTGAAGATATTTATAGATGGAATTAGTGGCAAGGGGGCCTGAATCTTCAAAATCATATTCAATGGTGATAAATGAGAGAAGTTGGAGAGTTGGAATGGGAGAAACAACGGCAGAAATGTTGTATAGCCGACATCTTCACGGGCGTGAAAAACTTAGTCACGGGCGTGAATGTCATGTTCACGGTTTGCTGAAGAGATGCTCTACCCGTGAAGAGAGGCATGAAATTGATCATGGTTATGATATTTAAAGGTCACGGGCATGAATGATGAACTATCACGGTGGTGACAAATGAGTCACGGGCGTGAAGTATTAAACTTCACTACTTCTGATCGTGAAACAAAATGTGACACAAAGCGTGAATGCTTCTGTAGGTTTTTGGTGGAAATGTTCACGGTCGTGAAAAAATGTCACGGGCATGAACAAAGGGTTTCATAGGGGTGAATGAAAAAGGTTATAGTCATGAAACATAGGCTTCACTACCTTAAGCCGTGAATCATGTCGTGAAGCAAGTCGTGAAAGCTACTGGTTCTTTTGGTGATTTAGTTCATGGTCGTGAATATATGTCACAGACGTGAATTGCCTAAAATTCTCATTAAATAAAATTAAGTCTAAAACAAGACTAAAGCATTTCTAAGGAGATTCTATCCCTTATAACATATATTTCCATCAAATTAGCTACCTTATATCTAGTCAGATGAGACAAAAAAACAAGATTATCAATCAAGGTTTGGGAATTTGGCAATCACAAATTTAATCCATCAATCATACCAAGCTTTCTTCTTATGAAGTTAAATCTTTCCTCATTTAGAGACTTAGTGAAGATATCTGCCAATTAAGTGTCTGTGCTTATAAATTCCAATACAACATCTCCATATTGAACATGATCTTTAATAAAATGGTGTCTAATGTCAATATGCTTACTTCTAGAATGTTGAATGAGATTCTTAGATAGATTTATAACACTTGTATTTTCACTTCTAATAGGTATATGGTTCATACTATGACCATAATCTTTAAGTTGTTGTTTCATCCAAATGATTTGAGTACAACAACATCCTGCTGCTACATACTCCGCTTCAGCGGTAGAAAGAGCAACTGAAACTTGTTTCTTGTTAAACCAAGAAACTAAGCATTCTTCAATAAAGTGACAAGTACCTGAAGTACTTTTTTCTATCTAAAAGACTACCAGCATAATCAGTATCTGAATATCCTACAATGTAAAAGAATGAATTTCTAGGATATCACAAACCTAGATGCAATGAGCCATGTAAATATTTTAGAATTATTTTTACTGCATTTAAATGAGACTCTTTTAGACATGATTAAAAGCGTGCACATAAGCATACACTATACATTATGTTGGGTCTAGAAGCAGTAAGATATAAAAGTGATCCGATCTTACTTCTATAGAGCTTTTCATTAATGCTCTTACCCTTTTCATCCTTGTCCAATTTTGTTGATGTGCTCATTAGAGTATTGGCATTCTTGCATCCTTCCATGGATATAAGGAGGCTCTGATACCAATTTAGGGTTTTGAAGAATGAATCATATTCATAAACGCAGCGAAAAAAAAAATTTTCAAAACCAAAACAAAAGATCATACTTGTACCATTAAAACTAATTTATATCAATGTAAATGTTAAAAATTATACCTTGTAATTTTTATTCATTCTTCAAATCTTCACTTTGTTGGGTTGTAGCAAACCACAACAATCCATGCGAAGAATGAAGAAGAAACTATCAAGAGAAATGGTTTGAACAAATTCAAAGTGCTAGCTTTAAAAGTGTTATTGAGATAATTTTGGTTGTCTTAAAAATATTTTTTTTTCACAAAAACATATTTGCATGTCTATTTTCTACCATTTGATGTCTTTTCTATTTTATATCAAATTCAAAAATAAGATGAAAAGTCAAAAATGGAAAAAATGGAAACAAATGAATGGTAATTGGCCATAATTGGCCTAATTAAGGCCAAAACAGCCGTTGGCCAACGGATGGGAAGCTGCAGGCATGCTAGGCCTACTGCGGGCTATTGCTGGGTAGCCTTGCTGGCCCGTAAGGCTTACCAGCAGCCTGCCTAGCCTGCGCGGGCCTGTACGGGCCCATGACACTCCCAAACGATTTTTCTGCGCGATCTCATCGCAATCCATCCTAAAATAATTCTCTCATATTTTGGATTCTATCCAAGACCATTTTACTCATTCTCCATATCTTCAATGCGTGTGACCCATTAGGTTCCCAATTATGTTGGCCACTTAAATTAACAATTAATTTAAGTAGGTCATGAGCGGTATCTAGCAACACATCATGACCCCCAAATGACCGGAAAGTCAGTGGTTTGACTATAAACCTTTTCATAGACAATTTCTGTGCAATTATTCCTTTCACCATTCTATACCCCACTTGGTTCAGAGTATGGACATGTGTCAACTCCCACTAGGCTGACTACGTCACGTCTAGTCCAAGTAATGTTAGTTTTTGTCCTTGAGGCTTATTACTCTATTGCTTATGTCATTGAAGACTATCTTTATGACAATTCCACTTCGGCCAGAGATTTCTAAGTAATGACCGCGACAAGAGGCCATGGGTATACACTCTTTCTATCAAGAGTGGTGAATCCTTTGTTGGTTACCCAATTACCTTCGAATACCTCAAGTTGTATCCAATCACCACCCTATGAGCTACCTCTCTGAGTACCTCAAGTCTAAGGATACTTGAGTACCTCAAGTCTAAGGATACTTGCACCATTGCTATGATAAGACTATCATTGACATTTGAATAGATTATCCATATGATTGTCTCATAGTTGGTCATCCAATGTACTTAGCTACACTTAGCAAGCATCCACATGTTAACTCTAAACATCTCATGTTTATAGATTATGAGATCTACTACTGGATCCAATCAAGAGTGTAACATGTGCTAGTCTGTCTGGATTAATAATGTCCCGTCTCATTAATCCTATGACTAGGGATAATTTTGATACTAACATAATTACACATGACAAGAATCTCAATATCATGATCTCATCATGATTTCCTTCATACTATGTTATGTATCAAGGACTTCATTAATTGATTTAAGATCACTTATCAATTCATATATCAAATGAACATCAAATTAATGAAAAAGCCTTTTATTAATCAAATAAATTTGTACAATAAGTGCTAAAGGTGATTGCCTTTAGAGCACTCCTCTAACAAGCTCTCACTTGCACTAAAGCCAATTACCTTTGTATTTAATTCCATAGGCAAGTACATGAGAATCATATTTCTTTTGGGGAAGTGGCTTAGTTAAAGGATCAACAATATTCTAATCAGTGGGCACTCTTTCTATCTTTACATCATTCCTGCCAATGATTTCTCTAATCTAAAGGTATCTTCTGAGTACATGTTTGGATCTCTGATGAGATCGTGGCTCCTTTGCTTGTGTATTGACTCTATTATTATCACAATACAATTGTATTGGATCAATAATGCTGGGAACCACTCCAAGTTCTGTGATGAATTTCCTTATCCAAATTGCTTCCTTTACTGCTTCAGAAGCTGCAATGTACTCTACTTCAGTTGTGGAATCAGCAGTCGTTTCCTGTTTGGAACTCTCCCAACTAACTGCTCCACCATTTAGTGTGAATATATAACCTGATTGAGATTTTGAGTCATCCTTGTCAGATTGGAAGCTGGCATCGGTGTACCCACTCACAGTAAGATCTCCATCTCTATATACCAATAATACATCCTTAGTTCTTCTTAAGTACTTAAGGATATTCTTGACAGCCACCCAATGACTCTCACCAGGGTCCGATTGGTATCTACTCATGACACTCAGTGCATATGATACATCAGGTCTTGTACATATCATAGCATACATGATTGATCCTATAGCTGAAGCATATGTAATCAAACTCATGTGTGTCCTCTCATCTTGTGTCTTTGGACACAAAGACTTTTAGAGAGTAATCCCATGAGTTATGGGAATATATCCCCTCTTGGACAGCTCCATGCTAAACCTCTTTAGCATCTTATCTATGTATGTAGACTGTGAAAGACCAAGCAATCTTTTAGATCTATCTCTATAGATCTTTATCCCTAAAATATAGATTGCTTCTCCAAGGTCTTTCATAGAAAAATTCTTGGATAACCAAATTTTGACTGATTGTAAGGCTGAGACATCATTTCCCATTAACTATATGTCATCTACATATAACACAATAAATACGATTGCACTCCCACTAACCTTCTTGTAAACACAAGGTTCATTCGAATTTTGTTAGAAATCAAATTGTTTGATTGTCTCATCAAACCGAATGTTCCAACTCCTGGATGCTTGCTTTAATCCATAAATGGATATTTGAAGCTTACATACCTTTTTGCCATCTTTGGATATGAAACCTTCTAGTTGTGTCATGTACACATCCTCAGTCAGATTTCCATTAAGGGAAGTTGTTTTCACATCCATTTGTCATATCTCATAATCATAATGAGTAGCAATGGCTAGGAGTATCCTTGTGGATTTAAGCATAGCTACTGGACTAAAAATTTCATCGTAGTCAATTCCTTGTCTTTGACGATAACCTTCAGCAACAAGTCTAGCTTTATAGGTAATCACATTACCATCCATGTCAGTTTTCTTTTTGAAGACCCACTTGCACCCTATAGGCTTTATTCCTTCAGATGGGTCAACCAAAGTCCATACTTGATTTTCATACATGGAATCCATTTCTGACTTCATGGCTTGAAGCCATTTGTCAGATTCTGAACTATTCAGAACCTCTTCATAGGTTGTAGGCTCATCATTTTCTATAAGCAATACGTCATTCTGTTCACTAATGAGAAATCCATATCTCTCTAGATCAGTATGTATCCTATTTGACCTACGAAGCTCTTGTGCTTCTGAAGGTTGAGCTATTATATCATCTATATGAGTAACAAGCTCGGGTTCAGGCAGTTGATCAACATCTGTTTGAGCATCTTAAACTTCCTTAAGTTCAATTTTGCTCTCATTATCTCCTTTTAGAAGGAATTCTCTCTCTAAAAATATATCATGTCTTGACACAAAAACCTTTCCAAGGGGTGGTAAAATTGATATCCATATGATGCTTTTGGATATTCCACAAACAGACATCGGTCAGACTTAGCTTCTAGCTTATCTGACATTGTCTTCATCTCATAAGTAGGACAACCCCAAATTCTCATGTAAGAAACTGTGGGTCTCTTGTTGTACCATATCTCATATGGAGTAACATCAACTGACTTTAAAGGAACTCTATTTAATATATAAATAGCGGTCTCTAGTGCATAACCCAAAAGGATTTAGGCAATTCTGCAAAACTCATCATAGACCTTACCATGTCTAACAAGGTTCGGTTTCTTCTTTCAGCCACACCAATGTGTTGTGGCATGTAAGGTGGAGTCCATTGAGATAAAATCCCATTATCCCTAAGATAATCTAGAAACTCTTGGCTCAAGTATTCACCTCCTCGTTCTGATCGAAGTGTTTTAATACTTTTTCCAAGTTGTTTCTCTACTTCATTTCTGAATTCTTTGAAATTTTCAAAAGCTTCATATTTGTATCTCATAAGATACACGTATCCATATCGTGAGTAGTCATCAATAAATGTAATGAAGTAGATGAAACCACCTCTGGCGTGTGTAGACATTGGACCACATACATCTGAATGTATTAAGTATAAAAGTCCATTAGCATGTTCACCCTTTCCCTTAAAGGGTAACTTAGTCATCTTGCCTAGTAAACAAGATTCACATGTGTCATATGATTCATAATCAAATGACCCCAAACTGCCACTTTTGTGTAGCTTAGCCATGTGTTTCTCTCTTATATGACCAAGACGACAATCCCATAAATAAGATGATTTCAACATATCTTATTTTTTCCTTTTATTATCATTGAAGTTTAAAATTGGATTTGTAACATCCTTGACCTTCCCCACATGCATTTCATTGAACATAAGCATTTTTCATACAATTCAATTGAACACGTGCATTTCATACGTATTTTCGTAGGAATAAGTTTATGACACGCACTAGCTACGTGTCCTAGTATTTGGCACTTGTATCGAATCGCGCATGTGTAATTATAACCTAAATGAGGATAACAAAGTATTAGAAATGAATTGAATAAGGTGACTAAATTAAAGTAAGAAAAATTATTAGATTAAGATTAGTGAACATTTACATTGCTAATTTAGTTAAATCGGGTCAAATGGTTAAGCTGTATCATTGTGTGAATTAGTGGAATTATAAATCTATATAAATAATAAAAATAATATAGACAAAATAAAATTAAAATGACATAAAAGGGAAATAGAAGAGAAGAGAAAGGAGAAGAGAAAGGAGAAAAGAGATGAGAAAAAGATAAAAAGGACAAAAACCAAAAGTTAGCTTTATCTTCCCATTTCTGCCTTCTCCAGCCCGACTTCTTCTTCAATTTTCTCCATTTCAGACTTCAATTCTTCCTTGTTTCACCTAGTTTTTGAAGCTAATTGATCCCTTTCAAAGTTGTTCTTGGTAAGTAATCAATTCTTATTGCTATAGGGTTGATTTGAGTTGCTTAGGTTCAATATTAGGCACTGAATTGTACCCCGATTTTGATGTTAATATAAATTGATTCTGGAAATGTGTAAAACACAAATATTGTTCCTTTATATCTTCAAGTTATGGATATGTAAACATTGTTTCAAGATGTTATGTATAGGGAGAGATATGCTCTTCGTACTGAAACTGGTCAGGGTGTAAACCCTAACCAAGTTAGCTACTGTGTGGTTTGATTTCGAATATGTTAAAGCCATTATTGCAAGTCTCTCAAAACATCAAAGTTATAGATATATGTGTTTTGTATCTTTCTACCACATTTCAGGTTCATAGGTCTTGTAAATGTTGAGTTATGGTGAATGGAACCATGACTATTCCATGGTTTGAACTGCCTATTGAGTGCCCTGGGCAGATATAGTAACATGTTTGGCTAATTTGGGCTTGTTATAACTACATTCTGTGAATGATCAAAACATAAGAGTTCTAGATATATGTCTTAGCTAAAATTTGGTACTAATTGAAACTTCATTGGTTATGTATAGAATATGTTATGGCCTTTCTAAGACATACTGGTCCGGAAGTTAATTCTATTCTGGACCAGTAAAATGTTTGTTATAATTAGAAGACCATAGAGACATAATTGGTAAAATTTGTAAACATGAAACATGTTCCATATAAACCCATATAAGTTTCTGGAAAGTTTCATTAAAATAGGACTTATATAATATAAGTTATGATGAACCCAAATGAGTACCCTGAAACTTCCTAAAGGCAGAAAACAAGGCATAAAACATAACACTCTTAGAAATTCCACCAAATATTGTACAATGATCCAATTGGTCTGAAATTTGAGTATGTTCTCTAGTTATATGTTATTCGTAATTAGGAACAAGAATAAGATTAATTGGTCAATTATAGAAAAAGTTGTAGGCTAAACAGTCCCATAAGGTCACACTGCCTCATAGGGAAAATCTTAACTATTGACATGAACAATGCATATTAATTTGTTTAAGCCACATTAAGTCTCCCTAATCATGAGTTAATCGATTATGTTTTCATATTAGGCTCGCAACATATTGGAGACCCACAAGGAGTGGATAGACAATAAGTTAGGGGTCAGAATCAAAGGAGAACGGTGAGTCTAATTATCGATTGAATTCTTTAGTGTAAATGAATGTTGCTAGCTATGTGATTCATGTGATTGTCATGATTGGTCCTTGATAATGTAATGATGGATAATTTGTGACATTGTGGTACATATAAATGGTATACTTTTGGTATATTTGAGGTATATGTTTGAAAAATGTGATATATATACATTGTACATGTATAGTATATGCAAGGTATATGCTTGACATATGAGGTATATATGGAATATATGTATGTTGTAGATGATAAAGATGCAATGGTTGATGAATGCTTAAATACAAGTGCATATGCATATGGGTTAAAAAGGCGTTGTGACTAGTTAATCGATATTGTAATGCAAAAGAAGAGGCCTATGGCCCAACAAATGTGCAAATGAAACAAATGATCAAGCTAGCTAGCAAATGCAAATGCAAATGTTCACATGGAAAATGTTCACATGGAAACCCGGGGCAATGTCTATTTAACTTGGTCACAACAAAATGAAATAAGCAAAGCATTTGCATACATAAAGAGTAATGATTATATGTTGCAACTTTATTGATACTTATATGATACTGATGAATGGAATGGAATACATGGTATTTATTGGAATTGTGATTTATTACTATGAGTTGTTTGGTACTTTAGAGCTCATTGGATGGTTATTCTCACTGAGCCGCAACTCATCAATTTGCATCATTTTTCAGGTAAAGAAAAGTGATAGCTCATTTTGAGTAGCGTATAAAAGACATGGAGCACAGGTCACTAGCCGAGCCTCATCACTCTCTCTCCTTGCATTCCACACAAACATGAAAATATGTCATATGTGTTTTGTATTTACGTGCTTGAATATGTATAGTCATTTTGGAATGAGTCTAAAAATGTATAAATGAAATCAACTCGAAAATACTTATGTATAAAGTTTATGTTTTGATATATGTGATATATTATATTGTGGTGAAAACCTCAGTGTTAACTTTGCAAAGTTAGTGAATAATATTACAGGATATGAGACTTGCAAAGTCATTGAATTATATTACAGGATATGGAAAAAAAATTTACTACTACTATTAACATGGTATTTTACCTTTCCAGTATGCTATGTATGATTACTTGGTACAGGGATAGGTTATACTTAAATGCATAAGGTGTGACGTTACATTTTTGGTATCAGAGCAGGGATAGGTTCCAAGGGAACATGCATATGCATATAAGCATGATAACATATGCATAATATGTGTTGAACATTATGTAGTGACATAATTTCATTTATTTTAAGGCCATCATTAGACATGATTCACCAAAGAGAGAGAGGCCGACTGAAATGCATCCTCATGAGGCATCGCCTCATTTGCATAGAGATCAACCAGTACCAGGAGCTAGGACTCCTGCACAAGCATCACAATCATCACATGTCGAAATACCATATGAAAACCCAGAACATGAAATGCATGAGCCTTTGGGGATTGACATAAATGTGAGTACGCCATTGGGAACAGTGGTAGTTGTGAATAATGTCCGTTGTGATTGCCTGATATGCATTAACAGAGCTGAGTTAATAGCTGATCTGATTTTATTGCCAATATATGAATTTGATGTGATACTGGGAATGGACTGGTTAACTAGACATCATGCAACAGTGAATTGCTTTACTAAGGAAGTAATTTTGGAATCACCAAACCAGCTAAGGGTAGTATTTCTAGGTGAAAGAAAACTTGTGCCTACATGTCTAGTTTCAGCTGTAAAGGCATTTCGAATGATCAAAGGGGGATGTGAAGCATATTTGGCATATGTGACTGATACTAGAACCACTAATAGCTTGCTTGAAAATATACCAGTGGTAAGGGAATTTGCTGATGTATTCCCAGATGATCTACCTGGTTTACCACCAGATAGAGAGATAGAATTTACTATTGAACTAGTACCAGGAACTGCACCAATATCAAGGTCACCCTACAGAATGGCCCCAGTTGAGTTGAAAAAACTGAAGGCCCAATTGCAGGAGTTACTTGACAAAAGGTATATTAGACCTAGTGTATCACCATGGGGAGCTCCAGTGTTATTTGTTAAAAAGAAAGATGGAACAATGAGATTGTGCATCGATTATAGGCAACTGAGCAAAATGACGGCGAAGAACAAATATCCATTGCCTAGAATAGATGATTTGTTTGACCAGTTGCAAGGAGCCCAAATATTCTCCAAGATTGATCTGAAATCAGGTTATTACCAGCTGAAGGTAGCAAAAATGGATGTTCCAAAGACTGCCTTTCGAACCAGGTATGGACATTATGAATTTTTAGTAATGCCATTTGGACTGACTAATGCTCCAGCTGCATTTATGGCTTTAATGAATAAGGTGTTTCAACCATGTTTGGATAGGTTTGTGATAGTATTTATTGATGACATATTAGTGTACTCAAAGAATAGGGGAGAACATGAACAACATTTAAAAATTGTGTTGCAAACTTTGAGGGAGAAACAATTATATGCCAAATTGAGTAAATATGAATTCTGGTTAGATCATTTGGTGTTTCTCAGACATGTGGTGTTGAGCAAGGGCATAGAGGTTGACCTAAAGAAAATTGAGGCTATGGTAAATTGGGAAGCTCCTAAAAATGTTTCTGAAATGCGTAGTTTTTTGGGTTTAGCCAGATACTACCGCAGATTTGTTGATGGATTCTCCTTAATTGCTAGCCATTTGACTAAATTGTTGAGAAAGAATGTGCCTTTCAAGTGGACTCCAGAATCTTAGAGGAGTTTCGATGAACTAAAACACAGGCTAACCTCAGCACCAGTGTTAACCATCCCTACAGGTACAGGTGGGTTTACAGTATATAGTGATGCTTCTCACCAAGGCTTGGGATGTGTGTTGATGCAACATGGTAAGGTGATAGCTTATGCATCCAGACAACTGAGACCACATGAGATCTCATATCCAGTGCATGATTTAGAACTGGCTGCAGTCGTATTTGCATTGAAGATTTGGAGGCATTATCTGTATGGTGAGACATTCCAAATCTTCACAGACCATAAAAGCTTGGGTTATTTGCTGACACAGAAAGAATTAAACATGAGGCAGAGACGGTGGTTAGAGCTATTGAAAGATTATGACTGTACAATTGAATACCATCCAGGGAAAGCCAATGTGGTAGTAGATGCATTGAGTAGAAAGGCCAGAAGCAGTGTAGCTCACTTGCAAGCATCATCTTTTCCATATTTGATTCAATTACGATCTATGAATGTTGAATTAAATATACATGATGAAGGATCACTGATTTCTACTCTTCAAGTCAAACCTATACTAAAGGAGAGGATCAAAGAAGCACAAAGCAAAGATCCTAAATTGTGTGAGAAAATTGAATCAGTAAGGCAGGGAAACAGTAAAGATTTTCAATTGTAGGATGATGTACTGATGTTAAAGTCACGCATATGTGTTCCAGACACTGAGAACTTGCATCAGGAAATAATGGAAGAGGCACACAATGCACCCTATGCAATGCACCCAGGGATGACAAAGATGTATCACAGTTTAAGGCCTCATTACTGGTGGCCAAGAATGAAGACATAGCAGAATATGTTTCTAAATGCTTGACATGTCAGCAGATTAAAATTGAACATCAGGCACCAATTGGTAAGTTACATCCATTGCCAGTGCCAGAATGGAAATGGGAAAGAATAACGATGGATTTTGTCTATGGAATGCTCAGAACTCCACGGAAAAATGATGCAGTATGGGTAATTATTGACAGATTAACCAAGTCAGCACATTTTCTACCTATCAGATGGGGCTGTACACTTGAGAGTTTGGCCAAATTATATGTGAATGAAATAGTCATATTGCATGGCATTCTAGTGTCCATTGTGTCTGATGGAGATCCATGGTTTACTTCACATTTTTGGGTGAGTTTATAGAATGCATTGGGAACAAAATTGAACTTTAGCACTGCATTCCACCCACAGACTGATGGACAATCAGAAAGGACTATACAGACATTGGAAGAAATGATTAGGGCATGTTCTATGGAATTCAGAGGTGCTTTGGATGAATATATAGCATTGATTGAATTTGCTTACAATAACCAGTATCATAGCAGTATCCAGATGGCACCATATGAGGCGTTGTATGGCAGAAAGTGCTGAAGCCTTATCATTTGGGATGAAGAAGGAGCACGTGCATTAGAAGGGCCAGAGATAGTGCAAGACACAGTGGATAAGATCAAGGTTGTCAAGAACAAGCTAAAGGAAGCACAGGATAGGCAGAAAAGTTATGTTGATCAGCATAGAAGGGAGATGGAATACGAGTTTGGTGAAAAGGTGTTTCTTCGTGTATCTCCATGGAAAGGGATAATTCGATTTGGCAAAAAGGGTAAATTGAGCCCAAGGTATATAGGGCCTTATGAAATTCTTGAGAAGATAGATCCTTTGGCATATAGGTTGGCTTTACCACCAGAGATGGCTCAGATACATAATGTGTTTCATGTGAGCATGCTTAGAAGATACATGTCAGATCCTACACATGTACTTAAAGATCAAGCCATTGAGATTGCAGAGGACATGAGTTATGTTGAGGAACCAGTGCAAATCATTGGATACAAGACTAAACAGCTAAGAAATCGAGAAATACCTTTGGTTAAAGTATTATGGCGTAACCATTTACAAGAAGAGGCAACATGGGAAACAGAAGAAAATATGAAAAAGCAATATCCACACCTATTTTCAGGTATTAATTTTGAGGACGAAATTTTTAAAAGGAGGAGAGAATTGTAACATCCTTGACCTTCCCCACATGCATTTCATTGAACATAAGCATT
Organism: Triadica sebifera; assembly: GCA_023653625.1. Taxonomy (NCBI): domain Eukaryota; kingdom Viridiplantae; phylum Streptophyta; class Magnoliopsida; order Malpighiales; family Euphorbiaceae; genus Triadica; species Triadica sebifera. The sequence goes on from CM042909.1 coordinate 13,442,852, forward strand.
TTGCATACAATTCAATTGAACACGTGCATTTCATACGTATTTTCGTAGGAACAAGTTTATGACACGCACTAGCTACGTGTCCTAGTATTTGGCACTTGTATTGAATCGCACATGTGTAATTATAACCTAAATGAGGATAACAAAGTATTAGAAATGAATTGAATAAGGTGACTAAATTAAAGTAAGAAAAATGATTAGATTAATATTAGTGAACATTTACATTGCTAATTTAGTTAAATCGGGTCAAATGGTTAAGCTGTATCATTGTGTGAATTAGTGGAATTATAAATCTATGTAAATAATAATAATAATAATATAGAAAAAATAAAATGAAAATGACATAAAAGAGAAATAGAAGAGAAGAGAAGAGAAAGGAGAAGAGAAAGGAGAAAAGAGATGAGAAAAGAGATGAGAAAAAGATAAAAAGGACAAAAACCAAAAATTAGCTTTATCTTCCCATTTCTGCCTTCTTCTCCAGCCCGACTTCTTCTTCAATTTCCTCCATTTCAGACTTCAATTCTTCCTTGTTTCACCTAGTGTTTGAATCTAATTGATCCCTTTCAAGGTTGTTCTTGGTAAGTAATCAATTCTTATTGCTATAGGGTTGATTTGAGTTGCTTAGGTTCAATATTAGGCACTGAATTGTACCCCGATTTTGATGTTAATATAAATTCATTCTGGAAATATGTAAAACATAAAATTTGTTCCTTTATATCTTATATTTATGGATATGTAAACATTGTTTCAAGATTTTATGTATAGGGAGAGATATGCCCTTCTTACTAAAACTGGTCAGGGTATAAACCCTAACCAAGTTAGCTACTGTGTGGTTTGATGTCGAATATGTTAAAGCCATTATTTCAAGTCTCTCAAAACATAAGAGTTTTAGATATATGTTTTTTGTATCTTTCTACCAAATTTCAGATTCATAGGTCTTGTAAATGTTGAGTTATGGTGAATGGAACCATGATTGTTCCATGGATTGAACTGCCTATTGAGTAACCTGGGCAGATACAGTAACTTGTTTGGCTAATTTGAGCTTGTTAGAACTAGATTCTATAAATGATCAAAACAGAAGAGTTCTAGATATATGGCTTAGCTAAAAGTTTGTACTAATGGAAACTTCATTGGTTATGTATAGACTAAGTTATGGCCTTTGTAAGCCATACTGGACCGAAAGTCAATTCTATTCTGGACCAGTAAAAAGTTTTGTATAAGTAGAAGACCATAGAGACATTATTGGTAAAAGTTGTAAACATGAAATATGTTCCATATGAACCCATATACGTTTCTGTAAAGTTTCAGTAAAATTGGACTTATATATTATAAGTTATGATGAACCCAAATGAGTACCCTGAAACTGCCTAAAGGCCGAAAACAAGGCAGAAAATAGAACACTCTTAGAAATTCCACCAAATATTGTACAATGATCCAATTGGTCTGAAATTTGATTATGTTCTCTAATTATATGTTATTTGTAATTATAAATAAGAATCAGATTAATTGGTCAATGATAGAAAAAGTTATAGGCTAAACAGTCCCATAAGGTCGCACTGCCTCATAGGAAAAATCCTAACTATTGACATGAACAATGCATATTAATTTGTTTAAGTCACATTAAGTCTCCCTAATCATGAGTTAATCGATTATGTTTTCATATTAGGCTCGCAACATATTGGAGACCCATAAGGAGCGGATAGACAATAAGTTAGGGGTCAGAATCAAAGGAGAAAGGTGAGTCTAATTATCGATTGAATTCTTTAGTCCAAATGAATGTTGCTTGCTACGTGATTCATGTGATTGTCATTATTGGTCCTTGATAATGTAATGATGGATAATTTGTGACATTGTGGTACATATAAATGGTATACTTATGGTATATTTGAGGTATATGTTTGACAAATGTGATATATATACATGGTACATGTATAGTATATGCAAGGTATAATCTTGACATATGAGGTATATAGGGAATATATGTATGTTGTATATGATAAAGATGCAATGGTTGATGAATGCTTAAATACAAGTGCATATGCATATGGGCTAAAAAGGCGTTGTGACTAGTTAATCGATATTGTAAAGCAAAAGAAGAGGCCTATGGCCCAACAAATGTGCAAATGAAACCAATGATCAAGCTAGCTAGCAAATGCAAATGCAAATGTTCACATGGAAACCCGGGGCAATGTCTGTTTAACTTGGTCACAACAAAATGAAATAAGCAAAGCATTTGCATACATAAAGAGTAATCATTATATGTTGCAACTTTATTGATACTTATATGATACTAATGAATAGAATGGAATACATGGTATATATTGGAATTGTGATTTATTACTATGAGTTGTTTGGTACTTTAGAGCTCATTGGATGGTTATTCTCATTGAGCCGCAACTCATCAATTTGCATAATTTTTCAGGTAAAGAAAAGTGATAGCTCATTTTTGTAGCGTATAGAAGACATGGAGCACAGGTCACTGGCCGAGCCTCATCACTCTCTCTCCTTGCATTCCACACAAGCATGAAAATATGTCATATGTGTTTTGTATTTACATGCTTGAATATGTATAGTCATTTTGGAATGAGTCTAAAAATGTATAAATGAAATCAACTCGAAAATACTTATGTATAAAGTTTATGTTTTGATATATGTGATATATTATATTGTGGTGAAAACCTCAGTGTTAACTTTCCAAAGTTAGTGAATAATATTACAGGATATGAGACTTGCAAAGTCATTGAATTATATTACAGGATATGGAAAAAAAATTTACTACTACTCTTAACAGGGTATTTTACCTTTCCAGTATGCAATGTATGATTACTTGGTACATGGATAGGTTATACTCAAACGCATAAGGTGTGACGTTACAAGATTTGACATATCTAATATGTATAATCCATTGCATAACGTACCATTAGCATAAAGAATTCCATTCAACATAATAGAACAACAATTGTTACTAAAAGCTAAAAGGAAACCATCTTTATTTAGACTTGAAACAAAAATAATGTTTTTAGTCAAAGCAGGTACATAATAGAAATTATCCGAATTTAATATAAGCCCACTAGGGAGGGTCAATACATATGTTCCTATAGCTAATGCAGCAACCCTTGCTCCATTTCCAACGCGTAGGTCTGACTTTCCCTTATTGAGCTGTCTACTGTTCCTTAGGCCCTGCATATCAGTGCATATATTATTATTGGAAACAATATCAATTTCAATGACAAAAATACATGAAGTAGATGGGGCATCAAATGCCTTCTTCTTCAAGGACTCTAAGCAAGCCTTACAGTTTCTCTTCCAATGGCCATCCTCGCCACAATGGAAGCATGTCCCTTTTGGAGCAATCTCCTTGGCCTTCTTCTTAGCCACACCTCCCTTAGGCTTCATGGGCTTCTTCTTTTTCTTCTTAAGGTTCTTCCTTTCAGAACTTGAAGAGTCCACTAGCATAACAGCCTTATTGTCCTTCTTGATAGATGGCTCGGCTGTTTTAAGCAAGTTAATCAGCTCAGGAATAGTGGTAGAGATTTTGTTCTTCCTATAGTTAAGCAGAAAATGTGAATAACTATTAGACAAACCGGTTATAATTAAGTCAATACTTAATTGATGGTCCATCACAAATCCCAAAGTGGCCAACCTCTCAATATAGCCATTCATCTTCAATGCATATTGCACTAGAGATGTTCCCCTCAACCATCTTAGTGCGGAAGAGCAACCTTGAAGTTTTGAACCTTTCAGAATGTGTTTGCTCATCAAAAAGCTCTCTTAGATGGTATACTATGGAATTAGCATCCATAGCCTCATGCTGCTTTTGTAACTCAGCTAATATAGTAGCAAGCATAATGTAGCTTGCCATCTCATTATCATCGAGATGCTTTTGATATGCCTTCTGAACATCTTCAGAAGCATTAGCAACAGGGGGATTAGGGAGTGCCTCATCTAGGACATAGCCAATATTTTCGGATTTGAGAACTATTCTCATATTCCTTAGCCAATCCAAAAAATTGGGCCTAGTCAACTTATTTGATTCCATTAGCGATCGCAAATTCACACTTGTCATGATGATGATTCTAGCAACCTAGATGTAAAATCAAACATGTTAGAATGTACCTAAAATGCATGTTTATTAGGTATTTAATAAATCGCATTATGGCTCCCACTATTTTATTGCGAATCCATAGGCCTCACTATGAACCCAAGAGAACTTATATGGAAGTTCTCCTAGTGGGTCGATATCCAACTAGCTAAGAATAACCTTGAGGTAACTCAATAAGCTATCCTTAGTTTGGTTGGTACGTATGTAATCCATACCAATTGCATTATTCATGCAACTATCGAATCTTGTGCTATCAACATATTGATGTGTGCACATACATTGGGCTATCGACTCTTCATATGTGTACATCTCATGTATACAAACCCAACTTCACCTCCAATACATATTAACCTTGGCGCAAATCCAACAAGTTAATAAATCGTTTAAGTCTAACCCATTAATCGTGAAATCTAATTTCAATGGATTGAACATATTCTTATAAAGTGAGCTTGAGGAAACTCAATAACCCTAACTCTAGAAGAACTCTGGTTCTCCCTATATTAATGGAAGGCGTAAGACTTAATTATTTATTTAGTGAGGGATTTCTTTGCTAAAGTTATTATTTCATGCTTTTATATATCATACATTCATCACATTGATATATAAAAATAGTTACATTAACTATATGGCATGATTATGGATATACTAAAGTCAATCTCTTGAGCCAAAGAAAAATTGGCTAGGTCTTACCTAGGTATATGCATGAATTTACAAACCAAAATAGAAATCAAATTCCTATTTTTATGTCTTCTTGTTTATGGTACCATCTCCTTTGCTTCTTGCTCATTTGTATCTTCATTCTATCCTAATCCTATGTAATCTAATTACATATTTCAAATTATAGAAAACCTCAATTTACATTTGAGGGGAGTAAGATAAGAAGAGAGATACATAAGAAAGAAAAAGAGGTAGGGACACGCAGACCCTATTTACCATAAAATAAAATAATTTTATGCATGCTCAATCACATTGGGCCTAAGTCCATAATCATCCATCACACCTTTTCATACACCCCTAACATGCATTCTCTAATGTACAAAATAAAAATGACAATTTTGGATTTCAATTTGTAAATCGATTCAACGTTTGAATCGAAATTGCTTATATGTTTTTGTTGCCCAGATATTAGACCAAGAAGGGGGGTTGAATTGGAGTTTCAAAAATTAAACTTTAAAGTGCGGAAATAAAATTGTTAATTTTAGAAGGGATAGAGAAAATCAGACACAAAGATTTATAGAGGTTCGGGTATTAACAAACCCTACTCCTCTCCCCAATCGCAATTGGGAGTTTCACTAACACACTAAGTGTTACAATGGAGTTTTACAAGCTCACTCCCAACTATGGTGTTTCTCACAATGGCTCACACCTAACCCAGAAATCCCTTGTGTTTTAATGGCTCACACAATAACCAATTCCTTTGTGTTTTACAGGCTCACACAAACAACCTACACTTTGTGTTTTACAGGCTCACACAAACAACCTATACTTTGTGTTTTACAGGCTCACACAAACAACCTTTTAATTTGTGTTTTGGAGGTTCACACAACTAACCCTTACAAGTGTTCTTCTCTTAACCCAGAACTACCCAATGCTCACTTGAGTAAAGATTACAGAGAGAACTACTTATAAATCTTTGTTGCTCAAATATAAGGAGCAATAAGATTTTTACAGAGAATGGATTTGTTCTCAAAGTATAAAAGTACAAGATAGCTTGTGATTTGAAGTATATGCTAATCTTTTGTTTTTCTTGTCATTCTCTTGTTTCTTAATGCATAAATGACTTCCTTTTATACTCCTATAGGTGAATATAGCCGTTAGGGTGCATTAAATAAGAAACTAGCCGTTATACCAACCAAAAAATCGCGCCTGACATTTTTCTCTTTCATTGTTCATGGGCGTGAATATGCCTGTCACGGGGGTGACAGTTCTTTCCAAGTCGTGACTGAAGTGGTGACCTTGGTCATGAAGCTCTCTGGTATGTTTTGACATATAGAGTCATGAGTGTGACTTTAATCAGTCACGGGCGTGACACTCTTCCCAGCCGTGAACCAAGTGGTGACTCTGGTCGTGAAACTCTCTGGATGAAATTGAATGAAGCCTTCACAGGGGTGACACATTCATTCACGGGGGTGAACATCTTCCCAGCCGTGACCCAAGTGGTGACTCTGGTCGTGAAGCTCTCTGGTTGAAATTACATGACTCTTCATGGGGATGACACTTTTAGTCATGGGGTGACTGAAATGCTTACTTCACGGTTTGATTTTCCTTCATGGCCGTGAACTTCAAATGTTGGTTTTGGTAACGGTTAGCTTCCTTTACGGGGGTGACTCCTAGAGTCACGGCAGTGAACATACTACTTTTTGCTTTTTGTTTCTCAAGGATTATTCTTCCAATTTTACATTCTTGCTATTTTAATTCATGTCCTGTATAATATACTTACAAAAACAGGTATGTTAAATACAATATTGCTATATTATTTATTATCATCAAAATGACGGAAATACCCCTCAAGGTTAACAGTGTTATTTCTGTTAATTTAATTTTGTATGTCATTTTAAAGTGGAATTTAATATTTAATCAAATTAAATTAAATTCCATATTTCCAGAAATAATTCAAAATTAATTCTCCTTAAAATCAGAATCTTATGATGTTAAAATTAAACAATTTAATTTTAATATACATATCAATTTCAAGTCATACTAGAATTACAATTGCACAACTTAAATTAATTCAAAATTAATTTTCAAAAATTCTAAAAATTTCCAGAACATCAAATCACTATTCTAATTATCTTTAGGTGAGCTCAAGTTCATCAAAATATTTTTGGCACAAGCCAAAATTACTAAGACAAACGAACCAACACACTTAGACGCTCAAAATGACTAATTCGATATCTAGAATTTTTAAAATTTCAAATGTTTGCAAAATAATTTTGGCATGCATCTAACATCAAAATAACATATTTTTAATCACTTAAAAATTATTTCAAGGTGTTGGAAATAAAATAAACACGTACAAAAAAATCAAACAAAACAGCCCCACCGGGTATGCTAAAATAGTATCGTTTTTGAGTTTGTTTGAAAAATTAATTAAAATAATTTTTAATTAATTATTGGACACTTCAGGAGGCATAAACATATTCTAAATATGTCTAAATAAGTTTTTCATAATTAAATTATAAGAAAAATGTAATCAGTCCTATCAATAAAGCCAAACAACAACATATGTTCATAAACAAGACAATTTTAGGCATTTTTGAAATAAATCCGAAATTAATTATTTGAATCACATTCAAATCATTTTTCAATCAAGAATCATCTCATGATCAGATTAAAGAAAGAAAAATATGTAAATTATATTTTACAAATTAATTTCAATTTTTCAAAACCTATTGATCCAAAATCATCAAAAACATGCAATCCTATTATACTTTCAATTAAAATTAATTTTAATGAATACAATGAGGCTTTGATACCAATGTAGGGTTTTAAAGAATGAATCATATTCATAAACTCAATGAAAAATAAATTTTTTTAAAACCCAAAACAAATTATCATACTTGTACCATTAAAACTAATTTATATAAATATAAATGTTAAAAATTATACCTTGTAATTTTTATTTGTTCTTCAAATCTTCACTTTATTGGGTTGTAACAAACCACAACAATTCACACTAGGATGTCTCTAATGATAATCCATAAGAATGAAGAAGAAACTATCAAGAGAAATGGTTTGAACAAATTCAAAGTGCTAGCTTTGAAAGTGTTCTTGAGAAAATTTTTATTGTCTTAAAAATATTTGTTTTTTCACAAAACAATATTTGCATGTCTATTTTCTGCCATTTGATGTCTTTTCTATTTAAATCAAATTCAAAAATAAGATGAAAATTCAAAAATGAAGAAAATTGAAATAAATGAATAGTAATTGGCCATAATTGGCCTAATTAAAGCCAAAAACAACTGTTGGCCAACGGATGGGAAGCTGCAGGCGCGCTGGGCCTGCTGCTGGGCAGCCCAGCTGGCCAGCAAGGTGGGCCAGTAGCCTCTCCAGCCTGTACGGGTCTGTATGGGCTCATGACACTCCCGAACGATTTTTTCGTGCGATCTCATCGCGATCCATCCTAAAATAATTCTCTCATATTTTGGATCTTATCTAAGACCATTTTACTCATTCACCATATCTTTAATGTGTGTGACCCATTAGGTTCCCGATTATGTTGGCCACTTAAATTAACCATTAATTTAAATAGGTCCTAAGCGGTATCTAGCAACACATCATGACCCCTAATTGACTAGAAAGTCAGTGGTTTGACTATGAACCTTTGCATAGACAATTTTTGTGCAAATATGTCTTTCACCATTCTATACCCCACTTGGTTTAGAGTATGGATATGTGTCAACTCCTACTAGACTAACTACGTCATGTCTACTCCAAGTAATATTAGTTCTTGTCCTTGAGGCTCATTACTTTATTGTATATGTCATTGAAGACTATCCTTATGACATTTCCACTTTGACCAGAGATTCCTGAGTAATGACCATGACAAGAGGCCATGGGTATACACTCCTTCTATCAAGAGTGGTGAATCCTTTGTTGGTTACCCAATTACCTTCAAATACCTTAAGTTGTATCCAATCACCACCCTATGAGCTACCTCTCTGAGGCAACAAGGAATAGTGTCAAAATACAGAATCAATATTCAAGATATCCTTGAGTACCTCAAGTCTAAGGATACTTGCACCATTGCTATGATGAGACTATCATTGACATTTGAATAGATTATTCTTATGATTGTCTAATAGTTGGTCATCCAATATACTTAGCTACACTTAGCAAGCATCCACATGTTAACTCTAAATATCTCATGTTTATAGATTATGAGATCTACTACTCGATCCAATCAAGAAGTGTAACATGTGCTAGTCTGTCTAGATTAATAATATCCCATCTCATTAATTCTATGATTAGGAATAATTTTGATACTAACATAATTACACTTGATAAGAATCTCAATATCATGATCTCATCATGATTTCCTTCATCCTATGTTATGTATCAAGGACTTCATTAATTGATTTAAGCTCACTTATGAATTCATATATCAAATGAACATAAAATGAATGAAAAAGCCTTTTATTAATCAAATAAATTTGTACAATAAGTGCTAATGGTGATTGCTTTTAGAGCACTCCTCTAACAACTAAGGTCCATACCTTACTTCTCTCAAATTGGTTGAGTTCCTCTTGCATTGCAATCACCCAACTTTCATCATTAAGAGCCTCATCAATATTTTTAGGTCAATTTGAGAAATAAAAGCAATGTCAAAAGCTAAATATTTGAAATGAGATCTAGTACTTACTCCCCTAGAAGGATCACCAATGATTTGCTCTTTAGGGTGATCTTTTGTCCATCTCCATTCCTTTGGGAGCTCTTGCCTGATTTCCTCTTGAGCTTGAGGTAGAGAATCTTCTTGATCATTTTCAAGATCAAGTCTTTCCATGGTACCTACAACATCATTAAGAACACTACCTTTCATAAGATCAAGTCTACTAGATTCATTAAAAACAACATGCATAGATTCTTCAATAGTTAATGACTTTTTATTAAATACTCTATATGTTTTGCTAGTTGTAGAGTATCCTAAAAAGATACCCTCATTAGATTTAGAAGGAAATTTTCCAAGGTTGTCCTTGGTATTCAATATGAAGCACTTGCATCGAAATACTCTAAAGTATGATATCAAGGGCTTTCTTCCATTCCATAGCTCAAATGAAGTTTTGTTTAGGAGAGGTCTTTTGAAAACTCGATTTGAAATATAACAAGCAGTATTTGTGGCTTATTCCCAAAAGTAAGTTGATAAACCATACTCATTGAGCATTGTTCTAGCCATTTCAATTAAAGTTCGATTTTTCCTTTCAACTACCCCATTTTGTTGAGGTGTCCTAGGATATGAAAAATTCTACAAAATGCCATGTTCAAGACAAAAACTTTCAAAGTTTTCATTTTCAAATTCTTTGTCATGGTCACTTCTTATTTTTGAAATGCAATATCCTTATAGTTCTCCTTTTCTAAAACATCCATTTTAATTTTTAAATTAGAAATGTTATTCTTATAAGTATTGAATTTACTCCTATATTTCTCTAATTTTATATTCAATTCTTCTATTAGGCTTTGTTCATCATCATCATCATCATCATCACTATTACTATCATTATCACTACTATCATTATTGAAAGAGTATGAGTGAAGTGATCTTACCTTATCTGAGACGTGATCCTCTATAGCCATGAAGCATAGGTTGACCTCTTCACTTTCATTGTCACCTTTTTCACTTGAAGAGCATTCGTCATCCCATATGGCTTTGTGACCTTTCTCCCCATTGTCTCTTTGGTATTTGCTCTTATGCTTTTTGAGCCTTGGATATTCCGGTTTAATATGCCCTTTCTTTCCACATTCATAGCACTTTACCTCTTATTTACTTCTTTGCGCATCATTAGAAATATGTTTGAGGTTTATTTGCCTGAATTTTCTAAAGTTGCTCATTTTTTTCTTAATAATTCTTTTCAACCTTCTTGAGAGCATAGCAATGTCCTCATTCTCATCATCTTGAACCAAATCATACCAAAACATAGCTCATGCATTTATGGAGTCCTTTACTCAACATGTCATGTCCTAATACATATAAATGCCTTAATCATAATTAAATTCCTTAACATACATTACTTAATTCGACAAATCACAAAAATCTCATTATTTATCTCTAACATGTGGTTTCATGCCATGGTCATCATTAATGCACTTCAATCGTCAATTAACATGTTAAACATGCATTATTTCAAACAAAAATAGGTTATTGCCTTAAATTATGCACAAACCTCTATTTTTCTCCTTCACTCTTCTAGGTAGCTTTCCCTTTGCCTTTATTCCTTTGAGGTTGTTCCTTGTCACTTTGAACTCCTACAACATTACAGATCATCATCAACATCTTACTTTCTCAAAACCCTAAACTCTCTCTCATGAAACCCTAAACTCTCTCTAGAGATAATCAAGCTCAAAATGAGCTCAAAACTCCAACTTTCTTAAGAAAAGATGAAAGAGAAGAAGAAAAGCTTCTTACCTTTATACTTTTCTTCACTTGATCACAACCTTGAAGATTTTCTCTCTCCACCAAACTTGTTTGTTCTTCCTCCTTATTGTTCTTCCAAGCTTCCTCAAGACTTGTAAATCATGGAAATCACTTTGTCTTGCTCTTTTCCCTATTTTCCCCTTCCTTTCTCTCTCTAGATTTCAAGGTTGGGCTATGGAGAATTCATGGGTGTGGTTGGCGTGACTGGGCAGAAAAGAGAGAGAAGAAAGCAAAATTTAAGGAGAAGAAGAAAAAGGATGAATAAGAAGGGACCAAAACTCTTTATATGGGACACACCTATTTGACCATTTCTTAGATATTTAAACTTAATCAACATTAATCCTCTTTCTTTAATGCTATGGCCGGCCAACCCAAATTAAATGTCCATATTTCATATGTTTAAATAACAATTATCTGATTAATCTTCCAAATTTTGATAAATTGCAATTTGACTCCAAAACTTATCAAATTTTGTAATTTAGTCTTTTACCATAAATAAACTTCTTTAAGCTTTATAACCAATTAATTAGGCATATATCCACATAATTTAATCATTAATTGGTTAATTTCATTAAAAATCTGAATTTAAACTCCGATCGGTCAAATGCATCAATTTCGCAACGCGTGCGACTCGGTGTCTAAATTAGCGAATATTACAATTAATATATATTGTTGATGTAAATAATAATAAAGGTAACATTTATGATTAAGCTCTAGAACACCTAGTTGAGAACTATAAATTAGGATAAGTTGGCATACCAATAAAGGGGTGAAAATATAGGCACTAGAACATAGTGCTAAAATTAAAATTAATGTAGACACTAAGAAGAAGTATTGAGTTTAAAATTACCAAGGCATTGAAAAAATGTTAAGTTATTATTGATTATGTAGGCATTAAACACCGAGTTTGTGACGCCCCAATTATATATTAGGAATAATCTCACATATATAAGAAGGATGCCACAAGCTTAACTAGATAATCTGCTCGAAATGAAATTTTTCTTTTCATTTTAAATAACTTAATCTATTTATTTATATTGGTTTAGACAAGTTATTCTAATTAACAATATATAGATATCCTTATATTGTATACACATATGGCACCCGATTATGTTACTTAATTATTTACATACACAATATTAATATATGAGACATGTCTACCACACTATATACATAGTCAAACTAAAACAAAAAACATAATAAATGCATAACCAACCCTCTAACTATGCTTCTTGTGTCTCTGCTGATATGAGCTTGGATTTCCTTCTTCACCACTTCACCTCCTACCGTCTATAGTTCCAATTCCTGTGTGACAAGAACCCACGCTAAGCTATCTCTAGCTTAATGGTACATATAGGTATTAAGTTTTTCCCAAGCAGTCACACAAGTGCATGTCTCAAATAATTCATGATACACTGAATTTTTATTTCATATAAAAGAAATAACCACATCTCATAACAGTATAAACATAATAATCATATTCAATAACTAAATTCTCATTACTTCCTGTAAGCATTTCATGTTTTGTCACTTATGTCAAAAATAAATTTTCACATTTCATTCCATAGTCTTTAATTAATATCAGCCCAGACTGTTCGGATATGGGGTGAAATAGGGGCGCTCGCGGAGATTAAGCCACCATACTCACCATAATCTCAAGTCAAGGGCGCTCGCGGAGCTTAAGCCATCTTGACTGAATATAATTATGAAATTTGTGTATAATCAGGATCAGGGGCGCTCCCAGAGCTTAAGCCACCCTATCCCTAAATAATATCCATATCGATACCGTAATTCCCCCCTTACTGGTGCACCATCTATCCTATGTTAGTCCTCAGGTAGAGAAATGGGCAATTAACACCATTAATTACTTGTTTCTATAACCCATACTCATTTCATATTAACACAATCATATATTCACAATTTATTTCAAAACCATGTAATAGCATGATATTTTATCAAATGTTAACACAATATTAAGTTCATAGTTAATAACATTCTTACAACCTTAAAACATGTCATAATATATAATTTCATCATTGTGACATGTAATTTATGCCATACTCACACAATCATGCATAAGGGCAAAACAAAATACATATATGTACAAACCTCAATAGTATTTTCCTTTTCCAAAATATAAGTTCAGAGGTTGTTCACTTTTGTTGGTCTTCTTCTTGTTGAAATCCTAATTTTAAAATATAATTAATTAATAGCTTGATAAAATATTTATTCATAATATAATTTAAATAAATAACTAGAATTTCTATTAAGCTAGAACAAGACCTCTAAGGACTGTTGGATTAATAACTTTTCCTACACTTATCCAATTTATATGATTCTTGATTCTGATTAACTATAACATGTAAAACTAAAATATACTAAAATTTCAGAATTTTGTAAAATTTTACATAATTTTTGGTATAATTTTAAATATTGATCTGTTTTCTGCCCTTAGGCAGTTTCAAGGTACCCAATTCAAAAATTCATAACTTTCAATGTGTAGCTTCAATTATTCTGAAAATATTTATAAAGTTATATACATTAATTGGGAACATTTGTCATGTTTAACTCATTTCCAGATTCAGTCTCTAAGGGTCTCAAATATTGGAGGATATATAACTGGGTCAACATAGAGTATCAACCCGACCAGTTCAATTGGTCAGCTCATAACTCCCAAACTATATGACATTTTAAGATGAAACTTTCACAGAAATTTAGATAATACATAGGAGTAAAACTGTTATGTTTTGTACTTTGGCTAATTCGATCTAAACCTAGGTGAAATATAAGGACTAAGTTACTGGAACTGCACAGGTATATGAAACCAGCTCAATCAAGGAACAATTATAGTTCATTTCCGAATACCTCAACCTACACAAGAGCAATTCATACGAAATTTTACAGAGACCTCAATAGCATATATACCTACAACTTTCAAGTTTTACAAAACCTCAGAATAAACCACTAAGATGATAAAAGTTTACAAAAATTGTAGGTTATTTGGTTGATACGTCTCCCAGAACCAGTTTCACCCCAATAACCATATCTCTTCATATACTCAAAAGCATTCAATAAAATCTGGCAGAGAGATACACAAGACATAGATGAACAACCTTTATGTTTAACCATAAAGGCAATCTAGTCACAAAATCTAGTCAAAGGCAATCTAGTCACAAAATCCATAGTGATTCGTTCCCACTTCCATTCTGGAATAGAAATTGGATGTAGCAACCCCGAAGGTACTTGATGTTCCGCCTTGACCCGCTGATAAGTTAAACATTTTGAAGTGTACTCTGTGATGTCCTTTTTCATACCTACCCACCAGTATCTGCTCTTCAACTCTTGGTACATCTTGTTACTACCTGGGTGCATAACATATTTGCTTTCAGGAGCCTCTCTAAGAATCCTCTGTCTAAGATCTTCTACACTAGGCACACATAATCTGTCTTGATAGAACAATCCACCATCTAAGTCCATAGTGAATCCAGGTCTCTCCCCCTTAGAGATCAACTCAGCTAATTCAATTAACTTCCTATCTTGTCTTTGTGCATCCTTGATTTCCTGTATAAGAGTGGGTTGAAGGTGCAACTCTGCCACTTTCTACTCAAAGCATCTGCTACTACATTAGCTTTGCCTAGATGATAGTCAATCACACAATTATAATCCTTTATTAGTTCTAGCCATCTTCTCTGCCTCAAATTCAATTCTTTCTGTGAGGGAAGATATTTTAAACTCTTGTGATCTGTGTAAATAAAACACTTCTCCCCATATAAATAATGGCGCCAAATCTTCAATGCAAAAACTATAACTGCCAACTCCAGATCATGGGTAGGATAATTCTTCTCATGCGGCTTTAACTATTTAGAAGCATAAGCAACAACCTTTCCATCTTGCATCAATACATAACCCAATCCATTATGAGAAGCATCACTATAAATGACATGCTCCTTATTAGGAATCGGCTGTGTCAAAACAGGGGCCTTAGTGAGCATACTTTTGAGCTTATCAAAACTAGCTTGACACTTATCTGTCCACTCAAATTTAACATCCTTTCTTAATAGTCTTGTTAAAGGAGAAGCCATCATTGCAAAACCCTTGACAAATCTCCGATAATATCCAGCTAAACCCAAGAAACTTTTGACCTCGGTCACATTGCGTGGAGGTTTCCAACTCATAATTACCTCAACTTTGCTAGAATCCACTTTAATGCCTTCTGCGGAGATAATGTGTCCCAAAAATGTCACCTCCTTTAACCAAAACTCACATTTTGAGAGTTTGGCATAAAGCTTATATTCTCTAAGAGTCTGCAATGTTATTCTCAAATGCTTTTTATTTTCTTCTGAATCTTTAGAATACACCAAAATATTCAATGAAAACAACAACAAATTGATCAAGATGTGGCCTGAAGATCCTATTCATAAGATCCATAAATGCTGCTGGAGCATTGGTCAGCCCAAATGGCATAACCAAAAACTCATAATGACCATATCTGGTTTTGAATGCAGTTTTAGCAATGTCCTCCATCTTCACCCTTAATTGATGATAACCAGATCTCAAATCTATCTTGGAAAATACTCCTGCATCTTTCAGTTGGTCAAAGAGATCATCAATCCGCGGTAATGGGTACTTGTTCTTGATGGTCACCTTATTCAACTGTCGATAATCAATACATAGCCTCAAAGATCCATCCTTCTTTTTCACAAACAATACTGGTACACCCCATGGGGATGTACTTGGTCTAATGAAACCCTTATCAAGGAGTTCTTGCAATTGTGTCTTAAGTTCTTTCATCTCTGATGGGGCCATTCTGTATGGTGTCTTTGATATAGGCATAGTTCTTGGAACAAAATCAATAGTAAAGTCTACCTCTCTCTCCGGAGGTAACCTAGGTAAATCATCAGGAAAGACATCTGGAAATTCATTTACCACCGGGATATCTTCAAGATTTGAACCTCCTTTTCTAGTGTCAATCACATGGGCCAAATAAGCTTCACACCCTTTTCTCATCAATCTTCGGGCTTTCATTATGGATATGACTCGAGGATGTTGTGAAAATAATTCCCCTTTTACAATAATTGCCTCATGATTTTCTTTTTTAAGTACCACAAATTTAGACTTACAATCCACCACTACTTCGTGACGTGAGAGCTAATCCATGCCTAATATGACATCATACTCATGGATAGGCAACTCAATCAAGTTTACAGAAAACTCCTTCCCATGCACAACCAAAGGACAATTCTTAAATACTTTATTCACTATTACACTGTGACCCAAAGGATTCTTAACTTCAATTCCATATTCTAGGTTTTCTTTAATCATATTATGTTGACTAGGTGTACTAGTGCAAATATAGGAATGTGTGGAACCCGGATCTATGAGTGCATAAATGTCAAAATCATATAATGAAAATATACCAACAATAACATCTGTTGCTGCCTGATCTTCTTTAGCTTTCATGGCATAAGCTCGGGCTGGAGCTCTACTAGATCCAGGTCTATTCACTGTCTCTGAAACAGCCTATCTGGTTGGCCTGGTCCTCCTCTGAACTGAACTCCAGGCTAAGTTGGAGCTGACCTAGTAGTCTAAGTAGGTGTACCACCTGTCAAAAATGGGCAATCCCTCCGTAGATGTTCTTTGGACCCACATATAAAGCAAGCACTTATGGCAAGCCAACATTCCCCCCGATGGCTCCTATTGCAAATGGTACATACCGGTATAGCTTCCTTGCTAACATGAGGTTGTGAACTGGCAGTAGCAGAAGGTGCCTTAGAGGGCGGCCCCCTCCTAAAAGATTTTGTCTGTGAATAGCTAAAACTTTTTCCCTATCCTCTATTCAGTGAACGACTAGTAAAGAAACGACCCTTCTTTCCAGTGAATTGAGTCTTAGAAGTAGCTGGCTTTTTGGAAGATTCTTATATTTTCCTCTTTTTCCTTTTTTCAAGGCTGAGTGCTGCAAAAACTAACTGAGAAAAATTGTTATGCTGAAGAGCAGTCACAATATCTCCAACCTCTTCATTAAGGTCATCTTCAAATCTTCTACATTTATCTCTTTCATTGGCAACTAATTCAGGGGCATACTTGCTCAGTCTGGTCAAATCCCGCTGATACTCAGTCACTGACATTTTACCTTGCTTGAGATTCATGAACTCTTTCTTTTTCTCATCAATATAGATCAATGGAATATATTGCTCTTTAAATTCAGAAAGGAAGGAATCCCATCAGACCGGTTCCACCATATCTGGCTTGGTAAGAACTGATTTCCACCAATCATATGCTTCATCTTGGAGTAAAGAAGTAGCAAATCTAGCTTTGCTCAAATCTAGCTTTATATTGGTTTAGACAAGTTATTCTAATTAACAACATATAGATATCCTTATATTGTATACACATATGGCACCTGATTATGTTACTTAATTTTTTACATACACAATATTAATATATGAGACATGTCTACCACACCATATACATAGTCAAACTAAAAAAAACATAATAATACATAACCAACCCTCTAACTATGCTTCTTGTGTCTCTGCTGATATGAGCTTGGATTTCCTTCTTGACCACTTCACCTCCTACCGTCTATAGTTCCAATTCCTGCGTGAGAAGAACCCACGCTAAGCTATCTCTAGCTTAATGGTACATATAGGTATTAAGTTTTTCCCAAGCAGTCACACAAGTGCATGTCTCAAATAATTCATGATACACTGCATTTTTATTTCATATAAAAGAAATAACCACATCTCATAATAGTATAAACATAATAATCATATTCAATAACTAAATTCTCATTACTTCCTGTAAGCATTTCATGTTTTGTCACTTATGTCAAAAATAAATTTTCACATTTCATTCCATAGTCTTTAATTAATATCAGCCCAAATCTCATTCCCGGACTGTCCGGATATGGGGTGTGAAATAAGGGCGCTCGTGGAGCTTAAGCCACCCTACTCACCATAATCTCAAGTCAAGGGTGCTCGCAGAGCATAAGCCACCTTAACTGAATATAATTAAGTCATTTATGTATAATCAGGATTAGGGGCGCTCCCAGAGCTTAAGCCACCCTATCCCTAAATAATATCCATATCGGTACCATAATTCCACCCTTAACGGTGCACCATCTATCCTATGTTAGTCTTCAGGTAGAGAAATGGGCAATTAACACCATTAATTACTTGTTTCTATAACCAATACTCATTTCATATTAACACAATCATATATTAACAATTTATTTCAAAACCATGTAATAGCATGATATTTTATTAAATGTTAACACAATATTAAGTTCATAGTTAATAACATTCTTACAACCTTAAAACATGTCATAATATATAATTTCATCATTGTGACATGTAATTTCTGCCATACACACACAATCATGCATAAGGGCAAAACAAAATACATATATGTACAAACCTTAATAGTATTTTCCTTTTCCAAAATAAAAGTTCAGAGCTTGTTCACTTTTGTTGGTCTTCTTCTTGTTGAAATCCTAATTTTAAAATATAATTAATTAATAGCTTGATAAAATATTTATTCTTAATATAATTTAAATAAATAACTAGAATTTCTATTAAGCTAGAACAAGACCTCTAAGGACTGTTGGATTAATAACTTTTCCTACACTTATCCAATTTATATGATTCTTGATTCTGATTAACTATAACATGTAAAACTAAAATATACTAAAATTTCAGAATTTTGTAAACTTTTACATAATTTTTGGTATAATTTTAAATATTCATATGTTTTCTGCCCTTAGGCAGTTTCAAGGTACCCAATTCAAAAATTCATAACTTTCAATGTGTAGCTTCAATTATTCTGAAAATATTTATAAAGTTATATACATTAATTGGGAACATTTGTCGTGTTTAACTCATTTCTAGATTCAGTCTCTAAGGGTCTCAAATATTGGAGGATATATAACTGGTTCAACATAGAGTATCAACCCGACCAATTTAATTGTTCAGCTCATAACTCCCAAACTATATGACATTTTAAGATGAAACTTTCACAGAACTTTAGATAAGACATAGGAGTAAAACTGTTATGTTTTGTACTTTGGCTAATTCGATCTAAACCTAGGTGAAATATAAGGACTAAGTTACTGGAACTGCACAGGTATATGAAACCAGCTCAATCAAGGAACAATTATAGTTCATTTCCGAATACCTCAACCTACACAAGAGAAATTCATACGAAATTTTGTAGAGACCTCAATAGCATATATACCTACAACTTTCAAGTTTTACAAAACCTCAGAATAAACCACTAAGATGATAAAAGTTTACAAAAAAGGTAGGTTATTTGGTTGATACGTCTCCCAGAACCAGTTTCACCCCAATAACCATATCTCTTCATATACTCAAAAGCATTCAATAAAATCTGGCAGAGAGATACACAAGAGATAGATGAACAACCGTTATGTTTAACACATTCTAAAATTCGAGTCACAAAATAATCAAACACAGAGTGCAATATTCTGTCAAAATATAACCTAAAGAGTTCTAATAACACAATAATCATGGGGAAAACATTTCTTCCCAAGATCATATTTAATTGAACTGATTTTTGATGCAAATCTTGAAGAAGATGATAAGTAATTTGATATGAGATATGGAGGAAGAAAAAGGGATGAAGAAGAAGGAGAAAAGAGAATTTGGGAGAAATAGTCTTCAGCCCCCTTTTCCCCATTTTTGGTCTTTAGTTTTTTTTTTGCTGACCATTTTACTGTTCACTTAATTTTTTTAAAAAATTTTATTATTATTATTATTATTATTATTATTATTATTATTATTATTATTATTATTATTATTATTATTATTATTATCTTCACATTTTTCTTTATATCTAATATTTTAATTTTATTTAATCAAAAACAAAATTTAATTATGTGGTCTAAATTATTCAAATTAAACTCTAATTGGTGGGTGTTACAGAGTTACTAAATGATTAAGTAGGCACCGAGTATACTGTCGAAGAGCAGAAAATCTGTATCCAGTATTTAGTTTTGGTCTAATATATTGTAGACTATCAAATAAATAAGGAGAAAAATAATGTAAATTATTAAAATGAGATTATAAAATGTATGTCTTGCCTTATTATTGATGAATTTCAATATGTTTAATAAATGAAGTTTTATAATTGATCAATTATGTATTTTGCTTGATTTAAATATTTTTTAATTTAATTTTTATATTTCTGCATGCTTAGAAAATTACTTGTAAATGATAAAAAATTTATTTTAGAGAAAAATGTGTAATTATTGGATAGTTGGCAAAAGTGTCACTAAGTTAGTACACACGTAGGTTAGTAGAATTAGTTGTTGCATTAGTACCGACCAATCAAAAGGAAATTCCAAGATCAAATTTCAGCAATTTTCTTTTTGTGTAAATTTTGGTATTATATTGTACAAATAAATTTTAAGATTTTTCCTTTTTGTTGTAAATATGTGACATGTAAGATTTATAAAAATGTAAATTTGTAATTAATATAATTGGTATTATTTTGAAAATGTATTATTTTGAATATTTTTATTTTAATGTATAAGTATTTTTAAATCAATATATTTTATGAACAAAATTATTTTCACCACTAGATATATATTTAAATGAAATAATTAACATACTAGAAATTTCAGTGAAAATAAGTGAAGTATCGATTTTTTGTTTCAAATAATAAGATTGGCAGCACTGTCCTGCACTATTATTTCAAATAATAGGGATGTGCTACACAAAAAATCTATATAACTCAATTATCATCATTTTAATGGACAAATCTGTCAAAATAATTTCTCTAAAATTGGCCATAAGTATATAAATTTTCTAAAAATTTCCCAAAAAATTCCTAAAAATTATTGCTATCAATTTTCCATCATATTCATCACCCTCAAAACTCATTCTACTCATTTTCCATTTTTATCTAATTTTCTTAAATTTCTCCACTAAACTCTATTTTTTTTTCTTTTTTAATCCACTTCCAAACTCAACACAAATCCTAAATCCATTTCAAATAATCATCAAACCCAACTTAAAACCAGAGAAAGTTAAAAAAAAAAGTGAAGAAAAGCTCACCTCTAATTTCTTGGAATTTTTAGCCAACAAGTGATTTTCCTCCAAATTTCTTACCTCCTATAGCTTGAGTGATGAATTCCTTGTGAAAATAGATAAAAAGAAAGCTCCAAAAATACATCACTGGCAGCCGCCCAATAGAGAAGAAGAAGAAAACAAATTAGATTTTTTGGTTGGAAATTCTAGAATATTAAGGAAATTTCTCTTTTATATTCCAAATTAATTTTCATTAATTCTTAATCTCTCACTCAATTGACCACTTAAAATTTTAATTAACTCATGAATTTGACAAATGGCTCAATCACATACTAATCACATTTGACTTAAGCTAAATTCCACCAATTTCAAAATTTTCTCCAAAATAATTCATGAGTTAATTTATTTATTCAAAATCTAACCTCCAAAAAATTTTATTTCATTAAATTAAATATACCAAAAATTATAAAATAATTTTCTCTTCAATTTCACAAATCAACATGCGCTGCAAAAATCGCATTTTTTATGATGTAGTTATTTTTCTTAATCAGGTTCATAAAACTTCCTCCACAATCCAATTTCTAAATTATCAATTTAAAAAATATTAAAATTTAATTGTGATCACATTAGCACCATTGTCATCATGAAAGCATCTCTCTAACTATCGATCAAAAGATTAGGCCGTAACCCCACTCTAGAGACCGTATTTTTACCATTCGGGCCCTTAACCTTAAAATCTCAGTTTATAACTCCACCTAAGGCCTTAAATTAATATTCTCTACATTTGGATATGCTTAAATCATATTTTCACCGCCGGACAAAAATTCTATATTTTTTTGACCTGGTCTTTGCCTCGATTTGCGTGCATAGCACGAAATCATAACAATTCATCAATTCAATTCAATATTCATATTAGACATCTTATTATCATATGAAAGTAGAATTTTCACACTTATTTATCTATATTTGGACATTGATCGGTGTGTCTCTATACTAGGGTATAGATGACTGCAATACATATTCACAGTCAGAGCCTAAATCACGAACATGACACACACCATATGGCTCTAGTGTAGCATTGGCATGAAGTTTTGATGTAGGCATGAAGATCTTAAAACACAACTTTCTATTGTGGGTGCCCGATTGGAGCACGGACATGTTGAAGCCATGACTCCAATCTATTATCGTGAGCGTACTGGAGTGTCTCAAGCGTCATGTTGCTATACTATGCCAGTCACCATTGTTGTGCATAAGATAGTCATCGATGTTATAGACTCCAATACACAATAGAAGTCTTGTCTTGTGAATGAGGACCCACATTATAGAGGATTGATTTTATTAATTGAAAACTTATTTTTAGGGATTTTATTAATATTTTAGAAGGTGAATGATTGTATTTTTAGAATTATCGTGCAATTTAATTTCAAACTAGTTAATTGACTTGTCATCTCTTATTTTTATTTGAAATGAACGTATTAAGATTATATTATTAGAAATACCATATTTAATTTAAGCTAACAATTGGGTTGTACATTAGTTACACCATCGGTTTGGGTAATTGGGGAATTAAGGCGAGAGCACGAGTCATGCCAAACACCACTACCACCTCGACTACCACAACCCTTTTCACCACAGCCTAAAGTGCAGATAGACAAGGTGAGAAAGTTTGGGGACACATATTTCCAGGGAAAGAGTAAAAAATGATCCTTTTGCTATAGAAAAGCATCAGTTTAGAGGATAGAGCCAGGCTTGGGGTTAGTAAGTACCTGTTAGGCAGATATCACCTTCAAGAGCAACTTTCATTGTTACCAGTAGTCAAACCCAGACATAGAGGGAATCGGCACCAGAATGTGCATATTGTAGCATGAGACATAGAGGAAAATGTTGGGGACCTTCAAGGGCTAGTTACAAATATGGGTCCAAAGAGAGATTTCCCCTCTCCAGACCAATGAGGTCCCCACATAGACATAGGCATTAGCACCGACTCAAGTTATGGGCCAAGGACAAGCCAAAGGTAGTAGAGGTGGACACAGACTAGTAGCCTCTAAGATAATGAATAGGTCAAGATCCAATCGTACATCAGTAAAGATTTATGTTATGAGAACCTGAAAGGCCAAGGTGCAACAAATGTGGTAGTTGGTATATTTCTGTTTTTTGACTCAGATTTAATTTTTTTGATAGATTCGAGTTCCACCCACTCTTATATTTTTACCAACTTAATCAAATAGTATAACATTGTAGTAGAGAGACTAGGCCATGAGATAGAGGTCAAAAACCCTTTAGGGCATGGTACAACAGTAAGTCGAGTACATAGAAAGTATCTTATTGTGGTCTAAAGGAAAAAGTTTTCAGTAGACTTGATCGAATTACCCTTCCATAAGTATGATGTCATCCTAGACATGGATTAACTCTCTTAGTATGATGCAGTGGTCGACTATAAGAAGAAGATGGTTATGCTGAAAACCTTAATGAGGGAGACAATGGTAGTTTAAAGTGAGAGATTCTCATAACAATCGAGAGTGATCTCCCTAACAAAGGCACAGAAAATGATGCATAAAGGGTGTGAAGCGTATCTAGCTCATGTGATAGATGCAAGGAAGGAGAGTCAAAACATAGAAAGCATCCCCATAGTGAAAGAGTATCAAGATGTATTTCCAAAAGAATTGTCAAGGTTATTAATAAAAAGAGAGGTAAAGTTTTCTATAGAACTCTTACCAAGTACTGCTTCCATTTTAGTAGCACCATATAGGATGGCACTTTTAGAAATGAAATAATTAAAAAATACTTACAAGAGTTGCTGAACAAGGATTTTGTCAAATCGAACATTTCTACTAAAGGTGCACCAATCTTTTTTATTAAGAAAACATATGGATTTATGAGATTGTGCATAGACTACAAGCAGTTGAATAAGGTAACTATAAGGAACAAGTATTTTTACCATGGATTGATAATATATTCAACTTGTTGAAAGGAGCTAGTTTTTTCAAAAATCGATATCACTAGTTGAGAATTAAGCCAACGGATGTTGCCAAGACTACCTTCAAAGCCAGATATGGCCACTATAAGCTCTTGGTTATACCTTTCAGGCTAATAAATGCTCATGTTGAATTTAAGGACTTAATGAATTGAATTTTTTATATCGTATTTAGATCAATTTATGGTGGTTTTTATTAATAACATACTAGTATATTCCAAGAATAAGGAGGCACAAGATCAACACTTGAGAATAGTTTTACAGACCCTTTGGAAACATCAGTTGTATGCCAGACTTTCCAAATGTGAGTTTTGGCTTGATGTAGATGCTTTCCTCTGACACATTGTGTCAATAGAAGGTATTAGAATGGATCTAGTAAGATAGAAGTGATCATGAATTGGATATTCTAGCCAGGAATGTAATAGAGATCAGAAGTTTTCTAAGTCAAGTAAAGTATCATAGGAGATTTGTAAAAGACTTCTCCATTATAGCTTCTTTCTTGACTCAACTATTGAGGAAAGATGTGAAGTTTAAGTGGGATGATAAATGTCAAGTTAGTTTTGATCGACTAAAGCATTTGTTAACAGAAGCTTCAGCTCTAACACAACCAATACCTAATAGAGATTATGTCATTCACAATGATGCCTCTCATTATGGGTTGGGTTGTGTCCTAATGTAGGAAAGGAAGGTAATGGCCTATTCTTCTAGGTAGCTTAAACCACATGAAAAGTATTACCGTACCCATGATTTTGAATTGGTAGTAGTTATGTTTGCTTTAAAGATATGAAATCATTATCTTTATGAGGAGAAGTGTTTTATCTTCACATACCATAAGAATTTGAAATATTTCTTTACACAAAAGAGTTAAATCACAGGCAAAGGAGATAGTTAGAATTGATCAATGATTATAATTGCATCATTGATTACCATCCAAGCAAAGCTGATGTGGTAGTACATGCACTAAGTATAAAATCTTTGGTTGAGTTTCATATTTAGCCTACATTAAATCAAGAGGTGAAAGATGCTCAAAAATAATACTTAAACCTAATAGTGATTGTGATATTAGTTTGTAGATGAAAGAGATTGGAAATTCCAAGTTAAGTCAAATGGGAGCTTATACTTCCAAGATAGGTTATGTGTTCCTAGTGTGAAAGATTTGGAACAAAAAATCATGAGAGAGGTCCATGACTTTAAGTACACCAAACATCTAGAGAGCAGAAAGATGTATCATGATTTGAAGTAGAGGTATCAATGGCCATGAATGAAGAGGGACATCATTGAGTTCACAGTTAGGTGCTTAACGTTTCAACAAGTTCAGACATAACATCAAATACCCTTAAATTTGCTATAGGTAATTCCAATCTAAAGTGGAAATGGAAAAGGATTACAATAAACTTTGTAATCAGATTATCTTTGATTCCTAAAAATTGTGATACAATATGGGTCATTATGGACTAGTTAACCAAATCGGCTCATTTTCTACCCATTAGGAGAGATTACTCTTTGAGCAAACTAGTAGAGTTGTATGTGAATGAGATAGTTAGGTTGTATGGAGTGCCCCTTTCTATCATATTGAATAGAGATCCTAGGTTTACATCACAGTTTTGGGGTACTCTACAGAAAACCTTGGGTACAATACTTAATTTCAATACAACCTTTCACCCTTAGACAGATGGTCAATCGGATGGGGTTATTCAGATTCTGGAAGATATGATGAGATGTTATGTTATTGAGTTTAAGAGAAGTTGGAAAAAATACTTACCTCTTCTGGAATTTGCGTATAACAATAGTCACCAGTCCAATATTGGTATGACACCATACGAGACACTTTATGGTAGAAAGTATTGGACACCTTTCTATTGGACATAACTCAATTAGAGAAAACTTGTGAGACCCAAAATAGTACAAGAAATAGAGAAAAATGTGAAAATTATCAAGGATAGGTTGAAAGTTGCATTGGACCAGTAAAAATCTTATCCAAATTTGAAGAGAAAGGATATCAAATATAGTGCAAATGATAAAGTTTTCCTTAAGGTATCTCCATGGAAGAAGGTTATTTGCTTTGGCAAGAAGGGAAAATCAAATCCTCAATTCATTAGACTGTATGAGATTTTACAGAGGTTGGACCAGTTGCATATAGGTTTACTTTATCACTAGAGTTGGCAAAGATTCATAATGTTTTTCATGTCTCTATGCTTCAAATATATAGGTCAGACCCTACCCATGCGATTCTAGAGGAATCCATTGAAGTGTAACCTGATTTGACTTATGACGAAGAGCCAATGGAAATTATAGCACGAAAAGTGAAACAGTTGAGAAATAAAAGAGTGCCTTTAGTAAAGGTGCTATGGAGAAATCATTCTAAGAAAGAAGCCATTTAGGAGAGTGAAGAAATCATACAAACTCAATATCCAAAAATATTTTAGGTCGGGCAATCAGATAAATTTTAGTGATGAAATTTTCTTAGGAAGAGAGAACTGTCACACCCGTAACATAGGGCCTAGATTTTTACATGGTTATATGATTGTTAATTAACATGTAAACGGTCATCAGAGTTGATGCATTACAGAGATAAAACAAAAGAGATAATAAAAATGAGATTGCAAGTGATTCACACTTGTGAAGGGGTGTGTCAGTCGTGAATCACGAGATAGAGAAAAGGGAAAAAAGTAGCAAGTGATTTATGCCCGTGAAGGATGAGTTACTATCGTGAATCACAAGCAACAGGTGATTCACAACCGTAAATTATGAGATATAAAAGAGAAATGCCCTTTGTCTTCTCTAATTTTGATAGAACAAACCCTAACCTTCCACCACCAGATGACATCCTACCCTTCTCCTCACTCAAAACCCAATAAAATCAAGTCGAAAATAGCTAATATTGTGAGAAAATCAAATAGAAGATAGAATTTGTAAGGGAAAGTGTAAGAACCCTTCTACCTAATAGTAATCATGTCAGATATAAGGGTGTTCTGACAATAATTCACTTTTTGTGATGCCTATGTAGGACTTACTGACAAACATAAATTAATCTATGCACAATAATGATAGCAAATAAACATACATGCATAAAATGTTTTTCTTTTTTTTTTAATAAAATCACCATATTTAAAACTCATTTACAACAAGTTTTAAACCAAAATGTTTTTAAGATATAATGATATCTCCTCTTACTCTCATGACATGTCTTTCATAAGTATAATTTCTTCTCTTTTTTTGGTGAGACCACTGGATTAATCACTTCTTGTTTCTAAACTCAACTTTTGTTCCCAACTTTAATAACTACATGAGAGAAAACACTCCCACATTGCGTTTACCAATTCAATGGTATAAAACAATATAGTATTTAATATATATCTTCACCTTTTATTAAAAATATCACTTACCACTCAAAGTTAAATTGTAACGCCCATAATTAGGTTCTAGTAAATAAGAGGGATCAAAGGAAGTTAAGTGTGTTTTTAAGAGTTTTGGGTATATGGAGAGAGTGAAAAAGAAACAAGAAAAATAACTATCACATTGTTCATGCCCGTGACAATGTTTTCACGACCGTGAACCATCGCGAGATGGAATTTTGGATTTAAGCTGATTCACAGTCATGATGGTGGTTGTAATGCATGTGAACATCATCAGATATAAAATTCCAATAGTTTTTCTTTATTTCTCTGAATAACTAAATCCAAAAGTAAACCCTATAATTCGAATGTTTTTCCTATCAGAGATCAAGTCTTGTGTTTTTTTTGATTTCTAGACCTTAAACACTACACCAATGCCAAAGATCAAAGTTTAGACAAGTTTTTGTGAGAGATGAGCAAAAAGAATAGGTGTTATTGAAGAGGTTGACCCATATAAAGAATAAAGGGAGTCAAATCTTCCATTCTAACTGTGTTTCCTTCAATTGTGCTAAGGAATCATGTTTTCCTTTCATTTTGACAAGACTTCATAGTCTTTTTCTATGTATAACCCATTTTGGTAGAGATCCATTTCCATATGGGTTAGGGTTTTGGTTGAATATGAGTTTTCATGTTTATAAACCCCTTTTTAAGCTTGATTAAGATCATAATATGCTTTAGTAAGAGGTTTCATATGGTTAAAGTTATATAAGAGGGTTAAGGTTAGGGTTTGAGTTTTATAGATTTTAAAGGCTAAATTTTTTATTTATAAAATTTTATGGATACATGTTATATGTGATAGCAATTGAAAGTGGAGGTGATGAAATCCACCAAAAGGATAAGCAAGCTTGAGAGAAACTTGTTTTTTAGGCTCTATTAAAGTTATGTACATATATACATTTAAATTCCAATTTTTGCATGTTGTATGAGTTAAATTCTTTGAATACCTTAAATGCTAGCTATTGTTTATAATAAGTTTAAAAGATGTAATTAATGCCATGATGTTACAAGAATTGAATGTTAGGTATGTTTGATAAGAATTATTAATGATGCCTTGTTGTGGAGGGAAATAAATATGCCAAATGTGCATTTATGAGTATATTGATTGATAATGGCTTAAGTACTTTAAAGTAGAGCTGGCAATTTTGGACACAACACGAAACGACACAGACTTAACCGTATATGGATATGAGCTAAACGAATATGGGTCATAACCGTGTCAACACGATTACGACACGAAAAAAATCGTGTCATAAACGGATTTTACCTGTCTAACCTGTTAAGACACGATTAGACATGATTAAAATATATTATTTTATTAATTATAAAGATATGACTAATTATTTTAATTTTACTCAAAATTCAAATATATATTATAACATTATAAATATATATAATACATATTTATATATGAATGAATGAATTAAATTGAATCAATTGAACTTATATATCTTTAATTGGAGTTTAATTAATTAAATTAAAATTATTAATTAAATATAAATTGATTAATTTGAGATTCAATTAATTAAATTAAATTTTTAATTTAATATTCGTGTCTATTCGTGTATAATCGTGTCGTGTCGTGTTAAGTAAAATCATGTATAATCGTGTTGTGTCGTATAAAATGTATACGTTTAGACACATTAAGTAGATTGTGTCTAATCGTGTCATGTCGTATAATTTATACGCATTAAGTTAATCGTGTCGTTTCGTGTTAATACGGATTTTAACCGTGTCATATTCATGTTTCAAATTTTTTACACGATTAGTTAATCGTGTCGTGTCTAATCGTGTCGTGTCTAATCGTGTCATATCCGATTAAGACACAACACGACACGAATTGCTAGCCCTACTTTAAAGAAACAATAAATAATGTATTAATACATATGAGATCATAAATGATTGTTAATATGCATAATTAGTATGAAAAGGGGGAATTGAATGATTATATGCTCTCTAGAGTTTAAATGATGCTTCAACATATTTTAATGCATGATGTGATGAGAATGTTGATAGGAAAAGGTTGTCATGGGACAATCATTTAAGTCTTGCATGTGACTTGTAATGAATGCTTGTCTTTAATATTGTTAACTAATAGAAAACTCAGATTCACACCTGTAACTAAGTGTTCACGACCGTGAATCTCATCCCATCAACAACATCATGCCCATGCCTATTTCTTCACGCCTGTGAAAAATGTGCACTAAATAGACAAAAATTTTCATGACTTAGTTCATGATTTGGTTCAAGAGTAGGGGTGCCCATGAATGAAACTTCACGGCTGTGAACACATGTTTCATGCCCGTAAAGCCTACTAAGATAAGATATGTTGTATGCATAATGGTTAGAATTCAATGGCTTCGCACATGCTTTCTATATGATATATTCTAAGTGTGCTTCTATGAACATGATACCATAAATGTGACATGAGTTTATGTTGGATTTTGAAGAATGAATCATATTGATAAACGCAACAAAAAAATAAAATTTTCAAAACCCAAAACAAAAGATAATACTTGTACCATTAAAACTAATTTATATAAATATAAATGTTAAAAGTTATACCTTGTAATTTCTTATTTGTTCTTCAAATCTTCACATTGTTGGGTTGTAGCAAACCACAATAATCCACACTAGGATATCTTTAATGATAATCCACGCAAAGAATGAAGAAGAAACTATCAAGAGAAATGGTTTGAACAAATTCAAAGTGCTAGCTTTAAAAGTGTTCTTGAGAGAATTTTGGTGTTTTAAAAATATTTTTTTCACAAACAAATATTTTCATATTTATTTTATGTCATTTGTTGTCTTTTATATTTGAATCAAATTCAAAGAAAATATGAAAAGTCAAAAATGGAGAAAAGGAAATGAATGAATAGTAATTGGCCATAATTGGCCTAATTAAGGCCAAAATCTGCCGTTGGCCAACGGGTGGGAGGCAGCAGCGCGCTGGGCCTACTGCAGGCTACTGCTGGGTAGCCCAGCTAGCCCGCTAGGCAGGCCAGCAACCTATCTAATCCCGTGTGGGCTCATACGGGCCCATGACCCTTCCGAACGATTTTTCCATGCGATCTCATCGCGATCCATCCTAAAATAATTCTCTCATATTTTGGATCCTATCAAAGATCATTTTACTCATTCTCCATATCTTCAATGCGTGAGACCCATTAGGTTCCCGGTAATGTTGGTCACTCAAATTAACAATTAATTTAAGCAGGTCGTGAGCGGTATCTAGCAACACATCATGACCCCCAATTAACCGGAAAGTCAGTGGTTTGACTACGAACCTTTCCATAGACAATTGTCGTGCAATTAATACTTTCACCATTATATACCCCACTTGGTTTAGAGAATGGACATGTGTCAACTCCCACTAGACTGATTACATCACGTCTAGTCCAAGTAATGTTAGTTCTTCTCCTTGAGGCTCATTACTCTATTAGATATGTCATTGAAGACTATCTTTATGACATTTCCAGTCTGGCCAAAGATTCTTGAATAATTACCACGACAAGAGGCCATGGGTATACACTCATTCTATTAAGAGTGGTGAATCCTTTGTTGGTTACCAAATTACCTTCTAATACCTCAAGTTGTATCCAATCGCCACCCTATGAGCTACCTCTCTGAGGCAATAAGGAATAGTGTCAAAATACAGAATCAATATTCAAGATATCCTTGAGTACCTAAAGTCTAAGGATATTTGACCATTGCTATGATGAGACTATCATTGACATTTGAATAGATTATCCATATTATTGTCTCATAGTTGGTCATCCAATGTACTTAGCTACATTTAGCAAGCATTCACATGTTAACTCTAAACATCTCATATTTATAGATTATGAGATCTACTACTCGATCCAATCAAGGAGTGTAACATGTGCTAGTTTGTCTGGATTAATAATGCCATGTCTCATTAATCCTATGACTAGGGATAATTTTGATAGTAACATAATTACACATGATAAGAATCTCAATATCATGATCTCATCATGATTTCCTTCATGTTATGTTATGTATCAAGGACTTCATTAATTGATTTAAGATCATTTATCAATTAATATATCAAATGAACATCAAATTAATGAAAAAGCCTTTTATTAATCAAATAAATTTGTACAATAAGTGCTAAAGGTGATTGCCTTTAGAGCACTCCTCTAACAAGCTCCCACTTGCACTAAAGCCAATCGCTTTTGTATTTAATTCCATAGGCGAGTACATGAAAATAATATTTCTTTTGGGGAAGTGACTTAGTTAAAGGATCAGCAATATTCTGATCAGTGGGCACTATTTCTATTTTTACATCATTTCTACCAATGATTTCTGTAATCAAATGGTATCTTTTAAGTACATGTTTGGATCTCTGATGAGAGCGTGGCTCCTTTGCTTGCACAATAGCTCCAATATTATCACAATACAATTGTATTGGATCAATAATGTTGGGAAGCACTCCAAGTTCTGTGATGAATTTCTTTATCCAAACTGCTTCCTTTGCTACTTCAAAAGCTGCAATGTACTTTACTTCGGTTGTGGAATCAGCAGTCATTTCCTATTTGGAACTCTTCCAACTAACAACTCCACCATTTAGTGTGAATATATAACTTGACTGAGATTTTGAGTCATCCTTGTCAGATTAGAAGCTGGCATCGGTATACCCGCCCACAGTAAGATCTCCATCTCCATATACTAAGAATACATCCTTAGTTCTTCTTAAGTACTTAAGGATATTCTTGACAGCCACCCAATAACCCTCACCAGGGTCCTATTGGTATCTACTCATGACACTTAGAGCATATGATACATCGAGTCTTGTACATATCATAACGTACATGATTGATCCTATAGCTGAAGCATATGGAATCAAACTCATTTGTGTCCTCTCATCTTGTGTCTTTGGACATAAAGACTTTGAGAGAGTAATCCCATAGGTCATGGGAATATATCCCCTTTTGGAATGCTCCATGCTAAACCTCTTTAGCATCTTATATATGTATGTACACTGTGAAAGACTAAGCAATCTTTTAGATTTATTTTTATAGATCTTTATCCCTAAAATATAGATTGCTTCTCCAAGGTCTTTCATAGAGAAATTCTTGGATAACCAAATTTTAACTTATTGTAAGGCTGAGACATCATTTCCTATTAACAATATGTCATCTACATATAACACAAGAAATATGATTGTATTCCCCCTAACCTTCTTGTAAACACAAGATTCATCCGGATTTTGTAAGAAACCCACCTATTTGATTGTCTCATCAAGCTGAATATTCCAACTCCTGGATGTTTGCTTTAATCCATAAATGGATCTTTGAAGCTTACATACCTTTTTGCCATCTTTGGATATGAAACCTTCTGCTTGTGTCATGTACACATCCTCAGTCAGATTTCCATTAAGGAAAGTTGTCTTCACATCCATTTGCCATATCTCATAATCATAATGAGTAGCAATGGCTAGGAGTATCCTTATGGATTTAAGCATAGCTAATGGGCTAAAAGTTTCATTGTAGTCAATTACTTGTCTTTGACAATAACCTTTAGCAACAAGTCTAGCTTTATAGGTAATCACATTACCATCCATGTCAGTTTTCTTTTTGAAAACCCACTTGCACCCTATAGGCTTTATTCTTTCAGGTGTGTCAACCAAAGTCCATACATGGAATCCATTTCTAACTTCATGGCTTGAAGCCATTTGTCAAATTCTGAACTATTCAAAACTTCTTCATAGGTTGTAGGCTTATCATTTTCTATGAGCAATACGTTGTTTTGTTCACTAATGAGAAATCCATATATCTCTAGAACAGTATGTATCCTACTTGACCTATGAAACCTTGAAGCCTCTTGTGCTTCAGAAGGTTGAGCTATTATATCATTTGTATGAGCAACAAGCTTGGGTTCAGGCAGTTGATCAGCATCTGTTTGAGCATCTTGAACTTCCTCAAGTTCAATTTTGCTCCCACTATCTCCTTTTAAAAGGAATTCTCTCTCTAAAAAGATAGCACGTCTTGAAACAAAAACCTTTTGTTCCAAGGGGTGGTAAAATTGATATCCATATGATGCTTTTGGATATCCCATAAACAGACATCGGTCAGACTTAACTTCTAGCTTATCTGACATTATCCGCTTCACACAAGCAGGACAACCCCAAATTCTCATGTAAGAAAATGTGGGCCTCTTGTTATACCATATCTCATATGGAGTAATATCAACTAACTTTGAAGTAACTCCATTTAATATATAAATGGCAGTCTCTAGTGCATAACCCTAAAAGGATTTAGGCAATTCCACAAAACTCATCATAGACCTTACCATGTCTAACAAGGTTCAGTTTCTTCCTTCAACCGCACCATTGTTTTATGGCATGTAAGGTGGAGTCCATTGAGATAAAATCCCATTATCCCTAAGATAATCTAGAAACTCTTGGCTCAAGTATTCACCTCCTCAATCTGATCGAAGTGTTTTAATACTTTTACCAAATTGTTTCTCTACTTCATTTCTGAATTCTTTGAACTTTTCAAAAGCTTCAGATTTGTATCTCATAAGATACACGTACCCATATCATGAGTAGTCATCAATAAAAGTAATGAAGTAGATGAAACCACCTCTAGCATATGTAGACATTGGACCACATACATCTAAATGTATTAAGTCTAAAAGTCCATTAGCACGTTCACCCTTTCCCTTAAAGGGTAATTAGTCATCTTCCCTAATAAGCAAG
This sequence comes from Triadica sebifera, assembly GCA_023653625.1. Taxonomy (NCBI): domain Eukaryota; kingdom Viridiplantae; phylum Streptophyta; class Magnoliopsida; order Malpighiales; family Euphorbiaceae; genus Triadica; species Triadica sebifera. Next base: position 13,477,213 of record CM042909.1, read on the forward strand.
ATTCATATCTGTCATATGATTCATAATCAAATGACCCCAAACTACCACTTTGGTATAGCTTAGCCATGTGTTTCTCACTTATATGACCAAGACGACAATGCCATAAATAAGATGATTTCAACATATCTTATTTTTGCCTTTTATTATCATTGATGTTTAAAATTGGATTTGACATATCTAATATGTATATTCCATTGCATTATGTACCATTAGCATAAAGAATTTCATTCAACATAATAGAACAACAATTGTTACTAAAAGCTAAAAGGAAACCATCTTTATTTAGACTTAAAACATAAATAATATTTTTAGTCAAAGCAGGTACATAATAGCAATTTTCCGATTTTAATATACGTAGGTTTGACTCTCCCTTATTGAGCTATCTATTATTCTTTAGGCCCTGCATATCAGTGCATATGTGTGAGCCACAATCGGTATCTAATACCCATATATTATTATTGGAAACAGTGTTAATTTCAATGACGAAAATACCTGAAGTAGATGGGACATCAGATCTCATCTTCTTCAAGGACTCCAAGTAAGCTTTACAGTTTCTCTTCCAATGGCCATCCTTGCCACAATGGAAGCATGTCCCCTTTGGAGCAATCTCCTTGGCCTTCCTCTTTACCACGCCTCCCTTAGGCTTCATGGACTTTTTATTCTTCTTAATATTCTTCCTTTTAGAACTTGAAGAGTCCACCAGCATCACAACCTTACTGTCCTTCTTGACAGATGACTCAGCTGTTTGAAGCAAGTTAATCAGCTTAGGAATAGTGGTAGAGATTTGGTTCATCCTATAGTTAAGCACAAAATGTGTACAACTATCAAATAAACCAGTTAGAATTAAGTCAATACTTAATTCATGGTCCATCACAAATCCCTAGGTGGCCAACCTCTCAATATAGACATTCATCTTTAATGCATATTGCACTGGAGATGTCCCCTCAACCATCTTAGTGCGGAAGAGCAACCTTGAAGTTTTGAACCTTTTGGAACGTGCTTGCTCATCAAAAAGCTCTCTTAAATGGTATACTATTGAATTAGCATCCATAGCCTCATGCTGCTTTTGCAACTCAACTGACATAGTACCAAGCATAATGCAGCTTGCCATCTCACTATCATCGAGATGCTTTTGATATTCCTTCTGAACATCTTTAGAAGCATTAGCAGTAGGGGGATTAGGGAGTGCCTCATCTAGAACATAGCCAATCTTTTCGGATTTGAGAACTATTCTCAGATTTCTTATCCAATCAAAAAAATTGGGCCCAGTGAACTTATTTGATGCCATTAGCGATCGCAAATTCATACTTGGCATGATAATGATTCTAGCAACCTAGATGTAAAATAGAACATGTTAGAATATACATAAAATGCATGTTTATTAGGTCTTTAATAAATAGCATTATGGCTCCCACTATTTTATTGTGAATCCATAGCCCTCACTATGAACCCGAGGGAACTTATATGGAAGTTCTCCTAGTGGATCGATATCCAACTAGCTAAGAATAACCTTGAAGTGACTCAACAAGCTATCCTTAGTTTGGTTGGTAGGTATCTAATCCATACCAATTGGATTATTCATGCAACTATTGAATCTTGAGCTATTAACTTATTGATGTGTGCACATACATTGGGCTATCGACTCTTGATATGTGTACATCTCATGTATACAGACCCAACTTTGCCTCCAATACACATTAACCTTGGCGCAAATCCAACAAGTTAACAATATCGGTTAAGTCTAAGCCATTAATCATGAAATCTAATTTCAATGGATTGAACATATTCTTATAGAGTGTGCTTGAGGCAACTCAACAACCCTAACTCTAAAAGAACTCTGGTTCTCCCTATATTAATGGAAGGCGTAAGACTTAGTTGTTTATTTAGTGAGGGATTTCTTTGTTAAGTCTCATCAAGTTATTATTTTAAGCTTTTATATATCATACATTCATCACATTGATATATAAAGATAGTTACATTAACTATATGACATGATTATGGACATACTAAAGTCAATCTCTTGAGCCAAAGAGAAATTGACTAGGTCTTACCTAGGTATATGCATGAATTTACAACCTAAAATAGAAATCAAATTCCTATTTATAAGTCTTCTTGTTTATGATACCACCTCTTTTGCTTCTTGCCCATTTGTATTTTCATTCTATCATAATCCTATGAAATATAATTACATATTTCAAATTATAGAAAACCTCAATTTATATTTGAGGGGAGTAAGATGAGAAAAGAAATACATAATAAAGAAAGAGAGGTAGGGACATGCAGGCCCTATTTACCATAACATAAAATAATTTCATGCATGCTCAATCACATTCGACCTAAGTCCATAATCATCCATCATGCATTTTCATACACCCCTAACATGCATTCTCTAATGCACAAAATAAAAATGACAATTTTGGATTTCAATTTGTAAATCAATTCAACGTTTGAATCGAAATTGCTTATATGTGTTATTTCTGTTAATTTAATTTTGTATGTCATTTTAAAGTGGAATTTAATATTTAATCAAATTAAATTAAATTCTATATTTCCAGAAATAATTCAAAATTAATTCTCCTTAAAATCAGAATATTATGATGTTAAAATTAAACAATTTAATTTTAATATACATACTAATTTCTAGTCATACTAGAATTACAATTGCACAACTTAAATTAATTCACAATTAATTTCCAAAAATTCTAAAACTTTTCAGAACATCAAATTATCATTCTAATCATCTTTAGGTCAGCTCAAATTCATCAAAATATTTTTGGCATAAGCCAAAATTACTAAGACAATAAAACCAACACACTTAGACGCTCAAAATGACTAATTCGATATCTAGAATTTTTAAAATTTAAAATGCTTGCAAATTACTTTTGGCATGCATCTAACATCAAAATAACATATTTTTAATCACATAAAAATTATTTCAATGTGCTTTAAATAAAATAAACACATACAAAAAAATCAAACAAAACAGCCCCATTGAGTATGCTTAAATAGTCCCGTTTTTATGCTTGTTTGAAAATTTGATTAAAATAATTTTTAATTAATTATTGGAAACTTCCAGAGACATAAACATATTCTCAATATATCTAAATAAGTTTTTCATAATTAAAATACAAGAAAAATATAACAAGTCCCATCAATTAAGTCAAACAACAACACAAGTTCATAAACAAGGCAATTTTAGGTATTTTTGAAATAAATCCGAAATTAATTATTTGAATCACATTCAAATTATTTTTCAATCACAATAATCATTCTTAATCATCCCATAATCAAATTAGAGAATGCAAAATATGTAAAACATATTTTACAAATTAATTTCAATTTTTTAAAACCTATTGATCCAAAATCATCAAAAACATGCAATCCCATTGCACTTTCAATTAAAATTAATTTTAATGGATATAAAGAGACTTTGATACCAATGTAGGGTTTTAAAGAATGAATCATATTCATAAATGCAGTGGAAAAATAAAATTTTCAAAACCCAAAACAAAATATCATACTTTTACCATTAAAATTAATTTATATAAATATAAATGCTAAAAATTATACCTTGTAATTTATTTTTTGTTCTTCAAATCTTCACTTTGTTGGGTTGTAGCAAACCACAATAATCCACAATAGGATGTCTCTAATGATAATCCATGCGAAGAATGAAGAAGAAACTATGAAGAGAAGTGGTTTGAACAAATTCATAGTGCTAGCTTTGAAAGTGTTCTTGAGAGAATTTTGTTGTGTCTTAAAAATATTTTTTTCACAAAAAAATATTTTCATGTCTATTTTCTGCCATTTGATGTCTTTTTTATTTGAATCAAATTCAAATAAAATATGAAAGGTCAGAAATGGAGAAAAGGGAAATGAATGAATAGTAATTAGTCATAATTGGCCTAATTAATGCCAAAATCTATCGTTGGCCAAAGGGTGGGAGGCAGCAGTACGCTGGGCCTGCTGCGGGCTGCTAAGGCCAACAGCCTGCCTAGCCCATGCGGTTCGGTGACCCTCCCGAATGATTTTTCGGTGTCATCTCATCGCAATCCATCCCGAAATAATTATCTCATATTTTGGATCCTATCCAAGACCATTTTACTCATTCTCCATATCTTCAATGCGTGTGACCTATTAGGTTTTCGGTTATGTTGGTCACTTAAATTAACAATTAATTTAAGCAGGTCGTGAATGGTATCTAGCAACACATCACGACCCCCACTTGACTGGAAAGTCAGTGGTTTGACTATCAACCTTTCCATAGACAATTTCCGTGCAATTATTCCTTTCACCATTCTATACCCCACTTGGTTCAGAGTATGGACATGTGTCAACTCCCACTAGACTGACTATGCCACGTCTAGTCTTAGTAATGTTAGTTCTTGTCCTTGAGGCTCATTACTCTATTAGATATGTCATTGAAGACTATCTTTATGACATTTCCACTCTGGCTAGAGATTCCCGAGTAATGACCACGACAAGAGGCTATGGGTATACACTTCTTTTATCAAGAGTGGTGAATCCTTTATTGGTTACCCAATTACCTTCGAATACCTCAAGTTGTATCAAATCGCCACCGTATCAGCTACCTCTCTGAGGCAACAAGGAATAATGTCAAAATACAGAATCAATATTCAAGATATCCTTGAGTACCTAAAGTCTAAGGATACTTGCACCATTGCTATGATGTGACTATCATTGACATTTGAATAGATTATCCATATTATTGTCTCATAGTTGGTCATCCAATGTACTTAGCTACTCTTAGCAAGCATCCACATGTTAACTCTAAACATCTCATATTTATAGATTATGAGATCTACTACTCGATCCAATCAAGGAGTCTAACATGTGCTAGTCAGTCTGGATTAATAATGTCCTGTCTCATTAATCCTATGACTAGGGATAATTTTGATACTAACATAATTACACATGATAAGAATCTCAATATCATGATCTCATCATGATTTCCTTCATGTTATGTTATGTATCAAGGACTTCATTAATTGATTTAAGATCATTTATCAATTCATATATCGAATGAACATCAAATTAATGAAAAATCCTTTTATTAATCAAATAAATTTGTACAATAAGTGCTAAAGGTGATTTCTTTTAGAGCACTCCTCTAACAGTTTATATACGGACAAAGTATATATGTTATTAGATATAAATATCTTAATGACGTATAATAAGATAATATGATCAAGTAAAGCTCATGTTCGATACCAAGACTCAAAGTAAGTTATGTGGCACACCATTAAGGGAGTTTAGTACCGTAACGATTATGATACAATAATTCTATACTCATCAATGTGGCTTAGGCTCTAAAAGCACCATTAACTTGAGATGCCTCAACTGGCACACATATGTTTGTACTCATCAATGTGGCTTAAGCTCTGAAAGCACCATTAATTGAGATGCCTCGACAAGCACACATGATTATAGAAAATGGCAGGGTGGCTTAAGCTTAGAGAGCGCTCCTATTCACAACTCGTATCCAAATAGTCTGTGTTGAAAGTTATTGGAAAATCAATCAATCAATCATATCAAAAGTGATTTAAGAACATAATGAACCAAAAAAGAAGTTAAAGAACACAAGTATACAAGAGTACACAGTAATATGTTATTTGTGATTAAAAGGGGATTATATGTTCTCTTTCATAATATTTAATGTTTAATGAGTTAGTTCATCCCATAAGGTAAAGTATCTATATGATCGTATGAATTTAGTGCCATACCTTGATGTTTTATATGTTGCCATGAAATTGTTTAATATTTGATTGCATGTGAATTTTTATGCCTATATATACCACTAAACTTTTCAGTAGTTTAGTGTGTAGGTGTTTCCCTACATAAGTCGGAGCCTTGTAGATAGAGTGGAAATTAAACAAGAGAAGTCAGCCTAACATCAGAAATAATAGTTCAAACCCATCATGGGTCAGTGATATCATATGCCATATTTTATATTTTATACATGGCATAGGAATTTTGGTTGTTTACTTGGATACATGTCTTATATTTTGAGATATATTTGTAGCTTTTGTAAAGACATGCATTTTTTATAAACATCGGATCTTCTGAGCCCCAAACATATTATTTCTTTTATATATATATATATATATTATGCTTTCTCTTGGATTAAGGGATTTCTCCATGGATACCTTTTATATATAAGAGATGTAATATGGTTTTCTTGCCTAGACAATGAACCAAAAAGGGGGTTGAATTGGTTAGCAAATAAAAAATTGCTTAATTTGAAAGTGCAGAATAAATAAAATAGAGTAAGGAAGGAGAGATATCACACACAAGATTTATAGACGTTCGGGTATTAACAAACCCTACTCCTCTCCCCAATCTCGATTGGGTGTTTCACTAATACACTAAGTGTTACAATGGAGTTTTTCAAGCTCACTCCCAATTATGGTGTTTCTCTCAATGGCTAACACCTAACCCAGAAATTCCCTTGTGTTTTTCAATGGCTCACACAAAAACCAATTCATTGTATTTTATGCCTCACACAATAAACACTTACAAGTGTTTCACTCTTAACCCAATATACCTAAGCTCACTCTTGAGTAATTGATTACAATGAAACATCACCAACGTATAATGCTCATAAGTTATAAGCAATTAGGTTTTCACAAAGAATAGAGGTTTGTTGAGAAAATAATTAATGCACAAGGCTACAACAAGATTAAAGATGTAAAATAATTGTATTCTTCTTGTTGTTGGTTTGGGGTTCATAAATGACTTGCATTTATACTCCCTTTGTGAATTATAGCCATTTGGGTGCATTTAATGAGAAAATAGCCGTTGAACCAACTCTTAATTTCATGCCTGACATGTTTCTCTACTCTCTTTCACAGGTGTGAATATATGTGTCACGGTCATGAATGTTCTTCCAAGCTGTGGTCCAAGTGGTGACTCTGGCCATGAAGCTCTCTGGAAGAATTGGAAATGTTTGATCATGGGCTTGAATATTCTTCCAAGTTGTGGTCCAAATGGTGACTCTGGCCGTAAAGCTCTCTGGAAGAATTTGACATGTTTGGTCATGGGCATGACTATCTTTCACAAGCATGACTTGTTTGATCATTCATAATTAGTTTGATCCTTCATGGCTGTGAACTTTGAATGGTGGAGAGTTGGCGCTAAGATATATTCACGGGTGTGACTTTGCTATTTCTTTGATTTTAATCTTCAAAAGTTTTCTTTCAATCTTGCATCATGTTCTAATTAAGGTATATCCTGTTTAACACACTTAGAACACAAACATTGTCAAAACATTATTGCTATTTTATTTGTTATCATCAAAATGATGGAAATACCCCTCAAGGTTCAACAATCTCCCCCATTTTGATGGTGACAAATAATCTAGCAATATGTGCTTTTGAGAAGTCTCCCCCTCAAAAAGTGCTTAAGATAAAATAATGAAGTGCAAGATTTGAAAGAAATATAGCAAAGGTATTTGCAAACTAATAAGGTATATGCAAGGTATATCTTAAGTATATCTCATCAAATAAAACATGTATAACCAAGTGTATTCAAAGTATACATGAGATATATGTTAAGTATATCTTATGCATTAAATAAAATGAGTTCAAATAAGTTCAAATTGCAAAGTATATGTGAGGTTGATGTGAGGTATAATTTATGCATATTTATCAATTAAAATAATGTTTACATATTTCATACCACACATTGCATATTGCATAATCATATTCATGAAAAGATTACATATATGCTAGGTTCTCCCCCTTTTTTCATCAATAAAAAGTTGAAATATCAATAAGATGATTGTATTAAAATTAAAGGAGAGGATTAGATTGAAATTAGAATGCATAAAAATAAAGTCCTATAACAGCAAAAGTAAAGCTACTACAAGAAAACTAGGATTCTAGGTATGCTTCAAGCCTGAAAAATCATCCCTAAGGCATGCTACCTCCGTCTCGAGGCTATCCATACGAGACTCCATAAAGTCTTTGAGGTTTTCCAGCCTCTCATCGATGGAAGCCTGCATTATATCGAGGCACGGTGCTATAAGATAAGTAACCTGCTATGCCAAAGTGGATGTGGTAGAGGCCGATGACTGATCAACATCCTCAGCTACCGCCAGTGTCGATGTCTCGACATGGGCTCACTTTCATTGCTAGATAGACTGAAGGCCAGCTTTGAAAGCATCATAATCATTGTACTCCTAATCAATTTCACCAACTGGAGTGGTAAAATGGTAGTAGACATTTCCTTCATGGATAATACAGATAGCTACTCCCATCTTTATAAAGGAATCAACATTGAGTCAGTCTCGTGGATGAGCTGGAATGAGAGTGTAGATGTATTCATCGAGTTTTAAATAACCTAGCTCAATGGAAAGATGAGTCACATATCCGTCAATCAAAATATCTCATGATGGCTTTGTTGCTATGGAAAAGAGATTATTTGCGAACCATCGTGACAAGGGTATGGATAGTCCTCTTTATGCCATTTCCAACAAAAAGAGCTCTAATTTTCTTATTGCCTCGTTGCTATCTCCTCAAGCAAATATACAATAGGTGAGTGCTCTGTCTTTTTCACATCCCAGCTGCATTTTGAGCCAAAATGTGTCCAAGCTAGAGGAGCATAGAATTTGACTTCACTCTCATTAAGGATGCCATTAGAAGGGAGTTTGAGAATGGTGCCAAGTTTCGTTGTAGTAAGAGTGCTAGGATGCTTGCATAGCTGGAATTTGACGGTTCCAGTGGATGAGACCTGTAATGTGCTAAGGAACTTGAGAGTGGGTTCCCTTAGCATTGGACAATATATGTCCACGAACTCTATGAGGTGAAAAGTATGTAATTGTTCAATCATGCTAGTTTCAAGACCAAGTGCCTTGATACAACTCCACTCGAAGGATCGTGATGAGAGTGTAGGTCACTTCTTGAGAACAGCATAGCACGGATGGCAATGGTCTGGAATGACGTTGAGTAGGTAATCGGTGTGGCATTTTGGATTTCTTCCTATTGGCTTTGGAAGAACCAGATTCCATTTTGATAGCTTTGAATAAAGGAAAATAAGAAATTTGCAAAATAAAGGTTGAAACCCTTGAGAAAACTTGTGATTCTTTGAAGAAAAAAAAAATTTGAGAGGGTTTTATAGAGGAAAACGTAAGTGAGGAGGCCAAACTTTGTGAGAAATAATGAATGAGAGTGTCAAATGAGAGAATTTTTAGAGATGGAAATGAGAAAAGACATAAATTTTTATTTTATAGTCGATAGCTTCACGGCTATGAATAACCAGTCACAGGCGTGAATCATTGTGGTCATGATTTGTTGAAGGGGCGCTCTAGCCATGAAGAAGAAGATGATTCGAGTCACGGTCGTGATATTAAATAGTCACGGGCATGAAGAAGGCTTTTCACAGGAATGAAGAAGGCTTTTCACGGGAGTGAAGCTTAGTCTTCACTACTTCTACCAGTGAAGCAAGGCGTGAAACAAAGCGTTAACGGTTCTAGAATTTTTTGCGGTCTTTGTTCACGGTCGTGAGTATATGTCATGAGCTTGTTTTAATCCATACAAGGCTTTTGAAAGTTTAAAAACATGATTAGGCAAATTATGGCTTTCAAAACCCAGAGGTTGTTCTACATAAACTTTCTCTTCTATAAGTCCATTTAAGAAAGTTCTTTTGACATCCATTTGAAAACGTTTAAAATTCATATGGCATGCAAATGCTAAAAGTATTCTTATGGCTTCTAATCTAGATACCGGAGCATAGGTTTCATCATAAACTATACATTCTTTTTAATATAACCCTAGGAAACTGACCTAGCTTTATTCCTAGTAATTGAGCCTTGTTCATCTAACTTATTTCTAAACACCCATTTACTACCAATGATTTGATGCACTTTGGGTCTAGGAACCAAGGTCTATTCCTTACTTCTTTCGAATTGGTTGAGTTCCTCTTGCATAGCAATTACCTAACTTTAATCATTAAGAACCTCTTCAATATTCTTAGGCTCAATTTGAGAGACAAAAGCAAGGTTAGAATCTATGAGTTTGAGATGAGATCTAATACTTATACCCTTAGTAGGATCACCAATAATTTATTCCTTGGGGTGATTCTTTATCATTTTCCATTCCTTTGTTAGCTCTTGGTTGTCTTGCTCTTGAGCTTGAGGTAGAAAGACATCTTGTTATTGTTTCTCTTGATCATCATCATCTTTCTCATGATCAAGATCAAACTTCTCCATTGTACCTAGAATGTCATCTAGAACACTACCTGTCACAAGATCAAGCTTACTAAATTCATCAAAAAAAATATGCATATATTCTTCAACAACTAAAAACCTTTTATTAAAGACTCTATAAGCTTTGCTAGTTGTAGAGTATCCTAAGAAGATAGCTTCAATGAACTTAGAGGCAAATTTTTCAAAGTTGTCCTTGGTGTTTAATATAAAACAGTTGCATCCAAATACTCTAATGTAAGATATCATGGGTTTAAAAGTGGTCTTTTGAAAACTCAATTTGAAATATAACACACAGTATTAATGGCTTCGGCCCAAAAGTAGGTTGGTAAACCATACTCATTGAGCATTATTCGAGCCATTTCAATTAAAGTACGATTTTTTCTTTCTACTACCCTATTTTGTTGAGATGTCCTAGGAGTTGAAAAATCATGTGAAATATCGTATTCTAAACAAAAGTTTTCAAAATTTTCATTTTCAAAATCTTTGCTATGATCACTTCTTATTTTAGAAATAAAATAGCCTTTTTCATTTTGAACTCTTTTAGCAAAATTTTTGAAAGATTCAAAAGCATCACTGTTTTGAGCTAAGAAAATTACCCAAGTGAATCTAGAGTAATCATCAACAATGATAAAAACATAGTGTTTACCTCTTATACTAGAAACTCTAGTAGGTCCAAAAAGATCTAAATGCAAAAGTTGTAAAGGTTTAAAGGTACTTACTACATTTTTGGATTTGAAGGATGACTTGTGTTGTTTTTTGCTTTGGCAAGGTTCACATGTCTTATCCTTTTCAAATTTGACTTTTGGAAGTCCACTTACTAGCTCTCCTTTGCTAAGGCTTTGAATTAATTTCATGCTTGCATGACCAAGCCTTCTATACCATAGCCAAGATTCATCACTATTAGTCATAAGACACTTAGAGGAAAGGTTAGATATTTTGTGTAAGTCTATTATGTAGTATTGACATCTCTATCTCCCTTAAATATCTCTTGGCTACTTAAAAAGGTTACAAGACATTCATTTGAGGTAAAGATAACTTGGTTTCCCTTACCACATAATTGACTTACACTTAACAAATTACGTTTCAAACCATCAATAAGCAAAACATCTTCAACAAAAGTAGTATTATTAATACCAATAGAGTCAATGCTAATTACCTTACCCTTAGCATTGTTCCCAAAGGTTACCTTACCACCATCAATTCTTTTGATGTGATTGAAGAGTTCTTTATTTCCGCTCATATGCCTTGAGCATCCACTATCCATAAGCCAAACATTTTCCTTTATTGTGGACTTGAGGCATACCTATAAAACCATAATTCAAGTTTGGTGTTTAGGTACCTAAACGAACTTGGGTCCTTGGGGGTTAGCACTTGAAGATTTCCAATGAGCCTTCCTTATCCAACAATGCTTGTTGATATGACCAAATTTCATGCAATAATAGCATTGTTTAGTTCTATATATTTTTTCGGTTTTGACATTCTTTTAGGTCTTAACATCTTTTGGGAATGAGTTTGTGTGCAATGAAATGGACATGCATGATGAATAGGTATTTTCTTAGGTATATGCCTTTTATACATAAAAGCATGTTTGGCCTTTTGAGGTTTCCCTCTTAAGCCAAGTGACCCTTGACTATTCTTCTTATGAATAGAGGGTTTTGTGTGTGCTATGCTCTTAGCCCTTTGAGATATTACCTCAATTGTTGAGGTTTGTAGTGCACTAGACTTAACAAATGTAGTCTTGTGAGATGAAGATGATGTTTCATTGAAACAGTTCTCATACAGATAAAAACTGGAATTATATTCTGGAATAAGTTCTGTTAGAGCAGTTGTTATCTTACCAGATGAAATTCATCAATTTTGTTTAGACAATTGGGTGTCTAGTCAAAGTATGGTTGATGGGCAAGAAGGGTACATATTATGTGGTAGTTACTCAAACTTTACTTCATTGAGACCCAATGTAAAAAGAACCTTATTAACTTCGTGAGAAGAGTGGTGGATGTTTGCTAAATTTATAGTATTAAATTACAGTGAATTTTTGAACTCAAAAGAAATTTCAAAGAGTTGTTAGCCCACTATTATTTTATTTTGCATTAGGTTAGTTACATGATTACATAGTTTTCGTGGGTCTTTACATTGCAGTGACTTTTTCACTAATCCTATTTGACAACCTCTTGAATCATAGTTTCTCCACTTTATGGACATAATGGGTGTTTTTAAACAAAAATCATGACAAAAAAAAAACCAAAAAAAGGCAAAACTGGAATATGTTCAAAATATTCAGTTATGTGTTTGAGGCCCTATCCTTTTTGTGCTTTGAAAAATATTATACTTCCTCTCTCTTTATTTGCCTACTTATAGAACACCTAAATTATCCACAATTTATTCTTTATTACCTACACCATGTTGCATTCCTTTTTTGCCTTAGAATACTAAATTTTCTTTTTGTAAAAAAAAAAAAGTAGTTGTTAGGTATCAGGCTATGCACTTAATGTGGTTGTGGATTTGGTTTTCTTCTTCCAATAATAAACAAAGAATTGAGAGAATTTGATAATTTTTATTGATAGTGAGATGTCACATATATATACTGAAAAACTGAAATAATTGTTGGAATATTTCTACACACCTTGATTTGAAAAATTGTACAAATATATATACAACTATTAGACAATAATCTAATAGCTATTCTGGGTAATTAATCCACCAATATAGCCTAAAGAAAATAAGGAAACTAAATTACAGCTTAAAAGGAAATAAATTTACTATCTAAGAAAGGAAAATAAATAACTAAAAATCTGGAAAGATCACGATTCCTTGGAGATCCTTGATAGCCCTTACCATGACTCCCCCTCAAGCTGGTGAATGTATATCTATCATTCCCAGCTTCCATACATTTGTCTCAAATCCTGCCCTAAGAAATGGTTTAGTGAAAACATCTGCTTCTTGAGCTTCAGATGGCACATAGGATAGACAAAATTTTCTACTTTCAATGTCATATTTGATAAAATGTCTATCAATGGGAACATGCTTCATTCGATCATGCTGAATGGGGTTGTTTACAATAGCTATTATTGACTTTCTGTCGCTATATAGCCTTATTGGACTATCAAATGAAACATTTAAATCTGACAATAGTCATTCAAGCCAAATTAATTCACAAATTCTTTGTGTAATTGCTCTATATTTTGCTTCGACACTACTCCTTGACACAATTGTTTGTTTCTTACTTCACCGTGTGACAACATTCCCTCAAATCTTCGTACAATATCTTGTAGTAGACTTACTGTCCTCAACCGAACCAGCCCAATCAGCATCTGCAAATTCTTCAACTAATCGGTTATCACTTTTTGTAAACAATATACCCTTGCCAAGAGTTCCCTTTAATTATCTAAGGATCTTATCAACAACACTCTGATTTTTCTTGGTTAGAGCATGCATAAATTGACTAACATATTGACAATATCAGGTATAGTGTGTGAAAGATATATTATTTTCCCACAAGACATTGATACTGCTCTTTGTTAGCTGGAGGATCATCCTAAAAAATCTTATGTTTCCAATTCTTCTCTAACGGAGTGATGGTTGGATGACAACCAAGTTTTCCAGTTTCCTTTAACAAATCTAAGATGTATTTCCTTTGAGAAATAAAAATACCAGTTTTGCTTCTAGCAATTTCCATCCTTAGAAAATACTGAAGTTTCCAAGATCCTTCACTTTGAACTCATATTTTAATAGGTCATTGAGATTTGAAATCTCATCATTGTCATCACTTGTAATCGCTATATCATCAACATACACAATCAAGATTGATTTTCTTCCATCCTTTGACTGCTTTACGAATAGGGTGTGATCCGTCTGCCCTTGTGTGTATCAAATTTTTTTATAACCGTGCTGAATCGAGTGAACCATGCCCTAGGGGATTGTTTTAACCCATACAAGGACTTGTTCAGTTTACATACTGATCCTAGTTTTTCTTTATCTTCAAATCCTGGAGGCAACTTCATGTAGACTTCTTCATCAAAGTTCCATTCAAGAAGGCATTTGAAACATCCATATGGTGCAATGCCCAATCTAAATTGGTTGCCATAGACAAGAGAACTCGTATAGAGTTCAATTTTGCAACTGGTGAGAAAGTTTCTTCATAGTCAACCCCATATGTTTGTGTATACCCTTGAGCCACCAGACACGCCTTGTATCTCTTTATTTTTCCTTCCAAACCTACTTTTATAGTAAAAATCCACTTGCATCCCACTAATTTCTTCCCTTCTGGCATGTTTACAAATTCCCATGTATTATTGTCATTTAGTGCTTTCATTTTTGCCAAAACAGCAACCTCCCATTTTGGATCTCTCAAGTCATCATATATATTTGTAGGAATTGTTACATCATCAAGTTGAAATACAAATGCCCTGTGAGTGTTAGATAAACAACAATATGACAAATGATTTGAAATCAGATATTGAGTACAAGATCTTACCCCTTTACTTAGAGTAATGGGAACATTCATATCATCTATTGTAATAGTACTTGTTTGTGAATCTTGTGGGAATTCACCATGGGTTCCGATGATTGGTTTTGCTGAGTGACATGAGGCTAGTTTTGTAGATTTTGTAGAGTGACATGAGATTTCCTTGAGTAAACAATTAGTTCACTTTGTTGTTGAACTGAAGGACTGATTCTCCCCCTGGATTGAGACTTATGGTTGTATCTTGTGGGGTTAATGGTGGAAATTTAAAGGATCATATAGTGGACACTGATGGAACTGGTTTAAGGATACAAGAAGAGAAATAGATGGATCCCAATGATGATCTTTACTTAAATTCTCCCCCTAAACAGAATCATAGGAATAGAATAATTGATCTTCCAAGAATGTAACATCATAGGATATAAATTTTTTTTTGTGACAGGATTGTAACATTTATAGCCTTTTGGAGTGGGAGAATACATTTTGATAGCTTTTGGATCAAGTTTTTCTCAAGATGAACTGGTATTGTGGACAAACACATAACATCCAAACATTTTAGGTGGGAGAGAGGTGAGTAAACTGATATGAGGGAACTCTTTTTTTAGATAACTAATAGGTGTACTGAATTTCAGGCAGTGCATGAGACAAACTTTTCAGAATCTAGGTGGACGGATATTGCAGGATGAGTGATTGGAAGATGATGCTTCAGATGACAGAGGCGATGAAACTTAAATATCACTCAACAAAGGTGACCCAAAATTAACCTATTTGCTCTTCTAAGGTAGAACCGAAAAATTAACAAAAAATAAAAACTAGACACTGAAAATTTTATAATGAGCTTTTATATCATTTAATAAGCAAAAAATTGAGAGAATTTGATAATTTTTATTGATAGTAAGATGTCATATATATAAATAGCCTTAATCTTACCTATCTTCATCTACTTTACCTACCTTCACCTACCCTCAATTACACAAAACAAATTAGTGTCCTGCAACACTTCCCAAAAAAAATTATTGGTGGTGTTATTTGTTGGATATGCCTTCTTACTTAAGTGAACTGATTATCCTCATAGCAATGTTTGGTTTGGAATTATGTTCGTGAGGATCTAACTCTGGTAAACTACTAATGTGAAGATAATTTTTTTTGATTGTACAGTTAAGCTGACTAGCCTATTGATGTAATGTATTTTTAACTCTTAATTGCATTTTTCTTGTCAAATTTATAGCACACTTGGCCAGGGGCTTCAAACCAACACATATCCAGGAGAAGTTATTTTTTCCATAGGACTAGCCATATTGGGGCTCATCCTCTTTGCACTTCTGATTGGCAACATACAGGTTAATGGGACTAATTATTTTGGTTGTCTCTCTGCTATTCAATCATTTTTCTTTTGTTAAATATGTTGTTGTATTTTGTGGCATCATAACTTATGAAATCCATTAATTTGGATAATAATATTAGTAGTCAATGACAAGAATAGAATCCTGAAAAATTTATTAGTACAGGAAGGGTACCCAACTCGATTTGTATTGATATAACTGAAGCCCAACCTTTAGTGTTTCTTATACTCCACCCATTATTACACCAAGAATGTAGATGAAAAATCGAGGAACAAAGTAGGTTACTAGAATTATGGCAATAGTGTTAGAGGAGTGATCTAAAGGTAATCACCTTTAGCACTTATTGTACAAATTTATTTGATTAATAAAAGGCTTTTTCATTAATTTGATGTTCATTTGATATATGAATTGATAAGTGATCTTAAATCAATTAATGAAGTTCTTGATACATAACATAGCATGAAGGAAATCATGATGAGATCATGATATTGAGATTCTTATCATGTGTAATTATGTTAGTATCAAAATTATCCCTAGTCATAGGATTAATGAGATGGGACATTATTAATCCAGACAGACTAGCACATGTTACACTCCTTGATTGGATCGAGTAGTAGATCTCATAATCTATAAACATGAGATGTTTAGAGTTAACATATGGATGCTTGCTAAGTGTAGCTAAGTACATTGGATGACCAACTATGAGACAATCATATGGATAATCTATTCAAATATAAACGATAGTCTCTCAGAGCAATGGTGCAAGTATCCTTAGACTAGCACATGTTACACTTCTTGATTGGATCGAGTAGTAGATCTCATAATCTATAAATATGAGAAGTTTAGAGTTAACATATGGATGCTTGCTAAGTGTAGCTAAGTACATTGGATGACCAACTATGAGACAATCATATGGATAATCTATTCAAATGTCAATGATAGTCTCATCATAGCAATGGTGCAAGTATCATTAGACTTGAGGTACTCAAGGATATCTTGAATATTGATTATGTATTTTGACACTATTCCTTGTTGCCTCAGAGAGGTAGCTCATAGGGTGGTGATTGGATACAACTTGAGGTATTCAAAGGTAATTGGGTAACTAATAAAGGATTCACCACTCTTAATAGAATGAGTGTATACCCACGGCCTCTTGTCGTAGTCATTACTTAGGAATCTCTGGTCGGAGTGGAAATGTCATAAAGATAGTCTTCAATGACATATCTAATAAAGTAATGAGCCTCAAGGAAAAGAACTAACATTATTTGGACTAGACGTGACGTAGTCATTCTAGTGGAAGTTGACATATATCCATACTCTGAACCAAGTAGGGTATAGAATGTTGAAAGGAATAATTGCACAAAAAATTGTCTGTGGAAAGGTTCGTAGTCAAACCACTGACTTTCCGGTCAATTGGGTGTCATGATGTGTTGCTAGATTCCGCTCATGAGCTGCTTAAATTAATTGTTAATTTAAGTGGCCAACATAACCGAGAACCTAATGGGTCACAGTCATTGAAGATATGGAGAATGAGTAAAATGGTTTTAGATATGATCCAAAATATGAGAGAATTATTTTAGGATGGATCGCGATGAGATTGCACGAACAAAATTGTTTAGGAGTGTCACGGGCCCGCATAGGCTACGTAGGCTGCAGTAGCCCGCAGCAAGCCCAGTGCTCCTGCTGCCTTCCCATCCGTTGGCCAACGACTAATTTTAGCCATAATTAGGCCAATTATGGCCAATTACTATTCATTAGTTTCCATTTTCTCCATTTTTTACTTTTCATCTTATTTTTGAATTTGATTCAAATAGAAAAGACATCAAATGGTAGAAAATAGACATGAAAATATTTTTTGTAAAAAAATATATTTTTAAGACAACAAAAATTCTCTCAAAAAGACTTTTAAAGCTAGCACTTTGAATTTGTTCAAACCATTTCTTCTGATAGTTTCTTCTTCATTTTTCGTGTGGATTATCATTAGAGACATCCTAGTGTGGATTGTTGTAGTTTGCTACAACCCAACAAAGTGAAGATTTGAAGAACAAATAAAAATTACAAGGTATAATTTTTAACATTTACATTTATATAAAATAGTTTTAATAGTACAAGTATGATCTTTTATTTTTGGGTTTTGAAAAATTTTATTTTTCACTGCGTTTATGAATATGATTCATTTTTCAAAACCCAGCATTGGTATCAGAGCCTCCTTGTATCCATTAAAATTAATTTTAATTGAAAGTGGAATGGGATTGAATATTTTTTATGATTTTGGATGAATAGGTTTTGAAAATTTGAAATTAATTTGTAAAATATAATTTACACATTTATCTTTCTTTAATATGATCATGGGATAATTAAAAATTATTATTTTGATTGAAAAATGATTTGAATGTGATTCAAATAATTAATTTCAGATTTATTTCAAAAATGCCAAAAATTGCCTTTTATGAACATGTGTTGTTGTTTGGCTTAATTGATGGGGCTGGTTACATTTTCTTGTAATTTAATTATGAAAACATTATCTAGACATATTGAGAATATGTTTATGCCTCTGTAAGTGTCCAATAATTAATTAAAAATTATTTTAATTAATTTTTCAAATAAACACAAAAAGGGACTATTTTAGCATACCCGTTAGGGCTGTTTTGTTTGATTTTTTTGTATGTGTTTATTTTATTTCCAGCACCTTGAAATAATTTTTATGTCATAACATTTCACCTTGAAATAATGTTTATTTTATTTCCAGCACCTTGAAAAATATTGCATATTCAAAATTTTTCATACTTATTATCCAATCGTGTCATTTAAATACTCAACTTTGCATATCATAAATTCTTGTCTATCATTTCACAAAGTCAAATATTTACTAGTACATTTTGTCATAAAATTTCAACATTATATACAAATGTTACTTTGCATACCTTAATAAATTTACCACACAAGCATCATATATCCTCTATCAACTATCATGCATTAGCATTTATAGTACAACTTTCACATAATTAAGCAATTCAATCACAACATTCATTAATAGTGATGCAGTAGCATAATAAAATATATTATTATTTTGTTATTCTTATTTTAATTAATAATATTGGCTATTTCAATAAAACATACACAAATATGGATCAACCTTTGCCTACACTTGCTGACTCTTTATCTTTATTTGATACGGGAAATTGCATTGCAAATGCACCTGGCAAAATGTGAAATTTAATATCAGATATCCAGAAAAATAATTATTATTTTTATAATTGAAAGACTGTCCCTTTCTAAAATTTACCTCACATCTCTCTTGTCAAATTATTTTTTTGTGTTTGTTTCTATGTCTAATATTTGTTACAATATGGTGGGATTTTATGTTTACTGAGATATATCCATCTTTCACAAATTTATAGTTTTAATTATTTTTTGTCTCAATTTGATTCCTATATTTATCTCAGCTTATTCCAAATTTAATTGTCAAATATTCAATTTAATACTTAAAAAAACCCTCTGCGTGTCAATAATTTTGATATGAACTAGGTCATTGATCATGGTCCTGATTAAAATCTTCATGGGTTCAAAAATCTAAGTTATGATTTCATGAAACTCAAAGTGCACTCGCAAGTGCACGAGCCAATTGTAATTCTGATAAATTTACTCCCGAGTTCAATCTCTCAAGTAATTATTCGGCTTGAATTTCTAATTAATTTTAGATAACCAATGAACAAAAAAATTAAATTCTAAATATTCTAACCAAGTTTGATGAATTTATTAAAATAATGAAAGTATAACTAAATAATTAAGTTATTAAATGAATATAATGAATTAAGTCCTTATGAGACTGAGTAAGTAATTAGGCTTCCCAATTTGCAATCCCTTCCCTTATTCAATTAAATCCCATACAGTGTATTTTCAATGGCTATCATCTTAATTCACTTATTACCCAAACTGATGGTATAACTAATGTTGAATCCAATTTTAAGGTTAAATTAAATATGATGTTTCTGATAATGTAATCTTATTATGTTCATTCCAAATTAAACAAAAGATGACTAGTCAATCATTCAATCTAAAACTAAATAAGCATAATTGAAATTGTGAAAGAAATTATACTTCATAAATAATAAAGAGAAAGTCATATAAATTGGGCCAACTCGCTAAACACTCAATGAAAGTTAGCTTAACATGGATACTGCAGCGATCATGTTAATATCAAAAGACATACTAAACATGTTATAGTAAAAATAAAAATAAAAGAACTAAATTGCTCCCCTGAAAGTTGATGAAGAATTTAACTTAAGACCTATTGGTTTCCGAATCTTCAAGCTACACTTCAAACCAATCCTCAAGTACCAAAATAGCTACCTTCAATTATGAAAATTTTGTTGGAACAATATAGAACAGGGTGGCCTATGAGTTCTCTTTAGCAAGCCCCTCTCAAAAAATTCACAAAAATAAGCTCTAGAAGTAATCTTGTATAATGTGGGTCCAATTATAGAAGACAAACTTTTATTATAAAAATGACTATTTAGGATCGCTGGTCAACATGCGCTCAACATGCCTACAATGAATCTTCGCACCTGCAGTAATGGCTTATGTTAGAAATGCTTCACACTCACTCTGAATCCACACGTGCATGACAAAGGAGAATATAGCAACAACACATAACCACCATCACGAGTGTTACATGGTGTCACACATGTGAGGCCTTGCATTTCCCCCCTCCCACATGTATGTGACACCATGTCACATGGACGAGGGCTTATTTACTCCAATTCCTCATATGCATAACACCTTGTCATGCGCATGAGGGCATCACTTCTGCACTTTTTTTCCTGGACACCTGTAATTTCCAAAACACATCACTAAATACCCAAAACATGTTATAAATCTATAATTAAATACGAAAAATATGAATAAAAACTATACTAAATATAGACATCCACGTATATACAAATACAAATTTCAAATACCTAGTACCATATCATTTACCTGATATTAACCTTTCATTATCATATATTACATCAAACCATAATTTTCCCTTTTTAACTTTAACTTCACCCAAAACTCTAAGTCAAACTATATGGATGTGGGTTGTGAAATAAGTGCATTTGAACCTTAGCTTCAGCCACCCTTCCACTAACTGTAAAAATGCTCATCTGAGCCCCTCAAGTCAATGGCACTCTAACCTAAGATCCAGCCTCATTGATTGAGTAGAAATAGGAATAAGGGCGCTCTAACTTGAGCTTCAGCCAACTTGTCCTAAAAATCGCATGGAATTAAGGACCAAGGGGCTCTAACTTAAGCTTTACCTACCAAGACTTCATATAAAAATATTATATAGTACTATAACCCTTTCAGTGATATACCTTTAATCTTATATCAAGTCATATATTAGAGAATTGGGCGTTTAATTGTAACCTTTATTTTTCAATTCATTTTATCACATGTTATTATGAGCATTATATACCATTTATACATTCTCATAGCCACATGTTATATATATAACCAACCATCAATTAAGATCACAAACCAAAATGTACATATAATATATTCTTCCTGCTTCACGGGCATGAAACCACATATTCATGACTGTGAAGGTATACTTTCACGGTTACCTTACCCGTGAACCATCACGTGAAAGAAATAGGACATTCATGGGCATGAATGACTTATTCACAATCGTGACACCACGTCATCAAGGCTTTCCAATTTTGACACCAAACCGTGAAATTTTGGTTTCATGCAAGTTCATATGGCCTCGATGTTCACAACTGTGTCACCCTTGTTCATGGGCATGAATCATGCATTTCCAACAACCAAAACATAGTATCTCATGCATTTCATGCAAAATTTCTAAGACTGACATGTGTCAATCACTCCTGTCAACATTTTCATACTTATACCATCGCTACAACATGTTTAAACAACATTTTAAAGCATTAAATCCATTTCTAGGTCATGTTAAACCATAACATATTTCATATACCATTTTAACACTTAAAACCATATAACCATGTTATTAATCAACCATAACATGCCATCTAGTCATTTGTTCACATTTAAAACATACAAAACACATCAAGATGCATGATAAACAAATTAATATGCTATATGTACATACCTTTCACCCAAAATAGAGCCTTAACTAACCTTCCAACCTTTTCAAGCTTGCCTTCCCCTTTGTGATGTGGTGCCTTGCTCTTTAACAGATCCTATCATGATAAAAATGTTCCTATCAGAACTATGTAACATAAAACGAATCAAAACTAAATTAAAAATTGAGTTTTACCTTTAGTTCGCAAAATCACTTAAGCTTCCATATTTCTTAAGAATTCAAGCTCTTTCAATGGTGTTTTAGTGCTAGGAGGAGTGGAGAAGATGACCAAGAAATCTTGGAGTATGTTAGAAGGTGATAAAGGGCAGTAAAAGTGGATTTAAAGCAAGAAATGGTGTACAAAAAAGAGAAAAGTGCAATTGCTCATGGCCAATAGACTTGTTTTCATAGGTGTGACACTTACTTTCACGGGTGTCAAATGCTATTCATGGTCATGAATATCCTTCATGGGCATAAATGTCCTATCATTTTCAAAACGATCCCGCCACATTCAAAACTCTATCATTTTGAACCTTGGCAAAACCTTCACAGGCGTGAAAACCACATACAACATAAAGACTCTTTTAAAAACACTAAAAACCAAAACTGTCTCTCTAAAACTCATACAACTTTTAAAACCTAAAATACAGGCATTACTTTTCTTCTCCCCTTAAAGAAATTTTGTCCTCAAAATTTTATCTACTACATTACGACGGAAGGACTAAGAAGACTATATTATAAATGAAACATACCATCGTAACCATCTATAGGAATTTATTTCTCTGGTGCCCTCATGGCATAAAATCTAGCTAGTGCTTTACCAGATCCTAGCATGTTCACCATATCAGAAATTGCTTGATCGGTGCCACTCCTAGCTTGTCTTTGAGTCTGGCCTTATGTCAGCACTCATCCTCTTGTTTGTGTAGGAGTATAACACCGTTCTACACAGTCAGGGAAAATCTCACTGTACAAATGGATGTTACATAACTATATCTATCTAAATTATTCTGAATTAAAACTTTTCAACTTACTCCATATCTCTGTATGTTACATGCAATTAAAACATCCATTTACAATATACTACATAAAACTTTTTTTTGTATCTGGATAATAATCAAAAACCAATAAAAGGTTTGGACAATTACTGCCCTTATTAAAAAATCAACCTTATAAACTATAAATAAAATCAATTAAAAATCCTTATTAAAATCATATTCAAAAAGTCTATCTTTATCCCATGTCATGTGGAATAACCAATAATGAAATGAATTAAATAAATGAACATACCAACACGGGTCAACTCTGACTGCTTTGACTGATATGGTCTTCTATTCTTGCCAACTCAGCTGTCTATTGGCTCCAAACCCATGTATAGAGAAACCCATATCTTAAGCTATTGAAAACTTAGTGGTACATATAAGCAATAAAATTCTAGCATGCATTCAAACAGTTTCATACCATTCTTATTCATAAACATACTTGTGTGCTTAATCATATCATCATACACAATAATATCCACATAATAACTTAATCATTTTGAATTGAATTAATTCAATACATTAATTGCATATATTGCACAAATGAATCCATATCATCATAATCATAATATATTTCATTCATAGCATTTCTATATCATCGCAGGCGTAGTGAATTTTATCGTAAATTACAATTATCTAGCTCTTGGTTTTATCTATCTGATTACTGATTTCCACATTCCTTTTCCAGGATACAATTGTATTATGATTCACTAATTTATGTATAACTATTCTAAAATGATCTCCTTATAATTTATGTATACTGTATTACCACTTTCTGGTTTCTTAGCCCAATCTTTTTGACTCGGACTATCAAGATGAGAGATGTGAAACAAAAGCATTGTAACCTGAGCTTAAGCCACCCTACTCACTATTTGTATCTAACTATATTGTAAATTCTACATCTCAAATCAAAAGCACTCTAACTTGAGATTTAGCCACCCTAATGAGAGTAATCATAATATCTACATGCATATGGGTACAAGGGTGCTCTAACTGGAGCCTAAGTCACTTTATCCCTAAGTAATCAGGAGTGTTCTTACCCGAGCTTAAGCCACCCTAATTAACACAATAATAATAATATACAACGACATTGTAACACCCTTAATAGCATGTCACCTATCCTAGCTAGTCCTCGAATAGAGAATGAGCATATTTATTTATGTAACATTCAGTGATTTAGGTCCCGATTACGCGTGACCGTAGTGGGGTCTACTGGTTCAATCGGAGTCTAAATTCAAACTCATAAAACAATGACTAATAATAAGAGAAAATAATTAAGGGTATTATTATTTGGGAATTAAAAAGATTTGGAGTAGAATTAGAAAAAAAATAAAAATTCTCTATGGGCAAAATTGGTATTATGGAAATTGTTTGGGGAAAAAGTGTGAATATGGAGCAAGATGTGGCAAATATGGAATTTCTCAAAGTTTAAATATTAATTAAGATTAATTAAATTAATTAACCAATAAAAATAAGGATTAATTTTAATTAGTGGGACCCACTTCTTAATTTAGGTATAAAAAGTCAAAAAGGAAGAACAAAATTCTACATTCTTCCATACGCCATTCTTTTCTTCTTTTCTCCCACCTTGTTGTCGTCCATCTCCACCCCAATAAACCTTTATTTTCTTCCTTTTTCCAGCATACTAATAGTGAGAAAATATATAGTTTTGAGAGATGAAAATTCTGAATTAAGGAGTTCTTATCAAAAAAAGGTGCCAAAGAAACAAGAAAGGAAGAAGAAAAAAGAGAAATAAAAGAGAAAAATTGAGGGGAAATTCGGCCAGCTTTGGAATGATCATAAGGTGAGTTTATTCTTTTTAAATTCAACCTTTTTCCTTCCATTTGAGATCTATATTGATGATAGATGTGATTAGGTTTGGTAGATTGAGCTTATGTTGCAAGATTGGAAGTAGAAATTTAAGTTTGTGATTAGTTGATGGAAGTGTAATTAAACTTTGAATTAATGATAATTGAAGTTAGTTAATTGTTTTATGTCTTAAGAACTAAAGAAAATATAATGTTGAAGGATGAATGAGGGGCTGCCATAGTTAAATAAATTTGGGGGAAATTGAAATTAACATAGAAACACCACAATTGATGATAGATTAAGGGTGAATTGAGTGTTGAATTGAAGAAAATAAATTGGGAACTAGGATATAATTTTTGGACAGCCATGACATGTGAAGAATGAAGTTACCGGTAATGGCATTATTATAAAAGTGTTCGGCGCTATATTATGAAAGCCGGGAATGACAACCCCGTTATTCTTATTAGTTAGTTCGGTTATAGGTGTTATGGGCACAAATAATAATAATAATAATAATAATAATAATAATAATAATAATAATAATATCGAAGTATGTGATTCTTTATAAATGTTATATGAATTAAAGTTGTTAGATATTGAGTTTTTGTAGAAATTTATTGATTTTATATAATTCTTTATTTTATGCCTTATTTATTAAATAGGTAATTAATATGTGAGAAAATATATATGTATGTAAAATTTTTATCATTTAAGCACCACTAAGCTAGTAGCTTAGCGCGGGTGGTTTCCTCTCGCGCAGGTTTAGAAGGGTAGCCATAGAAAATAGACTGTCAGAAGAAAAAGGGTACCCGGAGGGAAGCAGCAAAAAGCTTTGGGTTTTATTTTTGGTATATTTTGTTAAAAGCTTTGTAAATTAAAGTATCATTTTTATTTCATATCATGTGTATTAAATATGTGAGTCACCATGTAAAATAACATGATTTGAATGTAAATTAATGTACTTCATAAATAAATAAAAATTTTAATATTTGGGCTTGTATGAAATTTTATTTTAGTTTATGCAATATTTTCGAGTAAAAAAAATATTTACTTCACTTCATTAATTTTATAAAACAGTAAGACGGGTAATGCTCACTTACCTTGCTGAACTATAGTGGGGTAAGGGGGTGTTACAATTTACATACTGAATATTGTTACCAATTATGTCGCATTCATAGTTTCACATAAACATCACATGTCATTCGGTAATTTAGAGCACCAAGTGCATATTTATTTTACATAGTCCTGTTATCATACTATTTATAACCTTCTTTAAATGTATCAAGTATTTGTGTATGTAGTACTCATATAGATCAATCATATAACTGAATTAACCAAATTCTAGATATAGGGCATTCACGGGTGTGAAACCTTTAGTCACAAGTTGTCTAACCGTGACTAGCTCTATGACCACTCATGGGCGTGAACATTTGTTCATGGGCGTGAATATTTGTTCACGGGCGTGACTATTTTGTTTTCATACCTTCACAGATGTGGTATAACAACCAGTAACATAATTCCAACACTGTTTTCAACTAATATCACACACAACATGCATTAAAACTAAAGCTAACCAATGTTAGCCACTCCTATCAACACTTTTCCATATATTTAACAATAAAACAATTACAAACACGCATATATTCATACTTGGTCAATTAACTAGGCTTCATGCCTTATTCATCAATACCATATCATCAAAAATCCTTATTTCTCACATTCATCATGCATTATGAATTTAACGTCATAATCCACATTCCAACAACTCTTACTTATTATGCATGTCAATTAGCACCACAATTTACATCACATAAACACACAACATACCAATAATGTGAATTAAAATGCGTATATGTACAAACCTTAATAATTGAGCCCTAAAACATAACTCTCTCATGTCTACTATCTCTGGTGGTATTCTCCATCATTTGTTTCGGTCCATAACAGGAAATCAGAGACCATATTAATGTCTTATACTGCCAACCTATATATATGCCATAATTTAATATCTCTCACCTTTTTTTATTGATTTGAAGCCTAAAACCTTCAATTTATACAAACCCGAATTGAACTGGATCAAAGGACTCAAAAGGACATGATTTCTTACCTCTATTTGTGTAAACAGATTGATTCACTAGTTTAAAATCGTGTTTTTACACTCCTTGTTTATGACTTCAATTTCTATAACAAAACTTTTGCTTTTAATAAGTTTTCACTCTCTTTTAATGGTGGGAATTTATGTTTAATCACTCAAAATCAAAAGGGGATAAAGAGTATTTGTAGCGCTCCCTTACTCTACTAGTCATTAATAGTGTATGGAAGTGCTACTAAGCTCATTTTTGTAAAAAATAAAAAAACCAATGCTCAATTTATTATATAATATTTTTTTCAATTTTCGAGTTTTATTAATAGCAGAATATTTATTACTTTATTTTTTCATATGATTTAAATATATAACTAACGATGTAAATATTTTGATTTAAAAGAACTCATTCATTAAACCATAATATTTAGAAATACATTTACAAATAATACCAAATATATAAATTGTAAAATTCACTCCTTATAAATCCTACATCCCTCAAATTTACATCAAAAAAAATTCTTAAAATTTAATTTTTATAATATAATTTTCAAAATATACAAAAAGAAAATAAACTACTACAATTTGATCTTAGGGTTCCCCTTTTCTTCGGTCATCTTAACGCAACAGCTACGTCTATTTATCTGCGTTAAGCTACTAGCTTAGTGGTACATTTGACAACTATCCAATAATTATATAAATACTTCTAAAATACAATTTTAGAAACTACAATTAATTTACTAATCATGCCAAAACATTCAAATAATATCAAAACTATTTACGTCATACAAAATTATACAATTCATCAATTATAACATTTCATTCATTAAGCATGCTTGAAATTCTTTAACAAAATAAGACATGTAATTTAAAATATCAATTTATTTTTCTATTTATATGATAGCTCACAATATCTTAGACCGGAACTAAACACTGGATACAGGGTTTCTGCTCTCCAGCAGTATACTCTGCCCCTATTTAATAATTTTATAACTCAGCATTTAACGTCTATATTTTCCACAATAACTTAGCACTTTTTTGGTGTCTATATAATTTCAAACTCAGCACTATTTCTTAGTGCCTACATAAATTCAAACTCAGCACTATTTCTTAGTACCTATGTAATTTAAATCTCAGCACTATTTTCTAGTGTCTACATTTCTACTATTTTATTAGCATGTTAACTTATCCTAATTTCTAGTTCTCAGCGAAATGTTATAGGGTTTAATTATATTTGTTACCTATATTATTATTTACATAAATTATGTATGTAACACTAATATAATTTCACATAAATGAAATAATCTCCATTAAATATTTTACAACATTATGCTTGCTTATTTAATCATTATAACTATAAGAAAAGTCAAATAATATATTTTTCTATCCCAAAATTCTACAATCAACAGATATATACGTGCTGCCCTATTCTTGCCAGCATTTATGCATTTTATTGTCCTGTATTATTCATATATTTTTAGAGGGAATTTGAGCAAGTGATCATCTAACAAAATGTAGGTACATGTATTATCTTGAATTTTCAACTAGAATCACATTAAATCGAATTTTGTAGCAAAAGTTATGAATTGTTCTCTAAGCTATTCCATTTCAATAGTATTTTACTGGACATATTTCTAGTTCAAACTTTGAGTCCATTTTACACCTAATTTCAGGTATATTCAGGTCTAATGGTCTAAATGAAAGTTGAAACTTTCCAACCCAATAAGAAACACTCAAAAATCATTTCCAGAACTCAAGTTATGACCAGAAAAGTAGACAGTGTTCATAAGATGAATTTTCCAGCACTTCAATTAATTCCTGCAATTTCCATCTTTATGCATCAACCTCATATTCAAATTTTTATTCACATTTATGGCATCATTTAATCACCAACTCATCACTTAATCAAAATATCAAGAATTACATAAACAATTACACATAATCTCATAAAATCAAAAATCAACATTTTCCATATTGAATTTTTGTCAAATGTACATACCTCAAAAAGTCTACTTCACTTTACTTTTCTCTTCCTCCTAGTTAGTTTTCTTCTTGCCCCTACTTCCTCTTTGATTATGGTTTAAAGATTGTTCACCTCCTTGGCCCAACAACAAATTTCACACTAATCAAGTACTAAACACATTAATCAACCCTTAATCACCATTAACATACTAATAACCCTAAATTACCAACCTTAATGGTAACTAACCCCAAAATCAAAGAAAATAGAAGAAGAAAAGTGAGAAGATGGAATATCTAACCTCAACTTTGTAGATCTTGAAAATGACCAAAATTTTCTTTCTCTTTTTCTCTTCTTTTCTTATTTACTCTTCCTTAGTTTTGCTCAACTTCTTATTGATCTTACTAATATTACCCTTTTTCCATCTAACCTTAGCTTTGATTGAAGAAAAAAGAAGAAAATGGGAGGTATGTCACGACAACAAAGGAGAAGAAGAGAGTTTTTTGTTTGTTTAAGATGAGGAAGAAGAAGAATAAAGGCAAAAAGGTAAAAGTTGACTTTTATAGTTGGATTAGGTGGGTGGTTAGGATTAATTAGATAATCTTGTCCCATTGGTCTATTAATTTAAATCACTCTTACTTTATTTTAATCCAAAGACTATTCATTTCTTTAGATAAAGAATATTCCATTTTTATACCTTCTTAAAAATATGTGTCAAAAACACCATAAATTTCAATTTCGTTCAGCGAAAAATTATTTTTTTTTCTCAATTTTAATTCCAAACTTCAAAATTCTCAATTAATGATATCCAAAATATTTTTCTCATATTTTATTATCATTTTAATTTTATTCTTTTATTTCTGAATTTAGACCCCAATCGGTTCGGTGTGCCAGATTTCGGTCAACCGCGACTGTGGCGTAAATTATCAGGCATTACAGTATTGATTTTTGGTTAGGGTTTTTGAGAATACGTGAGTTTCTACCAAAAATATGAAGCTATTCTATTTAAACTATAGAACTTCACAGGCATGAACACTAGTGTCACGACCGTGAAGATCTTCAGCTTTAGAAACTGAAATTCACGACATTCACAGTCGTGATTACCTCTATCACAGGCGTGAATACTGGGAACTACACTTTTTCTTATCTTTTTCATTATTTTCATATTACCAAAACCCTTAACCACTATATACCTCTCATATACTCTTAATATACCTTTAATAAAATATTAATTTCAAGCCCTAACTTGCGGGCATTACATTTCTCTTCCCCTTAAAGAATTTTATGCTCTAAATTACCTATTGTACTATCTCTGAACAGTTGTGGATACTGGGCTTTCATCACTTCTTCACCTTCCCAAGTTGCCTCTTCCATCTATGATTTCTCCATAAGATCTTCACTAATGGTACTCGTTTGTTCCTGAGTTTCTTAATTTCTCTAGCTAATACCTGAACTGGTTCTTCCTCATATATTAAATATGGTCTCACCTCAATGTCCTCAAATGGGAAAATATGAGAAGGATCTGATATGTATCTCCTCAACATGGAGACATGGAACATATCATGAATCTTGCCCAACTTTAGTGCTAGAGCAAGCATGTAAGCAACTGGTCCCACTCTTATAAAAATCTCATAAGACCCAATAAATCTCAAGCTTAACTTGCCCTTCTTACCAAATCTCAATACCTTTTTTCATGGGAAAAATTTAAGGAAAACCTTGTCTCCCACTACATACTCCATTTCTCTTCTCCTAAGTTCTGCATATGACTTTTGTCTATTAGAAGATGCCTTTAATCTATCTTGGATAACCTGTACCTTTTTCTCGATCTCTTGTACCAAGTCTAGCTCCACTAGCCTTCTCTCATTAAGTTGTGTCCAACTTAAGGGTGTTCGACACTTCCTATAATATAGTGCCTCATAAGGAGCCATCTAGATACTAGAATGATAGCTATTATTATAAGTAAACTCCATCGGTGGTAGGTACTTGTTCGAACCTCCTTTGAACTCTATTGTACAACTTCTCATCATGTCTTCCATTATCTAAATCACCCTTTCTAGTTGTCCATCAGTCTGAGAATGAAAAACTGTGCTAAAACTGAGTCTAGTACCCAAAGCTATCTGCAAAGTACCCTAAAATTGAGAAGTACACCTAGGTTCTTATCTGAAACAATAGTTGCACTATCTCATTAACATAAAGCTCTGATAACATGTTCAAAGGGAAAGCCCTCTTGATAGGCAAGAAGTGAGTTGACTTCTTAAGCCTATCCACTATAACCCATACAACAATATATTTTCTAGGTGTAACTAGCAGCCCAATCACAAAGTCCATAGTAATCTGCTCACATTTCCATTCTGGTACAATTATAGGCTATAGTGATCCTAATGGTACTTGATATTCTACCTTGACCTGCTAACAAGTTAGGCATCTGGTCATGTACTCGGTGATATCTCTTTTGATGTTTGTCCACCAGTACTTACTTTTCAGGTCAGGATACATCTTCATGTTTCCTGTGTGCATTGTATATTTGGTTTCATGTGCTTTTTGTAATATCCTCTATCTCAGTTCATTAACATTGGGATACATAAATGTCTTTGGTAGTATAACCTACCATCTATCTCAATTATATGCTCAAGTCTCTCCCTTGAGAGACCAAATCAATTGTCTCAACAAGCTTACTATCCTGCCTCTGTGAATCAATAATCTTCTAATTAAGTGTAGGCCAGATGTGCAACTCTGCTACCATCTCCCTACTCAAAGCATCAACCACTATGTTAGCCTTGCCTAGGTGATAATTAATAACACAATTATAATTTTTTATCAAATCTAACCACTGTCTCTATCTCAAATTAAGATCTTTCTAGGTGGAAAGATACTTTAGACTCTTATGGTTTGTATAGATGAAACATTTCTCCCCATAAAGATAGTGACGCCAAATCTTCAATGCAAAGACAATCGCCACCAATTCTAAGTCAAGTGTGGGCTAATTCTTTTCATGTGTCTTTAACTGCCTGGAAGCATATGCTACTACCTTGCCTTCTTGCATCAATACACACCCCAGTTCATTGTGAAAAGCATCACTATAAATGATATATTCCTTACTATGGACTGGCTGTATCAAAACATGAGCCTCTATTAACATATTTTTTAAACTATCAAAACTCTCCTGGCATTTGACAGTTTACTTGTATTTTAGATCTTTCCTTAGTAGTTTGGTTAAAGGCGAAGCAATCATCGAAAAGCCCTTTACAAACCTCCTGTAGTAACTAGTTAATCCAAGGAAACTTATGACTTTTGTTACATTGCAGGGAGGCTTCCAACTCATAATAGCCTATACCTTACTAGGATCAACATGTATACCATCTAAAGACATAATGTATCCTAGAAAAGTTACCTCGTCCAACCAAAATTCACATTTCAAGAACTTAGCATACAAGTTTTGCTCTTTAAGTATCTGTAACACTATTTTCAAGTGTTGATCATACTCCTCAGGTGTTTGTGAATACACCAAAATATTATTAATGAAGACCATAACATATTAGTCTAGGCAGGGTTTGAATACCCGATTTATCAAGTCCATAAAGACTACTAGAGCATTAGTTAACCTAAAAGGCATAACCAAAAATTTATAATGCTTGTATCTAGTTCTGAATGCCATCTTGGCTATATCTCCTACCTTAACTATCAACTGGTGATACCCTAATATCAAATCAATCTTCAAAAGTACACCTGCATCTTTCAACTGATCAAACAAGTCATCAATCTATGGTAACAGATATATGTTCTTGATTGTCACCTTATTTAGTTGTATGTAGTATATGCATAGTCTCATAGACCCATCTTTCTTTTTCACAAACAACACTGGTGCACCCCATGGAGATACACTCGGTCTGATATACCCCTTATCTAACAATTTCTACAACTGAGCCTTAAGCTCTTTCAATTCAAAAGGATCCATTCTGTATGGCACTATTGATATGGGTATTATGCGCGGAGTAAGCTCTATAGAGAACTTAACTTCTCTATTAGGTGTTAATCTTGGTATATCCTCTGGAAAAAAATCTAGAAATTCATTCATTGTAGGGATATCCTGAAGTTTTGGACCTTCTTTCCTAGTATCAACCACATGAGCCAAATAGGCTTCACATCCTTTTCTCATCATTCACTCAGCTTTCATCATTGAAATGACTCATGGACATTGTGGAAACAACTCCTTTTCCAACTTTACATCCATTTGCTATGGTGTTTTCAACATCACAAATTTTTCCTTGCAGTATACAATTGTTGCATGTTATGATAACCAATTCATGCCCAAAATGACATCAAATTCATGAAATGGCAACTTTATCATGTCTGCCAAACATTCTCTCCCATATACAATCAAAGGACATCTTCTATAAACCATGTTCCCTATTATACTATGTCCTAAGGGATTCGTAACCTCAATTTCATATTCAAGATTTTCACTAACCATGTTTTGTTGTCTAGGTGTACTTGTGCATATTTAAGAGTATGTTGAACCCATATTAATTAATCATATATATCATAATCATGTAAGAAAAACATACCCGTTATCGCATCAGTAACTTCTTGGTCCTCTCTAGTCCTCATAGCACACATCTTAGCTGGTGCTCGACCTGCTCCTGGCCTATTGACAGTCTCAAAAATTACCTGGTTAAGTTCTGTATGACCTCTGGTCTACTGTCTGGTCTGAGCTAGAGCTAATTGTATAGTATATGCTGGTGTATTACCAGTCATCAGAGGACAATCCCTCTTCATATGCTCCTTATATCCACATCTGAAGCAAGCATCTGTATTTCTCTAACACTCTTCCTTATGATTCTTATGGCAGATGCCATAAATTGGATTACTCTCTTTGGTAGCCTGTGTATGAGTGTTACCCACTGTAGATGTAGCTCTAGAGGGTTGTCC
This sequence comes from Triadica sebifera, assembly GCA_023653625.1. Classification (NCBI taxonomy): domain Eukaryota; kingdom Viridiplantae; phylum Streptophyta; class Magnoliopsida; order Malpighiales; family Euphorbiaceae; genus Triadica; species Triadica sebifera. Next base: position 13,511,146 of record CM042909.1, read on the forward strand.
CCTCCTATGTGGTCCACCATATGTGTAACCCTTAGTGTAACATCCTCGACCTTCCCCACATCCATTTCATTGAACATAAGCATATTGCATATAATTCAATTGAACACGTGCATTTCACACATAGTTTCTTAGAAACAAGTTCATGGCACGCACTAGCTACGTGTCCTAGTATTTGGCAACTATACCGAGTCACACGTGTATCTTTATAACCTAAATGATGATAACAATGCATTAGAAATAAATTGAATAAGGTGACTAAATTAAAGTAAGAAAAATTATTAGATTAAGATTAGTAAACATTTACATTGTTAATTTAGTTAAATCGGGCCAAATGATTAAGTTGTATTATTGTGTGAATTAGTGGAATTATAAATATATGTAAATAATAATAATAATATAGACAAAATAAAATGAAAATGACACAAAAGAGAAATAGAAGAGAAGAGAAGTGAGAAATGAGAAGAGAAAAGAGAAGAGAAAAAGAGCAAAAGAGAAAAAGAGAAAAGGACAAAAAACAAGTTGGCTTTATGTTCATCTTTCTTCCCCATTTCTGCCTTCTTCTCCAGCCCGACTTCTTCTTCATTTTCCTCCATTTCAGAATTTAATTCTTCCTTGTTTCACTTAGTTTTTGAAGCTAATTGATCCCTTGTAAGGTCGTTCTTGGTAAGTAATCAATTCTTATTGCTATAGGGTTGATTTGAGTTGTTTAGGTTCATTAGTAGGCATTGATTTGAAACCCGATTTTGATGCATATAGAAATTGATTTTGGAAAAGTTTAAAACACAACATTTGTTCCTTTCTATCTTATATTTATGGATATGTAAACTGGTTTGCATGATTTGGTGTATAGGAAGAGAACTCCTCTCTCTACTGAAACTTGTCAGGGTGTGAACCCTAACCTAGTTAGCTACTGTTCGCTTTGATTTCGAATATGTTAAAGCCATTATTTGAAGTCTCTCAAAACATAAAAGTTGTAGATATATGTGTTTTGTATCTATATACCAAATTTCAGATTCATAGGGCTTGTAAAGTTGGAGTTAAGGGGAATGGAACCATGAATGTTCTATGGTTTGAACTGCCTACTGAATGCCCTGGGCAGATCCAGTAATTTGTTTGGATACTTTGAGCTTGTTAGAGCTAGATTCTATAAACTATTAAAACATCCAAGTTATAGGTATATGTCTTAGATAAAGTTTGGTACTAATGTCAGCTTAATTAGTTATGTATAGACTAAGTTATGGCCTTTGGAATCCATACTGGTCTGGAAGCCAATTCTATTCTAGACCAGTAAAATGTTTGTTATAATTTAAAGACCTTAAAGACATAATTGATAAAAGTTGTAAACATAAAAAAAATATTCCATATGAATCCATATAAGGTTCTGTAAATGTTCATTAAAATATGACTTATATATTATAAGTTATTATGAACCCAAATGAGTACCCTAAAACTGCCTAAAGGCAGAAAACAAGGCAGAAAATAGATCACATTTAAAAATTCCACAACATATTGTACAATGATCCAATTGGTCTGAAATTTTAATATGTTCTATAATTATATGTTAGTTTTAATTATGAATAAGAATCATATTAATTGGTCAAGTATAGAAAAATTTATAGGCTAAACAGTCCCATAAGGTCACACTGCCTCATAGGAAAAATTTTAACTATTGACATGAACAATGCATATTAATTTGTTTAAGCCACATTAAGTCTCCCTAATCATGAGTTAATCGATTATGTTTTCATATTAGGCTCGCAACATATTGGAGACCCACAAGGAGTGGATAGACAATAAGTTAGGGGTCGGAATCATAGGAGAACAGTGAGTCTAATTATCGATTGAATTCTTTAGTGCAAATGAATGTTGCTTGCTATGTGATTCATATGATTGTCATGATTGGTCCTTGATAATGTAATGATGGATAATTTTGTGACATTGTGGTACATATAAATGGTATACTTGTGGTATATTTGAGTTATATATTTGACATATGTGATATATATACATGGTATATGTATAGTGTATGCAAGGTATATGCGTGACATATGAGGCATATATGGAATATATGTATGTTGTATATGATAAAGATGCAATGGTTGATGAATGCTTAAATACAAGTGCATATGCATATGGACTAAAAAGGTGTTGTGACTAGTTAATCGATATTGTAAAGCAAAAGAAGAGGCCTATGGCCCAACAAATGTGCAAATGAAACAAATGATCAAGCTAGCTAGCAAATGCAAATGCAAATGCAAATGTTCACATGGAAAATGTTCACATGGAAACCCGGGGCAATGTCTGTTTAACTTGATCACAACAAAATGAAATAAGCAAAGCATTTGCATACATAAAGAGTAATGATTATATGTTTCAACTTTATTGATACATATATGATACTGATGAATGGAATGGAATATATGGTATATATTAGATTTGTGATTTATTACTATGAGTTGTTTGGTACTTTAGAGCTCATTGGATGATTTTTCTCACTGAGCCGCAATTCATCAATTTGTATCATTTTTCAAGTAAAGAAAAGTGATAGCTCATTTTGAGTAGTGTATAGAAGACATGGAGCACAGGTCATTGGTCGAGCCTCATCACTCTCTCTCCTTGCATTCCACACAAGCATGAAAATATGTCATATGTGTTTTGTATTTACGTGCTTGATTATGTATAGTCATTTTGGAATGAGTCTAAAAATGTATAAATGAAATCAACTCGAAAATACTTATGTGTAAAATTTATGTTTTGATATATGTGATATATTATATTGTGGTGAAAACCTCAGTGTTAACTTTACAAAGTCAGTGAATAATATTACAGGATATGAGACTTGCAAGTCATTGAATGAAATTATAGAATATGAGACTTACAAAGTCATTGAATTATATTACAGGATATGAAAAAAAAATTTACTACTATTGTTAACAGGGTATTTTACCTTTCCAGTATGCTATGTATGATTACTTGATATAGGGATAGGTTATACTCAAATGCATAAGATGTGGTGTTACACTTAATCTATCCCTGACTCTTTCCATAAGGTTGTCCTAGGTAGAAACGACCTTTTTTTCTTGAAGGCTGGGTCATTAGAGCACTATCTTTCTGGATACTTCCTTTACTCTCTTTTTTTTTCTCTATTTCACACTCACAATGGATGTAATCAGCTTAGTAAAGCTGACATGCTGAAGTACAATCACAAAATCATATATCGCTGCATTGAGGCCATATTCAAACCTCATGCACTTATCTTTCTCACTTATGATAATCTCCGAGGCATACTTACCAAGTCGAGTAAACTCTATTTGGTACTCTATCACAATCATATTGCCCTGCTTAAGGCTCAGGAATTCTCACTTCTTCTCATCTATATAAATCGAGGGACATATTGCTCCTTGAACTCAGTTATGAAGAAATCTCATGTCATTGGCTGGGGAACCTCTGGTTCCAACAACATTATTTTTCACCACTCATAAGCATCTTACAATAGCAAGGAGATAACATACTTGGCTTTTTGATCAATGGAAACCTCAAATTCATCACAAACCCTATCTATCTTCTCAATCCAATATTTTGCAATAGTTGGATCATCGTCCTTTATTCCCAAAAAATCAGTAGCTCCAAACTTATAAAACTTGTCTAGTTGTACCCTTGCCCTTAGTGGTGGAGGTGGAGGAGCTAGTGCTAGTGCTGGTGGTATAGCTCTAGCTATCAGCTGTAGTAATCCTACCATCTACTGCATTAATAGAGTCTGGTCCTGATTAGCTTATTCTGAAGCCTATTGGTTAGGGACTAGTACTGCATTTGGACCTTGAACATTAATTGCACTAGGCTGATTCGATGCCCCAATAAGTGGAGATCATTGGCTTTTAGCCATATTGTTCGATTCCAATGCCATCTCACTCTAATCTTATAAATTGATAGAGATGTAGCCCAAGCCAAAGTTAGACAAGACACATGTATGTATGCATGATATTCCCGTAATCCACTCAGGTTTAGAACCACTTAAAACTAAGCTCTGGTACCACTAAATGTAACACCCCACTATACAGTCAAGGCAAACCCCATTGTATAGATAGATGCTACACAATTATATTTATCTAAACTGTTCTGAATTAAAATTATAACTTACTCCACATTCGTATGTTACAAGAAATTAAAATATCCATTTACATTGTACTGCAAATAAACTTTTTCCTGTATCTAAATAATAATCATAAACTGAATCAATAAAATGTTTGGACAATTATTGCCCTTATTACAAAATCAACCTTATTAACTATAAATAAAATCAGTTACAAATCTTTATTAAAATTATATTCCAAAAGTCTGTCTCTCTGCCATGTCGTGCGGAATAACCAATAATGAAATGAATCAAATAAATGAACAAACCCACACAGGTCAATTCTGACTGCTTTGACTGGCTTGGTCTTCTCTTCTTGCCAACTCAGCTATCTATTGGCTCCAAACCTGCGTGCAGGAAAACCCACAACCTAAGCTATTGAAAGCTTAGTGGTACATATAAGCATTAAAATTCTAGCATGCATTCAAATAGTATCATACCGTTCTTATTCGTAAATATACCTGTGTGTTTAATCATATCACATTACACAATGATATCCATATAATAGCTCAATCATTCTTAATTGAATTGATTTCAATACATTCATTGCATATATTGCACAAGTGAATCCATATCATCATAATCATAATATATTTCATTCATAGCATTTTTATATCATTATAGTTATAGTGAATTTTATCATAAATTGCAATTATCTAGCTCTTAGTTTCGTCTATTTGATTACTAATCTCCACATTCCTTTTCCAGATACAACTATATTTTGATTCATTGATTTTTGTATAACTATGTGACAATGATCTCCTTACAATTTCTGTATACTGTATTACAACTTTCTAGTTTATTAGCCCAATACTTTAGACTCGAATTATCCAGATGTAGGTTGTGAAATAGAAGCGCTCTAACCTAAGCTTAAGCCACCCTACTCACTATTTGTATCTAACTGTATTGCAAATTCTGCACTCAAATTAGGAGCGCTCTAACCCGAGCTTAAGCCATCCTAATGAGTATTCATAATATCTACATGCATATGGATATAAGGGCACTCTAACCGAAACTTAAGTCACCTTGTCCCTAAGTAATAAGGAGCGCTCTTACCTGAGCTTAAGCCACCCTTATTAACATAATAATAATAATAATAATAATAATAATATATTATGGTAACGTAACCCCTTCAATGGTATGTCACCTATCCTAGCTAGTCCTCGAATAGAGAATAGGCTTATTTATTTACATACTGAATATTGTTACCAATTATGTCGCATTCATAGTTTCACATAAACATCACATGTCATTCTGTAATTTAAAGCACCGAGTGCATATTTATTTTACATAGTCATGTTATCATTCTATTTATAATCTCATTTAAATGTATAAGTGTGTGTATATAGTACTCATGTAGATCAATTATATAACTCAATTAACCAAATTCTGGATACAGAGCATTTATGAGTGTGAATGGTATATTCATGGGTGTGAAACCTTTAGTCACAGGTTGTCTAACTGTGACTGGCTTTGTGATCATTCATAGGCATGAACATTGGATTGTGGGCATGACTGTTCTATTTTCATACCTTCACGGACATGAAGCTTGGCTTCACAGACATGATATATCAGTTGTAACACAATTCCAACACTATTTTCAACTAATATCACACACAACATGTATTAAAACTAAAACTAACCAATGTTAGCTACTCCTATCAACATTTTTATATATTCAACAATAAAACAATTATAAACATGCATATATTCATACTTCATCAATTAACTAGGCTCTATGCCTTATTCATCAATACCATATCATCAAAAATCCTTATTTTTGATATTCATCCTTCATTATGAATTTAACATATTATAATCCACATTCCAGCAACTCTTATTTATTATTGCATGTCAATTAGCACCATAATTTACATCACATAAACACAAAATATACCAACAATGAGAATTAAAATGTGTATATGTACAAACCTTAATAATGGAGCCTTAAAATACAACTTTCTCATATCTACTGGCTCTGATCGGATTTTTCACCCTTTGTTTCAGTCCCTAACAGGAAATCAGATACCATATTAATGTCTTATACTACCATCCTATTTATATATGCCATAAGTTAATGACCCTCACCTTTTTTTTAATTGATTTAGAGCTTAAAACCTTCAATTTATACAAACCCAAATTGAATTGGATCAAAGGACTCAAAAGGACATGATTTCTTACCTCTATTTCGTGTAAACATATTGATTCATGAGTTTAAAATTGTGTTTTTACACTCCTTGTTTCTGACTTCAATTTCTATAACACAACTCTTGCTTTTAATATATTTTTACTCTCTTTTTATGGTTGGAATTCATGTTTAATCACTCAAAATCGAAAGGGGATGAAGAGAATTCATTTATGGGGGTTTTTAAAGATTGGTGACTAGGGTTTCTGATTGATAATATATGAGTTTCTACCAAAAACATGAAGCTATTCTATTGAAACTACATAACTTAGTGGGTGTGAACACTAGTGTCAAGACCATGAAGATCCTCAGCCTTAGAAATTGAAATTCGTGATATTCATGGTCATGATTACCTCTATCACAGGCATGAACGCTGGGAACTTCACTATTTCTTATCTTTTTTTATTACTTTCATATTACCAAAACCCTTAACCACTATATACCTCCCATATACTCTTAATATACATTTATTAACATATTTATTCCAGACCCTAACTTACAGGCATTACAAGGAGCCTCTTGAAACTATGAAGGGTAGTGTGTCTTATAATGGGCTTGGGCCCCACATTTGAAGCAAGATCCTATTGCCACGTGACATTCTCCTCTATGAAACCTGCTACACATATCATAAAAAAGACTATTATTTTTTACTAATTGTGTACTGGCAGTAGTAGAGGTAGTCTTTGAGGGTGGTCCCTTCCTAAAAGATCCATCCTAAAAGTGACTTTGTCCCTATCCTTTGTTCTGTGAATGTCTTGAAGTGAAACAACCTCTGTCTCTTGAACTTTAAGCCACTAAAGTTGTTGGCTTCCTGGGAGCTTTTCTACTCTCTCTCTTTCTCTTCTCAACACTAATGGTGGAGGATACCAGTTTTGAAAAACTCGCATATTGAAGAGTTGTCATGAAATCCTCAATATCCTCATTAAGGCCATCTTTGATTCTATGACATTTGTCAATCTCGTTCGAGATCAATTAAGATCCATATTTACTAAGGCAAATAAATTATCTCTAGTACTCAGTAACCTCCATTTGTCCTTATTTGAAGCTCAAGAACTCCGTCTTCTTCTTATCTATATAAACTTTAGGGACATATTGTTCCTTGAATTTGGCCACAAAGAACTCCTATGTCAACGTTTGAGGAACCTCTAGCTTCAGCAGACCTGTCTTCCACCAGTCGTAAGCATTTTTCTATAGAAGAGATACAACAAATCTGGCTCTGTGCTCTTTGGCACACTCTGATTGATCAAAGACCCTTTCGGTCTTTTCTAACCAATTCAGCTATAGTTGGGTTATCCTCAACCTTGCTAAGAAAATTCATAATCTTATACCTCTAGAGCTTATCAATCTAGACCTTACCTCTTGTGGTTGTAGCGGTGGAGGTGGAGCAGCTTGTGATACTGCTTAAGCCAATCTCTATAAAAGATCTATAAGATTTTGCATCACAGGATCTTAAACTTGACCTGCTAAGCCTATCATCAGCTGTTATGGAGGAATTGGAACAACACCTAGACTATAAACACTCATAACACTAGGTTGGTCTCGAGCCCCAGTGTCCTAAGGACTATTGCTCTCTACAACATCGTGTGATTCTATCTTCATAACTCTCACTCTAAACCTACTAGTCGACAAAGTTGTAGTCCATATCAAAGTTAGATGAGATGTACTATGCATGCATGATAAACATCTTACCCCACTTAGGTGTAGAAACATCTAAACCTATGTTTTGATACCAAAAATATAACACTAGTCGATACAATCGAAAAAACTCCAACTATACCGATGGATGCTACTGGATGTTTTGTGGAAAAATGTTTAAATTAAAAAAATTTTCTTATTTAAAACTTTCTTAGACATTATTATGCAAATAAAGCATAAAATCCATAATAATAAAAATAATCAAATCCACTTATTCTTATAACAACATAAAACCTGTTTGTGGCTTTACTAACCCCATATCATAAAATACATCAAGTAAAATCTCATTACATGTTCTTAATACAAAATACATATAAAAAAAATCCCAAAACTCATGACATAACAAAAGAATACAAAATGTGCCATGAATAAAAACCAGCCTAAGCCTACATTGCACTATCCAATCTTTGTATGGGCTTGCCTCACTCCCCGTCAACACAACTGCTAGCTAGGCTCCAAAACTTGCATGCAAAAAACCCACATGCTAAGCAAACTAATACTTAGTGATACATAAATGCATAAAAATTCTACAATTAATATTGTAACACCCCTTCACGTAACTAGAAAAATCTCCTAATTATATGTAAGAATGTTACAATGGATGGAACCGAAAAACTGTTAAAATAAAAACCCTTTTATGCACCATAGCCATGATGACTTTCAAAACTAGAATATATATATATATTAAAAAAATTGCAATACGAAATTTAAAATTTGCATTTATAGAATGAGGGCTAACACTTGCCCAAAAGTTTACAAAAGGAATATAGAAATGATTAGTTATAAGATTACATGTCCTTAGACATTAAAGCATGCACACAAGTAACTAATCCCATCCCTAACAAGATAAACAAAAAGTGATATGTCACCAACCCTCATATACTTGTCCTTTAGCTTTTCCTCTTAGGCTTCTTCTCTATCTCCTCTATACTGGGCCTCAAACTGCTTGTTAGAGACAAAACACCCACATGCTAAGCTTACCTCACTTAGTTGTACTTAATAGAATATTAAATATAATAACATATGTTTGCATGATTATTTTCTTCCTCATTCGAATATGTATGCATGAACATGTGAGTTTTCCACAAACATAAGTGTTGAACCCTGAGGGGTATTTCCATAATTTTAATGATCACAAATAATTAGGCAATAAGGAATTTAACCACATTTTGTGTTCTAAGTGTATTAGACAAGTTACGCATTCCTAAGACCATGAAGTAAAGTGATTGAAATTGTTTGAAGTTCAAAAGAATGAAAATCAACAAAAATTCATGCTCATGAAGAAGATATTTACACTAGTGAACAATGTCACGCCTATGGTGAAGAATCACCACAACTGTGAAAAGATAAATTCACGTCATGTAGTAACTTTCGTAAAAGAGTTAGCACTAAGATTGTTCTTTCAATCGTTCACAACAGTTAAGCATTAGAGCATCCGTGAAGATTGACTAAGTCACACCCATGAAGAAATGTGTCATGCCCATGAAAGACTTCTCATTTTTTGATAGAACCATTCACGACCTGCTTAACCACTTTAGTCACAACTATGAAGAACAATCACTTATGTGAACCTGGAAAGAGAAAGATGTCAAACACGAATGGAAAAGTTGTTGAATGTCCATTTTTGCATTAAATGAATCTCAAATGACTATATTTGTTAGGGGAAGTATAAATACAACATATTTATGAATTCCAAAGTTTAGAAAAACAAGTGAAAATGTGCATTCAATTTTCTAATCTTGTATAGTCTTGGGCATTTAATTCATTTTTACCAATCTTATCTTTTATATTGTAAGAATTATAATTGCTCAAAATTGTTGAGCTTTTTAGTTGGTGAGTGTTCATTTTTGTAATCAATTACTCAAAAGTGAGTTTGAGTGAGTTGGGTTATGAGTGAAACATTTTTAAGGGTTTTTGTGTGAGCCATCAAAACACAAGGATTTGGTTGTTATGTTAGCCATTGAAAAACAAGGGTTTTTTGGGTTAAATATTAGCCAAAGAGAGTAAAATGCCATAATTGGGAGTGGAAAAACTCTATTTGTAACACTTTATGTGTTAGTGAAATACCCAATTGAGATTAGAGAAAGGAGTAGGGTTTGTTAATACCCAAACCTCTATAAATCTTATGTGCCAAATTTCTTTCTTTCTTATAAATTATTCTTTGGTAAAATTGCTTCAAGAAAAATTTTTATTTACCAACCAATTCAACCTACCCTTCTTGGTTATTGTTTTGGGCAAAAATTGGTATCAGAGCTAAGTGTAGCATTCAATCCTAACATGTGCTAGCAAAGATATAATTGTGGCCAATGAAGGGTTTCACAATCTCAAGCCTCTTTTTGATGGAGCAAATTATACGAATTGAAAATTCATGATAGAAACTTATCTTGATAGTGAGGGAGTAGATGTTTGAGACACTATTCAAAAGGAATGGACACCTCCAACAAGAAGGATTGCCGAAGGAGAAGTTGAAATTGTTCCAAGAGATGATTGGACCAAGCCCCAAAAGAAAGCTAATGGCAAAAATAAGAAAGCCATCATCATTCTAATAAGCTCTTTCTCGCTTGAAGAGTGTGGTAGAATCCAACACTGTCTAACTACTTACTCCATTTGGAAAATGTTGGAAAACTACCATGAAGGCACGAAACAAGTAAAGTGTAAAAAGGTTGAACTTCTTGTCACCGAATTTGAACTTTTCAAGATGAAGCTCAATGAGACCATAACCGATATGACCAATCGACTTCTTGTTATTGTTAATATCATAAGGAAGCTTGGAAAGCATTATAACTTGGAAGATGTAAATAACAACATTCTAAAGATTCTTCCTATTAAAGATTATGGCTCAAGGGTTGCAAGCATTGAAGAAGCCAATGAAGACTTGAGTGTAATTCCTACCGATGTACTTATTGGCAAACTCCTCACTCATGAAATGGCGTAGTAAGAGAAAGAGAGATTGAAAGAGAAAATTAGAAGAGAAAGCCTTTAGCACTTAAAGCTTTAACCTCTATGCCTATCAATGAAGATCTCCTTAGTGATAAAAAGTTGGTTGATGAAGGAGATGATCAAATAGCCTTGCTTTCAAAAAGAATCAAGAGGTTGATCACCCAAAAGTATGGCTCAATTAAAAACTACAAACAAAGAGCCTTAAAATATCCTTCTATAAAATCCTAATCTAACAAAGGAAAAGAGGAAGTCAAGTGCTATGATTTTGGAAAGAAGAGACATATTAGGTCAGAGCGCCCCATGGTCAAGAAGTATAAGAGGAGACCCAACAAAGAAGATGAACAAAAAGGTCATAAAACTACTTAGGATCATGAAACCTCATCACTCATTGAAGAATAAGAAAATGAGGTGGCTAACTTGTGTTTCATGGCTATTGAGGATTACTCCAATGATGAGGTATACTATACATCCCAACCTTGTGATAATTTGTGTGATTTAATTGATGATGATGAAAATGATATAGTTGAAGTACTAAATTTAGAGATAGAAAGGTACAAAATGAAATTTAATCTTTATATGAAAAATAGCTCTAAACTCAAAATTGATTATAATAACCTTCAAAAGGTAGTTGAAGAGCTAAAATCCTCAAATGACTCATTAAAGAAGTCATTGGATGAGATTTCCTCAAAACCTTTAACAAGTTCTCTTTTAAAAGAAAATAATGCATTAAAAAATGAGGTTGAGGAACTTAGAAATTCTATTTCTAGATTTCACGAAGGGAAGGAGAGTTTAGACACCATAATTGTAATATCCGCTAATTTAGACACTGAATCGCACGTGTCGCGAAATTGACACGTTTGACCGATCGGAATTTAAATTCGGATTTTGATCGGAATTAATCAAGTAATGACTAAATTATGTTGATATATACCTAATTAATTGGTTATAAAGCTTTAAGAAGTGGATTTACGGTAAAGGACTAAATTGCAAAATTTGATAAGTTTAGGGGTCAAATTGCAATTTACCAAAATTTGGAGGATTAATGAGATAATTGTTATTTAAACATATGAAATTTGGACATTTAATTTGGGTTGGCCAGCCATAGCATTAAAGAAAGAGGATTAATGTTGATTAAGTTTAAATATCAAAGATATGGTCAAATAGGTGGGTCCCATATAAAGACTTTTAGTCGCTTCTTATTCTTCCTTTTTCTTATTCTCCTTATTTATGCTTTCTTCTCTCTTTTCTACCCAATCACGCCAATCACACCCACGAATCCTCCATAGCCAACTTTAAAAATCTAGAGAGAGAAAGGAAGGGAAAAGAGGGAAAAGAGTAAGACAGTGATTTCCATGATCTACAAGTCTTGAGGAACTTGGAAGAACAATAGGGAGGAAGAACAACCAAGTTTAGTGGAGAGAGAAAATCTTCAAGGTTTGTGATCAAGTGACGAAAATAGTAAAGGTAAGAAGCTTTTCTTCTTCTCTTTCATCGTTTCTTAAGGAAGTTGGAGTTTTGAGCTCATTTCTAGCTTGATTATGTAGGGAGAGAGAGTTTAGGGTTTTATGAGAGAGAGTTTAGGGTTTTGATGATGTAAGATGTTGATGATGATATGTAATGTTGTAGGAGTTCCAAGTGACAAGGAACAAAAGCAAAGGAATAAGGGCAAAGGGAAAGCTACCTATAAGAGTGAAGGGGAAAAATAGAGGTTTGTGCATAATTTAAGGAAATAGCCTATCTTTGTTTGAAATAATGCATGTTTAACATGTTAATTGATGATTGAAGTGCATTAATGATGACCATGGCATGAAACCATATGTTAGAGATAAACAATGAGATTTTTGTGATTTGTTGAATTAAGAAATGTATGTTAGAAAATTTAATTATGATTAAGGCATTTATATGTATTAGGACATGATATGTTGAGTAAAGGACTCCAGAAATGAATGAGTTATGTTTTGGGTATGATTTGGTGCAATTAGAAATGAATAACGAAAGTGAATATGCAGATTTCTTGCAGATAGTCATGGGCGTGACTTTTGGGTCATAAGCGTGACTGAATTGTATCACGGTTGTGACTTCAGTGTGGAAATGGTAAGATTCATTCCAGAAGCATTCATGGTTTTGAGTCACGAACGTGAACAAATTCATGGGCGTGAATGAGTAATCATGACCGTTAATGCTTTTGGCACGATTCATTCCAGAAGCATCACGACTTTGAATTAAGGGTGTGAACAAATTAACAGGCATGAATTAGTAATCACGGTCGTGAATGATCTATTTTTAATAAGTATAAATATGGTTAATTAATGAAGTATTCAAGTAAGTGAATGGAAAGATATTGTTTATCAAGTAAAATAAGAATGATAATATGTTGTGATATGAGAATGTTGAGATGTTGTAAAATAAGAATGATAATATTTTGTGATATGAGAATGTTGAGATGTTGTAAAATAAGAATGATAATATGTTGTCATATGAGAATGTTGATATGTTTGAAAAACAAGAATGATGACATGTTTGAAAAAGTAAAGATATATGAATAATGTGGAAATACGAACATGCCCATTACTCTAATTACGGACTAGGAACAGGATAGATGACATGTCATTATGAGGGCGAACGGTACTGTACTACATGAGATATTCCTCGATCAATGTGGCTTTCGCTCTGGGAATGCCGTTTATCTGAGATGCTCGGTCAATATGGCTTAAGCTCTGGGAGCACCATTGACTTGAGAAGCTCTGTTGAGCATATATAAATTGAGGACAAGGTGACTTTAGCTCTAGGAGCACCCTTGGTCTGGTTATTCATCCATGATGATATATTACTCAATCAATATGGCTTTAGCTCTGGAAGTATTGAGCTATATAGTGGACAGGGTAGCTATAGCTCTGGGAGCACTTCTGATCCATAACTCGTATCCAGTCAGTCCAAATTTAGAGTGATGTGGGCGATAATAAAGTTAAGTTGAAAGATAAAAAAAATTGATATGAGATTGATATAGAATACTAAAGAGATTAAAAGAGTAACTTATCATTAAAAATGAAAATAATATTATAATATATGCATGATATTGATAATTGTTTGAAATAGGGATATGATGATACGAATACCATGAAAGGATTTTAATGCATAAAATGATACATGTTAATGCTTGTTGCATAACATAGTATATTGCCTTTTTTATATGCACTACTAAGCTTAGAGCTTAGCGTAGGAGTTTTCTTCCACGCAGATATAGAAAGGTAGCTGAAGGTAGTAGATAAAGCAAGTGGTGATCCTATTCAAATTAAAGCAGCCGATCTTGAAATAGTGGGTCACTATCTATTTAATTTTTGTATTTTGCTTTTCGTGTTATATACTTATAAGTTTGTAAATTTATTTTCAAAGTTTGTTAAGTAGTAATTCGATATTTATAAATATTATCTTATGTAAATAAAATGTACATTATTTATTGTATGTAAAAAAAATGTATGGCTCTCTAGCAAATTTAAAAGAAAATAGTGATTTGAAGAAGTAAGAAGACAGTGGTAGCGTTCCCTCATCCGGGCACATGCTATTTTGGGTGAGTGAGTGTTACAGCTTTTGGTATCAGAGCCCGATTTGGGCGGTTATGGATTTTAAAAGCGAATTTTGAAAATATTTACTTTTTGAGTGTATCCACAATTGAATTTTTGGAGTCACTATTTTAATGATTAATCGTTACATTTATGTTATAGGTAGGGTATGGCTTCAGGATCAAGACGAATAGTTACAGAAGAAGCTAAGAGTAATGAGCCCTCAAAGGCAAGAGCTTCATCGTAACCAAGTTGTCACCGAGCTGCAGCATCGAGATCTGGTGCTAGCTCATTCCGTAAGCAGTCAACTACCAATACGGGTTAGACAGAGCTTATGAGAAATATTATAGAATTGCTACAGAGAGCAACAAATCCACCCGTCGGTATTACAATTTGAGAGATTGAGAAAGTTGGGGGCACTAGACTTCCATGGGAAGAGAGAAGATGATCCTTCCATGGCAGAGTTCTAGTTAGAGCGAGCTAAGAGGGTTTTTGATCAACTGCACTGCACAGATGAGCAGAAATATGAGTATACAATATCTGTGTTACAAGAGCATGCATATTACTGGTGGCAATCAGAGTCACGAAGCTCGGAAGCACCCGACCCTATGACATAGGAATTCTTTCTAGAGAAGTTTAAGGAGCAGTATATTCCTCCTATCTACACATACGACAAAAAGAAAGAATTTTTGATGTTGAAACAAAGAAACATGTCAGTAACAAAATATGATAGGGAATTACACATTTATGCAAGTAAGCTGAGAGCATTGTATCTGTGTAAAGAATCGCTACAATCATGGAAAGATAAATTCATGCTTGTGACTCACGAAATAATGCCCATGAAAGAGTTAGTGCTAAGACTGTTCTTTCAAATGTTCATGGAAATGAAGCATTGGACCACCCGTGAAGATTGACTAAGTCATGCCCGTGAAAGACTTCTCATTTCTAGATAGAACTGATCATGGCTAGTTTTGTCATATCCGCTAATTTAGACTAAAGTCACGCGAGTTGTTAAATCGACTCGTCGGTTTGACCGAAATCTAAATTTTGATATTTATCAAAAAATAATGAAAATAATGGTAATTAAGTATGGAAAATATCTAATAAAGTGTTCAAAATATTTAATGTTAAATTTCGTAAATGACTAAATTGCAAATTTTGAAAAGTTTAGGGGTCAATTTGCAATTTACTGAAAATTGGAGGATTAAATGGGATAATCATAAATTAAATACATGATTGGGACATTAAACACATGGGAAGGGGCTGGCCACACCAAGTGGAATACATTAAGTGGACAATTAACATACACCAAGGGAGATGAATGCATTAATGAAGACTTCTAGAATTTGGCTTAGGTGTCCCATAATTATGTAGCTTGTCTTTATTCTCTTAATTGTTCCTTCATCTCTTCATATCTAGAATTTTCTATCTTTCAATTGTCTCCCACGTTTCTTAAAGCCCAATACACCAAGTGGCAAAGTTTAATAAGCTAATGAAGATACATGCATATAACATTAATGAAGGTTTCTAGAATTTGGCTTATATGTCCCCCCATTTTAATGACTTTTGTCATCTTCCTCTTGATTGTTTCTTCCTCTTCCTTATCCATTTTTCATTGAGAAAAATTATGTTCCCCACACAAGCCACGTTTTTCCCTTGGACAGCCATAACCAAACCTTGTTCTAGGAAGAGAAAGTGAGAAAAAAATAGAGAAAGGCATGGGAAATTCCATTTTCATGCTTAAAAGAGTAAGAAGAAAGAGCGAGATTAGGTTTTTAAAGTTTTAATAATCTGTTTATGAACTTTAGGAACTCAAAGTGACAAGGATTTAGCTCAAAGGAGCAAAGGAAAGGAGAAAGAGAAGTAAAGAGAAAGAAAAGAGAAAAAGAGAGGTTTGTGCATAACCTAAGGCAATAGCCTATTTTATTTTTTTTTAATTGCATGATTTAATTATTTGGTATGTTGATGATTCTGAATTGATATTATTTTGTGATGAAAATCTTGGGGATGCATGTTTGCTAGACTTAGGATTTAATTTGGTAAACATTGAATGTAATTATCTTGTATGTTCCTTGCTAGAAATTGATGAGCAGTGTTCACGTAAACTGCTATAACTTAATATCTGGAATCAGTTTGTATGTTCTTTGTTGGGTTTGAAAGATAAGACATAGGTCTATAACTTTCATTTATACCATAAAACCTGAATATGTCTGTAATTATCCAGAAAAATTCATAAAGCTCAGACATAGAATCTGTCCAGAAATTCTGGATAGAATTGTTAATAATGAGCAGTCAGTACTTAAACTGTTATAACTTGAGTTCTGAAGCTTGGATTTGTGTTTTATTTATTCTGTATGAAAGCTAAGACATAGGGATACAATTATTATTTAGACCATAATATCTGATTATGTCTGTAATTATCTAGAAAAATTCATAAAATTTAGACTTAGAATCTGTCCAGAAAATTCTGGGCATATTAGTGACCAGTTAGTGTTAATATTATCATATCGTTTGATACAGAACTCCGAATTAAGTGATTCAAGTTTAATATTAAAGCTAAGATCCATATCTAAAAGTTTTATGAAGATCGTGTAACTAAATTCAGAACGGAGCAGGACCAAAATTAAGGTCAAAAATAGAGAACAGAATCTATCAGTGACAGGACAGCATGTGAATTGAGAAATGAAATGAGTAAAATGATGAGAAATTTGTTATATTATGTAAATATTATTTTAATTGAGTAATTATGTGATTATTTTGAGATATTACATGCATGAAAAGTATTAAATTAATTTTTATGAATTTTAATGAAATTGTATAAGCCCTAGAACACCTAACTAGAACCAACTTAGGATAGTTTGACATGCCAAATAGGGGGGGAGTATGATGAAAATGATTAAATCCATTAATGGTATGATTATCTACGTCGGATTTGGCAATGTTATCTATGACGGGTTTGGCACTGTTATTTATGTTGGGTATGACATTATTATCTACGCCGAGTTTGGCACGGTTATCTACGCCGAGTTTGGCACAGTTATCTACGCCGAGTTTGGCACAGTTATCTACGCCGAGTTTGGCATTTATATGCGCACATCATATTGCCCAGGTGGCACTCCTAAGTGCCTGGATGGCAACTCCGTTATCCTATTCAGTGGTTCATAGGTATCTTGGGCATAAATGAAAACATAAATAAAGAAGTTATGGGACATAAAAGCATTATTAAAAGTAAAACGGGAATTATGATTTGTGACATGGATAATAAAAATGGAATTATGAATTGTGGCATGGATAAAAAGAAGGTTTAGTGTTATATAATAAGGTGGTAATAAAATAAATAAGTATGAGATAATATAATATAATTTGATGTCTATACATGCTAGAATACCATGATTTGCATGAGAATGATTATTTGATTATGTTAAACAAAATGAGATACAATAAATTGATGTTATGCATACTAGAATATTATGAAATGTATGTTGCATGATTTGATCATAAATTTTTATATGACAATGCATGTGACATTAAAAATAGTTTATTGCCTTATCTATATGCACCGCTAAGCCAAGAGCTTAGCGTGGGAGTTTTCTCACGCAGATTTAGTAAAGAATAAATAGAAGATAGTAGACAAAGCCAACGGTGACCTAATCCAGTAAAGCAGCCTGTTGCACACATCGTGGGTTATACAACTTTTGTATATTATCATGTAAATTTTATTTTGTAGTATTTGTAAAATAAACAGTATGTTTTGTAAAGAACATGTTACTATATGAAAAGGTCGTTTAACTTTTATGTTATATTTCTTTTATAAATGCAAAGTAAATAAATAGTGAATATTGGAAATGAAAAAAAAAATGTATGAGTGATTTTGCTTTATATATAACTTATATAATGATATTTTAATTGATGAAGTCAATGTAGCACACCCTCATTCGGGCACGAGCTACTGGGGTGAGGGGGTGTTATAAGTTTCACTACTTTAGTCATAGCTACAAAGAACAATCACGCCCATGAACATTAAGTCATGCCCATGAACTTGAAAAAAAATAAATATCAGGTGTGAGCAAGAAAGTTGTTGAACAAACTTGTTTACATTAAATGCATCCCAAATGACTATATTTGTTAGGGAAGTATAAATGCAATATATTTATGACTTCCAAAGGTTAGAAAATAAGTGAAAAATGTGCATTCAATTTTTTAATCTTGTATAGCTTTGTGCATTTAATTCATTTTCACCAATCTCATCTTTTATATTGTAAGAACCATAATTGCTCAGAATTGTTGAGTTTTTTGGTTTGTGGGTGTTTCATTCTTTTAATCAATTACTCAAAAGTGAGTTTGACTGAGTTGGGTTGAGAGTAAAATATTTGTAAGGGTTTTTATGTGAGCCATCAAAACACAAGGATTTAGTTGTTATGGTAGACATTAAAACACGATGATTTTTTTAGGTTAGGTATTAGCCAAAAAGAGTAAAACACCATAGTTAGGAGTGAGCTAGGAAAAACTCAATTTATAATACTTTATGTGTTAATGAAATACACAATTGAGATTGGGGAGAGGAGCAGGGTTTGTTAATACCCGAACCTCTATAAATCTTGTGTGTCAAATTTCTCTTTCTCTCACAAATTATTCTTTGGTAAAATTGTCTCAAACAAAATTTTTAATTATCAACCAATTCAACCCCCTTTTCTTGGTTATTATTTTAGGCAACAATAAGTATTTATCATTGCACATAAACCATACCAACTCTTACTGAACGTTTCAACCATTTACCTTTTTCTCTTTTCTTTTCTTTTTTTTTCATTATTCCATTAATTGCCCACTAACTCTAGACAAGACTAAAAATGGATACGAGCATAAATTGTACTTAGGTCACCTTCCTAAGGAAAAACAAAACAATGTTCATATACATTTCTGAGGGAGCTCCTCCGAGCCTTACCCTCAATTTCACAAATCTCATTCTCGTTTGGCCAATCCTAGGTCTTTCGATACTATAAACCCTCAATGACATGTCATCTCTCCTAATTCTAGCCCTAGTCTGAGTATTGGGCAATAAAATTCACATTTTAAAATCTCAAATTTCTCAAACACATATATAAGTCATCTCAATATGCATTCTCTAATAATAATAACTCAAATGCATGTATTCTCATTAAAATATTTTAACAATTACTTAACATAAATTTAAAATTTTGATATGCCGAGGGTTCATGCTTGTGAACCTCCCCTGTCATGACTCATTTGGTCGTGAACCATGTGGTGACTATTCTCATGAACGCTTTTATCCAAAATCACCACATGATTCACGGCTGTGAACCCTACAAAATTTACATAATTAATGCTTAAATGCCAATTTCTCATTTCAATCACAATTTAAGTTACTCAACATGCTCATAATCAACCAATTGCCATTAAATATCCCCATTCTCATTTATGACATGCATTAATCCTCATAAATGCATCATAAATACCATAACCTACTCATTTTTCAATAATGCCATCCTCAATTTAAATTAATCAATATGCAATTTGATAAATTAACATACAATTTCTGTCATTACATTTAATATAGATTTATGTACAAACCTCTCACCAAAATGGAGCCTTAAAAACCCTTAGCTCCTTTTTTCAAGCCCTTTCCCTCTCTTAAGGGGGGAGCTTCCTCTCCAGCAAGGGTCCCTAACAAAAGATAACAACCAAACATCAACAAAAACCAAGGTCTAGTAAGGATTACGTCCTTACCTTATCCCACAAATAACAAAAGAAGGGTGTTCTAACCCTAATCCTATATTACTCTTACCCACCATCAAAACCCATAAATAAAACACTACTAAAGGAAGATTAGGAGAAAGAAAAGAGCAATTTACTCAAATCTAAGAGTAATTATAGCTGGGTCTCGAAATTCCCACACCAAACCTTAAACTTATTCCTCTCCTAGCTGTAAACCTTGCCAATCCTCCTTTCAACTTGATCTCCTCACAAGATCTTGGGATTTTCCACTTGTTTTGGGTGAGTTTTAACAAGATTTAGGTTAAAGGGTCTCACACTCCTTGGATGATGATTGAGGATAGGGTTAATTTATATGACCCATGGAGAAAATGAAAGGTTTTTGACTTTTATAACCCCCGATTTATAGTCATGACTAACTCTTCATGGGATAAATCAAACTTCATAGTAAAGAGTAAATCGTGATCCAAAACTTACCAACTATGAAACACATGATTCACGATTATGACATTTTGTTCATAGGTGGGTCACGAGCATGAATCACCAACAGACACTTTCTCTTATTTAATATCATTCTCTCTAAAACCTTAACCTCTCTACCCTAAGACTTGTCAAAACATAACCTGACATGTATAAAAATGTCTAGACCCTATCTTACAGACATGATAATTCTCCCCCCTTAAGAAAATTTCATCTTCAAAATTTTACTTTAGGGTTTATTGGCAAATAGCCTTGGGTATTGTGCTCGCATGATTTCTTCACTCTCCCAAATAGCTCTTTCTGTAGCGTGGTTCTTCCATAGCACTTTCATCAAGGATATTATTTTATTTCTCAATTTTTTTTCTTCTCGTGATAAGATCTCTACTGGTTCTTCCTCATATGTCATTTCTGGACATACCTTTATTGTATCTGTCGTAATCATATGCATTGGATTCGATATGTATCTTTTACGCATTAAGACATGAAACACATTATGTATCTTTGATAACTTTAGGGGTAAGGTAAGCATGTATGTTACTAGCCCCACCCTTTCAAGAATCTCGTATGGAACAATAAATCAAAAAATCAATTTCCCCTTTTTGCAAAAATGAAAAACCTTCTTCCATGGAGATACCTTAAGAAAGACTTTGTCACCCAAGCCATACTCAATATCCTTTCTCTTCAAATATGCATAAGAATTTTGTTTATCCAATGTAGCTTTCAACTAATCTCTAATGATCCTGACCTTTCCTTTGCATCCTGCACTAATTCTAGCCCCACAATCTTTCTCTCATTGAGCTCTATCAAACAAAGAGGTGTCCAACACTATCTACCATAAAAGTTCTTCAAAAGGTGTCATGCCAATGCTAAATTGATGACTATTGTTATAAGAAAACTCCATAAGAGGTAGGTACTTCTCCAAAATTCTGTCAAACTCCAAAACACATCTCATCATATCCTCTAAATTTTGAATAACCCTCTTTGGTTGGCCATCAGTTTGTGGATGGAAAGTCGTACTAAAGTTAACCTTGGTGCCTAATGCCCTCTAGAGGTTACCCTAAAACTTAGAAGTAAACCTAGGATCCCTATCTAATATGATAGAAAGGAGCACCCTATACAACCTAACTATCTCGCTGATATACAACTCTGCTAACTTGCTTAGGGAGTAGTCCCTCATAATAGGTAGAAAGTGAGATGATTTAGTCAATCAATCCATAATGACCCATACAACATCACACTTTCTAGGAGTCAAAGGCAACCCAATTTCAAATTCCATTGTAATCCTCTCCCATTTCCTTTCTGGTATAGAAATTGGTTGAAGTAATCTTGAAGACAACTGATGTTTTACCTTAACATGTACACAAGTTAAGCACCTAGTAGTAAACTTCGTGATGTCCCTCTTCATACCCAACCACCAGTATCTCTCCCTTAAGTCTTGATACATCTTGTTGTTTTCCCATATGCAAGGAGTATTTAGAGTCATGAGCCTCTTCCCTGAATCTCTGTTTCAACTCTTTTACATTAGGCACACATAACCTATCTCGAAAGTATAAGCTTCCATCATTCTCCATAATCTCCACAAGCTTTGGTCATATTATTGAGCACTTTTCACTTCTTAACTCAAGGTTGGCTATATGTAAAACTTCGCCAGAGACTTCCTACTCAAAGCATTTGCTACCATATTAGCCTTGCCCAGATGATAGTCAATTATGCAATTATAATCCTTGATCAAATTTAGCCATCTTTATTGTTTAAAATTCAACTCCATTTAAGTAGAGAGGTATTTCATACTCTTGTGATCAGTGAAAATGTAACACTTCTCCTTGTACAGGTAGTGTCACCATATTTTCAAAGCAAACATTATCACCACATGCTCTAAATCATGGGAAGGGTAGTTCTTCTTATGCAGTTTGAGCTGCCTAGAAGCATATGCCATAACTTTTCCTTTCTGCATCAAGACATAGCCCAACCCATTATGTGATGCATCACTATAAATGATGAAATCTTTGTCAGATATTGGTTGTGTCAAAATTAGAGCCTCAATCAACACGTTATTAAGCCTATCAAAAATAATTTGGCATTTGTCATTTCATTCATATTTTACATCCTTCCTGAATAACCTCATTAACATAAAACCAATGATGGAAAAACCTTTTACAAATCTCTTGTCGTACCCTGCAACCCTAGAAAACTTCTGATCTCGATCACATTTGTTGGTGGTTTCTAGTTCATAATCGCTTCTATCTTACTAGGATTTACTCTAATCCCTTATATCGATACTATGGGCCCAATAAAAGCAACCATAAGCTAGAATTCACATTTGGAGAATTTGGCATATAACTTATGTTCTCGAAGAATCTATAACACAATTTTCAAGTCCTAATAATGTTCCTCTTCACTTTTGGAATATACCAGTATGTCATCAATAAAAACCACCACTAATTGATCCTAATATGGCCAGAAAATCTAATTCATTAAATTTATAAATGTTATATGAGCATTGGTTAGCCCAAAAGGCATAACCAAAAACTCATAGTGGTTGTATATGGTTTGGAAAGCTATCTTGGCAACATCTTCTCACTTAATTCTTACCTGATGATACCCTTGATAGTATATCAATCTTAGAGAACACTCCAGCTCCCCTTAATTGATCAAAGAGATCCTCTATCCATGGCAACATATATTTGTTCTTTGTAGTCACTTTATTTAGTTGGCGATAGTCTATCCATAACCTTATAGACCTATCCTTCTTCTTAATAAAGAGGACTGGTGCACTACACAGAGAACATTCAGTCTGATGAAACCCTTGTCCAATAGCTCTTTCAACTATTCTTTCATTTCTCTCATCTCGGATGGTTCCATTCTATTTGGTGTTGCCGAAATAGGAGCAGTACTTAGTAGGAGTTCTATGGAGAAATCTACCTCTCTTTCTAATGGAAACCCTAATAGTTCCTCCAAAAATACCTTTGGATATTCATTCACTGTCGGAACACTATCCAAACTTGGACTCTCTCTATTTTTGAGTCCATCATGTGCGATAGGTAAGCCTCACATATTTTGAATCATTATTTGTGCCTTCATCATGGAAATCATTATCGATTGATATGAGAACATCTCGCCTTGAACTACAATTGCCTCTACTATCGGGGTTTTCAAACTAATTATCTTCTTCTTGTAATCAACCACTGCATCCTTCTATGCATGTGACCCATTAGATTTCCAGTTATATTGACAACTCAAATTATCCCATAATTTAAAATAGATCATGAGCAGTATCTAGCAACACATCATGACCCCCAATTAATTAGAAAATCAGTGGTTTGACTACCCTTCCATATACAATTACCATGCAATTTATCCTTTCACCAAGCTATACCTCATTTGGTTTAGAGTATGGAATGTGTGTCAATTTGCACTAGATTAACTACATCACACCTAGTCGATATTAGTTCTTATCTATAAGACTCATTACTCTATCAGATTTGTCCTTGAAGACCTTCTTCAAGATAGGTATACCTTGGCCAAGGATTTCTGATTAATGATCTCTACAAGAAGCCATAGGTATACTCTCCATCTATCAGGAGTAGTGAATCCTTTATTGACTACTCAACTACCTTTGAATACCTCATACTATACTTAATGACCACCCTATGAGCAACCTCTGAGAAGCAATAAGAAATGGAATCAAAGTATAGGATTCAGTATCCAAGGTAACCTTAAACATCTCAAGTCTGGGGATACTTGCACCATTGCTATGATGAGACTATCACTGACATTGAATAGATATTCATGTGATTGTCTCATAGCAAGTCATCCAATGTACTTGACTTCTCTAGCAAGCAACCACATATTAACTCTAAATATCTCATGTTTATAGCTTATGAGATCAGTTGTTTGACCTAGTCAAGGAGTACCACATGTGTTAGTCTATACTAACAATGTCCCATCTTATTAATCTTATGACAAGGGATAATTTAGGTATAAACACAATTGCACATGATAGGAATCTCATTATCATGATCTCATCATGATTTTCTTCATATTGTGTTATATACCAAGGACTTCCTTAAATTGTTTAAGATCTTTATCAATTCATATACAATTAATACCATATAATGAAAATGCCTTTTATAAATAATAAATGAGTACATCAAATGTCTAAGGTGATTACCTTTAGGGCACATCTCTGACAATCTCACACTTGTACTAAAGCCAATTGCCTTTGTACATAATACCATAGGCGAATACATGACAATCATGTTCCTTTTGGGGAAGGGGCTTAATGAGAGGATTCGTTATATTATGATCAGTGGGAACTCTCTCTATCTTTACATCATGTCTACTTATGATTTCCTGAATGAAATGGTAACATCTGAGTACATGTTTAGATCTTTGATTAGACTATGACTCCTTTGATTATGTAACGACTCCATTGTTATCACAATACAAAGGTACTGGATCAACAATGCTAGGAGCCACTTCTAACTCTATGCTATATTTTCTTATCCAAATTGCTTCTTTAGTTGCCTTAGAAGCTGCAATGTACTCTGCTTCGGTTTTGAAATTTGTAATCGACTCCTATTTGAAACTCTTCCAACTAATTGCTCAGCCATTTAACGTGAAAACAGAGTCTGATTAGGATTTAGAGTCATCCTTATCAATTTGGAAGTTGGCATCTGTATACTCATTTACTTTAAGCTCACCATCTCTATAAACCAATAATGCATCCTTAGTCCTTCTAAAGTACTTAAAGATATTCTAAATAGCCACCCAATGCCCTTACTGGGATCTAATTTATATATGCTTATCACACTTAGACCATATGATACATCGAATTTAGTACATAATATAGCATATATGATAGATCTAATAGCCAAAGTATATGGAATCCTACTCATGCATGTTCGTTCATCCTGTGTCTTTGGGCACATGGACTTAGAAAGGGTAATCCTATGAGTCATAGGAATTAATCCTCTAATGGACTGATCCATGCTAAACCTCTTTACTATCGTATCAATGTATGTAGACTGAGAAAGACCAAACAACTTTTTAGATCTTAATCCCCAGTATATAGGTTGCTTCTCTAAGGTCTTTCGTGGAGAACTTCTTAGAAAACCAAATTTTGACTAACTGGAGAATTGAGACGTCATTTCCTGTAATGTCCACTAATTAGAGTTTAATTAGAATAAGTATGTGATATAAATAGAAAAAACATGAGATAATAGAGATTAAAATAGATGGAATAAATGATTAAATTAGAAATTAAAAATAATTAAATTGATAGACATGATAAATTTGATTAAATTAGACCACATAATTAAATAGTATTTTTAGTAAATATTAAAGAGACTAAAGATAAATAAATATGTGAAAATAAATATTTTATATATATATATATATATATAAACTGAACAGTAGACATAGCAGAAAAAAAAAAACACAGCAAAATCGAGAGAAAGTGGGGCTGAAGTCAATTAAGACTTCTTTTGACCATTTTCTTACAACTTCAACTCTATCCTTCTTCTTTTTCATCATCCCTTTTCCTTCCTCCATATCACAACTCAAAATCTTCATCCTCTCCTTCATATTTGTAAGAAAATTCGCTCCAAATAAATATGATCTTGGTAAGTAATATTTTTCCCATGATTATTGTGTTATTAGAACTTTTTTGGTTATGTTACTTCAGAATATTCCACTCTATTTTTTATTATCTTGTGAATCAAATTTGAAAAAGTGTTTTTTATGTCTTGTTTATCTATTTGTAAAATGTTATTGAATGATTTTGAGTATATGAAGATAAATGGTCATTTTTCCTAGAAGAGTATCAACAGGATACTCCATTGATTTTGCCCCAATTGATCATCTTAATGGATGCATCTGAAGTTTTGTAAAACATAACAGGTGTAGATATATGTGTTATTTAGGTCTCTGCCAAATTTCGTATAAATATCTCTTGTATACATTGAGTTATAGTGAAATGAATTATAGTTGTTCCTTGATTGAGTTGTGTTCTGGTACCTGTGCAGCTTCAGTAACTTCGTCCTTATATTTGACCTATTTTTAGATCAACTTAGCCAAAGTTCAAAACATGAGAGTTTTAATTCTATTCTTTTCTAAATATTTGTGAAAGTCCCACCATAAAATGTCATGTATTTTGTGAGTTATGAGCTGAACAATTGAACTGGTTGGGTTGATACTCTATGTTGAACCAGTTATAGATCCTCCAGTATTTGAGAACTTTAGAAATGGAATCTGGAAATGTGGTAAACATGAAAAATGTTCTAAATTACCTTTTATAAATGTTTGAAAAGTTTAGTAATAAACTAAGGTACACATTCAAAGATATGAAATTTTAAATATGGTACCCGAAACTGCCTAAGAGGCAGCAAACATAGCAATATTTGAAATTATACCAAAATTTGTGTAATGGTTCAAAAATTCTGAAAGTTTAGTATGTTTTAGTCTTACATGTTAAATGTAATTAAGAGTAAGAATCATATAAATTGGATAAGTTTAGAAAACGTTATTGATCCAATAGTTCTAAAAGGTCATGTTCCAGCTTGAAAGAAATTGTAGTTATTTATTTAAACTATATTAAGAATAAATATTTTATCAATGTATTAATTAATTATATTTTCAAATTAGGATCTCAACAAGAATAAGAACAACAAAACTGAAGAAGCTTTGAGTTTATATTTTGAAAAAGCAAAAACACTATCGAGGTTTGTACATATATGTATTCTAGTTTACCCCTCATGCATGTTTGTGTGTGTCTGACATAAATTATATGTCGCAATGATGAAATTATACATTATGGTATGTTTTAACATTATAGAAATGTTAATAACAATGAACTTAACATTATGCTAATATTTGATAAAATATCATGTTATTATATGGTTTTGAAATAAATTGTGCGTATATTATTATGTTAATATGAAATGAGTATTGATTATAGAAACAAGTAATTAATAGTGTTAATTGCCCATTTCTCTACTTGAGGACTGACATAGGATAGATGGTGCACCATTAGGGGAAAGTTTCGGTACCGATATTGATATAATTTAAGGAGAGGGTGGCTATAGCTCTGAGAGCACCCCTGATCCTAATTACACACAGATAAATGATTATACTAGGTCAAGGTGGATGAAGCTCCGCAAGCGCCCTTGACTTGAGATTACAGTGAGTAGGGTGGCTTAAGCTCCGCGAGCGCCCCTATTTTACACCCCATATTCGGACAGTCCGGGAATGAGATTTTGTGCTAATAATTCATAGAATAAAATATGAAATTTTATTAATTGATGTAAGTAACAAAGTATAAAATGCTTACACGAGGTGGTGCAAATTTAATTATTGAATAAGTTTATTTTTTTATTTTTTTATGTTATGTATTTATTTATTTTATATGACAAATATGTAATAAAATTTGATATGCCATAATTTTATTTGAGACATGCATTTGTATGACTGCTTGGGAAAAACTTTAATACTTATATGTATCACTAAGCTAGAGATAGCTTAGCGTGAGTTCTTCTCACGCATGAATTGAAGTTGTAGCTAGTAGATAGTGAAGTTGATCAAGAAGAAATTCGGGCTCATACCAGCAGAGACACAAGAGACATAATTAGATGTTTGGTTATCTATTATTTGTTTTAGTTTGACTATGTATATGGTTTGTAGTAGACATGTCTCATATGTTAATATTGTGTATGTAAATAAATATGTAATATAATTGGATGCCATATGTGTATACAATATAATGATAAATATATATTGTTAATTAGAAGACTGACCTAAACCAATATAAATAAATAGATTAAGTTATTTAAAATGGAAAAAAAAATTAATTCGAACAGATTTATCAAGTTAAGTTTGTGGCATCCTTCTTATATATTTGGAATTATCCCTAATATATAAGTAGGGCATCACATTTCCTACAAGAAGTATGTCATCTACATACAATACTAGGAATATGACTACACTCCCACTAACCTTCTTGTAAACACAAGGCTTGTCTATATTTTGTGAAAAATCAAATTCTTTGATTGTCTCATCAAATCGGATGTTCTAACTCCTGGATGCTTACTTCAATCCATAAATGAATCTTTATAATTTTCATACCTTTTTTCCATCATAGGATGTAAAACCCTCAAGTTGTGTCATGTACACATTCTCAGTCAGATTTCTATTAAGGAAGCTATTTTCACATCCATTTGCCAAATCTTATAATCATAATGAGTAGCAATGTCTAGGAGTATGCTGATGGATTTAACCATAACAATTGGAGAAAAAGTCTTGTCATTGTTAACACCTTATATTTGATAATATCCTTTAGCTACCAGCCTAGCTTTATAGGTAGTAACATTACCTTCAATGTCGGTGTTTTTCATTTGCACCCAACAAGTTTTATCCCTTGAAGTGGGTCAACCAAAGTTCATACTTGGTTTTCATACATAGAATCTATCTCTAACTACATGGCTTTTACCCATTTGTTAAATTATAAACTATTAAGAACTTCTTCATAGGTAGTAGACTCATCATCCTTTACGAGCAATACGTCATTCTATTCACTTATGAGAAATCCATATCTATCAAGAATAGTGTGCATCCTACTTAATCTATGAAGTTTTATGTTTCAAAAGGTTTAGCTGTTACTTCATTTCTCTGAGTAATAGATTCATGTTATGTCAGTTGATCTGTATCTGTTTGAGCATTTTGAATTTCATCAAGTTCAATTTTGCTCCCTCTACCTTCTTTTAGAAAAAACTCTTTCTCTAAAATGTCAGCATGCTTCAAAAAAAACTTATTTTCTCTTCCAAAAGGTGGTAAAATTGATATCTAAATGACTCTTTTGGATATCCCACAAATAGACACTTATCAAACATAGCTTCTAGCTTGTCTGGCGTTATCTACTTCATATAAGCAAGATAACCCCATACTTTCATGTGAGAAAGAATAAGTTTCTTGTTAGTCCATGTCTCATATGGAGTAACATCAACTAACTTAGAAGGGACTCTATTTAATATATAAATAAAAGTC
The DNA here is from genome assembly GCA_023653625.1 of Triadica sebifera. Lineage (NCBI taxonomy): Eukaryota > Viridiplantae > Streptophyta > Magnoliopsida > Malpighiales > Euphorbiaceae > Triadica > Triadica sebifera. The sequence goes on from CM042909.1 coordinate 13,540,904, forward strand.
TCTAGTGCATGACCCTTAAAGGACTTAGGTAGTTCTAAAATGCTCATCATAAACCTCACATGTCTAATAAGACTTGGTTTCACCTTTCAAATACACCATTGTGTTGTGGCGTGTAAGGTGGAATCCATTGAGATAAAATTCAATTATCTCTTAGATAAGCTTGAAACTCTTGGCTTAAGTATTCTCTACCTCGATCTTATCTAAGTGTTTTAATACTTTTGCCAAGTTGTTTCTCTGCTTCATTTCTGAATTCTTTCAACTTTTCAAAAGCTTCAAATTTGTATCTCATCATATACAAGTACACATATTGTGAATAATCATCAATGAAGGTAATGAAGTAGATAAAACCACCTTTGGTGTGCACTAACATTGGTCCATATAGATCTGTATGTTCAACATCCATAGCCCATTGGCACATTCACTCTTTCCACTAAAAAGTGATTTTGTCATCTTTCCTAACAAACAATATTCACATGTGTCATATGATTCAAAATCAAATCACCCTAAGTCACCATTCTTGTGTAACTCTCATTTATATGGCCAAGGCGATAATGCCATAAATATGATGGTTTTAGGTTATCAAACTTTTGTCTTTTATTACTGATATTAAGGATTGAATTATACATGTCAAAAGTGTAAATCCCATTATATAATGCACATATTCCATAAGAATATCATTCAACTATATAGAGCAACCATTGCCATTAAAGTTAAATGAAAACTTTTCTATTTAAATAAGAAATAAAAATAATATTATTTGTTAAAACTGGAACATAATAACAATCATCTAACTCTAAAATAAGTCCACTAGGGAGTGTCAATACATAAGTTCCTACAACTACTGCAACAACTTTTGCTCCATTGCCTACATGTAGGCGTGACCCTCCTTTTTTGAGTTGTCTACTATTCCTTAGGCCTTTCATATTTGTGCATATGTGAGACCTATATCTGGTATCCAATACCTATGTATTATTATTAGAAATACTATTAACTAAATAGCATAAATACTTGAAGTAGATGGTGCATCCAATGTCTTATCCTTCTTCTTTAAAAACTCCGAATAAGCCTTGCAGTTCATCTTCCATTGGCAAACTCTTGCTACAATGAAGGCAAGTTCTTTTTGATGTAGTCTTTCTGCCTTTCTTTCTCATCTTCAATGTACCTTGCATTAGAGATGTCTCCTCTATCATCTTGGAGTAGAAGAGCAATTTAGATATCTCATATTATTTGGTGCAAGCTTTCTCATCAAAAAGCTCTCATAGATGATAAACAATAGTATTAGAATCCATGTTCTCATGCTGCTTTTGAAGCTTGAGAAATATAAAGGTGAGTATAATACAACCTACCAACTCACCATCATCCACATGCTTCTTATATGTTAACTGTTCATTATTAGATGTTTCATCAGCAATAAGGAAGGGAAGTGGCTCTTGCAAGACGTAGGCTATCCTTTCAGTATTGAGAACTATTCTCAAATTCCTTAGCCAATCAAGGAAGTTCGGGCCTGTCAATTTATTGGATTTGAGAATTAAGCATAGATTCACATTTGATGACATGATTATATCAACCTAGATGTAAAGAAAGATTATGTTTAGAGAATGTACTATATGCATGATTATTAGGACTTTAATAAACATGCATTATAACTTCCACTATGTTATTATGAACCTATAGCCCTCATTATAAATCTGAGAGAACCCGTTGGAAGCTCTCCTAGTAGGTCAGTATCCAACATCCCTAAGAATGACTTTGGGTTCACCCAACAAGTCATCCTAGTTCAATTGGTAGGTATCTCATACCAATTGCATCATTTATACAACTACTGAATCATTGGGCTATCAAATTTTGATATGTGTACATCTCATGTAAACTTACCCAACTTTTCCTCTAATTCACATTGACCTTTAGTTTGCCCAACAAGCCTGTAACACCCCCTCACCCCAGTAGCTTGTGCCTGAATGAGGGTGTGCTACACTGACTTCATCAATTAAAATATCATTATATAAGTTATATATAAAGAAAAATCACTCGTACATTTTTTTTTCATTTCCAATATTCACTATTTATTTACTTTGCATTTATAAAAGAAATATAACATAAAAGTTAAACTACCTTTTTATATAGTAATATGTTCTTTACAAAACATATTGTTTATTTTACAAATACTACAAAATAAAATTAACAAGATAATACACAAAAGTTGTGTAACCCACGACGTGTGCAACTGGCTGCTTTACTGGATTAGGTCACCGCTGGCTTTGTCTACTATTTTCTTTTTATTCTTTACTAAATCTGCGTGAGCAAACTCCCATGCTAAGTTCTTGGCTTAGTGGTGCATATAGATAAGGCAATAAACTATTTTTAATGTCACATGCATTGTCATATAAAAATTTATGATCAAATCATGCAAACATACATTTCATAATATTCTAGTATGCATAACATCAATTTATTGTATCTCATTTTGTTTAACATAATCAAATCATCATTCTCATGCAAATCATGGTATTTTAGCATGTATAGACATCAAATTATATTATATTATCTCATACTTATTTATTTTATTACCACCTTATTGTATAACACTAAACCTTCTTTTCATCCATGCTACAATTCATAATTCCATTTTTATTATCCATGTCACAAATCATAATTCCCGTTTTACTTTCAATAATTCTTTTATGTCTCATAACTTCTTTATTTATGTTTTCATTTATGCCCAGGACACCTATGAACCACTGAATAGGATAACAGAGTTGCCATCCAGGCACTTAGGAGTGCCACCCGGGCAATATGATGTGCGCATATAAGTGTCAAACCCGGCATAGATAACCGTGCCAAACTCGGCATAGATAATCGTGCCAAACTCGGCGTAGATAATAATGTCATACCCGGCATAAATAACAGTGCCAAACCCGGTGTAGATAACATTGCCAAACCCGGCGTAGATAATCATACCATTAATGGATTTAATCATTTTCATCATACTCTCCCCCTATTTGGCATGTCAAACTATCCTAAGTTGGTTCTAGTTAGGTGTTCTAGGGCTTATACAATTTCTTTAAATTTCATAACAATTAATTTAATACTTTTCATGCATGTAATATCTCAAAATAATCACATAATCACTCAAATAAAATAATATTTACATAATATAACAAATTTCTCATCATTTTACTCATTTCATTTCTCAATTCACATGTTGCCCTGTCACTGGCAGATTCTGTTCTCTGTATTGGACTTTAATATTGGTCCTGTTCCGTTCTGAATTTAGTTACCTGATCTTCATACAAATTTTAGATATGGATCTTAGCTTTAATATGCAACTTGAATCCCGTAAGTCTGAGTTTTGTATCAAAGGATATGATAATATTAACACTAACTGGTCACTGATAATTCTGCCCAGACTTTTTTGGACAGATTCTAAGTCTAACCTTTATGACTTTTTCTGGACAATTACAGACATATTCAAATATTATGGTCTAAATAAAAATTGTAGCCCTATGTTTTAGCTTTCATACAGAATAAAGAACACATAAATCCAAGCTTCAGAACTCAAGTTATGATAGTTTAAGTACTTACTACTCATTATTAGCAATTCTACCCAGAATTTCTGGACAGATTTTATGTCTGAGGTTTATGAATTTTTCTGGATAATTACAGACATATTCAAGTTTTATGGTCTAAATGAAAGTTATATTCCTATGTATTATCTTTCCAAATCAATAAATAACATACAAAACCGAGCTCTAGATATTAAGTTATAATAGTTTAAGTGAACACTGCTCATCAATTTCCAGCAAGGAACATACAAGATAATCACATTCAATTTTTACCAAATTAAATCCTAAGTCTAGCAAACATGCATCCCCAAGATTTTCATCACAAAATAATATCAATTCAGAATCATAAACATGCCAAATAATTAAATCATGCAAATAAAAAAAATAAAATAGGCTATTGCCTTAGGTTATGCACAAACCTCTCTTTTTCTCTTTTCTTTCTCTTTACTTTTCTTTCTCATTTCCTTTGCTCCTTTGAGCTAGATCCTTTTCACTTTGAGTTCCTAAAGTTCATAAACAGATTATTAACACTTCATAAACTCTAATCTCTCTTTCTCCTTACTCTCTTAAGCTACCTTGAGCATGAAAATGGAATTTTCCATGCTTTTTCTCTCTTTTTCTCACTTTCTTTTACTAGAATCAAGGTTTAGCTATGGAGGAAGAAGGGAAAACGTGGCTGGTTTGAGAGAACAGAATTTTCCTCAATAAAAAATGGATAAGGAAGAGGAAGAAACAATCAAGAGGAAGATGACAAAATTCATTAAAATGGGGGGACACCTAAGCTCAATCTAGAAGCTTTCATTAATGCTAAATGCATGTATGCTAATTAACTTCTTAAATTTTGCCATTTGGTGGGTTATGCTTCAAGAAACATGGGCTGGTTTGAGGGAAGATAAAAGTCTTCTAGATGTTTAAATGATAAGAAAGAAGAGAGGCAATTAAGAGAAAATGACAAACTTAATCAATTATGGGACACCTAAGCGTATATACATTAAATGTCTCATTCATGCATGTTATATGGGCAATTAAGGGTTGCCACTTGTTGTGGCTGGCCTACATATTCATTTTATGTCCCAATTCATGCATTTAATATATATTTATCCCATTTAATCCTTCAATTTCTGATAAATTGCAAACTGACCCCTAAACTTTTCAAAATTTGCAATTTAGTACTTTACCGAAATTTAACATCTTTAAATATTTTGAACACTTTATTAGATATTTTTCATACTTAATTACCATTATTTTAATTATTTTTTGATAAAAGTCCAAATTTAGATTTCGGTCAAACCGACGAGTCGATTTAACAACTCGCGTGACTTTAGTCTAAATTAGCGGATATAACAAAGCCAATGTAACTAGCTAAAACCAGTCCATTAATCATGAAATCATATTTCAATGGTTTGAACATATTTTTATAGAGCAGACTTGGATTTTCCCAACAATCCAAACTCTAAAAGAACTCTAGTTTTTGCCATATTAATGGAAGACATTGGTCTTATTATTATTAATGGGGGAGTTCTTTAATTTAGGTCTATATAAGATAATTACACTATATATATGGTCATGATTATGGACATAGTCTAACATCAATCCTTCAAGCCATAAACGGATCATTGGGTCTCACCTAGGTAGATGCATGAAATTAAAACACAAAAATAGAAAACAATTTCCTATTCTAATGCTTAGTTGCTTTTGGCACCATCTCCTTTGCTTTTTACTCCTTTGCACTTTAATTCTATTCTAATCCTATGTGATCCTAATTATATAATTTCTTCTTAAGAAAACCCCAAGTTACATTTGAGGGGAGTAAAATGAGAAGAGAAATACAATAGAAAGAATATAAAAGGCAGGGACTCGTTGGCCTTATTTACCAAAAATAAAATTTCATGAATGATCAATCACATTGGTCTAGTCCATAATCAAGCCATCTTTCCATTTCATACACTCTTAGCATGCATTCTCTAATGCATAAATAAAGGTAATCTATAAAAGTAACAATTTGGTTTCCATTTATTTCAACTCTTGAAACTTTGTTTTGATGGTTTGACCTTAAATGACATTCATCATATATTCTTTATTTAATCTCATCAAATAATCATATGAAAATTTTGAAATACTATATAAAACAAAATTATGCAAATTAGGCATACATTTGATCATATCAAAATATTTCTAAAATTGCCTACTTAGCCTACTAGGTTTCTACCAATTTAATACATGCAATAATATTTTAATTTCATAAATATCAAATTAAATATGACCAATAGTTAATTCATAATAAAATTACTTTATTTAGTTATTGGTTTAATATCAAATAGGATTAAACAATCCTAGTTACAATTGCATACTAGAATCCTAGTCAAACTAGGACTTTAAAAAACCTTTTCAAATTCAAATCAAATTCCATTTAAAAATTTCAAAAATTTCTAGAACTCATTCTTATCATTATAAGAAACTTATAATTAGTTTAAAATAATTAAATTCTTTCATTAGATAATCTAAATCAGACTCAAAATTTGCCTAAATTGATTTATACATGAATTAGTATTGTTTAGGAATTTAATTACAAATTTAATTTGACTTTAGCATGAAATTAAAATCAAAATAACATCATGAGTATCTCATAAACACATAATTAAGTTTTTTTTCATGAAATTGCATGCCATTAAATTAAACAAAACAAAATAGTCCCATCGCATGGAAGAGTTTTTACCCAGTTTTAGTTTTGTTCATACCATGATCAAAAATAATTTTTGATTCAATTAAGTGGTTGTGCAGACTTTAAAACACATTCTAAATGTGTCTTTAACATGTTTGAATAGTCAAATTAATAAACCAAATTGAACAGCCCCATGACAGAACTTAATTGTCTACAATAGGTTTCATAAACCCTAGTTTTTCGGCAACTATGCACGATTTTGAATTTCATATGTAAATCCAATTTAAATAATTCTATTATCATCAACAACATCTAATATCACCATATTAATATTTTATTGAATTAAAAAAATTTAAGCCCAAACACAATGAAATTCATTTTTACGAAATGAGGGAATCCAAGTTGTTCCTTTTTCAATCAATCTTATTGATACTTCAATTAAATCCAAAATTAATTTACATAAGGTGGCTTTTATACCACTGTTAGATTTTGAACATGCATCTCATACATGGAACAATGGAAATATAAAAATTTATCAAAACCAAAACCCAAGGAACACCCTATGTATATTAAAATTGGATCATACCATCTAATGGCAGAAGTTGATTACCTTTTCATTGATCTTTTGTTCTTCCAAGCTTGTAAAACTTTCCTTCAAGTTAGGTTGTTGTAAACCACAACAATATAAGGATAGATTGTCTCTAACAGTAATCCATGTGAAGGAATGAAAGAAACAACTACAAGGGTAATGGGGCGATCAACCAACAAAGTGCTAGCAATTGAGGTTAATCCTTTGAGAGAGATGAAAAAAAATAACTTTTATTTTCTCAAGGTGGCAGCATTCTTTCTGAGCCTTTTTGAGGGTATTTATAATTTCTCTAATCATAATTAGGGTAGGACATTTAAAACCCTACGTTTGGCTTTCCATTCAGAGTGAAATTTTGCATTATCACATATCGTCATGCACATGATAGCGTTATTCAAAAGGGTTTGTTATCGTGCGCATGACAAAATGCCCTTATACCATCATATGCATATGAGGAATCCTCACACGCGCGATAAAATGGCATTCTTCACATGTCACTTGCACACGACAACCATTACATACACATAAGACATAACCCCTTTTGCTCTCATATGCAAAACTCTTTCATACAACTTTCTCTCTGATGTTTTTGGATCCAATCCAAGACCTATTTTAGAATTCCTTTATTCTTTCTATACATGTGACCTATTAGGTTTTCGATTATGTTGGCAGCCCATATCATCACATGATTTAAAGCAGATTATGAGTGGTATCTACCAATACATCATGACCCCTAATTGATAGAAAAGTCAGTGATTTGACTATAAATCCTTCCATAGACAATTACCATGCAATTTATCCTTTCACCAAGCTATACCTCATTTGGTTGAAAGTATGTGCAGTGTTTGCAAGATAGGGCTTAGAAATAACATATTAACAAAGGTATATTGAGAGTATATGATAGGTATATAATGGTTAAGGATTTTGGTAATATGAAATTAATGAAAAAGATAAGAAAAAAATGAAGTTTACAGCATTCACACCCATGAAAAAGTTAATCATGGCTATGAATGTCTTGAAATCCAAAATTTGAAGCTGAGGAACTTCCGAGCTTTGACACTATGATTCATGCCCGTTAAGCCCTGTAGTTTATATATGGCAGTTTCGTGTTTTGGCCGAAAACTTATAAAACACACCTTAAAACCCTAGTTGTCAATTCCCTAAAACCCCAGAACCAATTCTCCTTCATTCTCATTGAGTTTTAGCTTTGATTATACGTAACCAACCCTTAAAATGAGATTAAAAGTGCTTAAAAATAAGGATTTTGTTAGGTGATTGAAGTTAGAGTTAAGAAGGTTTAAAACACAATTTTAAACTCTAATATCAGTATGTTTCTAAGAAGTAGAGGTAAGAAATGATGTTCCTTTTTTTTATTTTGTTCAATTTGTGTTAATAAGAATTAAGGGTTATAGGTTTTAAACCAATAGAAAAGTTAAAGTTTTTGTTAGTTCATGGTAGAAATAGATATTATGGCATATATATAATGTAATATGGTCTCTGATTTCATATTAGGCACCAAGGTTAAAGGGAGAGACACCCAACAGAGGCAGTAGATGCATTTTTATTTGATTTGATATGTGTGTAATGTGAATTATGGTTTTGATATGTTAAATGACATGAAAATGATGAATTGGTATTGCTAGAATCAAGCTAATTAAATTGTTAATTCTGGAATATATGATGGAATTGATATATTGACAAATGAATAATTTTTTATGATATGACATTGATGAATGAGGCATTGAGCCTAGATCAATTCATTAAAGTATGATTAAATGCATGTTATAGTTGTTTGAATGCCGAAATTATTGTAAAGTGTTGTTAGGTGTGGCTAACATTGCTTAGCTTTAGTACCTTGGATGATTGTGTGTGGAATTGGCTTGAATCGATGCTAGAATATTGTTTCTATTTGATGTATCATGCCCGTGAAGCTAAGCTTCACACCCATGAATATATGAATGTCACACCCGTGAACCATTGTTCACACTCGTGAATAATCATGAGCCAGTCATGGTTGAGTCACAAGTAAACAACCTGTAACACCCGTAAGTTAGAGTCTAAAATTAATATGTTAAACAAAGGTATATTAAGGGTATGTAGAAAGTATATGTGTGGTTATAAGAATTAGAAACCATAAAATAATGAAAAAGATAGGAAAAAGTAAAGTTTTCAATGTTCATGCCCATGATAGAGTTAATCATGGTCATGAATGTCGTGAAATTCAAATTCTAAAGCTGAAGAGCTTCACAATTGTGACATTATGGTTCACGCTCGTGACACTATAGTTCACGCCCATGAAATGTTGCAGTTTTATGTTTTGATAGAAAACTCAATTAATATCACCCCTAAATCCTAGCCACCACACTCTGAAACCTTAGAAATAGATTTCCCTCATTCCCTTTTGATTCTGATTGATTAGAAACATAATCCCCACCATAAATGAGTTTGAAATGGATTAAAACAAAGATTTTCAATATAAGAATTGAAGCTAGAACCTAAGGAGGATTTGAAAACATTTTGAACCCTATTGTCAATCTATTTTCGCAAAATAGAGGTAAGAAATCATGTCTTCATTGTCCTTTGATTCGATTTTAAGTTTATAAGCTTAAAACCTTTTGGTTAGTTTATGACATAAATAGATACAATGGTAGATATAAAATATAATATGGTCTTTGTTTAGTGTTAGGGACTTAGAACGATGGTGGAGAACCCCACCAGAGGCAGTAGATGCGAGAGAAATGAGTTTTAGGGCTCCAATTTTAAGGTTTGTATATATACTCATTTTAATTCAATTATAATGTGCTTGTTATGTGAATTATGAATTCTAATATGTTTAGTGACAAGAAATACTAACATGGTATATGCTGGAAATGAGGTAAATGGCTTGTAATATTCTGTGATGCATAATAAGATTGATATGTTGATAATTGTTATTAGAATGTTGATAAATAAGGCATGGAGCCTAGTCTGACTGATTGAATATGATATTATATATGTTTATGGTTGATTTTACATTCTAGAATATGGGAAGTATTGATAGGTGTGGCTAACATTGGTTAGCTTTAGAATTTAGCATGATTGTGTGTGAAATTGGTTGAAAATAATGTTGTAATATTGTTTATGTGTGATGTATCATGCCCGTGAAGTTAAGCTTCATGACCATGAAGATATTTCATGCCTAAGAACAAATATTCAAGTCCATGAATGATCATGAACTAGTCAGGGCTAAGTCACTGGTAGACAACTCGGGATAGAAGGCTTCACACCTATGAATGCCCTGTGTCTAAAAACTTATAAATTGATTTATGTGATGAAACAACATGAGTATGATATATACATACACTTGGTATGACCAAATGAGATTAATTGCAATATGATGTCATGATTATAAAACATTTGAAGGCATTAGGTTCTATAAATATTAGAATGATACGTGATGATATTGTGGAACGATGGAATGTAACATAAATGATGTTAATATCTATAAAGTGAAAACATATACCCATTCTCTATTCGAGGACTAACTATGATATGTGACATGACATTGAGGGGGTTACAACATTGTAGAATATTTATGCATGCAATTATTATATTTCTCTTCAAGATGGCTTAAGCTCATATTAGAGCACACCTGATTTGATAAGCTTAGTGGTAGCAATACAGATAGATATAGTAGTGAGTAGGCTGGCTTAAACTCATGTTAGAGCTCTCTTATTTCATAACCCACATCCAGTGGTCCATGTCTAGAGTATTAGGCTAAAGAACCAGAAATTGGTAATACAATACATGACATTTGTAAGGCAAATTATTGCCAAAAAGATATACATAACTCAGTGAATAAGAAAACAGTCACATCCTAGAAAGGGATTTTGGAAACCAATAATCATATATATATATATATATATATATATATATATATATATATATATATATATATATATATATATATATATATATATATATATATATATATATATGAGATTAAAAGCTTGTTATTTCAATATATGATGAAATTCAGTATGACTATGATTGATATGCGGTATAATTATATGATATGGATTCACCTATGATAATTACACCACGTGTTTAACTATACCCAAATATTTAATATGTAAATTTCACTTCGATATATATATGACTCAGTGTACTAGTATGTACATATTTTGAATATTATGATGGTATTGAATAATATAAATAAGTCAGCATGAATAAAGTAAGTCAAGATGTGTTATGTACATCATGATATGTTCAAACACGCATGTATGTTCTGATTATGAATGCTACATTAATATGTGAATGCATGTTAGAACTTAAATGATTATATGTACTACATAAAAATTATCAATGGAAAGGTTCGTAGTCAAACCATTGACTTTTCGGTCAATTAGGAGTCAAAATGTGTTGCTAGATACCGCTCATGACTTACTTAAATTAATTGTTAATGTAAGTAACCAACATAATTGAAAACCTAATATGTCACACACATTGGAGATATGGAGAATGAGTAAAATGGTATTAGACAGGATCCAAAAATATGAGAGAATTATTTCAGGTCGAATCGTGAAACAAAATCACTCAGGAGTAGTTACGGGCCCTGTAATGCCCGATAATTTAGGCCATGGTCGCGGTTGACCAAAATCTGGCTTGTCAAACCGATCGTGGTATAAATTCAAACATAAAAGAAAAAAATTTAAATGATAATAAAATATGAGAAAAATATTTTGGATATTATTAATTAATAATTTTGAAGTTCGGAATTAAAATTTAGAAAAAAATAATTTTTCGCTTAACAAAATTGGAATTTAAGGTATTTTTGACACAGATATTTTAAGAAAGTATAAAAATAGAATATTCTCTAAGGAAAGGAATATTTTTTGGATTAAAATAAAGTAAGAGTGGTTTAAATTAATGAACCAATGAGAGATAAGATTATCTATTAATTGTAACCACCCACCTAAGCCAACTATAAAAGTCAACTTTCACCTTTTTGCTTTTATTATTCTTCTTCCTCATATTAAACCAACCAAAAACTCTCTTCTTCTCCTTTGTTGTCGTGACATACATCCCATCTTATTCTTCTTTTTTTTCTTCAATCAAAGCTAAGGTTAGAGGGAAAATGGTTGAATTAGTAAGATCAACAAGAAGGTGAAGCAAAGTGAGCAAAACTAAGGAAGAGGAAAGAAGAAAGGAAGAGAAAACAAATAAGGAAAATTTTGGTCATTTTTAAAGATCTACAAAGGTGAGGTTAGATTTTCCATCTTCTCACTTCTCTTCTTCTCTTTCCTTTGATTTTGGAGTTAGTTGCCATTAAAGTTGGTAATTTGGGTGATTATTATGTTAATGGTGATTAAGGGTTGATTAGTGTATTTAATGATTGATTAGTAATTTGTTATTAGGATAAGGAGATGAACAATCTTTGAACCATAATCAAAGAGGAAGTAAGGGTAAGGAGAAAGCTAACTAGGAGGAAGAGAAGTAAACTTTGTGAGGTATGTACATTTGGCAAAACTTCAATATAGAAAATATTGACTTTTGATTTTGTGAGATTATGTGTAATTATGTATGCAATTCTTGATATTTTGATTGAGTGATGAGTTGGTGATTAAATGATGTCATGAATATGAAAATAAAAATTTGAATATGAGGTTGATGCGTGAAGATGGAAATTGTAGAAATTAATTGAAGTGCTGAAAAATTCATTTTTGAACAGTGTCTACTTTTCTGGTCATAACTTGGGTTCTGAAAATTATTTTTGAGTGTTTATTATTGGGTTGGAAAGTTAAGACATAGGGATTCAACTTTCATTTAGATAATTAGATCTCAATATTCCTGGAATCAGGTGTAAAATGGACTCAAATTTTGAACTAGAAATATGTCCAGTAAAATACTATGCATAATGGAATGAACGTAGTTTAGAGAAAAATTCATAATCTTTGCTAAAAAATTCATTTTAAAGTGATTCCAGTTGTAAATTAAAGATAAAGACTTATACATATATTTTGTTAGTTTATCACTTGTCCAAATTTCATCTAAAAATATATGAAAAATATTTGAAAATATAAGGCATAAGTGTTGTCCAGAATAGGATAGCTTGTATGTATGTATTGATTATAGAATTTTGTAATAGAAATATATAGTATTTGACTTTTCTTATAGTTATAATGATTAAATGAGCAAGTATGATGTTATAAAATATTTAATAGACATTAATGCATTTATGTGAAATTATATTAGTGTTACATATATAATTTATGTAAATAATAATAAAGGTAACAAATATAATTAAGCCCTATAACATCTAGTCGAGAACTAGAAATTAGGATAAGTTGGCATGCCAATAAAAAGGTAGAAATGTAGGAACTAGAAAATAATGTTGATATTTAATTTACATAGGCACTAAGAAATAGTGTTAAGTTTGAATTTATGTAAGCACAAAGAAATAATGTTGAATTTGAATTTACATAAGCCACAAAAATGTGCTAAGTTGTTATTGAAAATGTAGGTGTTAAATACCGAGTTATAAAATAATTAAGTAGGCACCGAGTATACTGCTGGAGAGTAAAAACCATGTATCAAGTGTTTAGTTTGGCTATCAAATAAATAGAAAAATAAATTGTAAATTTTTAAATTGATATTTTAAATAGTATATCTTGTATTGTTAAAGAATTTTAAGCATGCTAAATGAATGAAATGTTATAATTGATGAATTGTTTATTTTGTTTCTTGACGTAAATGGTATTGTTATTATTTGAATATTTTGGCATGTTTAGTAAATTAATTGTAGTTTCCAAATTTTATTTTAGAAATATTTATATAATTATTGGATAGTTGTCAAACGTACCACTAAGCTAGTAGCTTAGTGCGTGTATTTTACGCGCAAATAAATAGACATAGTTGTTGCATTAGGACGACTGAAGAAAAGGAAAACCCCAATATCAAATTGCTACATTTAAATTTTTTGTATATTTTGGAAATTGTATTGTAAAAATTAAATTTTAACAATTTCTTTTGATATAAATTTGTGGCATGTAGGATTTATAAGGAGTGAATTTTGTAATTTATATATTTGGTATTATTTGTAAATGTATTTCTAAATATTATGGTTTAATGAATGAGTTCTTTTAAATCAAAATATTTACATCACTAGTTACATATTTAAATGATATAAGAAAATAAAGTAATAAATATTCTGCTAATAATAAAACTCGATAATTGAAAAAAAAATTGTACAATAAATTGAGCATTGTTTTTTTTTTTTTTTACAAAAATGAGCTTAGTAGCACTTTCATACACTATTAACGATAAGTAGGGTAAGGAAGTGCTACATTTAGAGGTATCAGAGCCCAAATTAATTGATTCTTAAACAGTGTGTGTAAAATAGAAAGTGTGTCTCATGCATATGTATAAAATGCTGCAATGATTTGATTTGGGTCCCTTCTTTTGGTATATAGGTAGATATGGATTCGGGATTGGAACAAGATTTCTCGGAAGATGAACTGAGCCAATCTTTCAGACTCAGCCAATCTTGGACAACCTTCATCAATGAGAGATTTCGGATCGAGTGTAGTAACTCCACCGAGAGCAGAGGGACATGCTAATTTAGGACAATAACTTCTTATGGTGCAGATAGCTAATTTGTTACAATGGATAGCACAAGCAGTTCTATAACCATCTCCACCTGCTCCTCCACCTTAGCCAAAACCCTGGATTGATAAGTTGAGAAAATATAAGGACACAAATTTTATGGGAAGGAGAGAAGATGACCCAACAACATCAGAGTTTTGGATGCAATCGATGAAAAGGGTGTTTGAGGAACTCAAGTGTCCAAAGGAACAAAAATTCAGAGATGCAGTGTCCCTTCTAAAAGATCATGCCTATGACTGGTGGGAATCAATCTTATCAAAGCCCCAGACACCGAAACCACCTTCATGGAATTTCTTCAAGGTCGAATTTAGTAAGAAATATGTGCATAGAGTTTATATTAATGAGAAGAAAAGGGAGTTTCAAGACCTAAAGTAAGGAAGCATATCAGTGGCAGAATATGAGATGGATGGGCTTAATAATGATATGAGAAATATGGTTACCGCCCTTCAACTTGAGGATTTTGCTACACTAATATCCTCGGCCATCAGTGTGGAAAATGGTCAAAGAGAAAGAGGATAGAAGAGCGAGCCACCCTAGAGATCAACAATTAGCATGGTCTAGACATCAGGTAAAATGGGGTGGACAGTGCTTAGGTTTTCCAGTCACGAGGTTTTGGATCAACCTTTTCCGCTAGGCAAAGCCAATAGTTAAGGCCAGAAGGGTCTACAACTAGTGCACCAACTTTGGGTAATAGGAAATTCATATCTATCACATGTCAACATTGTGGAAGATCACATACAGGTGATTGTTGGTGGAATACTAAAGCATGCTTACGATGCAGATCTACTAAGCACAAACAAAATGATTTCTCGAGAGGAAGAGGTACAGTTGGTGTAGTATCAGTTCAGATTTAGAATGTCACTCGAGGTAGAGGCAGGGAACATGGATAGTCTAGAAGCAGTAGGGATTGGTCAGAGTGTTTCAGAATTAGTGAAGGTAGTCGAGCCCTAGCCTAAGCATATGCCATGAGAGCTCGTGAGGAGCAGGATGCCCCGAATGTCATTATTGGTAAATTTTCTCTTTATGACACTGATTTATTTGCACTGATAGATCCAAGTTCTACACATTCATATTTATGCATGTCACCACCTAGTCAGGGTAACATGGTAGCAGAGGAATTAAATTATGATATATTAGTGACAAATCCTTTGGGTCATGGAGTGAAAGTTAGTCGAGTTTATAAAAACAGTCCAATCAAAGCTCAGAATGTAGAATTCCCAGCTAACCTGATAGAGTTGCCATTTTGTGAGTTTGATGCAATTTTGGGGATGGATTGGTTAATTTAGCATAGGGCAGTGGTGGATTGTCAGCATAAGAGAGTGACTTTCAAGAATTCAGGGCAAAATGACGTGATTGTCTTAGGTGAGAATCCACCATACTTGACTAATGCCATTTCTGTGATGAAGGCATGTAAGCTTATCAAAAAGGGATGTGAAGCATTTTTGGCACATATTGTAGATACCATGAAAGGGAGTTTAGATCTCAGGGAGATTCCTACAGTATGTGAATATCCAGATATCTTCCCTGAGGACTTGCCAGGGTGCCATAGATGTTTTGCCAAGCACAGCCCCGATATTGATCACTCCCTACAAAATGGCACTTGCTGAACTAAAGGAATTAAAAGTGCAGTTGCAAGAGTTATTAGTGAAATGGTTTATCAGACCTAGTGTCTCACCTTGGAGTGCTCCGGTTTTATTTTTGAAAAAGAAGGATGATACCTTTTGTTTGTGTATTGATTATCGTTAGTTGAACAAGATGACAATTAAGAACAGATATCCCTTGTCGTGAATAGATAACTTGTTTGATCAATTGAAAGGAGCAGGGGTATTTTCTAAAATTGACCTTAGATTAGGTTATCACCAATTGAGAATAAGAGAAACATATGTTTCAAAAACAGTATTTAGGACTCGGTATGGTCATTATGAGTTCTTAGTAATGCCTTTTGGCCTGAAAAATGCCCTAATAGCATTTATGGATCTAATGAATATATTCTAATAAGGCCAGTTTGTGGTGGTGTTTATAGATGATATCCTGGTGTACTTTAGAAGCAGAGAAGAGCATGATCAACATCTTCTTATTGTCTTCTATACCTTGAGAGAGAATCAATTATATGCAAAGTTATCGAAATGTGCATTCTGGTTGGATGAAGTGGCCTTTTTAGGGCATATTGTCTTAGCCCATAGGATCAAAGTCGACTCCAGCAAGGTGGAGGCAATCCTCAACTGGAAACCGCCTCAGAATGTAACAGATGTGAGAAGTTTTCTTGGTTTGGCTAGTTATTATCGGAGGTTCATGAAAGAATTTTCAATGATAGCCTCACCACTAACAAAATTGCTTAGAAAGGAGAGCAAATTTGAGTGGATAGATCAGTGTCAAACCAGTTTTGATAAGTTGAAGAAAATGTTGACAGAGGCACCAGTGTTGACACACTCTACTGCGGGAAAAGATTATGTGGTATATAGTGATGCTTCCCTTAATGGTTTGGGTTGCGTGCTAATGCAAGAAGGAAAAATGATCACTTATGCTTCCAGACAACTGAAGCCTCATGAGAGAAATTATCTAACACATGATCTAGCAGCCATTGTATTTGCATTGAAATGATGGCGACACTACCTGCATGACGAGCAATGTTATATCTATACAGACCATAAAAGTCTGAAATATTTGCCTTCATAAAGAGAACTCAATTTAAAACAGAGACAATGACTATAATTAATCAAAGACTACAACTGAATCATTAATTATCAACCGGGTAAGGCTAATGTGGTAGCTAACGCTCTAAGTACAAAAACTCTACCAGGTAAACGTTAAAACTTAAATTTATTAAGTTAACAAGATTAAATAACAAAAAAATGTCATAATAAGTAATTTATATATTTTTTTGGCAGAATTGCGGATTTAACCCACATTAATTCAATAAGTAAAGGACAATCAGAAGCAAGACATGAAATTAAAGAAAATATTTGAAATGGTGAAAAATGGTGAAAAATCAGAATTTACTATTGAAGCAAATGGGAGTTAAAGGCATAAGGGCAGGTTATATGTGCCAAACATATCAAAATTGAAATACGATATTTTGAAAGAGGCTCACAATGTTATTTATGCAATGCACCCAGGAAGCAATAAATGTATCATGATTTGAAGGCATATTACTTGTGGCCATGAATGAAAAGAGATATCACAGAGTATACTGCAGCATCTTATCTATGTATGTAGATGTGAAAGACCAAGCAATCTTTTAGATCTATCTCTATAGATCTTTATCCCTAAAATATAGACTGCTTCTCCAAGGTCTTTCATAGAGAAATTCTTGGATAACCAAATTTTGACTGATTATAAGGCTGAGACATCATTTCCCATTAACAATATATCATCTACATATAACACAAGAAATACGATTGCACTCCGACTAACCTTCTTGTAAACACAAGGTTCATCCGGATTTTATAAGAAACCAAATTGTTTGATTGTCTCATCAAACTGAATATTCCAACTCCTAGATGCTTGCTTTAATCCATAAATGGATCTTTGAAGCTTACATACCTTTTTGTCATCTTTGGATATGAAACCTTCTGGCTGTGTCATGTACACATCTTCAGTCAAATTTCCATTAAGGAAAGTTGTTTTCACATCCATTTGCCATATCTCATAATCGTAATGAGTAGCAATGGCTAGGAGTATCCTTATGGATTTAAGCATAGCTACTGGGCTAAAAATTTCATCGTAGTCAATTCCTTGTTTTTGACGATAACTTTTAGCAACAAGTCTAGCTTTATAGGTAATCACATTACCATCCAAGTCAGTTTTCTTTTTGAAAAACCACTTGCACCCTATAGGCTTTATTCCTTCGGGTGGGTCAACCAAAGTCCATACTTGGTTTTCATACATGGAATCCATTTCTAACTTCATGGCTTGAAGCCATTTATCAGATTCTGAATATTCAGAACCTCTTCATAGGTTGTAGGCTCATCATTTTCTGTGAGCAATACGTCGTTCTGTTCACTAATGAGAAATCCATATCTCTCTGGAACAATACGTATCCTACTTGACCTATGAAGCTCTTGTGCTTTAGAAGGTTGAGTTGTTATATCATCTGTATGAGTAACAAGCTCGGGTTCAGGCAATTGATCAGAATCTGTTTGACATCTTGAACTTCCTCAAGTTTAATTTTGCTCCCACTATCTCCTTTTAGAAGGAATTCTCTCTCTAAAAAGACAGCATGTCTTGAAACAAAAACTTTTTGTTCCAAGGGGTGGTAAAATTGATATCCATATGATGTTTTTGGATATCCCACAAATAGACATCGGTCAGACTTAACTTCTAGCTTATCTAACATTGTCCGTTTCACATAAGTAGGACAACCCCAAATTCTCATGTAAGAAAATGTGG
This sequence comes from Triadica sebifera, assembly GCA_023653625.1. Lineage (NCBI taxonomy): Eukaryota > Viridiplantae > Streptophyta > Magnoliopsida > Malpighiales > Euphorbiaceae > Triadica > Triadica sebifera. The sequence continues at coordinate 13,559,748 of CM042909.1, forward strand.
GTCTTTTGTTATACCATGTCTCATATGGAGTAACATCAACTGACTTTGAAGGAACTCCATTTAATATATAAATGGCGGTCTCTAGTGCGTAATCCCAAAAGGATTTAGGCAATTCTGCAAAACTCATCATAGACCTTACCATGTCTAACAAGGTTTGGTTTCTTCTTTCAGCCACACCATTGTGTTGTGGCGTGTAAGGTGGAGTCCATTGAGATAAAATTCCATTATCCCTAAGATAATCTAGAAACTCTTGGCTCAAGTATTCACCTCCTCAATCTGATCAAAGTGTTTTAATACTTTTGCCAAGTTGCTTCTCTACTTCATTTCTAAATTCTTTGAACTTTTCAAAAGCTTCAGATTTGTATCGCATAAGATACACGTATCCATATCGTGAGTAGTCATCGATAAAAGTAATGAAGTATATGAAACCACCTCTAGCGTGTCTAGACATTGGACCACATACGTCTAAATGTATTAAGTCTAAAAGTCCATTAGCATGTTCACCCTTTCCCTTAAAGGGTAATTTAGTCATCTTGCCTAGTAAACAAGATTCACATGTGTCATATGATTCATAATCAAATGATCCCAAACTGCCACTTTTGTGTAGCTTAGCCATGCGTTTCTCATTTATATGACCAAGACAACAATGCCATAAATAAGATGATTTCAACATATCTTGTTTTTGCCTTTTATTATCATTGATGTTTAAAATTGGATTTGACATATCTAATATGTATATTCCATTGCATAATGCACCATTAGCATAAAGAATTCCACTTAACATAATAGAACAACAATTGTTACTAAAAGCTAAAAGGAAACTATCTTTATTTAGACTTGAAACAGAAATAATGTTTTTAGTCAAAGTAGGTACATAATAGCAATTCTCCAAATTTAATATAAGCCCACTATGGAGGGTCAATACATATGTTCCTATAACTAATGCAGAAACCCTTGCTCCATTTCCAACGCGTAGGTCTGACTCTCCCTTATTGAGTTGTCTATTGTTCCTTAGGCCCTGCATATCAGTGTATATGTGTGAGCCACAACCGGTATCTAATACCTATATATTATTATTAGAAACAATATTAATTTCAATGATAAAAATACCTGAAGTAGATGGGGCATCAGATGCCTTTTTCTTCAAGGACTCTAAGTAAGCCTTGCAATTTCTCTTCCAATGGTCATATTTGCCACAATGGAAGCATGTCCCTTTTGGAGCAATCTTCTTGGCCTTCTTCTTGGCCACGCCTCCTTTAGGCTTCATGGACTTCTTCTTCTTCTTCTTAAGGTTCTTCCTTTTAGAGCTTGAAGAGTCCACCAGCATCACAGCCTTATTGTCCTTCTTGATAGATGGCTCAGTTGTTTTAAGCAAGTTAATCAGCTCAAGAATAGTGGTAGAGATTTGGTTCATCCTATAGTTAAGCACAAAATGTGAATAACTATCAGACAAATCGGTTAGAATTAAGTCAATATGGTCCATCACAAATCCCAAGGTGGCCAACCTTTCAATATAGTCATTCATCTTCAATGCATATTGCACTGGAGATGTCCCCTCAACCATCTTAGTGCGGAAGAGCAACCTTGAAGTTTTGAACCTTTCGAAACGTGCTTGCTCATCAAAAAGCTCTCTTAAATGGTATACTATGGAATTAGCATCCATAGCCTCATGCTGCTTTTGTAACTCAGCCGACATAGTAGCAAGCATAATGCAGCTTGCCATCTCACTATCATGGAGATGTTTTTGATATGCCTTCTGATTATCTTTAGAAGCATTAGCAGTAGGGGGATTAGGGAGTGCCTCATCTAGGACATAGCCAATCTTTTCGGATTTGAGAACTATTCTCAGATTCCTTAGCCAATCCAAAAAATTGGGCCCAGTCAATTTATTTGATTCCATTAGCGATTGCAAATTCACACTTATCATGATAATGATTCTAGCAACCTAGATGTAAAATAGAACATGTTAGAATGTAGATAAAATGCATGTTTATTAGGTCTTTAATAAATCGCATTATGGCTCCCACTATTTTATTACGAATTCTTAGCCCTCACTATGAACCCGAGAGAACTTATATGGAAGTTCTCATAGTGGGTCGATATCCAACTAGCTAAGAATAACCTTGAGGCAATTCAACAAGCTATCCTTAGTTTGGTTGGTAGGTATCTAATCCATACCAATTGCATTATTCATGCAACTATTGAATCTTGTGTTATCAACTTATTGATGTGTGGACATACATTGGGCTATCGACTCTTGATATGTGTACATCTCATGTATACAACCCAACTTGACCTCCAATACACATTAACCTTGGCGCAAATCCAACAAGTTAATAATATCAGTTAAGTCTAACCCATTAATCGTGAAATCTAATTTCAATGGATTGAACATATTCTTATAGAGTGAGCTTGAGTCAACTCAATAACCCTAACTCTAGAAGAACTCTGGTTCTCCCCATATTAATGGAAGGCGTAAGACTTGATTGTTTATTTAGTGAGGGATTTCTTTGTTAAGTCTCATCAAGTTATTATTTCATACTTTTATATATCATACATTCATAACATTGATATATAAAGATAGTTACATTAACTATATGGCACGATTATGGACATACTAAAGTCAATTTCTTGAGCCAAAGAGAAATTGACTAGGTCTTACCTAGGTATATGCATGAATTTACAACCCAAAATAGAAATCAAATTCTCATTTCTAAGTCTTCTTGTTTATAGTACCATCTCCTTTGCTTCTTACTCCTTTGTATCTTCATTCTATCCTAATCTTATGTAATCTAATTACATATTTCAAATTATAGAAAATCTCAATTTATATTTGAAATGAGTAAGATGAGAAGAGAAATACATAAGAAAGAAAAAGAGGTAGGGACACGCAGACCCTATTTACCATAAAACAAAATAATTTCATGCATGCTCAATCATATTGGAACTAAGTCCATAATCATCCATCATGCCTTTTCATACACCTCTAACATGCATTCTCTAATGCACAAAATAAAATTGACAATTTTGAATTTCAATTTGTAAATCGATTCAACACTTGAATCAAAATTGTCTATATGTGTTTTTTCGGTTAATTTAATTTTGTATGTCATTTTAAAGTAGAATTTAATATTTAATCAAATTAAATTAAATTCCATATTTTCAGAAATAATTCAAAATTAATTCTCCTTAAAATCAGAATATTATGATGTTAAAATTAAACAATTTAATTTTAATATACATACCAATTTATAGTCATACTAGAATTACAATTGCACAACTTAAATTAATTCAAAATTAATTTCCAAAAATTCTAAAAATTTTCAGAACATCAAATCATCATTATGATTATCTTTAGGTTAGCTCAAGTTTATCAAAATATTTTTGGCACAAGCCAAAATTACTAAGACAAATGAACCAACACACTTAGACGCTCAAAATGACTAATTCGATATCTAAAATTTTTAAAATTTCAAATGCTTGCAAAATAATTTTTGCATACATCTAACATCAAAATAATATATTTTTAATCACATAAAAATTATTTCAATGTGCTGAAAATAAAATAAACACATACAAAATAATCAAACAAAATAATCCCACCGGATATGCTAAAACTGTCCCATTTTTGTGTTTGTTTGAAAAATTAATTAAAATTATTTTTAATTAATTATTGGATACTTCTAGAGACATAAATATAATCTCAATATGTCTAAATAATTTTTTATAATTAAATTACAAGAAAAATGTAATCATCCCCATCAATTAAGTCAAACAACAACACATGTTCATAAACAAAGCAATTTTAGGCATTTTTGAAATAAATCCGAAATTAATTATTTGAATCACATTCAAATCAGTTTTCAATCAAAATAATCATTCTTAATCATCCCATGATCAGATTAAAGAAACAAAAATGTGTAAATTATATTGTACAAATTAATTTCAATTTTTTAAAAACTATTGATCCAAAATCATCAAAAACATGCAATCTCATTGTACTTTCAATTAAAATTAATTTTAATGGATACAAGGAGTCTTTGATACCAATGTTGGGTTTTTAAGAATGAATCATATTCATAAACGCAGCGAAAAATAAATTTTTTCAAAACCCAAAACAAAAGATCATACTTGTACCATTAAAACTAATTTATATAAATGTAAATGTTAAAATTATACCTTGTAATTTTTATTTGTTCTTCAAATTTTCACTTTGTTGGGTTGTAGCAAATCACAACAATCTACACCAGGATGCCTCTAATGATAATTCACGCGAAAAATGAAGAAGAAACTATCAAGAGAAATGGTTTGAACAAATTCAAAGTGTTAGCTTTGAAAGTGTTCTTGAGAGAATTTTTGTTATCTTAAAAATATTTTTTTCACAAAAGATATTTTCATGTCTACATTCTACCATTTGATATCTTTTCTATTTGAATCAAATTCAAAAATAAGATGAAAAGTCAAAAATAGAGAAAATAGAAACAAATGAATAGTAATTGGTCATAATTTGCCTAATTAAGGCAAAAAACAACCGTTGGCCAATGGATGGGAAGCTATAGGCGCCATGCTGCGGGGAAGCCTAGTTGGCCCGCAAGGCAGGGCAGTAGCCTGCCTAGCCCACGCGGGCCCGTGACACTCCCGAATGATTTTTTCGTGTAATCTCATCGCGATCCATCCTAAAATAATTCTCTCATATTTTGAATTCTATCTAAGACCATTTTACTCATTCTCCATATCTTCAATGCGTGTGACCCATCAGGTTCTCGATTATGTTGGCCACTTAAATTAACAATTAATTTAAGTAGGTTATGAGCGGTATCTAGCAACACATTATGACCCTCAATTGACCAAAAAGTCAGTGGTTTGACTACGAACCTTTCCATAGACAATTTCTGTGCAATTATTCCTTTCACCATTCTATACCCCACTTGGTTCAGAGTATGGACATGTGTCAACTCCCAGTAGACTGACTATGTCACATCTAGTCCAAGTAATATTAGTTCTTGTCCATGAGGCTCATTACTCTATTAGATATGTCATTGAAGACTATTTTTATGATATTTCCACTCCGGCCAGAGATTCCTGAGTAATGACCATGACAAGAGGCCATGGGTATACACTCATTCTATCAAGAGTGGTGAATCCTTTATTGGTTACCCAATTACCTTATAATACCTCAAGTTGTATCCAATCACCACCCTATGAGCTACCTCTCTGAGGCAACAAGGAATAGTGTCAAAATACAGAATCAATATTCAAGTTATCCTTGAGTACCTAAAGTCTAAAGATACTTGCACCATTGCTATAATGAGACTATCATTGACATTTGAATAGATTATCCATATGATTGTCTCATAGTTGATCATCCAAGGTACTTAGCTATACTTAGCAAGCATCCACATGTTAACTCTAAATATCTCATGTTTATAAATTATGAGATCTACTACTCGATCCAATCAATGAGTGTAATATGTGCTAATTTGTCTGGATTAATAATGTCCCGTCTCATCAATCCTATGACTAGGGATAATTTTGATACTAACATAATTTACACATGATAAGAATCTCAATATCATGATCTCATCATGATTTCCTTCATGTTATGTTATGTATCAAGGACTTCATTAATTGATTTAAGATCACTTATTAATTCATATATCAAATGAACATCAAATTAATGAAAAAGTCTTTTATTAATCAAATAAATTTGTATAATAAGTGCTAAAGGTGATTGCCTTTAGAGCACTCCTCTAACACGGGGTACTTGAATGCATAGGTCCTGTGGCGTAAAAATTAGATGTACCACCAAAGTTATACAAGATTCACAATGTATTTCATGTGTCCATATTGAGAAGATATTGATCGGATCCATCCCATATCATATCAGCAGAACCTATAGAGATACAATCAAATCTAACTTATGAAAAGGAGCCAGTGGAAATTCTAGCTCGATAAATGAATGATCTACAGAACAAGAAGGTACAATTGGTGAAGGTTTTGTGGAAAAATCATAATTCGGAAGAGGCGACTTAGGAAAATGAAGAGGTGATGAAGGCTCAATATCCATAATTATTCCACTCCAATTAAAAAGGTAAATTTTGAGGGCAAAATTTTTTTTAGGAGGGGAAAATTGTAATGCCCGATAATTTAGGTCATAGTAGCGATTGACCGAAATCCAGCGCATCGAACCGATCAGGGTCTAAATTCATACATGAAAGAAAAAATTAAAATGATAATAAAATATGAGAAAAATATTCTGGATATTATTAATTGAGAATTTTGAAGTTCGGAATTAAAATTTAGAAAAAAATAATTTTTCATTGAACGAAATTGGAATTTACAGTATTTTTGACACAAATATTTTAAGAAAGTATAAAAATGAAATATTCTCTATCTAAGGAAAAAAATATTCCTTAGATTAAAATAAAGTAAGAGTGATTTAAATTAATGGTTCAATAAGGGACAAGATTATCTATTAATTCTAACCACTCACCTAATCCAACTATAAAAGTCAATTTTCACCTTTTTTCCTTTATTCTTCTTCTTCCTCATCTTAAACAAACCAAAAACTCTTTCTTCTCTTTTGTTGCCGTGACATACATCTCATCTTATTCTATTTTTTTCTTCAATCAAAGCTAAGGTTATATGGAAAAAGGGTTGGATTAGTAAGATCAACAAGAAGGTGAAGCAAAGTGAGCAAAACTAAGGAAGAGGAAAAAAGAAAGGAAGAGAAAAAAAGAAGGAAAATTTTGGTTATTTTTGAAGATCTACAAAGGTGATGTTAGATTTTTCATCTTCTCACTTTTATTATTTTTTTCTTTGATTTTGGGGTTATTTGCCATTAAAGTTGGTAATTTGAGGTGATTATTATGTTATAAAATATTTAATGGAGATTAATACATTTATGTGAAATTATATTAGTGTTACATACATAATTTATGTAAATAATAATAAATGTAATATATATAATTAAGCCCTAAAACATCTAGTTACAAACTAGAAATTAGGTTAAGTTAACATGCCAATAAAATAATAGAAATGTAGACACTAGAAAATAGTGTTAAAATTTAATTTACGTAGATTTTAAGAAATAGTGCTAAGTTTGAATTTACATAGGCACTAGAAAATAGTGTTGAGTTCGAATTTACATAGGCACCAAAAATGTGCTAAGTTATTATTGAAAACGTATGAGTTAAACGTCGAATTATAAAATAATTAAGTAGATGCTGAGTATACTATCGGAGAGCAGAAACCCTGTATTCAGTGTTTAATTCTGATCTAAGATGTTGCAGGGTATTAAATAAATAGAAAAATAAATTGTAAATTATTAAATTGATATTTTAAATAGTATGTCTTGTATTATTAAAGAATTTCAAGCATGCTAAATGATTGAAATGTTAAAATTGATGAAGTATTTATTTTTGCTTGACGTAAATGGTATTATTATTATTTGAATGTTTTGGCATGCTTAGTAAATTAATTGTAGTTTCTAAAATTTTATTTTATAAATATTTATATATTTATTGGATAGTTGTCAAATGTATCAATAATCTAGTAGCTTAGCATGTATATTTTCACGTGCTGATAAATATACGTAGTTGTTGCATTAAGACGTCCTAAGAAAAGGGGAATCTCAAAATCAAATTGCAGCAGTTTATTTTTTTTTTGTATATTTTGGAAATTGTACTATAAAAATTAAATTTTAAAAATTTCTTTTGAAGTAAATTTGTGGCATGTAAAATTTATAAGAAGTAAATTTTGCAATTTATATATTTGGTATTATTTTTTAATTTATTTTTAAATATTATGGTTTAATGAATGAGTTTTTTTTAAATCAAAATATTTACATCACTAGTTATATATTTAAATGATATAAAAAAAATAAAGTACTAAATATTCCGCTAATAATAAAACTCGAAAATTGAAAAAAATTATACAATAAATTGAGCATTGTTTTTTTATTACAAAAATGAGCTTATTAGCACTTTCATACACTATTAATGACTAGTAGGGTAAGGGAGCGTTACAGGCCCGCTAGCCAGACAAGTTGTTGGCCTGCATATTTTTGGATCAATAGGTTTTAAAAATTGGAATTAATTTGAAACTTTTATTTTACATATTTTTCTTTTTTTTATCCAATCATGAGATGACTAAGGACGGCCATGTTGATTGAAAAATATTTTGAATGTAATTTAAATAATTAATTTTAGATTTATTACAAAAATGATGAAAATTGTATTGTTTATGAACATGTATTGTTGTTTGGATTAATTGATGAGATTGTTTATATTTTTTTGTAATTTGATTGTTGAAAAATTATTTATACATATTGAAAATTTGTTTAACCATTTAGAAGTATCCAATAATTAATTAAAAATTTTAAATTAATTTTTTAAATAAACACAAAAATATGACTATTTTGAGAAACCCCGTGAGACTGTTTTTTATTATCTTTTGTTTGTATTTATTTTATTTTCAGCACCTTAAAATAATTTTTATGTCATTAAAAATATGTTATTTTGATGTTAGATGTATGCCAAAATTATTTTGCTTGAATTTAAAATTTTAAAAAAATCTAGATATTGAATGAGTCGTTTTGAGCGTCTAAATGTGTTAGTTCGTTTGTTTTAGTAATTTTGGCTTGTACCAAAAATATTTTGATGAACTTGACTTGACCTAAAGATACTTAAAATGATGGTTTGAAGTTCTAAAAATTTTTGGAATTTTTTGAAATTAATTTCAAATTAATTTAAGTTGAACAATGATAATTCTAGTATGACTAGAAATTGGTATGTGTATTAAAAGTAAATTATTTAATTATGACATCATAATAATTTGATTTTAAGGTAAATTAATTTTTAGTTAATTATGAAAATATGGAATTTAATTTAATTTTATTAAATATTAAATTCAACATTGAAATGATATACAAAATTAAATTAACCGAAACAACACAAGTAAACAATTTTGGTTCAAATATTGAATCGATTTTCAAATTGAAATCCAAAATTGTCATTATTTAATTTTATTTTATGAATTAGAGAATACATGTTAGGAGTGCATGGAATGACATGATGGATGATTATGGACTTAGGCCAAATGTGATTAAGTATGCATGAAATTATTTTATTTTATGGTAAATAGGGCTTGCATATTTTTACCTCTATTTCTTTCTTGTGTATTTCTCTTCTCATCTTACTCCCCTCAAATGTAAATTGAGATTTTCTATATTTTAAAATATTTAATTAGATTACATAGGATTAAGATAGAATGGAGATACAAAGAAGCAAGAAGCCAAAGAGGTGGTGATACAACAAGAAGACTTAGAAATAGGAATTTGATTTCTATTTGAGGTCGTAAATTCATGTATATACCTAGGTAAGACCTAGTCAATCTCTTTTTGGTTCAAGAGATTGACTTTAGTTTGTCTATAATAATGTCATATAGTTAATGTAATTATCTTTATATATCCATGTGATAAATGTATGACATATAAAAGCATGCAATAATAATATGATAAGACTTAACAAAGAAATCTCTCGCTAAATAAACAATTAAGTCTTACGTTTTCTATTAATGTGGGGAGAACTAGAGTTCTTCTAGAGTTAGGGTTGTTGAGTTGTCTCAAGCTCGCTTTATAAGAATATATTCAAACCATTGAAATTAGATTTCAGGATTAATAGGTTGAACTTAACTGATATCATTAGTTTGTTGGATTTTCACCAAGGTTAATGTGTATTGGAAACAAAGTTGGGTTAGTGTACATGAGATGTACATATATTAAGAGTTGATAACCCAATGTATGTGCATACATCAATTAGTTGATAACACAAGATTCGATAGTTGCATGAATAATGCAATTGATATGAATTAGATACCTACTAACCAAACTAAGGATAACTTGTTAAGTTGCCTCAAGGTTATTCTTAGCTAGTTGGATATCGACCCACTAGGAGAACTTCCTTATAGGTTCTTTCGGGTTCATAATGAGGGCTATGGATCCATAACAAAATAGTGGGATCATAATGCAATTTATTAAAGACCAAATAAACATGTGTTTCTATATATATTCTAACATGCTTTATTTTACATCTAGGTTGCTAGAATCATCATCATGTCGATGAGTGTGAATTTGCATTCACTAATTGAGTCAAATAAGTTGACTAGGCCTAACTTTTTGAATTGACTAAGGAATTTGAGAATAGTTCCCAAATTCAAAAAATTGGCTATGTCCTAGATGAGGCACTCCCCAATCTCTTTGCTGCTAATACTTATGAAGATGTTCAGAAGGCATATCAAAAACATTTCGATGATAGTGAGATGGAAAGTTGTATTATGCTTGCCACTATGTCAACTGAATTGCAAAAGCAGCATAAGGCTATGAATGTTAATTCCATAATCTACCATCTAAGGAGGCTTTTTGATGAGCAAGCACATTCCGAAAGGTTCGAAACTTTAAGGTTGCTCTTCCGCACTAAGATGGTTGAAGGGACATCTCTAGTTCAATATGCACTAAAGATGAATGACTATATTGAGAGGTTGACCACATTGAGATTTGTGATGGACCATAAATTAAGTATTGACTTAATTCTAACTGGTTTGTCCTATAGTTTTTCACATTTTGTACTTATGTATTGACCCTCTCTAGTGAGTTTATGTTAATTTTAGATAATTGTTATTATGTACATGCTTTAACTAAAAATATTTTTTTGTTTCTGTTTAAATAAACATGGTTTCCATTTAGATTTTAGTAACGATTGTTGTTCTATTATGTTGAATGGTATATATATATATATATATATATATATATATATATATTAGATGTTTCAAATCTAATTTTAAACATCAATGATAATAAAAGGCAAAAATAAGATATGTTGAAATTATCTTACTTATGACATTGTTGCCTGGGTCATATAAGTCATGGCTAAGTTACATAACAGTGGTAGTTTTGGGTTATTTGATTATGAATTATATGACACATGTGAATCATACTTATTAGACAAGATGACTAAATTACCCTTTAAGAGAAATGGTGAACGAGCTAATTAACTTTTAGACTTAATACATTCGAATGTATATAGTCCAATGTCCACACACGCCAGAGGTGGTTTCATCTATTTCATTACTTTTATCAATGACTACTCACGATTTGGGTACATGTATCTTATGAGATACAAATCTTGGATTATTTAGGTATAAACACAATTACACAAAAAGGAATCTCATCATCATGATCTCATCATAAATTCCTTCATGATGTGTTACATACCAATGACTTCATTAAATGGTTTAAGGTCTATATCAATTCATATACAATGAATACCATATAATAAAAATGTCTTTTATAAATAATAAATAAGTACATTAAGTGCCTAAAGTGATTTGTATATTAAGTATTAAAACTCAAAATGAATGAGGTATTATGTGGATATGTATTTATATATGACGATATGGTCAAGCACCCATGTATGGTTATAAATATTAATGTTATGTTAATATGTGAATGCATGGTAGAGTTTTAATACTTAATATATCATTAAGCTTTCAAAACCTTAGCATGTGAGTTTTTCTGCATACAAATTTGGAGACAATAGATAGTTGAGTTGATTCAAAGAGAAGACCAAGTCAATTAGAGTTAACCTAAGTTGAATCTATTCATTTATTTCATTCATTTGTTATTCATCATAATATGGGATAGTGACATATATTTAGAACATATTTTAATAAAGACATATAATTAAGTTTATTTATTATTAATAATGATGAATTTTGTAATTAGGACGGGATGTTGTCCAAAATAGTTATTAATTATGTTTATGGTTAGTATTCAGATGCAAACGAGTATTTTTGTAGTAAATAAGACATGGCTATTATAAAAATGCATATTATATAGATACAATGATATAAGTTATAATTTTTTTTTAATTCAGAGCATGATTACATAGATTCAGTCATGTGATATTTGTCTGTATAGTGGGATTGCTCTGATGTATAAATGGTGTTACTCATTTTAAGTGATTTATTACCAGAAATTTAACATTTAGCGACAGATAAAATTCATCGCTAATGGCAAAAAAATCGCTAATCTAACTTAGCGATAAAAGTTTTCATTGCAGTTTTACTCTTCACAAAACCTATAGCGATAGATGTTAAATCTATCACTAACATTAGCAACAGAATTATCAGTCAATAAAATATGGTCATAACAGTTAGTGAGGCAACAAATCAGCAATGTATTTGTGATGAAAAGTCCATCATTAATTGACTTATTTCATTTAGTGACAAATTAGTTTTCCATCGTTAATTACCTAAAGGTAGTGAGGGATTTCTAGTCCATCACTACATTTAGTGGAATGCTCTAGGTTTTATTTTTTTTAAATTACAATAATTTTGTAATTTAATTTATTTTTTTTTAATTTTAAATTTTAATTGAATGCAATATAAATCATTAAATAAATAATAAAATATTTTAAAAGTTAATATTTAAATTTATGTTTCATATCCTAATAAATATCAGATAATTAAAAGTTCTACAGTATTATTAATTGTCTCAAATTTGATTCGTATGGCTCATCGGATCATTCCACTAGCTGTGAAGTAGTCTTTTTAAGGGTCTACACTTGATCCTACAATACAAATTCAACAAATAAAAGTATAAATTATATGAGATTAATCGAAAAGGTGAATTGATGAATTTTTTCATAGGAATAATTTATGAGTTTGGTAAACACTTATTGCAATAGTTTTAAATTGTGACAACAGACTTCTTCCTCAATCATGTTTTTCCTAAAAAATTTTGTTCTTAGAAATTGATGGGCTAGTCCTACCATGGTCCATAAAAAAACTTTCCATTTAAATTTCTTTAATGGCTACCTAAAATTGAGAGAAGCATAAAAAATCAGTGGTAATATTTTGTGGATAATATCCATTGAACACTAACATTGATATGCAAGCTCTTTGAAGAACATAATCTAATCTACCATATAAAATCCATAAGCATGATATTGGTTTAAAAGAAATTTTAAAAAGAATTCTAGAATAATCTGCAAAGTCAAGTCAAAAAATAATAGGAGATCTTTCAAGCCTAACTTATAAAGCAAACTACAAATATTACAACAAAAGCAAAATCTAGAAAAGAACAGAAGAGAAGCTAAAATGTGACAATAGTTTGTTTGTTCCAGTTTAATTTGAGGTTCTAGGTCTATAATTATTTTTGGTAGAATAATTATGTATGCTCAATAAATCATAAATGGTATTCTAATATCAAACATTAATCCAATAGGGTTCATATATAATGAATGCAAGCACAAATTAAAATAAAATCGCACAAGCAAGATAACAAATAAAAAGAATGCATAAATATTTAAATAAAATACTCTGCACAATGCAAAACAAAGAGATTAATAATTAAAGATAAATCATGTAATGTCATTGTCCTAAGGTAAAAACATATTTAATTATATTTTATAACCCCTTTTAAGATCAAAATCTCCCTTTAACAATAATTATTATTGAAAAATATGAATTTGATATAATCAGCCAAAAATGATCTAATTAAAACTATCACAATCATATCATAATTTAGGAAAATGAATTTTATATTATTAAAACAAAAAAATGGGGTTTCACAAGATTATAATGATCTAAAATGAGATTTTGAATTGAAAATTGCTATCCTTAGAACTTACTACAAGTTCATTACACCAAATTACAACAATTCCTTTATGAAAAATACCAAAATAATGAAGAATCGCCCTTGATTGCTAATATTGATTGTTGATTGATAATGAGGAGAGAAAGGGGCTTATTTATAGTTTCCAAAATGGAGTGGTGGGCATTCGAAGAATACTTTAAAGCTTATATGATATCCTTAGATGGGTAGATATCAAATTGGAAGCCTCTGGAGGCTTATCAAATTGAATTCAACTATTTTTATCTGTATCTGAAACTTGTGAGCATCGTGTGGTGGTAGTAAGCTGTTGTGCAGTTGTCGAGGATTGCAGCACAATGGTCCTACAACCATGGGCCACACACACGCAATTTCAGGCAATTTGGGCTCAGTTCGTCTGTTTAGGCTTAATAAAAAAATAGGCTTAATATGATCCCGTTTCCATATTTTTAAGTCCAAACTATCATTTTAAAGCTGAGAGAATGATTTTTAAGCCTAAAGAGTGATTCTTGATTTTTTTTTTGACACTTTCCACCAATAAGTATTATTTTCGGACCAATATTTTGGCTATCATTATAGAGTAAGTATGCAAAAATCACGATATGTAAATTTCAATGCTTACACTTTTAGTTTTTAAAAATATAGTTATATATTACTTCATTTATCTCAAAATATTAGTTTTTTTATGTGGCACTATAATTAAGGAAATTATTAATAATCTAACTTATTAACTATAATACACTTTATTTCACAAATGTTTCACATAATATAAATCTCTAATCTATATTTATTGGTGAAGTATTTATTTTGATAAAAAAGTAGACTTGAAAAAATTGAAAGTTATTTTGTTTTCACAAGATGGACAATCATCTTGAAACAAATTTTTTTTCCAAAAGTAACTAACATTTTGAGATGGGGAGAGTAATAATCTATTATGTTTCTATTTAATTTGCCTTATTATCAACAAATATGAGTTTTATCTTAATTTTTCAATAATATTTCTGATTAATATAGAGTTACATTAGGTAAAATATGTATTTTTTAAAAATATATTTGCTATATTTTCTTAATTCTTATAAAATAAAAATAAATCTATCAAATTAGGTCAATTTTTTTTGGTCAATTTAAGAATTACTTAAATAATCAGTTTTATATGTCGTTCAATTAGAGGAAAATACACTTAAAAATCGAAATCAGATGGACTCTGCTATGCCTAAATGAAATCATACTGTAATTATATGAATGGACATTAAAATTAAAACTATGAATATAAAAGTAGAATCCGTGGCTTTATCCAAAACTTAAAAACGAAAAAGTACAAAAAGACAAAACTATGTTGAGGGGAAGGCATTTAAAACACACACCCCCAGAGAGCTGCAAGTCACGACCAAACAGGTGGTGATGTCAAATGCCCATATCAAATTCATCACTCTAATTTTCTTCTAATCTTCGATTGATGGTTCATTATAAATAGATAGAGACTCCCACACCCAAAAATGGCCGCCGTTGTAGTGTCCTTCGCTAGTTCCCTTTCTTCACTTCATTTTCGATCTTCTTCTTCCTTTTCTTCTTCTGCCTTATTTTTCACCAATTTTAGGTCAACCCCTGTTCTTAGATTCTCTTTTGCAGTCGCACCCTTGTGTTATCGGAGAGGCGGAGGGAAGCTAATGGCTCACTCTTTAGCTCGTGCTACTCTCGGTCTTACTCATCCTAACGCCATTGAAATCCCCAAGGTCCTTCTTTTACCTCTAAAATAAATGAACCCACATTTTTTTGGTGATTCTTTTTGTTTCGGCATTGAAGATTGATTCTTTTGATTGCCCACTTTAATAATGAGTTATCTTTTTTACCGTTTTTTGAAAAGTTAATTGTAGATTCGAATATGTATTTCGCCATCTTTTTAATGTAGGTTAATGGGTTTTCTAGGCCTTGAGTGATTAGTATTGGTTGAAGATCAGTGTGTTGTTAATTTTTGTTTTATAACATCTAAGTTTTATTTTTTTGACTTGATTGGTTGTTGCTTTCAGTTTCACTCGATTTTGCTTTGTCATATGGTTTTGACCGTATAGATATGAACAATTTCAAGTGTGTATGATTTAGCTTTTTTGGGTTATGGTTGAATTTGATTTTGTCTATGGTATTTTCATGTTGATTTGCCTGCTGTTGGCCTCCTCACAAATGGAATTTGTGAAATTGCTTTTATTTTAAATACTAAAATGTATTATCTGTTTGACTTAATGGTCAACAGATCTCTTTTGCTGCGAAAGATATTGATGTCGTTGAATGGAAAGGAGATGTACTTGCTGTCGGTGTCACTGAGAAAGACATGGCCAAGGATGAGAGCACGAAGTTTGAGAACTCACTATTAAAGAAGCTAGATACCCACTTGGGTGGTCTCTTAAGTGAAGCCTCTTCTGAGGAGGATTTCACTGGAAAAGCTGGTCAATCATTGGTACTTCGACTTCCAGGTCTTGGTTCTAAAAGGGTTGGCTTAATTGGGCTTGGACAGTCTGCTTCAACCACTTTGCCTTTTCGCAATTTTGGTGAGGCCATTGCTGCAACTGCAAAGGCTACTCAATCCAGCAATGTAGGCATAGTGCTTGCCTCATCAGAAAGTATTGCAAATGAATCAAAGCTTAATACCGCAACAGCAATAGCATCTGGTACTTATTTGGCATTATAATTATTATATGATGAACGGATTTGTTAGAAAATATCAGAGTTATTTATTGTGGAATGGTCTGAATTGTTTAGGGACTGTGCTGGGGATATATGAAGATAATAGGTTCAAGTCAGATTCAAAGAAATCAGTTCTTAAATCTGTTGATATTCTTGGTCTTGGAACTGGACCGGAACTAGAGAAGAAGCTCAAGTATGCTGAGGATGTTTCTTCTGCTGTAATTTTTGGAAAAGAGCTTGTGAATTCACCAGCCAATGTACTCACCCCTGGTTAGTAGTAGTTCACTTTTCTTTGTAATTCTAGTGCATTGTGCTCCATTAGAAATAGGATTTTAATTTATGTGTCTTAGTGAACATAATATCTGTTCCTATATTAATATATTCATAGTTCGGCACATAGATGTTTTCATATGTGTTGCGATGTGGTAATTTCTTATGTTTATCTGTGGTGAAATGCTTCTATGGTTTAGCTGTACTGGCAGAAGAAGCTTCAAAGATTGCTTCCACATATAGCAGTGTTTTCTCTGCTACCATCCTGAATGCAGAGCAATGCAAAGAATTGAAAATGGGGTCCTATCTGGGTGTTGCAGCAGCATCTTCAAATCTCCCTCACTTCATCCATTTGCAATATAAGCCGCTAGGTGGACCTGTTAAAGCGAAGTTGGCCTTAGTTGGAAAAGGACTGACTTTTGACAGGTGAAAATATATTTGAAAGATGGATAGATTTGTGGTTTATTTTAGTGTTAAATGTGTCCTTTGAACATGGGTGCTTCAGCTCTTGCTATTTGCATTCCATATTGCTGTATAACATTAGTGCTTTGATGCATTCGCTTCCCTGTTCCAATGGCTTTCCCTGCAGTTTTCAAGTGTATGAAACATTAATACTTTTATTGATGCTTTCAATTTTATCATCTGTGTATTTGGAGGTCCTTGACTATTTTATCTTTCTTCTGTTTCCAGCGGTGGCTATAATATCAAGACAGGACCTGGTTGTTCAATTGAGCTCATGAAATTTGATATGGGAGGTTCAGCAGCAGTTCTAGGAGCGGCAAAAGCCATTGGTCAAATTAAACCTCCTGGAGTAGAGGTAAACTATTTGCTCCTTTGTCTTCTTGTTAATCATTGTTCCAATTTCTTTTGGTGGTAATCTATTCGAGTATTGTTTTATTTTATATCCTTAATTTTCCCCCATTTCATGGACACTTAGATCTAGTGGTAGGATGGATTTAGAGTTGATAGCAAGAGGCCTACTATATTGGTGGGAAAGAGAAAGAAATGATATATATATATATATATATATATATATATATATATATATCAAAATTCATTTTCATCTTTTGTTTTTCTAATATTGCTGTAATAATCTTTAATATTAGTGCTAGATTGTGAATTTCGAAAACTGGCCATGGCTAGATCCTGAAATGTAAAAAGTACCCTTTGCACCCCCACATGTACTTTTTCTTAATAAAGGAAGTAGTTTCCTTATCTGGGAAGATTGACTATGAATTCTGTATTTTTCAGGTTCATTTCATCGTTGCAGCTTGTGAGAATATGATTAGTGGAACAGGTATGAGGCCTGGAGACATAGTCACTGCCTCTAATGGAAAGACTATTGAGGTATATTTTTGTTATCATTGGACAAAAGAAAAAAAAAAAAAGAAAACATCAAATCATGGGCTTCATTATTTGATCCTGTTGTTATATGAACTAGACATGCATTTAGGAGTTTCAAAAATTGTCTTTTAAGATTATTGGAAATGATCATCTTATTTGTTCTTTAAATTACTTACATCTTGCACTTTGTATTACTTCTTGTAGTCCTTAGTTGATAGGTTTATAAATCCATTGTTTACTTGACAGATTAGACTTATCTGTTATTAGTTACAATAATGGAATGATTGTTTCAGTTCTGATTTCTTGTCCTCTTGAAGATTTATTCTTCTAGGTTATTCGCCTGTTCTTTATAGGGTTATTCTAATAGGATAAGCTCCTTCCTATATTGTTTCTGCTATGTAGTTATTTTTATTTTATATTTTACAAGGTGATGCAGTAGAAGAATAGAGTAGATGATTAAAGATTCGAACAAGAAAAATAATTAGGGTTAACAACCACTAAGTTATTAATAAAATAGAAATACTAAAGAAACACAATAAATAAAACTCTTTGCTGATGTCCCTATTTATACTAGTTGGAGTAAATCCTAGTCCTAAAGTAAAAAGGTAACGATTAAAGGAATAAAAGACTAATAAAAGGAAATTCATAAACAAGAAATCATAAAGCCTAAAGAAAACATAAAGCCTAAAGTATTAAGGAGAACTAAATTATTGTCCTAATCTGAATCTGAACTATAATCCAGGGCTGAATAGGATTTGAATGTTCCTACATTAATCTCCTCAGGTCAAAAAAAATACTTTGCTCTAACGAGTAAGCCTTAACAAATTCCTCATAGATGGCTCGATCGATTCGTTTCAGTTCATCTTCTGTAATCCATGTGCTTTGATTTGCTGGTTTGCCTAGCCATTTCACCAAGATTCACCCATAGGAATTGCCACGTCTAGATTGAACCTCTTTGGCATCTAAAACTTCTTGAATCACATCAGCTTTTGCAATTGGCAACTGTGAGACTTGAGCTTCAATGGAAGGTGGAGTACTAACAAGCCCCTCAAAAGGATACAAGTCTGAAACATTAAAGATTGGGCCGATTTGCAATTCAGGTGGTAACTCAATTAAGTAAGCATTTGATCCTAGCTTCGTTAACACCTTACAAGGCCCAAACTTCCTAGACTTGAGCTTGTGATAAGTACCCTTGGGAAATCTTTCTTGTCATAAATGAACAAGTACTTGATCACCTTCCTCAAATTCTTGCCCATGTTGATGTTGATTAGCAGTAGAAGAATATGCTGCATTGCTGCCCTTAAAGCAATTTTTACTCCTCCATGGATCCTTTGTATGTGATAAGCAAATGCTTCCCCTTCGTCACGCACCCTAACTTCTTGTGGCAAAGGCACCAAATCAAGTACATGTTTAGGTTTTAACCCATAAGCAGCCTCAAAAGATGTCTTTTTTTTTTTTTTTTTATGTTTCAATTAACAGAATTGTTATAAGCAAATTTAGCCTGAGGTATGACTAAATCCCAAGTCTTTACATTGTTCCCAACAAGACATCTTAGTAGGTGACCCAAACTTCGATTAACCACTTTCGTTTGACTATTTGTTTGTGGATGGCATGTGCTGGAATATTTCAGTTCTGTCCCAAATCTCTTCCATAAAGTTCTCCAAAAGTGCCCCATAAACTTCACATCTCTATCTGAGACAATGGTAGCTGGAACACCATGTAACCTCACAACCTCACGAAAGAACATGTCAGCAATATGATTGGCATTAGAGGTTTTAGAACACGGAATAAAGTGTGCCATTTTTGAAAACCGGTCCACTACAACAAAGATGGAGTCAAATCCCTTTGTTGTCCTTGGAAGTCCCAAAACGAAGTCCATACTCAAATGACCCCAATGTGCATCTGGTTCAGGTAAAGGGGTATACAGACCTGTATTTTGAGCATTTCCTTTGCCAAATAAATAAGCTGGACACCTACGTGCAAATGTTTCCACACCCCTTCACATTTTTGGCCAATAGTAACAATCAACTACCATTGCCAAAGTCTTGTCTCTGCCAAAATATCCACCCAAACCATTCCCATGAAGTTCTCGAATAATTTGCTCCCTTAAAGACCCTTCGTAAATGCTCAGCTGATTACCTTTAATCAAATAATCCTCTTGCAATAGATACGGTAAACAATCAGCCTGTGAAGAGCTGTGTAAATCAGCTATTATTTTGCTAAAATAAGGATCTGAACCATATTGATTTTTTAGTTCCTCAAACCCCGTGATTTGAGAACTCAAAACTGATAAAAGTAATGACTGCCTACTCAAAGCATCAACCACAATATTAGATGGACCAGATTTATATTTCAGCGAAAAATGAAAATCATCAAGAAAAAAACTCCATTTGACAAGCCGATCATTAAGCTTCCTTTGAGAATGCAACTACCTTAAGGCAAGCCAAATAATGCTGCCAATGATGAACAGCCCTGACTAAAGCTTAAAATTCTAGGTCATAAGTCGAATAACACCTTGAATCAGAGAATTTTTCACTAAAGAACTTTAAAGGCCTTTCATCTTGGCTTAAAACTGCCCCAATTCCCACGTGCGAAGCATCACACTCAAGAACAAACAACTTTTTGAAATTTGGTAATGCAATAATGGGAGCTTGAGTAATTAAAGCTTTCACTTGATCAAAAGCTTTTTGGGCATCATGTGATCATTCAAAGCCCTCTTTCTTCAACGGTTCAATTATATGGCTCATCGTAGAACTAAAATTTCGAATGAATCTCCTATAAAATGATGCTAATCCATGAAAATTTCGAACTTCCTCGATGGATTTAGGTGCTGGCCATTTGATAGTCGATAATTGCGGAAATCTTTTA
This sequence comes from Triadica sebifera, assembly GCA_023653625.1. Classification (NCBI taxonomy): domain Eukaryota; kingdom Viridiplantae; phylum Streptophyta; class Magnoliopsida; order Malpighiales; family Euphorbiaceae; genus Triadica; species Triadica sebifera. The sequence goes on from CM042909.1 coordinate 13,580,581, forward strand.
TGGATTTAGTTTTAACCTTCTGCGGACATTGTAAATCCAAGAAACACCACTTCTGGCTATAGAAAGATGCATTTCTTAAGGTTTATATAGAGCGGTTCTCTTTGAAGTACTTTCAAAACTTGTTGCAAATGTGTCAAATGCTTTTCCTTGGTGCGACTATAAATCAAAATGTCGTCAAAATAAACCACAACAAAGGAATTCAAGAATGGTTTAAGAACATTTGTCATAACCCTCATAAATGTGTTTGGCGCATTCAAAAGGCCAAATGGCATTACCAGTAGAAGAAGCTAGTTGATCAAACATATCTTCTAATTGAGGAATTCTGAATCGATACTTGACTGTAATTTTGTTTATAGCAAGGCGATCCATGCACATTCTCGACAAACCATACTTTTTCGGTGCCAATAGAGTAGGACAAGCTTTTACTCTCTTGTAACAAACCTTTCTCCAATAACTCTTGAACTTGTCTCTCTATATCCATTCGCTGCATAGGGGGCATTCTATATGCTGGCAGATTTGGTAAAGCTACTCCTGACACCAAATTGATTGCATGTTGAATGTTCCTTAATGGTGACAAACTCTTTGGTACAACCTCTATAGTTAACTCTTTATATTCCTCTAATAAGTGTTGAATTTCAATAGGGAATTGAGGTGATTTTCTAGCTTGACCACTCTCCACCATGGATTTAAATTGCGGTAATGGTCGTGATAACGGACGCGGTCGCATGTAACGGAAACAGGTTTATAACGGCATAACGTAATGGTAATGGATTGTTGCGGTGTAATTATTTTTTGTAAAAATTGTAAAACTCATGAAATTAATGTATTTTAAAAGAATTCACTACAATTAAGAAATATAATTATCTAATTAGCATAAATTCAAAAGGAAAATACATTTAGTTTAAAATTTAAAAATGTAAGTCATTATTACATAATAAGTATTATAGTTAGTATAAAGCACTGTTTGGAATATTACATTATCCAATATAGTACTATCACCAAAATGAGTGTCTAGCAGGGTCTTGATATTATCTTCTTGTTGGCTTTGGCCTTGAGACTCATGAGAGTATGAAGAGTTTTCTGTATTCATACGAGGAAAAGATAAATGTGATCCATAGTAAGTTAATCCAGAGTTGTCATATCCATAATTAGTAGTGGATGATGTAGAACTATTTTCAACTAGTGAATGAGTATACCTCATGCTAGGAGGCCAATAACAATAACCCTCATATGCATTTGGATCATAAGAATATGCCTAAAAAAATGCATCTGCAATACATTTTTCTTTTTCAAATGCATCACCACCAATATCACTATTAGATTGATCATCTCCACTGCTTTGGCCTCGAGAGCGTTGATAAGTGCGATGAATTGAATGATGATGAGGAGGATCATCTCTGATTAAAATTATTCAATTCTTCCTTAATGATAAGTTGACCCAACGCCGCCGCCACCTATATTTGATGAAGGACCATCATCATTAACATCATCATCATTGCTGCTATTATCATTATCATCATCATTACTACAATCATTATCATCATCAGTAGGACTTTCATGACCAACTCCACTAGTTCTTTGTCCTTGAGCTTGAGATTGAGATTGAGATGCATGAATTTCTTTATCATTTGACAACCATGCATTGACTTGCCCATCTAGCAATGAACTTTCTCTTTTTTCCAACCAAGTAGACAAAGGATCATCATCTTTTAATATGTAATTCAAATTAATTGGATTATAACTTTTCTCTATCTCTTCTCTACTTTTTCTGTTGCATTTCTAATTTTGAGCCTCATATTATAGTACACAAAGACTAGGGAATATAACTTTTGATATCTCAATATGTTTCTTGTCTTTGTGTGTATGAGTGAAAATGTGCTCCAATTTCTTTCAGAATTTGATGCAGAATTTGTTTGACTCAAAACTTTAACTGCAATTGGTTGAAGCTCAGGAGCACTTTCACCATATTGAATCCATCATTCAGCTGCATTATGTTTAGGATAATATATTAGCTAAAGGCTTACGAGTACAATATTAGTAATGAAATTATGTAAACTTAGTATGATTACTTATATAATTATTACCCGGATTGGTAAACTTGATGGCTCTTTGTGCTAATGCTGAACCAAAACTTTCTATCTTATGATGAAAAAACATTACCTATCAAATGCGAACAATTTTATAATGTATAAAATTAATCAATCAAAATTTATACAAATTTCATAATATCAAATTATTAAATATTCAAGTAGACAATACTACACAATAAATTTTATATGCTTTAAGAAATTAAAATGACTTGGTTCAATGCTTTCGCTTGGTTATCCAAATTTGGTTCTAACTTCTGAATAATTTTTTTCAATCCAAGCATGACTTCTTTGTCATTTCCAATATCGTGTGCCCCATATTGAAATTGAGGATTGAGAAAATATCCTAAAAATGTAAATTTAAATTAATAAATAAATTGTAGATTGTTCAAAATATTAAATGAAAATATACTTTTTAAATATTTCTAGTATTATTTTTTTATTAAATAACTTACTAGCTGCATGCAAATATTGGTGTAATTGGAAGTTCCATCTTTGATCAATGATTCTCCAATAATTGACGTGACTCCTGCAATTTTGTTTGATTGCCAACTTTGCTCTCTCCATTGCCTCATATATGAAACCCATAGTTGGTTTTTCATCACCATCATCCAGTCTTAAAATTTTCAGCTGCGGCTTTTCAATTGAAATTATTTCATTTGCTTTCTCCCAAAATTTTCTTCCCTCACTAGACAACCCAAGTATAATTCTTTTAACCTCAAATGCTGGGCCACTAGTAGCATTACCAAACTTACTAGCTAACCATTCTTCAGACTCAAATATGTTTCTTAACCCAATTTTGTGTTGCACAATGCTTTCCAAAGCAATGAAATTTGTAGCAAATCTAGTGATACTGGGTCGAAGGAGATTTCTACCATTAGTGAATTTTTTCATGTAGTTACAAACCCATTTATGATTGTAAATAAATTGGGTAATGAGCCTTGCTTGTTCCACTACCTTAGCAACTTTTTTTCTTTTTCCAATGTCCTCCAATATCAAATCAATGCAATGGGCACTACAAGTTGTCCAATACAGATGAGGGAATTCATCCATTAGCTTCTTTCCACCAGCTTTCATTGCAGTCTCATTATTAGTCACAATTTGTACTATTTTTTCAAGACCTATTTCATTCACAACACCTTTCATGAGTCCAAAGTAGTGGTTTGCATCTCTAGAAGCAACAAGTCTCTAGAAGCAACAAGTGATGCATCAACTGACTTATGGAAAACTGTTCTAGAGTTTGAATAAATAAAAAAATTGATGATATGCATCCTAGTTGATCCACTCCATCCATCACACATGATAGTGACACCTCGTTCTTTCCATATACCGTTAAAAATGCAATATATTCTTTCATTAATCTATGCTCATTTGGTAGAAATAATTTTGCAATCTCATAAGGAGTAGGTGGAGGTACATTAAATCCAACTTCAGTAGCAGTTTTAAGCAATGGTCTTGTCTAATGCGAATCAGCAATTGAAAAAGGTAATCTATTGTGCACCACAAAGTTCCCAAAAGCTTTCAATAATTTTGTTTTTTGTTGCTTAAACCATTTGGTGTTAAGTTTTGGTTGGTTGCTTTAAAATTTGTTTTTTCTCTAGCTCAATTTCAATTGCATTCAATCTAGAATTAGGTGTTGATTTAGGAGCATACCTTATGCCTTCAGTACCCCTTTCACGTATTGTAAATGAATGGCTAAGTCCTTGGCGTTTCTCTTGATGTTGACTACTGCAACCAGTATCATATTGAGCTCCTCTACTTCTTCTGAATGCATCTTCATCAAATTGTCTCAAGCTTTCACATCTTGCATATTCAAGTTCTACATCTTCCTCATCATCATCCTCTCCCTCATTGGATTCATTCATTTGCATTATTTCTTCTTCAAGCTATTTTTCTTTATTTCTTTTATCTTTTTTAGCTAATTGAAATTCTTGAATAATTTTTTGCATATCGCTTCTCACTTCTGTTGGAACTTTAGGACAAAAACTAACTTAACCCGATACATGAGCTAAGTGTTGCTTGAGTCGAGTTATTCCACTAGTTATTTTTTTACCACAAAAATTACAATTCATTTCCCCTTTATTTCTTGTTGGAGTGACAAATTTCCATATGATATTATCACTAGGCTTCGAACCTGACTCAGTATTGCATCCTCGAGGCATTTTTCTACCTATAGTAATAAAATAGAATAATTAATTATTAATTAGCAAGTTATAAAAAGATCACCATTTAAACATTAATTTATTTTAAGAATTTTTTAATTTACTACGAACATATTATTATAATATTTAATTATGTTTACTTGATATATTTTTTTGCAAATATATTTGACATTGTGATTTGAAATTTATTATCAGCAACTTTTATTTATGTATTTGTTTGTGTAAATAAAAAAGTGTAAATCAATAAATTAAGATTATAATTAATATGTTCTTTTATTACTCTCAATTTTTACAACAACTTTTATTTTTGTATTTGTTTGTGTAAATAAAAAGTGTAAATCAATAAATTAATATGTTTTTTTTATTACTTTCAATTTTTACTCCCTCCAAAAATACAATTTTTTTTTATGAAAATCATTATTGAAGTAAAAATAATAGAAAGGAAAGTTAAAACAAAGGACAAGACCCATTACTTGCAATCCCAATAGGAAAAAAATTTGAATTGAAAAAATTGATGGCATAGGCATACATTGAATTTTTTGGTCTCATTTTTACAAATATATTTGACATTGTGATTTGGATTTTATTATCAGCAATTTTTATTTTTTTATTTGTTTTTGTGTAAATCAATAAATTAAGATTATAATTAATATGTTTTTTTTATATTGCTCAATTTTTTCTCCCTCCAAAAATACAATTTTTTTTATGAAAATTATTATTGAAGTAAAAATAATAGAAAAGAAAGCCACAACAAAAATTGGATTGAAAAAATTGATGGCATAGGCATACATTGAAATTTTTGGTCTCATTTATGCTGGCAAAAGAAACTGAATTTATTGAATTAAATGAAATCAATAAAAAACAATGCTCTTCTCTAGTATTTAATTTGTAGATATATTCCCGAAAACAAAAGAAAAAAAAAGCATTTTTATAATAAAAAATTACATGTTAATTAAACTTTTAAACTTTTAATTTCTGCTAGCAAAAGAAATTGAATTAAATGAAACCAATAAAAACAAGGCCTTCTCTAGTATTTAATTAGTGGATTCACAGCCCATTTCCGAAAACAAAAAAAAAAGCATTTTTTATAATAAAAAATTATATGTTAATTAAAGTTTTAAACTTTTTAATAACAATAAAATATTCATATTTGAGAGCCCTACTCTTTTCTTGCCAATGTCTTCTTCTTTCTTGTGGTTTTCCTCTTCAGTGTCGTCTTCTTCAATTTCTATTACTTAAAAATAACACAAAAATCACCCATGCAAGTGTTAGCTCAAACTCACCGACAACCAAAATACAAGAGGAGTAGATCTGGAGGAGAATCGGTAGATCTAGAGGAAAAAGAACCAAAAATCACCAACTGAGAATATTGATTACTGTAGTTCTATGCTTGCTCTTCTAACAAAAAGAACCAAACTACTCTTCACCATGATGCTGATTTCGACAGATCTTCACCGTCCACAAATTACTCTTCACGAATCATGCCCTACAAGCTCGGCCCAATTTTGTTCCACCGCAAGAAGTAGCTTAGTTTCCTTGTAGATCTATTTGGTTCCTGATTCTCTTAACAGATATGACTTTGGTATGATGTTAATGATAAAAGCAATTTAGACAGCCACTAGGATTTCAAAATATAGAGGGTGATATCACCGTTGTCCGTTATGTAACACCGTTATGATGTTTTTATTGCAAAAAAATGATCGCTTTTATACAACAGCTGCAACGGCAACGGTAGGGTAATTTTCCGATAAGTAATGCTCGTTACGTTACATAACGGCTGTTATTTAAAACCATGCTCTCCATGAGCTTATTTACCAAAGCATATATGACTCCTACTTCACTACTTTCTGCTTCAAACTCTTTAGTATACAGATATCCACTAATTTTGTTGGATTTTCTTGTTGTTGAACTTCTAGTTACTATTTGCTTCGCCTCTTCCTTGAGAGGATGCATGGTACCTCATGTTCATATCCACTAATTTTGTTGGATTTTCTTGTTGTTGAACTTCTAGTTACTATTTGCTTCGCCTCTTCCTTGAGAGGATGCATGGTACCTCATGTTCATGTAGTAAAGTCTTCCAACAAGAATATGACCAACATCCATTGAAACAACATCACATAAAGCTTCATCCTCCAAATTACCCCCAATAGTGAATTTCACCAAACAATGTGAAGTAACCGGTATCTCATGTCCTTTCTTTAACTAGCTCGCTTTGTAAGGTTGATGATGTTTTGTTGTAGGAAGCTTCAATTTATCTGCAACCTCTTTTGATATGATATTTTTCATACTTTCTCCATCAATAACAAGATCACATACTTCCACAAACTACACCTGTGCGAAAAATGTTGTGCCTCCTCCGATCTTCTTCTTTCCCATTTGTCATTACTTTTCGTACCATCAAGGACTCACTTTCTGCTAGTTGAAGATCAACTTCTCCTCATCATATTCGTCAAAAATTGGTTCTAATTTTTCCTCAAATTCAGCTTGGTTCACTTGCCATTGTGGACATGCAATCAAAGTGTCCTTTCTCTCCACAATTAAAACATCAAACTTAAGAGTTGTTGCTTCCTTTAGCTGATGATGAACCAAAATTATTTTGTCTGCCATAAGACATTACACCCTTGCCTTTATGGTTCTTTTCAACATTGGATGTGCCCTCACTATTTTTATTCTGAGTTGTTTGATAACCACATTAAGTTCCTCCATTGTTTTTCCAATTGTTGCCATATGGAAATTTCCTAGCATTCTAATGTGCAACTCGTTTTTCAGTAGATAGAGCATACTAACGTGCATCTTCAAGATTAGCCAAATGAACCACTCCCATCTCATCTCTTATGGAGTTATTTAAACTAGAGAGGTAATGAGAAGCATGGTTTTTAATAACGACGTAACGACTGTTATTTAAAGGAAAATCAACATTCCGTTATCGTTGCACCTGTTATATCAAGTAGTTAATTTTATTTGTAATGAAAATAACCATTATGGCGTTACATAATGAGTAACACCGTTATGTAACCACGAATAACCGTTACATAATCAATTATTAGACTGATTTTCATGATAGCCTATGTTTTGAAATTCACCATTTCAATGACCGTCTAAAGCAAACTCTAACCCTAAATCGAGCTCTAAATTGCCCAAACCCAATTCACAATTCTCATCAATAGCACCAAAGTCAGATTCGTTATGGAAATTGGAAATCAATGTTCTATATAGTTGCATTTTGTTTTATTTTTAGTGGAATTTAATTGTCAATAGTTCTTAATTCTAATACACAATGACTTGTTTGTTTGTTGGCCATTAGTACATTGCTCATTTTGGTGGTAGTAGTATGTTAGATGATGTAATATTCCGAATAGTATTTTGTATGAGCTATAATCAGTGTTGTTTGAATTGTTCAATTCATGTATAAAATGAGTAGACTCTTAGAGATAATCGACATTAACACAGAATTGATGGCGAATCAGAGAAATCGATACTGAATTGATGGAATTGTCGGATTGTAAGATTCACTCCATTAAATTCGAAAATAGAAAAATAAAAAAAGGAGCACAATCCTTCTGGGACTGAGATTGCGTGAAGGAATAAAAACCTCTTAAGCTAGAATTGTGAAGAAATAAAAAAATTTTCCTTTTGGGAGTTGAAGCGCTAGAGAGTTAAAGAAATAAACATTCTCGATCTCCTTTGTGCATTCTCTTCTTAGAGTGGAAGTGAAGAAATCAGGAGTCTCTTGTGAGTTGAAGAAATAGGCTGAATGAAGGTTTGAAGTGAATAAATTGGGAGTTGAAGTGAAGAAATCGGGAGTCTCTCTTGCTTTTGGAGTTGAAGAAGGTGATTCAGGAACTTTTGCATTTTTTTTTGTTTTTCTAGGTTAGGCACAAAAGTATATTGTAAATTTGTAATGATAGCATTGGACATTATGGACACATGATAACATAGCCTTTTTTTGGTGAATAAATAACTAAGCATTGTATTATAAAAAAAATAATCACCGAACATATTGTTTCTTAGTCGTCATATAAGTTCTAATAAAAATAGGCCTTTCCTTATGATGAGCCATAAATGGAATTTTTAGTGATAATTTTATTTTAAAAAACTTTAAACTTAAGTATTAAACAATTGTAAATTTGCTAATTTATTTCCATTGATTTGATTCTCAACTTTTTTTTTGCATTTGTTTTCTATAATTTTCATCTATCATAAAATTTTATTACAATTATATGGTATTATATTATGTACTAATTTCTTAAAAGAGGTTGCTGACAGCCATGCTTATGGAATCTAGAATTTGCTTTATTGTTCATTTTTATGTTCTTTAGCGTATGAAATTTTCAGTTTAGTCTAAATCAATTCATTATAATTTGTTAATTACTAATTTTCCTTTAACTATTTATTCTGTTTTTTTTTTTCCAAATTATATAGCATATTTCTTTTTCTAAATTGTAGGTTTTAAATTATATGGCTTCTAAAAAGGGATGAAGATGATGATTCCCTTTAATATGAAGATGATGGCTATATGGATTAATATTATCAAGAGTACAAATTTAGATTTTAATGGTTAATTGATGATGGATGATATTATTATTAATTAATTAATTAAGTAGTGTTTTTAGGTTTAACCATTGTTATATTTGAAATTAAGAAATATATTACATAAATATATTATTTCTAATTAATATTATAAATGTAAACTGAATCTTACGTTTTGATTCTCGATTTGACTACTATGGCTATAATACTTAGTTTAATAATGACTAATTATGTTTTCCTTTCGATTTTATGATAAATAGATAGTTACATTTCTTAATTTTATTGAATTCCTTCAAAATACATTAATTTTATGAGTTTTGCAAATTTTACAAAAAAATTTGTGCTAGGACAGTCCATTGCCGTTACGGACTTGTTTTCGTTGCACGCAACTGTGTCCGCGATCACGGCAATTGCTGGGATTTAACTCCATGATGAAAAGTAATTTGTTCGTTGCTCTCGAATAAGCCAACCCAAATGTACAGTTTATTGAACTCCGATATACTCAATTAGAGAAAAAACACAAAATGTAGAGAAATATGAAATTATTAGCCTTTTTATTCCTTTAAGCTTAATGAGTATTTATACTGAATGTGTAATACAAAATGAGAAATAAGCCAACATATTACAACAATAATAAGTCAAATATTTATAGCAATAATCTTGCCTAATATTATGCATATAATCATGTCTAAATCTAATAAATTAATTGGTATCTACATAAGAAATACAGATGTACAAACTTTTTCCAATTTGGCACATAGATATCACGCATGCCCAACTTGGATAGAATTGTATAGAATGAACCACTAGGGATCACATAAGTCATCACATCAATTAACTAATGTTCCTTTTAATGTAAGGAACCTTTATTTTCCCAGTCTAAATTATTTTTGATATAGTTCCTATTCAGGTCAACATCTTTAGTTCGATCGTGTTGCTCCGGGTTATTTGCAATTTTCTATTGTGTTGTCACAGTAGAGTCATAGGCTGTTCTGAACCAAACTCAAGCTCGCTAAGAAATATTTTTTCCCAGAAGAGCTCTGTGGTTACACGGTGTAGGGCACGATATTCAACTTCTACACTATACAATGACACTCCACATTTTGCTTCTTCCTTTTTCATGACACTAGATTGCTCCGAACAAATGATACATAACTTGATGTAGATTTTCTAACCAATTTAGATTCGACAAAATCTGAATTTGTATAATCCACAATGTCTAGATGACCATGTTTTGTGAACATAATACTTTTGTTTGGAGAAAACTTGAGCTAAAATATGATTCACTGTACCTATGTGTCGATCACTTAGACTGTGCATGAATTGACTCACAATGCTAACTGCATAAGACAATTCAGGTCTATTGTGAGTAAGATAAATCAAATTTCCCACCAGCCTTTGATATCTCTCCTTGTTTGTTGGAATTTGATATGGATATATACTTAAGCCATGATTCAGCTCAATAGATGTATCAACAAGTTGATAATTTGAGTTCCCAGTTTCAGCCAAGATATCTAATACATACTTGTGTTGAGAGAGGAAGAGACCATATTTAGATTAAGATGCTTTGATGCCTAAGAAATATTTTAAAGCTCTTAAGTCCATCTCAAACTCTTTGGACAAGTAGTTCCGAAGCTCATTATCTTATTAAAATTTTTCCCTGTGGTTATCATGTCATCAAAATAAACACATACTTGTGTTGAGAGAGGAAGAGACCATATTTAGATTAAGATGCTTTGATGCCTAAGAAATATTTTAAAGCTCTTAAGTCCATCTCAAACTCTTTGGACAAGTAGTTCCGAAGCTCATTATCTTATTAAAATTTTTCCCTGTGGTTATCATGTCATCAAAATAAACATAAGCAAGGTAATGGCATCCTCATCTCTCTTATAAAATAGAGTGTGATTTGCCATAACTTGTTTAAAACCATGTTTTTTCATAGAGGTACTCAATCTACCAAACCATGCTCTTGGAAATTGTATCAATTCATACAATGTCTTTTTCAATTTGCATATTTCACCTCCTTTTGATGTAAACCCAGGAGGGAAATCCATATATATTTCCTCCAAGAGATCACCATGTAGAAAGAAATTTTTCACATTAAACTGTCTCAATGACCAATCTAGACTAACTAATAGAGATAATATAGCTCGAATATGATTCATTTTTGCCATGGGAGCAAAAGTCTCTTTATAGTCAACTATATAAGTGTGGGAGTATTCTTTGACAATCATTCTGATTTTATATCTATCAATAGTTCCATTTGATTTGTATTTTATAGAAAACACTCATTTGCACCCTATTGTCTTCTTTAATTCAAGAAGCTTGACCATCTCCCAAGTATAATTTTTTTTTTTGGATAGCCTTCATTTCTTCTATCGTAGCTGATTTCCGTTTAGGATCTTTAAGGGCTTCCTGAAAACGACTAGGACTGGATATAAAAGATAACTGAAGAGCAAATGCAAGATTAGTCTTTGATAGACAATGATATGACACAAAATTAGTGATAGGATTCACAATATTAGAGGATGATTTTGAAAAACCAAACCTATTAGGTGCATTTCATTCATAAAGAGGATATTGCCTAACTCGATCTTCACCCTGAGGATTCAAGATAGGGATTTTGGAAATCAAAGAAGGTGAAAAAGAATGTACCTTAAGATTTGTCTTAGAAGAGTCCTATGATGACATAGTAGTATCATGGAGATGAGTATTGGAGCTTGAAGGAGACCTAACATCAACATCTTTATTTCTCTTGATATAATGTTTTTTGAAAAACAGATCCATTCTTTTTATGGATTCAGGCTCAACCTCTAAAGGCTTCTGAACCTGAGTTGAGTCCTTCACCATGCCTAATATTATCCCTATAATCATGTCTAAATCTAAGACATTAATTGATATCTAAATAAGAAATACAGCTGTGCATTAACTTACTCCTCAATGGACATAATATTTTGCTTTAAACAATGAAATTTCTCATACAATTCCATCACATAATTAGCAGGCAGAAATTGCTTTCGGAGCTTAGCCTTCATGTGCTCCCAAGTGCTGATTTTAGGCTTGCCTTGCCAAACATGCTGCTCTTCAACTCTCTTCCACCAATGAAGTACAGTACCCTTTAATTTAAGTTTCACAAATAGCACCTTTCGATTTTCTTCCATGGGTTTCCATTCAAAATAATTATCTAAATTGGCTTCCAATCTAAAGAATTTTCCACATGTAACTTGGAAATCAGCTACTACAACCTTGATTCCTCCACCCATTAAATCAAGAGTTTGTAGTAACTGCAGTTCCAATCCACCTTGTGCTGCTTGGTTAGCGGGTCCAGCTTCATGAAAAGGGTTTATTTCCTCAAGATCTTCTCAATTCTCGAATTTTTCGTGGTCACTTTCCAGGTTCTCCATACGGACTTCCACAGGTTCCTAATGCTGCAAGGCTTGTACAGCCTGGTGTCCCTAACTATTTATGCTAGTTGGAGTAAATCCCAGTCCTAAACTAAAAAGGTAATGATTAAAGGAATAAAAGATCAATAAAAGAAAAATCTTAAATTATCATCCTAATCTGAATCTGAACTATAATCCTTGGCTGAATAGGATTTGGATGCTCCTGCATCACAAAGATCAGCAATGGCACTTTATCTAACATAATTTGAAAGTTGTTTCTGGTCCATATATATATAGGGTCGCATGAATTCTTGAAGTTTTTCATCAATGAGAGTATGATGTTGGATACTCCTGTTGCATCAATGAGAGTATGATGTTGGATACTCCTGTTACAGGTCAATAACACTGATGCTGAAGGCAGGCTCACACTTGCAGATGCTTTAGTCTATGCATGTAACCAGGGTGTAGAGAAGGTAATTTAGTTTTTCCATGCTAGTTGCAAGAATGGTCACATCTGTTTTCTATCTTCAGTTACTGTTGATGATACTTGGAATTAATTTGTGGAAATCTTATAAAATCTCTCCCTCTCTCTCTCTCTCTCTCTCTATATATATATATATATATATATATATATATATATAATGGTTTGTGAAATTATATATTACTTGATATAAGCTGTTTAATATTTTTCCTGTATTTCTTGACTTGTTTAACTTATTCTATCCTTGATATTTGTATTAGTGACTCAATGTAATAGTTGTATTCCATACTATATGATATTAACTTGACATAATAAGAATGCAGTTGCCATTTTCTGATTGTGAATTGATTTCTTTCTTTTGTTGTCGAGCAATGCACATCAGATAGATTTTAGATTGCATCTAATACATATGGTAACACTATTACTTCACAGATAGTTGATTTAGCAACGTTGACTGGTGCCTGTGTGGTTGCTCTTGGGCCTTCAATTGCAGGTATGGACATTTTTCATGGTCATGTTGGGAGTTTGAATTGTGATCGGGATTCACCTCTGAGAATGCTTTTTTTTTTTTACTCCATATTATATCCATTTTAAGATGGCATATTTCCCATGGCATTTGCTGTATTCATGCTTTAAATTCTTTGGAGTGCTTGTTGATTGTCCATTAGTAATCAAGAGGAAACTGTTTCAATTTGTAGGTGTCTTCACACCCAGCGATGACTTGGCTAAGGAGATTTTTGCAGCAGCAGAGACCAGTGGAGAGAAACTATGGAGGTTGCCATTAGAGGAAAGTTACTGGGAGTTCATGAAGTCAGGAATGGCTGATATGGTTAACACTGGTGGTCGTCAAGGAGGTGCTATCACAGCTGGTCTATTTTTGAAGCAGGTACTCTATTGATCTACTTTCTCTACTTGGCTGTTTTTAAAATTGCATTGCCTTTATTAGCTTTCTACTTATCTTACTTGTACTTGTATCTCATTTTTTGGTGGTTATGTTTACTAATATCTGACTTGTCAATGTTTGAGAAAGTATTCCATGATTGTGGATTGTGGAGCAACCATGTCCACATGGCCCTATCTGTGTAAAACTGCTGGATGCAAGCACTTCAATATTAAGAGTCCTGTAGATTAGTAACTAAGGACTACACATTATTACTGATTATGAGGGGTTTCTCCATTTCTGAAAGAGATAAGGACTCGTGAAGTCCTGAAAGTTATTATGTTTTTACTACTCAGTCCTAAATATTCCTCTACTTTGTGAGTGAGCCTTCAAAGTTGTTAAAAATGACCGTTAATCCTGTCTCATCGGTTAAAGTTAAGTTTCGTTAGTCAACAGAAAAACAAACTTCTTTAACATTTCAGTTGAAATACCAGTGGAATTTAAAAAAATAAAAATTCAAAGATAGAAATTTCAAATATTTTAATTTGTTGTGCGGGCTAGCAAAATTTTAATCATCGATTATTGATTCAAAATTATTTATTTTGTATGCTATATGGTTCACTACAAGGCCATTTTTTGCTAAATGAAATATAAAAAGGAGTTGAAAAAAGAGTGATTTTTAAAAGTATTAAGACCAAAATTTTAATTTTTTTTCCATTGACTAACAGAATTTGGTGTCGACTAATGGGATAGAACTAACAGTTTCCATTTTAAAACTTCGATGACGCGAATTGTCGTTAGGGTAATTGAGATCTGGGATTCAACATGGTGTTCAACAACGGAATTTACAATCACCATCGCCATCGTGGATTTTACCAAAAAGTGTGAACCATCCAAAACCACCATTGACTATCGTGGGCAGGGAATTACTACCCAACAACAATTGGTTTATGAAGGTTCACACTTTAACCTTGTCAAAACTGAAAGCCAAAAGAAACCTTGTATTTGTTGTTATGTGGATATTGTTTTTAACCTTGTCAAAATTGAAAGCCAAAAAAAACCTTGTATTTGTTGTTATGTGGATAATGTTGATGTGCTTGCAATTAGTTTGGGATGTTTTGTGTCAAGTGAGGAGTAATTGTAAGTGGAATTCTTGCAGTTTATTAATGATAAAGTCCAGTGGATGCACATAGACATAGCTGGGCCTGTGTGGAGTGAGAAGAAGCGCGGTGCAACAGGATTTGGTGTTTTAACTCTCGTGGAGTGGGTTTTGCAAAATTCTTCTTGAATAAAAGAGATGAGGTATATTTATAGTGGAGTGGCCCAAGTGGTTGTGGGTTTGTTTTGGGGGGCTCTGAAATGACAGTTTTATGAATAAAACTTGTTGGGGGGAAAGTAGTGAAGTGGATGTTCATTGTAAAGCTTGATTACTTTAGAAAATTAGTTTTTTTTTTTAATTTATTTCTTAATTTTTTTTTCTGTCGATGTTTAACCTTAAAATTCCCAATTCCTTCTCATTTGATTTGCATAGCATAAAATTAACATGTTAGAAACTGGATATCATCTTACGAGTTATGACTGGCCAAATAAGTCTTCGCACTTATGGTACAATCCTTCTTCCATAGTTTCGAACTATAATTGCAAACTTTCCGCTCCATGCTGAGAATTAGTAGCAGCATCCAAGTTCAATTTATGACAACTTTGACTAAGAAGAATTCAATTTCATTGACGAGGGATCACTATTCCTTGATAGTTTTTGTAAATATGACATTAGTTAAATCATCTCTATCTTTCATAGTAGCTATGCAAACTTCCTGTAGAGCAGATTTATTTAGATCAATAAATTTTAGCTTAGAGTTGTGAGGTTTTGTACCCAATATTTGTGAGACTTTACATAGATAATATTTCAATTATATGATACATAACAATTCGGTACCTAAACTATTATTTGTAATAGAAAATTCTTTACACTTTAATTTTGAAATACAAAATCTCTTCAGTCTAAAATTTGTTAAGTCACTTAAAAGGCAGGATAATGTGGAATTTTACGTCAGAGAAAAAAAGTTGAAGAATTTTCAGGCGAGCCTAGAAACTAGATTCCCAAATTACTTTCTACATAGAATACTAAAAGGTCGAGTCTGGAAACTAGCGTACAGTTTTTGTTCTTCCCAAAATCAAAATTTAAAGAAAAAACCTAAATTTCCCTCCTTATGATGTCAATGGGATTCAAGTAGCCGATGATGAAGGTGAATTCCCAGAAACTAGCTTCTTTACACCATCTTCAATCTTTCAAGTGAGCCAGGGAAGTCGATTTTTGAACGTTTACATGGAATGTGTGTCAGAAGGAAAACCATTTTGATGTGATTGAGTGTTTTGAATGGAATTTGTTTAGTTGTTGTAGTTAATGGAATGATGCAGAGAGTAAAAGATTGAATTTAAAGAAGATCTTCAATTTAGGGTTTCAATCACTATTTAGAGAGTGAATTTTTTTTTAACTATGTTTGACAGAATATTCACCTAGAAATTTTTTTACATGTACAAAATACACATCAACATTATGTTCGTTCATTTAACTATAGATGACGGAAGTAGTTTTATGTTACAAAATTAGTTTTATATTACAAAATTAAATTTTAAGGAGTTTTTATTACAAATAATAATTTAAGTATTTGTATCGTTATAAGTTAAATAGTTGAAGTACTACTTGTATAATTCACTGAAATTTCACAACAGCTAAAAAATGAAAATTTGGTGACAAGTAATTATTTTTGTTTCTTGAGATTGCTAATATTGTATACAAATTTTTAGAAAAATTTAGTACTTTATGTTGAAATGTTTTTTAAACAGTGAGAATAATTGATTTCCAAGCATGATGAATTTGAAAATTATGTAGTACAGAGAAGAAAACTTTTAGATATAGTCGTTATTTTTGTTCATTTCGGGGAGATAAAGCTCAAATAAAAATAATTTTTAAATGAGTGGGTTCTTGGTCCGAGTGAACAAGATCATTTGGGGAATACAGGTTTGTTCGAATTATATCAACAGGTCACAACTGGGCACAAGCAGCAATCATGTGATGATAAATATCAAATGCAAATAAGGAAAAATAATAGAAAACAAATGCTATTGGAAATATAAGATTAAAAAAATAAAGTAGTTGTTTGTTCTTATGTAAATAAGAATTAAAACTAAACGGTTTGTTCAAAAAATGGCCAAAAATCCTTGCATCAATAAATGCTACCCATATTTATAGTTTGACATTGTAAGCGACCAATGAGAATATATTTCATTTTAATACTTGCATAAAATAATTGTATATACAAAACTGCCACCAAGCCGGTTGAAGGAGGCTTGTCTTTATCCAAATAGCTCAACTCAAATATGTTCGACTTTAAGTTGGGCCTAGACATCTTTTGAGCTAGTGTAAACAAATGCTCTTTTGATGTTTAATTTTGAAATAAAATGATAAGGCTAATCTTATTTTATACATTGGCCTAACCTTAATAAATTGCATCAATCCAATCGTATTGACACAGTAGTACCAATTTGGCTATGCTCTCTAGACTCGGTGATTTGCAAGTGATTTCTAAATGATTTTACTGCTACTAATTTATCTTCCCATGCATGTGTCACCTACAGTTATGTTTTAGTACTCAGTATGTCTTATCCACACACGTCCCTCATTTATTAACTGTCAGACATGTCTTATCATGTCCCTTTAAATTTTGCAGTGGTTAATTAATCAAAAATAACTATTATTTTTCTCATTTTTCTTGTCGATAGATTTATCTTAGGGCGATTACCATTTGTTACCCTAGGTATAAAATACCTCTTCTTTTCACCTTCTTTCATTTTCCATTTTCACTTGTCTTCATTTTCCATTTTCACTCGTCATTCTTAGTTTTTGCTAACTTTCTTTGGTCTTCCCATTGTTTATCTTCTTCTCCAAGTACTTCTCTATCCATCATTCATAATCACATTTTAACCAATAAGTTATAGCCTCTTTATCACAAAATATAGATACCAATAGGCTTGCTCCTCTAGCAACTCCACTGACCCAATATGAAGTCGCCCAATCTCAAAAGTTGATAGAGACATCAGATTTTAGGGCGCAAATCCCACTAGATGCACCTCATTTCTTCAATTTAGGACAACTTTGAAAATTTTGAGGATTGATGACCCACACATCTTCACCATGTTGACTTCAGAGTCCTAATGTTTTGGTGACTAGCGGGGCTGAGTTTTTCAAAAACAAGTTAAGGTACTTGCCTTTCGTCCATGATGACTACTTAGGAACTCCTACAACATTACAGATCATCATCAACATCTTACTTTCTCAAAATCCTAAACTCTCTCTCATGAAACCCTAAATTCTCTTTCATGAAACCCTAAACTCTATCTCTACATAATCAAGCTCAAAATGAGCTCAAAACTCCAACTTCCTTAAGAAAAGATGAAAGAGAAGAAGAAAAGCTTTTTACCTTTACACTTGTCTTCACTTGATCACAACCTTGAACATTTTCTCTCTCCACTAAACTTGCTTGTTCTTCCTCCCTATTGTTCTTCCAAGCTTCCTCAAGACTTGTAGATCATGGAAATCACTTTGTCTTGCTCTTTTCCCTTCCTTTCTCTCTCTAGATTTCAAGGTTGGGCTATGGAGGATTCATGGATGTGGCTGGCATGTCTGGGCAGAAAAGAGAGAGAAGAGAGCAGAAATAAGGAGAAGAAGAAAAAGGAAGAATAAGAAGGGACCTAAAATCTTTATATGGGACCCACCTATTTCACCATATCTTTGATATTTAAACTTAATCAACATTAATCCTCTTTTTTTAATGCTATGGCTAGCCAACCCAAATTAAATGTCCAAATTTTTTATGTTTAAATAACAATTATCTCATTAATCCTCCAAATTTTTGGTAAATTGCAATTTGATCCTAAAACTTATCAAATTTTGCAATTTAATCCTTTACCGTGAATCAACTACTTTAAGATTTATAACCAATTAATTAGGCATATATCAACATAATTTAGCCATTACATGAGTAATTCGGATCAAAATCTGAATTTAAACTCCGATCGGTCAAATGTGTTAATTTCATGATATGTGCGATTCGGTGTCTAAATTAGCTGATATTATAGTAATGTTTAATCTACCAGTCTTAAGCACTCATATTTTTTCCAACACGCTAAGTGTAAGCACCTCTATCGCCAATGGGTCAACCATTCAAACCCAGTTTAGGGGTCTTTTTAGAAGTCATATGACTTCAAAACATTGACCTCGACTCAATCATATCCTCCTATTCTAACTATGCAAGTACAACCTCTGTTGTAGCTTTGATAAAGTCACTAATGAACATATAGACCTAGCCACTTTACTAATTGACTAAAAACGTTGTCTTGCTCTTGCTTCTTATTAGTTGGTGCACATTTGTTGAGGGATGCGCTAACTAATTCTAGGTTGTTGCCCAGATAGGGGGGTTGAATTGGATATTAAAAATTTAACTTTTAAGTGCAGAAAAAAAAAGTTAAGTTTAGTAGGGATAGAAAAAATATGACACAAGGATTTTTATAGAGGTTCGGGTGTTAACAAACCCTACTTCTCTACCCAATCTCAATTGGGAGTTTCACTAACACACTAAGTGTTACAATGGAGTTTTACAAGCTCATTCTCAACTATGGTGTTTCTAACAATGAATCACACCTTACCCAGAAATCACTTGTATTTTAATGACTCACACAATAACTAATTCCTTGTGTTTTAAAGGCTCACACAAATAACCTTTACATTGTGTTTTAAAGGCTCACACAAATAACCTTTCTTCGTGTTTTAGAGGCTCACACAAATAACCCTTACAAGTGTTCTACTCTTAACTCTGAAATACCCAAAACTCACTTGAGTAGATGATTACAGAGAGAAACACTTACAAATCTATATTGCTCAATGAATGATGAGCAAAAAGATTTTCATAGAAAATAAATGTTTGTTTTGAAAATATCAAATGCACAAATGGCTTACAACAAGATTTTGATTCAAAATATTAGCTATTCTCTTGTTCTTGATGCATAAATGACTTGCATTTATACTTCCATAGCAAATTATAGCCGTTATAATGCATTTAATATGGAACTAATCGTTGCACCAACCCTTATTATCGTGCCTGACGCGTTTGTCTTTCATCTTTCACGGTCGTGAATATGTGTGTCACGGTTGTGACTATTCTTCCAAGCCGTGACTTGAGTGGTGACATTGGCCATGAAGCTCTCTATAAGGTTTTGAAGTGTTTGATCACGGGCGTGACATCCTTCCAAGCTGTGGTCCAAGTGGTGACTCTGGTCGTGAAGCTCTCTGGAAGAATTTGTTATGTCTTCTCACGGGCGTGACTTAATTGTTCATTCACGGTTGCTATCATTCTTCATGGCCGTGAACTTTAAATGTTGGATTATTGGTGCTAAGCTTCATCACGTGCGTGACATGCTATTTCTTCAATTTTATCTTTTTAAGATTAATCTTCCATTCTCCATTATTGCTATCATATTCCATACCCTGTTCAATAGACTTAGAAAACAAGTATGTTAAATAAATTATTGCTATTTTATTTGTTAGCATTAAAATGACAGAAATACCCCTCAAGGTTCAACATAGGTTATTATAGGGACAAAGTGCATAATTACAAGAATATTGGGAGCCCTTTATGGATGGTACAGTTGTAGCTGATGCTCTATTTTGAAATGTTTTATGTGACCTATTGACCTCTTCTAGACCTCTACAACTACTACAACCATTGGATCACTTTATGGCAGATTCTTGATAATGCCATTCATAACCTTTGTCAAATTTTCCACTACTCACCATTCAAGTTCCATCCCTACTTCCCTGCGATCTACAACTTAGAATGCCATAACAAGTGTAATGCTCACTAATTTGGATCTCAGGTCTCGAACGCATCATAGGGTGCAATTGCACTGCCTGGATTCTAAGTTCAGAGTAAAAATAATAATTGAGATATTTAAGTAAATATTAAAAATATCAGGTATGGTTGTTAAGAAGGAAAAATTAAATTAAAGGTATTATTTGGATAAGTATAAGTATAATGGCATAGTGGTAATATTTTATAAGTGCAAAATTTTAAAATAATAAGTTGACCAAGACTCCCATGTGATTGGTGCATTTAAACAAGTGGTCATGATTTAATGGTATATGTGGCTTAATATGGGCCCTTAGATAAGAGGAGCAAGATGAATATTAAGAAAGGACTAAAATAGCATTTTAACCACAAGAGTATAAAAATCATCTTTTCTCTTTTTGTTTTCTCATTTTTCCACACCTTCTTATTCTTCCTTTCCTACGTGTAGAACTCATTTTCCATCCCCTCCCTCACATCTTCTTCCATATAAACCTTAAATCACCCATAAAAGCAAGAAGAAATATACTATAATGACCAAAAATTGAAAGAAGAGAAGGAAAGGAAGAGGCTTGGAGCAAGAGGAACAACTTTTGGGAGGAAAGAAAAAGAAAGAGGCTATTGGTGAAATCCATGCTCCAAAGTTGTGAAATTTTGGTAACTCAAGCTTTTTTCCTTATTTTTCTCCTCATCTTCATCTGTAGCACCCACCTGCATAGCCAAGCAAACCTTGCTGCATGGGCAGATGCAACATGACTAAATCTAAGTCTACCTGTCTGAATTAAAACTTTTCTAATATATTATTACAACAACATATTCATATTTGAATAAGATGCAACTTTCCATATTTATTGAACACAATCTGTATAAAACTTTTTCATTGTATTCTGAAAATTTAACAAAATCAAAGTACTATCTGGCTTGCCAACCACCGCCCTTATTTCAAGATCAACCATAAAATCTCATGATTTAAATCAATAATACAACCTGTTAAACCTTAAGAGGTATTTTCGTCATTTTGATGATAACAAATAAAATAACAATATTGTATTTAACATACTTGTTTTCTAAGTATATTAAACAGGGTATGGAATAAAATAGCAAGAATGGAGAATGGAGAATGGAAGAATAATTCTTGAAAGACAAAATTAAGGAAGTAGCATGTTCACGCCTGTGATCCTATGTGTCATGCCCTTGAAAGAGCTAGCCGTCACAAAAACCAACATTTGAAGTTCACGGCCATGAAGGAAGACACAAACCGTGAAATGTACATTTAAGTCACGCCCATGAATTAAATGTCACGCCCGTGAATCTTCATGACAATTTCAACCAGAGAGTTTCACGACCAAAGTCACCACTTGGATCACGGCTGGGAAGTTTGTCACGCCCGTGAAGATGTATGTCACACCCGTGACCCAATGTTTCAAAACCTTCCAGAGAGCTTCACGACCAAGGTCACCACTTCAGTCACGGCTTGGAAGAACAGTCAAACCCGTGACAAACATAGTCACGCCCGTGAAAGATGAAAGAGAAAAATGTCAGGCGCGATTATTTGGTTGGTACAACGGCTAGTTATATATTAAATGCACCATAACGGCTATAATCAGCCATGGGAGTATAAATGCAAGTCATTTATGCATTCAGTACAAGAGGATAGCAAATACTTTGAATTAAAATCTTATTACAAGCTATTTTTATATTTAATACTTTCATTATCAATATCTATTCTCTGTGAAAATCTTTTTGCTCATCATTTATTGAGCAATAAAGATTTGTAAGTGTTTCTCTCTGTAATCATTTATTACTCAAGAGAGTTTTGGGTATTTCTGGGTTAAGAGGAGAACACTTGTAAGGGTTAGTTATGTGAGCCTTTAAAACACAAGATATAAGGTTGTTTGTGTGATCCTGCAAAAATACAAAGTAAAGGTTGTTTATATGAGCATGCAAAACACAAGAAATTGGTTATTATGTGAGCCATTAAAACACAAGGGATTTCTGGGTTAGGTGTGAGCCATTGTGAGAAACACCATAGTTGGGAGTGAGCTTGTAAAACTCCATTTGTAACACTTAGTGTGTTAGTGAAACTCCCAATTGTGATTGGGGAGAGGAGTAGGGTTTGTTAACACCCAAACCTCTATAAAAATCCTTGTGTCAAATTTCTCTATCCCTCCTAAAATTAATTTTTATTTCCGCACTTTAAAGTTTAATTTTTAAAACTCCAATTCAACTCCCTTCTTGGCTTAATATCTGGGCAACAATTGGTATCGGAGCTTTGTCTAGCATCGAAGCCTAAAAAGCGTTAGTAAAGATTAAGATATGGCCAATGAAGGATTCCAAAGTCTCAAACCTTACTTTGATGGAGCAAATTATTCCCATTGGATGTTTTGGATGGAGACATACCTGGATAGTGAAGGAATTGAAGTCTGGGATAGTATATGAAAAGAATGGACACCACCAACCAGAAGAGGAGCTGATGGTGAAGAAGAAATCCTATCAAGAGATGATTGGATAGAGCCTCAAAGAAAAGCAAATTTTAAAAACAAGAAGGCAATGACAATCCTATCAAGCTCATTATCTATTGAAGAATGTGGAAGAATACAACACTGCCCAACAGCGTACAACATATGGAAGACATTGGAAAAGTATCATGAATGAACTAAGCATATCAAATCCAAGAAGATTCAACTTCTTATATCAGAATATGAGCTCTTCAAGATGAAATCCAATGAGTCAATCACTGACATGACCAACCGCCTTCTAGCCATTATAAATGGAACGAGGAAACTTGGGAAGCATCTGAGTCTGGAAGATATAAACAACAAAATCCTAAGAAGTCTTCCTCTTAAAGACTATGGCTCAAGAGTTGCTAGCATAGAAGAAGCAAATGAAGATATGAGCATCATGAATACTGATGTGCTGATTGGCAAACTTCTCACACATGAAATGGTAGTGAAAAGAGATAGAGAGCTTAAAGCAGAGCCAGAGAAAAGAAAGCCCTTAGCACTCAAAGCCTCTACTTCAAAATCTCAAGAAGAAAGTGAAGATGATGAAGAAATGAGTGATGATGAAAATGAGGACATTATTATGCTTTCAAGAAGACTAAAAAGAATCATTAAGAAGAAAATGAGCAACTCCAAAACATTCAGGCAAAGAAACCTCAAACAAACTTCTAATGATGCACAAAGAAGTAAGGAAGAGATAAAGTGCTATGAGTGTGGAAAGAAATGACATATCAAACCAGAATGTCCAAGGCTCAAGAAGCATAAGAGCAAATACCAAAGAGACAATAGGGAGAAAGGTCACAAAGCCACATGGGATGACGAAAAGCTCTTCAAGTGAAAAAGATGATAATGAAAGTGAAGAGGTCAACCTATGCTTCATGGCTATTAAGGATTACATCTTGAATAAGGTAAGATCACTACACTCATACTCTTTGAACAATGACAGTAGTGATAATGATGATGATAGTGATAATGATGATGATGATGAGCAAAGCCTAATAGAATAATTAAATCTAGAATTAGAGAAATATATAAGTAAATTTAGTACTTATAGAAATAACATCTGTAATTTAAAGAATAAAATAGATGTTTTAGAAAAGGAAAACATGAAGCTTAAATTATCTAATGAATCTCTCCAAAAGTCATTAGATGAATATTCATCAAGACCCTCAACTGCTTCTTTGCTTAAAGAAAATAACACTTTGAAAATGAAGTTGAGAAACTTAGAAATTCCATTTCTAAATTTCACAAAGGTAAAGAGAGTTTAGATACTCTCATTGTGTCTCAAAGATCACCCTTAATTAGATATGGTCTAGGATTTAAGGACACATTATCATCTTCTCACAAAACCATCTTTGTTAAGTCTAGTGAACCTCACATCTCCACACTTGTTAAAACAGCACGAAGGAATAAGCTTGTTAAACCTTCTACACATAAAAAGAATAATCATGTCTCTAAGTGTCTTGTGACCACTAGTGATGAATCATGCATGCATCTAGAAAAGCATCAATTAATCATGACTGTGCATGTCATTATTCTCAAAATCAGTTTGATAGAAATATGGTGTTCAAAAATCTTGTAAGACCAAAAAGCAAGTTTAGACCAAAACAATGTAATTATTGTATGAAAATGGGTCACATAAATAAATATTGTTGGATAAGGAAGGCTCATTGGGAACCTTCATGTGCTAACCCCCAAGGACCTAAACTCATTTGGGTACCTAAAAATCATACTTGAATTGTTATTCTATAGGTATGCCTCAAGTCCACAATAAACAAAAATGCTTGGCTTGTAGACAGTGGATGCTCAAGGCATATGACAGGAGATAAAGAACTCTTCAAAAAAATCAAAAGTATTGATGGAGGTAAAGTTACCTTTGGAAACATTGCTAAGGGTAAGGTAATTGGCATTTGATCTATTGGTATTAATGAAACTACTTTTATTAAAGATGTCTTACTTGTTGATGGCTTGAAACATTACTTGTTAAGTGTTAGTCAATTATGTGATAAAGGAAACAAAGTAATCTTTACTTCCAATGAATGTCTTGTGATCTCTATCGATGATCAAAAGATATTTAAAGAAAATAGAGATGTCAATACATACATAATAAACTTACATGAACTATCTAACCATTCTTGTAAGTGTCTTGTGACCACTAGTGATGAATCTTGGTTGTGGCATAGAAGGCTTGGTTATGCTAACATGGACTTAATACAAAGCCTCAGCACAATAGAACTAGTAAAAGGACTACCAAGAGTCAAATTTAAAAAAGGCAAGACATGTGAACCTTTCCAAAGAGGAAAGCAACACAAGTCATTCTTCAAAGCCAAAAACATTGTAAGTACTTCAAAACCTCTTCAACTCCTACATATGGACTTATTTGGACCTACTAAAATTGCTAGTTTAGGAGGAAAACATTATGCATTTGTCATCGTAGATGATTACTCTAAATTTACTTGGGTAATTTTCTTAGCTCAAAAAAGTGATGCTTTTGAAAATTTTAAAAACTTTGCTAAAAGAGTTCAAAATGAAAAAGGGTACTGTATTTCAAAGATAAGAAGTGATCATGGCAAAGAATTTGAAAATAAAAACTTTGAAAGCTTTTGTCTTGAACATGGCATTTCACATAATTTCTCATCTCCTAGAACACCTAAACAAAATGGGGACTTGAAAGGAAAAATCGAACTTTAATTGAAATGGCTAGAACAATGCTCAATGAATATGGTTTACCAACTTACTTTTGGGCAGAAGCCACAAACACTGCATGTTATATTTCAAATCGAGTTTTCAAAAGACCTCTTTTAAACAAAACATCATTTGAGCTATGGAATGGAAGAAAGACATTGATATCGTACTTTAGAGTATTTGGATGCAAGTGCTTCATATTGAACACCAAGGACAACATTGGAAAATTTGCTTCTAAATCTGATGAAGGTATCTTTTTAGGATACTCTACAACTAGCAAAGCATATAGAGTATTTAACAAAATATCATTAACTGTTGAAGAATCTATGCATGTTGTCTTTAATGAATCTAGTAGACTTGATCTTGTGAAAGATAGTGTTATTGATGATGTTGTAGGTAACATGGAAAGACTTGATCTTGAAAAAGGAAAAGAAGAAAATGATCAAGAAGATTCACATCAAAATGATTCTCTACCTCAAACTCAAGAAGAAAACGAACAAGAACTCCCAAAAGAATGGAGAATGACGAAAGATCATCCAAAAAAACAGATCATTCGTGATCTCTCAAGGGGAGTAATTACTATATCTCATCTCAAACATTTAGTCACTAACCTTGCTTTTATTTCTCAAATTGAGCCTAAAAATGTTGATGAGACTCTTAATGATGAAAGTTGGGCAATTGCCATGCAAGAGGAACTCAACCAATTTGAGAGAAGTAAGGTATGGACCTTAGTACCTAGACCCAAGGATCATCAAATTATAGATAGAAAATGGGTATTTAGAAATAAACTAGATGAACAAGGTTCAATAACTAGGAATAAGGCTAGATTAGTTACAAAAGGATATAATCAGGAAGAAGGTATAGATTATGATGAAACCTATGCACCTGTAGCTAGATTAGAAACCATAAGAATACTTTTAGCATATGCATGTTATATGAATTTCAAACTCTTTTTAATGGATGTGAAAAGTGCATTTCTAAATGGTTATATAGAAGAAGAAGTTTATGTAGAACATTTTCACCCCAAAACAAATAGAGGCGTTCACGCTTTGAGTCATGCTTTGATTCATGGGCATAAGTAGTGAAATTCGACATTTCACGCCCGTGACTATTATTTCACCCCCGTGACAGTTCATCATTCATGCCCGTGACATTCAAAGGTCACGACCGTGAACATATTCACGCCTTTATTCACAGGTAGAGCACCCCTTCAGCAAACCGTGAACACGACCATTCACGCCGGTGAACACATCCATTCACGCCGGTGAACACATATTTCACGCCTTTGAATGCATCGGGCATATAAGAGAACAACCGGTTATTTTTCACATTTCAACCTTTCAACTCCTAGAAACCACTCTCATTTACACACATTCAATGAGATATTGAAGATTCCGGCCCCCAAGTCACAAACCTTTCCTATAAATACCATCAAAAGTCCATTCCTCCATCAAAAATCATACTTCTTTAGGGTTTCCTCAAAATTTTTTGTCAAATTTTTTTCCCAAACTCCACAAACTTCATTTCTTCAATCCAAATGGAAACCGCCTCATCAAAAGGAAGAAGAAAGAAGTCTCATGCTCCCAGGAGGTATGTAGATTACCTCATGAACAGACTTCCGGAGCATTGCCATCCCCGGTACTCCACCTTGAAGCAAAGGCCTCTCCTTTTATCGAGGTCCTTTGAATGGCAAACTGTCCGAACTCTCGGGCTAGAAACGACAATGACAGAGCAACTCCAGGCCTGTCACTTGAAAGAATTCATGGACATTCATCAGCCCACATTGCGGGAGCCAACATTGGAATTTCTGAGCACTTTGCAAGTGTCTCCTACTGGAGTGGTGAAATTCCAACTCTGTAATAATCCAAACACCCTCAATGCCACTGAATTCAGGGACTTATTCAACTTACCATCGGATGGCATCCTCAATGACAGCGAAGTGGAATTTTTCACAACTCAAGTTTGGACCCACTTTGGCACAAATTGCAGCTGGGATCTCAAGAAGACAAAAAGCACTCATCTCCGGCCCCCAGTGCACAAATATTTGCATAGGTTTTTAACCTATAGCATATTCGCTCGGAGAGACAGCAATGTGACCATTCAAAAATCGGAGCTCTTCCTTTTCGAGATGGCTAGAAGAGGACTCATGGTGGTGCTTTCTAGATGGTTTGCAAACCATCTTCTGTCCATTGCCACCAAACCCATAGGAGATATACTCATTGGTGGTTATGTCACCCATATAGCCTTGAAGCTTGGCTATTTGAAGCTGGATGAGCATCACTTCAATCTTATCCCAGGGCATCCTCGAGATCGATTGGATGTCGAGTCCTTTATCAAGATGGGAGCGGCTGTCAGAATTGTTCATGAGAACAATATTTACTGCCGCTTCACAGACACTGCTGGGGAGATAATCTGGGAAGACAATGATACGGATGACTTCAAAGCCAGCCTCCAAGGGATCCAACACAAGAAAAGGGCTCGGGTTGAGGCAGAGGTTGCTAGACTTTGAGATAGGATGTTCGGCTGGGTGTTAGGCTAGATGGTAGCCTAAATTTGTGTGTTTGCTTGTTTATTTTCTTTGTTGTTTTGTTTGTTGTATTTCCTTTCTGACTTTTATTTCCTTTGGTGTGTATTTCTTTTTTAACAATCAAATATATTTGCTTTGTTTGTCTTTTGGTATCTTTATATTCTTTTTGTTGATGACAAAAAGGGAAGAACCTAGCAATATATTAAGATAAATGAATTTTGAATCAAAAATAAGAACCTACAAATACATTGACATTGAGTTAGGTTGGGAGAACCTACAAATACATTGACATTGAGTTAGGTTGGGAGAACCTACAAATACATTGACATTGAGTTAGGTTGGGAGAACCTACAAATACATTGACATTGAGTTAGATTGGGAGAACCTACAAATACATTGACATTGAGTTAGGTTAGGAGAAATTAGAAATACTCAAAATTTGATTCAAAATTAATATGCAAGTATGAAATTGAGCTTTATACACACTAGATATATCTTAAGTATTACATAAATGAATATGCCATGATATACTCTAAATATACCTTACATATACTTCATGCCTTAAAAAGAACTTTGGTATATATTGAATATACTTCGCATATAACTTGCATATACTTAAAAACTAGTAAGTTTATTTCAATGCTACATCATTCTTTACAATTCTTGCATTTTCATAAATTTTTATCCTAAGTATCTTTTGAGGGGGTGACTTCCCAAAAGCACATATTGCTAGATTATTTGTCACCATAAAAAAGGGGGAGATTGTTAAACCTTGAGGGGTATTTCCTTCATTTTGATGATAACAAATAAAATAGAAATATGGTATTTAACATACTTGTTTTCTAAGTCTATTAAACAGGGTATGAAATAAAATAGCAAGAATGGAATAAAGTAGCATGTTCACGCCCGGATCCTATGTGTCACGCCCGTGAAAGAGCTAACCGTCACCAAAACCAATATTTGAAGTTCACGGCCATAAAGGAAGACACAAACCGTGAAATGTACATTTAAGTCACGGCTATGAATTAAATGTCACGCCCGTGAATCTTCAAGACAATTTCATCCAGAGAGCTTCACGACCAAAGTCACCACTTGGATCACGGCTAGGAAGTTTGTCACGCCCGTAAAGATGTATGTCACGCCTGTGACCCAATGTTTCACAACCTTATAGAGAGTTTCACGACCAAAGTCACCACTTCAGTCACGGCTTGGAAGAACAGTTACACACGTGACAAACATAGTCACGCCCGTGAAAGATGAAAGAGAAAAATGTCAGGCGTGATTATTTGGTTGGTACAATGGCTAGTTTCATATTAAATGCACCCTAACGGCTATAATCAGCCGTGAGAGTATAAATGCAAGTCATTTATGCATTTAGGACAAAAGGATAGCAAATACTTTGAATTAAAATCTTATTACAAGCTATTTATACATTTAATACTTTCATTATCAATATCTATTCTCTATGAAAATCTTTTTGCTGATTATTTATTGAGCAATAAAAATTTGTAAGTGTTTCTCTCTGTAATCATTTATTACTCAAGTGAGTTTTGGGTATTTCTGGGTTAAGAGAAGAACACTTGTAAGGGTTAGTTGTGTGAGCCTTTAAAACACAAGATATAAGGTTGTTTGTGTGAGCCTGCAAAAACACAAAGTAAAGGTTGTTTGTGTGAGCCTGCAAAACACAAGGAATTGGTTATTGTGTGAGTCATTAAAACACAAGGGATTTCTGGGTTAATATCTAGGCAACACAACCTAATTAAACCATGTTCCAGGAAAAAAATATCTTTATCCCATGTCATGCGGAATAATAAAAAATGAAATGAATGAGATAAATTAACAAAAAAAAGACCCAATACGGGTTACTCTGATTGGCTTGATCTTATCTTCTCGTCAACTCAATAGCCTACTAACTCCAAACCTGCGTGTAGGAAAATCCACATGTTAAGCTACTGAAAGCTTAGTGGTACATATAATCATTTAAATTCTAACATGCATTCACATATTAACATAACATTCATAATCAGAACTTACATGTGCGCTTGTCCATATATATATATATATATATATATCATAGATCCATCTCTGCTCGAATTGGCCTGTCTCTGTCCCCTAGTTTGTGTCAGCACCGAACTTCGAGTCTGAATGGGAGCTTCAACCATCTAAAAAGGACATCTCTTCTATAGTGGTCTTGAGACCCACACCTGTAGTAAGTGTTGGGTTTTGAAGAATGAATCATATTCATAAACGTAGCGGAAAATTAAAATTTTCAAAATCCGAAACAAAAGATCATACTTGTGCCATTAAAACTAATTTATATAAATATAGAGGTTAGAAATTATACCTTATAATTTATTATTTGTTCTTCAAATCTTCATTTTGTTGGATTGTAGCAAAACACAACAATCCACATTATGATGTCTTTAATGATAATCCACGCGAAGAATGAAGAAGAAACTATCAAAAGAAATGGTTTGAACAAATTCAAAGTGCTAGCCTTGAAAGTGTTCTTGAGATAATTTTTGTTGTCTTAAAAATTTTTTTTTCACAAAAAAATATTTTCATGTCTATTTTCAGCTATTTGATGTCTTTTCTATTTCAATCAAATTCAAAGAAAAGATGAAAAGTCAAAAATGGAGAAAAGAAAAATTAATGAATAGTAATTGGCTATAATTGGCCTAATTAAGGCCAAAATCTACCGTTGGCCAATGGGTGGGAGGTAACAGCGCGCTGGGCAGCCTAGTTGGCACGCTAGGCAGCAGCCTGCCTAGCTCGCACGGGCCCGTGACCTTCCCGAATGATTTTTCTATGCGATCTCATCGTGATCCATCCCGAAATAATTCTGTCATATTTTGGATCCTATTTAAGACCATTTTACTCATTCTCCATATCTTCAATGCGTGTGACCCATTAGGTTCCCGATTATGTTGGCCACTTAAATTAATAATTAATTTAAGCAAGTCATGAGCGGTATCTAGCAACACATCATGACCCCCAATTGACCGAAAAGTCAGTAGTTTGACTAAGAACCTTTCCATAGACAATTTCCGTGCAATTATTCCTGTCACCATTTTATACCCCATTTGGTTCAAAGTATGAATATGTGTCAACTCCCACTAAACTGACTACGTCACATCTAGTCCAAGTAATATTAGTTATTGTACTTGAGGCTCATTACTCTATTAGTTATGTCATTAAAGACTATTTTTATGACATTTCCACTCCGACCAGATATTCCCCAGTAATGACCACGATAAGAGGTCATGGGTATACACTGCTTCTATCAAGAGTGGTGAATCATTTGTTGGTTACCCAATTACCTTTGAATATCTCAAGCTGTATCCAATCACCACCCTATGAGAAACCTCCCTGAGGTAATAAAAAATAGTGTCAAAATACAAAATCAATATTCAAGATAACATTGAGTACCTCAAGTCTAAGGATACTTGCACCATTGCTATGGTGAGACTATCATTGACATTTGAATAGATTATCCATATGATTGTCTCATAGTTGGTCATCCAATGTACTTAGTTATACTTAGTAAGTATCCACATGTTAACTCTAAACAACTCATGTTTATAGATTATGAGCTCTACTACTTGATCCAATCAAGGAGTGTAACATGTGCTAGTCTGTCCAGATTAATAATGTCTCGTCTCATTAATTTTATGACTATGGATAATTTTGATACTAACATAATTACACATGATAAGAATTTCAATATCATGATCTCATCATGATTTACTTCATGCTATGTTAAGTATCAAGGACTTCATTAATTTATTTAAGATCACTTATCCATTCATATATCAAATTAACGAAAAACCTTTTTATTAATCAAATAAATTTGTACAATAAGTGCTAAAGGTGATTGCCTTTAGAGCACTTCTCTAACAAGCTCTCACTTGCACTAAAGCCAATCGCCTTTGTATTTAATTCCATATGCGAGTACATGAGAATCATATTTTGTAACGCTCCCTTACTCTACTAGACATTAATAGGATATGAAAGTGCTAATAAGCTCATTTGTTTTACAACCAATGTTCAAATCATTGTAATAATTTTTTTTTCGAGTTTATTATTAGCGATATATTTATTACTATTATTTTTCATTTAAATATATAACTAGTGATGGAAATAGTTTGATTTAAAACAACTCATGCAATTAAACCATAATATTTAGAAATAATACTAGATTTATAAAATTACAAAATTCATTCCTTATAAATCATACATGCCACAATTTTACATAAAAAAAAAGATTTTTAGAATTTAATTTTTCCAACATAATTTTCAAAACATACAAAACAAATTAGATTACTGCAATATGATCTTGGGGGTTTCCTCTTCTTCGATCGCCCTATCGGAAAAGCTACTTCTATTTATCTGCGCGTGAAACACACGCGCTAAGCTTCTAGCTTAGTGGTACGTTTGACAACTATCCAATAAGTACATAAATAATTCTAAAATAAAATTTTTGAAACTACAATTAATTTATTAAGCATGCCAAATATTCAATTAATAATAAAACCATTTTTTTCATGCAAAAATATTTAATTCATCAATTATGACATTTTATTCATTAAGCATGCTTGAAATTTCTTAACAATTCAAGATATAAAATTTACAATATCAATTTCATAATTCATATATATATATAATAGCCCACGACATCTTAGACAGAAACTAAACACTGGATACAGAGTTTCTGCTCTCCGGCAGTATACGCGACGCTTATATAATTATTTTTATAACTCGGTGTTTAACGTCTACATTTCCAATAACAACTCAGCACCTTTTTGATGCCTACATAATTTTAAACTCGGCACTATTTCTTAGTGCCTACGTAATTTCAACTCAGCACTATTTCTTAGTGCCTACTTAAATTAAATCTCAGCACTATCATTTTTTGTAATTATATTTCTACCCTTTTATTGGCATGCCAACTTATCCTAATTTCTAGTTCTCGACTAGATATTATAGGGCTTCATTATATTTGTTACCTTTATTATTATTTACATAAATTATGTAGGTAACACTAATATAAATTCTACATAAATGCAATAATTTCCATTAAATATTTTAAAACCTCAAACTTGCTCATTTAATCATTATAACTATAAAAAAAGTCAATTAATATATTTTATATCACAAAATTTCACAATCAATACATTTGTTTACAAGCTGTCCTATTCTGGACAACATTTCTCCCTTATGTTGGTCTGTATTTTTGTCCATATTTATATGGAAATTGGACAAGTGATAAACTAATAAATGTAGGTACATGGCATATGTTTAATTTCCAATGGGAATTACATTCAAAATATTTTTGTAGCAAAACTTATGAATTTTCTCCTAAGTTACGTTCACTGCAATCTGCTCAGTATTTTTTTTCTGGACATATTTCTAGTTCCAAGTTTGAGTCCATTTTTTACCTAACTCTAGGAATATTCAGGTCTAATGGAAATGCAAGTTGAAGCCCTATGTCCTAACTTTCCATCCCAACAAGAATCACTCAAAAATGATTTTTAGAACTCAAGTTATGATCAAAATACGAGACATTGTTCATAAGACAAATTTTCCAGCTTATCAATTAAGTCATACAATTTCCATTTTCATGCATCAACCTCATATTCTAGTTTTTATTTTCACATTCATGGCATCATTTAATCACCACTTAATTTATAAATGAAATATCCAGAATTTCATACACATCACAAAATTAAAATCAACATTTTTATACATTGAATTTTTGCCAAATTTACATACCTTAAAGTTCTACTTCTCTTCACTTTTCTCTTCCTCTTAGATAGCCTTTTCCTTGCCCTTACTTCCCCTTTGATTTTGGTTCAAAGGTTGTTCACTTCCTTGCCCTAACAATAAATTTTACACTAATCAAACACTAATCACACTAATCCACCCTTAATCACCATTAGCATACTAATAACCCTAATTACTAGCTATAATGACAACTAGCCCCAAACTCAAAGAAAAGAGAAGAAGAAAGTAAGGAGATGGAAAATATAAACTCATCTTTGATGATCTTACAAATGGCTAAAATCGTCTGTCTCTTTTTTTCTTTTCCTTTCTTTCTTCATTTTCCTTGGTTTTGTTCACTTTACTTCACTTTCTTCATGATCTTGCCTAATCCTATCTTTTTTTCCATTCAATCTTAGCTTTATTTGAAGAAAGAAAAGAAGAACAATTGAGGAGAAGGAGTTCACGGCAAAAGAAGAAGAAAAGGGAGAGAAATGAGTTTGGTCAAGATGAAAAAGAAGAAGAATGGTAAAAAAAATGGAAATTTGACTTTTTATAGTTGGATTAGGTGGGTGGTCAGGATTAATTGTTAATCTTGCTTACCATTGGTCCATTAATTTAAATCACTCTTACTTTATTTTAATTAAAAGAATATTCCTTTCCTTAGATAAAGAATATTCTCTTTTTATGCCTTCTTATAATTTTTGTGCCAAAAACACTGCAATTTCTAATTTCGTTCAGCGAACAATTATTTTTTTCCCAATTTTAATTTCAAACTTCAAAATTCTCAATTAATAATATCCAAAATATTTTTCCCCCATCTTATTATTATTTTAATTTTTTTCTTTCATGTCCGAATTTAGACTCTGATCGGTTCGGCGTGCCGGATTTCGGTCAACCGCGATCGTGGCCTAAATTATCGGGCATTACAATTTTCCCCTCCTTAAAAAAATTTCGTCATCAAAATTTACCTTTTTAATTGGAGTGGAATAATTGTGGATACTAAGCCTTCATCACCTCTTCATTTTCCCAAGTCGCCTCTTCTGAATTATGATTTTTCCACATAACCTTTACCAATGGTACCTTCTTGTTCCGTAGCTCCTTCATTTCTCGAGCTAGAATTTCCACTGGCTCCTCTTCATAAGTTAGATTTGGTTGTATCTCTATAGGTTCTGCTGATATGATATGAGATGGATCTGATCGATATTTTCTCAACATGGACACATAGAATATATTATGAATCTTATCTAACTCTGGTGGTAAAGCTAATTTGTACGCCACATGACCTATGCGTTCAAGTACCTCATAAGGTCCAATGAACCTAGGACTCAACTTTCCCTTCTTTCCAAATCGAAAAATCCTTTTCCAAGGTGAGACTTTTGAGAATATCTTGTCATCAACTGTATACTCAATATCCCTCCTTTTCAAATCTGCATATGATTTCTGTCTATCAGCAGCAACTTTCAGCCTATCTCTTATTACTCTCACTTTTTCCTCTGTCTGCTGTACTAGATATGGACCCACTACTTTCATTTCACTAAGCTCAGTCCAACATAGAGGCATTCTACATTTCCTCCCATACAAGGTTTCATATGGTGCCATGCCGATACTGGCTTGGTGACTATTATTGTAGGCAAATTCTATCAATGAAAGATGTTTGTCCCAATTGCCTTCAAATTCTATCACACAACTCCTCAACATATCTTCCAATATATGTATGACCCT
Organism: Triadica sebifera; assembly: GCA_023653625.1. Lineage (NCBI taxonomy): Eukaryota > Viridiplantae > Streptophyta > Magnoliopsida > Malpighiales > Euphorbiaceae > Triadica > Triadica sebifera. The sequence goes on from CM042909.1 coordinate 13,616,204, forward strand.
TGCTAATTGTCCATCTGTTTGTGAGTGGAAAGTTGTGCTGAAATTGAGTCGAGTACCCATGGCTTGATGCAAAATTTTCTAGAATTTTGAAGTGAACCTCGGGTCTCGATCTGAAATGATTGAAATTGGCACACCATGTAAACGGATTATCTTATTAACATAGATCTCTGCCAAATGGTTAAGTGGATAATCCATCTTGATCGGTAGAAAATGAGCTGATTTAGTGAGCCGGTCCACCACTACCCATATTGAATCATGCCTCTTTTGTGTCAAAGGCAAACCAGAAACAAAATCCATTGTAACTCTTTCCCATTTCCACTCCAGAATTGAAATTGACTGCAATAATCCACTTGGTACTTGATGCTCAGCCTTCACTTGCTGACAAGTTAAACATCTGGTAGTATGCTCGGTGATATCTCTTTTCATTCCTGGCCACCAGTAATATGCCTTCAAGTCATGATACATTTTGTTGCTTCCTGGGTGCATTGCATAAATAACATTGTGAGCTTCCTTTAAAATATCTTGTTTCAATTATGGTATGTCTAGCACACATAACCTGGCCTTTTGCCTTAAAATCCCATCTGATTCAATAGTAAATTCTGGTTTTTCACCATTTCAAATATTTCCTTTAATTTTGTGTCTTGCTTCTGATTGTCTTTACTTGTTGGATCAATGTGGGTTGCATCCGCAATTCTGCCCAAATAATATATAAATAAATTATTATTTCATTTTTTTATCTTGTTCACTTAATAAATTTAAGTTTTAACATTTACCTGCCAGAGTTTTTCTACTCAGAATGTCTGCTACCACATTGGCCTTACCCAGCTGATAATTAATGATACAATTGTAGTCTTTGATGAATTCTAGCCATCTCCTCTATCTCAAATTGAGTTCCTTTTGTGAAGGCAAATATTTCAGACTTTTATGGTCTGTATAGATATAACATTGCTCACCATACAAGTAGTGTCGCCATATTTTCAATGCAAACACAATGGCTGCTAGTTCCAGATCATGTGTCGGATAATTTCTCTCATGAGGCTTCAGTTGTCTGGAAGCATAAGCAATATCTTTGCCTTCTTGCATTAATACACAACCCAAACCATCAAGGGAAGCATCATTGTACACTACAAAATCTTTTCTTGCAGTAGGTTGTGTCAACACTGGTGCCTCTATCAATATTTTCTTCAACTTATCGAAGCTAGTCTGGCACCGGTCTATCCACTCAAATCTGGTCTCCTTTCAAAGCAATTTTATCAGTGGTGAGGCTATCATTGATAATCCTTTCACAAATCTCCAATAATAACCAGCCAAACCAAGAAAACTTCTCACCTCCGTCACATTCCGAGGTGGTTTATAGTTGAGGATTGCCTCTACCTTACTGGTGTCAACTCTGATCCCATCAGCTGAGACAATATGCCCTAGAAAGGTCACTTCATCTAACCAGAATGCACATTTTGACAACTTCGCATACAATTGATTCTCTCTCAAGGTATGGAATTCAATACGAAAATGTTGATTATGCTCTTCTCTGCTTCTGGAGTACACAGAGATATCATTTATAAACACCACCACAAACTGGTCCAAATAAGGCCTAAAGATTCTATTCATTAGATCCATAAATGCTACTGGAGCATTTGTTAGGCCAAAAGGTATTACTAAGAATTCATAATGACCATATCGAGTCCTAAATGTTGTTTTTGAAATGTCTGATTCTTTAATTCTCAATTGGTGATAACCTGATCTGAGGTCAATTTTAGAAAATACCCCTGCTCCTTTCAACTGATCAAACAAGTCATCTATTCTCGGCAAGGGATATCTATTCTTAATTGTCATCTTGTTCAATTGATGATAATCAATGCACAAACAAAAGGTGTCATCCTTCTTTTTCACAAATAGAACTGAAGCACCCCAAGGTGAGACACTAGGCCTGATAAACCCTTTCTCTAACAACTCTTGCAACTGCACTTTTAATTCTTTTAGTTCAGCAGGTGTCATTCTGTAGGGAGTGATCGATATCGGGGTTGTGCCTGGTAAAACATCTATAGAAAACTCTATCACCTTGACAGGTGGTAACCCTGACAAGTCTTCAGGGAAGATATCTGCATATTCACATACTGTATGAATCTCCTTGAGATCTAGACTCTCTTTCTTGGTATCTATGATATGTGCCAAAAATGCTTCACATCCCTTTCTGATAAGCTTACTTGCCTTCGTCATAGAAATGACATTAGTCAAGTATGGTCGGTTTTCACCAGGACAATCACATCATCTTACCCTGAATTCTTAAAAGTCACTCTCCTATACTGACAATCCACCGCTGCCTTATGCTGAGTTAACCAATCCATCCCCAATATTGCATCAAACTCACAGAATGACAACTCTATTAGGTCAGGCTGGGAATTCTACATTCTGAGCTTTGATTGGACTGTTTTTATAGACTCGACTAACTTTCACTCCATGACCCAAAGGATTTGGCACTAATATATCACAATCTAATTCCTCTACTACCATATTCCCCTGACTAGGTGGTGACGTGCATAAATATGAATGTGTAGAACTCAGATCTATCAGTGCAAATAAATCAGTATCATAAAGAGAAAATTTATCGATAATGACATCCGGGGCATCCTGCTCCTCACGAGCCCTCATGGCATACGCTCGGGCTGGGGCTGGGGCTCGACTACCTTATGCTCTATTCACTGATTCTGATATACTCTTCCCAATCCTGCCACTTCTAGACTGTCTATGTCCCCTACCTCTGCCTCGAGTGACATTCTGAACTTGCACTAATACTACACCACCTGTACCTCTTCCTCTAGGGCAATCTTTTTGTTTGTGCTATGTAGATCCGTAATGTAAGCATGCTCCAGTAATCCACCAGCAATCACCTGCATGTGATCACCCACAATGTTGACATATGACAGATATGAATCTCTTATTACCCGAAGCTGGTGCACTAGCGGTGGACCCCTCTGGCCTCGACTGTTGGCTTTGCCTAGCTGAAAAGGTTGATCTAGCACCCCATGACTAGAAAAACCTAGGCACTGTCTGCCCCCTTTTACCTGATGTCTGGGTCATGCTAATTGTCGACCTCTATGGTGGCTCTTCTATCCTCTTTCTTTTTGACCTCTTTTCCACACTGATGGCTTAGGATACTAGTGTAGCAAAATCCTCAAGCTGAAGGGCGGTCACTATATTCCCAGTATCATCATTAAGCCCATCCTCAAATCTATGACATATGTCTGCCTCATCTACAATGATTCCAGTCGCATATTTACTTAGTCGGGTGAACTCCATCTCATATTCAGCGACTGACATGTTTCCTTGCTTCAAGTCTTGAAACTCCCTTTTCTTTTCATTCACATAAACTCTAGGCACATACGTCTTACTAAATTCTGCCTTGAAGAAATTCCAGAAATGTGGTTTTGGTATCTGGGGCTTTAATAAAATTGATTTCCACCAGTCATAGGCATGATCTTTTAAAAGGGACACTGCATATCTGACATGTTGTTCCTCTGGACACTTAAGTTCCTCAAACACCCTTTTTGTGGACTCCATCCAAAACTCTGAAGCTGCTGGGTCATCCTCTCTCCTTCTCATAAAATCTGTGGCCCCATATTTTCTCAGCTTTTCAATCCGAGGTTTTGGCTGAGGTGGAGGAGGAGGTGGAGCTGGTTGTGGAACTGCTTGTACTATCCGTTGCAACAAGTTTGCTATCTATTCCATAAGAGCTTCTTGTCCTAAATTAGCCTGTCCCTCTGCTCTCGATGGAGCTACTACACTCGGCCCGAAATCTCTCACTGATGGAGGTTGTCTGAGATTGGCTAAGTCTGAAAGGCTATCACTCAGTTCATCTTCCAAGAAATCTTGTTCTGATCCCGAATCCATATCTACCTATAAACTAGAAGAAGAGACCCAAGTCAGATAATTGCAGCATTTTATGCATATGCATGAGACACATATTCTATTTTACACCCACTGATTAAGAATCAATTAGCCTGGGCTCTGATACCACTAAATGTAACGCTCTCTTACCCTACTAAACGTTAATAGTATATGGAAGTGCGAATAAGCTCATTTCTTTTACAACCAATGTTCAAATCATTGTAATAATTTTTTTTGAGTTTATTATTAGTGAAATATTTATTACTATTTTTTTCATTTAAATATATAACTAGTATGGAAATAGTTTGATTTAAAAGAACTTATGCAATTAAACCATAATATTTAGAAATAATACTAGATTTATAAAATTACAAAATTCATTCCTTATAAATCCTATATGCCACAAATTTACATCAAAAAAAAGATTCTTAGAATTTAATTTTTACAACATAATTTTCAAAATATACAAAAAAAACTAGACTACTGCAGTCTGATCTTTGGGGTTTTCACTTCTTCAGTCGCCCTATCGGAACATCTACTTTTATTTATCTGCGCGTGACGCACACGCGCTAAGCTTCTAGCTTAGTGGTACATTTGGCAACTATCCAATAATTACATAAATAATTCTAAAATAAAATTTTTGAAACTACAATTAATTTATTAAGCATGTCAAATATTCAATTAATAATAAAACCATTTTCTTCATGCAAAAATATTTAATTCATCAATTATGTCATTTCATTCATTAAGCATGCTTGAAATTTCTTAACAATTCAAGATATAAAATTTACAATATCAATTTCATAATATATATATTTTAATAGCTCACGACATCTTAGACCGAAATTAAACACTGGATACAGGATTTCTGCTCTCCGACAGTATACTCGGTGCCTACATAATTATTTTATAACTCGGCGTTTAACGCCTACATTTCCAATAACAACTCAGTACCTTTTTGGTGCCTACATAATTTCAAACTCAACACCATTTCTTAGTGTCTACGTAATTTCAACTCAGCACTATTTCTTAGTGCCTACTTAAATTAAATCTCAGCACTATTATTTTTAGTGCCTACATTTCTACCCTTTTATTGGCATGACAACTTATCCTAATTTCTAGTTCTCGACTAGATGTTATAAAGCTTAATTATATTTGTTACCTTATTATTATTTACATAAATTATATAGGTAACATTAATATAAATTCTACATAAATGCAATAATTCCTATTAAATATTTTACAACCTCAAACTTGCTCATTTAATCATTATAACTATAAGAAAAGTCAATTAATATATTTTCTACCACAAAATTTCACAATCAATACATTGTTTTACAAGTTGTCCTATTCTGCCTTATGTTGGTCTGTATTTTTCGTCCATATTTATATGGAAATTGGACAAGTGATAAACTAACAAAATGTAGGTACATGTCTTATGTTTAATTTCCAATTGGAATTACATTCAAAAGAATTTTGAAGCAAAATATATAAATTTTCTCCTAAGCTATATTCATAGCAATCTGCCCAGTATTTTTTTCTAGACAGATTTCTAGTTCAAAGTTTGATTCCATTTTCACCTAACTCTAGGCATATTCATGTCTAATGGTCTGAATGAAAGTTGAAGCCCTGTGTCTTACTTACCATCCCAACAAGAATCACTCAAACATGATTTTCAGAACTCAGGTTATGATCAAAACACGAGACATTGTTTATAAAACGAATTTTCCAGCACATCAATTAAGTCATACAATTTCCATTTTCATGCATCAACCTCATATTCTAGTTTTTATTTTCACATTCATGGCATCATTTAATCACCACTTAATTTCTAAATCAAATATCCAGAATTTCATACACATCACAAAATCAAAATCAATATTTTTATACATTGAATTTTTGCCAAATATACATACCTCAAAGTTCTACTTCTCTTCACTTTTCTCTTCCTCTTAGATAGCCTTTTCCTTGCCTTTACTTCCCCTTTGATTTTGGTTCAAAGGTTGTTCACTTTCTTGCCCTAACAATAAATTTTACACTAATCAAACACTAATCCACCCTTAATCACCATTAGCATACTAATAACCCTAATTTACTAGCTATAATGGCAACTAACTCCAAACTCAAAGAAAAGAGTAGAAGAAAGTAAGGAGATGGAAAATCTAAACTCACCTATGATGATATTCCAAATTTCTAAAATCTTCTTTCTCTCTTTTTCTTTTCCTTTCTTCATTCCTCTCCTTGATTTTGCTCACTTTACTTCACTTTCTTCATGATCTTGCCTAATCCTATCTTTTTTTTCCATTTAATCTTAGCTTTATTTGAAGAAAGAAAAGAAGAACAATTGGGGAGGAGGAGTTCACGGCAAAAGAAGAAGAAAAGGGAGAGAAATGAGTTTGGTCAAGATGAAAAGGAAGAAGAATGGAAAAAAAATGGAAATTGGACTTTTTATAGTTGGATTAAGTGGGTGGTTAGGATTAGTTGTTAATCTTGTTTCCCATTGGTCCATTAATTTAAATCACTCTTACTTTATTTTAATTAAAGGAATATTCCTTTTCTTAGATAAAGAATATTCTATTTTTATGCCTTCTTATAATTTCTGTGCAAAAACACTGTAATTTCTAATTTCGTTCAGCGAAAAATTATTTTTTTCCCAATTTTAATTCCAAACTTTAAAATTCTCAATTAATAATATCCAAAATATTTTTCTCTCATCTTATTATTATTTTAATTTTTTTATTTCATGTCCGAATTTAGACTCCGATCAGTTCGGCATGCCGGATTTTAGTCAACCGCGACCGTGGCCTAAATTATGGGGCATTACATATTTCTTTTGGGGAATTGGCTTAGTTAAAGGATCAAAAATATTCTGATAAGTGGGTGTTAGTGAAGTGCTCTAAAGGCAATCACTTTTAGCACTTATTGTAAAAATTTATTTGATTAATAAAAAAGGCTTTTTCATTAATTTGATGTTCATTTGATATATGAATTGATAAGTGATCTTAAATCAATTAATGAAGTCCTTGATACATAACATAGCATGAAGGAAATCATGATGAGATCATGATATTGAGATTCTTATCATGTGTAATTATGTTAGTATCAAAATTATCCCTAGTCATAGGATTAATGATACGGGACATTATTAATCCTGACAAACTAGCATATGTTACACTCCTTGATTGAATCGAGTAGTAGATCTCATAATCTATGGAAAGGTTCGTAGTCAAACCACTAATTTTTCGGTCAATTTAGGGTCATGATGTGTTGCTAGATAACGCTCATAACCTGTTTAAATTAATTATTAATTTAAGTGGCCAACATAACCGGGAACCTAATGGATCACACGTATTGAAGATATGGAGAATAAGTAAAATGGTCTTGGATAAGATCCAAAATATGAGAGAATTATTTTATAATGGATCGCAATGAGATAGCATGAAAACATCGTTCGGGAGTGTCACGGGCCCGTACGCACGGGCTGCTGGCCTACCTTAGGGGCCAGCTGGGCTACCTAGCAGCAGCCCACCTCAGGCCCAGCACACCTGCAGCTTCCATCCCTTGGCCAACAGCTGTAATTGGCCATAATTAGGCCAATTATGGCCAATTACTATTCATTAGTTACCATTTTCTCCATTTTGACTTTTCACCTTATTTTTGAATTTGGTTCAAATTGAAAAGACATCAAATAGCAGAAATAGACATGAAAATATAAAACATCAAAAATTCTCTCAAGAATGCTTTAAAAGCTAATACTTTGAATTTGTTCAAACCATTTTATCTTGATAGTAGCTTCTTCATTCTTCGCGTGGATTATCATTAGAAATATCCTAGTGTGGATTGTTGTCGTTTGCTACAACCCAACAAAGTGAAGATTTGAAGAACAAATAAAATTACAAGGTATAATTTTTAACATTTACATTTATATAAATTAGTTTTAATGGTACAAGTATGATCTTTTGTTTTGGATTTTTAAAAAATTTTATTTTTCGTTACGTTTATGAATATGATTCATTCTTTAAAACCCAACATTGGTATCAGAGCTTCCTTGTATCCATTAAAATTAATTTTAATTAAAAGTGCAATGGGATTGCATGTTTTTTGATGATTTTGGATCAATAGGTTTTGAAAAATTAAAATTAATTTGTAAAATATAATTTACACATTTTTATTTCTGTAATCTGATCATGGGATGATTAAGAATGATTATTTTGATTGAAAAATGATTTGAATGTGATTTAAATAATTAATTTCGGATTTATTTCAAAAATGCTTAAAATTGCCTTGTTTATGAACATGTGTTGTTGTTTAGCTTAATTGATGGGGTTGGTTGAATTTTTCTTGTAATTTCATTATGAAAACATTATTTATACATATTGAGAATATGTTTATGCTCTGGAAGTGTCCAATAATTAATTAAAAATGATTTTAATTAATTTTTCAAACAAACACAAAAAGGGGACTGTTTTAACTTACCCGGTGGGGCTGTTTTGTTTGATTTTTTTTTTGTATGTGTTTATTTTATTTTCAGCACCTTGAAATAATTGTATGTGATTAAAAATATGTTATTTTGATTTTAGATGCATGCCAAAATTATTTTGTAAGCATTTAAAATTTTAAAAATTCTAGATATCAAATTAGTCATTTTGAACGTTTAAGTGTATTGGTTCGTTTGTCTTAGTAATTTTGGCTTATGCCAAAAATATTTTGATGAACTTGAGCTGACCTAAAGATAATTAGAATGATGATTTGAGGTTCGGAAAATTTTTAAAATTTTTGGAAATTAATTTTGAATTAATTTAAGTTGTGCAATTGTAATTCTAGTATGACTAGAAATTGGTATGTATATTAAAATTAAATTTTTTAATTTTAACATCATAATATTCTGATTTTAAGGATAATTAATTTTGAATTATTTTTGGAAATATGGAATTTAATTTAATTTGATTAAATATTAAATTCCACTTTAAAATGACATACAAAATTAAATTAACCGAAAGAATACATATAGGCAATTTCGATTCAAGTGTTGAATTGATTTACAAATTGAAATCCAAAATTATCATTTTTGTTTTGTGCATTAGAGAATGCATGTTAGGGGTGTATGAAAAGACATGATGGATGATTATGGACTTAGGCCCAATGTGATTGAGTATGCATAGAATTATTTTGTTTTATGGTAAATAGGGTCTGCGTCTCCCTACCTCTTTTTTCTTTCTTATATATTTCTTTTCTCATCTTACTCCCCTCAAATGTAAATTGAGTTTTTCTATAATTTGAAATATGTAATTAGATTACATAGGATTAAGATAGAATGAAGATACAAAGGATCAAGAAGCAAAGGAGATGGTCCCATAAACAAGAAGACTTAGAAATAGGAATTTGATTTCTATTTTGGGTTGTAAATTCATGCATATACCTAGGTAAGACCTAGTCAATCTCTCTTTGGCTCAAAAGATTGACTTTAGTATGTCCATAATCATGCTATATAGTGAATGTAACTATCTTTATATATCAATGTGATGAATGTATGATATATAAAAGCATGAAATAATAACTTGATGAGACTTAACAAAGAAATCCCTCACTAAATAAACAATTAAGTCTTACGCCTTCCATTAATATAGGAAGAACCAGAGTTCTTCTAGAGTTAGGGTTGTTGAGTTGCCTCAAGCTCACCCTATAAGAATATGTTCAATCCATTGAAATTAGATTTCACGATTAATGGGTTAGTAGACTTAACCGATATTATTAACTTGTTGGATTTGCGCCAAGGTTAATATGTATTGGAGGTGAAGTTGGGTTTGTATACATGAGATGTACACATATCAAGAGTCGATAGCTCAATGTATGTGCACACATCAACAAGTTGATAACACAAGATTCGATAGTTGCATGAATAATGCAATTGCTATGAATTAGATACCTACGAACCAAACTAAGGATAGCTTGTTAAGTTGCCTCAAGGTTATTCTTAGCTAGTTGGATATCAACCCACTAGGAGAACTTCCATATAAGTTCTCTCGGGTTCATAGTGAGGGCTATGGATTCGCTATAAAATAGTGGGAGCCATAATGCGAATTATTAAAGACCTAATAAACATGCATTTTATGTACATTTTAACATGTTCTATTTTACATCTAGGTTGCTAGAATCATCATCATGACAAGTGTGAATTTGCGATCGCTAATGGAATCAAATAAGTTGACTGGGCCCAATGTTTTGGATTGACTAAGGAATCTAAGAATAATTCTCAAATCCGAAAAGATTGGCTATGTCCTAGATGAGGCACTCCCTAATCCCCCTACTGCTAATGCTTCTGAAGATGTTCAGAAGGCATATCAAAAGCATCTCGATGATAGTGAGATAGTAAGCTGCATTATGCTTGCTACTATGTCTGTTGAGTTGCAAGAGCAGCATGAGGCTATGGATGATAATTCCATAATATACCATCTAAGAGAGATTTCTGATGAGCAAGCACGTTCTGAAAGGTTCGAAACCTCAAGGTTGCTCTTCCGCACTAAGATGGTTGAGGGGACATCTCTAGTGCAATATGCATTGAAGATGAATGGCTATATTGAGAGGTTGGCCACCTTGGGAATTGTGATGGACCATGAATTAAGTATTGACTTAATTCTAACCGGTTTGTCTGATAGTTATTCACATTTTGTGCTTAACTATAGGATGAACCAAATCTCTACCACTATTCTTGAGTTGATTAACTTGCTTAAAACAGTTGAGCCATTTGTCAAGAAGGATAGTAAGGCTATGATGCTGGTGGACTCTTCAAGTTCTAAAAGGAAGAACCTTAAGAAGAAGAACAAGTCCATGAAGCCTAAGGGAGGTGTGGCCAAGAAAAAGGTCAAGGAGATTGCTCCAAAAGGGACATGCTTCCATTGTGGCAAGGATGGCCATTGGAAGAGAAATTGCAAGGCTTACTTGGAGTCCTTGAAGAAGAAGGCATCTGATGCCCCATTTATTTCAGGTATTTTTGTCATTGAAATTAATATTGTTTCCAATAATAATATATGGGTATTAGATACCGGTTGTGGCTCACACATATGCACTAATATGCAGGGCCTAAAGAACAGTAGACAGCTCAATGAGGGATAGTCAAACCTACGCGTTGGAAATCGAGCAAGGGTTGTTGCATTAACTATAGAAACATATGTATTGACCTCCCTAGTGGGCTTATATTAAATTTGGAGAATTGCTATTATGTACCTGCTTTGACTAAAAACATTATTTCTGTTTCAAGTCTAAATAAAGATGGTTTCCTTTTAGCTTTTAGTAACAATTGTTGTTCTATTATGTTGAATGGAATTCTTTATGCTAATGGTACATTATGCAATGGAATATACGTATTAGATATGTCAAATCCAATTTTAAACATCAATGATAATAAAAGGCAAAAACAAGATATGTTGAAATCATCTTATTTATGGCATTGTCGTCTTGGTCATATAAGTGAGAAACGCATGGCTAAGCTACACAAAAGTGGTAGTTTGGGGTCATTTGATTATGAATCATATGACACATGTGAATCTTGTTTACTAGGCAAGATGACTAAATTAGCCTTTAAGGGAAAGGGTGAACATGCTAATGGACTTTTAGACTTAATACATTCAGATGTATATGGTCCAATGTCTACACACACTAGAGGTGGTTTCATTTACTTCATTACTTTTATCGATGACTACTCACAATATGGAAACATGTATCTTATGAGATACAAATCTGAAGCTTTTGAAAAGTTCAAAGAATTCAGAAATGAAGTAGAGAAATAACTTGGCAAAAGTATTAAAACACTTCGATCATATCGAGGAGGTGAATACTTGAGCCAAGAGTTTCTAGATTATCTTAGGGATAATGGGATTTTATCTCAATGGACTCCACCTTACACTCCACAATACAATGGTGTGGCTGAAAGAAGAAACCGAACCTTGTTAGACATGGTAAGGTCTATGATGAGTTTTGTAGAATTGCCTAAATCTTTTTGGGGTTATGCACTAGAGACCGCCATTTATATATTAAATGTAGTTCCTTCAAAGTCAATTGACATTACTCCATATGAGATATAGTATAACAAAAGGCCCACATTTTCTTACGTGAGAATTTGGGGTTGTCCTGCTTATGTGAAGTGGACAATGTCAGATAAGTTAGAAGCTAAGTCTGACCGATGTCTATTTTTGGGATATCCAAAAGCATCATATAGATATCAATTTTACCACCCCTTGGAATAAAAAGTTTTTGTTTCAAGACATGCTATCTTTTTAGAGAGAGAATTCCTTCTAGAAGGAGATAGTGGGAGCAAAATTGAACTTCAGGAAGTTTAAGATGCTCAAACAGATGCTGATCAACTGCCTGAACTGGAGCTTGCTACTCATTCAGATGATATAGCAACTCAACCTTCTAAAGCACAAGAGCTTCGTAGGTCAAGTAGGATACGTACTGTTCCAGAGAGATATGGATTTCTCATTAGTGAACAGAATGACGTATTGCTCATAGAAAATGATGATGTGTACATAAAGATACTCCAGTAGCTATGTTTACATTAACTCCAGTAGCTATGTTTGGAAATCTTTCAACTAACTGCTCCACCATTTAGTGTGAATATATAACCTGATTGAGATTTTGAGTCATCCTTGTCAGATTGGAAGCTGGCATCGGTATACCTGCTGACAATAAGATCTCCATCTCCATATACCAATAATACATCCTTAGTTATTCTTAAGTACTTAGGGATATTCTTGACAGCCACCCAATGATGAGTTTTGCAGAATTGTCTAAATCCTTTTGGGGTTATGCACTAGAGACCGCCATTTATATATTAAATGGAGTTCCTTCAAAGTCAGTTGATGTTACTCCATATGAGATATGGTATAACAAGAGGTCCACATTTTCTTACATGAGAATTTGGGGTTGTCCTGCTTATGTGAAGCGGACAATGTCAGATAAGCTAGAAGCTAAGTCTGACCGATGTCTGTTTGTGGGATATCCAAAAGCATCATATGGATATCAATTTTACCACCCCTTGGAACAAAAGGTTTTTGTTTTAAGACATGCTATCTTTTTAGAGAGAGAATTCCTTCTAAAAGGAGATAGTGGGAGCAAAATTGAACTTGAGAAAGTTCAAGATGCTCAAACAGATGCTGATCAACTGCCTGAACCCGAGCTTGTTACTCATACAGATGATATAACAGCTCAACCTTCTGAAGCATAAGAGCTTCGTAGGTCAAGTAGGATACGTACTGTTCCAGAGATATGAATTTCTCATTAGTGAATAGAACGACGTATTGCTCATAGAAAATGATGAGCCTACAACTATGAAGAGGTTCTGAATAGTTCAGAATCTAACAAATGGCTTTAAGCCATGAAGTCAGAAATGGATTCCATATATGAAAACCAAGTATGGACTTTGGTTGACCCACCCGAAGGAATAAAACCTATAGGGTGCAAGTGGGTTTTCAAAAAGAAAACTGACATGGATGGTAATGTGATTACCTATAAAGCTAGACTTGTTGCTAAAGGTTATCGTCAAAGACAAGGAATTGACTATGATGAAACTTTTAGCCCAGTAGCTATGCTTAAATCCATAAGGATACTCCTAGCCATTGCTACTCATTATGATTATGAGATATGGCAAATTGATGTGAAAATAGTTTTCCTTAATGGAAATCAGACTGAGGATGTGTACATGACATAACTAGAAGGTTTCATATCCAAAGATGGCAAAAAGGTATGTAAGCTTCAAAGATCCATTTATGGATTAAAGCAAGCATCCAGTAGTTGGAATATTCGGTTTGATGAGACAATCAAACAATTTGGTTTCTTACAAAATCCGGATGAACCTTGTGTCTACAAGAAGGTTAGTGGGAGTGCAATCGTATTTCTTGTATTATATGTAGATGACATATTGTTAATGGGAAATGATGTCTTAGCCTTACAATCAGTCAAAATTTGGTTATCCAAGAATTTCTCTATGAAAGACCTTGGAGAAGCAGTCTATATTTTAGGGATAAAGATATATAGTGATAGATCTAAAAGGTTGCTTGGTCTTTCACAGTCTACATACATAGATAAAATGCTAAAGAGGTTTAGCATGGAGTAGTCCAAGAGGAGGTATATTCTCATGACCCATGGGATTACTCTCTCAAAGTCTTTGCATCCAAAGACACAAGATGAGAGGACACACATGAGTTTGATTCCATATGCTTTAGCTATATGATCAATCATGTATGCTATGATATGTACAAGACTCGATGTATCATATGCTCTGAGTGTCACGAGTAGATACCAATCGGACCCTGGTGAGGGTCATTGGGTGGCTGTCAAGAATATCCTTAAATACTTAAGAAGAACTAAGGATGTATTCTTGGTATATGGAGATGAAGATATTACTGTGAGCGGTATACTGATGCCAGTCTCCAATCTGACAAGGATGACTCAAAATCTCAGTCAGGTTATATATTCACACTAAATGGTGGAGCAGTTAGTTGGAAGAGTTCCAAACAGAAAAGACTGCTGATTCCACAATCGAAGCAGATTACATTGCAACTGCATTATGCTTGCTACTATGTCTGCTGAGTTGCAAAAGCAGCATGAGGCTATGGATGCTAATTCCATAATATACCATCTAAGAGAGCTTTTTGATGAGCAAGCACATTTCGAAAGGTTCGAAACTTTGAGGTTGCTCTTCCGCACTAAGATTGTTGAGGGGACATCTCCAGTGCAATATGCATTGAAGATGAATGGCTATATTGAGAGGTTGGCCAGCTTGGGATTTGTGATGGACCATGAATTAAGTATTGAATTAATTCTAAATGGTTTGTCTCATAGTTATTCAAATTTTGTGCTTAACTATAGGATGAACCACTATTCCTAAGCTGATTAACTTACTCAAAACAGCTGAGTCATCTGTCAAGAAGGACAATAAGGCTGTGATTCTAATGGGCTCTTCAAGTTCTAAAAATAAGAACCTTAAGAAGAAGAAGAAGTCCATGAAGCCTAAGGGAGGTGTGGCCAAGAAGAAGGCCAAAGAGATTTCTCCAAAGGGGACATACTTCCATTGTGGCAAGGATGACCATTAGAAGAGAAACTGCAAGGCTTACTTTGAGTCCTTGAAGAAGACGGTATCTAATGCCCCATCTACTTCAGGTATTTTTGTCATTGAAATAAATGTTGTTTCCGATAATAATATATGAGTATTAGATACCAATTGTGACTCACATATATGCACTGATATGCAGGGCCTAAGGAACAATAGATAGCTCAATAAGGGAGTGTCAGACCTACGTGTCAAAAATGGAGCAAGGGTTGTTGCATCAGCTATAGGAACATATGTATTGACCCACCCTAGTGGGCTTATATTAAATTTGGATAATTGCTATTATGTACCTACTTTGACTAAAAACATTATTTCTGTTTCAAATCTAAATAAAGATGTTTCCTTTTAGCTTTTAGTAACAATTATTGTTCTATTATGTTGAGTGGAATTCTTTTTGCTAATGGTACATTATGCAATGGAATATACATATTAGATATGTCAAATCCAATTTTAAACATCAATGATAATAAAAGGCAAAAACAAGATATGTTGAAATCATCTTATTTATGGGATTGTCGCCTTGTTCATATAAGTGAGAAACGCATGGCTAGGCTAAACAAAAGTGGTAGTGTGAGGTCATTTGATTATGAATCACACGACACATGTGAATCTTGCTTATTGGGCAAGAAGACTAAATTACCATTTAAGGGAAAGGGTGAACGTGCTAATGGACTTTTAGACTTAATACATTCAAATATATTTAGTCCAATGTCTACACACGCCAGAGCTGGTTTCAACTACTTCATTACTTTTATCGATGACTACTCATGATATGGGAAAGTGTATCTTATGAGATACAAATCTGAAGCTTTTGAAAAATTCAAAGAATTCAGAAATAAAGTAGAGAAACAATTAGCAAAAGTATTAAAACGCTTCAATCAGATCGAGGAGGTGAATACTTGAGCCAAGAGTTTCTAGATTATCTTAGTGATAATGAGATTTTATCTTAATAGGCTCCACCTTACACGCAACAACACATTGGTGTGGCTGAAAGAAAAAACTGAACCTTGTTAGACATGCTAAGGTCTATGATGAGTTTTGCAGAACTGGCTAAATCCTTTTGGGGTTATGCACTAGAGACCGCCATTTATATATTAAATGGAGTTCCTTCAAATTCAGTTGATGTTACTCCATATGAGATATGGTATAACAAGAGGCTGACATTTTCTTACATGAGAATTTGGGGTTGTCCTGCTTATGTGAAGCGGACAATGTCAGATAAGCTAGAAGCTAAGTCTGACCGATGTCTATTTGTGGGATATCCAAAAGCATCATATGGATATCAATTTTACCACCTCTTGGAACAAAAGGTTTTTACTTCAAGACATTCTATCTTTTTAGAGAGAGAATTCCTTCTAAAAGAAGATAGTGGGAGTACAATTGAACTTGAAGAAGTTCAATATGCTCAAACAGATGCTGATCAACTGCCTGAACCTGAGCTTGTTACTCATACAGATGATATAACAACTCAACCTTCTGAAGCACAAAAGCTTCATAGGTCAAGTAGGATACGTACTGTTTCAGAGAGATATGGATTTCTCATTAGTGAACAGAATGACATATTGCTCATAGAAAATGATGAGCCTATAACCTATGAAAAAGTTCTGAATAGTTCAGAATCTGACAAATGGCTTCAAGCCATGAAGTCAAAAATGGATTCCATGTATGAAAACCAAGTATGGATTTTGGTTGACCCACCCGAAAGAATAAAGCCTATAGGGTGGAGTGGATTTTCAAAAAGAAAACTGACATGGATGGTAATGTTTCAAGCATCCAGGAGTTGGAATATTCAGTTTGATGAGACAATCAAACAGTTTGGTTTCTTACAAAATCCGGATGAACCTTGTGTTTACAAGAAGGTTAGTGGGAGTGCAATCGTATTTCTTGTATTATATGTAGATGACATATTGTTAATGGGAAATGATGTCTCAGCTTTACAATCAGTCAAAATTTGGTTATCCAATAATTTCTCTATGAAAGACCTTAGAGAAACAGTCTATATTTTGGGGATAAAGATCTATAGAGATAGATCTAAAAGATTGTTTGGTCTTTCATAGTCTACATATATAGACAAGATGCTAAAGAGGTTTAGTATGGAGCAGACCAAAAGGGGATATATTCCTATGACCCATGGTATTACTCTCTCAAAGTCTTTGTGTCCAAAGACACAAGATGAAAGGACACACATGAGTTTGATTCCATATGCTTCAGCTATAGGATCAATCATGTACGCTATGATATGTATAAGACCCGATGTATCATATGCTCTAAGTGTCACGAGCAGATACCAATTGGACCCTGGTGAGGGTCATTGGATGGCTGTCAAGAATATCCTTAAGTACTTAAGAATAACTAAGGATGTATTATTGGCATATGGAGATGGAAATCTTATTGTCAGCAGGTATACCGATGCCAACTTCCAATCTGACAAGGATGACTCAAAAAGATTTGTATGGCTTTTAACCACTTATCAGATTTTGAAGTATTCAAAACATCTTTACAAGTTGTAAGCTCATCATCTTCTATAGCAATACTTCATTTTGTTCACTTATGAGAAATTCATATATCTCTAGAACAGGGTGTATCCTACTAACCTATGAGGCTCTTATGCTTCAGAAGTTATTATTGTTACTCCATCTATATGAGTAATAGATTTGGATTCAGTCAGTTGAGTTGCATCTACTTGAGCATCTTGAACTTCATCAAGTTTAATCTTGCACCCACCATCTTCTTTTAGAAAAAACTCTTTCTCTAAGAAAACAACATGTTTTATTCTAAATGATGGTATAATTGATATACGAATGAATCTTTTGGATATCCCACAAACAGGTGCATATAATAGTTTTCTATATATATTAAAATATAATGAAGACGCATAAAGTATATTTAAAAAAAATGACTATACGCATCTATTGTTACAAAACAATAGACACATATAGTCAATTTTTTTAAAAAAATATTCACTATAGGTGTCTATTGTTACAAAACAACAAACACTTATAGTTAAATTTTTTTTTTAAAAGACATTTGATAAAATAACAAACAAACAGCAAATCATGAAAATTACTTATTGAACTAATAGTTAATGTTTAAAACTATTAATATTGTAAAACATTACTTATTGAACCAATAGTTAATGTTTAATAGCTAAAATGACAAACATACAACAAATTATAAAAATTTAGTAGGAGACTTATAATATTAATACAAGACAATAACATGATAATTTTTGTCTAAAAGCCAATTTGAAATTAGTTAGATTCTCAGAGGCAATTGCTAAAGTAATTTAAAACAAAGCCATATATAGTATCCAATCTCAGTAATCATCATGAACAAGATCCCAAAGTGAATACTTCAACATAAAATTTAAAAATAAATAGAAGAGGCACAAAAATTAGAAAAGATAAATAAACTTCTTTACGTAAAAAAAAAGTAGAAGATCATGTACCAATAGCAATAAGGTGGAGAACAGACAACTCCTTGGCTAACTGATGGTGAGAATTAGCTTTAACATGTGCAGAATCAATTTGTTTTCTCCTTACCAAACTCCTCAGATAACTTCCCAATACACGAAATCCATCAATAAGAAAATATTTTCTTACCGCCGCCACGGCTACAACATGGAGGCTCAAATTCAAACATGGTAGCAGAAAAATAGAGACTTAAATTTCAAACATATTAGCAGAAAAATGAAGGAAAAAAACTAAAGAGAAAATAAAGAATATATTTTTTCATGGGTATTTCTAGCCACCAACAAACAATGTATCTCTTACCGCCACCACTATGACAGGTGCAAAATCGGTGCGATGAAGGTATTACAAGTCATATTTATGTTGAGAGTTGAAAATAGAGATGACCGGTGTATGTAGCTGAGTTTCAAGTTCTAAAGTAAGAGAAAGAGAAAGAGATATATGCAATTAGGTTTCAAGTAAAAGATACGGAGAATTGTCATGTTTTTTGTTTTAAAAAATGAACTATAGATGTATGTCTTTACTTATGACAAACACCTATTGTACACTAATATGTGTCTACTTTTATTAAAGCCAGACATATATAAGTGTAGAGATATTATACTTTTGTACTTTCTAAGATAAATACCTATAGTCTTAATAAAAATAAAAATAAAACATGATATATATTATAAATTAACTCAAAATTATGTGAAACATTTAAAATATTTTGCATTAATACATACATATATATATATATATATGCAAATTTAATTAGTTATTATAATAATTTTATTTTCAATCTTATTGATTTATTATAAATTAATTATTTGAATAATTATTAAGTTAATTTAAAGGAAAATTAATATTTATGTATACAAATATTCTTCAATAATTAATTCAAAAAAATATTGTTTATTAATAAACAATACAATGTATATGTATATATTTTTTTGTTAAGACAAATGCTTAAAGTACAAGGTATATGTGTCTGTTTTTTGTTAAGACAGACAACTAAAATACAAATTAAATTTTACATATCTGTTCTTTATATTAACAGACCATATACCAATAAAAATTATTTTCAATAATTTATTCAAAGGAAAATTATTATTTATTAATAAACAATAGATATTTGTTGTTTGTTAAGACAGACATCTAAAGTACATTATATGTGTCTATTTTTTGTTAAGACATGTGCATAAAGTATAAGTTGAATTTTATATGTTTGTCGTTTATATTAACAAATGTATATACCTTGTTATTTTATCATATATTTACAAAAATATCACCACATTTATTTTATATGTTTGGTATTTTTACAACAGACACGCATAACTTTCACTTAAATGTATTTTTGTACTATTTTATGGATTAACATCAACTAACTTTGAAGGAACCTTGTTTAGAATATAAACAGTAGTCTCCAATGCATGGCCCAAAAGAATTTAGGGAGTTTTATAAAGCCCATCATAGACCTCGCCATGTTTAGCATGGTTTGGTTACTCTTTTCAGTCACACTATTATATTGTGGCGTGTAAGGTGAAGTCCATTAAGATAAAATTTCATTATCTCTTACATAACATTAAAACTCTTGACTTAAGTATTCTTCATCTCGATATAATCTAAGTGTTTTAATGCTCTTGCCAAGTTGTTTCTCTACTTCATTTCTGAATTCCTTGAACTTTTTAAAAAGTTTTGGATTTATATCTCATTAGATACAAATACCCAAATTGTGAATAATCATCAATAAAGGTAAAAATTAGATAAACCCACATCTGACATGTACTAATATTAGGTCACATACATATGTATGTACTAGGTCTAATAGCCCATGTGTACATTCACTTTTTCTACTAAAAAATAAATTTGTCATCATGCCTAATAAACAAGATTCATATGTTTCATATAATTCATAATCAAATGACCCTAAGTTACCATTCTTGTATAACCCAGTCATGTATTTTTCATTTATATGGCATAGGCGACAATGCTATAAATAAGACAGTTTTAGGTTATCCAATTTTTATTTTTTTATTATTAATATTGAGGATTGAATTAGACATGTTAAGAAAATAAATTTAATTGCATGTTGTAGCAGTACCATAAAGAATATCATTCAACCAAATAGAATAAATATTGTTATTTATAGTCAAAAGAAAACTTTTTCTATTTAAACAAGAAAACAAAATACTATGACACTGAATTTCCCCCTCTCTAGGAACACATAGACATTGTCTCTCAAGTACAGACTGCTCCATATGTCCAACCTTCAACGGTTACACCTGAAGGAACCTCCAAACCCATTTCTGCAACAAAATCGGTTTTAAATTGGCAAACTTAAAATGCACAAGCGCAGGATAGGGTGCTCCAGAGGATTGAAACTAAAGTTGATACAGTCTCAAATAAGATATCTGTCATAGACAAACGACATATTTCACAGTATGAAGCATTGTATAAGCTGTTGAGACAGCTCAAAAAATAGCATGCAGAATTAAAAGGTGAACTGATGAATATGATCTCTACTAGGTCATATGATTCAACTTTTGATACCAAAGTTGTTTGACTTTAGAAATTTGAAAGAGAGATTGCTTCACTAAAGCAAGATCTCAAGCAAGATTTTCTTAAATCTCCTTCTTTCACTAATCCTCTAGGGATGTTTACCTCCCTACATCTTCCTATTTCACATCAACCATTGTATACAACCACCTCCTACTAACCAACCCTCTCTTGCAGAATTGGAACGTTTTGGTCTTTCTTCAAAACTATTTCACAAACGGTTCATGGAACAACTCAATTTAGGCCCAAAGCCTGTTCCAACCCAAACTATTCCAGCCCAAAAAACAACCCAAATACCTATTGTTATAAGACCTGACAAAACTCTTATTATTCCCCCTGAGTCAACCTCTCAACCAAACTAATTCTTGTTCCTCAAATAGTTCCCCAGTCTCATAAATAAAAAGAAATAGCTCATTCCCATATGGTCCAACAACCCAAGCCCACAAACACTATTACTACTTTCCTAGAGCAACAAGCCCTTCAAAAAATTCCTCACTTTGAAAACCCAATTTTAGATATACCCTACCTATCTTCTGAAAGTTCAGATTCTGAACTCTCTAACAATGAACTTAACCCAAAATATTTTCCCCTAACACAGTTTATGGCAGATCCAGCAACCTCACAATAGAGTGGAACCACTCATCAGCAACCTGCCTACCGAACTGAAGAACCACCAAAAAAGGAAATGGACACAAACATCCTAGGGTCTAATCCACAAGTACCTCCTATGCCACAGAATGGTCCATGGTTCACATTTGATGACATTACTCCCCACAAATGGAGAGATAGAATCCAAAAATTCTATGCTTGGATAGAAGTTTAGTAGAGACATCCCGGTTCCAAATTTTCAGCCATAATCTTTCACTTTCTGATTTACAGGGACATTAAAAGATTGATTTGTTCGTTTACCAGAAGCAGCTATATTGAGATTCTACCATGCTCAATCAATAGCAGAAGTCCTTACAACTCTTCATCAAGAATTTGTTGGCAACATAGCAGAATATGATGATATGGCTATAGATGAATACTTTAAGATGAAATGTTGTCCTCTTTTTCCAAAGGACCGTGACAGACACTACCAGAGAATGACAAAAAGGTTTTACCTCCTTGGTGGAACTACAGATGCTAATTTGAAGCAGGCATTTCTGGTATCTTTTCCAAAAAGCATTTCCAACCACATCCAGTTGCAGCTCAGAGAAAAACATATTAATCTCAACTCTCTCAGTCTTGGAGAAATATATCAAAGAATTTTTTTCAGTTGAAAAGATTGTGCCCAACAGAAAATGGTCAGAGAACTCATGATGTTTGACAATGACTCCTTTTGGAAATGGCGTGTAGAAGACCAGACTTGCAAATAAAGTCCAAAGAAAACACATGCATATGTCCTCCTCGCAAATCAAAGAAATATCACAAGTGGAGATCTCCATATGATTTCCAATCATGAAGACACAAAAAGAAAATGTTCAAATTCTTCAGAAGACGAAAGAACGAATTCAAAAAGAGTCATAGATGCTATGTTTGCGGCAAAAAAGGATATTTTGCAAAAACCTGTCCTAACAAGCCTAAGAAAACAGTCAAAATCATCCAGAAGATTCACCAAGTTTCTCAAGTAAACCTTGATGATGCTGACATAGAATCATTGTTCTCTTTAGACAATGAATCAGACTCAATAGCACTTTTTTCAGCTGAATTTTTAGAGTCTGAATCAGAGACAGATGATGAGATGTTGAATAATGAGTTATCTTTCCAAAACTCCATATTTCCATACATCCCTCAACAAAATTAACATTATCAATCTTCCCAACACCAACTGTTTGTTCTACCCAATCAACTCATCCAATTCCACCTGTTCCAGTAACAGTTTTCCCTTATAAGTATGCTAAGCCCATTAAAATAATTGCATTCATAGATACTGGAGCTCATAGGTCTATGATGAACCCCTCTGTCCTTCCTGAAAGATACTGGGTCCAACATAATCAATATTTCCAAGCAGCAGACAGTAAAATCTTCACAACCTCATTGAAAACCAAAAACCCTATATAAGTTGCAGATTTTTCCTGAACTGACTATCTGGACACATGTCATTGGCTCAAAACTCCCTGATAAAGATTTAGTCTTAAGATTCAATCTTTATTTTCATTTAAACAACTTGTCCATTCTGCCTACTAGTATGTAATACAAAAAACAGTTGTTACCATTCACCACTATACCTTCTTTAGTTACCTTACAGCATACCTTACAATCTCTTTTCCTATCCTCAGAATTAATACAGGAACTTCATAATTCCTGTTGTGCCTTATCTCATATAGAATTTTCACATAAACATCCTTCTCCTCTTTGGACTCGACCAGAGTTTTTTATTACACTTCCATTCAAAAACTGTAAAGATCTCAATGCAACAAAATCTTCTCATCCAAGAATATCTCCCTCATACATGATACTTGCAGTTCAGGAGTGTTCTCAGTTGCTATCAGAAGGTCTAATTCAACTCACAAAGTCAAATTGGTTTTGTTAGGCTTTCTATGTGAACAAAAGGTCAGAACAGATTCGTGGCAAGAAAAGGCTTGTGATTGATTACAAACCTTTAAACCTCTTTTTGAAGGATGACAAGTATCCATTGCCAAAGATAGATTCAATGTTTCCATTCATGGCTTCAGCAAAGGTATTTTCCAAGTTTGACTTGAAAGCAAGATTATGGAAGTTAGGAATTGTTCCTGAAGACAGATACAAGATGACATTTTGTATTCCCAACCATCACTACAAATGGACTGTTATGCCATTTGGGCTTAAAGTGGCACCATCTCTATTCCAGAAAGCAATTATCCAGATTTATGAACCTTTGTTGCACACAGCTCTAATCTATATTAACGACATCCTATTGTTTAGTAAAGATATCAACTCTCATCATGAGACAGTCAGAAGACTCATATATCTCACCAAGGCCTATGGAGTGATGCTCAGCCCAATAAAAATGCAATTGACCCAAACAATAATTGATTTCTTAGGTATGTAGTTTTCAAATGGGACTTACAGGCCTCAGCCTCACCTGGCCCAAGAACTGTTAAACTTTTCAGATGATAAGTTGACGGTCAAATAGATTCAGCAGTTTCTTGGGATAGCTAATTATATCAGATAGTTCATCTCAAACTACAATAACCACATGAAGCCACTATATCAACTTTTGAAAAAGTAGCCTCCTCCTTGGTCGGCCATTCATACCAAGTCTATCCAGATGATCAAATTAGTCACTCAAAGTCTACCACATTTGTAGATTCCCTCCATAAGAAAAAAATTATTACAAACAGACGTGTCAGATGAGCATTAGGGAATCGTTCTTTTTGAAATTAATAGAGATAAAAAAAAGTTTGTGGATATGCAATTGGTCACTTTAAGGATAGTGAACTTCATTATCACTCGATATTCAAGGAGATCCTAGCCGTTAAATATGGAATCAAAAATTTTGAGTTCCATATGATAGGACACCATTTTATAGTTGTCATGGTTTGTTCATCATTCCCACGTATGCTAGACTTCAAACAGAAGACAATCCCTTATCCACAGCTTTTGAGATGGAAGGAATGGTTCAGTAGATACAGTTTTGATATGCATCATATAAAATGAGATAAAAAATCTCATTCCTAATTTCTTATCCCGACCTTCTCAACAAGTTAGTCTTATTTCATCTTTAAAGGAAATCCCTCTCATTTTCATGGCTTCCAATTCAAATACCCCAGTTCTCAATCTCTCAAACTTTCCACCTGGATGTCGAAAATGTCCAGATTTCAGACAGATTTGAAGCTTTTCTCAAAACATGTTATTCACTTATATGTTTCTTTTCCAGGATAAGCTTGGCCTCCCTAGAAAGATTGTCTACTGTCCTGCAAAATACCCCTAGGTAATAATCTATAGGCTCTCTACAGAGCTTATGCTTCCTAAACAACTCTGGTATTTATGGTGTTAGTCAACATTATACTACCATGCAGTTCAAATTCCCCTGATAGACTTCCTTCCTTTCATATGCAACTGAGAAAATCTATAATCTCTGCAAGTCAAGTTCCTTACATGGTTCCAACTGCTAAGTTACTAGAAGAAACTTTTTGCTAAACTTATTGCAGATCATTCAACCCCTAAAGTCCCAGAGGAAATTATTGGAATTTTTATATTCCATCATCCTTACACATATGTTGTAGGAAGCAATACTGTTGTAGCACTCGGGCACCTCAACCTTTGGAGGACTATTCCTCACGAAGATCACATGTTCTTAGATGAAGTTAGATTAGCAATCCATCTAGAGCTCAGACGGAGAAACAACTTCTACCATTTGCCTCCGATGAGCTATACTTCACTTGGTCCAGACCCATGCAAAAGGATTAAAATGATCTCTTGGCCTCCTCTACTCAAGCCCAAGCTTAGAATTGAGGATGAGACTCCAACAATAGTTTTGCAAGATTCACAAGAAGAAGAGCCCAAGCCCAATCTCAGCCCAAATATTAGAACCAACTTTGATTTTGAAGATCCACCACTAGAAAGTATTGAAGAAATTGAAGATATTGATGACTGGCCCAGAAGAGAATAGCCCACTCTTGAAGACTTTAATGTGTCTCCATCATATGAGTCAATCCGTAAATAGTGTAGCTGTCCACCACTATAATATACTTTTCTAAAAGTTGTAATAATTTAGCTAATATGATAACAGTTGTCCCTACATGTAGAAAATTGTGTGGTTTGCTTTTTTGATGTATCCTTCATAGTGATCGTATCACTATTAAGGAATCTTATCTTATCTTATCCTTAGTGTGAAATGATGTAAGTAGTGATGCATGTGTCATATGCCTTTAGCCTATATAAGGTTTTGTGTATCATGTATCAGGGATCATGGGTTGTTAAACCTTTGTAATCCCCTCTTGTGAAATATAACTATGTTTATTTAAACTTCCTCTCACTTCCTCTGATCCTAGATTAATTTATAACCAAGCATTTTCATGATCGTATAACAATCTTCGGGTATTTTTGAGAACCCCTTAGTTAGAATCAAAACAAGATAAACACACCAGTGGACAAGAGAGCCTTTAGGGTTAATCATACCTTGATCCTAGTTTGAAAGTCCTCAGAGCTATCCACCATTGAACAAAATAACAATTGTCTAATTCTAAAACAAGTCCACTAGGAAGTGTCAATACATAAAGTCCTACAGCTAATGCAACAACTCTTGCTCTATTGCCCACATGCAAGTGTAATTCTCCTTTATTGAGTTATCTACTATTCTTTAGGCCCTACATATCAATACATATGTGAGACCCATATCTAGTATCCAATACCATGTCTTATTATTATAAATAATATTAACCTCAATAACAAAAATACTTAAAGTAGAAACAAGTGCATCTGATGACTTATCTTTCTCATTCTTCAGCGACTCTAGATAGGCTTTGTAATTTCTCTTCCAATAGTCATTCTTGCCACAATGAAAGTAAGTCCCTTTTGGTGTCATCTCTTTGGCCTTTTTCTTCACACCTCCTTAGGCCTTTGTGGACTTCTTCTTCTTTTTCTTATCCTCTTTTTTCTTAAAATAACTAGAAACATCACAGCTTTTTTCTCTTTATTTGTCAGAAGGTTTCGCTATCTTGGACATGTTGATCAATTTAGGATCGAAAAGAATATCTTGTTCAGCGGATAGTTTAGCACAAAATGTGTATAACTATCAGACAAACTTTAGATAATTAACTCTATACTTAATTTATGATCCATCACGAACCCTAAAGAGGTCAATCTCTCAATGTATCCATTCATCTTCAGTGCATATTGCATTGGAGATATCCTATCTACCATCTTGAAGTGGAAGAGCAACTTGGATATCTCATATCGCTTCGTTGATGATTACAAGGATAACCAAATATTTTGTATCAGCCACAATGACGCCATAAATACCCAAGTTGGATAAGGGCAAGAATTCAATCGATGCGAGAAAGACATAAATCAAGTTTGTGTAAACTCTTATACTAATGACCAAATATATATTTAATTGGATAATAATATTAAATATATTTTGTATTCTAATATTTTTGGGCAAATTTTATGAAATAAGCTTTCATCCACTTATTATAATTTCAAAATTTACGTATATTTGTTTTATAAAATAAAACATGTTATGAAATAATTTTCTACCTTGGAAAATAATTATATGAATTGAAATGAATTTATGAAATAATTTATTAAGCAAAAGATATTGAAAATATTATTATAGGATTTACAGTTTTAGCCCATATAAAAACATAGATCTAAGGATCGTTGGCATGCCAATAGGGTATGAATTTCATGACTTGTAGTTTATCTTGGTCATGAAAGGCAATGTATTGATCATGTAATTATCTTGGACAATACATATTATTTATTTACCAATCCTATAGTTATCTTGAATCAAGATTGATCATATGATTATCTTAGATCATATGATATTATTTTGGATCATATGTTTATCTTTGACCCTAGTCCTATGATTATTTTGGACTGTAAAATTTATGTAGTTTAACGGTACCCCTTGGTTCCCTAGGGGCAAGTTTGTGGTATGTTATATGGGCAGAGACATAATGAAATTATTATTTTCATATAAATATTTGATTTGTATATGATGTGATGTTATGCAAATTTTCTAAGAATAATAATATCAATAATATTCTGAATTTTTATTTGATTGACAAATTAATGAAACACATCCATGATTTAATAAAAAATATGATTAAAGATTTGCTAAGTGAATGAATGTGGTTTTTAAACGGGTTTCCAATGATTTGCAACGTCATTGGTGAAATGAACTTTTAAATAAAAATGATTATATGTTATATACATGTCCGATGAGTTTTTATGTTTTAAATGATAATTTTATGCATCCATTTACTATATGTTAATTCTATATTTTAAAAGTGAATATTTATTTATAATTGTTTGTTGTTGTGAAAATTTACTGAAATGAATTATAGTTCCAAACAATATTTTAAATGACTATTACTATAAAATTTGTACCACTGATCTAAAACTCAGCGTTAGAGTTGTTTTTCTCTCGTGCAAATAGTAAATAAGAAACAAATATTAACGCACAAATCGAAAAAGTTGCAGATCCGGTAATTCCACTAAAGGGACGCAACTGTAACAAAAACAGTGATAGTCATGTATTCTTATAAGGGAATTATTTTTTATGCATTAGGTATATTTTAAAATAAATACATTTCTGTAAATAAAATCATGTGTTAGTTTATAGTGTGTAAAAAGCACAATTCATATATGTTCATAAGAATTATTTATTCTCAATTTGAATTATAAGTGGATTTATATATATATATATATATATATATATATATGTCTATAAGTCATACGTAGGCACACCAGTAGTCAGTTGAAAATAACAATTTACCTGACTGAAGTATATAAGGATAAAGGGAGTTAGTGAATAAAGGGTGTTACACTAACTCCCAACATTTCCTAGTATTTTATCTCAAGCCAACACTCAACCTAAACTTAAAGTTTTTAAGCCCAAAATTTTAAAACCATCCCATCACTAAATTATACAACAAAAGATTTACAATAAGAGACGGAGAATTTAAGTAGAAAAGCTTGCATGAGGGGCTCTTTTTTATTACATTCTAAGGCCTTCATAGGGTGGTTTTATAGCCAAAAATCTTCAAATAGTCATTGCATAACGTTCCCTTCCTAACAGCTAATTTTCTGTAGCTTTTTATTTTTTATTGTCAAACCCAGAATTACGATCATACTTCCTCTTTTCGCGGTCGCTATTCATCTGCTGTGAAACTGCTAGTACATGTAATTGGGTCTGATTGGCTCCAAGCTTCAATTGTCCATATAAAATTTGTGCTCGTGCATCGCTTATCCCGGTCATGAAACTATTGTCATGGGCACTTTTGCGGTCCCACTTCTTACAGCGAACTCTTCTATCCATTTTGGATTTCTTTAGCTACTGCAATCACGGTCGCCTTCTCTACGTCACGGTTACGATTCTTGCCTCGCAGTGGCAATATCTCTTTTGCAATGGGTATCGTGTTCGCTAGTTTCTTTGAAATTTTGACACTTTCAACCACAAGTCAAGCCTTGTTCAAATTTTGAGTTGGATTTATTTTTCATGTAATTTCCTTTATCTTCATTCTTATTGTGCATGTAATCAAATTTGGACATGTAATAATAAATAGGATCAATGAATTTAATAAATTTAGTTGTAATATAATTCCTAAATTAGGCATAAGCCTAAGTTTGACAATAGTTTAGAATAGATATTAGTTTAATTTTTTCTAGTTATGCGAAAAATCAAAAGTTAAGAATAGAGATTAGTTCAATATAAAATAAATGTAACAGCAGGTAAATCGTATAAGTTAATTTTGAGCAATTGATAATGCTAACTAGGAGTGAAATTGATAGCATGGTACTGATATGAGTTTGGAATTGAATTTGAGATTGAATATTGAATTTGTGATTTTGATAATAGGTGCAATTTGGAAGTCCATAAAACAGCCATCACTATATCCAACAAAAATTAAATTAGACAATTACAAGTCGCTAGGACTGTTATATGTAAAAAAAAAAAAGTAAAAAAAAAAAAAAAAAAAACCCTAATAAAACTAAGTTAAACTTGTTATATCAATAAGCTATATTAGAATAGAAGTCGGTCCTGCTATAAGAGTAAAAACTAAAGACCCAACTTTAGATTGGTTTTTATTTGTTTTGTAAATTCTTTGTTTTATTTGCATATTATATGTAATTAAATGTGGAGTTTGAAAATAATAAATTAGAAGAATAGGATTATTAAAAATATTAATATTTGAAATTTCTAAATTTTAAATTGGGGTGTAATATTAGGTACAAGTCTAAATTCGCTAATGGCTTAGAATAGATGCAATTTGAACTTATTTATATCTATATGTTAAATGAAGCAAAAAGGAGCCAGTGTGAAAGTAGAAGTATTATGATAGCGGATAATTTGAAAAAGTTGGCATTCACATTATGGCACAAAATGGTTATATAATTTTATTCGATGCTAATTTGTTATTGCGTGCCATAAATGGCATAGCGTTGAAATTAATTTAGTAGAATTTTGATTTGTAGCTTGTATTAGACTTGAAATTATGATGTTTGCAAACATGTTCAAAATAGGCACCAATATGAAGTTCGAAATAGACGTTATTATGCCCAATTTTTTAAAATATTATCTGTTACAGGTCAATTAGATAATAATTATAAGTCATCGACGAAATTAAATAAAGCTAAACTAAATTCACAAAACTATTGACTTATAACTAGCTGAGAAGTTAAGCTAATTAAGTAATGAACAAGATAAGCCGTGTAACACCGTCTCGCTCCGCTATTAATTAGTATGGTGAAAAGGTCTTACAAGGACTTTTCAAAGAAAGCGGAATCAGTGAGATGGTGAAGCAGGGCTGGACAGATTTTGTCAGTATAAAGGAAGATGTTTACCAGGATTTGGACAGATTTTGCGAATATGAAGGAAGAGGATTACCCAATCCTGGTAAGGGAATTTTATGAATATATGCAAGTACAAGATAAAAATAGAATTGTTGTTTTTGTGGGTGAAAAGAAATTCATTATAACTATTGAATTGATTTCTGAGGTTTTGTCGATGCCAAACAAGGGAGTAAATCTGGTTTATCAATACAAAATCAAAGTATAAAGTTTCTAGAGATTGATAAAGCCAAACTCTTGATTTTGGAAAACCCGAAAAACCAATGAAGATTTGATATTTATAAGGTTAAGCTTTTTTATTTAAAAAAAATATTGCAACAAGTTAATTTTTTGCCGTTCATCTCAAATATGTTACAATAATATTCAAAGGTACAAATAGAAGCTAGCAGTAAAATTCTATCAAGTTCTAGTGAGTAGAAATCTGTGTTCTACCCCCAGTAGAAGTAAAAGGCCAAAAAACAATGTTCCAATGAGAAGAAATGTTTTAAAACTCAATTCGCCCCTCTTGAGTACATTGGAACTCAATTCAACCCTCCGCATATTGGAACCTATAGTTCCTCTCAATGTATTTCACATAAGAAATACATGCATGTTTTATGTATAAATTAATAAGACAGAAAAGAGTACTCTTAGGCTTAGGTAATCCTAAAATTAAATCAAATTTAAGAGTATGACTTGATATTATGATCCATTATCACCTACTCATCTTATATTTAAAAAAATTCTACATATAAATAAAATTTTCAAATCACAACCCTGCACATATTTAGTTAATTATTGATTTTATATCTTATCATAAAATTAATTCTTTATACTACATTAATTTGTAATCAATAACTTGCAAATCATTTTAAAGTTTCGATCCTTGTCTTTATTTATATAAAATATGTTATCCACTTTTTTTTTAATTATCTTCTCTTTTTTTCATCATTAAGTGATATGAATTTTTATTTTTTATTTTTTTATGTGAACTATAATATGAATAATGGTAGTATGTATTATAGGGATGAAAAAGGTAAAGAGAAGTTAATATAGAAAGGTATTTAACATTTCTCAAATATAATTTATTTAAGGTTTAATCCATGATATGGATAAGAACAAAACTAATCATCCTTTAGAGTATGCTCATCATAGTTTTCTATACAGAAAAAATAAACAAAAACATACCCAGAAAAAAGAAATCATCAGAGAAACCAGGTAGATGAGCAATACATATTATGTTTCATTATCAAATGGAAACGGGGAAAGGAACTAAAGCTAAGCTGGAGGGTATTATGTTTCATTACCAAATAAGGATGGCAAGACTAGTAAAACTGCTTCTATTTTCTGAAAGAATCTACATTGTCATTTTTCTCAATATTCAACATATAGAATTCATATAGAAAAAGTTGAGAAAAATACCTCAAACAACCATTTCAGCTTCTCTAACACTGGAGGGTATCCCAATGTCCAATCTCATGGTTGGTTTGTACTCGTCTGGCACGGTTGCACCAGCCTGAATGCAAATTTCCACAACTGCAGGAGCTTGTCCATAGAAGTTCCTAAGCTCTCGTTGCAATGAAACATTTGAATAAGGAATATGCCACACATATCTTGGTGGTATCAAGTCATTCAATACTGCTGCCTGCCAACCATGTTGACCATTTCGTTGTTGGTGCTTGTGGGCACCGCAGTTCTGTGCTTTATGTCCACTGGGTCCAACATGCACCTCCGGGCAATATCCACAGACTCTCACTGGGTACATCTTCATTAGCTTCCTGGCTCCTTTCCTCATCTTCTCCCACGCTTGTAGTGTTTTCTCAGCAATAAATTTTGTTTCTTCATCATCAGATGGGGCTACTATTTCTGAGTTGGAAATTTCAGTTAATAGAGGGTTTTCAGGAATTTCTGGGACAGGGTCTGGCAGGTCACTTTCATCTGCATCGATGAATTCGCTTTTATTAATGCGAATGATTGGCTTTCTCCTCCTTTTTGTGGGATATTCAGGAATGTTGACACCTGCTTGGATACAGAGCTCAACTACAGCAGGAATACGAGGAATTGAAAATCTCTCCTGGTGAGGAATTCGCTTCCCTAGGCGATCGTAAAGGTGGTATGCTTCTATAGGCACAAGTACATCTTCAATAGCAGCACTTGTCCACTCATGAAGTCCCTTGCGAATGGTGGCATATTTACCTTTACATGACTTGAATGGATGTCCAACAGGTCCCACATGGATTTCATGACACCACCTGCAAATGATAGAAATAACAACATATTTCATCAACGACATTCAGGTCTCACTAATATCATTGTTACGAAAAAAATGTAAGGGAGAAATAACTAATTTGTAATCACTATGACAATCACCCTGTCAAGTTCAAGATTCTAAATATGTCATACCGACACCAGACAATTTATCTGCAGTTCCTGATTGAAAAATGTGCAACTCCTACTGAGACTGCTGTCGATTCAACAGGCCAAATGCCCCCACATGAAGGAAATAT
Source organism: Triadica sebifera (assembly GCA_023653625.1). Classification (NCBI taxonomy): domain Eukaryota; kingdom Viridiplantae; phylum Streptophyta; class Magnoliopsida; order Malpighiales; family Euphorbiaceae; genus Triadica; species Triadica sebifera. The sequence continues at coordinate 13,649,173 of CM042909.1, forward strand.
AGAGGTTCACTAAACTCTCTCTTAAATCTCCTGACATTTGTTTTTTGGATGGTAAAGAAAGTTCAAGTCTTAGAAAACCTGGTCATTCCATGCATGATAAATCCCACTGGGTAATAACATCTTTTAATTGCAATTATCACCAATTATGCAAAAAAAAAATGATAATTGATAAGTTATGACTCAAAAAGTGATCACTGATAACTTGAAATATATCGAGTTATTGGTCAGTGTATGGAAGGTTTGATTTTAGTTTGAGGCAGGCTGGGTGCTTGGGTGCAAGGTTTCATTTTTGGACCTATGTTTGTATCGTTGGCCCCTTAGAGAGAACCTGCAGAGCTCTTAAGTTTTAAAAAAGAATCTGAAATAGATTCTGACCATATTATTTTATTAACTTCACTTTTTAATACAGCATAGCAAAATAACCACCCTTCAAACAAGGAAATAAAGTAATAAAGTGGAGGCATAACCTCCAACGACTTTAAATGAAAAAAAAAAACAAATTGGAACAAATGAAAGTGTCAACGAATAAACTCAACAATGAAACTGCCAGCAAACAATCAGATACGTTGACTTAGTCTAGGTTTTCCCATGTGTGAATTGCTTGTAAACTAATGGATTATCTGATGTGCTAACAGTGTGTGCTTGTGAGAGAGAGAGAGAGAAAAGTAAAATTTGAATAGAAAGATCTGGATAACCTGAACTTTTAAAGACAAATATCACATTATAGAATATGAAATAGCGGGAGCAGGACAGGATTGCAGAAAGCTCAATTTAAACCCATGTTACTGCATATAATGATTGGTTTAGGAGATTGTAATCCTGAGCCAAATTTGTTACTAACCATGATTGCTCAAAAAGAAACTGAGAAGAGGACAAAAATTACCCGCAAGCATGTACAGGCACAACTTTCAACAATTTCTTGAGATTGTTAATCAATGTAATCCTCGCATTGAATACATCATAAGCAAGTGGGATAAGACTCTTAACAACCAAACCATTTTTTGGAGGAGGAACTTTTCCTTTAGGCTTGCTTTTGCTGTTCTTGAGCCTCTCTCTTGCAGCACGTCTCAATTCCACTATGGGTATTGGAAAGGGTTTCTTCTCCTTCCGTGAATAATTCCGAGGAAAATCAGAATTTTGGGGATATTCACTTGTGATAACCATGGCATGCGGTAGCCTCAACTTTCTTAATGCAGTTACAAACTTCAGTTCATATCTAAGTTTACTGCTGTTATGCTGCAAGGAGAAGGGAGAAAATAATTAGAGGGAAGCATTTATACAGGAAACATATGACAGAAAGACAAAACAATTAAGTGCTCATTATTCTCAAGAAACACCAAACCTCCAAACTTGTAAATAACACTACCTGCAAGATTCAAAACTTGTGTTTGTTGTCTTTGGCTTATTTTTTCCAGAAAATGTTGAATGACATAAAAAATAAAAAACTGACAGTTTAGATCCACCCCAAGATGCTAGTTGCAAGGGTGTGTGATCAAATCCCAAGTAGAAACCATTACCAATTTGATTTCAGTTGCATGAAACAATTTGTTCATAACAAATGAAAATCAATTTAATAATCAATCAGTTAATTTCATAACAAATGTCAAATGTTCATTGTTCAATCAGTCACACTATGATAGAGCTGCAAAGTGCAAAACTTTGGTCTTTATCAACTGCAACTAGAAAAATGAAATCCATATTTATTCATGTCCAACAATATGAATATATAATTAGCGGATTGATTTCAAAGATAGGCACCCAAAAGACATGAAATGATCTTCTGCTAGTAGTGAAGACAACCAAAATCGAAAAGCTATACTTATCATGTTTATCTCAGAATTCTCTCACTCCACAATCCCTGGTGAGACAGGTCTTCAGGCAGCAGTGATACAACCGATTATTGAGAATTGAATGAGCAAAGCAACCCATAGGTATAGAGCACCAGGAACTCCAGTCACTGGATGCTTTAGAGGGGAGAAAGGTCATATAAATTTTCTAAGGCTCTTCCTACATGATCCTTCCATAGCTAAAGGCAAATCTTGTATTACATCTCTCAGCTTAAGGACTAAGTTAAGGCTTGAACTGAAGTCAATGCAGGAGTAAACAGGGAGATACTGGATGTATCTCACTACTCACATTCCAAAATTAATTTGAGCATGAAAAACAAAGGCTTTGGTAGATCATGACACTCAAGGAACTGCTTATTAAACTCAGATGAGATTAGGCATTCTTTGAAGAAGAGCATAGAAGTTAAGACTTAAGAAAAAGATAATGGCAAGATGATCCAGAAAACAAAGCCAACTCATATATGCTCAGATGCTTCTTAACTTGACTAACTTGACTACAAACTAGCTGAGATCAGGTTGATCCTAAATTACTCTGTTAGATCAAGATATTCTACAGACATTTGTGACAACATGCATTGTTGATGAGCTAATCGAGGAACATTAACAGATAAATGCTCGACAATAACATTCAAAAAAAAAAATCCAAATCCGATGAAGAACCTGAGGACACCAAATAAACTGTAATACAAGACAAGAAGTCAAATGCATCCACCATCTAGCTATACATATATTTTTAGACCAGTTGGCTACACACTCTTCACAGAAAGCTACAAACCCAATCCAATATAGATGCCAATAATTATCCAAAACTATTGGAACTCAATCAAATATCTAGTTTAACCAAGCTATACATCCGTCAATTGTTGTAGCTTCCTTAACCTTTCAATTAAATGGAATATGTACTAAAAAAGAAGGATTACCGGCAAAGAATCAAGTGAACCGCGACCCGGGTAGAGTTTATGTTTGAGAGATTTTGGTCTCTCAGAAACCATGAGAGCCTCCACTTTGGGACGGAAAACCGTCAATTTACCATGAAACAAAGCCATAGCGCAGAATTGGAAGCTAGGAAAACCAGAAATATGTTCCTGAAAACAAAGTATCTAAATAAATTAAAACGAAAAGAAAAAAAGAAATGTGAAAAATCCCAAAGAAAGAGAGAGTGAGGACAGAAATTACTTGCAGAAGAATTCGAAGACGAAACTTTTTTTTTTCTTTTTGTTAAAAAGTTAGGAGCAAATATTGAGCGCGTTTAGTTTCAGCCATAGATGGCAGATAGAAGAGGAAAACTGTTAGATCCGTCGAGTAAATGGGTCGGATCGGAACGTTTTAAATTTGCAATGTTAAATAAAAAATTCGGATAATGATGTGAGTAGAAGTATAAACAATCTAATCCAATTCGAGTATTGGAAAATTTTTGTATTAAAAATTTAGAAATTTAAGTTTTTTATTGTATTAAAAGAAAAAAAATTATATTGTATTATTTTGAAAATTCGTGACGATTTTTCTATTATTTTGATATTAAATAATATAATACAAAATATTTCAATATTCAAATATTTTGAACTAAATAAAAATTATATAAAATCTAAAATTAATATTTAATAGTGTTTATAAAAATCAACAATAATCACATAAAATACTCATAATAAACAATCAATTTTTGAGAAGTAAGAAAAATTTATAAGAGTATTTTTTTTAAAACAATAAATTAAAATTCAAAACTATAATATTTTCTTATATAAAATGTTTATGAATTAAAAATTTAATTATAAAGTACAAGTATATAAGTTTGTGAGTATTTAAATTATATATATGACTATAATGTCTACAATAATTATAAAGTATATAAGTTTATTAAGTATATTAATTATATATATTATTTATTAATATAATTTAGATTAATATAATATAATTGTTAAGTATATCAATTATATATTATTTATTAATATAATTTAGATTAATAAATAAATTTAATATAATATAAAATATTTTTTTATATACAACAATATTTAAATTTTAAATTATTGGGTATTTAAACTCAGAAGTATAAGTATATATATATTTGTGATTATTTAATTTTAATATATATATATATTTATTGTGCACATTAATTATAAAAGTATATAAATATATAAGTTTATTAAGTATATGATCAATTATATATATTTTTTATTTATTAATATAATTTAGATTAATACAAAAATTTAATATAATACAATTATATTGATAAAAAAAATTATATAATTGGTGACTCATTTTTTCTAAATAATGAAAAAGATAACTAAAATATGTCATTAAAAGACTCTATTGATTCATATATGATTGGACACAAAGCACATAGTCACAATCCAGATATTTAGTTCCTCACTCTTCATCGTCCAAAAATCCTTCATTTACTTTTTAATGTATTTTTTCTATTCTAAGATAATAATTATTATAATGACTTTTTAGTTAAAAATAATGAATTTTATATTATAATGAATATTTAATTATTTGAATTTGATAAATTGTGTTATATAGAAAATTTTGCTAATAAATAAATAAAATTAGCGACGCCTAAAAATAAAATATTTAAACTAATTTCGACCCTATTAGTGATGGAAATTGTCGTCTTTAAATTAGGAATGACAATTTCTATCGCTAAAACTGCCAATGAAACTAGCGGCACAATTTGTCATCAATTAGCGACTATAAATGGTCTCGCTATATAGCGACGCAAATTTGTAGCCTGTTGCTAAAACATCATAGCGACTATATTTTTTATATGCTTTCTGTGGCGTCGCTGATGTTTCCATTCTTCCATTTAGCAACGCTAATGTGGCGTTGCTAAATGTAATTTTTCTTGTTGTATAAAAAATTCAAATTTATCAAAATTAAAAAGCAATGCTATAATACATTTCGTTTCTAGTTAAAAAGCTAATAATATAATTTGGTTCTGTATATTTTTCTCAATTTCTTGCTCCAATTCAGAAAGATCGAAGATTCATGCATAACTCTAAATGTGAATGTAGTCTTTTATTTTTAGAGATCAATTTTATTTTTGGAAAAACATTGCTTTTGATCATACCAGTTTTATTTATTAAACTTCTAAATTTTATTTGTTCATATTAAATAAAAAACAAGATTAACTAAAATAAAACTGAAAAAAAAAACGAAAGATTTATTTTAGAGAAAATAAAAACTAGAGAGTTAATTTAGATAACATCATAGTAAAAGGTCTTAATATTAATAGAATAAAAATAAAAATTTAATGAAAAACAAATAAGAATTTAAAAGTTTAATAAACAAAATATGTATAATTCGAGAGCTAAAATATATAATTTTCTGTTATTTCTTATAGAAATATGATTGTGATGTTTAATTGGAATATAAATATAAAATTTTCGAATATACTGTTTTCTTTGGTGAAGCTTGAAACAGATCAATCATCAAGGAGAAGGACAAATTGAAAAAGAAAAAAAAAAGTTTTTTTTTTCTTTTTATTGAACGACTCTAAAACATTTATTATCTTTTAAAAAACCGGTCAAGTCAGAGAGTCTATGATTGGTAGTAATTAGGACTCTGCATCAATCAATTTGATTTAAAGCCAAACCGAAACATGTATAAACTGAACAAGTTGAAAATGCAATCATTTGGACTATGATTGACATATGTGTTTTGCGACTGCAGGTAAAAAATGAGTGCATTTGTGATTAAAATATCTCCAAAATGTTAAAAGTATAAATTTAAATTTTAATAAAATTGGAAAATAAATATATGATTTATCGGGTGGAAGCAGAAATTTGAACTAAATCGGAAAAATGCGATTTTTATTATGATATACGAATTTTACGAAATTTATGTTAACGCTACATGATAAAATTTATGGGATACATTAGTATTGAAAATTATTTAATTTTGGAGCCAGAATTGGAAAAAAAAATTATATATGGACTAAATTGAAGAAAAAATGTTAGGATTTAATGGTAAGAAAGAAAGGATAAAGATTAAAAATAATTTAATTAAAATAAAACTACAATTAATTATATAAAACCCTTGTGCATGGCGTGCAAGTGTCTTGCATGCAAACTAATTAAATTCTTAAAACCAATATATATATATATATATATATATATATATATATATATATATATATATATATATATATATATATATATATATATATGAAAGTGGCCCTCTTTCACAAAAGATATATTTTTTTTTTTGTGTACCATTTCTCATATTTATCTTCGTCCTCTCTCCATAAGACCACCGAAAATTTTAACAAACAAAATTCTTCATCCTTCTCTTCTACAATTGAACCAGAAACCATCTCCTTCTTTTTCATATCAATTCCTCCCGGCCAAACAAGGGAGTAAGGTAAGAAGAGCTTAGTTTCAAGTGAGAGTGTACGGAATATTGAAGATAATCACCTCCACCTCCACCTCCATTTCTACAACTTAACCGAAATGCCAATAGAGAGAAAAGTTGAATGAAGCTTCGGCCACAGCAAAAAATTAAAGAAAAGGTGTTTGCATGTGGGAGATAAAGCAAGGAAAAGAAAGGGAAGCAAGGGAGAGATAAGTGGTTACGGGTTCTAGCATGGGAAAATTGAAAAAAAAAAGGGTGAGTAAACTTTCTTGTTTCTAGCTGGATATACAACCGAGAGCCCTTCTAAGCTTCTTTTTCTTTTCCTTTTTCTTCCATTTAGATGTTTAATTGTAGTTGATTAAGCCAAGATTCGGATGTGTTGAATTGTTTGTTGTCGTAGCTTGGATGGTGGAATAATGAACTCTAATTTGAAGTTAAATCTGAATAAATTGAAGTAAAATTGAATTGATGATTTTAACGGAGAATTTAAGTGGAAAGGAACCAGTCGTGAAGTAACTGGAAGAAAGACTTGGGTATACAGGACAATTCTTTGACCGAGAACAAAAGAAGAGTGGGTTTTTGAGTTAGTTCGAAATTTTGAGATTGGACATGAGAATAGTTAGACCGGAACATAGTGGAGATGGAGGAATTATTTTGGGCACAAAAAAAAAAACGAGACATAAGATGAGGAATTGGAAATTGGGACTTGAATTTGGTTAAGTTAAATAATTTAAATAAGATGTTATTTATTTTTGTTGAGATGGGATTAAGTTAAATAAGTTAATTAATTTAATTAAAAAAACGTTAAGTTAAATAAGTAGGATAATTAGTAGAAAATGGAATTCAAATGAAGTACTCAAGTGTGAGCGAGACTTAAAGAACTAGAAATTTGAGAAGTGAAGAGAAGAAAAAGAAGAACCTCGTGTGTACAAAATGGGACCAATTGGTTAGTTGGAATTATGGAGATCAAACCGAGTGCAATCGGTACAATAAAAGAATAAAATTTTATGAGAAATTAAATTTTATTCTTAGATTGGTATTTTAGGATTATAATATTTTTCTTTCGTATGTTCATATAATAAAAACTAAAATTTTATTTTTATATTCGATTTAATTTTATTAAATGGTTTAATTTTAGAATATAAAATATTTTATTTAAAAAATAACTAAAAAAATTTTAAATACTAACAAATTTGAGTTATTATGAATTTTTATATTAGAATCAGGTTGTTATTATGAATTTTTATATTAGAATCAGAATTCTATTATCCAATGTTTTAGATACCAAACTCAAATTTAGAATAAAAATCTCATTCTTATTTCAAAATTTATAATACCATTTGTATATTTTGGACCAAGATTGGTAAATGTGACAAGGAATTTAAAACCGTGACAAGGAATTTAGAACCGTGAGCAACTGAAATGTTTGAAGAAATTAAACAAAAGGCATAAATTGTACATTTATTGGCCGAAATAAGGGAGAGACTGAGACCTCAAATTAAATAAAACCATACCTCAAGGGAACCAATTTATATGACTCAAAAATTTAAAACAACATGGAAAGCTAGTTAGAGAAAGGGCAATGAAGTGGACTTTTTCTAGTAAATGGAGAAAATATTTTTCTGGCTCCGTTTGGCTCTGAAAAATAATTTATTTTTAAAAAATATAATATTTTTCTATGTTTGATTGCAAAAATAAAAAAAATTAAAATAAGTGAAGTTGTGACACCCATACCCATAATTTAATGTATTTGGCATTAGTAACATGTTTGTATATTAAGTGAAAAATACATTTTAAATGATCACATCATATGCTGATTTTTCTAGCTCATTAGCCCATTAATTTAGCTTTTGATTTGGTCTCTTAATTGGCTTGATTTCCTAATCAATTTAGCATGCAAATACATAATTATTAAGTAAGGTGCTTATACTAATGGGTCATGTGCATGATATGTGACTAGTTAATGAGAAAAAGACAAAAACCACCTCTCTTAAGCATAAAGCTTGCCAAATACGACCCAAACTTCTCAAGGCAGAATTTATCAATTCAACTCTTCTTCTTCATCTTCCTCATATCACCCAAATCCTCACCACCATTAAAACCACTCTTAAACTTCAGCCACACCTCTAAATTTACAAATGAGTTAATTTTTACTTTTTGGCTTGTTTCTTCATTAGACCTCAACTAAAAACTCAAGGTGTTAGTTGTGTGTTCAATTCGCTTGGGGAAGAATTACCATATTCAAGGAAAATTAGTAGGGTTTGATGATTTTAGATTTTTCATCATGATTTCAAGTAGCTATTTTATTCTTCTTCATAGTTATGTCCTTTTTAGGTCTATATAATGAATATTTTGATTTAATATTTAGGAGAAGAGCTGGATACAGGGACTGCCCAAAGGAGTTCACAAGCCTAGATAGAATTTTGCTAGCTTCTAGCTAAGGTGAGTGGATATTTATATAACAAACTTGCTGTTTTTCTTATTAGTATTATGGTACTTTTGTTAATTTTGTGAATATTGATGGAATTTCTTTAAAAGGTATTCTTATACAAAACTTATTTACTTGGGGCTGGAATAATGTTTCTAATTATTATTTAATGAAATACAATTTGACTTTGTGATAAAAATGCAAGTTTGAGTTATGGAAGAAAAATATTTTATATTTTGATGGCATTAATCTAAAATTATATATTTATGCAAATTAAGAAGTTTGTGGCAGAATACTTATGTTGAATAAGTTGGTTACTCAAAATTCAATAAAGTCGATTTAAAAATGCATTTAAAGTACCAATTTTATAGAGATTACATTAGTACAAAAATGGGAATAGAAAATGTTATATTTTCATTTCATAAAATATTTGACATGTGAAGTGATGGTTTAAGTGGGTAGATAAATGGCATTAATACACTCATCTTGTGAATCCATTAGATCACACCTTTGATGAATGGTGTTTTTGGGCTTTATGGTAATGGGTCGCCCATGTGGGCTTGACCCAGTCCAGACCCATATCTTCTTATATATAAAGTTATGAAAAGATATAACTAATAACGAAATGATATAAGAAAAAAAAATAACTTTTCATCGTTAGTTTTCTCTGAAATTCGGAAAGGAATTTTTTCATCTCCGTTTCATCACAAGAGAATCAAGGGCATTCGTACTGTGGAACCGAGTCAAGTTCTGGTAATTTGTCTCCGCCTGAAGCATTGAAAGTGCACGATTCACGCTTAACAAGTAAGTATCCGCTGCCACGTGTATTTCTACATTGGTATCAGAGCCATTTTGTGCGGTTTTGTGCTTAAAATCATAATTGTGATGATTTTGGAGAAATTAACTATTCAAATTCGAATTTTCTTCAATTTTCGTTAAATAATTCTTCAATTTCATTATTCGAATTTGATATCATTGGAAAACTCTCGTCACAAGCTTTCTAACGAGTATTTTTGCATAATTTTCTGATGAGTGGATGAATTTTTATGATTTTTCAAAGTTTCTGTATATATATATTTTTTTGAAAATAATCATTAAAATGATTCCCACTCTCATATTGGGTATGTGTTGTCCAAACATGGCCAAAATGATGTTGAAACGGAATAAAAATGGTCCCAACAATTTTAAAACTGTCAAAAATGTGCAAAATTTCAAAAATCAGTGCAAAAATAACCCCGGAAGACGACGAGTGACGCGCTGGCGGTTGAAGAAAATGGTTTCTGACGGTTTTGCCACGTGTCATGCCATGTGTCCATAAGACGTGGCACGCTTGGCCACGTGGCGTCATCCGATTAGTCCACATTTGTTGACATGGCATGTGGCGCGTGACGGCACGTACAGGGCGCGTGGAGGCGCGTGAACAAATAATTTTGGTCAAATTTTTTTTAATTTTTTAAAAATATTAATTTCCAATTTAATGGATATTTTTTCAAAATTTTTGTGACTGTTTTGATGAGAAATTTGGAGGAAAATATGCAAATAGGAACATGATTACATGTGAAATTTTTTTTTGTCACATAACATATATGATATTTAATTGAGTCTAATGTTGGTTTAATTTATTCAAATATGTAGTGAGAAATCTAATGATTTGCGCTTTGGAGCGATTATGTGCATATAAGAAAGATCCGGAACATTCTCTTGAAAAACATATTGATGAGATGTACCATAAAATTTGAACTTTCTATATGATGTTTAGCGAAGACTATGACTTAGCTGTGGAACAACAGATGTCAATAGTTCTTGATTCCTTACCTGATTTATGGGAAGAGGAAAGGAAGACGCTTAAAGAAAGATTAAGTGACTTAACTTATGAAAATCTTGAAAAAGATTTGAATTGGGAACTGAAGCGTCGTATACAAGATGGTATTAGGCGATCTAGTAAATCGATAAATAGTTTCCCATGGATGAAGAAGGTATCTGGTACACTGGCAAAAAGAGAATTTGCTGAGAGGGAACCAAAGGTTCAACCAGATGATGAATGAATTAAAATCAATATTAGAAAAATATTTATTTTTATGTGTGACAATATGTTATTTTTTTGTTTATTTTGTTTTGAACATGTAATTGATGTTTATCTTATTTTTAATGCTTACATATATATTATTGTTGTTATATTATATAATGAATGTATTGTGGGAATATTAGATTGGTAGATTAGTGAATCTCATCTAATATAGAATTAATAGCGCATGTTTAAATTAAATAATGATAACTGAACTTTGTTAGTAGTAGTTGATTGAACTGTATATACGGTTCTTTTGTTTTTACTACTTGTGTTAGGTTATTATTGATTAATTTAAAGCATTGTGACTTGAAATTGATAAGAATCAATAAAGAATTGTGCTGATCCTAATTATAATCATTGTCTCTAAATAGTTAAAATGACTGCAACAAAAAGCATTATTGCTGAATTGAATCAAGGAGATAAGCTGAATGATAAAAACTATGACATTTGGCATCATAAAATTCAGTATCTCTTGGAAGAGCAAGATATGCTGGAAACAATAATATAAGCAATGGCTGAGCCTGAGCATGGAAACACTGCTCAACATAGGCGAGATATGGAAGCATATCAAGCCTATAAGCGCAAGGACAGAGTTGCTTCCATATTGATGCTGAGCAGCATGAGAAATGACTTGATGCTACGCTTTGAAAAGCACTGCTCAGCCCAAGCAGTTTGGGATGCTGTTAAGGTTCAATTTGGTGGAACCTCAACACCAAGACTGCGTCAGTTAACTCTAAAGTTTGATGCCTATAAGAAAAATTCTAATCATACAATGAGGCAACACCTTACTGTCATGTCTAACATGATAAGTGAACTGAAAAGTGCTGGCCATGAGATGACTGCCGAGCAACAAGTTCAAGCTATGATTCGCTCTCTACCAAAAGCCTGGGAACACATGCGTGTCAACCTTACCCATAATGATAATATAAAATTTTTTGATGATGTTGCCCGATATGTTGCGCTAAGAGGAGGATCGTCTTCTCGCTGATAAGCCTGAAGGAGAGACTTATATGACTGAGTCTAGAGGCAAAGGGGCTTCTAGCTCTGGGCAAAAGAAATGGAATGGTAAGGGCAAATGGCAAGGCAAGGGAGAGAATAAGACAAATTTTAGTGGAAATAAGCTCAAGCGTGTGAAACGCAGCGGAAAGAAAGGCAAGAACATGAATTGCTTCAATTGTCAGAAGCATGGTCACTTTGCTTGTGATTGCACTGAGCCAAAAGTATTGTATGACCAAATTAGTCCCTCGAAATTATATGTGAGTTGTTGCTTGATGTTAGCTGAAACTGTTCCTTATTGGACTGTAGATTCAGCAGTAACAGACCATATAGCAAGGGACTGATCTGCCTTTGTGGAATTTCGTCGAATTCCAAAGGGGAGTAGAAAAATCTATATGGAGAATAATGCTTCGGTTGACGTGCTTGGGATCGGTTCCTGCAGTCTAATGCTGCGGGGAGGTCGCACGCTTTATCTCCATAATGTGCTTTATGCTCCTGATATTCGACAAAATTTAGTTTCTATTATTGTTTTGCTTGGACTTGGCTTCAAAATTATTTTTGAAGATGGTTGTGTTAAAATACTTATGGACGAAGTTTTTTATGGATCTGGATATATGTTGAATGGTTTTATAATGCTAAACACTATTTTTATAGATGTTAAGCAATCTATATTTCTTGTTGAAAATTCCAATAATGTTTCATTAATTGATGATACTAAATGGCATGCTAGATTAGGGCACATTGGGCAAGATCGTTTAAAAAGATTAGCAAAAGCTAGTCTTTTAGGATCTGCTAAGAAAATAGATTTGCTTATTTGTGAACATTGCCTAGCTGGAAAAGCAACAAGATTGCCATTTGGCAAAGCCAAAAGAGCCACATTTCCTTTACAGCTTATACATTCTGACATCTGTGGCCCAATGAATATTAGAGCAAGACATGGTGCTCGCTATTTCATCACTTTCATAGATGATTTCACCAAATACGGTCACATTTATTTGATCTCCCATAAATCTGAAGCATTAGATTGCTTCATACGATATAGTAAATTGGTTGAGAATCAATTGAATTTGAATATAAAATCATTACGGACCGATCGAGGGCGTGAATATCTATCTGATTTATTCAAAAGTTATTGTGATAATAAGGGTATATCTAGGCAGCTAACTATTCCTTCTACTCCGCAACAAAATGGCGTAGCAGAAAGAAGAAATAGAACCCTATTGGACATGGTTAGGTCAATGATGGCGCAAACTAATTTACCAATTTCCTTTTGGGGAGATGCATTAATGACTACTGCCTATATTCTAAATCGTGTACCATCAAAATCTGTTCATTCCACTCCATATGAATTGTGGAAAAGCGAAAAGCCTGACTTAAGCCATATGCGCCCATGAGGTTGCGCAGCTTATATCCACAACACTTCCCATGAATATGGAAAACTTGGTCCGAGGGGGAAGAAATGTATCTTTATAAGATATTCAGAATTCTCCAAAGGATATGTATTTCTGGGGGAAGACAAATGGAAAAATAACAGAAATTGAGTCACGAGATGTCATTTTTTTTTAGAGGACTTTCCTGAAAGAGGTGAGATAAATAAGGATTTCCAATTTTATGAATTGGAAGATCATGAGACTAGTGGGAGTGAAAGTATAATTGATTTAGCACTCACAGAGCAAGAATTTATTGCTCCTCCTGAACCAAGTGGGAGTGAAAGAATGTCAGTTTTTGCTCCAATGGAGCAAGACGTTGGACAATCTCAACCTCGACATAGTAATCGTGACAAGATTCCCCATCGTCGATTTGAGATTGAGGGGGAAGCTTTTATGATTGCTCCAGATGAAGAAGAGCCTAAAACAGTACAACAAGCTCTTTATGGTCCTAAAGCAAAAGAATGGATTAAAGCTATGAAAGAGGAAATGGATTCGATGATATACAATCAAGTCTAGGATTTGGTTGAGAAACCGTCTGATCGTAAGACTATTGGGAACAAATGGATTCTCAAAATAAAACGTAAGGCAGATGAGACAATAGAAAGATTTAAAGCTCGATTACTAGCTAAGGGCTATACACAAAAAGAGAAAATTGACTATGAAGATACATTCTCACCTGTAGTCAGGTTTGCATCAATTCGCCTCATTTTGGCTATAGTAGCACAAATGGACTTAGAATTATATCAAATGGACGTTAAAACTGTTTTTCTCAATGGAGAACTAGATGAAGAGATCTATATGGATCAACCTTTAGGTTTTGAACTCAAAGGACAAGAGCGCAAAGTTTGCAAGCTCAAAAGATCCATTTACGGTCTTAAGCAAGCATCAAGACAATGGAACCTCAAATTTCATCAAGTCGTATTAAAGGATGGTTTTACGATAATGGAGGAAGACCATTGCATATATGTTAAACGTTCTAACAATGATTTTATAATTATATCCTTATATGTCGATGACATTTTAATAGCTAGAAATGATAAGAAGTTGATTGATACTACCAAGAAATGGTAATCATCGAACTTCGAAATGAAAGATATGGGTGAGGCTAGTTATGTACTTGGTGTTAAGATCCTGAGGGATCACTCTAAAAGACTTCTGGGTTTATCTCAGGAGACTTATATAAAGAAAATGTTAGAGCGTTACCATATGCATGAATGTAAGCCTGTGGATACCCCTGTCGAAAGGAATCCGAGCCTTAGTCTAGATATGTGTCCCAAGACATCGGATGAAAAAGAACGAATGTCTAAAGTACCATACTCCAATGTTGTCGGTAGTCTGATGTATGCAATGATGTGCACACGTCCAGACATTTGCTATGCTGTTGGGCTAGTAAGCAGATTTCAATCTAATCCAGGTCTGAAACACTGGATGGTAGTTAAGAGAATATTGAGATATCTAAAAGGAACTTCAGACTATGTTTTATGTTATCAAGGGAAGGATTTGCGCTTAATTGGTTATACTGATGCTGATTGGGGTGGTGACATAGATCAGCGCAAATCGACCTCTGGATATACATTCTTGCTTAATGATTGCGCAATTTCATGGAGTAGCAAGAAGCAATCTTGTATAGCTTTATCGACGATGGAAGCTGAATATGTAGCATGTTCCTCAGCTATACAAGAGGCAGTTTGGTTGAAAAGATTTTTGCAGCACATAAAAATTGTCAAGTCAGCATCTGAACCTATGACAATCTATTGTGATAGTATGGCTGCATTAGTTTATGCTAAGGATCCAAAATATCATGGAAAGACCAAACATATCCAGATTAGATATCACTATGTTAGAGACATGATTGCAGAAAAGAAAGTGATTCTGAAACACATTTCTACAAACAAAATGGTAGCAGATTCATTTACTAAACCAATAGCTAGAGATGCGTTTGCAAGGCATGTAAAATCTCTAGGCTTATGTAGAATGTAATCAATATAAGTTATGTCAGATCACTTGGTTTTTGCAAATGATATATCATTTTAATTGATTAATGATTATTCAATTATATGAATATATTGTAAATACCAGTTAGCACAATTCGAATATGTATGTTGATAGACTTAGATTGACTCACTCACATGAGTAATCACCTCTGGCATTATGGAGCGAGCAGAGATGAGACCATAAATGCAGAGGCATTAAGTGAATGACTAAGATGCAGTGGGAGTGGTCTTAGTTTTTATTCATTTTTATAAGGTTGCCTTGATGAGGATCAAGATGAGATTCTTTCTATATATAAGAATCGACATGAATAACTTCCCCACCATTCATGTGTCTATATAGAGGAAACTGAGTGTGAAATTTGTTATTTAACATTGTTGAATGTACAAATAAAAATTTCAAGTTTGGCGCATTAGGAGCGACAAGACTAATACTCATATGGTGTTTATTTATTTTGAACTGAGAGCAAGACATACACTTTTTATTTTTGACAAGAAAAGAGTAGCTCCACCATAGCATGCAATTCATACTGCATGTGCTATACGACCTATTAGGAAGCGAAAGAATGGATCCCTGCTTCTTCGCTATATGAGTCCTAGAAATGGATTTCAAACAACTGTTACCCTTTGTGACTTTTGACTATATCATGATGTGATGAATTAATGTTGGTGTTAAACCTTGAGGGGTATTTTCATCATTTTGATGATAACAAATAAATATAGCAATATTGTATTTAACATACTTGTTTTTGTAAGTATATTATATAGGACTTGGATTAAAATAGCAAGAATGGAGAATTGGAAGAATAATCCTTGAGAGACAAAATTCAAGTAGTAGCATGTTCACTGCAGTGACTCTAGGAGTCACTCCCGTAAAGGAAGCTAACCATTACCAAAACCAATATTTAAAGTTCACGGTCATGAAGAAAAAACAAACCGTGAAGTAAGCATTTCAGTCACCCCCCGTGAAGATTCATGCAATTTCATCCAGAGAGCTTCACGACCAGAGTCACCACTTGGATTACGACTGGGAAGATTGTCACACCCGTGAATGAGTATGTCACACCCGTGACTCAATATGTCAAAACATTCCAGAGAGCTTCACGGCCAAGGCCACCACTTCAGTCACGGCTTGGGAAGAACTGTCACCCCCGTGACAAGCATAGTCACGCCCGTGAACAATGAAAGAGAAAAATGTCAGGCGCAATTTTTTGGTTGGTACAACGGCTAGTTTCTTATTTAATGCACCCCAACGGCTATATTCAGCCATGGGAGTATAAATGGAAGTCATTTATGCATTAAGAAAAAAAAAAGAATGATAAGAAAAACAAAAGAATAGCATATACTTCGAATTTAATTCTTATTACAAGTTATTTGTACTTTCATACTTTGAGAACAAATCTATTATCTGTAAAAATCTTTTTGCTCCTCATATTTGAGCAATTAAGATTTATAAGTGGTTCTCTCTGTAATCTTTACTCAAGTGAGCTTTGGGTATTTTTGGGTTAAGAGTAGAACACTTGTAAGGGTTAGCTGTGTAAACCTCCAAAACACAAAGTGAAGGTTGTTTGTGTGAGCCTGTAAAACACAAAGTGAAGTTTGTGTGAGCCTGTAAAACACAAGGAATTGGTTATTGTGTGAGCCATTAAAACACAAGGGATTTCTGGGTTAGGTGTGAGCCATTGTGAGAAACACCATAGTTGGGAGTGAGCTTGTAAAACTCCATTGTAACACTTAGTGTGTTAGTGAAACTCCCAATTGCGATTGGGGAGAAGAGTAGGGTTTGTTAACACCCGAACCTCTATAAATCTTTGTGTCTGATTTTCTCTATCCCTCCTAAAATTAATTATTTATTTCCGCACTTTAAAGTTTAATTTTTTTAACTCCAATTCAACCCCCCTTCTTGGCTTAATATCTGGGCAACAGTTGGCTATCTTAGGATGTATCCTATAGTCATGGAATGATTCGACTTAACGGAACACTCCTAGAAAAACGAGTTAATTCAAAGCTGATTGATATGAGGGCAAAAGAAAGAGTACTTTGCTTATGCACTCACAACTTGTGTTCACCGGCCGGAGTTATTACGCTTGATGAAGCGAGAAGTAACTTAGAATACAAGTGATTGTAAGAATGATTTGAGTATAGATTCATGAGGGATTGAATGATACTCGAATTAAGTGTATTGAGAAAGATACTTGGGGTAATTAAGCACATTATCGAAAATAATTACATCTTTGGGTTGATGTCTCCTATATGGCCTATAATTAGGTTTGTATTGGAGCTCCCACAATTGGTGTGCTTCAGGTCGCACGGTCCGTTCGCTTGTATGAAAGATTCTTTGTTTAAGTTTGAAATGTGAGATGATATTTAGATTGAGCCAAGCCCACTTTGGGCGAGTGAGAGATGTTGGGCTTTATGGTAATGGGCCGCCCATGTGGGCTTGACCCAGCCCAGACCCATATCTTCTTATATATAAAGTTATGAAAAGATATAACTAATAACGAAATAATATAAGAAAAAAGAGGTAATTTTTCATCGTTAATTTTCTCTGAAATTCGAAAAGGAATTTCTTCATCTCCGTTTCATCACAAGAGAATCAAGGGCGTTCGTACTGTGGAACCGAGTCAAGTTCTGGTAATTTGTCTCCGCCTGAAGCATTGAAAGCGCATGATTCACGCTCAACAAGTAAGTATCCACTACCCGTATATTTCTACAGGTGTCTTATGTATAATTTTGAGATTTGAAAGAGAAATTGCTTTTGGGACAACACTTGACATACATGATGCCTATAGGGCATGTCGGGTAGTCACCCTTTGGGAGTTGTCTATGCATGCATATAACTAGTTTAGTTGCTCCCTCATGATTGAGATGCTGGACCTCGCCTCTCATATTGGTTGCTAGTCGCTCCTTCATAATTGAGATTTTGAAACTTGCCTCTCATGATGGGATGCTAGTGCTCCTTGGTGGCTACTAGTTATTGTCATCGTTGCACACTTTTATGCCTATTGGATGATAGGGGATCTATGTGACACATATTTAAGTGTATGGTGATTGATTTTATGATATGAATAGGTTTTTAATTTAAACTTCAATTATGATATCTTACAGATGTTTTATATTTTGGATTTTATGAGATAAATAGTATGATTGACAATTAATATTTATCCAACTGTATTAGTATGTCTTATATATACTTTATAGTAAACAATCATATTTTGTTCCCCTTTTTATATTTATATCCACTAACTTAGTAAGTATACTCACCTCTCATATTACTCTTCCAGATTTCTCTAGATGATTTGTTGATGTCAAAAGCTATCTCAGTTCATGCCTAGAGGAGGTTGGACCACTAATCTAAGTAGTGGACATTTCGAGTGCCTAGTTGTACAAATGATGTATATAAGTGTGAACACGATGTATTTTGGGCCATCTGTGGCCATATTGATGTATAAATGGTAATGTAAATAGTAAACAATGTATGTATGTTATATCAAGTAAACAAATGACATAACTTTTATACATAAAAGATTGTGAGTTAGGAACTTTTTCTAAAATGGAACAGGTTCATGAAAGTGACATCCAAAATGATTATGTAATGATTTGTGATTTTATTTGAAAGGCTACTAGATGTATGATTTGTAATAAATACTATATGTTAAGAAGAATGTTGTATTGTGAATTTTTAGGTCATTCTTATCGTTAGTAGGAGGGATAGGTGTGACAATTTTATTTTGGTATTAGAGCATAGGTTATATTCTATAGACTTTTATTATTTAGAGGATTATATTATAGTTGATCCTAATGCATGACATTGTAGTTTTGTAGGAAAATGTCATTTTGGTATAGAACTAGTATAGGCAGAGTTAGTAGAGCTCGTGGAAGAAATCATGATAGAGAGAATCAAAATGTTGATATAGGAGAAAGTGGCCAACCTCATAGGAGTCCATCCCCACTAGTACCTCCAGGAAGGGTTGTAGATCATGATATACCTATAGGTGGTGAGCAGTCTAGAGGAGCAACTGTTTCTTCACCTCCTCCTGCACATCATCATATTCCACCTCCTGCTCCTCCCACTGCCCAACCTTTCATAGCTCAAGTAGATGCTAGCTTTGCTTCCACCTTGGCACAAGCATTTGTAGCTGCTATTGCATCTAATGATCAGAATCAAAAGCCATGGGATGTTGTTGCTCATTGTCGTAAATTAGGAGTTGAGACTTTTGAAGGCTCTTTAGATGCAGAAAAAGCTGATGATTGGTATAAAAAGCTTGATAAGGCATACACTTTCATTTATATGTCTTATGCTAATAAGGTAGTATATGTTCATTCTTTCTTGCATAGAGTGGCAGAGAGTTGGTTTGATAGAACATGTCATCTCTATGGTGGTGATTGGAATTGAGAAACTTTTGTGACAAAATTTCACAAGACATACATTACTAATAGTTACAAGAAAGAAAAATAGATTGTTTTTCAATCTAAGTTAGGGCAATATGACTGTAATTGAATTTGTTGATAAATTTAAATATCTTTACAGGTATGTGGCATATTATATTAATGAGGGTTTTATGATAGTTTACAATTGTCTCTTCATGTGGCTTTAGTTAATCATGATGGTGATAATTTTTGTCAAATGGTAGATAAGGCCTTAGAAGTTGAAAATTTGATGAGAGAGAGTGCAGAGTTAGAGCAAAAGAAGAGAAAGCAAGCTAATAGTTCTTTTTAGGGATATTTAGGGAAACAACCTAGAATATGGGGTAATTTTCCTCAGACCCAGGGCACTTTTGGTGGTAATAGTGGGGGTTATCAAATGAGGTCCTATCAGCCAGGTAATGGACCACAAGCAAGCCAATGTTCAGTGAGATAACTAGTTGGTAATACTACTTCTAAACAAAGGCCAAAATTTGGTGGTAGTTCAAGTTTTAGTCAGAGGATTCGACCTTAGTGCACTATTTGAGGTAAACATCATAATGGTGAGTGTAGAAGTGGAAGAATAGGTTGCTAAAAATGTGGGGGATTTGGTCATATTAGAAGGAACTATCCAAGGCTTTTGCAACTTAATCAATCCAGTCAGGGATTAGTGACACTTGAGAGTCAGAGGGGAGGTAGGATATAAAGTCAAGAAAGGCCATTTGTGAATCCTGGTGTTAGCATAAGTGTGAGTAGAGCCACTAAAGCTACTGCATCTACATCTACTCAACCTAGGCATAATGCACAGCCTGGTAGACCATCATCTCAAACTAGGATTTTTTTTATAACACCACATGAGGCATTGGAGTCTTTTGAAGTCATGGCTAGTATGTTATCTATTTTTGATAAAGATGCACATGTTCTTATTGATCTCAGTTCTATACATTCATTTGAGTCATATGCATTTGTCATGTATTTTCTTAGACCATTGAGTCTTTTAGATGTAGGGTTGGTAGTGAGTTGCCCTTGGGGAGTTTTGTAGTATGCCACCATATATACAAGGATCGTATAGTCCAAATTGGGAAGAAGGAGTTGTTAACAGATTTGATACCTTTACAACTTCAAGATTTTGATATTATACTAGGTATGGATTGGTTATCTTGCCACCATGCCATGGTAGATTGTCATCAAAAGTTAGTGGTGTTTAATCAATCGGGAGGATCAAAGCTAACGTTCCAAGGTGAACGACAATTATTTCCTTCAAGTGTTATTTTTGTAATAACTGCGCATAAATTAATCAGGAAAGGATGTCAGGGGTATTTGGCTTATGTAATTGATACACAGTTAGAAGGGCCTAAGCTAGAGAATATTCTTGTTGTGTGTGAATTTTCTGATGTATTTCCAAAAGATCTCTAAGGTTTACCTCCAAATAGGGAGATTGAATTCTCCATTGATATTTAGTTAGGTGCAACTCCTATTTCTCAAATACCTTATAGGATGGCTTCAATAGAATTGAAGGAGTTAAAAATGCAATTACAGGAATTGCTAGACAAAGGGTTCATTAGACCTAGTGTTTCACCTTGGGGAGCTCCTGTATTGTTTATGAAGAAGAAGGATGGGACTATAAGATTATGCATTGATTATAAGCAGTTGAATTAGATTACAGTGCGTAATAGGTATTCTTTGCCTCGAATTACGGTCTTTTTGATCAGGTACAAGGAGCTAAGTTGTTTTCTAAGATAGATCTTAGGTCACTAATTAAGAATAAAAGATTCATATGTGTTGAAAATAACTTTTAAGACCCATTATGGGCATTATGAGTTTCTTGGATTGCCTTTTGGGTTAACTAATGCCCCAACTGCTTTTATGGATATTATGAATCGAGTATTTCGACCGTACTTGGATAAATTTGTGATTGTATTTATTGATAGTATTTTGGTGTATTCGAGTACTAAGGAAGATCATGAAGAGCATTTAAGGTTAGTGTTACATATTTTGAGAGAAAATGAGTTGTATGTGAAACTTAGCAAATGTTAGTTCTGGCTTTGATAGGGTTGTATTTTTAGGGCATGTTATATCTGTTGAGGGTGTTTTTGTTGATCCTAAAATGGTAGAATCAATAGTTAATTGGGTGCCGCCAACAAATCCTACGGAGGTTAGGAGTTTCTTAGGTTTAGCTAGGTATTATCATTGTTTTGTGCAGAATTTCTCAGTCATTGCAATACCTATGACTAAGTTACTTAGAAAGAATGTGAAATTGGAATGGACATATGAGTGTCAGAAGAGTTTTGAAAAGCTTAAAGCTTGTTTGACTTCAGCACCTGTACTTACTCTTCCTATAAGCAATGGCGGTTTTGTGATTTACAATGATACTTCTGGAAAAGGGTTAGGTTGTGTGCTGATACAACATGGAAAGGTGATAGCCTTTCTAGATAGTTTAGACATTATGAAATGAATTACCCTACTCATGATCTTGAGATGGCAATGGTAATATTTGTTTTGAAAACTTGGAGGCATTATCTTTATGGAGAAACATGTCAAATATTCACTGATCATAAGAGTTTGAAATACTTGATTACATAACAGGAGTTGAATTTGAGGTAAAGACGGTGGATTGAATTGTTGAAGGATTATGATTGTACTATTGAATACCATCTTAGTAAGACAAATGTTGTAACTAATGCTCTTAGCAGAAAATCCTATGGAAATGTGGCTCATTTTAAGATAATTTGATTACCTTTAATGGTAGATCTTCGATCTTTAAGGGCTTAATTAGTTATGGGAGACTCAGGTGCCCTTTGGCTACAGTTAAAGTTAGACCAATACTTATGGAAAGGGTAGGTGAAGCTTAAAATCAAGATAAACAACTTGAGAAGATTAAGGATGAAGTGAAGAAAGGTGTATGACTCGACTTTTCACTTAAGGATGACAAAATCTTGATGCATGGTGAATGATTATATATGCCTAATGATGAAAGCTTGAAAAGGGAAATTTTGGAGGAACCCATTGCTCTGCATACTCGATGCATCTAGGTAGTACCAAGATGTATCAAACTCTTAAGGAAAACTATTGGTGGCAAGACATGAAGAAAGATGTGGCAAATTTTGTTGCAAGGTGTCTAGTATGTCCATAAGTTAAGGCAGAACATCAAATCTCCTTCTAGTTCTCTTCAACCTCTTTCTATAACAAAATGGAAATGAGAGCACATTACCATAGATTTTGTGTCTGGTTTTCCATCCACTCAGCAAGGGCATGACTCTATTTGGGTGATAGTCGATAGATTAACTAAATCAACTCACTTTTTGCCAGTTAGAAGGGAGTATTCACTAGATAAGCTTGTTAAGATTTATGTTAGTGAGACAGTGAGACTCCATAGTGCTCCTATATCTATAGTATCTGATAGAGATCCACGATTCACTTTTAGATTTTGGCCTAGTTTACAATACGCCCTGGGTACAAAATTAAAATTTAGCACTTCTTTCCACCCACAGACTGATGGGCAATTTGAATGTACCATCTAGACCATGGAGGACATGTTAAGAGTTTGTGTGATGGAATTCAAAGGAAGTTGGAATAAGCATTTACCACTAATGGAATTTGCTTATAACTACAATTTTCATGCAAGTCTTAGTATAACACCATATGAAGCACTGTATGGAAGGAAATGTAGAACACCTATATGCTAGGATGAAGCAGATGAAAGGAAATTAGTGGGGCCACAAATTGTGCAAATGACTACAGATAAAATCCAACTCATTAGATCTAGATTGAAGTAGCACAAGATAGGCAAAAGAGTTATGCAGATTTGAAGTGAAAAGATATTGAGTATGAAGTGGGTGAAAAAGTATTCTTGAAGATTTCTCCATGGAAGGGAGTAGTACACTTTGGGAAGCGTGCGAAGCTTAGTTTGCGTTTCATTGGCTCATATAAAATCATTGAAAAAATTGGACATGTAGCTTACAAGTTAGCATTACCACCAAAACTGTCTCAAATCCATAATGCGTTTCATGTCTCTATGTTAAGGAGATATCAGAGTGACCCATCACATGTTTTGGAGAAACAACCAGTAAAATTGAGACAAGATTTAACATATGAAGAAGAACCAGTGGAAATTCTAGCTAGGGAAGAGAAAGTGTTGAGGAACAAGGTTATTCCACTAGTGAATGTGTTATGGCGTAATCATTCAAAGGAAGAAAACAACTTGGGAAAGAGAAGAGAACATGCTTAGGCAATATCCATATTTATTTCCACCTTTAGGTACATAAATTTTGAGGACGAAATTTTCTAAATGGGGAGGAATTGTGACACCCATACCCATAGCATAATGCATTTGGCATTAGTAATATGTTTGTATATTAAGTGAAAAATATATTTTAGGTGATCACATAATATGCTTATTTTTCTAGCTCATTAGCCCATTAATTTAGCTTTTGATTTGGTTCCTTAATTGGCTTGATTTTCTAATCAATTTAGCATGAAAAATACATAAAATACAATCACTTTTAATACTTATTATACAAATTTATCTGATTAATAAAAGACATTTTCATTAATTTGATATTCTTTTGATATATGAATTGATAGTGATCTTAAATCAATTAATGAAGTCATAGATACATAACATAATATGAAGAAAATCGTAATGAAATCATGATAGAGATTCTTATCATATGTAATTATGTTAGTGTAATGTCCGATAATTTAGGCCATGGTCACAGTTGACTGAAATTTGGCACGCCGAACCGATCGGATCTAAATTCGGACATGAAATAAATAAATTAAAATAATAATAAGATGGGAGAAAAATATTTTGGATATTATTAATGGAGAATTTTGAAGTTTGGAATTAAAATTGGGAAAAAAATAATTTTTCACTGAACAAAATTAGGAATTGCAGTGTTTTTGACATAGAAATTATAAGAAGACATAAAAATAGAATATTTTTTATCTAAGGAAAGGAATATTCTTTTAATTAAAATAAAGTAAGAGTGATTTAAATTAATGGACCAATGGGAAGCAATATTAACAACTAATCCTAACCACCCACCTAATCCAACTATAAAAAATCAAATTTCCATTTTTTTTACCATTCTTCTTCTTTTTCATCTTGACCAAACTCATTTCTCTCCCTTTTCTTCTTCTTCTTTTGTCGTGAACTCCTCCTCCCCCATTGTTCTTCTTTTCTTTCTTCAAATAAAGCTAAGATTAAATGGAAAAAAGAATAGGATTAGGCAAGATCATGAAGAAAGTGAAGTAAAGTGAGCAAAACCAAGGAAGAGGAAGGAAGAAAGGAAAAGAAAAAGAGAGAAATAAGATTTTAGCTATTTGGAAGATCATCAAAGGTGAGTTTAGATTTTCCATCTCCTTACTTTCTTTTTATCTTTTCTTTGAGTTTGGAGTTAGTTGCCATTATAGCTAGTAAATTAGGGTTATTAATAATTAATGGTGATTAAGGGTGGATTAGTGTGATTAGTGTTTGATTAGTATAAAATTTATTGTTAGGGCAAGGAAGTGAACAACCTTTGAACCAAAATCAAAAGGGGAAGTAAGAGCAAGGAAAAGGCTATCTAAGAGGAAAAGAAAAGTGAAGAGAAGTAGAACTTTGAGATATGTACATTTGGCAAAAATTCAATATAGAAAAGTATTGATTTTGATTTTGTGATGTTGTGAATTTATGTATGAAATTATGGACATTTGATTGAGTGATTAAATGATGTCATGAATGTGAAAATAAAAACTAGAAAATCAGGTTGATGCATGAAAATGAAAAATGTATGAATTATTTGATGTGCTAGAAAATTCATCTTATGAACAGTGTTTAGTGTTTTGATCATAACTTGAGTTCTGAAAATCATTTTTGAGTGATACTTATTGGGTTGGAAATTTAAGACATAGGGCTTGAACTTTCATTCAGACTATTAGACCTGAATATGCTTGGAATTAGGTGACAAATGGACTCAACGTTGAACTAGAAATCTCTCCAAAAAAACAAATACTGGGCAGATTGCTGTGAACATAAGTTAGAAGAAAATCCATAAATTTTGCTAAAAAATTAATTTTAATGTGATTACAATTGTAAATTAAAGATAAGACATTTATCTAAATTTTTCTAGTTGATCACTTGTTTCAATTCCATCTAACAATGGATTAAAAAGACAAAGCAAAATAAGACAGAATTTTGTCCAGTAAAATACTGAGTAGATTGCAGTGAGCGTAGATTAAGAGAAAATTTGTAACTTTTGCTACAAAATTCTTTTTAATGTGATTTCAGTTGGAAATTAAAGATAAGACATGTACCTACAGTTTATTAGTTTCTCACTTGTCCAATTTCCATCTAAAAATGGACGAACAATACAGACCAATATAAGGCAGAAATGTTGTCCAGAATAGGACAGCTTGTAAACAAATGTATTGATTGTGAAATTTTGTGATAGAAAATATATTAATTGACTTTTCTTATAGTTATAGTGATTAAATGAGCAAGTTTGAGGTTGTAAAATATTTAATGGGAATTATTGCATTTATGTAGAATTTATATTAATGTTACCTACATAATTTATGTAAATAATAATAAAGGTAACAAATATAATTAAGCTCTATAACATCTAGTCGAGAACTAAAAATTAGGATAAGTTGTCATGCCAATAAAAGGGTAGAAATGTAGACACTAAAAATAATAGTGCTGAGATTTAATTTAAGTAGGCACTAAGAAATAGTGCTAAGTTGAAATTATGTAGGCACTAAAAAATAGTGCTAAGTTTGAAATTACGTAGGCAAAAAAAAGGTGCTAAGTTGTTATTGGAAATGTACACATTAAACGCCAAGTTATAAAATAATTATGTACGCGTCGAGTATACTGCCGGAGACCAGAAATCCTGTATCCAATGTTTAGTTCCGGTCTAAGATATCGTGGGCTATTAAATAATATATATATATATATATATATATGAATTATGAAATTGATATTGTAAATTTTATATCTTAAATTGTTAAGAAATTTCAAGCATGCTTAATGAATGAAATGTCATAATTGATGAATTAAATATTTTTGCATGAAGAAAATGATTTTATTATTAATTGAATATTTGGCATGCTTAATAAATTAATTGTAGTTTCAAAAATTTTATTTTACAATTATTTATGTAATTATTGGATAGTTGCCAAACGTACCACTAAGCTAAAAGCTTAGTGCTTGTGTTTCACGCGCAGATAAATAGAAGTAGCTATTCCAATAGGCGACCGAAGAAGAGGGAACCCTCATGATCAAATTGCAACAGTCTAGTTCTTTTTGTATGTTTTGAAAATTATGTTGTAAAAATTAAATTTTAAGAATTTTTTTTTTATGTAAATTTGTGGCATGTAGGATTTATAAGGAATGAATTTTGTAATTTTATAAATCTAATGTTATTTCTAAATATTATGGTTTAATTGCATGAGTTCTTTTAAATCAAACTATTTCCATCACTAGTTATATATTTAAATTAAAAAAATAGTAATAAATATCTCGCTAATAATAAACTCGAAAAAAATTACAATGATTTGAACATTGGTTGTAAAACAAATGAGTTTATTAGCAATTCCATATCCTATTAACGTTTAGTAGGGTAAGGGAGTGCTACAATTAGTATCTAAGTTATCTTTAGTCATAGGATTAATAAGAGGAGATATTGTTAATCCAGATAGGCTAGCACATGTTATACTCATTGATTTGATCAAGTAATAGATCTTATAATATGTAAAAATGAGATGTTTAGAGTTAACATGTGGATTCTTGCTAAGTGTAGCTAATTACATTGGATGACCTGCTATGAGACAATCATATGGATAATCTATTCAAATATCTATGATAGTCTCGTCATATCAATGGTGCAAGTATCTCTAGACTTGAGGTACTTAAGGATATCTTAGATATTGATTCTGCATTTTGATACTATTCCTTGTTGCCTCAAGGATGTTGCTCATAAGGTGGTGATTGGGTGCAACTTGAGGTATTCGAAAGTAATTGGCTGACCAACAAAGGATTCACCACTCTTGATAGAATGAGTGTATACCCATGGCCTCTTCTCGGGGTTATTACTTGAAAATCTCTGAGCAGAGTGAAAATGTCATAAAAATAGTCTTCAATGACATATCTAAGAGAGTAATGAGTCTCAAGGACAATAACTAACATTACTTGGGTTAGATGTGATTTAATCAGTCTAATGAGAGTTTACACATATGAAAATGTTTGTAGTCAAACTATTGACTTTTCAGTCAATTATGACAGTGTTGGTAGATATCACTCACGACTTGTTTAAATTAATTATTAATTTAAGTAGCTAATATAATTGGGAAACTAATGAATCACACGCATTGGAAATATAGAGAGGGGTCAATTACTATTCATTAAGATTTCTTTTCTCCATTTTTGACTTTTAATTTTTTTTGAATATGATTCAGATTGAAAAGATATCAAATGGTAGAAAAGGGACATTAAAATTATTTTTAGTAGAATATAATTTTTGAGGCAAAAAAATTATCTCAAGACTAAATTCAAAACACTTTGAAATTTGTTAAAACCTTTTCCCTTGTTAGTTTCTTTTTCATTCTTTGCATTGATTCTCATTAAAGACATCATAGAGTGGATTGTTGTGATTTGCTATAACCTAACAAGGTAAAAATTTGAAGAACAAATCAAGAAATTACAAAATATAATTTCTGACTTCTATGTTTGATAAATTAGTTTTAATGTCACAAGATTATTTTTGCTTCGAATTTTGAAAAATTTTATTTTTCCACTATGATTATGAATTTGATTTGCCTTCAAAATCCAACAGTGGTATCGTAGTCTCTCTTATGTCAATTAAAATTAAATATAATTAAAAGTGCAATTAGATTGCACAATTTTAACGATTTTGGATCAATAGGTTTGAAAATTTGAAATTAATTTGAAATTTTTTTTACACATTTTTATTTCTCTAATATGATAATGGGATGATTAAATATGATTATTTTAATTGAAAAATATTTTAAATGTGATTCAAATAATTAATTTCGGATTTATTTCAAAAATGCTGAAAATTGTTTTATTTTTGAACATGTGTTGATGTTTGGCTTAATTGATGGGGCTCTTTACATTTTTATTGTAATTTGATTATGGAAAAATTATTCATACATATTAAGAATGTGTTTAAGTCTCTGTAAGTGTCCAATAATTAATTAAAAATATTTTAATTAAGTTTTTAAAACAAAAATGAAACTGTTTTGGCATATCCGGCGGGACTATTTTGTTTGATTTTTTCGTATGTTATTATTTTATTTTTAGCACATTGAAATATTTTTATATAATTAAAAATGAGTTATTTTTTTATGTTAGATTCATACCAAAATTATTTTTCTCGAATTTAAAATTTAAAAAAATTCTAGATATTGAATGAGTCATTTTAAGTGTTTAGGTGTGTTGATTCGTTTATTTTAATAATTTTGACTTGCGCTAAAAATATTTTGATGAATTTGAGCTGACCTAAAGATGTTTGAAATAATGATTTAGGATTCTGAAAATTTTTAGAATTTTTGGAAATTAATTTAAGGTGGGCAATGGTAATTATAGAATGACTAGAAATTGGTATGTATATTAAAATTAAATTATTTAATTTTGACATCATAATAATTTAATTTTAAAGGTGAATTAATTATGAAAATATGAAATTTAATTTAATTTTATTAAATATTAAATTACACATTGAAATGAAATACAAAATTAAATTAACTGAAACAATATAAGTAAATTAACTGAAGCGTTGAATCGATTTTCAAATTAAAATCCAAAATTGTTATTATTTTATTTTATTTTATGCATTAGAAAAATGTATGTTAAGATTATATGGAATGCCATGATGGATGATTATGGACTTATGCCCAATGTGATTGAGCATGCATGAATTTATTTTGTTAGTGGTAAATTGGGTTTGCGTGTCCCTGTCTCTCTATCTTTCTCATGTATTTCGTTTCTTATCTTACTTCTCTCAAATGTAAATTGAGGCTTTATATACTTTGAAATATGTAATTAAATTACATAGAATTAGGATAAAATGATAATACAAAAGAGCAAGAAACGAAAGAGGTAGTGTCATAAAATAAAAGAGTACTTAGAAATAGGAATTTGATTTCTATTTTGGGTTTATAAATTCATGCATATATCTAGATAAAACCTAGTCAATCTCTTTTTGGCTCAAAAGATTGACTTTAGTATGTCTATAATTATGTCATATAGTTAATGTAACTATCTTTATATATCTATGTGATGAATGTATGACATATTCATGCAATAATAACATGATGAGACTTAACAAAGAAATCCCTCGCTAAATAAACAATTAAGTCTTACGCTTTCTGTTAATATGAGAAGAACCAGAGCTCATCTAAAGTTAAGGTTGCTGAGTTGCCTCAAGCTCTCTTTATAAGGATATGTTTAAACTATTGAAATTAGATTTCACGATTAATGGGTTGAACTTAACCGATATCATTAGCTTGTTGGATTTGTACTAAGGTTAATGAATATTAGAGGCAAAGTTAGGTTATTGTATATGAGATGTACACATATTAAGAGTTGATAGCCAATATATATATATATACACATCAATTAGTTGATAGTACAAGATTCAATAGTTACAAAACTAATGCAATTGGTATGGATTAGATACCTACCAATCAAACTAAAAATGATTTGTTGAGTTGCCACAAGATTATTCTTAGCTAGTTGGATATCGACCCACTAGGATAACTTCCATATAGGTTCTCTCTGGTTCATAGTGAGAGCTATGGATTTACAATAAAATAGTGGGATTCATAATGAGAATTATTAAAGACCTAAAAATATGCATTTTTGTAGCACTTACCCCACACAGTGAGGCAAACGTCATTGTACAAGCGGACGCCACTTGACTAGATCCGAATCTACCTGTCTAAATTAGAACTTTTCTAATTTTTCTCTATACCAAGATCATTGTTGCCCAGAAATTGAACCAAGAAGGGAGGTTGAATTGGATATTAAAAATTCTTAACTTTTAAGTGCAAAAAGAAAAGTTAAGTAAAATAGGGATAGGAAGATATCACACAAGAATTTTTATAGAGGTTCGGGTATTAACAAACCAAACTCCTTTCCCCAATCTCAATTAGAAGTTTCACTAACACACTAAGTGTTACAATAGAGTTTTACAAGCTCACTCCTAACTATGGTGTTTCTATCAATGGATCACACCTAACCCAGAAATCCCTTGTGTTTTAATGGCTCACACAATAAATCAATTCCTTGTGTTTTAATTGCTCACACAAATAACCTTTACAAGTGTTCTACTATTAACCCAATATACCCAAACTCACTTGAGTAGTATATTACAAAGAGAAACACTCACAAATTTATAATGCTTAGAAAAAAATGAGCAAAAAGATTTTTTACAGAGAATTAATGTTTGTTTAAAAGTAGTAAATGCATAAATGGCTACAACAAGATTTTGATTTGAAGTATTTGCTATTTTCTTGTTCTGGATTCATAAATGACTTGCATTTATACTTCCATGAAAAATTATAGCCATTTGGTTGCATTTAATGCGAAAATAGCCATTGCACCAACTCTTAATTTCGCGTCTAACATGTTTCTTTTTCCTCTTTCATGGTTGTGAATATGTGTGTCAAGGTCGTGACTAGAGCTGTGACTTGAGTGGTGACTTTGGTCGTAAAGCATTCTGGAAGGATTTGAAATGTTTGATCATGAACATGATATTATTCTTTCACGGGCATGAATATCCTTCTAAGCCCTGGTCCAAGTGGTGACTCTGGCCGTGAAGCTCTCTAGAGGAATTTGACATGTTTTTCTCACAGGCGTGACTTTATTTCACGGGCATGATTGATATGATCATTCATGGTTGCTATGATCCTTCATGGCCGTGAACTTTAAATATTGGGTAGTTGGCTCTAAGCTTTATCACGGGTGTGACATAAACAATCACGGATGTGAATATGCTATTTCTTCAATTTTTGTCTTTTTAAGGTTAGTCTTCCATTTTCCATTCTTGTATCATGTTCCATACCTTGTTCAATAAACTTAGAAAACAAGTATGTTAAATACATTATTGCTATTTTATTTGTTAGCATCAAAATGACAAAAATACCCCTCAAGGTTCAACAATCTCCCCCTTTTTGATGGTGATAAATAATCTAGCAATATGTGCTTTTGAGAAGTCTCCCCCTCAAAAGATGCTTAAGATAAAAAATTACTGAAGTGCAAGAATTGTAAAGAATGATGAAGCATAGCATGAATGCTTGCTTCCTAGTTTAGGTATGTGCAAGGTAAGAGCAAGGTATATTAAATTTTTGCTTATAATTAGTTAAGTATATATAAAGTATATTTAAGGTATATTCAAAGTATATCAAGCATATTCTTTCATGTAACTTGATCAAGGTATATGCAAAGTATACTTAAGGTAAATTCAAGGTATATCAACTCATTTACATACTTGCATATTCATTTAATTTAAATAAGTATATCAAATAAATTGCATTTAAATTTAAATATAATATATTGCTAGGTTCTCTCCCTTTTGTCATCAACAAAAAGAAAAAAAATGATAAATCATAAGGGAAAACTAATGCAATTATATTAATATTAAAAGAAAAGTACAAGGTTTGAAAAGTAATTTAACATCCTACATTAGAAATACTAGAAATTAACATAGCAAAAAAAATATAGTCTAGCTAGATTTGGAGCTGGACATCCCATCTCTAAGGCGAGCTACTTCCGCCTCAAGGCTCTCTGTTGCCCAGATATTGAACCAATAAGGAGGGTTGAATTGGATATTAAAAATTTAACTTTTAAGTGCGGAAAGAAAAGTTAAGTTTAGTAAGGATAGAAAAAATATGACACAAGGATTTTTACAGAGGTTCGGATATTAACAAACCCTACTCCTCTCCCCAATCTCAATTGGGAGTTTCACTAACACACTAAGTGTTACAATGGAGTTTTACAAACTCACTCCCAACTATGGTGTTTCTAACAATGGATCACACCTAACCCAGAAATCCCTTGTGTTTTGATGGCTCACACAATAACCAATTCCTTGTGTTTTAAAGGCTCACACAAATAACCTTTATCTTGTGTTTTAAAGGCTCACAGAAATAACATTTCTTTGTGTTTTAGAGGCTCTCACAAATAACCCTTACAAGTGTTCCACTCTTAACTCCAAAATACCCAAAACTCACTTGAGTAGATGATTACAAAGAGAAACACTTACAAATCTATATTGCTCAATGAATGATGAGCAAAAAGATTTTCACAGAGAATAAATGTTTGTTTTGAAAATATCAAATGCACAAATGGCTTACAATAAGATTTTGATTCAAAGTATTAGCTATTCTCTTGTTCTCTTGTTCTCCTCTTCTTCTGAATGCATAAATGACTTGCATTTATACTTCCATAGCAAATTATAGTCGTTAGAATGCATTTAATATGGAACTAGCCATTGCACCAACCCTTATTGTCGTGCCTGACATGTTTCTCTTTTATCTTTCACGGTCGTGAATATGTGTCACGGTCGTGACTAATTCTCCAAGCCGTGACTTGAGTGGTGACCTTGATCGTGAAGCATTTTGGAAGGTTTTGAAGTGTTTGATCACAGACATGACATTTTATCTTCACGAGCGTGACATCCTTCTAAGCCGTGGTCCAAGTGGTAATTCTGGTCGTGAATCTCTCTGGAAGAATTTGTCATATTTTCTTATGGGCGTGAATTTAATTCATGGACATGACTGAAATGTTCATTCACGGTTGCTATCATTCTTCATGGTCGTGAATTTTAAATGTTGGATTGTTGGCATTAAGCTTCATCACGAGTGTGACATATAAGATCACGGGCGTTAACATGCTATTTCTTTAATTTTATTTTTTAAGATTAATCTTCCATTCTCTATTCTTGCTATCATATTCCATACCCTGTTTAATAGACTTAGAAAACAAGTATGTTAAATACATTATTCCTATTTTATTTGTTAGCATCAAAATGATGAAAATACCCCTTAAGGTTCAACAATATCCCCCTTTTTGATGGTGACAAATAATCTAGCAATATGTGCTTTTGAAAAGTCTCCCCCTCAAAAGATGCTTAGGATAAATAATGCTAAAGTGCAAGAATTGTAAAGAATGATGAAGTGTAGCATCAAAATATGCTTCCTAGTTTTAAGTATATGCAAGTTATATGCAAAGTATATCCAATGTATACCAAAATTTTCCTTAAAGCAAGTTAAGTTTATTTAAGGTATATTCAGAGTATATCAAGTGCATATTCATTCATGTAACTTGCATCAAGGTATATGCAAAGTATACTTAAGATATATTTAAGGTGTATAAAGCTCATTTGCATACTTGCATATTCATTTTGATTCAAAATAAGTCTTTAAACAATATATTGCTAGGTTCTCCCCCTTTTGTCATCAACAAAAATAATAACAAAAAGATAAACATAATGGAAAATAAAAGCAAATATATTAATATAGAAAGAAAAGTACAAAAGAGATTGAAATTCTGAAAGGAAATTTGAAATTCCTACAGCAAACAAGCTAGAAATAACATATCTAACACAAAATCTAGTCGGACATCCTATCTCTAAAGTGAGCTACTTCCGCCTCGAGGCTCTCCATGCGAGACTCCATGAAATCCTTGAGGTTCTCTAACCTCTTATCTATCGAAGCCTGCAATTGCTCAAACCGTGGTGCCAAGATGTCAACCACTTGCTGAGCCAAGTTTGGTGTGGAGGCAGAGGATTGTCCCATTTCCTGCTTAACCTCTGGATGTGCCACCTCAACTCGAACTCTCTTCCTTTGCTGGATTCCTTGGAGGTCAGCTTTGAAGTCATCTAAGTCATTGTCCTCCCAAATGATTTCACCAGCAGTGTTGGTGAAGCGGTAGTAGATGTTGTTCTCAAACACTATACGAACATCTGCTCCCATTTTGATGAAGGACTCGACGTCTAGTCGGTCTTCAGGATGCCTTGGTATGAGGTTGAAGTGATGTTCATCTAGCTTAAAGTATCCGAGCTTCAAACCGATGTGAGTCACGTACCCACCAATCAGAATATCTCTGGATGGCTTGGTGGCAATTGATAAAAGATGGGTTGCTAACCATTGAGATAAAGCCACTGTGATGCCTCTTTGGGCCATCTCTAGGAGAAAGAGCTCTGACTTCCTGATTGTGCCATTGCTGTCTCATTTGGCGAGAATGCTATAAGTGAGAAACCTATGCAAATATTTTCTTGACGTTCCAGTTGCAGTCAAGCCCGAAGTGAGTCTATACCTGAGTAGCATAGAACTCCACTTCACTGTCATTCAGGATGCCATCAGAGGGAAGGTTGAATAAGTCTCCAAACTTTGTGGCAAAGAGGGTGTTCGGATGCTTGCAAAGATTGAATTTCACCGTGTCGGTAGGAGATACTTGCAAATTGCTCAGAAACTCTAAGGTTGGCTCCCTTAGAGTTGGTTGACAGATATCAATGAATTCCTTCAGATGAAAAGCCTGGAGTTGTTCCGCCATGCTTGTCTCGAGGCCGAGTGTACGAATGGTTTGCCACTCAAATGATCTAGAGGAAAGGAGTGGTCTTTTCTTGAGCACTGAGTATTTAGGATGGCAATGCTCCAGAATGATGTTTAGAAGGTAATCTGTGTACCTTCTTGGAGCATGAAACTTCTTCCTTGTACCATTGGAAGAACCGGTTTTCATTTTGATTGAAAAAATAAACTTTTGAAGAGTGAGAAATTGATAGAAATTTTGAGTAAACCATAAGGTGATATGATTTCTGATGATGGAAGTGGTTTTTGAAGATATTTATAGATGCAATGAGTGGCTAGGGGGCCGGAATCTTCAAAATGGTATTTAATGATGATATATGAGAGAAGTTGAAAGAAGTTGGAGAGTTAGAATGAGAGAAATAACGACATAAACATTATATAGCCGACATCTTCACGGACGTGAAATGTCGTGTTCACAGTTTGCTGAAGAGAGGCTTTACCTGTGAAGAGATGCGTGAAATTGTTCACGGTCGTGAATTTAAAGGTCACGGGCGTGAATGATGAACTATCACGGTGGTGACAAAATGAGTCACGGGCGTGAAGTATTAAACTTCACTACTTGTGATCGTGAAACAAAGCATGACACAAAGCGTGAATGCTTCTGTAAGTTTTTGGTGAAAATGTTCACGGTCGTGAAAAAGTGTCACGGGTGTGAACTATATGTTTCACGGGGATGAATGAAAAAGGTTATAGTCGTGAAACATAGTATTCACTACCTTAAGCCGTGAAGCATGTCGTGAAGCAAGTCATGAAAGCTACTAGTTCTTTTGGGGATTTAGTTCACGGTCGTGAATATATGTCACGGGCGTGAATAGCCTAAAATTCTCATTAAATAAAATTAAGTCTAAAACAAGACTAAAACATTTCTAAGGAGCTTCTATCCCCTATATTTCCATCAATTTAGCTACCTTATTTCTAATAAGATGAGACAAAAACAAGATTATCAATCAAGGTTTGACAATTTGGCAATCACAAAGTTAATCCATCAATCATACCAAGCTCTCTTCTTATGAAATTAAATATTTCCTCATTTAGAGACTTAGTGAAGATATCTGCCAATTGATTGTCTGTGTTTATAAATTTCTAGACAACATCTCCATATTGAACATGATCTCTAATAAAATGGTGTCTAATGTCAATATGCTTACTTCTAGAATGTTGAATGAGATTCTTAGATAGATTTATAGCACTTGTATTGTCACATCTAATAGGTATATGGTTCATACTATGACTATAATCTTTAAGTTGTTGTTTCATCTAAAGGATTTGTGTACAGTAACATCCTACTGCTACATACTCCGCTTCAGCGATTGAAAGAGCCATTGAAACTTGTTTCTTGCTAAACCAAAAAACTAAGCACTCTTCAATAAAGTGACAAGTATCTGAAATACTTTTTCTATATAAAAGACTACCAGCATAATTAGCATCTGAATATCCTATAATGTAAAAGGATGAATTTCTAGGATACCACAAACCTAGATGCAATGAGCCATGTAAATATTTTAGAATTCTTTTTTACTGCATTTAAATTAGACTCTTTTGGACACGATTGAAAGTGTGCACATAAACATACACTATACATTATGTCAGGTCTAGAAGCAGTAAGATATAAAAGTGATCCGACCATACCTCTATAGAGCTTTTCATTAATGCTCTTTTCATCCTTGTCCAATTTTGTTGATGTGCTCATTGGAGACTTGGCATTCTTGCATCCTTCCATTCCAAATTTCTTAAGTAAGTCTTTGGCATATTTGGATTGGTTGATGAATATGCCCTCATTGCCTTGTTTTATTTGTAGAGCAAGGAAATATTTAAGCTCACCCATCATGCTCATTTTGAATTCCCTAGTCATACACTTACCAAATTCTTGACAAAGAAATTTATTAGTAGACCCAAATATGATATCATCAACATAAATTTGAACAATTAGAATATCATGTGTAACATTCAGTGATTTAGGCCCCGATTGCGTGTGACCGTAGTGGGGTCCACTAGTTCAATCGGAGTCTAAATTTAAACCTATAAAACAAATGACTAATAATAAGAGAAAATAATTAAGGGTATTATTATTTGGGAATTAAAAAGATTTGGAGTAGAATTAGAAAAAAATAAATTTTCCTATGGACAAAATCGGTATTTTGGCAATTGTTTGGGGAAAAAATGTAAATATGGAGGAAGATGTGACAAATAAAATTTTTTTTAAAGTTTAAAATTTCATTAAAATTAATTTGTATTTTGGACCAATGGATGAAGAGGTTAATGTAGTCATGAAACCACTAAATACTCACCTGAAAAAAAAAAGAAGATAAATACCTTATTTTCTCCACCAATTAAAACCCATTTCCCTCATCTTCTCTCATCTCTTTGTTGTCCACCATAGCTCTCCCAAAAATCTCCATTTCTCTTCAAATCAAGCTTGAAAAAGTGAGGAAAGAAATAAGTTTTGAGAGAGGAAAAATCAGAATTAAAAAGTTCTTACTACAAAGTAGAGTAAAGAAACAAGAAAGGAAGAAGAAAGAAGAGAAATAAAAGAGAAAAATTGAGGGGAAATTCGGCCAGCTTTGGAATGTGATGCGAACCAAGACAACAAAAATGATCTTACATGCCATGGAGGAGATGGATTAGTGATGCCACGTGGTCCAATCATAAGATGAAGTAGAAACAAGCTCAAGGCAGCCTTGCAAATGTATATTCAGAGCTTAGTGACAAGAGATATCAAGGAAGAGGCTTGGGTCAGGCTTGAAGAGATGGAATCAGTTTGCGATCCAAAGCTTGTGACACTCATTGGGGCATGTGATGGTGAAGACAACTAGCCTAATGGGCTAGAGAAGAAGTCTATATTACAAGGTTCAACTCATGTGCAATATGCTATGTTAAGGTGGACTTATGTTATGTCATGGTTGGGCCTAAGATTAATTTTAGTGGGCTGTTTTATTTTAATTATTGGAATGTAATTTCATTTAAAGACACATGATCAGCCTTATTTGAACTTGTCTTAAGTGTGTAGGCCTTATAAAATTAAGCCCATTCGTTTGTCCTTAAGTCATTAGGGTCAGATTGGTCTTTTCTTCATGTTTGCAGCTAGGGTTTGGTTTGTAGAGGTATAAATACCTCCTTATGCGTGTAAGACAATCAGATTGGTGATTTAAGATCAAAATTTCAGTGTTCTTGAGTGTTCTTCAAGTGGGAGGTGTGATCTCCATTGATATACCAAGGATTGTTTTCACTTATCAGGTTGGTAATTAATTTGTGGCGTGAATCCAATTCTCTCTTCATACTCTTTGTTACCAATTCCTTGCTGTTTTGGGGGTGAAGAGTCTAATCTTGCAATTGTTTAAAACTTAAGATTTGTATCAAATTGATTTGGAGGTTGTCTAGACTTAGATTCTAGGTGGTTGCTGCATCATTTGGTATCAGAGCTTTGGTTCTAAATCAATTGTACTTATCTTTATTTTTCTAGTTTTAGTGATATTTGTTCAAGTTACAGCATAAAAAAATAATAAAAAAAAAGTTTATCTATTTGTGGCTGAATTTGCCTATATTGCTGTCCATTGAAGTTTGGTTTATTTTTTTTTTTTGGGTACGAATTTTTGGTGTTTCAATTTTTTTTTGTTGTATATCAGATTACAAAAAAAAACAAACAACAAAAAAAAATTCGTGCATATTGGCATTGATTGCCAAAAGTGGGACTTTTTGGATTCAATTGATTGCAGACATATATTAAATGAATTTCCTCTGAATATGTTTGCTCTATTCTGATTAAAATTGATAATTTGAGCAATTTTGAGTGGAGTTCGTAGTTGAAATTGATTGGTTTCATATTGAGGTATAAGTTGAGATTTCATTGCTTATTGCTGGAAATTGTGCAATTGGTGGATAATAGTTACTAATAGGCATACAATTAGCTTATTTGGCAGTAAGTTGGGAATGGTTTAGTGAGTTTTAGATTCTGGTTCGAATTCTTTTAGGGCAGTAGCACATATGCACTTAATTTTTTTCTAGTTTTGTCAATTTATTGCATTCTTTGTTTTATATTCTTGACTGCTGTCCTACTTGTTTCCATTACATTAGTTGAGTAATTTTGCATTCCATATTACTCAAATAACAATATTATATCTGCACACCTCATTCTTCATCCGTGTGTGCATATAGCATATACTTGTCATTCCTTGCTTTCATCTCATTAATTTTGCTTCTAGTTTTGTGATGTTTCCTTTCTTGCTTAGGAATTGTCTATTTTAATTTTCTGTTGGATATTGCTGCTCATTGTTATTGATCTGGTTGGTTGAAATTGATCCGAAAATATATCATAGTGAGTACACAAAAGCGGTAAAAGGCAGGAGTGGTTAGCTCAAAAGAGGGTAAAAGCCTTAATTGAGTGAAACACGAGCGAACATACACATTTTGAGTGAAACACGTGAGGGAGTGTGTGAGGCCATTTATTTACATCATGTCTAAATCAAGCAACCAGGAAAGAAGTAGTGATGAAGGAAACAAAACTTTCTTCACATTGGAGGCTATGCAACAACAATTTGGAAGGCTTGAGATTCTGCTCCGAGACATGAATGATCGGTTTGACAAGTATGATAGGAGGTTAGAAGGCCATGATCAAGCTCTACAGAATCTTAGAAGAGATACATCCTTGCAAAGTCGAATTGGAGGGAGAAGGGAAAGGTTAGTAACTCCACCTCAATCTGACTATGAAGAAGATTTTGATGACTTTGATGATGATAGGGATAGAAATCAGTTTGGAGGTAGAGGGGGCAGAAATGATAGAGGAAGGAATAGGAGAGAACATAGAGGCAGGGTAGAGGCGGATAGATTTGGGAATGTTGAGAATCGGATAGATCGTAATTTGGGGAGTATTAAAATGAAAATCCCTACTTTTCAAGGTAGGAATGATGCTGATGCTTACTTGGAGTGGGAGAGAAAAGTGGAATTGGTGTTTGAATGTCATAACTATTCTGAGGAAAAAAAAAAGTAAAGTTGGCAGCCGTGGAATTCACTGACTATGCCTTGGTATGGTGGGACCAAATCATCCTCAATAGGCGTAGGAATGGGGAAAGGCCTATAAACACATGGGTGGGGATGAAGGCAGTCATGAGAAAGAGGTTTGTCCCTAGTTACTATTATAGGGAACTACATCAAAGGCTTCAAACTTTAAGGCAAGGGAATAAAAGTGTTGAGGACTATCATAAAGAAATGGAGATAGCTATGATGAGGGCTAATATTGTTGAAGATAGGGAGGCTACCATGGCACGTTTCTTGGCTGGTCTAAATAAAGAAATTGCAAATGTTATTGAGCTGCACCACTATGTAGAGTTAGAGGAGATGGTGAATATGGCTATGAAGGTGGAGAAGCAACTAGAGCAAAAGGGAACCAACAAACCAACCTATTTGGGTTCCACATCTAATTGGAGCTCAAAATGGCCAAAAAGGGAAGACAAAGCCAAAGACAATATAAGAGAAGAAAAGGGTAAAGTAGAGCAAAAAGGCAACCCTAAAGCCAATGCTACTTCTTCTTCCAATACTGAAAAGCATAGAAACATAAAATGCTTTAAGTGCCTTGGCAATGGACATATTGCATCTCAATGCCCAAATAAAAAGGTTATTATATTGAAAGATAATGGTGTAATTGAATCCGAAAGTGATAAAGAATCTGATTCAATGCCTTCATTTGAAGATTGTAGTGATGATGATGAGGCTGAGCATGCTGTTGGTGGGGATTTAAATCTTGTGGTTAGGCGTGTACTAAATGTACAATTGAAAGAAGATGGGGTTGAACAAAGGGAAAATATCTTCCATTCCAGATGCTTGATAAATGGCAAAATTTGTAGTCTTATAATTGATGGAGGAAGTTGTACTAATGTTGCAAGTACTACTTTAGTTGATAAGTTGGGGCTGGATTGTTTGAAACATCCTAGGCCATATAGACTACAATGGCTTAATGATAGTGGAGAGATAAGGGTAAATAAACAAGTTTTAATTTCATTCTCCATTGGAAGATATTCTGACCGTGTACTTTGTGATGTAGTACCTATGCATGCAGGTCATGTGTTGCTTGGTAGGCCATGGCAATATGACAGAAAGGTGACACATTATGGGTATAGAAATAGACACTCATTCATGATGGGAGATCAACGTATCATTCTGGCTCCTATGACTCCTAGTGAAGTTTATGAAGATCAAATGAAGCTAAAAAGGAGCATGGAGGAAGAAATGCAAAAAGAAGCCGAAAAGTCCAAATTGAGAGAAAAGGAGCAAAAAGAAAATGGAAAGGCTGAGAGTTGCAAAATAAGAGAGATGAGAGGAAAAGAAAAAGGAGAGGCTAAAAAAGAGAGAAAAATGGGAGGAAAAGAGGCCCAAAAAGAAAAGCAAATAATTGGCCCAAAGGAGAGTGGTACAAAGAAAAACAATTTTTATGCAAAAGTAAGGGATATGAGAGTGGCTTTTGAGAATCAACAATGTTTACTTGTACTCATGTACAAGGAATCTTATTTTAATGAAGCTGACCTTAACCCTTCTTTGCCTAGTGTTGTTGTTTCTTTTTTGCAGGAATATGAGAATGTATTCCCTGAAGAGTTACCACAAGGATTGCCACCAATAAGAGGAATTGAACATCAAATTGATTTCATACCAGGAGCACAAATTCCAAACCGACCAGCCTATAGGAGCAACCCCGAGGAGACAAAGGAACTTCAAAGGCAAGTGGAGGAGTTGTTAGCTAGGGGGCATATCCGTGAGAGTCTTAGTCCGTGTGCAGTGCCGGTGCTTTTGGTACCAAAAAAGGATGGGAGTTGGCGCATGTGTGTTGATTGTAGGGCTGTGAATCGCATAACAGTTAAGTATCGCCATCCAATACCCAGATTGGATGATATGTTAGACGAACTGCATGGCGCTTGTGTCTTTACTAAGATTGATTTGATGAGTGGATATCACCAAATTAGGATGAAAGTTGGTGATGAATGGAAAACAACATTTAAAACAAAGCTTGGTTTATATGAGTGGCTCGTTATGCCTTTTGGTCTAACCAATGCCCCTAGCACTTTTATGAGATTGATGAATCATGTTTTGCGTCAGTTCATTGGAAAATTTGTTGTTGTTTATTTTGATGATATTTTGATTTATAGTAAATCTGTTGATGAGCATGTACATCATCTTAGGGCTGTTTTGGATACACTTAGGAGAGAAGAATTGTATGCTAAACTTAAAAAGTGCACATTTTGCATGAATAGAGTTATATTCTTAGGGTATGTGGTGAGTGACAATGGAATTGAGGTTGATGAGGAGAAGATAAGGGCTATCCAAGAATGGCCAACCCCTAGGAATGTGAGTGATGTTAGGAGCTTTCATGGCCTTGCTAGCTTTTACAGGAGGTTTGTAAAGGATTTTAGTGTCATTGCTGCTCCTTTAACTGAAATCATTAAAAAGGATGTGGGGTTTAAGTGGGGCGAGGCGCAAGAACTTGCATTTAATACTTTGAAAGATAAACTTTGTTCTGCACCTGTTTTGAGTTTGCCTGATTTTAATTCTACTTTTGAAATTGAATGTGATGCCTCCGGGATAGGTATTGGTGCTGTTTTGATGCAGGGTAGGCGTCCAATTGCTTTCTTTAGTGAAAAGTTGAGTGGTGCACAACTCAATTATTCCACGTATGACAAGGAGTTGTATGCATTGGTGAGGGCTTTGGAGACTTGGCAGCATTATCTTTGGCCTAAAGAGTTTGTGATTCATAGTGATCATGAGTCTTTAAAGCATCTCAAGGGTCAAGGTAAGTTGAACAAACGACATGCCAAATGGTTGGAGTTCATTGAGACCTTTCCTTATATGATTCAATACAAACAAGGTAAGGAAAACGTGGTTGCTGATGCATTATCTAGAAGATATACTCTTATTACTACTTTGAGTTCTCGATTGATGGGATTTGAATATATAAGGGAATTGTATGCTTCTGATTCTGATTTTTCAAATGTCTATAATGCATGTGAACAATCTGCATTTCAAAGGTTTTATAGGCATGATGGTTATTTATTTAGAGAAAATAAACTGTGTGTGCCTAATTGTTCCATGCGTGAGGCTCATAATGGTGGTTTGATGGGTCATTTTGGTATTGCTAAGACACTTGACATCTTGCATGAGCATTTTTATTGGCCTAATATGAAGAAACATGTTGAGAAAATTTGCTCTAGGTGTGTTGCATGTAAGCAAGCCAAGTCAAGAATTCAACCTCATGGGTTGTATACTCCTTTACCCATCCCTAGTCAGCCCTGGATTGACATTTCTATGGATTTTGTATTGGGACTGCCCAGGACTAAAAGGGGAAGAGATAGCATTTTTGTTGTAGTTGATAGGTTTAGCAAGATGGCACATTTCATTGCTTGCCATAAAACTGATGACGCTACACATATTTCTGATTTGTTCTTTAAGGATATTGTGCGTTTGCATGGTGTTCCTAAAACTATTGTTTCTGATAGAGATTCTAAGTTTTTGAGTCATTTTTGGCGTGTGTTGTGGGGAAAGTTGGGAACAAAGTTGCTATTTTCTACTACTTGTCATCCTCAAACAGATGGTCAAACTGAAGTGGTTAATAGAACTTTAGGATCATTATTACGTGCTGTTGTTGGAAAGAATTTGAAAACTTGGGAAGATTGTTTGCCATTAGTAGAAT
The DNA here is from genome assembly GCA_023653625.1 of Triadica sebifera. Classification (NCBI taxonomy): domain Eukaryota; kingdom Viridiplantae; phylum Streptophyta; class Magnoliopsida; order Malpighiales; family Euphorbiaceae; genus Triadica; species Triadica sebifera. The sequence goes on from CM042909.1 coordinate 13,692,949, forward strand.
TTGCATATAATAGAAGCATTCATTCATCAACAGGTTATTCTCCATTTGAAATTGTCTATGGTTTTAATCCGCTAACCCCTTTGGATTTGTTGCCTATACCTGTGAATGATATTTCTAACTTAGATGGACAAAATAAGGCAGATTTGGTTAAGTCCATACATGAGAAGGCAAAGCAGCACATTGAGTTAAAGAACAAAAGTTATGCACAAAAAGCCAACCAAGGACGTAAAGTTGTGAAATTTGAACCTGGAGATTGGGTATGGGTGCATTTTAGGAAAGAGAGATTTCCTAACCAAAGGAAATCCAAGTTGGATCCAAGAGGGGATGGACCTTTTCAAGTGGTTGAGAGGATCAATGACAATGCCTATAAGATTGACTTGCCCGGTGAGTATGGTGTTTCAGCAACTTTTAATGTTGCTGACCTTTCTCCTTTTGATAATGCAGGTGGTGATTCGAGGACGAATCCTTTTGTGGAGGGAGGGAATGATGCGAACCAAGACAACAAAAATGATCTTACATGCCATGGAGGAGATGGATTAGTGATGCCACGTGGTCCAATCATAAGATGAAGTAGAAACAAGCTCAAGGCAGCCTTGCAAATGTATATTCAGAGCTTAGTGACAAGAGATATCAAGGAAGAGGCTTGGGTCAGGCTTGAAGAGATGGAATCAGTTTGCGATCCAAAGCTTGTGACACTCATTGGGGCATGTGATGGTGAAGACAACTAGCCTAATGGGCTAGAGAAGAAGTCTATATTACAAGGTTCAACTCATGTGCAATATGCTATGTTAAGGTGGACTTATGTTATGTCATGGTTGGGCCTAAGATTAATTTTAGTGGGCTGTTTTATTTTAATTATTGGAATGTAATTTCATTTAAAGACACATGATCAGCCTTATTTGAACTTGTCTTAAGTGTGTAGGCCTTATAAAATTAAGCCCATTCGTTTGTCCTTAAGTCATTAGGGTCAGATTGGTCTTTTCTTCATGTTTGCAGCTAGGGTTTGGTTTGTAGAGGTATAAATACCTCCTTATGCGTGTAAGACAATCAGATTGGTGATTTAAGATCAAAATTTCAGTGTTCTTGAGTGTTCTTCAAGTGGGAGGTGTGATCTCCATTGATATACCAAGGATTGTTTTCACTTATCAGGTTGGTAATTAATTTGTGGCGTGAATCCAATTCTCTCTTCATACTCTTTGTTACCAATTCCTTGCTGTTTTGGGGGTGAAGAGTCTAATCTTGCAATTGTTTAAAACTTAAGATTTGTATCAAATTGATTTGGAGGTTGTCTAGACTTAGATTCTAGGTGGTTGCTGCATCAGAATGATCTTAAGTTGAGTTTATTCTTCTTAAATTCAACCTTTTTCCTTCTATTTGAAACCCATAATGATGATAGATGTGATTAGGTTTGTTAGATTGAGCTTATGTTGCAAGATTGGAAGTAGAAATTTAAGTTTGTGATTAGTTTATGGAAGTGTAATTAAACTTTGAATTAATGATATTTGATGTTACGTAATTATTTTATGGCTTAAAAATTGAAGAAAATATAATGTTGAAGGATGAATGAGGGGCTGCCATAGTTAAATAAATTTGGGAGAAATTGAAATTAACATAGAAACACCACAATTGGTGATAGATTAAGGGTGAATTGAGTGTTGAATTGAAGAAAATAAATTAGGAACTAGGATATAATTTTTGGGCAGCCATGACATGTGAAGAATGAAGTTTAACCATAGTACATTTTAGCTCAATTAAGGTGTAAAACATATTAGGAGCATTAGAATATTATGTAGACATGAAAAACATTGAAATTGAATGTTGGAATTGAGTTATGGTATGGTTGTGTAGGAAAAATAAGTGAACAAGTGAAAGGCCCTCAAGAGGGTGACAAAGGCAAGGAGAAAGATAGCTAATAAGGGAAGAAAAAGAAGGATTAAGGGAAGAACAAAGGCTGATTAGGTATGTGCTTCATTGATAAAAATTTTGCATGTTGTTAATATGTATGAAATTATATGTTAATGTTTGTTATGTTTGTGTTTTTGAGATGTTATGTGTTTTGTTATGACTTTTGATATTATATATGGAAATGGGACCAAATGGTGTGAAATAATTGAGACATGAATGTATTTGTAATTCTGGAAATTTTAGTATTAAAATGAATGCAAATGATGAATGTGGTTGAAATATGGATTGATGCTAATTGATGGCTCGGGTACAGAATTCCAGGAACAACTCTGTCTATTTTGATGATAACTTGAGTTATGGAACTCCTTTTTGCATGTTCTTTGTTGGAAATGAAAGTAAGACACATGGCTTTAATTTGAATTTAGACTATAATATCTAATTATGTCTATATTTTTCCAGTTAAATGCACGGAGTTTAAATCTAGAATCTATCCAGAAAATTCTGGGCAGAAAATTTTGTGATGATGCAGTAGTGAATTGATCATAACGTTTGATAGAAAAATGTGATTTACGTGATTCTTGATGCATCTGAAAGCTAAGACAATAAGCTAAAAATTGGTAGAAGGTTGGAACTCCAAATTCAAATTATATGGGCTAAACATGAAGTCCACAAATAAGTCTGAAATCTGTCATAGGTAAAAACATACAATATTGGGTTTTTTGCATGTGTTGCTATAACTATATGTAATAATCCATGCAAATATTTACTTTGATGGTAATTATAAATGTTTAACAAATTATTTATGTATGAGATTTTATTTCAATAATAATGGAAATAAAGAACAAAAATAAATAAGCATAATTATGATAGTTAAATAATGTTGACATTTTTGAAATATAGTGAATTAATATAAAAATAGTTAAGCCCAAAAACACCTAGTATATAACTAGAACAGGGAATAGTTTGACATGCCAATCAGGGGATTTAAGGCACTCGGTGCCAAATATAAAAGCCGGTAATGACAATTTATAAATGCGCTCGGCGCAAAATTATTAAGCCGGTAATGACAATATAACAAAAGTCGGTAAAAATATTATTATAAAAGCGTTCGGCGCTATATTATGAAAGCCGAAAATGACAACCCCATTATTCTTATTAGTTAGTTCGGTTATAGGTGTTATGGGCACAAATAAATAATAAAAATAAATAATAACAATAATAATAATAATAATAATAATAATAATAATAATAATAATAATAATAATAATATCGAAGTATGTGATTCTTTATAAATGTTATATGAATTAAAGTTGTTAGATATTGAGTGTTTGCAGAAATTTATTGATTTTATATAATTCTTTATTTTATGCCTTATTTATTAAATGAGTAATTAATATGTGAGAAAATATATATGTATGTAAAATTTTTATCATTGAAGCACCACTAAGCTAGTAGCTTAGCGCGGGTGGTTTGCTCTTGCGCAAATTTAGAAGGGTAGTCATAGAAAATAGACTGTCAGAAGAAGAAGGGTATCTGGAGGGAAGTAGCAAAAAGCTTTGAGTTTTATTTTTGGTATATTTTGTTAAAAGCTTTGTAAATTAAAGTATCGTTTTTATTTCATATCATATGTATTAAATATGTGAGTCACCATGTAAAAGAACATGATTTAAATGTAAATTAATGTACTTTATAAATAAATAAAATTTTTAATAATTGGGCTTGTATGAAATTTTATTTTAGTTTATGCAATATTTTCGAAAGTAAAAAAAATATTTACTTCACTTCATTAATTTTATAAAACAGTAAGACGGGTAATGCTCACTTACTTTGCTAAACTATAGTGGGGTAAGGGGGTGTTACAATTTTTGGTATCAGAGCTATAAGTTTAGATGGTTCTTACTTAGTGGGTATGGGAAGATAAATGCATGTTTTTAGCATTTGCATTGTTTTTAAGCTGCTATATTCTAATAAGGGACCCTTCTTCTGACAATATAGGTTTTAATGGATTCGGAATCAAGACAAAGTCGTGAAGAACAAGAGGGTGATAGTATAGCTGACTCGGCTGCTCATAGATAGTCAGCATCAATTAGAGCCTCGGAGCCTAGCGTTATAGCTCCACAACATGCTGAAGAACAGGTTAACCTGGGTCAGGTACCCTTTATGCAACAAATGGCTACTTTGTTACAGCAGATAGCACAAGTTGTGCCGCCACCAGCTCCACCAGCTCCCCCACCTCAACCGAAACCCCAAATTAATAAATTAAGAAAATACGGGGCTACAGATTTTATGGGTAAGAAAGAGGATGAACCAACAACAACATAATTTTGGTTGGAAAAGACAGAAAGAGTTTTTGAAGAGCTGCAATGTCCAGAGGAGTACAAGGTTAGATATACAGTATCTCTCCTTCAGGAGCATGCCTATGACTGGTGGAAATTGTTATTAGCAAAACTCCAGACTCCGACCCCTCAAACATGGAATTTCTTTGTGACAGAGTTTAAAAAGAAATATGTGCCAAGAATCTATGTTGATGAGAAAAAGCGAGAATTCCTGAATTTAAGGCAGAGGGGTATGACAGTAGCTGAGTACGAGATGGAGTTCACCAGGTTGAGCAAGTATGCTATTGGGATTATTGGAGATGAAGCTGATAAATGTCGTAGATTTGAAGACGATCTCAATGAGGAGATTGGGTATTTAGTGGCTTCCCACCAGCATACAGATTTTGCTACGCTAGTGCCCTCTGCTATTAGTGTTGAAAGAAGGAAAAAGCTGAAGACAGAAGAGCATTATAAGAACTCAACAGCTAGTGTGGCCCAGACATCGAGTAGGAAAGGATGAATAGTACCTAGACCATTTCAGTCAAGGGTGGCTAGACAGACATTGTCAGCATTGTGGTAAAGCTCATACAGGAGAGTGTTGGTGGTTGACTGGGGCATGTATGAGATGTGGAGCTACTAACCATATGAAGAAAGATTGTCCTAGACTTAGTATAGTCAGTATGGCACCATCACAGACTATGATACCGGTACAGAGCCGTGGTAGTGGTCAAGGTCAGTTTAGAGGTGGTCGTACCGGACAGAGTCAGGGGGTATCAGAGACAGTTGACAGACCCGGAGGTAGTAGGATTCCAGCTCGGGCATATGTGATGAGAGCTCGTGAGGACCAGGATGCACCAGATGTCATAGTTGGTAAATTATCTTTATTTGATTTTGATTTACATGCTTTGATAGATCCTGGTTCCACGCATTCATACATAAGCATAGCTGCACTTAGACAAGGGAACATGATACCTGAGACCTTAGAATATGAGATAGTTGTGACCAATCCGCTGGGACATAGTGTGAAAGTGAATAAGATTTATAGAAGCAGTTCAATAATTATTCAGGGTCGAGAATTTCCAGCAAATGGAACTACCTTTTCACGAATTCGATGTTATTCTAGGTATGGATTGGTTGACAAAGCATGGAGCTATAGTCAACTGCCGATCTAGAAAAGCTGTACTTAAAATTCCCGGACAAGATGACACCATCATTCAAGCTGTAGGTCAAACATGTTTGACCAGTGTTATTTCAGCATTAAAAGCTCGGAAATATATTAGGAAGGGATGTGAGGCATATTTGGCCCACGTGATAGATACCAGGAAGGGGAGCCTGAAACTCAAGGACATCCCTACAGTGTGTGAGTTCCCAGATGTATTTCCTGAAGATTTGTCGGGGTTACCACCAGATAAGGAGATAAAATTTGCTATTGATGTGATTCTTGGTACAACCCCGATATCAATTACTCCTTATAGAATGACACCTGCAGAATTGAGAGAGTTAAAGGTTCAATTGCAGGAATTGCTCAACAAAGGGTTCATAAGGCCCAGTGTGTCACCATGGGGCGTTCCAGTGTTGTTTGTGAAAAAGAAGGATGACACCCTTCGGTTATGTATTGATTACCGATAATTGAACAAGGTGACAATTAAAAATAAATACCCATTACCTAGAATTGATGATTTGTTTGATCAATTGAAGGGAGCAGAAGTATTCTCTAAGATTGATCTCAGATCCGGGTACCACCAACTGAAAATCAAAGAATCAGATGTATCTAAAATAGCCTTCAGAACTCGATATGGCCACTATGAGTTTATGGTTATGCCATTTGGCTGAACGAATGCACCAGCTGCCTTTATGGATATGATTAACAGAATTTTTAGGCCTTACCTTGATCAGTTTGTGGTAGTTTTTATAGATGATATTCTGGTGTATTCAAGGGACAAGGGAGAACATGACATACATCTCAGAATAGTACTGCAGACTTTCAGGGAAAATCAATTGTATGCAAAGTTGTCAAAATGTGAGTTCTGGTTGGAAGAAGTGGGATTCTTATGGCATATTATTTCAGTTGAAGGAATCCGGGTTGATCCTAACAAAATAGAAGCCATTCTAAGTTGGAAGCCACCTCGCAATGTAACAGAAATCCGAAGTTTCCTTGGATTAACTAGCTACTATAGAAGGTTTGTGAAGGGATTTTCAAGCGTAGCTGCACCAATTACTAAGTTGCTCAGAAAAGAAACTAAGTTTGAGTGGACAGATCGGTGCCAGGCAAGCTTTGAGAAACTAAAAGCCATGTTAACCGAAGCACATGTTTTGACCCAACCTACGCTGGGGAAAGATTTTGTGATATACAGTGATGCCTCTCATAATGGGCTAGGTTGTGTATTAATGCAAGAGGATAAAGTAGTTGCTTATGCATCTAGGCAATTGAAGCCTCATGAACTAAAGTACCCTACTCATGATTTGGAGTTGGCAGCAATAGTGTTTGCTTTGAAAATTTGGCGACATTATTTGTATGGCGAGCGGTGCTATATATGTACAGATCATAAGAGCCTCAAATATTTGCCCACACAAAAGGAATTGAACTTAAGGCAAAGACATTGGTTGGAGTTAATTAAGGATTATAATTGTATTATTGATTATCAGCTAGGCAAAGCCAATGTAGTAGCGGATGCCTTAAGTAGAAAAACACTGACAGGTATAGTTTAAATTTTCCTCAATTATAATATAATATATAGAAAGTAATAGTAAAATTAAAAAAAATTAGACTCATAATTTATTTTGGCAGAGTTACGGGTCCAACCTACTTTAAAGCAACAAGTGAGAAAAGCTCAGAAGCAAGATCAGAAATTGATGATAATTGCTAAGGCAGTTAAAAAGGGGGAGAGACCTGAATTTAAGATTGAAGATGATGGAAGCATAAGTTACAGAGGAAGATTGTGCGTGCCAAATGACAGTGGATTAAAGCAAATAATTCTAAAAGAGGCATATAATACAACTTATTCCATGCATCCAGGAAGCAATAAAATGTATCAAAACCTGAAGACTCATTATTGGTGGCCAGGAATGAAGAAGGATATCGTCGAATACACTACAAGATGCTTGACATGTCAATAAGTGAAAGCAGAACACCAGGTACCATCTGGATTGTTGCAACCTATTGCAATTCCAGAATGGAAGTGGGAAAGGATTAAAATAGATTTTGTATCTGGGTTGCCTTTGACACAAAAGAAGCATAATGCAGTATGGGTAATTGTTGACAGGCTTACCAAGTCGGCTCACTTTCTGCCAGTTCGGATGGATTATTCATTGAGCCGATTAGCAGAATTATATGTCAATGAGGTAATTCGGCTACATGGGGTTCTAGTATCTATTATTTCTGATCGAGACCCACGGTTCACATCAAAATTTTGGAAAAGTCTACAGCAAGCATTGGGGACCCGACTTGCTTTTACTACAGCATTTCACCCACAAACAGATGGGCAATCCGAACGAGTGATTCAATTGTTGGAAGATATGCTGAGAATCTGCGTAATTGATTTTGAGGGTAGCTGGGATAAACATTTACCATTGATGGAATTTTTATACAACAACAACTATCAAACTAGTCTCGGCATGGCACCATACGAAGCTTTGTATGGAAGGAGATGTAGAACACCGCTATGTTGGACAGAAGCATATGAAAGCTAAGATAATAAGCTAAAAATTGGTAGAAGGCTAAAACTCCAAATTCGAATTATATATGGGATAAACATGAAGCCCAAAAATAAGTCTGAAATCTGCCATAGGTAAAAACATACAATATTGGGCTTTTTGCATGTGTTGCTATAACTATATGTAATAATCCATACAAATATTTACTTTGATAGTAATTATAAATGTTTAACAAATTATTTATGTATGAGATTTTATTTCAATAATAATGGAAATAAAGAACAAAAATAAATAAGCATAATTATGATAGTTAAATAATGTTGACATTTTTGAAATATAGTGAATTAATATAAAAATAGTTAAGCCCAAAAACACCTAGTCTAGAACTAGAATAGGGAATAGTTTGACATACCAATAAGGGGATTTAAGGCACTCGGTGCCAAATATAAAAGTCGGTAATGACAATTTATAAATGCGTTCGGTGCAAAATTATTAAGCCGGTAATGACAATATAACAAAAGCCAGTAAAGATATTATTATAAAAGCGCTTGACGCTATATTATGAAAGCCGAAAATGACAACCCCGTTATTTTTATTAGTTAGTTCGGTTATAGGTGTTATGGGCACAAATAAATAATAATAATAATAATAATAATAATAATAATAATAATAATAATAATAATAATAATAATATTGAAGTATGTGATTCTTTATAAATGTTATATGAATTAAAGTTAGATATTGAGTGTTTGCAGAAATTTATTGATTTTATATAATTCTTTATTTTATGCCTTATTTATTAAATGAGTAATTAATATGTGAGAAAATATATATGTATGTAAAAGTTTTATCATTGAAGCACCACTAAGCTAGTAGCTTAGCACGGGTGGTTTGCTCTCGCGCAGGTTTAGAAGGGTAGCCATAAAAAATAGACTGTCAGAAGAAGAAGGGTATCTGGAGGGAAGCAGTAAAAAGCTTTGGGTTTTATTTTTGGTATATTTTGTTAAAGGCTTTGTAAATTAAAGTATCGTTTTTATTTCATATCATGTGTATTAAATATGGGAGTCACCATGTAAAAGAATATTATTTGAATATAAATTAATGTACTTTATAAATAAATAAAATTTTTAATAATTGGACTTGTATGAAATTTTATTTTAGTTTATGCAATATTTTCGAAAGTAAAAAAAATATTTACTTCACTTCATTAATTTTATAAAACAGCAAGACGGGTAATGCTCACTTACCTTGCTGAACTATAGTGGGGTAATGGGGTGTTACATCATGCTTATGCTTTTTAGTGAATAATGTGGTGTCAACATTCCCCTTTGTAAAGTTATTTTTTGAAAGAAAAAAACTTAGTTTTTCATACCAAGCTCTTGGGGCTTATTTCAAACCATATAAAGCTTTTAAAAGTTTAAAAATATGATTAGACAAATCATAGCTTTCAAAACCTGGTGGTTATTCTACATAAACTTTTTCTTCTATATAACCATTTAAAAAGACACTTTTTACATCAATTTGTAAGCGTTTGAAATTCATGCGGCATGCATATGCTAAAAGTATTCTTATGTCTTCTAATCTAGCTACAAGAGTATAGATCTCATCATAATCTATTCCTTCTTCCTGATTATACCCTTTTGCAACCAATATAGCCTTATTCCTAGTTATTGAACCTTGTTCATTTAGTTTATTTCTAAACACCCATTTGCTACCTATAATTTGATGATCCTTGGATCTAGGTACTAAGGTCCATACCTTACTTCTCTCAAATTGGTTGAGTTCCTCTTGCATTGCAATCACCCAACTTGCATCATTAAGAGCCTCATCAATATTTTTAGGCTCAATTTGAGAAATAAAAGCAAGGTCAGAAGCTAAATGTTTGAGATGAGATCTAATACTTACTCCCCTAGAAGGATCACCAATGATTTGCTCTTAGGGGTGATCTTTTGTTAATCTTCATTCCTTTGGGAGCTCTTGCCTATTTTCCTATTGAGCTTGAGGTAGAGAATCATCTTGATGTGAATCATCTTGATCATTTTCATCTTTTCTATTTTCAAGATCAAGTCTTTCCATGGTACTATGTTATTGGATTTGAAGGATGACTTGTGTTGCTTCCCTCTTTGGCAAGGTTCACATGTCTTATCTTTTTCAAATTTGACTTTTGGCAGTTCCTTTACCAGTTATGCTGTGCTGAGGCTTTGAATTAAGTTCATGTTCGTATGACCAAGCCTTCTATGTCACAGCCAAGATTCATCACTAGTAGTCACAAGATACTTAGAGGAATGGTTATATATCTCGTGTAAGTCTATTATGTAGGTGTTGACATCTCTATTTCCTTTAAATATCTCTTGACCATCAATAGAGGTTACAAGACATTCGTTGGAAGTAAAGGTTACTTTGTTTCATTTATCACATAATTGACTTACACTCAACAAATTATGTTTCAAGCCATCAACAAGTAAGACATCTTTAATAAAAGTAGTACCATTAATACCAATAGAGCCAATGCCAATTACCTTACCCTTAGCATTGCTTCCAAAGGTAACTTTACCTCCATCAATACTTTTTATTTCATTGAAGAGTTCTTTGTCTCTTGTCATATGCCTTGAGCATCCACTATCTACTAGCCAAACATTTTTGTTTATTATGGACTTGAGGCATACCTATAGAATCACAATTCAAGTATGGTTTTTAGGTACCCAAATGAGCTTGGGTCCTTGGGGGTTAGCACATGAAGGTTCCCAATGAGCCTTCCTTATCCAGCAATGTTTATTTATGTGACCAAATTTCATACAATAATTACACTATTTAGGTCTAAAAATGCTTTTTGGTCTCACAATGCTTTTGAATGCCATATTTCTATTAGACTGAGTTTGAGAATAATGGCATGCACAATCATGATTAATTGGAGCTTTTTTAGATCCATGCTTCTTATACATAAAGACATAATTAGCCTTTTGAGATTTCTTTCTAAGGCTTACCAATCCTTGATTATTCCTTTTATGCATAGAAGGTTTAGTGTACTTATTCCTTGGTGTTGTTCCAGCAAGTGTGGAGATGTGAGGTTCACTTGACTTAACAAAAATTTTTTTGTGAGAAGATGATGATGTGCCCTTAAATCCTAGACTGTGTCTAATTAAAGGTGGTCTTTGAGACACAATGAATGTATCTAAGCTCTCTTTTCCTTTGTGAAAATTTGAAATGGAGTTTCTAAATTCCTTGACTTCATTTTTTAAAGTATTATTCTCATTAAGCAAGGATTTAGTTGAGGGTCTTGAAGAGTATTCATCTAATGACTTTTGAAGAGATTCATTAGATGATTTAAGCTTAAAGTTCTCATTTTCTAAAATATCCATTTTAATTTTTAAATTAGAAATGTTATTCTTATAAGTATTAAATTTACTCCTATATTTCTTTAGTTCTAGATTCAATTCTTCTATTAGGCTTTGCTCATCATCATCATCATCACTATTACTATCATTATCACTACTATCATTATTGAAAGAGTTTGAGTGAAGTGATCTTACCTTATTCAAGACGTGATCCTCTATAGCCATGAAGCATAGGTTGACCTCTAGCTTTCATTGTCATCTTTTTCACCTGAAGAGCTTTCATCATTCCATGTGGCTTTGTGACCTTTCTCCTCATTGTCTCTTTGGTATTTGCTCTTATGCTTCTTGAACCTTGGACATTCCAGTTTAATATGCCCTTTCTTTCCACATTCATTGCACTTTACCTATTCTTTACTTCTTTGTGCATCATTAGAAGTTTGTTTGAGGTTTCTTTGCCTGAATTTTCTAGAGTTGCTCATTTTTTTCTCAATAATTCTTTTCAACATTCTTGAGAGCATAGCAATGTCCTCATTTGCATCATCACCCATTTCTTCATCATCTTCAACTTCTTTTTGAGATTTTGAAGTAGAGGCTTTCAGTGCTAGAGACTTTATTTTTTCTTGCTCTGCTTCAAGCTCTCTATCTCTTTTCACTGCCATTTCATGTGTGAGAAGCTTGCCAATAAGCACATCAATATTCATGATGCTCATGTCTTCATTTGCTTCTTCTATACCGGTAACTCTTGAACCATAATCTTTGAGAGGAAGACTTCTCAGGATTTTGTTATTTAAATCTTCCAATCTCAGGTGCTTCCCAAGTTTTCTCATTCCATTTATGATAACTAGAAGACGATTGGTCATGTTAGTGATTGACTTATTGGATTTCATCTTGAAGACCTCATATTCTGAAGTAAGAAGTTGAATCTTCTTGGATTTAACTTGCTTAGTTCCTTCATGATAGTTTTCCAATATTTTCCACATGCTGTAAGCTGTTGGGCATTGTTGTATTCTCCCACATTCTTCAATGGATAATGAGCTTGAGAGAATTGTCATTGCCTTTTTATTTTTGAAGTTTGCTATTCTTTGAGGCTCTGTCCAATCATCTCTTGATAAGATTTATTTTTTACCATCATCTCATCTTCTAGTTGGCGGTGTTCATTCTTTTCGAACACTATCTCAGACTTTAATTCCTTCACTATCAAGATACGTACCCATCTGAAACTTCTAATGAGCATAATTTGCTCCATCAAAGTAAGGCTTGAGACTTTGGAATCCTTCATTGGTCATATCTTGATCTTGACTAGCATTGTTTAGGCTTCGATGCTAGACTTGTTCTGATACCAATTGTTGCCCACAAGGATTTTTATAGAGGTTCAAGTGTTAACAAACCCTACTCCTCTCCCCAATCTCAATTGGGAGTTTCACTAACACACTAAGTGTTACAATGGAGTTTTATAAGCTCACTCCCAACTATGGTGTTTCTAACAATGGATCACACCTATCCTAGAAATCCCTTGTGTTTTGATGGCTCACACAATAACCAATTCCTTGTGTTTTAAAGGTTTACACAAATAACCTTTACCTTGTGTTTTAAAGGCTCACACAAATAACCTTTCTTTGTGTTTTAGAGGCTCTCACAAATAACCTTTACAAGTGTTTTACTCTTAACCCCGAAATACCCAAAACTCATTTGAGTAGATGATTACAGAGAGAAACACTTACAAATCTATATTGCTCAATGAATGATGAGCAAAAAGATTTTCATAGAGAATAAATGTCTGTTTTGAAAATATCAAATGCACAAATGGCTTACAACAAGATTTTGATTCAAAATATTAGCTATTCTCTTGTTCTCCTCTTCTTCTGAATGCATAAATGACTTGCATTTATACTTCCATAGCAAATTATAGCCGTTAGAATGCATTTAATATGAAACTAGCTGTTGCACTAACCCTTATTGTCGCTCCTGACATGTTTTTCTTTCATCTTTCACGGTCGTGAATATGTGTGTCACGGTCGTGACTATTCTTCCAAGCCGTGACTTGAGGGTGACCTTGGCCGTGAAACATTCTGAAAGGTTTTGAAGTATTTGATCACGGGCGTGACATCTTTCCAAGCCGTGGTCCAAGTGGTGACTCTGGTCGTGAAGCTCTCTGGAAGAATATGTCATGTCTTCTCACGGGCGTGACTAAAATGTTCATTCATGGTTGCTATCATTCTTTATGGCCGTGAACTTTAAATGTTGGATTGTTGCCGCTAAGCCTCATCACGGATGTGACATATAAGGTCACGGGCGTGAACATGCTATTTCTTTAATTTTATCTTTTTAAGATTAATCTTCCATTCTCCATTCTTGCTATCATATTCCATACCCTATTCAATAGACTTAGAAAACAAGTATGTTATATACATTATTGCTATTTTATTTGTTAGCATCAAAATGATGAAAATACCCCTAAAGGTTCAACACTCTCCATGCGAGACTCCATGAAATCCTTGAGGTTCTCTAACCTCTCATCATTCGAAGCCTGCAATTGGTCAAAATGTGGTGCTAGTAGATTAGCCACTTGATGAGCCAAGTTTGATGTGGAGGCCGAGGATTGTCCAATTTCCTGCTCAATCTCTGGGGTCGTCGTCTCAATTTGAACTCTATTGCACTGCTGAATTCCTTGGAGGCCAGCTTTGAAGTCGTTCGAATCGTTGTCCTCCCAAATAATCTCACCAGCTGTGTTGGTGAAGCGGTAGTAGATGTTGTTCTCATGAACTATGCGAACAACCGTTCCCATTTTGATAAAATACTCGATGTCTAGTCGGTCTCAAAGATGTGCTGGTATAAGGTTAAAGTGGTGCTCCTCTAGCTTCAAATACTCAAACGTTATAGCAAAGTGAGTCATGTACCCACCAATCAAAATGTCTCCGGAGGGCTTTGTGCCAATAGACAGTAGATGGTTTGCAAACCATTGAGATAAAGCCACTGTTAGGCCTCTTCGGACCATCTCCAGGAGAAAGAGCTCGGATTTTTGAATCGATCTGTTGCGGTCTCCTCTAGCAAAAATGCTATAGGTTAGAAACCTATGCAAGTACTTGTGCACTGGTGATCGAATGTGGGTGTTTTTTATCTTCTTGACATCCCAGCTGCAGTCGAGCCTGAAATGAGTCAATGCCTGAGTGGCATAGAACTCTACCTCACTCTCATTAAGGATATCGTCAGAGGGAAGGTTGAACATGTCACCAAACTCCATGGCAGTGAGGGTGTTCAGATGCTTGTAGAGTTGAAATTTTACCGTGCCGGTGTGAGAGACTTACAGGGTGCTAAGGAACTCGGAAGTTGGTTCCCTTAGCATTGGTTGATGGATATCAACAAAATATTTTAGATGACAAGCTTGAAGTTGTTTTGTCATGCTTGTCTCGAGACCAAGGGTTTTGACAGTGTGCCACTCAAATGATCGAGAGGAAAGGAGTGGTCTTTGCTTAAGAATAGAGTATCTTGGATGACAGTGCTCAGAAATAATGTTTAGAAGTCTCATGCTCGTGAAGCAAGGCGTGAAAGCTACTGGAGCTTATGGCGATTATGATCACGTCCGTGAATATATGTCACAGGCGTGAATTGCCTAAAATCCTCATTAAATAAAACTAAGTTTAAAACAAGACCAAAGGATTTCTAAGGTGCTTTTATCCCCTATAACATATATTTCTATCAATTTAGCTATTTCTTTCCTTAAAAGATGAGACAATAACATTAGATTATCAATCAAGGTTCGACAATTTTGGCAATCATAAAGTTAATCCATCGATCATACCAAGCTCTCTTCATATGAAATTAAATCTTTCTTCATTTAGAGACTTAGTGAAGATATCTGCCAATTGTTTGTCTATATAGATTCTAATACAACATCTCTATATTGAACACGATCTTTAATAAAATGATGTTTTATGTCAATATACTTACTTCTAGAGTGTTGAATGAGATTCATAGATAGATTTATAGCACTTGTATTGTCACATCTAATAGGTATATGGTCCATACTATGACCATAATCCTTAAGTTGTTGTTTCATCCAAAGGATTTGTGTACAACAACATCCTGCTGCCACATACTCCGCTTCAGCGGTAGAAAGAGCAACTTAAACTTGTTTCTTGCTGAACCAAGAAACTAAGCATTCTCCAATAAAGTGACAAGTACCTGAAGTACTTTTTCTATCTAAAAAACTTTCAGCATAATCAATATCTGAATATCCTATAATGTGAAAGGATGAATTTCTAGGATATCATAAACCTAGATGTAATGAGCCATGTAAATATTTTAAAATTATTTTCACAGCATTCAAATGTGATTCTTTAGGACACGATTGAAAGCGAGCACATAAGCATACACTATACATTATATCGGGTCTAGAGGCAGTAAGATATAAGAGTGATCTGATCATACCTCTATAGAACTTTTCATTAATGCTCTTACCCTTTTCATCCTTATCCAATTTTGTTGATGTGCTCATTGGAGTCTTGGCATTTTTCCAACCTTCCATTCCAAATTTCTTAATCAAGTCTTTGACATATTTGGATTGATTGATGAATATACCCTCATTGCCTTGTTTCATTTATAGACCGAGGAAGAACTTGAGCTCACCCATCATGCTCATTTCAGATTCCCTAGTCATACACTTAGCAAATTCTTGGCAAAACAATTCATTAGTAGACCCAAATATGATGTCATCAACATAAATTTGAACAATTAGAGAGTATCATGCTTATGCTTTTTAATAAATAAAGTAGTGTCAACATTCCCTTTTGTTAAATTATTTTCCAAAAGAAAAGAACTTAGTCTTTCATACCAAGCTCTTGGGGCTTGTTTCAAACCATATAAAGCTTTTGAAAGTTTAAATACATGGTTGGGCAAATCATAGCTTTCAAAACCTGGTGGTTGTTCCACATAAACTTTTTCTTCTATAAAGCCATTTAAAAAAGAACTTTTTACATCAATTTGAAAGAGTTTGAAATTCATATGGCATGCATATGCTAAAAGTATTCTTATAGCTTCTAATCTAGCTACAGGAGCGTAGGTCTCATCATAATCTATTCCTTCTTGCTAATTATATCCTTTTGCAACTAACCTAGCCTTATTCCTAGTTATTGAACCTTGTTCATCTAGATTATTTCTAAATACCCATTTGCTTCCAATGATTTGATGCTCCTTGGGTCTAGGTACTAAGGTGCATACCTTACTTATCTCAAATTGGTTAAGTTCCTATTGCATTGCAATCACCCAACTTGCATCATTAAGAGCCTCATCAATATTTTTAGGCTCAATTGGAGAAATAAAAGCAAGGTCAGAAGCTAAATGTTTGATATGAGATCTAGTATTTACTCCCCTAGAAGGATCACCAATGATTTGCTCTTTGGGGTGATCTTTTGTCAATCTCCATTCCTTTGGGAGCTCTTGCCTGTTTTCCTCTTAAGCTGGAGGTAAAAAGTCATCTTAATGTGAATTTTCTTGATCATTTCCTTCTCTAAGATCAAGTCTTCCCATTGTACCTATAACATCGTCAAGAACACTACCTTTCACAAGATCAAGCTTACTAGATTCATCAAAAACAACATAGATATATTCTTCAACAGCTAATGACTTTTTATTAAATACTCTATATGCTTTGCTAGTGATAGAGTATCCTAAAAATATACCCTCATCAGATTTAGAGACAAAATTTCCAAGGTTGTCCTTGGCATTCAATATGAAACACTTTCATCCAAATATTCTAAAGTATGATATCATAGGCTTTCTTCCATAGCTCAAAAGAAGTTTTGTTTAAGAATGGTCTTTTGAAAACTCGATTTGAAATATAACATGCAGTATTTGTGGCTTTGGCCCAAAAGTAAGTTGGTAAACCATACTCATTGAGCATTGTTTGAGCCATTTCAATTAAAGTTCGATTTTTCCTTTCGACCGCCCCATTTTGTTAAGGTGTCATAGGAGAGGAAAAATTCTGCAAAATGCCATGTTCTAGACAAAAATTTTCAAAGTTTTCATTTTCAAATTTTTTGCCATGATCACTTCTTATCATTGAAATACAAAATCCTTTTTCATTTTGAACTCTTTTAGCAATGTTTCTGAAAGTTTTAAAGGTATCACTTTTTTGAGCTAAGAAAATTACCCAAGTGAATCTAGAGTAGTCATCGACAATGACAAAGGCATAGTGTTTACCTCCCAAGCCTTCTTTGCCACAGCCAAAATTCATCACTAGTAGTCATAAGACACTTAGAGGAATGGTTATATATCTCGTGTAAGTCTATTATGTAGGTGTTGACATCTCTATTTCCTTTAAATAGCTCTTGACCATCAATAGAGGTTACAAGACATTAGTTGGAAGTAAAGGTTACTTTGTTTCCTTTATCACATAATTGACTTACACTCAACAAGTTATATTTCAAGCCATCAACAAGTAAGACATCTTTAATAAAAGTAGTACCATTAATACCAATAGAGCCAATGCCAATTACCTTACTCTTAGCATTGCTTCCAAAGGTAACTTTACCTCCATTAATACTTTTTATTTCATTGAAGAGTTCTTTGTCTCCTGTCATATGCCTTGAGCATCCACTATTTACTAGCCAAGCATTTTTGTTTATTATGGACTTGAGGCATACCTATAGAATCACAATTCAAGTATAGTTTTTAGGTACCCAAATGAGCTTGGGTCCTTGGGGGTTAGCACATGAAGGTTCCCAATGAGCCTTCCTTATCTAGCAATATTTGTTTATATGACCAAATTGCATACAATAGTTACATTATTTAGCTCTAAACATGCTTTTTGATCTTACAATGCTTTTAAATGGCATGTTTCTATTAGGTAGAGTTTGAGAGCAATGACATGCACAAACATGATGACTTGATGCTTTTCTAGGTGTATGCTTCTTGTACATAAAAGCATGATTAGCCTTTTGAGATTTCCTTCTTAGGCTTACCAACCCTTAATCATTCCTTTTATGCATAGAAGATTTAATGTATGTTGTGCACTTAGCCCTTGGGGCTATTACAGCAAATATGGAGATGTGGGGTTCACTTGAGATGAGGATGATGTACCCTTAAATCCTAGACCATATCTAATTAAGGGTGGTCTTTGAGACACAATGAGAGTATCTAAACTCTCCTTTCCCTTATGAAATTTTGAAATGTAGTTTCTAAGTTCCTCAACTTCATTTTTCAAAATATTATTTTTTTTAAGTAAGGATTTAGTTGAGGGTCTTGAAGAGTACTCATCTAATAATTTTTGAAGAGATTCATTAGATGATTTAAGCTTAAAGTTCTCCTTTTCTAAACATCCATTTTTATTTTCAAATTAGAAATGATATTTTTATGAGTATTAAATTTACTTTTATATTTCTCTAGTTCTATATTCAATACTTCTATTAGGCTTTGCTCATCATCATCTTCACTATTACTATCATAATCACTACTATCATTATTGAATGAGTACGAGTGAAGTGATCCTACCTTATCCGAGATGTGATCCTCTATAGCCATGAAACATAGGTTGACCTCTTCACTTTCATTGCCATCTTTTTCACTTGAAGAGCTTTCGTCATCCCATGTAGCTTTGTGGCCTTTCTCCACATTGTCTCTTTGGTATTTGCTCTTATGCTTCTTGAGCCTTGGACATTCCGGTTTAATATGCCCTTTCTTCCCACATTCATAGCACTTTACTTCATCTTTACTCCTTTGAGAGTCATTCGAGGCCTGTTTGAAATTTCTTTGCTTGAATTTTCTAGAATTGCCTATTCTCTTCTCAATTATTCTTTTTAGCCTTCTTGAGAGCATTGCAATGCCCCCATTTGCTTCATCATCTTCAACTTCTTCTTGAGATTTTAAAGTTTAGGCTTTTAGTGCTAGAGGTTTTCTTTTTTCTGGCTCTACTTCAAGCTCTCTATCTCTTTTCACTGCCATTTCATGTGTAAGAAGTTTGCCAATAAGCACATCAATATTCATGATGCTCATGTCTTCATTTTCCTCATCTATACTGGCAACTCTTGAATCATAATCTTTGAGAGGGAGACTTCTCAGAATTTTGTTATTTACATCTTCCAAGCTTAGGTGTTTCCCAAGCTTTCTCATGCCATTTATGTTAGAGGAGTGCTCTAAAGGCAATCACCTTTAGCACTATTGTACAAAATTATTTGATTAATAAAGGACTTTTTCATTAATTTGATGTTCATTTGATATATGAATTGATAAGTGATCTTAAATCAATTAATGAAGTCTTTGATACATAACATAACATGAAGGAAATCATGATGAGATCATGATATTGAGATTCTTATCATGTATAACTATGTTAGTATCAAAATTATCCCTAGTCATAGGATTAATGAGACGGGACATTATTAATCCAGATAGACTAGCACATGTTACACTCTTTGATTGGATCGAGTAGTAGATCTCATAATCTATAAACATGAGATGTTTAGAGTTAACATGTGGATGCTTGCTAAGTGTAGCTAAGTACATTGGATGACCAACTATGAGACAATCATATGGATAATCTATTCAAATGTCAATGATAGTCTCATCATAGCAATGATGCAAGTATCCTTAGACTTGAGGTACTCAAGGATATCTTGAATATTGATTATGTATTTTGACACTATTCCTTATTGCCTCAGAGAGGTAGCTCATAGAGTGGTGATTGGATACAACTTGAGGTATTTGAAGGTAATTGGGTAACTAACAAAGGATTCACTACTCTTGATAGAAGGAGTGTATACCCATAGCCTATTGTCGCGGTCATTACTTAGGAATCTCTGGCCGGAGTGGAAATATCATAAAGATAGTCTTCAATGACATATCTAATAGAGTAATGAGTCTCAAGAACAAGAACTAACATTACTTGGACTAGACGTGATGTAGTCAGTCTAGTGGGAGCTGACACATGTCCATACTCTGAACCAAGTGGAGTATAGAATGGTGAAAGGAATAATTGCACAGAAATTGTCTATGGAAAGGTTCGTAGTCAAACCACTAACTTTCCGGTCAATTGGGGGTCATGATGTGTTGCTAGATACCGCTCATGATCTGCTTAAATTAATTGTTAATTTAAGTGGCTAACATAACCGGCAACCTAATGGGTCACACGCATTGAAGATATGGAGAATGAGTAAAATGGTATTGGATAGGATCCAAAATATGAGAGAATTATTTTAGGATGGATCGCGATGAGATCGCACGAAAAAATTGTTCGGGAGTGTCACAGGCTAGCGTGGGCTAGGTAGGTTGCTGGCCTGCTTTAAAGGCAAACTGGGCTGCCCAGCAGCAGGCCTAGTGCACCTGCAACTTCCCATTCGTTGGCCAACGGCTGTTTTTGGCCTTAATTAGGCCAATTATGGTCAATTACTATTCATTTGTTTCCATTTTCTCCATTTTTGACTTTTCATCTTATTTTTGAATTTGATTCAAATAGAAAAGACATAAAATAGCAGAAAATAGACATGAAAATATTTTTTGTGAAAAAAAATATTTTTAAGACAACAAAAATTCTCTCAAGAACACTTTCAAACACTTTGAGTTTGTTCAAACCATTTCTCTTGATAGTTTCTTTTTCATTCTTCGTGTGGATTATCATTAGAGACATCCTAGTGTGGATTTTTGTGGTTTGCTACAACCCAACAAAGTGAAGATTTGAAGAACAAATAAAAATTACAAGGTATAACTTTTAACATTTACATTTATAGAAATTAGTTTTAATGGTACAAGTATGATCTTTTGTTTTGAGTTTTGAAAAATTTTATTTTTCGCTGCGTTTATGAATATGATTCATTCTTCAAAACTCAACAATTTAATATTGCTAGAAGACGGTTTGTCATGTTAGTTATTGACTCATTGGATTTCATCTTGAAAAGTTCATACTCTAAAGTAAGAAGTTGAATCTTCTTGGATTTAACTTGCTTTGTTCCTTCATGATAGTTTTCCAATGTTTTCCACATGCTATATGCAGTTGGGTAGTGTTGTATTCTGTCACATTCTTCAATGGATAATGAGTTTGAGAGAATTGTCATTGCCTTCTTGTTTTTGAAATTTGCTCTTCTTTGAGGCTCTGTCCAATCATCTCTTGACAGGATTTCTTCTTCACCATCAACTCCTCTTCTAGTTGGTGGTGTCCATTCTTTCCGAACACTATTCCAGACTTCAATTCCTTCACTATCTAGATATGTCTCCATCCAAAACTTCCAATGAGTATAATTTGCTCCATCAAAGTAAGGCTTGAGACTTTGGAATCCTTCATTGGCCATATCTTGATCTTTGCTAGTGTTGTTTAGGCTTCGATGCTAGACTAAGCTTTAATACCAATTGTTGCCCAGAAATTGAACCAAGAAGGGGCTGAATTGGATATTAAAAATTCTTAACTTTTAAGTGCGGAAAGAAAAGTTAAGTAGGGATAGGAAGATATCACACATGAATTTTTATGGAGATTCGGGCGTTAACAAACCCTACTCCTCTCCCCAATCTCAATTGGGAGTTTCACTAACACACTAAGTGTTACAATGGAGTTTTACAAGCTGACTCCCAACTATAGTGTTTCAATCAATGGATCACACCTAACCCAAAAATCCCTTGTGTTTTAATGGCTCACACAATAAATCAATTCCTTGTGTTTTTAATGGCTCACATAAATATCCCTTACAAGTGTTCTACTTTTAACCCAATATACCCAAACTCACTTGAGTAGTAGATTACAAAGAGAAACACTCACAAATCTATAATGCTCAAAAAATAATGAGCAAAAAGATTTTTTACAGAGAATTAATATTTGTTTGAAAGTAGTAAATGAACAAATGGCTACAACAAGATTTTGATTCGAAATATTAGCTATTCTCTTGTTCTGGATTCATAAATAACTTGCATTTATACTTCCATGGCGAGTTATAGTCATTTGATTGTATTTAATGCAAAAATAGTCATTGCACCAACTCTTAATTTTGCATCTGACATGTTTCTCTTTCCTCTTTCACAGTTGTGAATATGTGTGTCACGGTCGTGACTGTTCTTCCAAGCCATGACTTGAGTGGTGACTTTGGTCATGAAACATTCTGGAAGGATTTGAAGTGTTTGATCATGGGCATGACATTATTCTTTCACGGACGTGAACATCCTTCCAAGTCATGGTTCAAATGGTGACTCTGGCCGTGAAGCTCTCTAGAGGAATTTGACATGTTTTCTCACATGCGTGACTTTATTTCATGGGCATGATTGATATGATCATTCAAGGTTGCTATGATCCTTCATGGCCGTAAACTTTAAATATTGGGTAGTTGATGCTAAGCTTTATTACGGGCGTGACATAAATAGTCACGGGTGTGAATATCCTATTTCTTCAATTTTTGTCTTTTTAAGGTTAGTCTTCCATTTTCCATTCTTGCATCATGTTCCATACCCTGTTCAATAAACTTAGAAAATAAGTATGTTAAATACATTATTGCTATTTTATTTGTTATCATCAAAATGACAGAAATACCCCTCAAGGTTCAACAATCATCATATTATATACTATGCAAATTTATAACATTCATCTACCATAATCTGTGTAATAAATACCAAATCTAATTCAATCTCAAAATCATCTCAGGATTTAATATCCTTATTATATAATCCATAATACTTGTGCTTGTGAAAATCTATTACATGTCTTGATTTAAACATTGAAATAACTACTCTATTTTATGTAATGCGGAATAATCAATATTGAAATGAATGAGATAAAGTACAGACCCATACGGGTCAACTTTGACTCCTCTGACTAGCTTGATCTTCTCTTCTTGTCAACTCAATAGTCTATTGGTTCCAAACCTATGTGCAGAAAAATCCACATACTAAGCTACTAAAAGCTTAGTGGTACATATAATTATTTAAATTCTAACATGCATTCACATATAACATAGCATTCATAATTAGAATATACATGTGTGCTTTGACCATAACATCATTTACATATCACATATTGACCTACTTTATTTATGTTGACTTGTCTATATTGTACAATACTATCATAATATTCAACTTGTGATAACAACATACTCAACCATGCCATATATACATCGATGTAATACATACATATTAATATCATAATCTAAATACATGTGTGGCATAATTATCATAAGTGAATCCATATCATATAACCATACTTTATATCGATCGTAATATGAAATACTAAGCTTTTAACATCATTCATATGATTATTGGTTTTCACAATCCTTTTTCAAGATGTGACTATATTTTGATTCTCTAAATTCCCATTTTCCATATTACTATATTACCAGATTCTAGTTTTCTTAGCCTAGTCCTCTAGACTCAGAACACCTAGATGATGGTTATCAAATAGGAGCTCTCTAAGATATGCTTAAGCCACTCTGCTTACTACTATATCTATCTGTATTGCTACCACTGAGCTTCTCAAATCAGGAGCACTTTAACACAATCTTAAGCCACCCTGATGAGTAATGACTGCATGCATATGGGTATAAGGGCATTCTGACACGAGCTTAAGCCACCTTGTCCCTAATTTAGATATGTTACCACTGAGCTTCTCAAATTAGGAGCACTCTAATATGAGCTTAAGCCACCCAGATGAGCAGTATAATAATCGTATACCTTTTCTACAGTACTGCAACCCCCTCAATGTCTTGCCACTTATTCTACCTAGTCCTCGAACAAAAGAATGGCATAATTAATTATTTTTTGGATATTTATTTCATTTACATCACATTCCAATCTTTTTTACATAATCATCACATAATACTTTGTATTATAAAGCACCTAGTGCATATTCATGGATTCTCAATCATGTTGTCACATTTCATATGTAATTTTATTGTCATATTCAATAATTTAGACCCCTAGTCATGCGAGTTCTTAAATCGACTCGACGGTTCGACTGGAGTCTAAATTTGAATTTTTACTAAAAACTAATTAAAATAATAGCCTATAATTATGGAAAATATTCAATAAAGTGTTTAAAGTATTTAAAGATATTAAATTATGGTAAGGAACTAAATTACAAAATTTGAAAAATTTAGGGGTTAATTTGCAATTTATTGAAAATTGGAGGATTAATTGGAATAACCATCAATTAAATGCATGATTGGGACATTAAACACATGGAGTGGGCCGGCCACACCAAGTGGTATGCATTAAGTGGGCAATTAACATGCATGAATCTACTAATTAGACATTAAAATCACATGGGCTTAGGTGTCCTATAATTAACTAAGTTTGTCTTCATTCTTTTAATTATCTCTCTTTCTTGACATCTAGAATTTTCTATTCTCCAAACCAACCCACATTCTCCACCATTTCCCCCATGTCCAAAGCTTGATTCTAGAAAGAGAATGTGAGAAAAAGAGGGAGAAAGACATAGAAGAGTAGATTTCATGCATAGTTGATCTAAAGGAAGCTAGAGAAAGTAAAGGAAGGTAGAGATTAAAACATATTACAGAAAAAGAGAGATTTGATTAAAGGAAGTTTTAATGAGCTCTTTTATGTATTTTAGGAACTCAAATTGACAAGGATCTAGCTCAAGAGAAGTAAAGAGAAAGAAAACAAAAGAAAAAAGAGGTTTGTGCATAATCAAAGGCAATAGCTTATGTCTTATTCTTTTTAATTGCATGATTTGAACTTTGACATGTTAATAATTCTATATTAATATTAATTTGTGATAAAAATCTTGGGATGCATGTTTGGTAGATTTAGGATTAATTTTGGTAAAAAATTGAAGATGGTAAATATTTGTGTTCTTTGTTGGAATTGATGAGCAGTAAGTACATAAACTGTTATAACTTAAGTTATGGAATTCATATTTATATGTTCTTTCATGGGTTTGAAAGCTAAGACATAGGGTTTGAACTTTTATTCAGACCATAAAATCCAGATATGTAACATTCAGTGATTCAGACCCCGATTGCGCGTGACCGTAGTGGGGTCCACTGGTTTAATCGGAGTCTAAATTTAAACCCATAAAAAAATGACTAACAATAAGAGAAAATAATTAAGGGTATTATTATTTGGGAATTAAAAAGATTTGGGGTAGAATTAGAAAAAAATAAAATTTCCTATGGACAAAATTGGTATTATGGCAATTGTTTAGGGAAAAAGTGTGAATATGGAGGAAGATGTGGTAAAAATGGAATTTGTCAAAGTTTAATTATTAATCAAGATTAATTAACTTAATGAACCAATAAGAATTATGATTAATTTTAATTAGTGGAATCCACTTCCTAATCAAAGTATAAAAGTCAAAAATGGGAGGAATTCTTTATTCTTCCATCCAAAATATCTAAGTCATCATCTTATTCTTTCTTCACCTCTTTGGCCGTCCACCTTAGTCCCTCCATAAGCCTCCATTTTCATTCAATCCAAGATTGAAAAAGAAAGCAAATAAATTAGTTTTGAGAGAGAAAAAATTAAAATTTAAGAGTTCTTACCATAAAAGGGTACCAAAGGAGCAAAAAGGAAGGAAGAAAGAAGAAAAGGAAAGAGAGAACAATTAAGGGGAAATTTCGGCCCACTTGGAAGATCCTTAAGGTGAGTTTATTCTTCTTAAATTCAAACTTTTTCCTTCCATTTGAGATCCATATTGATAATAGATGTGATTAGGTTTGGTAGATTTAGGTTATGTTGCAAGATTGGAATTAAGAATTTAAATTTGTGATTAATTGATGAAAGTTGTAATTAAACTTTGAATTAATGATAATTGAAGTTAGTTAATTATTTTATGGCTTAAAAACTAAAGAAAATATGATGTTAATGGATGAATGAGGGGCTTCCATAGTTAAAAAAAATTGGGGAAAATTGAAATTATCATAGAAGCACAACAATTGGTGATAAGTGAGGCATGATTTTAGTGTTGAATTGAAGAAAAATGAATTGGGAACTAGGATATAGTTTTTGGGCAGCCATGGCATATTGAGAGGGAAGTTTAACCTTAGTATATTTTAGCTCAATTAAGGTGTAAAACATATTAGGAGCATTAGCATACTATGTAGAGATGAAAAGCATTGAAAATGGATATTGGAATTGAGATGTGGTATGGTTGTGTAGGAAAAATAAGTGAACAAGTGAGAGGCCCTCAAGAGGGTGACAAAGGCAAGGAGAAAGCTAGCTAATAAGGGAAGGAATAGAAGGTTTAAGGGAAGAACCAAGGCTGATTAGGTATGTGCTTCATTGATAAAAATTTTGCATGTTGTTAATATGTATGGAATTATATATTAAGGTTTGTTATGTTTGTGTTTTTGAGATGTTATGTGTTTTGTTGTGACTTTTGATATTATCTATGGAAATAGGACCAAATGATGTGAAATAATTGAGACATATGAATGTATTTGTAATTCTGGAAATTTTAGTATTAAAATGAATGCAAATGATGAATGTGATTGATGCCAATTGAATGTATTTGTAATTCCAGGAACAACTATGTCTATTTTGATGATAACTTGAGTTATGGAACTCCTTTTTGTATGTTATTTATTGAAAATGAAAGCTACGACACAGGGATTTAATTTGTATTTAGACTATAATATCTAATTATGTCTAGATTTTCTTAGATAAATGTACGAAGTTTAAACCTAGAATATTGGGTTTTTTTGCATTCGTTGTTATAATTATATGTAATAATCTATGAAAATATTTACTTTGATGGTAATTATAAATGTGTAACAAACTATTTATGTATGAGATTTTATTGCAATAATAATAGAAATAAAGAACAAAAATAAATAAGCATAATTATGATAGTTAAATAATGTTGACATTTTTGAAATATAATGAATTATTATAAAAATTGTTAAGCCCAAAAACACCTAGTCTAGAATTAGAATAGGGAATAGTTTGGCATGCCAATCAGAGGATTTAAGGCACTTGGTGCCAAATATGAAAGCCGGTAATGACAATTTATAAATGCGTTCGGCGCAAATTTATTAAGCCGGTAATGACATTATTATAAAAGGGCTCGGCGTTACATTATGAAAGCCGGGAATGACAACCCCATTATTCCTATTAGATAGTTCGGTTATAGGTGTTATGGGCAGCAAAAAAAAAATTAATACTAATATTGAAGTATGTGATTTTGATGAATGTTACATGAATTAAGGTTGTTAAATATTGAGTATTTGCTGAAATTTATTGATTTTATATAATTTTTTTATTTTATGCCTCATTTATTAAATGGTTAATTAATATGTGAGAAAAAATATATGTATGTAAAAGTTTTATCATTGAAGCACCACTAAGCTAGTAGCTTAGCGATGGTGGTTTCCTCTCGCGCAGGTTAGAAGGGTAGCCGTAGAAATTAGCATTGTCAGAAGAAAAAGGGTACCTAGAGGAAAGCAGCTAGCAACTTTGGTTTTATTTTTAGTATATTTTGTCAAAAACTTTGTAAATTAAAGTATAGTTTTTATTTCATATCATGTGTATTAAATATGTGAGTCACTATGTAAAAGAACATGATTTAAATGTAAATTAATGTACTTTATAAACAAATAAAATTTTGAATATTTGGGCTTGTATGAAATTTTATTTTAGTTTATGCAATATTTTCGTAAAAAAAATATATTTACTTCACTTCATTAATGTTATAAAACAGTTAGATGGGTAATACTCACTTACCCTGCTGAACGGAAGTGGGGTAAGGGGGTGTTACAAGATATGTCTATATTTTTCCAGAAAAATACATAAAATTCGGATCTAGAAATTATCTAGAAAATTATGGGCAAAATTGTTAATGATCAGTCAGTGTTAAATTGACCATATCTTTTGACGCAGAACTCTAAATTAGGTAATTCAAGTTGCATATTAAAGTTAATATTCAAAAATAAAATTATTAAGAAGAATCTATAATTTAATTTGAATGTTAATAGGACCAAAAATAAAGTCCAAAACAGAGCACAAAATTTGCCTGTGACAGGGCAACATATGAGTTCAGGAATGTAATGAGTAAAATGATGTGAACCTTGTTATATTATGTAAATACTATTTTTATTGGGTAATTTATATGTATGAAAAGTATGAATTTAATAACTATGAATTTTAATGATATTAACTAAGCCCTAGAACACCTAACTTGAAATTAGACTCAGGATAGTTTGGCATGCCAAGCAGGGGGGAGTATGATTAATTCTATTAATGGTACAATTAATGAAGCCGATGATGACACTATTATTAAAGTCTGTGATTATATATGTGCAAATCATATTGCCCGAGTGGCACTCCAAAGTGCGTAGATGACAACTCTGTTATCCTAGTCAGGGGTTCATAGGTGTTGTGGGCTATAAAGAAGTAATTAAAAATAAAAAGGGAATCATGAGTTATGATATGGATAATAATGATGATTTGATAAAGTAAAACAAAAATAAGATATAATAATATAATTTGATGTTTATGTATACTAGAATACTGTGAGATGTATATTTGCATGAAAAGATGATTTGAGCATAAATTGATATATGACAATGCATGTTGCATAAAATAGTTTATTATCTTATTTATATGCACTACTAAGCTTAGAGCTTAACATGAGAGTTTCTCTCCCACAGATTTAGTTAAGAAAAAAAAGATAATAGTAGATAAAGGTAGCGGTGACTTGATCTAGTAGAGCATCTTGTATCAAATACTGTGGGTCACACAACTGTTGTATTTATGGTTTGAGTTTTATTTTATAGTATTTGTAAAATAAGTGCACATTTTGTAATTAATACTTTATTATATTAAATGTATTATGTTTCTTTATTATGATTTCTTTTACATTACAAGTAAATAAATAGTATATAACGAAAAAAATATACGAGTGATTTTTATTTATACATAATTTAAAAATGATATTTTAACCGATGAAGTTAGTAAAGCACTCCCTTATCCGGGCATGAGCTGCTGGGGTAAGGGGGTGTTACAGTTTTTGGTATCAGAGCCTGGTTTTTTGGGATTTTAAAATGATTTTCAAAAATAATTATGACTTGTGTGTACTCAAAATTAAGTGTTAAAGTTGGTGTTTACTGATTGGGGCCGTTACTTTATGATATAGGTAGAGTATGGCTTCAGGGTCACGATACATTGTGGCCGATGGAGGAGAAAGTAACAAGCCTTCTGGAACATAGGCTTCATCATGGGGGGCAGTCTATTGCTGGCACAGGACAAACGGAGCTTATGAGGAACATGATATATTTGCTACAAAGAGCATCACAACTAGCCTCATCTAGGTTACAGTTTGAGAGACTGAAGAAGTTAGGGGCCTCCAATTTCTATGGTAAATGGGAAGATGACCCCTCTGTGGCAGAGTTTTGGTTAGAATGGGCTGAGAGAGTCTTTGATCAGCTACATTGCATAAACAAGCATAAATATGAATATGCAGTGTCTCTGTTATAGGATCATACATATGACTGGTGGTAATCTGAGTCACAGAGCACAGAGGCACTTGATCCCATGACTTGGGAATTCTTTCTGGAGAAATTCAATGAGCAATATATTCCTCCTATCTACACAGACGGTAACAAAATATGAGAGAGAATTCACACATCTTTGAAAGTATGCTAATGGCATTGTGTCTACAGAGGCTGATAAATGCCGACGATTTGAAGATGGATTGAGAGACCCAATCAAGCTGTAGGTTTCAGCCCTACGCCTGATAAGTTTTTCTAGTTTGCTCACATTTGCCAGAATAGTTGAGAGAGTTCTAGTAGCATAACAACCAGCACAAGATAGAGGGTTCAGGAAACCCATCCACAGTTGAGTGGAGTACAATCGAGTGGTAAGAGAGCCAAATCTTTCAGTGGTTGATTTCAGGCTGGGGGTTCTAGCATGCCTTTTTCTTTCAGACGGGGACAACCTACGAGATCTGTCTCTTTAGGAGCCAGTTCACCGATATAAACACCACATAAATCTCTACCTCTACCAGAATGTCAATATTATGGTCACTTTCATCCAGGAGAGTGTTGGTGGATGACAGGAGCAAGCTTGAGATGTGGCTCCAAAGATCATATGAGAAGGGATTGTCCTCTATTACAGCATGGCAGAAGTTTGGGGAGCACTGAGTAGATACAGATGTAGGCGTCTGGGCAAGGCACAGGTCGAGGTCGAGGGCAAGGCAGAGGAGGCCAGAAGGTAGTGAAGCTGCCCCAACCAGGGCATATGCCATGCGAGGCCGAGAGGATCAGGATGCACCTGATGTCATAATTGGTTAATTTTTCTCTTTGGCTCTAACATACATGCATTAATAGATCCAGGGTCAACGCATTCATACATATGCACACAACCACAGGGTCAAGAGGGTTTAGAACCATAAGTCTAGAGTTTGAGATTCTTGTGACTAACCCATTATGACACAATGTGAGGGTTAGCAAGGTGTTTAGGGGTTGCCCTATTGAAATTCAAGGTAGGCAATTCCCAGCAAACTTGCTAGAGTTACCATTTCATGAGTTTGATGTGATCTTGGGAATCGATTGGTTATATAACACCCCTCACCCAAATCGCACATGCCTAGATGCGAGGGCACTACTGCCTATCTTCTTTACTTTGTTAAATCGCTAAATTTTTTTATAATAAATAATGTACATTTTATTTACATAAGATAGTATTTATAAATACCAATTTACTATTTAACAAACTTTGAAACTAATTTACAACTTATAAGTATATATAATGTGGAAAGAAAAATACAAGAGTTCAAAAGTTTGTGACCCACTATTTCGAGATCAACTGCTTTAATTTGAATAGGATCACCGCTTACTTTATCTACCACCTTTAACTACCTTCTATATCTGTGCGGAAAAAACTTCCACGCTAAGCTCTAAGTTTAGTGGTGTATATAAATAAGGCATTATACTATATCCTGCAACAAGCATTAACATGTATCCTTTTATGCATTAAAATCTTTGCATGTTATTCCTATCAACATGTTCCTATTTCATACAAATATAAATATCATGCTCACATATACAATGTTATTTTTTTTTCATTTATCTTTAATGGTAAGTTAATATGTTAATCTCTTTATTATTATATCTCAATCTCATATCATCATCATTTTTTTTCTTTTTTATTTTCTGACTTAGCTTCATTATCTTGCCCACATCACTCTAAAATTTGACTGACTGGATATGGGTTATGGATCAGGAGTGCTCCCAGAGCTATAGCCACCCTATCCACTATCTGGATCAACAGAGCTTCTCAAATCAATGGCGCTCTCCGAGCTTAAGCCACATTGATTGAGTGTTATTTCATCATAGATGAATAACCGGACCAAGGGCGCTCTCCGAGATTAAGCCACCTTGTCCTCAATTTATATGTGCTCTACAGAGCTTCTTAAGTCAATAGCACTCTCTGAGCTTAAGCTACATTGCTCGCATCTTAGATCAATGGCTCTCTCCGAGCTTAAGCCAAATTGATCGAGGAATATCTCATCTAGTATGGTACCGTTCGCCCCCTTAATGACATGTCATCTATCTTGATTCTAGTCCGCAAGTAGAGTAATGAGCATCTTCGTATTTTCAAATCAATCATATATCTTTATTTAATTTTTATTTTACATCCATTTCATCATCCTCATATTATACATCACATCATCATCATTCTCAATTTCGACACATCAATATTCTCATATATCAACATGTCAATTTTTTTGTTTTGCAACATATCATCATGCTCATACATACTGGATAACATCTTTTTCATTTCTTTAACTAGATGCATCAGTAGATAATCATATTCATAATTTATTTGAAAACAGAGCATTAACGATCGTGACTACTAATTCATGTTCGTGAATTAGTTCACACCCGTAATTTGAAGTCGTGAATGCTACTAGAATGAATCGTGCCAAAAGCATTCACAGTTGTGATTACTCATTCATGCCCGTGAATGAGTTCACGCCCATGATTCCCAACCGTGAATGCTTTTGGAATGAATAGTACCATTTCCACACCCAAGTCACAACCGTAATACAAATCAGTCACAACCGTGAACCATCAGGTTCACGCCCGTGACCCTATAGTCACACCCATGACTTTCGGCAGGAAATCTGCATATTCACATTTCATTCATTCTAATTACACCAAATCATATCAAAACACAACTCATGCATTTCTGCTCAACATATCATGACTAATACATATAAATGCCTTAATCACAATTAAATTCTCTAACATGCATCACTTAATTCAACAAATTACAAGAAACTCATTTTTTTAATCTCTAACTTATGGTTTCATTCCATAGTCATCCTTAATGCATTTCAATCATCAATTATCATACTAAACATGCATTATTTCAAACAAAGATAAGCTATTGCCTTAAATTATGTACAAACATTAATCTTTCTCCTTCACTCTTCTAGGTAGCTTTCTCTTTTCCTTTACTCTTTAGTGATTGTTCCTTGTCACTTGGAACTCCTACAATATCATAGATCATTATTATCATATAATTTTCTTAAGACCCCAAACTCTCTTATTCTCTCTCAAAACCCTAATTTCTCTCTCTTTCCATGAGTCTTGGATGAGCTCAAAATTCAAACTTCTTGAAGAAAATATGAAGAAGAAAAAGAATGACTTCTTATCTTATTCTTTTCTTCACTTGATCAAAATTTTGGAGATTTTCTCTCTCCACCAAACTTGATTTGTCTTCTTCTTTCTTGCTCTTTCCAGCTTCCTTAAGAGTTATAAACCCTAAAAATCACTTGCTCTTGATCTTTTTCCCCTCTTCTCTTCCTTTCTCTCTCTAGAAATCAAGATTGGCTATGGAGGAAACGAAATGGATGGCATGGAGACTGGTTTGTAGAAGAGAGAAAAGAGAGCAGAAAAATGAGAAGAAGAAGAAGAAAAGAAAGGAAAACATAAAAGTCATCATATGGGACCGACAATCTTTGACAAATTCTTGACATTAGGCTTAATCACATTTAATTCTTGTTCTTCCTTATGCTATGGCCGGCCAAACCAATTTAAAATGTCCCATCTCTTATGTTAATTAGCAAATAATCTCATTGATCCTCCAAATTTTTGGTAAATTGCAATTTGACCCCAAAACTTATCAAAATTTACAATTTAGTCCTTTACCGTGAATCAACTTCTTTAAATTTTATAATCACTTAATTAGGCATATATCATTTAATTTAGTCATTACTTGATTAATTTCGATAAAAAATCCAAATTTAAACTTCGATTGATCATATGCGTCAATTTCGCGACACGTGCGACTCAGTGTCTAAATTTGTGGATATTACATTCTCTCCCCCTTAAATAAATTTTGTCCTCAAAATTCATCTGTTCATTTTGGGTTAAACAACTGGGGATACGGCTTCTTCATCACTTCTTCACTTTCCCACGTGGCTTCTTCAATTGTATGATTCCGCCACCAGACTTTAACTAGAGGGACTCTTTTGTTTCGAAGAACTTTCTCTTCATATGCTATTATAGCCACTGGTTCCTCTTCATAAGACACGTCTATTTGTACCTCTATTTGTTCAATCGATATAATATGGGTCGGGTCTGAACGGTATCTTCTTAACATTGAAACGTGAAACACATTATGAATTCTGTCTAGCTCCAGAGGAAAAGCTAATTGGTAAGCCACTGGTCCTATCCTTTCTAGAATTTCATAAGGACCAATAAATCTTGGACTTAACTTTCCTTTTCTACCGAACCTCAATACCTTTTTCCAAGGCAAAACCTTAAGGAATACTTTGTCTCCTACTGCATATTCTATGTTTTGTCTCTTTAAATCAGCATATGATTTATGTCGATCTTGTGATGCAAAGACCTTTCCTTGATCACTTTAACTTTCTCCTCGATCTGTTGAATTATCTCTAGCCCAATCAACTTTTTCTCATTTAACTCGGTCTAATAGACTGGTGTCCTATATTTTCTTCCGTACAAAGCCTCATAAGGAGCCATGTCAATGCTCGTTTGATGAATGTTGTTATAGGCAAACTCCATAAGAGGTAGATGTCGATCCCAACTTACCTCAAATTCAAGCACACAGCTTCTCATCATATCCTCTAGTAACTGAATAACTCGCTCTGATTGTCCATCTGTTTAGGGATGAAATGTCGTACTGAATTTGAGTCGAGTTCCTAAAGCCTGTTGTAAACTTTTCCAGAACTGCAATGTAAATCTGGGGTCTCTGTCGGAGATAATAGACACAGGTACTCCATGAAGTCTCACTATCTCATTCACATAAATCTCATCTAGCTTCTTAAAAGTATATTCGATCCGCACTAGTAGGAAATGTGTTGACTTCATCAATTGATCTACTATCACCCACACTGCATCATGCTTTCTCTGAGTTACCGGTAAGCCGGACACAAAATTCATCGTGATTCTCTCCCACTTACATTCTGGTATGGAAATTGGTTGTAGTAATCCTGTGGGTAATTGATGTTCAACTTTCACTTATTGACAGATTAGACATTTAGCAACATATTCAGTGATATCCTTCTTCATCCCCGACCACCAGTATTGTGCTTTTAAATATTGGTACATCATGTTCCCACCTGGGTGCATAGTATAAACCGTTTCATGAGCTTCCTTTAAAATCTCTGACCTCAACTCTTTTATACTTGGTACACAAATAAGGTTCTTGAAATATACAGTACCATCTTCTGTTAAAGAAAATTCTGACTTTTCTCCATTTTTCACAGCTTCGACCATCTTTATTAGCTTCTCATCTTGTTTATGGACATCTTTAATTCTTTGCATCAATGTGGATTCCACTCACATCTCAACTAAAATTTTTCAGCTTAGTGCATCTGCTACCACATTAGCTTTGTCTGGCTGGTAGTCGATCACACAGTCATAATCTTTAATCAATTCCAACAATCTTCGCTGCCTCAAGTTCAACTCTTTCTGTGAAGGAAGATACTTAAGACTCTTGTGGTCCGTATAAATGTAGCATCTTTCTCCATACAGATAATGTCTCTAAATCTTAAGAGCAAAAACTATCACTGCAAGTTCTAAATCATGTGTCGGATAGTTAAGCTCGTGAGACTTAAGCTGTCTGGAGGCATACACAATCACTTTTCCCTCTTACATAAGAACACATCCTAGCCCATTGTGACTTGCATCACTATACACAACATAATCTTTTCCTGGAGTAGGCTGAGTCAAAACTGGTGCTTTAGTCAACATTGCCTTTAATCGATCAAAGCTTGCTTGACATCTATCTGTCCATTCAAAACGGACCTCTTTTCATAGCAGTCATGTCAAAGGATTGACTATAGATGAAAATCCTTCCACAAATATCCTATAATATCCAACTAATCTAAGGAAACTCATCATCTCAGTCACATTGCGAGGTGGTTTCCAATTAAGAATAGCCTTGATTTTACTAGGATCAACTCGAATACCTTCCACTGAAATTACATGACCCAGAAAACTAACTGCTTCCAAACAAAACTTACACTTAGATAGCTTTGCATACAATTGTTTCTCCCTCAAGGTCTACAATACTTTTCTGAGATGTTGGTCATGCTCTACTCGATCTCTAGAATAGACAAGAATGTCATCAATGAATACAACTAGAAATTGATCAATATATGGCCTGAACACTTGGTTCATCAGGTCCATAAAAATTGTCGGTGCATTCGTCAGTTCAAATGGCATCACCAAGAACTCATAATGACCATAACGAGTCCTGAATGTCGTCTTAGATACATCTGACCCTTTGATCTTCAGTTGATGATACCCCAATCGAAGATCTATCTTTGAAAATATACTCGCACCTTTCAACTGATCAAATAAATCATCAATCCTAGGCAGTGGGTATTTATTCTTAGTAGTAACCCTATTAAGCTGCCTATAGTCAATGCAAAGATGTAGAGTACTATCTTTCTTCTTCACAAATAATACTGGAGCACCCCATGGTGATGCACTAGGTCATATAAATCCTTTATCTAATATTTCTTGTAACTGTATCTTGAACTCTTTCAACTCTATGGGTGCCATCCTATATGGTGTAATAGATATAGGAGCGGTGCCAGGTACTAATTCGATAGCAAACTCTATCTCTCGGTCAGATGGTAGTCCTGGCAATTCCTCAGGGAACACATCAGGAAACTCACTAACTGTTGGGATTTTAGCCAACTTCGGACTTTTCTTTCGGGTATCAATCACATACGCTAGGTAAGTCTCACATCCCTTATTGATGAGTTTTCGAGCTTTCAATACTTATATCACATTGTCTGAATATCCTCTATTCTCACTCATCACTACTATCTCTTCTTGTTTTGAAACTTTAATCCTCATCACTCTCTTTCTGCAATCTACTATCACTTTGTGTCAAGCTAGTCAATCCATTCCTAAGATCACATCGAACTCATGGAATGGTAGCTCTATTAAATCCGCTGGGAATTGTTTATCTTGAATTTCGACTGGGCAACCCCGAAAGATTTTACTAACCCTCATATAGTGCCCTAACAGGTTAGTCACAAGAATCTCATATTCTAGAGTCTTTGGTTTTAAACCCTCTCGACCCGGTGGTGTTTTGCATATGTATGAGTGTGTCGACCCTGGGTCTATCAATGCATGTATATAAGAGCCAAGAGAAGTAATTTACCCACTATGACGTTAGGTGCATCCTGCTCCTCTCGGCATCACATGGCATAAGCTCTTGTTGGAGCAACTCTACAACCTTCTAGTCTCTTCACTGTGTCTAACCTAAATTGGCTTGGCCCTGCATGCCTCCTCTTCCTTGTCCTTGGCCTCGACCTCTGCCTTGTCCCATAGTTTGTATCGGTACCGACTCAATACTCCCTGAACCTCTGTCGAACTGTAGCAATGGACAATCTCTTCTTATATGGTCCTTGGAGCGGCATCTCAAGCATGCTCCTATCATCCACCAACACTCTCTTGGGTGAGGACGATCACAATGTTGACACACAGTAGAGTTATAGATCTATGGGATGCTTATGTCGATGCACTGGCTATTTATGAAGTAGATCTTACGGTTTGACCCCGCCTATAAGACTGAGGTCTGCTGGAACCCCCAGCTTGGATTCGGCCATCAAAAGATCTAGCTCTCTTGCCGCTCGACTGTACTCCGCTTGGTTGTGGTGCGAGTCTACTAACCCCACTAACCTACACAGGCTGTTGTGCCGCCAAGACTCTTTCAACTGTTATAGCAGATGCTAGTAAACTGGGAAAGCTCATCAGACGTAGAACTGAAACTTGTAACTTGATCGTATCCCTCAACCCATCTTCAAAATGTTGACATTTATCAGCTTCTTTGGATACAATGCCCTCAGCATACTTACATAAATATGTGAATTCCCTTTCGTATTATGTTACTGACATGTTTCCTTGTTTCATAGTCAGAAACTCTCTTTTTTTGTCATTTGTGCATATAGGAGGGATATACTGTTCCTTAAATTTCTCCAAAAAGAATTCCCATGCCATAGGGTCGGGTGCCTCTATGCTTTGTGACTCAGATCGCCACCAGTCATATGCATGCTCCTGTAGTAGTGATATTGCATACTCATATTTTTGCTCATCTGTGCAGTGTAGTTGATCAAAGACTCGCTTTGTCCATTCCAACCAAAATTCTGCCGCAAAAGGATCATCCTCCCTTTTTCCATGAAAATCGAGTGCCCCTACTTCCTTAGTCTATCAAAATCCATATGAGGTTGGATGTGATGCTCTATGTAGCAATTCTATCATATTTCTCATGAGCTTCGTCTAACCCGTATTAGTAGCTGACTGCTCACGAGATGAGTTAGCAGTTCGACGATGACTTGGTCGCGATGAAGCTCTTGCCTCTGAGGGCTCATTACTCTCAGCTTCTTCCACTACTATTCGTCTTGATCCATAAGCCATTCCTTACCTATAACATAAAGGTGACGACCCTAATCATTAAAGTAGCGATTCCAAAAATTCAATTGTCGGTACTCTTCAAGAAATGAACATTTTCAAAATTCATTTTTTAAAAACCCAAAACCGCCCAAACCGGGCTCTGATACCAAAAACTCTGTAACACCCCCTTACCCAAACCGCACGTGCCCGGATGCAGAGGCGCTACTGCCTATCTTCTTTACTTCTTTAAATCGCTAATTTTTTTATAATAAATAATGTACATTTTATTTACATAAGATAGTATTTATAAATACCAATTTACTATTTAACAAACTTTGAAAACTAATTTACAACTTATAAGTATATATAATGCGGAAAGCAAAATACAAGAGTTCAAAATTTTGCGACCCACTATTTCGAGATCGGCTGTTTTAATTTGAATAGGATCACCACTTGCTTTATCTACCACCTTTAACTACCTTCTATATCTGCGCGGAAAGAAACCCCACGCTAAGCTCTAAGCTTAGTGGTGCATATAAATAAGACATTATACTATATCATGCAATAAGCATTAACATGTATCATTTTATGCATTAAAATATTTGCATGCTATTCCTATCAATATGTTCCTATTTCATACAAGTATAAATATCATGCTCACATACACAATGTTATTTTTTTCATTTATCTTTAATGGTAAGTTACTCTGTTAATCTCTTTATTATTATATCTCAATCTCATATCATCATCATTTTTTTTCTTTTCTATTTTCTAACTTAACTTCATTATCTTGCCCACATCACTCTAAAATTGGACTGACTGGATACGAGTTATAGATCAGGAGTGCTCCTAGAGCTATAGCCACCCTGTCCACTATCTGGCTTAATAGAGCTTCTCAAATCAATGGCGCTCTTCGAGCTTAAGCCATATCGATTGAGTATTATTTCATCATAGATGAATAACCGGACCAAGGGCGCTCTCTGAGCTTAAGCCACCTTGTCCTTAATTTATATGTGCTCTACAGAGCTTCTCAAGTCAATGGCGCTCTCCGAGCTTAAGCCATATTGATCGAGCATCTTAGATCAATGGCGCTCTCCGAACTTAAGCCACATTGATCGAGGAGTATCTCATGTAGTACGGTACCGTTCATCCCTTAATGACATGTCATCTATCCTGATTCTAGTCTTCAGGTAGAGTAATGGGCATCTTCATATTTTCAAATCAATCATATATCTTTATTTAGTTTTTATTTTACATCCATTTCATCATCCTCATAGTATATATCACATCATCATCATTCTCAATTTGGACACATCAATATTCTCATGTATGAACATCTCAATTTTCTTGTTTTGCAACATATCATCATGCTCATACATACTGGATAACATCTTTTTCATTTGTTTAACTAGATGGATCAGTAGATAATCACATTCATAATTTATTTGAAAACAAAGCATTCATGGCTATGACTACTAATTCATGCCCGTGAATTAGTTCATGCTCGTAATCTGAAGCCGTGAACGCTACTGGAATGAATAGTGCAAAAGCATTCACGGTTGTGATTACTCATTCATGCCCGTAAATGAGTTCACGCCCGTGATTCCCAACCGTGAACACTTCTAAAATGAATAGTACCATTTCCACACCCAAGTCACAACCGTGATACGAATAAATCACAACCGTGAGCCATCAGGTTCACGCCCGTGACCCTATAGTCACGCCCATGACTTTTGGTAGGAAATCTGCATATTCACAATTCATTCGTTCTAATTACACCAAATCATATCAAAACACAACTCATGCTTTTCTGGAGTCCTTTATTCAACATATCATGACTAATACATATAAATGCCTTAATCACAATTAAATTCTCTAACATGCATCACTTAATTCAACAAATCACAAGAAACACATTTTTTTTTTTATCTCTAACATATGGTTTCATGCCATAGTCATCCTTAATGCATTTCAATCATCAATTATCATACTAAACATGCATTATTTCAAACAAAGATAGGCTATTGCCTTAAATTATGCACAAACCTTAATCTTTCTCCTTCATTCTTCTAGGTAGCTTTCTCTTTTCCTTTACTCTTTAATGATTGTTCATTGTCATTTGGAACTCCTACAACATCATAGATCATTATTATCATGTAATTTTCTCAAGGCAACGCCTTAGCAAAGGAGAGCTAGTGGATGGATTACAAAAAGTCAAATTCGTAAAGGATAAGACATGTGAACCATGTTAAAGAGGAAAACAACATAAAACATCATTCAATTTAAAAGAATGCAGTAAGTACCTCTAGATCTTTATAACTTTTGCATCAATATCTTTTTGGACTTGCTAGAGTTGCTAGTTTAGGAGGTAAACACTATGCTTTTTATCATTGTGGATGATTACTCTAGATTTACTTAGGTAATTTTCTTCGTTCAAAAGAGTGATGCCTTTGAATCCTTTAAAAATTTTGCCAAAAGAATTTAAAATGAAAAAGGATACTTTATTTCTAAAATAAGAATTGATCATGACAAAGAATTTGAGAATGAGAATTTTGAAAATTTTTGTTTAGAATATGATATTTCTCATAATTTTTCAACTACTATATCACCTCAACAAAATGGTGATATTGAAAGGAAAAATAGAACTCTAATTGAGATGGCTAGAACAATGCTCAATGAATATGGTTTACAAACCTACTTTTGGATCAAATCCACTTATACTGAATGTTATATTTCTAATTAAATTTTCAAAAGGCCAATTTTAAATAAAACTTCTTTTGAGCTATGGAATGAAAGAAAACCTTTTATCTCATATTTTATAGTATTTGGATGCAAGTGTTTTATATTAAATACCAAGGATAACTTTGAAAATTTTGCTTCTAAATCTGATAAAGGTATCTTCTTAGGATACTCCACAACTAGCAAAGCCTATAAAGTCTTTAATAAAAGATCATTAGTTGTAGAATATTCTATGCTTGTTGTGTTTGATGAATCTAGTAAACTTTATCTTATGAAAGGTAGTGCTCTTGATGATATTATAGGTACAATGGATAAACTTGGTCTTGATCATGAAGAGGATGGTGAGACCTCAAAGAGAGATGATAATGATGATTAAGAAGAGCAATAACTAGATGAGCATCAAGATAAACTACTACCTCAAGCTCAAGAGTAAGGCACCTTAGAGCTTCAAAAGGAATGGAAATTCATAAGAAACCGTCCCATGGATCAAATCATTGGTGATCCCATCAAGGGTGCATGTACTATATCTTTTCTTAAGTTTTTATATTCTAATCTAGCTTTCATCTATCAAATTGAACCAAGAAATATTGATAAGGCTTTTAGTGATGAGAGTTGGGTGATTGCTATGGAAGAGGAACTCAACCAATTTGAGAGAAATAAGGTTTGGACTTTAGTTCCAAGACCTAAGGACTATCCAATCATTAGTAATAAATGGGTCTTTAGGAACAAATTATGTAACGCCCATTAATTAGGATTTAATTAGAATAAGTATGTGGTATAAATAGAAAAAACATGATAGATAATAGAGATTAAAATAGATGAAATAAATGATTAAATTAGAAATTAAAATAAATTAAATTGATAACCATGATAAAATTGATTAAATTAGAACACATAATTAAGTTGTATTTTTAGTAAAAAATAAAAAAGACCAGTGATAAGTAAATATGTGAAAATAAATAAATAAATAAAATAAAATAAATAATAAAAAAATTATTTAAAAAATGAACAGTAGACACAGCAGAAAAAAAAAACAGCAAAATCGTGCAAGTGGGGCTGAAGTCAAGTTAGACTTCTTTTGGCCATTTGCTTCCAACTTCTTCCCTCTTCTTCTTCTTCTTCTTCTTCATCATCCCTTTTCAATTCTCCATATCACAGCCCAAAATCTTCATCCTTTCCTTCAAGATTTGCATCAAAATCAGTCCAAACAAATCTGATCTTGGTAAGTAATATACTTCCCTTATTATTTTGTTATTATAGCTTTTAAAGTTATATACTTAAGTGTACTTTGTTCATTTTTTAGTATCATATGAATCGAATTTGAGGAGGTGTAAAACGTAAAAGTTGTTCATATATGTCTTGTATATCTTTCTATCAAATTTATTGAATTATTTTGAGTATATGAAGAGATATAGTCATTAGGATGAAACTAGTTTTGGGAAACATAACAACTAAATAACCTATGGTTTTTGTTTAAATTGATCAACTTAATGGTTGAATATGATTTTTTGTAAAATATAAAAGTTGTAGGTATATGTGTTA
This sequence comes from Triadica sebifera, assembly GCA_023653625.1. NCBI lineage: Eukaryota > Viridiplantae > Streptophyta > Magnoliopsida > Malpighiales > Euphorbiaceae > Triadica > Triadica sebifera. The sequence continues at coordinate 13,735,240 of CM042909.1, forward strand.
TTTAGGTCTATACAACATTTTGTATAAATATATCTTGTGTAGGTTGAGTTATAGTAAAATGAATTATAGTTGTTCCTTAATTGAGTTGTGTTTTGGTACCTATGCAGCTCCAGTAACTTCATACTTATCTTTGACCTATTTTTAGATCAAATTAGCCAAAGTTAAAAACATGAAAGTTTTAATGTTATGTCTTATATAAATTCATGTGAAAGTTCCACCTTAAAAGGTTATGTATTTTGTGAATTATGAGCTGAACAATTGAACTGGTTGGGTTGATACTCTATGTCGAACCAATTATAGATCCCCCAATGTTTGAGAACATTAAAGACCGAATCTGGAAATTATTTAAACATGAAAAACGTTTCCAATTAACTTATATAACCGTATATAAATTTTTAGAATAATTGAAGCTACACATTAAAATATATGAATTTTTAAATAGAGTACCTCGAAATTGCCTAAGGGCAGAAAACAAGGTAATGTTTAAAATTATACCAAATATTATGTAATGGTTCAAAAATTCTGAAATTTTAGTATGTTTTAGTTTTATATGTTATATTTAATCAAGATCAAGAATCATATAAATTGGATAAGTGTAGAAAACGTTATTAATCCAACAGTTCTAGCTTAAAAGAAATTATAGTTATTTATTTAAATTATATTAAGAATAAATATTTTATCAAGGTACTAATTAATTATATTTTTAAATTAGGATTTCAACAAGAAGAAGACCAATAAAAGTAAACAAACTCTGAGCTTATATTTTGGAAAAGAAAAACCGTATCAAGGTTTGTACATATAATTATTCTAGTTTGCCCCTTATGCAGGATTGTATGTGCATGACATGAATTATTTGTCACCATGATGAAATAATAGATTATGCTATGTTTTAACATTATAGAAATGTTTTTAACTATGAACTTAACATTATGCTAATATTTGATAAAATATCATGCTATTATTTGCTGTTGAAATAAGTTATGCGTATATCATTATGTTAATATGAAATAAGTATTGGTTATAGAAAGAAGTAATTAATGGCGTTAATTGCTCATTTCTCTACCTGAGGACTGACATAGAATAGATGGTGTACCATTAAGGGGAAGTTCGGTACTGATATTGATATGATTTAAGGACAGGGTGGCTATAGCTCCGAGAGCGCCCCTGCTCCTATTTACACACAGATAAATAATTTTACTAGGTCAAGGTGGCTGAAGCTCCGCGAGCGCCCTTGACTTGAGATTATAGTGAGTATGATAGCTTAAACTCCGCAAGTGCCCCTATTTCACACCCCGTATCCGGACAGTCCGGGAACGAGATTTTGGGCTAATAATTCATAGAATAAAATATGAAATTTAATTAATTTATGTAAGTAACAATGTGTAAAATGCTTACATGAGGTGGTGCAAATTTAAGTATTGAATAATGTTATTTTTTTATTTTTTATGTTATGTATTTATTTATTTTATATGACAAATATGCAATAAAATTTGATATGCCATGATTTTATTTGAGACATGCATTTGTGTGACTACTTGGGGAAAACTTTAATACTTATATGTACCACTAAGCTAGAGATAGCTTAGCGTGGGTTCTTCTCACGCAGGAATTGAAGTTGTAGATAGTAGATAGTGGAGTTGATCAGGAAGAAGTCCAAGCCCATATTTAGAGGGTTGGTTATCTATTATTGTTTTTTTAGTTTGACTATGTATATGGTGTGGTAGACATGTCTCATATATTAATATTGTGTATGTAAATAATTATGTAACCTAATCGGGTGCCATATGTGTATACAATATAAGGATAAGTATATATTGTTAATTAGAACAACTTGCCTAAACCAATATAAATAAATAGATTAAGTTATTTAAAATGAAAAAAAATTTCAATTCGAGCAGATTATCGAGTTAAGCTTGTGGCATTCTTCTTATATATGTGGGATTATTCCTAACATATAAGTGGGGCGTCACAAATTAGGTGAGCGAAGTCATATAGCTAGAAATAAAGCTAGATTGGTTGCCAAATGGTACAACCAAGAAGAAGGCATAGATTATGGTAAGACCTATGCTCCAATGGCTAAATTAGAAAACAATTAGAATTCTTTTAGCTTTTGCATGCCACATGAACTTTAAACATTTTCAAATTTATGTCAAAAGTGCCTTTTTAAATGGTTTTATAGAAGAGGAAGTTTATGTTGAACAACCTCATAATTTTGAAAGCCATACATTGCCAAATCATGTATTTAAACTCTTTAAGGCCTTATATGGTCTGAAACAAGCTCCAACAACTTGGTATGAAAGATTTAGTGCATTTCTTTTAGACAATAATTTTTCAAAAGGACATGTAGACACTACTCTTTTTATTAAAAAGCACAAGCATGACATATTACGTGTTCATATTTATGTTGATGATATTATCTTTAAATCTACTAATGAATTGTTTTGTTAAGAATTTGCTAAATGTATGACTCAAGAATTTGAAAGGAGCATGATGGGAGAGCTCAAATTCTTTCTTAGTTTTCAAATCAAGTAAAGCAAGCATGACATTTTCATCAACCAATCCAAGTACACTAAAGAGCTATTAAAAAAATTTGGAATGGAAGGATGTAAAACTTCCAAAACTCCAATGATCACACCAACCAAATTAGACATAGATGAGAAGGATAAGTCTATAGATGAAAAGCTTTATAGATATGTATGATCGGATCTCTTCTATACCTTGTCGTTTCTAGACCTAATATAATATATAGTGTATGCTTATGTGCTAGATTTCAATCATGTCATAAATAATCTCATTTTCATGTTGTGAAAAGAATTTTAAAATATATACAAGGCACAATACACTTAGACTTATGTTATCCTAGAAATATTTCTTTCTCATCATTGGTTTTTCGGATGCGGATTATGCTGGGAGTCTTCTAGATAGAAAAAACACATTCAAAATTCGTCACTTCATTGGTGAATGTTTAGTTTCTTGGTTTAGTAAGAAACAAATTTTGGTTGCCTTGTCCACCGCTGAAGCAAAATATGTAGCAGTGAGTTGTTATTGCACTTAAGTTCTTTGGATGAGAGAACAACTTAAGGAATATGGTCAAGAGATTGATCACATTCCCATCAAATGTGACAATACAAATGCTATAAATCTTTCTAAAAATCCCATTCAGGATTCTAAGAGCAAACAGACAGACATTAGGCATCATTTTATAAGAGATCATGTCCAAAATGGTGATGTTGTGTTAGAATTTATTGATACAAATAATCAATTGGCTAACATTTTCCTCAAGCCTCTCAATGATGAAAGGTTTTGTTTTATAAAAAGGGAGCTTGGTATGCTTGATGGGAGCACATTGTCTTAAAATTATTTTTAATAAGAATTGCATTTACTTTGCTCACTTGTGTATCTTGGATGTTGAAATTGTGAACCTTGAGTAATATTTCATATATTTTATGTTTTGCATGTTCAAATTGTATGATAAATATTTATTTGTCATGAAAAAGCATGCTCAGTTTGCTTAGGAAGAAATCATCTATCACATCCTCTTGTTTAAATCATGTTTTATTTTTTGCCATGTTTTAGGTCTTCATGCCCATAAGTAAATATTCACGATCATGAAAATTGTAGCCAAAAATAGCAAGAGCAGTCACATTTTTGCTCACGCCTTAGGTCACAGTTTGATCTCGTGAATTTCCTCTTTCATGCCCATGACCATTTTATGTCATGGTCGTGAACTTAACATGCTTCAAACAGTAAAAGTGTTCACGCCTTTGGTCATAGGATGGGTCACCATTTAGTCATCCCATTAGCACAATTTTCATTCATGGTTGTGAATCAATCGATATATAGCCTAAAACTTTAATATATCTCTCGTTTCTCTCTCTTTAAAATCGTAGCAGTCACACCTCTTTCCCCTTTCTAGCCAAGTCCGACCTTCCAATCACCATTTCACGCAAAATCTTCACCAAATTCATCATCTAAACATCAAAATCATCAAATTCATTCATTTTTTTTAAATTCCTTTGAATATTCACTTGAGCATAAAACCCTATATTTTTTTCCTCTTTCGTTCTTCCTCAAAGATTTCGACCTCTACTATGGCCTTTAGAGCCAATTCCTCCAAAGGGAAGAGAAAAAGCATTCCCTAAATATCTATGTAGATCATCTTCTCAATATTCTACCCCGACACTTCCATAAGAAGTATGCTTCTCTCAAGAAGTGGCCTATTTTATCCACTCGAACATTTTATTGGAGTTGTGTGAAGGCTCTTGGCCTTGAATCAGATATGAAAGTTTGGCTTTGACAATTTGGATTACTGGAATTTGTAGACATGTAAATGCCTGCAAGTCCTAGAATTAATATGTTTGTAATGCTCAATAATTTAGGTCATAGTTGCAGTTGACCGAAATCCGGTGCACTGAATTAATCGGGGTCTAAATTCGGACATGAAAGAAAAAAATTAAAATAATAATAAAATATGAAAAAATATTTTAGATATTATTAATTGAGAATTTTCAAATTCCGAATTAAAATTTAGAAAAAAATAAAATTTCGCTGAACGAAATTGGAATTTACAGTTTTTTTGACACATATTTTAAGAAGGTATAAAAATAGAATATTCTTTATCTAAGGAAAGGAATATATTCTTTGGATTAAAATAAAGTAAGAGGGATTTAAATTAATAGACCAATGAGGGACAAGAATATCTATTAATGTTAACCACCCACCTAATCTAACTATAAAAAGTCAAATACCACTTTTTGGTTATAAATTCTTCTTCTTCCTCATCTTAACCAAAGAAAACTCTCTCCTTCTTCTCCTTGTAGCTGTGACTCTCCCCCATTGTTATTCTTTTTTTTTCTTCAGTCAAAGCTAAGGTTAGATGGAAAAAGGGTTGGATTAAAGCAAGATCAACAAGAAAGTGAAGCTAAGTGAGCAAAAACAAAGGAAGAGGAAAGAAGAGAAAAAGAGAAGGAAGATTTTGGTCATTTTGAGGATATACAAAGATGATGTTATATTTTCCATCTTCTCACTTTTCTTCTTCTCTTTTTTTGATTTTGGGGTTAATTACCATTAAGGTTGGTAATTTAGAGTTATTAGTATGTTAATGGTGATTAAGGGTTGATTAGTGTGTTTAGTGCTTGATTAGTCTGAAATTTGTTGTTAGGATAAATAGGTGAACAATCTTTGAACCATAATCAAAGAGGAAGTAGGGGCATGGAGAAAGCTAACTAGGAGGAAGCGAAAAGTGAAGAGAAGTAGACTTTTGAGGTCCATATGGCAAAAATTCAATATGGAAAATGTTGATTTTTAATTTTGTGTAATTGTGTATGTAATTTTTAATATTTTCATTGAGTGATAAATTGGTGATTTAATGATGTCATGAATGTAAAAATAAAAATTTGAATTTGATGTTGAAGCATGAAAATGGAAATTATAGGAATTAATTCAAGCATGAAAATTTGAATTTGATGTTGAAGCTGGAAAATTCGTCTTATGAACAATATCGACTTTTCTAGTCATAACTTGAGTTCTGGAAATGATTTTTGAGTGTTTCTTATTGGGTTAGAAATTTAAGACATAGGGCTTCAATTTTATTTGGACCATTAGACCTGAATATACCTGAAATTAGGTGTAAAATAGACTCAAATTTCAAACTAGAAATCTATCAAGTAAAATACTAGGCAGAATAGAATAAACATAGTTTAGAGACAAATTCATAACTTTCACTATAAAATTCAGTTTAATGTGATTCTAATTTCAAATTAAAGATAAGATATGTACCTACATTTTGTTAGTTGATCACTTATTCAAATTCCATCTAAAAATAGATAAAAAATACACAGTAATATAAGGCATGAATGCTATCCAGAATAGGGCAGCTTGTATATATATGTTGATTGTGGAAGTTTGTGATAGAAAAATATATTATTTGACTTTTCTTATAATTATAATGATTAAATGAGCAAGTATGATGTCGTAAAATATTTAATAGAGATTAATGCATTTATGTGAAATTATATTTGTGTTACATACATAATTTATCTAAATGATAATAAAGGTAACAAATATAATTAGATCCTATAACATCCAGTCAAGAATTAGAAATTAAGATAAGTTGGCATACCAACAAATAGGGCAGAAATGTAGGCACTAAAAAATAGTGTTGATATTTAATTTACATAGGTACTAAGAAATAGTGCTGAGTTTGAAATTATATAGACACTAAGAAATAGTGCTAAGTTTAAAATTATGTAGGCACCATAAAAGTATCGAGTTATTATTAAAAATATAAGGGTAAAATGTCGAGTTATAAAATAATTAAGTAGGCACTGAGTATACTGCCGGAGAGCAAAAATCCTGTATCCAGTGTTTAGTTTCAGTCTAAGATGTCGTGTGCTATCAAATAAATAGAAACAAATCTGTAAATTATTAAATTGATATTTTAAATTGCATGTCTGGTATTGTTACAGAATTTCAAGCATGCTTAATGAATGAAATATTATAATTGATGAATTGTATATTTTTGCATGACGTAAATAGTTTTGATATTATTTGAAAGTTTTGGCATAATTAGTAAATTAATTGTAGTTTTTAAATTTTTATTTTAGAAATATTTATATAATTATTGGATAGTTATCAAACGTACCACTAACCTAGTTAATAGGCATAACTGTTGCGTTAGCATGACAAAAAAAAAAGAACTCCAAGATCAAATTGCAACAGTTTATTTTCTTTTTGTATGTTTTGGAAATTGTATTGTATAATTAAATATTAAAAAATTCCTTTTGATGTAAATTTGTGGCATGTAAGATTTATGAAAGAGTGAATTTTGTAATTAATATATTTTGTATTATTTATAAATTTATTTCTAAATATTATGGTTTAATGAATAAGTTCTTTCAAATTAAAATATTTATATCACTAGTTACATATTTAAATGATATAAAAAAATATTCCACTAATAATAAACTCGAAAATTGAAAAACATTATACAATATATTAAGCATTGTTTTTTTTTTTTTTACAAAAATGAGCTTAGTAGCACTTTCATATACTATTAATGACTAGTAGGGTAAGAGAGCATTACAATGCTAATATGGTATATTAAGAGTATATAGGAGGTATATAGTGGTTAAGGGTTTTGGTAATGTGAAAATTATGAAAAAGATAGAACAAAGTAAAGTTTCCAACATTCGCACCGTGATAGAGGTAATCATGGTCATGAATGTCGCGAATTTTAGTTTCTGAAGTTGAGGATTTTCACGGCCATGACACTAGGGTTCATGCCAATAAGTTTTTTTTTTCATATCCTGTAATATGATTCATTGACTTTGCAAGTCAATTTTGAGGCTTTTTGCCACAATATGATATATCACATATATTAAAACATAAACTTTGTATATAAGTATTTACGAGTTGCTTTCATTTATATATTTTTAAAACCCATTCCAAAATGACTACATATTCAAACACATAAATATAAAATACAAATGACATATTTTCATGCTTGTGTGGAATGCAAGGAGAGAGAGTGATGAGGCTCGGCTAGTGACCTGTGCTCTATGTCTTCTATACGCTACTCAAAATGAGCTATCACTTTTTTTACCTGAAATATTATGCAAATTGATGAGTTGCGGCTCAGTGAGAATAATCATCAAATGAAGTCTAAAATACCAAACAACTCATGGTAATAAATAATAAATCCAACACATACCATGTATTCCATTCCATTCATCAGTATCATATAAATATCACTAAAGTTGAAATATATAATCATTACTCTTTACGAATGCAAATGATTTACTTATTTTATTTTGTTGTGACCAAGATAAACAGACATTGTCCCGGATTTTCATGTGAACATTTGTCATATGAACATTTGCATTTGCTAGCTAGCTTGATCATTTGCACATTGGTTGAGTCATATGTCTCTTCTTTTGCTTTACAATATCGATTAACTAGTCACAATGCCTTTTAAGTTTATATGCATATGCACTTGTACTTAAGCATTCCCCAACCATTGCATCTTATCACATATAACATACATATATCACATATATACTTCATATGTCATGCATATACCTTGCATATACTATACATTACCATGTATATATATCACATATGTCAAACATATACCTCAAACATACCACAAGTATACCACTTATATGTACCGCAAACGTCATAAATTATCCATCATCATATTATCAAGGAAAAATCATGACAATCATATAGTAAGCAACATTCATATGCACTAAAGAATTCAATTGATAATTAGACTCACCTTTCTCCTTTGATTCTGACTCCTAACTTATTGTATATCCACTATTTGTGGGTCTCCAATATGTTGTGAGCCTCACATGAAAACATAATCGATTAACTCATGATTAAGGAGGCTTAATGTGGCTTAAACAAATCAATATGCATTGTTCATATCAATAGCTAAAAGTTTTCCTATGAGGTAGTGTGACCTTATGAGACTTTTTAGCCTACAAATTTCTCTATACTTGACCAATTAATCTGATTCTTGTTTCTTATTCAAATTAACATATAATTATGTAACATATTAAAATTTTAGACCAATTAGATCATTGTACAATATTTAGTGGAATTTCTAAATGTGTTCTATTTGCTGCCTTTGGGCAGTTTTACGGTACCAACTTTGGTTTATCATAACTTATAATATATAAGTCATATTTCAATGAAACTTTTCAAAAAATTATATAGGTTAAAATGGAACATTGTTCATGTTTATAACTTTTATCAATTAAGTCTCTAAGGTCTTCAAAATATAATAAATATTTCGCTGGTCTAGAACAGAGTTGCCTTCCAGACCAATATGACTTCTAAATGCAATAACTTAGTCTATACATAACATATTAAGCTGACATTAGTACAAAACTTTAGATAATACATATAAATATAACTTTTATGTTTTGATAATTTACATAATCCATCTCTAAGGAGCTCAAAATAGCCAAAAATATTGCTGGATCTGCCCAGTGCACTGAGCAGACAGTTCAAACCATGGAATAGTCAAGGTTGCATTCACTATAACTCAAAATATACAAGAATATGAACCTGAAATTTGGTATACAGATACATAACACATATATCTACAACTTGTATGTTTTGAGATACTTCCAATAATGACTTTATCTTATTAAAAACTAACAAAAATAATGGCTAACTCACTTAGGGTTCACATCCAGACCAGTTTCAGTGGAGAGAATATTTCTCTTCGTATACACCAAATCTTGCAAAACTGTTTACATATCTATAAATATAAGACATAAAGGAACAACTTTCATATTTTAAATTTTCCAGAATCCATTTCTATATGTATCAAAATTGGGGTTCAAATCAGTGCCTATTAATGAACCTTAGCAACTCAAATCAACCCTATAGCAATAAGAATTGATTACTTACCAAGAACGAGCTTGCAAGGGATCAATTTTCTGCAAAAACTTAGTGAAACAAGGAAGAATTGAAGGCTAGAATGGAAAAAGATGAAGAAGAAAATGGGGCTGAAGTGAGGAGGCAAAAATGGGAGGAAGAAGATAAAGCCAATTTTTCTTTTTGTCCTTTTCCTTTTTTGTTTCTTTTTCTCTTCTCTTTTCTCTTCTCTTTTCTTTTATTTTTATTTTGCTTCATTTTCATTTTATTTTATCTATATTATTATTATTATTATTATTATTATTATTATTATTATTATTATTATTATTTACACATATATATAATTTCATTAATCCACACAATAATATAACTTAATCATTTGTTCCAATTTAACTAAATTAACAATGTAAAATGTTTACTGATCTTAATCTAGTCATTTTGCATACTTTAATTTAGTCACCTTATTTCATTTATTTTTTAATAATTTTTTTATCCTCATTTAGGTTATAAATACACATGTGTGACTCGATACAATTGCAATGTACTAGGACACGTATCTAGTGCGTGTCATGAACTTGTTCCTATAAAAATATACTTGGAATGCATGTGTTCAATTGAATTATATGTAAGATGCATATGTTCAAATGAAATGCATATGGATATGCATGTGGGGAAGGTCGAGGATGTTACAAGTTATGATTTATATTGGACCTAAAATTTGATACAAAATCTCGAATCTAAAAATATTCTGAAAAATACTGAGCATATTTTTACTTAGCACTATATGGTTATTTGTACATAACTTTAGCTAGAAAATTCAAATTTATATGATTCTTTTTGTATATGAAAGAAAAGACATTAAGATAAAAATTTATAGATACCATAAGGTCAAATTTGAATCAGAAATAGGCGAAAGCTGCAATCTAAAATCAGGATAGAAATCTGTCCATAAATAAAAATTTAGTAATTTGGTATTTCATATATATATATATATATATATATATATATATATATATATATATATGTTTTAATTTTGAATAATATGATAGTTGTTATATTTAAAATTCTTATTGTGTATTGCTAAATTAATATAATATGTTGTGGTTTGAGGTTTCAAATGAGATTGAGAAATTTTTATATGTGTATGGCATGTAAACCGAAAATTATTATGAATACGTGAATTTTGATGAATTATGTAAACAATAAGATGATAATATCAATTAAGCACAATTCTCTAATCTAGGACTAGAAATAGGATAGATGACATGCCATTGAGGGGTTTACGGTACTGTAGGAATTTATGATGATATGGAAAATTTTATTATAAGGACAAGGTGACTTAAGTTTGGGTGCGATTTCCCTTGATCCTAAATGCATGCAATTATTTATTTTACTCAGTCAAGATGGCTTAAGCTCAGGTGAGAGTGCTCTTGACTTGAGAAGCTCGATTGAGCACTTATACAGATAGTGACCAGGGTGGCTTAAGCTCAGGTGAGAGTGCTCCTGCTTCGCAACCCGAATCCAAATAGTCTGGATTTAGAGTTTTGGTGCTATAAAATATAAAATATAAGAATAAAAAAAAGAAATATGAAAAAAAATCAGTTATCAGGTAAATGAAACTAGGAAATAGAAATCACGAATGAGGTATGAATATGAATTTACCTTTGTAAATTATGACATGTATATGTGTTAAACCATTAAACCAAGTATGCAATATTTCATATTGATATATACTAAATTGATTTTTTATATTGCTATAGAAAAGATTGTGATATATGAATTATTATTTATGATTATTTATATGCAAAATTTGATAATATGAACATGGAATTTTTATGACATATCATAAGTGTATGTATGAATATTTATGCACATATGTACCACTAAGCTTTAGGTTGCTTAGTATGTGGGTGTTTTCCCATATGCAGGTTCCAAGCCTATAAAGAGAAGTTGACAGGAAGAGAAGCAAGTCCATACAAAGTCAAATAAAGTAAATCCACGTCAGAGGGTTTGTGCTTTACATGACATACATTTTGTTCTTGTCCACATGTCATGGGTGATGAGTATAATTATGGTTTTCAAAAGTTTTACATGTCTTTTTATGATGGAAACATGTAATTTTATTTGGATCATATGTATTTTATAAACATCGGGACAATGAAAGCCCAAACTTATGTTTAAAAATATGGACATGGTTTGTTAATTCCGCATATAAAATAAATTCATTAATGGAATGACATATTGCTATCATGTGAAAGATATATATATATATATATATGTTAAACCTTGAGGGGTATTTCTGTCATTTTGATAATAACAAATAAAATAGCAATATTGTGTTTAACATACTTGTTTTCTAAGTTTATTAAACAGGGTATGGAATAAAATAGCAAGAATAGAGAATGGAAGAATAATCCTTGAAAGACAAAATTAAGGAAGTAGCATGTTCACGCCTGTGACCCTATGTGTCACGCCCGTGAAAGAGCTAACCATCACCAAAACTAACATTTGATGTTCACGGCCATGAAGGAAGATACAAGCCGTGAAATATACATTTAAGTCACGCCCGTGAATCTTTATGACAATTTCATCCAGAGAGCTTCACGACCAAAGTCACCACTTGGATCATGGCTGAGAAGTTTGTCACGCCCATGACCCAATGTTTCAAAACCTTCCCTTCTAGAAAGCTTCACGACCAAGGTCACCACTTCAATCACGGCTTGGAAGAACAGTCACACCCGTGAAGGATGAAAGAGAAAAATGTTAGGCGCGATTATTTAGGTTGGTACAATGGCTAGTTTCATATTAAATGCACTCTAACAGCTATAATTAGCCATGGGAGTATAAATGCAAGTTATTTATGCTTTCAGTATAAGAGGATAGCAAATACTTTGAATTAAAATCTCATTACAAGCTATTTGTACATTTAATACTTTCATTATCAACATCTACTCTCTATGATAAGTCTTTTTGCTCATCATTTATTGAGTAATAAAGATTTGTAAGTGTTTCACTCTGTAATCATTTATTGCTCAAGTGAGTTTTGGATATTTCTGGGTTAAGAGTAGAACACTTGTAAACTTTATTTGTGTGAGCCTGTAAAAATACAAAGTAAAGGTTATTTGTGTGAGCCTGTAAAACACAAGATAAAAGGTTGTTTGTGTGAGCCTATAAAACACATGGAATTGGTTATTGTGTGAGCCATTAAAATACAAGCAATTTCTGGGTTAGGTGTGAGCCATTGTGAGAAACACCATAGTTGGGAGTGAGTTTGTAAAACTCCATTATAACACTTAGTGTGTTAGTGAAACTTCCAATTGTGATTGGGGAGAGGAGTAGGGTTTGTTAACACCTGAACCTTTATAAAAACCCTTGTGTCAAATTTCTCTATCCCTCATAAAATTAATTTTTATTTTCGCACTTTAAAATTTAATTTTTAAAACTCTAATTCAACCCCCCTTCTTGGCTTAATATCTGGGCAACAATTGGTATCAAAGTTTTGTCTAGCATCGAAGCCTAAAAAGCGCTAGTAAAGATTAAGATATGGCCAGTGAAGGATTCCAAAGTCTCAAACCTTACTTTGATGGAGCAAATTATGCCCATTGAAAGTTTCAGATGGAGACATACCTGGATCATGAAGGAATTGAAGTCTGGGATAGTGTACGAAAAGAATGGACACCACCAACCAGAAGAGGAGCTGATGGTGAAGAAGAAATCCTATCAAGAGATGATTGGACAGAGCCTCAAAGAAGAGAAAATTTCAAAAACAAGTAGGCAATGACAATCCTATCAAGCTCATTATCTATTGAAGAATGTGGAAGAATACAATACTGCCCAACAGCATACAGCATGTGGAAGACATTGGAAAATTATCATGAAGGAACTAAGCAAGTCAAATCCAAGAAGATTCAACTCTTACATCAGAATATGAGCTCTTCAAGATGAAATCCAATGAGTCAATCACTGACATGACTAATCGCCTTCTAGCCATTATAAATGGAATGAGGAAACTTGGGAAGTATCTGAGTCTCGAAGATGTAAACAACAAAATCCTGAGAAGTCTTCCTCTTAAAGACTATGACTCAAGAGTTGCTGGCATAGAAAAAGCAAATGAAGATATGAGCATCATGAATACTGATGTGCTGATTGGCAAACTTCTCACATATGAAATGGCAGTGAAAAGAGATAGAAAGTTTGAAGCAGAGCCAGAGAAAAGAAAGCCCTTAGCACTCAAAGCCTCTACTTCAAAATCTCAAGAAGAAAGTGAAGATGATGAAGAAATGAGTTATGATGAAAATGAGGACATTGTTATGCTTTCAAGAAGACTAAAAAGAATCATTGAGAAGAAAATGAGCAGAATGTCCAAGACTCAAACAAACTTCTAATGATGCACAAAGAAGTAAGGAAGAGGTAAATTATTATGAGTGTGGAAAGAAAGGACATATCAAACCAGAATGTCCAAGGCTCAAGAAGCATAAGAGCAAATACCAAAGAGACAATGGGGAGAAAGGTCACAAAGCCACATGGGATGACGAAAGCTCTTCAAGTGAAAACGATGATAATGAAAGCGAAGAGGTCAACCTATGCTTTATGGCTATTGAGGATCACATCTCGAATAAGGTAAGATTACTACACTCATACTCTTTGAACAATGATAGTAGTGATAGTGATGGTGATGATGATGAGCAAAGCCTAATAGAAGAATTAAATCTAAAATTAGAGAAATATAGAAGTAAATTCAGTACTTATAGAAATAACATCTCTAATTTAAAAAATAAAATAGATGTTTTAGAAAAGGAAAATATGAAGCTTAAATTATCTAATGAATATCTTCAAAAGTCATTAGATGAATATTCATCAAGACCTTCAACTGTTTCTTTGCTTAAAGAAAATAACACTTTGAAAAATGAAGTTGAGGAACTTAGAAATTCCATTTCTAAATTTCACAAAGGTAAAGAGAGTTTAGATACTCTCATTGTGTCTTAAAGATCACCCTTAATTAGACATGGTCTAGGATTTAAGGACACATCATCATCTTCTCACAAAACCATCTTTGTTAAGTCTAGTGAACCTCACATCTCCACACTTGTTGGAACAACACCAAGGAATAAGCATGTTAAACCTTCTATACATAAAAAGAATAATCACGCCTTTATATATAAGAAGCATGCATCTAGAAAAGCATCAATTAATCATGATTGTGCATGTCATTATTCTCAAAATAAGTTTCATAGAAATATGGTATTCAAAAATCTTGTAAGACCAATAAACAAGTTTAGACCGAAATAATGTAATTATTGTATGAAAATGGGTTACATAAATAAACATTGTTGGATAAGGAATGCTCATTGGGAACCTTCATGTGCTAACCCCCAAGGACTCAAGCTCATTTGGGTACCTAAAAATCATACTTGAACTGTGATTCTATAAGTATGCCTCAAGTCCACAATAAACAAAAATGCTTGGCTAGTAGACAGTGGATGCTCAAGGCATATGATAGGAGATAAAGAACTCTTCAAAGAAATCAAAAGTATTGATGGAGGTAAAGTTACCTTTGGAAACAATGCTAAGGGTAAGGTAATTGGCATTGGATCTATTGGTATTAATGGTACTATTTTTATTAAAGATGTCTTACTTGTTGATGGCTTGAAACATAACTTGTTAAGTGTTAGTCAATTATGTGATAAAGGAAACAAAGTAATCTTTACTTCCAATGAATGTCTTGTGATCTCTATCGATGGTCAAGAGATATTTAAAGGAAATAGAGATGTCAATACATACATAATTAACTTACATGAACTATCTAACCTTTCCTCTAAGTGTATTGTAACCACTAGTGATGAATCTTACTGTGGCATAGAAGGCTTGGTCATGCTAACATGGACTTAATACAAAGCCTCAGCATAGAAGAACTGGTAAAAGGTCTACCAAGAGTCAAATTTGAAAAAGGCAAGACATGTGAATCTTGCCAAAGAGGAAAGCAACACAAGTCATCCTTTAAAGCCACAAACATAGTAAGTACCTCAAAACTTCTTCAACTCCTGCATTTGGACTTATTTGGACATACTAAAACTGCTAGTTTAGGAGGAAAACATTATGCATTTGTCATCGTAGATGATTACTCTATATTTACTTGGGTAATTTTCTTAGCTCAAAAGAGTGATGCTTTTGAAAATTTCAAAAACTTTGCTAAAAGAGTTCAAAATTAAAAAGGGCATTGTATTTCAAAGATAAAAAGTGATCATGACAAAGAATTTGAAAATAAAAACTTTGAAAGCTTTTGTCTTGAACATGACATTTCACACAATTTCTCATCTCCTAGAACACCTTAAAAAAATGGGTAGTTGAAAGGAAAAATCGAACTTTAATTGAAATGGCTAGAACAATGCTCAATGAATATGGCTAGAACAATGCTCAATGAATATGGCTTACCAATTTACTTTTAGGCAGAAGCCACAAACACTGCATGTTATATTTAAAATTGATTTTTCAAAAGACCTCTTTTAAACAAAACCTCATTTGAGCTATGGAATGGAAGAAAACCCTTGATATCGTACTTTAGAGTATTTGGATGCATGTGCTTCATATTGAATACCAAGGACAACCTTGGAAAATTTGCTTCTAAATCTGATAAAGGTATCTTTTTAAGATACTCTACAACTAGCAAAGCATATAGAGTATTTAACAAAAGATCATTAATTGTTGAAGAATCTATGCATGTTGTCTTTAATGAATCTAGTAGACTTGATCTTGTGAAAGGTAGTGTTCTTGATAATGTTGTAGGTAACATAGAAAGACTTGATCTTGAAAATGGAAAAGAAGAAAATGATCAAGAAGATTCACATTAAAATGATTCTCTACCTCAAACTCAAGAAGAAAATGAACAAGAACTCCCAACAGAATGGAGAATGATGAAAGATCATCCAAAAGAGTAGATCATTGGTGATCTCTCAAGGGGAGTAAGTACTAGATCTCATCTCAAATATTTAGTCACTGACCTTGCTTTTATTTCTCAAATTGAGCCTAAAAATATTGATGAGGCTCTTAATGATGAAAGTTGGGTAATTATCATGCAAGAGGAACTCAACCAATTTGAGAGAAGTAAGGTATGGACCTTAGTACCTAAACCCAAGAATCATCAAATTATAGGTAGCAAATGGGTATTTAGAAATAAACTACATGAGCAAGGTTCAATAACTAGGAATAAGGCTAGATTAGTTGCAAAAGGATATAATCAGGAAGAAGATATAGATTATGATGAAACCTATGCACTTGTAGCTAGATTAGAATCCATAAAAATACTTTTAGCATATGCATGTCACATAAATTTCAAATTCTTTCAAATGGATGTGAAAAGTGCATTTCTAAATGGTTATATAGAAGAAAAAGTTTATGTAGAACAACCACCAGGCTTTGAAAGCTATGATTTGCCAAATCATATTTTTAAACTTTCAAAAGCTTTATATGGTTTGAAACAAGCCCCAAGAGCTTGGTATGAAAGACTAAGTTCTTTTCTATTAAAAAACAACTTTACAAAGGGAAATGTTGACACCACATTATTTATTAAAAAACATAAGCATGATATACTAATTGTTCAAATTTATGTTGATGACATAATATTTGGTTCTACTAATGAGTTGCTTTGTCAAGAATTTGCTAAGTGTATGACTAGGGAATTTGAAATGAGTATGATGGGAGAGCTTAAATATTTCCTTGGTCTACAAATAAAGCAAAGCAATGAGGGCATATTCATCAACCAATTCAAATATGCGAAAGATTTAATTAAAAAATTTGGTATGGAAGGATGCAAGAATGCCAAGACTCCTATGAGCACATCAACAAAATTGGATAAGGATGAAAAGGGTAAGAGCATTAATGAAAAGCTCTATAGAGGTATGATCGGATCACTTTTATATCTTACTGCTTCTAGACCTGATATAATGTATAGCATTGCTTGTGTGCACGATTTCAATCATGTCCTAAAGAATCACATTTAAATGCAGTGAAAAGAATTCTTAGATATTTACATGGTTCATTACATCTACGTTTATGGTATCTTAGAAATTCATCCTTCTATATTATAGGATACTCAGATGCAGATTATGCTGGTAGTCTTTTAGATAGAAAAAAACTTCAGGTACTTGTCACTTTATTGGAGAGTGCTTAGTTTCTTGGTTTAGCAAGAAACAAGTTTCAATTGCTCTTTCAACTGCTGAAGCAGAATATGTAGTAGCTGGATGTTGTTGTACTCAAATTCTTTGGATGAAACAACAACTTAAGGACTATGGTCATGATATGAACCATATACCTATTAAATGTGATAATACAAGTGCTATAAATCTTTCAAAGAATTCCATTCAACATTCTATAAGTAAGCATATTGACATTAGACACCACTTTATTAGAGATCATGTTCAATATGGAGATGTTGCATTTGAATTTATTAGCACATAAAATCAATGGGCAGATATTTTTACTAAGTCTCTAAATAAGGAAAGATTTAATTTCATTAGAACAAAACTTGGTATGATTGATGGATTAACCTTGTGATTACTAAATTATGAAATCTTAAGTGATAATCTTAATTTTGTATCATATCTCTAGATAAAGGTAGTAAATTTGATGAAAAGTTTATGTTATAAGAAATAGAATCTTCATAAAAATGATTTAGTCTTGTTTTAGGACTTAATTTTATTTGATGGAAATTTTTGGAAAGTCATGCCCGTGACTTAAATAGCCAAAAGAGGCAGTGTCGTTCACGACTTGTTTCACGACATCGTTCACTGCTTCAAGTAGTGAAGCTTATGTTCACGACTTCATTCACTCCCGTGAAAAGCCCTGTTCACGTCCATGATGCATTTTCACGCCCATGAACATATTCACCCTAAGACTCACAGAGACGTTCATGCTTTGCTTCACAAGCATAAGTAATGAAATTCAACCTTTCACGCCTGTGACTATTTGTTCACCCCTATGATAGTTCATCACTCACGACCCTGACATTCAAAGGTCACGATTGTGATCATGTTCACGCCTTTATTCATGGGTAGAGCACCCCTTCAGCAAACCGTGAACACGACCATTCACGCCCGTGAATGCATCGGGTATATAAGAGAACAACCGGTTATTTTTCACATTTCAACCTTTTAACTTCTAGAAACCGCTCTCATTTACACACATTCAATGAGATATTGAAGATTCCGGCCCCCAAGTCACAATCTTTTCCTTTAAATACCATCAAAAGTCCATTTCTCCATCAAAAATCATACTTCTCTAGGGTTTCCTCAAAATTTTCTGTCAAAATGTTTTTTTCCAAACTCCACAAACTTCATTTCTTCAATCCAAATGGAAACTGCCTCATCAAAAGGAAAAAGAAAGAAGTCTCATGCTCTCAAGAGGTACGCAGATTACCTCATGAACAGACTTTCGGAGCATTGCCATCCCCGGTACTCCACTTTGAAGCAAAGGCCTCTCCTTTCATCGAGGTCCTTTGAATGGAAAACCGTCCAAACTCTCGGGCTAGAAATGACAATGACAGAGCAACTCCAGGCCTGTCACTTGAAAGAATTCATGGACATTCATCAGCCCACATTGCGGGAGCCAACACTGGAATTTCTGAGCACTTTGCAAGTGTCTCCTACTATAGTGGTGAAATTCCAACTCTACAACAATCCAAACACCCTCAATGCCACTGAATTTGGGGACTTATTCAACTTACCATCGGATGGCATCCTCAATGACAGCGAAGTGGAATTCTTCGCAACTCGAGCTTGGACCCACTTTGGCACAGATTACAACTGGGATGTCAAAAAGACAAAGAGCACTTATCTCCGATCCCTAGTGCACAAATATTTGCATAGGTTTCTAACCTATAGCATATTCGCTCGGGGAGACAGTAATGGGACCATTCGGAAATCGGAGCTCTTCCTTTTCGAGATGGCTAGACGAGGACTCACGGTGGCGCTTTCTAGATGGTTTGCAAACCATCTTCTATCCATTGCCACCAAACCCACAGAAGATATACTCACTGGTGGTTATGTCACCCATATAGCCTTGAAGCTTGGCTATTTCAAGATGGATGAGCATCACTTCAATCTCATCCCAGGGCATCCTCGAGATCGATTGGATGTCGAGTCCTTTATCAAGATGGGAGCAGCTATCAGAATTGTTCATGAGAACAATATTTACTATCGCTTCATAGACACTGATGGGGAGATAATCTGGGAAAACAATGATACAGAGGACTTTAAAGCCGGCCTCCAAGGGATCCAACAGAAGAAAAGGGCTCGGGTTGAGGAAGCACTTCCAGCGGCTGGGCAGGACATCAGACAATCCTCGGCTTCCACACTGAATTTGGCACAACAAGTGGTTGACCTCTTGGCACCACGTTTTGAGCAGCTGCAGGCTTCGATGGACGAGAGGTTGGAGAACCTCAAAGACTTCATGAAGTCGCGGATGGACAGCCTTGAGGCAGAGGTTGCTAGACTTCGAGATAGGATGTCCAGCTAGGTGTTAGGCTAGATGGTAGCCTAAATTTGCATCTTTGCTTGTTGATTTACTTGTTTTCTTTTGTTTGTTTTTTAGAAAATTTTAAATTTCCTTTCTGAACTTTAATTATCTTTGATTGTATTTCACTTTATTTAATATAATTGCTTTGTTTTTCTTTAATGGTTTAATCTTTATATTTTTTTTGTTGATGACAAAAGGGGGAGAACCTAGCAATATATTAAAATAAATAAATTTTGAATCAAAATTCATAACCTACAAATACATTGACATTGAGTTAAGTAGGGAGAAGAAAAACTTAAAATTTGATTCAAAATTAATATGCAAGTATGAAATTGAGCTTTATACATTAGATATATCTTAAGTATACTTTGCATATACCTTAATGCAAGTTACATAAATGAATATGCCATGATATACTGTAACACCACATCTTATACATTTGAGTTCAACCTATCGCTATATCAAATAATCACATACTGCATGTTGGAAAGAGAAAATACCCTGATAACAGTGGTAGTAATTTTTTTTTCATATCATATCCTGTAAAATCAACTAATGCCTTTACAAGTTTTATATCTTGTAATTCTACTCAATGACTTTGCAAGCCTCATATCTTGTAATATCACTAAATGACTTTTCAAGTCAACATTAAAAACCACAATACGATATATCACATATATTAAAACATAAACTTTCCATCTGAAGGATTACGGGTTGTTTCCATTTATATATTTCAAAACTAATCTAGAGTGATAATACATATTCAAGCATATAAGTCCAAAATACAGATTACATGTTTTCATGCTTGTGTGGAATGCAAGGAGAGAGAGAGTGATGAGGCTCGGCCAGTGACCTGTGCTCCATGTCTTCTATACACTACTTAAAATGAGCTATCACTTTTTTTTACCTGAAAAATGATGCAAATTGATGAGTTGCGACTCAGTGAGAATAATCATCCAATGAGCTCTAAAGTACCAAACAACTCATTTTAATAAATCACAAATCCAATATACACCATATATTCCATTCCATTCATCAGTATCATATATGTATCAATAAAGTTGAAACATATAATCATTACTCTTTATGTATGCAAATGCTTTGCTTATTTCATTTTGTTGTGACTAAGTTAAACAGACATTGCCTCGGGTTTCCAAGTGAACATTTGCCATGTGAACATTTGCATTTGCTAACTAGCTTGATCATTTGTTTCATTTGCACATTTGTTGGGTCATAGACCTCTTCTTTTGCTTTACAATATCGATTAACTAGTCACAACACCTTTTTAGTCCATATGCATATGCATTTGTACTTAATCATTCATCAACTGTTGCATCTTATCACATATAATATACATATATCATATATATACCTCATATGTCACACATATACTATACATATACCATGTATATATATCACATATGTCAAACATATACTTCAAATATACCACAAGAATACCATTTATATGTACCACAATGTTACAAATTATCCATCATTATATTATCAAGGACCAATCATGACAATCATATGAATCACATAGCAAGCAACATTCATTTGCACTAAAGAATTCAATCGATAATTAGACTCACTGTTCTCCTTTGATTCCGACCACTAACTTATTGTCTGTCCGCTCCTTGTGGGTCTCCAATATGTTGCGAGCCTAATGTGAAAATATAATCAATTAACTTATGATTAGGGATACTTAATGTGGCTTAAACAAATTAATATGCATTGTTCATGTCAATAGTTAAGATTTTTCCTATGAGACAGTGTGACCTTATGGGACTGTTTAGCCCATAACCTTTGATATACTTGACCAATTAATCTGATTCTTATTCCTAATTAAAAATAACATATAAGTATATAACATATTAAAATTGCAGACCAATTGGATCATTTTACAATATTTGGTGGAATTTCTAATAGTGTTCTGTTTTCTGCCTTGTTTTCTGCCTTTAGGCAATTTCAGGGTACTCATTTGGGTTCATCATAACTTATAATCTATAAGTCCTATTTTAATGAACTTTACAGACACTTATATGGATTCATATGGAACATGATTCATGTTTACAACTTTTATCAATTATGTCTCTAAAGTCTTCGAATTATAACAAACATTTTACTGGTCTAGAATAGAATTGGCTTCCGGACCAGTATGGCTTCCAAAGGCCATAACTTAGTCTATACATAACCAATGAAGCTAAACTTAGTACCCAAATTTATCTACGACATATACCTATAATGTTTTTGTTTTTATAATATACATAATCTAGCTCTAACAAGCTCAAATTAGCCAAACAAGTTACTATATCTGCCCAGGGCATTCAGTAGGCAGTTCAAACTATGGAACAGTCATGGTTCCATTCACCATAACTCAACTTTTACAAGACCTATGAACCTAAAATTGCGTATACAGATACCAAACACATAGATATACAACTTTTATGTTTTGAGATATGTTTAATAATGGCTTTAATATATTCGAAATCAAAGCACACAGTAGCTAACTTGGTTAGGGTTCACACCCTGACAAGTTTTCGTACGAAAAGGATATCTCATTCTATACACCACATATTGAAACCTATTTACCTATCCATAAATATAAGACATCAAGGAACAACCTTTGTGTTTTAATCTTTTCCAGAATCAATTTCTATGGATATGCAAATTGGGGTGCAATTGAGTACCTAATATTGAACCTAAGCAACTCAAATCAACCCTATAACAATAAGAATTGATTACTTACCAAGAACAAACTTGCAAGGGATCAATTCGCCTCAAAAATCAAGTGAAACAAGGATGAAATGAAGTCTGAAATGGAGAAAATTGAAGAAGAAGACGGGCTGGAGAAGAAGGTAGAAATGGGGAAGGAAGATAAAGCCAACCTTTTTATTTTTTTTGGCTTTTTATCATTTTCTCTTCTCTTTTCTCTTTTCATTTCTCTTCTCATTTCTCTTTTCATTTCTCTTCTCATTTCTCATTTCTCTTCTCTTATATTTCTCTTTTGTGTCATTTTCATTTTATTTTGTCTATATTATTATTATTATTATTTACATATATTTATAATTCCACTAATTCACACAATAATACAGCTTAATCATTTGGCCCGATTGAACTAAATTAACAATGTAAAATGTTTACTAATCTTATTCTAATAATTTTGCTTACATTAATTTGGTCACCTTATTCAATTTATTTCTAATGTTTTGTTATCATCATTTAGGTTATAATTACACAAGTGTAACTCGATACAAGTGCCAAATACTAGGACACGTAGCTAGTGCGTGTCATAAACTTGTTCCTATGAAAATACGTATGAAATGCACGTGTTCAATTGAATTGTATGCAAGATGCTTATGTTCAATGAAATGCATGTGGGGAAGGTCAAGGATGTTATAATTCTCCCCTCATTTTAAAAATTTCGTCCTCGAAATTAATACCTGAAAACAGGTGTGGATATTGCTTTTTCATATTTGTTTTTGTTTCCCATGTTGCCTCTTCTTGTAAATGGTTATGCCATAATACCTTAACCAAAGGTATTTCTCGATTTCTCAGCTGTTTAGTCTTGTATCCAATGATTTGCACTGGTTCGTTAACATAACTCATGTCTTCTGCAATCTCAATGGCTTGATCTTTAAGTACATGTGTAGGATCTGACCTGTATCTTCTAAGCATGCTCAAATGAAACACATTATGAATCTGAGCTATCTCTGGTAGTAACATCAATCTGTATGCCAGTGGACCAACCTTCTCAAGAATTTCATAAGGCCCTATATACCTTGGGCTCAATTTACCCTTCTTGCCAAATCGGATTATCCCTTTCCATGGAGATACACGAAGAAATACATTTTCTCCCAACTCGTATTCCATTTCCCTTCTATGTTGATCAGCATAACTTTTCTATCTGTCTTGTGCTGCCTTTAGCTTATTCTTGACAATTTTGATTTTATCCACTGTATCTTGTACTATCTCTGGCCCTTCTAATGTACGTACACCTTCTTCATCCCAAATGATGGGGCTTCGATACTTTTTTTCATACAATGCCTCATATGGTGTCATCTGGATACTTCTATGATACTGGTTATTGTAAGCAAATTCAATCAATGCTATATATTCATCCCAAGCACCTCTGAATTCCATAGAACATGCCCTAAGCATTTATTCCAATGTCTGTATAGTCCTTTCTGATTGTCCATCAGTTTGTGGGTGGAATGCAGTGCTAAAATTCAATTTTGTTCCCAATACATCTTGTAAACTCACCCAAAATCGTGAAGTAAACTGTGGATCTCTCTCAGACACAATGGACACTGGAATGCCATGCAATCTGACTATCTCATTCACATATAATTTTTCCAAACTCTCAAGTGTACACCCCCATCTGATAGGTAAAAAGTGTGCTGACTTAGTTAATCTATCAACAATTACCCATACTGCATCATTTTTCCGTGGCGTTCTTGGCAATCCATAAACGAAATCCATCGTTATTCTTTCCCATTTCCATTCTGGTATTGGCAATGGATGAAGTTTTCCAATTGGTGCCTGATGTTCAATTTTAATCTGCTGACATGTCAAGCATTTAGAAACATATTCTGCTATGTCTTTCTTCATTCTTGGCCACTAGTAATGAGACCTTAAATTGTGATACATCTTTGTCATCCCTGGGTGCATTGCATACGGTGCATTGTGTGCCTCTTCCATTATTTCCTGACGCAAGTTCTCAGTGTCTGGAACACATATGTGTGACTTTAACATCAGTGTATCATTCTGCAAATGAAACTCTGTACTCTTTCCCTGCCTTATCATATCAACTTTCTCACATAATTGAGGATCCTCCTTTAGTATAGGTCTGACTTGAAGAGTAGCAATCAATGATCCTTCATCATGTATATTTAATTCAACATTCATAGATCATAATTGAATCAAATATGGAAAAGATGATACTTGTAAGTGAGCTACACTACTACTAGCCTTCCTACTCAATGCATCTACAACCACATTGGCTTTCCCTGGATGGTATTCAATTGTACAATCATAACCTTTCAATAGCTCTAACCACCGTCTCTGCCTTATGTTTAATTCTTTCTGTGTCAACAAATAACCCAAGCTTTTATGGTCTGTGAAGATCTGGAATGTCTCACCATATAGATAATGCCTCCAAATCTTCAATGCAAATACAACTGCAGCCAATTCTAAATCATGCACTAGATATGAGATCTCATGTGGTCTCAGTTGTCTGGATGCATAAGCTATTCCTTTACCATGTTGCATCAACACACATCCCAAGCTTTGGTGAGAAGCATCACTATATACGGTAAACCCACTTGTACCTGTAGGGATGGTTAACACTGGTGCTGAGGTTAGCTTGTGTTTTAGTTCATCGAAACTCCTTTGACATTCAGGAGTCCACTTGAAAGGCACATTCTTTCTTAACAATTTAGTCAAAGGGCTAAGAATTAAGGAGAATCCATCAACAAATCTGCGATAGTATCTGGCTAAACCCAGCAAACTACGCATTTCTGAAATATTTTTAGGAGCTTCCCAATTTACCATAGCCTCAATTTTCTTTGGGTCAACCTCTATGCCCTTACACGACACCACATGTCCAAGAAACACCAAATGATCTAACCAAAATTCACATTTACTCAATTTGGCATATAATTGTTTCTCCCTTAAAGTTTGCAGCACAACTTTTAAATGTTGTTCATGTTCTCCCTTGTTCTTTGAGTACACCAATATGTCATCAATAAATACTATCACAAACCTATCCAGATATGGTTGAAACACCTTATTCATTAATGCCATAAATGCAGCTGGAGCATTAGTCAATCCAAATGGCATTACTAAGAATTCATAATGTCCATACCTGGTTCAAAAGACAGTCTTTGGAACATCCGCTTCTACTACCTTCAGCTGGTAATAGCCTGATTTCAAATCAATCTTGGAGAATATTTGGGCTCCTTGCAACTGATCAAACAAATCATCTATTCTAGGCAATAGATATTTGTTTTTCACCGTCATTTTGTTCAGTTGCCTATAATCGATGCACAATCTCATTGTTCCATCTTTCTTTTTAACAAATAACACTGGAGCTCCCCATGGTGATACACTTGGTCTAATATACCCTTTGTCAAGTAACTCCTGCAATTGGGCCTTCAGTTCTTTCAACTCAACTGGGGCCATTCTGTAGGGTGACCTTGATATTGGTGTTATTCCTAGTACTAGTTCAATAGTGAATTCTATCTCTCTATCTGGTGGTAAACCAGGTAGATCATCTGGGTATACATCAGCAAATTTCGTTACCACTGGTATATTTTCAAGCAAGCTATCAGTGGTTCTAGTATCGGTCACATATGCCAAATATGCTTCACATCCTCCTTTGATCATTTAAAATGCCTTTACAGCTGAGACTAGACATGTAGGCACAAGTTTTCTTTCACCTAGAAATACTACCCTTGGCTGGTTTGGTGGTTCCAAAATTACTTCCTTAGTAAAGCAATTCATTATTGCATGATGTCTAGTTAACCAGTCCATTTCCAGTATCACATCAAATTCATATATTGGCAATAAAATCATATAAGCTATTGACTCAACTCTATCAATGTATATCAGACAATCACGACATACATTATTCACAACTACCACTGTTCCCAATGGAGTACTCACATTTATGTCAATTCCCAAAGGCTCATGCGTTTGATGCAGTTTATATGCCATATGCAATGATATAAATGAATGAGTGGAGCCTGGGTCAATCAATGCATATGCTAACATATCATAAATATAAATATTACCGGTAACTACTTCGGGAGCATCCACCGCCTCTTGTCTAGTCATAGCAAACACCCTGACCTGAGTAGGGGGTCTAGAACTCTGACCTTCAGATCTGGTCACTCCTCTGCCCATTGTACTAGTCCTGCTCCTGCCTCTTTCTCTGCCCTATGTCCCACTAGTAGGGTAGACTCTCGATGCCTCAACTGTAGTCTCAGATACTCCTCTACCTCTACTGGTCTCTGCTAGTTTGGCTCTATTTGGACAGTCTCTATACATGTGCTCCATCGATCCACAGAAAATAACATTCTCCTGTGAGCCTTCTACATTCGCCCGTATGCTGTCTACCACAATGAATACATATGGGCCTCTGCTCAACATATTGGCTCTGCCCTCTGCCTGGGTAAGAGAAAGTCATGCCTCGACCTCTAGAACTGGAGTACCCACTTCTGTTACCAGACTGTGCAGGCATATATCTACCTCTTTTTCCTGACCTTCTGCTAGACTTACCAAAGAACTCACGTGCTGCCCTTTTAATTTATTGCTCCCCAGCATCTTTCATTAACCGTTCATCTCTGATTGCAGCAGCTCTGAGTCTGGCATAATTATCAAGATCAGTAGTCATGATTCTGTTTCTGATCTCATATTTGAGGCTCTCCTCAAACTTCCTGCATTTGTCTCTTTCAGTAGAGACCATGAAGGTGGCATAATGAAAAAGTTTATTAAACTGTACTTCATACTTCGCAACATACATATTCCCCTGTTTTAGATTCAGGAATTCCTTCATCTTTATATGCTTTAGGCATGTAATTATTCTGAAATTCCAAAAGGAAATCATTTCATGTCAACACCGGTGGTTGTGCATCACTGTCGGGGACTGTCTCCTACCATTCATAAGCATTTCCTTGCAGTAAGGATACTGCATAATCAAATTTCTCATCTGAGGTACATCTCATCATATTCAGTACCCTCTGTGTCCTTTTCAGCCATGTCTCAGCTTCTGCTGGGTCTGTTGTGCCATTGAAATCAGTTGTACCATGTTTCCTCAGCTTGTCATAATGTCTTTCCTTGTACATTTCAGGACCATAAACTTCCTGTTCTAGGTTTTCATGGGGTACTTCTGCATGAGATGACAGTGATGCATCAGCTGGAGCTCTAGCTCCTAGTGCTGGCTGATCTCTATGTAAATGAGGTGATGCCTCATGAGAATGCATTTCAGCCGGCCCATCTCTCATTGGTGAATCATGTCTTATGATGACTCTAAAATAAATAAAATTATGTCACTACATAATGTTCAACACATATTATGCACATGTTATCATGCTCTTATGCATATGCATGTTCCCATGGAACCTAACCAGGCTCTGATACCAAAAATGTAACACCACATCTTATACATTTGAGTTCAACCTATCCCTATATCAAATAATCACTTACTGCATGTTGGAAAGAGAAACTACCCTGATAACAGTGATAGTAAATTTTGTTTTCATATCATATCCTGTAAAATCAACTAATGCATTTACAAATCTTATATCATGTAATTCTATTCAATGACTTTGCAAGTCTCATATCCTGTAATATCAC
The DNA here is from genome assembly GCA_023653625.1 of Triadica sebifera. Taxonomy (NCBI): domain Eukaryota; kingdom Viridiplantae; phylum Streptophyta; class Magnoliopsida; order Malpighiales; family Euphorbiaceae; genus Triadica; species Triadica sebifera. Next base: position 13,763,494 of record CM042909.1, read on the forward strand.
TAAATGACTTTTCAAGTCAACATTAAAAACCACAATACGATATATCACATATATTAAAATATAAATTTTTCATCCGAAGGATTACGGGTTGTTTCCATTTGTACATTTCAAAACTAATCTAGAGTGATAATACATATTCAAGCATATAAGTCCAAAATACATATGACATGTTTTCATGCTTCTGTGGAATGTAAGGAGAGAGAGAGAGTGATGAGGCTCGGCCAGTGACCTGTGCTCCATGTCTTCTATACACTACTCAAAATGAGCTATCACTTTTCTTTACCGGAAAAATGATGCAAATTGATGAGTTGTCGCTCAATGAGAATAATCATCCAATGAGCTCTAAAGTACCAAACAATTCATAGTAATAAATCACAAATCCAATATACACCATATATTCAATTCCATTCATCAGTATCATATATGTATCAATAAAGTTGAAACATATAATCATTACTCTTTATGTATGCAAATGCTTTGCTTATTTCATTTTGTTGTGACTAAGTTAAATAGACATTGCCCCGGGTTTCCATGTGAACATTTGCCATGTGAACATTTGCATTTGCTAGCTAGCTTGATTATTTGTTTCATTTGCACATTTGTTAGGCCATAAGCCTCTTCTTTTGCTTTACAATATTGATTAACTAGTCACAACGCCTTTTTAGTCCATATGCATATGCCTTTGTACTTAATAATTCATCAACTGTTGCATCTTATCACATATAATATACATATACCACATATATACCTCATATGTCACACATATACCTTACATATACTATACATATACCATGTATATATATCACATATGTCAAACATATACTTCAAATATACCACAAGTATACCATTTATATGTACCACAATGTCACAAATTATCCATCATTACATTATCAAGGACCAATCATGATAATCATATGAATCACATAGCAAGCAACATTCATTTGCACTAAATAATTCAATTGATAATTAGACTCACTGTTCTCCTTTGATTTCGACTACTAACTTATTGTTTATCTGCTCCTTGTGAGTCTCCAATATGTTGCGAGCCTAATGTGAAAATATAATCAATTAACTTATGATTAGGGAGACTTAATGTGGCTTAAACAAATTAATATGCATTGTTCATGTCAATAGTTAAGATTTTTCCTATGATCAATGTGACCTTATGGGACTGTTTAGCCCATAACATTTGATATATATGACCAATTAATCCAATTCTTGTTGCTAATTAAAAATAACATATAATTATATAACATATTAAAATTTCAGACCAATTGGATCATTTTACAATATTTGGTGGAATTTCGAATAGTGTTCTATTTTCTACTGATTGGATCTATAACTGTTATGTTTTGAGATACTTCCAATAATGGTTTTAACATATTCAAAATCAAAGCACACAGTAGCTAACTTGGTTAGGGTTCACACCTTGACAAGTTTTAGTACGAAGAGGATATCTCATTCTATACACCACATATTACAAACCTATTTACCTATCCCTAAATATAAGACATCAAGGAACAACTTTTATGTTTTAATCTTTTCCAGAATCAATTTTTATGGATATGAAAATCGGGGTGCAATTCAGTGCCTAATATTGAACCTAAGCAACTCAAATCAACCCTATAGCAATAAGAATTGATTACTTACCAAGAACAAACTTGCAAGGGATCAATTTGCCTCAAAAATCAAGTGAAGCAAGGATGAAATGAATTCTGAAATGGAGGAAATTGAAGAAGAAAACAGGCTGGATAAGAAGGCAGAAATGAGGAAGGAAGATAAAGCCAACCTTTTTGTTTTTTTTTGGCTTTTTATCAGTTTCTCTTCATCTCTTCTCTTCTCTTTTCTCTTTTCATTTCTCTTCTCTCTTCTCTTATATTTCTCTTTTGTGTCATTTTCATTTTATTTTTTCTATATTATTATTATTATTATTTACATATATTTATAATTCCACTAATTCACACAATAATACAGCTTAATCATTTAGCCCGATTGAACTAAATTAACAATGTAAAATGTTTACTAATCTTATTCTAATCATTTTGCTTACATTAATTTGGTCACCTTATTCAATTTATTTCTAATGCTTTGTTATCCTCATTTAGGTTATAATTACACAAGTGTGACTCGATACAAGTGCCAAATACTAGAACACGTAGCTAGTGCGTGTCATAAACTTGTTCCTAGGAAAATACGTATGAAATGCACGTGTTCAATTGAATTGTATGCAAGATGCTTATGTTCAATGAAATGCATGTGGGGAAGGTCAAGGATGTTACATATACTCTAAATATACCTTACATATACTTCATGCCTTAAAAAGAATTTTGGTATATATTGGATATACTTTGTATATAACTTGCATATACTTAAAAATTAGAAAGTTTATTTCAGTGCTACATCATTCTTTACAATTCTTACATCTTATCAATTTTTATCCTAAGTATCTTTTGAGGGGGAGACTTCTCAAAAGCACATATTGCTAGATTATTTCTCACCATCAAAAAGGAGGAGATTGTTTAACCTTGAGGGGTATTTTCATCATTTTGATGATAACAAATAAAATAGCAATATTGTATTTAACATACTTGTTTTCTAAGTTCATTAAATAGCGTATGGAATAAAAAAGCAAGAATGGAGAATGGAAGAATAATCCTTAAAAGACAAAATTAAGGAAGTAGCATGTTCACGCCCGTGACCCTATGTGTCACACTCGTGAAAGAGCTAACCGTCACCAAAACCAACATTTAAAGTTCATAGCCATGAAGGAAGACACAAGCCGTGAAATATAGATTAAAGTCACGCATGTGAATTAAATATCATGCCCGTGAATCTTCATGACAATTTCATCCAGAGAGCTTCACGACCAAAGTCACCACTTGGATCACGGCTGGGAAGTTTGTCACGCCCGTGAAGATGTATGTCATGCCCGTGACCCAATGTTTCAAAACCTTCCAGAAAGCTTCACGACCAAGGTCACCACTTCAATCACGGCTTGGAAGAACAGTCACGCCCATGACAAACATAGTCACACCCGTAAAGGATGAAAGAGAAAAATGTCAGACACGATGATTTGGGTTGGTACAATGGCTAGTTTCATATTAAATACACTCTAACGGCTATAATTAGCCATGGGAGTATAAATGCAAGTCATTTATGCATTCAGTATAAGAGGATAGCAAATACTTTGAATTAAAATCTCATTACAAGCTATTTGTACATTTAATACTTTCATGATCAACATCTATTCTCTGTGATAAATCTTTTTTCTCATCATTTATTGAGCAATAAAGATTTATAAGTGTTTTACTCTATAATCATTTATTACTCAAGTGAGTTTTGGGTATTTCTAGGTTAAGAGTAGAACACTTGTAAAGTTTATTTGTGTGAGCCTGTAAAAACACAAAGTAAAGGTTGTTTGTATGAGCCTGTAAAAACATGATAAAAGGTTATTTGTGTGAGCCTGTAAAATACAAGGAATTGGTTATTGTGTGAGCCATTAAAACACAAGAGATTTCTTGGTTAGGTGTGAGCCATTGTGAGAAACACCATAGTTGGGAGTGAGCTTGTAAAACTCCATTATAACACTTAGTGTGTTAGTGAAACTCCCAATAGCGATTGGGAAGAGGAGTAGGGTTTGTTAACACCTGAACCTCTATAAAAACCCTTGTGTCAAATTTCTCTATCCCTCAAATTAATTTTTATTTTCGCACTTTAAAATTTAATTTTTAAAACTCCAATTCAACCCCCCTTCTTGGCTTAATATCTAGGCAACAATATATAATGAACATATAAAAATATAATAACTAAAATGGAAGAAATTTTAATTCAATCGAATTTTAAGGTAATATGCAGGTGACATTCTCCTATATAGTTGAGATTATTCCTAATTATATGAGAGGGTGTTACAAAAAGTCATTGTCATTATATTGGTGTTCATACATATATGAATTGATATAGATCTTAAATTGTTTAATGAAGTCCTTGGTATGTAACACAACATGAAGGAAATCATGATGAGATCATGATGGTGAGATTCCTATCATGTGCAATTGTGTTTATACCTAAATAATCCCTAGTCATAGGATTAACAAGTTAGGATATTGTTAATCCAGATAGACTAGAACATGTTATACTCCTTGACTAAGTCAAGCAGTTTCCTATAACCTAATAACATAAGATATTTAGAGTTAACATGTGGATGCTTAATAGAGTAGTCAAGTACATTGGATAATGAGGCAATCACATGGGTATCTATTTAATGTCAATGATAGTCTCATCATAGTAATGGTGCAAGTATCCTTAGACTTAAGATACTCAAAGTTATCTTGGATATTGAATCCTATACTTTAACTTCATTCCTTGTTGACTCTCAGATATTGCTTATAGGGTGGTGATTGGGTATAACATGAGATATTCGAAGGTAGTTGAGTAGTCAATAAAGAATTCACCACTCCTAATAGAAGGAAAGTATACCTATGGCCTCTTATAGAGATCATTACTCAGAAATCCTTAGTCGAGGTGGACATGTCTTGAAGAAGGTCTCCAAGGACATATCTAATCAAGGACAAGAACTAATATCACTTGGACTAGATGTAATATAGTCAGTCGAGTGGGAGTTGACACACAGACCATGCTCTAAACCAAATGAAGAATAGTTTGGTGAAATGATGAATTACACGATAATTATCCATGGAAAGGTTTACAGTCATATCACTAACTTTCTGGTAAATTGGGAGTCATTATGTGTTGCTAAATACCGCTCATGATCTACTCGAAATTATGTGATGATTTGAGCTGCCAACATAACCAGTAACCTAATGGATCACACACATAGAAGGAATGAAGAAAATGTGAAATGGCTCTTGAATTGCATCCAAGACATGAGAGAGAAATGATTTGGCCAAGTACCATGTGTTATGCCCATGACAAAGGGGAGTCACGGCCATGACACTACTATTCACGACCATGAAAGCCCCGATATCAACTTTTGTGATTTAGGTTTTTCTATTTCGAATGGAACTCATATGCATGGGTTACGTATGTCCAAACTTAATATGAATAGAGGAAATATAAATAACCCCTTTAAGGGCCAAATTCGTAGCTACAACCTAGAGAAATAAAAGTTATTCTCTCTTCTTCTTCTCTTTTAAGTTGAAACATCATAGTTAGCACTTTGATGCTTTGACTCCCCATCTCTCTTTTGAGGTTGTTTCTTCTGTTCCTTCATGTGGATTACCATTAGAGACAATCTAGTCTTGGATTTTTGTGATTTACAACAACCTAACTTGAAGGAAAGGCTCACAAACTTGGAAGATTGAAAAGAAACAAACAAGGTAATCAACTTCTTTCATATTGATGGTATGATCCAATTTTAATGTTCATAGGGCATTCTATGGGTTTTGGGTTCAATTAAATTTGTATGTTTTCACTACCATATGTATGAGATGCATGTTCAAAATCTAACAGTGGTATTAGAGGCACCCTATGTAAATTAGTTTTGGATTTAATTGAAGTATCAATAAGATTGATTGAAGAAAAAAAAAACTTGGATTCCCTCATTTCATTAAAAACGAATTTGATTATATTTGACCTCAAATTTTAATTTTAATTCAATGAAATGTTAATATAATGATATTAGATATTTTTTATGATAATTAAAAGGTTTGAGTTTGATTTAAACATAAAATTTGAATTTATGCATATTTTTTGAATTTCTAGGGTTTGTGAAACCTAGTATTGCCAATAGAGTTGTTTATAGGGCTGTTCGAATTTGGTTTGCAATTTGATTAATCAAATATATTTATGATATAATTAGAATGTGTTTTAACTTCTAGACAACACCTATAATGATGCAAAAATAATTTTTGATAATGGAACAAGCAAAACAAGTAACTAGGTTAAAAACCTTACCATGTGATGTTTAATTTAATAGAATGTAACTTGATGACCAGAACCTTAATCAATATTTATGAGATATTCATGATATTATTTTTATGTCAATTTCATTCTAAAGTCAAATTAAATTAGTGGTTAAGTTCCTAAAGAATCCTAATTCATGTATGATTCAATTTAGACAATTTTTGACTAATTAGTTTACTAGTTGAATGAATAATGATTTAGATTGTCTAATATTTAATTAGTATAAACTGATTATAAGTTGTCTATAATAATGAAAATGAATTTTGGAAATTTTAGAAATTTTTAAATGGAATTTGATTTGAATTTGAAAAGGGTTTTCAAAGTCCTAGTTTGACTATAATTCTAGTATGCAATTGTAACTAAGATTGTTTAATCCTATTTGGCATCAAACTAATAACTAATTAAGGTAATTTAATTATAAATTAATTACTGGTCATATTTAATTTAATGTTTAATGTGATTTAATTATTGAATTCGGATTTAATATTGCATGCATTAAATTGGTAATAATCTAATTGGCAAAGTAGACAAATTTAGGGAACTTTTTGATATGATCAAATATATTCCTAAAATGCATGGTTTTCTTTTTAGAAAGTAAATGTTTCTAAATGTTCATATGATTATTTAATGATATTAAATAATGATTTATGATGAATTTTATTAAAGGTCAAACAATCAAAATAATGTTTAAAGAGTTGAAAACAAAGGGAACTCAAATTGTTACATTATAGATTACTTTTATTTATGCATTAGAGAATGCATGCTAAGAGTGTATGGAATGACATGATGGTATGATTATGGACTTGACCAATGAGATTGATCAAGCAAGAAAATTTTGTTTTGGTAAATTGGGCTTGCGAGTCCCTGTCATCTCTATTCTCTCTATTGTATTTGTCTTCTCATTTTACTTCCCTCAAATATAACTTGAGATTTTCTTATGAAAACTTTAAGTAATTCGATTACATAGGATTATAATAGAATTAAAGTGCAAATGAACAAGAAGCCAAGGAGATGGTGCCAAAAGCAAAGGAGCATTATAATTGAAAATTGTTTTCTATTTTAGTGTTGTAATTTCATGCATCTACCTAGGTGAGACCTAGTCGATCCTTTTATGGCTTGAAGCATTGATGTTAGATTATGTCCATAATTATAACCATATAATTAGTGTAATTATCTTATATATCTATATGTGATGAATGGATATATTATGCATGCCAAATTGTTAAGATGAGACCTAAAATTAAAGAAACCCCCCATTAATAATATTAAGGCTAATGCATTTCATTAATATGGCAAGAACTAGAGTTCTTTTAGAGTTTAGCTTGTTGGCACACCCAAGCCTGCTCTACATGAATATGTTCAAACTATTGGAATATGATTTCATGATTAATGGATTAGCTTTATTTAGTTACATTGACTTGTTGGGCACACCCAAGGTCAATGTGAATTAGAGGCAATATTGGATAAGTGTACATGAGATGTGCACATATCAAGAGTTGATAGCCCAATGATTTAGTAGTTGCATGATATAATGCAATCGGTATGAGCCTAAGGTGATTCTTAGTGATGTTGGATACTGACCCACTATATAACACCCCTTACCCCACTTTAGTTCAGCAAGGTAAGTGAGTATTACCCAAATAACTGTTTTATAAGCTTAGCTAAATGAAGTATAATTCTTTTTCTTTTTTTTTTGCAAAAATATTACAAACACTTAAATAAATTTATTACCAATACCGATATTTAAAATTTTATTTATTTATAAAATATATTATTTTACATTCAAACTATATCCATTACATTAAAGTTATACATTCTCAATACATACCATATGAGATAAAAAATATAATTTAATTTACAAAGTTTTTGACATAATACCAAAATAGTCCAAGGCTTTAAGTCACTTTTCGTCCAGGTACTCTTCTTCTTCTGACTACTATCTTATCTATGGCTTTTCTTTAGAACATGCGCGAAAGGAAACCACCCGTGCTAAGCTACTAGATTAGTGGTGCTTTAAGGATAAAAATCTTATACACATATATTTTCTTACATGTCATTTAATAATTTCACAAATAAGGCATAAAATAAAAGAATGATATGAAATCAAATAAACATCATCGAACATTTAATATTTAACTATTTTTATTTAACACAAAATTATCAAAATGACATAATTTTATATTATTGTTATTTTTCATTTTTATTGTGCCCATAACACCTATAACCGAACTAACTAATAGAAATAATATAGTTGTCATTACCGGCTTTCATAATATTGTGTCGAGCGCTTTTATAATAGTGTCATTACCGGCTTTTTGTAATATTGTAATTATCAGCATAATAATTTTGCACCCAACGCATGTCATTACCGGCTTTTATATTTGGCAATGAGTGTCTTAAATCCCCTGATTAGCATGCCAAACTATTTTCTATTCTAGTTCTAGATTAGGTGTCTTAGGGATTAGCTATTTTTTATATTTATTCACAATATTTCCAAAAATGATAATTATACTAAATTTTTACATATATGTTTATTTATTTATTTTTTATTTATTCCCATTGTTATTTCATTAGAACTTCACACATAAATAATTTATTAAATATTTATAATTAAAATTAAAGTCAAAATTCACATTAATTACTATATATACTCATCATACCACATGCAAAAGCCTAATATTTCAACTTTTTGTCTATGACAGATTTCGGCCCTGATTTTGGGCCTAATTGTTAGCCCATTTATAATTCGAATTTGAATTTGTAGTCTTCTAATATTTTGTAACATATTGTCTCATATTTAAGATGCATAAAAAATCATTAAAATCCAAATTTTCTATCAAAAGTTATGGCCTTTTTACCAAAGAGAATTCCATTAGTTTTATCTAGTATTTTTTGGGTACCTATAGGTCAAGGATTTTGTGTCCAATTTTTAGCCCATTTGCAATTAGATTTTGAACTTAGATTCTGAATAAATATTTTAGCCTTATGAGTCCACTTTCATTTTTATGGTCAAAATAGTCAAGATTGCTCCAAAATTTCTACAGTAGGATCACCAATTATCACAAACCTATTACTAATTACATCCATCATATGCATTCATTTTAATGCCAAAGTTTCCATATCACAATTACATTCACATATCTTAATGATTTCATCCCATTTGGTCTCATTACCATATAAAATGTTAAAAGCAACAACTAATCACATTCCATGACAAATAACATTCATATCAAGCATTAATACATAATTTCACACATTTAAACAACAAGCAAGATTTTTATTAATGAAGCACATACCAAATCAACATTCTAATCATATTTCATTTATCACCAATTGTGTTACTCCTAGGTTAATTTCAATTTTTTCCAAATTAACTTAACCAATGCAGCCCCTCATTCCTCCATTACAGTTACCTTTTTCTAGTTTTTAAGTCATAAAATAATTAACTAACATCCATTACCATTAATTAAAAGTTTAACTACACTTTTCTTCAACTAGTTACAAATTTTAATTTCTAGTTCTATTCTTGCCAAATAACCTAAATCTATCAATCCTAATCATATATATCATCCTTATGGGTCTCAAATAGAAGGAAAATGTTGAATTTAAGAAGAATAAACTCACTTTAATGGTTCTCCAATGTGGATCGAATCTGTCCCAAGGTTCCTCCATTTTCTTTTCTTTTTTCTTCCTTCCTTCTTGCTCCTTACCTCCCTTTATGGCAAGAACTCTTTAATTCTGAATTTTTCTCTCTCACAACTGTTTTTTCTCTCTTTTTCAAACTTGAATTGAAGCAAAATGGTGTCTTTTGGAAGGCTATGGTGGATGACAACCAAGAAGAGAAAAGAGGATGAAGATGACTTAGACATTTTGGGTGGAAGAATGTAGAATTCCTCATTTTTTTGATTTTTATACAACAATTAAGGAGTGTGCCCCATTAATTAAACTTAATCCTAATTTTCATTGGTTCATTAACTTAATTAATCTTGATTAACTTTTAATTTTGAGAAATTCCTTATTTTCCACCAATTTTCTTATCTTCACACTTTTTCCCTCAACAATTCCAAAAATATCGATTTTTTCTATAGGGTAATTTTTATTTTTTTTTTCCAATTCTAGCATTACTCTTTTTAATTCCTAAATAATAATACCCTTAATTATTTTTTCTTATTATTAGTCATTTTTTATGGGTTCAAATTTAGACTTTGATTGAAATAGCACACCCCACTATGGTCACGCATAATCGGGGCCTAAATCATTGGATGTTACAATTCTCTCCCCCTTAAGAAAATTTCGCCCTCGAAATTTACTTAATTAGCCAGAGCTGAATAAATGAGGATACTGAGTTCTCATCATTTCTTCACTCTCCCAGGTGACTTCTTCTACTGCATGATTGTGCCATAGGACCTTTACTAATGGTACCTTCTTATTCTGTTGTTTCTTGACTTCTCGAGCTAAGATTTTCACCGGCTCTTCTACATATGTCAAGTCTAGTTGTACCTCTATTGATTCCATAGGTATTACATGTGTTGGATCTGATCTGTATGTTCTTAACATTGAGACATGAAATACATTGTGGATCTTATCCAATTCTGGTGGTAAGGCCAACCGGTAAGCCACTAGATCCACACATTCAAGTATTTCGTATAGTCTAATAAATCTAGTACTCAGTTTCACCTTTTTACCAAAATGAAGTACTTTATTCCAAGGCGAGACTTTTAAAAATACCTTGTCTCCGACAACATATTCAATATCTTTCCTCTTCAAATCAGCATAGGATTTTTGTCTATCTATTGTACCTTTTAATCGATCTTGGATTGATTTCACCTTCTCCTCTATCTGTTACACCAATTATGGGCCCATTAACTTCTTTTCATCGAGGTCTGTCCAGCATAACAGTGTCCTACATATTCTTCCATGCAAAACTTCATATGGAGTCATGCCGAGACTAGCTTGATAGCTATTGTTATATGAAAATTTCATCAATAGTAAATACCTATCCCAGCTACCCTCAAAGTCAATTACACAGCTTCTAAGCATGTCTTTCAGCAATTGAATAACTCATTCAGATTGCCCAACTGTTTATGGGTGAAATGTTGTATTAAAAGTAAGTCAGGTCCCCAATTGCCCATCTATTTGTGAATCGTGGTTCTCGATCAAAAATAATAGATATTGGTACCCTATACAGTCAAATTATCTCATTAACATATATTTTTGCTAACTGGTTCAACAAATAATCCATCCAAACTGGCAAAAAATGAGCTGATTTGGTAAGCCTATCAACAATTACCCATACTACATCATGCTTCTTTTGTGTCAAAGGAAAACCAAATACAAAATCCATTGTAATCCTTTCCCACTTCCATTCTAGGATAGTAATAGGTTGCAACAATCCAGATGGTATATGGTATTCTGGTTTCACTTGTTGGTATGTCAAGCATCTTGAAGTGTATTCCACGATATCCTTCTTCATTATTAGCCACCAATAATGAGTCTTCAGGTCTTGATACATTTTATTGCTTCCTGCATGCATGGAATAAGTTGTTTTATGTGCCTCTTTTAGAATTATTTTCTTTAATCCGTTATCATTTGACACACACAATCTGCCCTTATAACTTATACTTCCATCATCTTCAATCTTTAATTCAGGTCTCTCCCCTTTTTTAATTGCCCCAGCAATTATCATCAATTTTTGATCTTGCCTTTGAGCGTCTCTCACTTATTTCCTTAAAGTAGGTTATGTTGGGTTTTTGAAGAATGAATCATATTCATAAACACAGCAGAAAACTAAAATTTTCAAAATCCGAAACAAAAGATCATACTTGTGTCATTAAAACTAATTTATATAAATATAGAGGTTCGAAATTATACCTTGTAATTTCTTATTTGTTCTTCAAATCTTCACTTTGTTGGGTTGTAACAAACCACAACAATCTACATTAGGATGTCTCTAACGATAAACCACACGAAGAATGAAGAAGAAACTATCAAAAGAAATGGTTTGAATAAATTCAAAGTGCTAGCTTTGAAAATGTTCTTGAGATAATTTTGTTGTCTTAAAAAAAATTTTCACAAAAAAATATTTTCATGTATATTTCCTGTCATTTGATATCTTTTCTATTTGAATCAAATTCAAAGAAAAGATGAAAAGTAAAAAATGGAGAAAAGGGAAATGAATGAATAGTAATTGGCCATAATTGGCCTAATTAAGGCCAAAATCTGTCGTTGGCCAATGGGTGGGAGGCAGCAGCGTGTTGGGCCTGCTACGGGCTGCTACTAGGCAGCCTAGCTAGCTCACTAGGCAGGCCAGCAGCTTGCCTAGCCCGCACAGGCCCATACGGGCCCGTGACCCTCCCGAACGATTTTTCCGTACGATCTCATCGCGATCCATCCCGAAATAATTCTCTCATATTTTGGATCCTATCCAAGACTATTTTACTCATTCTCCATATCTTCAATGCGTGTGACCCATTAGATTTCCGGTTATATTGGCCACTTAAATTAATAATTAATTTAAGCAAGTCATGAGCAGTATCTAGCAACATATCATGACCCCCAATTAACCAGAAAGTCAGTGGTTTGACTACGAACCTTTCTATAGACAATTTCCATAGAATTATTTCTTTCACCATTCTATACTCCACTTGGTTCAGAGTATAGACATGTGTTAACTCCCACTAAACTGACTACGTCATGTCTAGTCCAAGTAATATTAGTTCTTGTCCTTGAGGCTCATTACTCTATTAGATATGTCATTGAAGACTATATTTATGACATTTCCACTCCGACCAGAGATTCCCGAGTAATGACCACAACAAGAGGCCATGGGTATACACTCCTTCTATTAAGAGTGGTGAATCCTTTATTGGTTACCCAGTTACCTCGAATACCTCAAGTTGTATCCAATCACCACCCTATGAGCAACCTCCCTAAGGCAACAAAGAATAGTGTCAAAATACATAATCAATATTCAAGATATCCTTGAGTACCTCAAGTCTAAGGATACTTGCACAATTGCTATGATGAGACTATCATTGACATTTGAATAGATTATCCATATGATTATCTTATAGTTGGTTATCCAATGTACTTAGCTACACTTAGCAAGCATCCACATGTTAACTCTAAACATCTTATGTTTATAGATTATGAGATATACGACTCGATCCAATCAAGGAGTGTAATATGTGCTAGTCTATCCGGATTAATAATGTCTCGTCTTATTAATCCTATGAATAACGATAATTTTGATAATAACATAATTACACATGATAAGAATCTCAATATCATGATCTCATCATGATTTTCTTCATGTTATGTTATGTATCAAGGACTTTATTAATTGATTTAAGATCACTTATCAATTCATATATCAAATGAACATCAAATTAATGAAAAAAAACTTTTATTAATCAAATAAATTTGTACAATAAGTGCTAAAGATGACTTCCTTTAGAGCAATTCTCTAACAGGTTGAACCCGTAATTCTACCAAAATAAAATATGAGTTTCCGTTTAATTTATTTTTAATTACTATATATTATACTATAATGAAGAAATTATAAAGTATACTTGCCAGTGTTTTTCTACTTAAAGCATCAATTACTACATTGGCTTTGTCTGGCTGATAATTAATAATACAATTGTAATCCTTAATTAATTCCAACCAACGTCTTTGCCTTAAGTTCAACTTCTTTTGTGTGAGCAAATATTTGAGGCTCTTATGATCTGTATATATGTAGCATCACTCGCCATACAAATAATGTCGCCATATTTTTAAAGCAAATAGTGCTGCCAACTCCAAACTTTTACTTTTGAGAAATTCCTTATTTTCCACCAATTTTCTAATCTTCACTCTTTTGCCCTCAACAATTCCAATAATACCGATTTTTTGCATAGGGTAATTTTATTTTTTTTCCAGTTCTAGCACTAATTTTTTAATTCCCAAATAATAATAACCTTAATTATTTTTCCTTATTATTGGTCATTTTTTATGGGTTCAAATTTAGACTCTAATTGAACCAGCACACCCCACTACGGTCACGCGCAATCGGGGCCTAAATCACTGGATGTTACACACTAGGAGAGCTTCCAACGGGTTCTCTCGAATTCATAGTGAGGGCTATGGATTCACAATAAAATAGTGGGAGTTATAATGCACATTTATTAAAGACCCTAATAATCATGCATCCAGTACATTCTCTAACATGATCTTTTTTTACATCTAGGTTGCTAGAATCATGTCATCAAACGTGAACTTATGCTTAATTCTCAAATCTAACAAATTGACTGGCATAAACTTCCTAGATTCGATAAGAAATTTGAGAATAGTTCTCAAAGCTAAAAAGATAGCCTATGTCTTGGAAGAGTCGCTTCCCTCCCCTCTTGCTGATGATACATCTGTTGATGAACAGTTGGCATACAAAAAGCAAGTTGATGATAGTGTGTTGACGGGTTGCATTATGCTCGCCTCTATATCTCCCGAGCTTCAAAAGCAACATGAGAACATGGATGCTAATACCATTGGGTATCATCTTAGGGAGCTTTTTGATAAGTAAGCTCAAACCGAGCGATATGAGATATCCAAATTGCTCTTCCGCTCTAAGATGATAGAGAGGACTTCTCCAGTGCAACATGCATTGAAGTTGAATGGGTACATTGAGCAATTGGCTACTGTGGGATTTGTAATGGATCATAAGTTAAGTATAGGCTTAATTCTCCAAAGTTTGCCTGATAGCACACTTTGTGGTAAACTATCAGATGAATAAGATATCTATTTCGATCCCTTAATTGATCAATATGCTCAAGACAGCTGAGCGTTCTATCAAGAAAGAGCAAAAGGTTATGATGCTGGTGGACACTTCTGCTTCTTCTAAGAAAAAGGAAGGACAAGAAAAAAAAAAAAAAAGAAGTCCATAAAGACCCAAGGAGGTGTGAAGAAGAAGGGCAAAGAGATAGCTCTAAAAGGGACTTGCTTCAATTGTGGTAAGACTGGCTAAAGGAAGATGAACTGCAAGGCCCATCTGGAGTTTTTAAAAAAGAAAAAGGATAAGACATTGGATGCACCTCTACTTCATGTATTTATGTTATTAAGGTTAATACTGTTTCAATTAATAACATATGGGTATTGGATACCGGATGTGGGTCTCACTTATGCACATATATGAAAGGCTTGAGGAACAATAAAGGTGCATCCAAAGGAGAGTTAGACCTATGTATTAGCAATGCAACAAGAGTTGTTGCATTAGCAGTAAAAATTTATGTATTGACACTCCCTAGTGAGCTTACTTTAGAATTAAACAATTGTTATTATGTTTCAGTTTAAAAATAATATTATTTTTGTTTATTGTTTAAATAGAAAAGATTTTCATTTGACTATTAATGGCAATGGTTGCTTTATATGGTTGAATGATATTAGAGCACCCATCCTACATAACCAGGAGAACCTTACTGTACAGACAGACATCACACAACTAGATTTGAATCTACCTATCTGAAATAAAACTTTTCTAACATATTATTACATTAACATATTCATATTTGAATAAGATGCAACATTCCATATTTATTGAACACAATCTTTATAAAACTATTTCTTTGTATCTGAAAGTTAACAAATCAAACTATTATCTGGCTTGGGCAACCACTGCTATTATTTCAAGATCAATCATAAAATCCCATTATTACATCAATAATACAACCTAATTAAAGCTTTTTCCAGAAAAATATATCTTTATCCCATGTCATGTGGATTAATCGATAATGAAATGAATGGAATAAATTAACAAAAACAGACCCAACACGGGTCACTCTAACTCCTCTGACTAGCTTGATCTTCTCTTCTCATTAACTCAATAGTCTACTGGCTCCAAACCAATGTGCAAGGAAACCTATGTGCAGAAAATCCACACACTTAGCTACTAAAAGCTTAGTGGTAGATATAATCATTTAAATTCTAACATGCATTCACATATTAACATAGTATTCATAATCAGAACTTACATGTGTGCTTGTCCATACCATCACATCATGATTTACTATATTCATGTTGACTTGTCTATATTATTCAAACATGTAATACCAACATACTTAGCCATGCCATATATGTGTATATATATATATATATATATATTGAAGTTAAACATACATGTTAACCTTGAGGGGTATTTCCGTCATTTTGATGATAATAAATAATATAGCAATATTGTATTTAACATACTTATTTTTGTAAGTATATTATACAAGACATGAATTAAAATAGCAAGAATGGAGAATTGGAAGAATAATCCTTGAGAAACAAAAAGCAAGAAGTAGCATGTTTACTGCCGTGACTCTAGGAGTCACTCCCGTGAAAAAAGCTAGCCGTTACCAAAAACCAACATTTGAAGTTCACGACCATGAAGGAAAAACAAACTGTGAAGTAAGCATTTCAGTCACCCCCGTAAAGAAAGGTGTCACCCCCGTGAAGCTTCATGCAAATTTCATTCCAGAGAGCTTCACGACCAGAGTCACCACTTGGGTCACGGCTGGGAAGATTGTCACCCCCGTGAATGATTCATTCAATTTCATCCAGAGAGCTTCACGACCAAAGTCACCACTTGTCTCATGGCTAGGAAAGAGTGTCACGCCCGTGACATTATATGTCAAAACATACCAGAGAGCTTCATGACCAAGGTCACCACTTCAGTCACGGCTTGGGAAGAACTATCACCCCCGTGACAAGCATATTCACGCCCGTGAACAATGAAATAAAAAAATGTCAGGCGCGATTTTTTGGTTGGTATAACGGCTAGTTTCTTTTTTAATGCACCCCAACGGCTATATTCAGCCATGGGAGTATAAATGGAAGTCATTTATGCATTAAGAAACAAGAGAATAATAAGAAAAACAAAAGATTAGCATATACTTTTAAATCACAAGCTATCTTGTACTTTTTTATTTTGAGAACAAACTCATTTTCTGTAAAAATCTTATTGCTCCTCATATTTGAGCAATAAAGATTTATAAGTAGTTCTCTCTGTAATCTTTACTCAAGTGAGCATTGGGTAGTTCTGGGTTAAGAGAAGAACACTTGTAAGGGTTAGTTATGTGAACCTCCAAAACACAAATTAAAAGGTTGTTTGTGTGAGCCTGTAAAACACAAAGTATAGATTGTTTGTGTGAGCCTGTAAAACACAAAGTGTAGGTTGTTTGTGTGAGCCAGTAAAACACAAAGGAATTGGTTATTGTGTGAGCCATTAAAACACAATGGATTTCTGGGTTAGGTGTGAGCCATTAAAACACAATGGATTTCTGGGTTAGGTGTGAGCCATTAAAACACAATGGATTTCTGGGTTAGGTGTGAGCCATTGTAAGAAACACCATAGTTGGGAGTGAGCTTGTAAAACTCCATTGTAACACTTAGTGTGTTAGTGAAACTCTCAATTGCGATTGGGGAGAGGAGTAGGGTTTGTTAATACCTGAACCTCTATAAATCTTTGTGTCTGATTTTCTCTATCCCTTCCAAATTAACAATTTTATTTCCGCACTTTAAAGTTTAATTTTTTTTTGAAACTCCAATTCAACCCCCTTTCTTGGTCTAATATCTGGGCAACAATTGGTATCAGAGTTTTGTCTAGCATTGAAGCCTAAAAAGTGCTAGTAAAGAGTAAGATATGGCCAGTGAAGGATTCCAGAGTCTCAAACCTTACTTTGATGGAGCAAATTATGCCCATTGGAAGTTTAGGATGGAGACATACTTGGATAGTAAAGGAATTGAAGTCTGGGATAGTGTACGAAAAGAATGGACACCACCAACCAGAAGAGGAGCTGATGGTGAAGAGGAAATCCTATCAAGAGATGATTGGATAGAGCCCCAAAGAAGAGCAAATTTCAAAAACAAGAAGGCAATGACAATTCTATCAAGCTCATTATCTATTGAAGAATGTGGGAGAATACAGCACTGCTCAACAGCCTATAGTATGTGGAAGACATTGGAGAACTATCATGAGGGAACTAAGCAAGTCAAATCCAAAAAGATTCAACTTCTAACCTCATAATATGAGTTCTTCAAGATGAAATCAAATGAGTCAATCACTGACATGACCAACCATCTTCTATCCATTATAAATGGAATGAGGAAACTTGGGAAGCATCTGAGTTTGGAAGATGTAAACAATAAAATCTTGAGAAGTCTTCCTCTTAAAGACTATGGTTCAAGAGTTGCTGGCATAGAAGAAGCAAATGAAGATATGAGTATCATGAACACTGATGTGCTGATTGGCAAGCTTCTCACACATGAGATGGCAGTAAAGAGAGATAGAGAGCTTGAAGCAGAGCCAGAGAAAAGAAAACCCTTAGCACTCAAAGCCTCTACTTCAAAATCTCAAGAAGAAAGTGAAGATGATGAAGAGATGAGTGATGATGAAAATGAGGACATCACTATGCTTTCAAGGAGATTAAAAAGAATCATTGAAAAGAAGATGAGCAATTCCAGAAAATTCAGGCAAAGAAACCTCAAACAAACTTCAAATGATACACACAAAAGTAAGGAAGAGGTAAAATGCTATGAATGTGGAAAGAAATGACATATCAAACTAGAATGTCCAAGGCTCAAGAAGCATAAGAGCAAATACCAAAGAGACAATGGGGAGAAAGGTCACAAAGCCACATGGGATGACGAAAGCACTTCACGTGAAAAAATGATAATGAAAGTGAAGAGGTCAACCTATGTTTCATGGCTATTGAGGATCACGTCTTGGACAAAGTAAGATCACTACACTCATACTCTTTCAATAATGATAGTGGTGATAATGATAATAGTGATGATGATGATGATGAGCAAAGCCTAATAGAAGAATTAAATATAGAATTAGAGAAATATAGAACTAAATTTAGTATCTATAGAAATAATATCTCTAAATTGAAAAATAAGATAGATGACTTAGAAAAAGAAAACATAAAGCTTAAATCATCTAATGAATCTCTTCAAAAATCATTAGATGAATACTCATCAAGACCCTCAACAGCGTCACTGTTAAAAGAAAATAATACTTTGAAAAATGAAGTTGAAAAACTTAGAAATTCCATTTCTAAATTTCACAAGGGTAAAGAGAGCTTAGATACTCTCATTGTGTCTCAAAGACCACCTTTAGTTAGACATGGTCTAGGGTTTAAGGACACATCATCATCTTATAACAAAACAGTATTTGTTAAGTCTAAAGAACATAACATCTCCACACCTGTTAGACCTACACCCAGAAATAAGAATGTTAAAACCTCTATACCAAAAAAGAATCATGCCTTTATTTATAGGAAGAATGTATCTAGAAAAATTCAAATTAATCATGATTGTGCATGCCATTGTTCTCAAAATCAGCCTAATCAAATTATGGGATTCAAATACATTGTAAGACCAAAAAGCAAGTTTACACCTAAACAATGTAATTACTGTATGAAAATGGGTCATATAAATAGAAATTGCTGGATAAGGAAGGCTCATTGGCAACCTTCATGTGCTAACCCCCAAGGACCCAAACTCATTTGGGTACCTAAATATCATACTTGATTTGTAACTCTGTAGGTATGCCTCAAGTCCACAATAAACAAAAATGCATGGCTAGTAGACAGTGGATGCTCAAGGCATATGACTGGAGACAAAGAACTCTTCAATGAAATCAAAAGTATTGATGGAGGTAAAGTTACCTTTGGAAACAATGCAAAGGGTAAGGTAATTGGCATTGGTTCTATTGGTGTTAATGGTACTACTTTTATTAAGGATGTTTTACTTGTTGATGGCTTGAAACATAACTTGTTAAGTGTAAGTCAATTATGTGATAAAAGAAACAAAGTAATTTTCACTTCAAATGAATGTCTTGTAATCTCTATTGATGGTCAAGAAATATTTAAAGGAAATAGAGATATCAATACGTACATAATAAACTTACATGAATTATCTAACCATTCCTCTAAGTGTCTTGTGACTACTAGTGATGAATCTTGGTTGTGGCATAGAAGACTTGGTCATGCTAACATGGATTTAATACAAAGTCTCAGCACAGGAGAGCTAGTAAAAGGATTACCAAGAGTTAAATATGAAAAAGGCAAGACATGTGATCCTTGTCAAAGAGGAAAGCAACACAAGTCATCTTTCAAAGCCAAAAACATAGTAAGTACTTCAAAACCTCTTCAACTCCTACATTTAGACTTATTTGGACCTACTAGGGTTGCTAGCTTAGGAGGAAAACATTATGCATTTGTCATCATAGATGACTACTCTAGATTTACTTGGATAATTTTCTTAGCTCAAAAGAGTGATGCTTTTGAAAATTTCAAAAACTTTGCTAAAAGAGTTCAAAATGAAAAAGGGTACTGCATTTCAAAGATAAGAAGTGATCATGGTAAAGAATTTGAAAATGAAAACTTTGAAAGTTTTTGTCTTGAACATGGCATTTCACATAATTTCTCATCTCCTAGAACACCTCAACAAAATGAAGTAGTTGAAAGAAAAAATCGAACATTAATTGAAATGGCAAGAACAATGCTTAATGAATATGAATTACCAACTTATTTTTGGGCAGAAGCCACAAACACTGCATGTTATATTTCAAATCGAGTTTTCAAAAGACCTCTTTTAAACAAAACCTCATTTGAGCTATAGAATGGAAGAAAGCCCTTGGTATCATACTTTAGAGTATTTGGATGCAAGTGTTTTATATTGAACACCAAGGACAATCTTGGAAAATTCTCCTCTAAGTCTGATGATGGTATCTTTTTAGGATACTCTGCAACCAGCAAAGCATATAGAGTATTTAATAAAAGATCATTAACAGTGGAAGAATCCATGCATGTTTTTTTTAATGAATCTAGTAGACTTGATCTTGTGAAAGGTAGTACTCTTGATGATGTTGTAGATAATGTGGAAAAACTTGTCATTGAAAATGGAAAAGAAGAAAACGATCAAGAAAACTTACTACCTCAAAATCAAGAACAAATGGAGCAAGAACTTCCAAAAGAATGGAGAATGAACAGAAATCATCCAAAAGAGCAAATAATTGGTGATCTATCAAGGGGAGTAAGTACTAGATTTCATTTCAAGCATTTAGTCACTGACATTGCTTTTATTTCACAAATTGAGCCTAAAAACATTGATGAGGCTCTTAATGATGAAAGTTGGGTAATTGCCATGCAAGAGGAACTCAACCAATTTGAGAGAAATAAGGTATGAAACCTAGTACCAAGACCCAAGAATCATCCCATCATAGGCAGCAAATGGGTATTTAGAAATAAGTTAGATGAACAAGGGTTAATAACCTGGAATAAAGCAAGACTAGTTGCAAAAGGATATAATCAGGAAGAAGGTATAGACTATGATGAAACTTATGCACCCGTAACTAGATTAGAAGCTATAAGAATACTCTTAGCATATGCATGTCACATGAATTTCAAACTTTTTCAAATGGATGTGAAAAGTGCATTTCTAAATGGCTATATAGATGAAGAAGTGTATGTAGAACAACCACCAGGTTTTGAAAGCTATGATTTGCCAAATCATGTTTTTAAACTTTCAAAAGCTTTGTACGGTTTAAAACAAGCTCCAAGAGCTTGGTATGAGAGACTAAGTTCTTTTTTACTAGAAAATAGCTTCACAAAGGGAAATGTTGACACTACACTATTCATCAAAAAGCATAAGCATGAGATACTAATTGTTCAAATTTATGTTGATGATATAATATTTGGTTCTACTAATGAGCTGCTTTGTCAAGAATTTGCTAAGTGCATGACTAGGGAATTTGAAATGAGCATGATGGGAGAACTTAAGTATTTCCTTAGTCTACAAATCAAACAAAGCAATGAGGGCATATTCATCAACCAATCCAAATATGTCAAAGACTTAATCAAAAAATTTGGTATGGAAGGATGCAAAAATGCCAAGACTCCTATAAGTACATCAACAAAATTGGACAAAGATGAAAAGGGTAAGAGCATTAATGAAAAGCTTTATAGAGGTATGATCGGATCACTTTTATATCTCACTGCTTCTAGACCCGATATTATGTACAGTGTTTGCTTATGTGCGCGATTTCAATCATGTCCTAAAGAATCTCATCTAAATGCTGTAAAAAGGATTTTAAGATATTTACATGGAACATTGCATCTAGGTTTATGGTATCCTAGGAATTCATCTTTCTATATTATAGGATATTCATATGCAGACTATGCTGATAGTCTTTTGGATAGGAAAAGCACTTCAGGTACTTGTCACTTCATTGGAGAATGTTTGGTTTCTTGGTTTAGCAAGAAACAAGTTTCAGTTGCTCTCTCAACTGCTGAAGCTGAATATGTAGCAGTTGGATGTTGTTGTACACAAATTCTTTGGATAAAACAACAACTTAAGGACTATGGTCATGAGGTGAACCATATACCTATAAAATGTGACAACACCAGCGCTATAAATCTTTCAAAGAATCCTATTCAACACTCTAGAAGTAAACATATTGACATTAGACATCATTTTATTAGAGATCATGTTCAATATGGTGATGTTGAATTAGAATTTGTATGCACAGAAAAGCAATTAGCAGATATTTTCACTAAGTCTCTAAATGAGGATATATTTAATTTCATTAGAAGAGAACTAGGTATGATTGATGGATTAACCTTATGATTACAAGAATATGAAATTTTTAATTGTTGATCTTAAAACATCTCACAAGTTATAAGATAAAATTTTTGATGAGAATTTATGCTTTATGAAATAAAATCTTTGTTGAAATGATTTAGTCTTGTTGCAGAACTTAAATTCAATCTGATGAAAATTATAGGGGCGTCATGCCCGTGACTAATACTCACGCCCGTGACTTAAGTGGCTCAAAGAGGCAGTGTCATTCACGACTTTGGTTCACGACATGCTTCACAACTTCAAGTAGTGAAACATAGTTTCACGGCTTGAGTCACGCCCGTGAATGAGAACATTCTCGCTCGTGACGCGTTTTCACTCCCGTGAACAATTACGCCTCAAAAACTCACAGAAGCTTTCACACTTTGAGTCACGGCATGATTCACGACTTCAAGTGGTGAAACATAGTTTCACAACTTGAGTCACGCTCGTGGAAAAGAATCCTCATGCCCGTGACGAAGTTTCACGCCCGTGACTAATTACACCCAAAACTCACAGAAGCTTTCACGCCTTGTGTCACGGCTTGCTTCACGGGTATAAGTAGTGAAGTTCAACAGTTCACGCCTGTGACAACATATTCACCCCCTTGACCTATGATCATTCACGCCCGTGATGTTCATCGATCACGCCCGTGAACGCATTCACGCTTTCATTCACGGGTGGAACACTGCTTCAGCAAACCGTGAAACCCCAAGCCACGCCCGTGAAACCCCAAGCCACGCCCGTGAATGTATCGAATATATAAGAAAACAGTCGGTTACAATCTTCATTTCAACTCTCCATCTCCCAAAACCGCTCTCATTTACTCTCATTCATTGAGACATTGAAGATTCCAACCCCAAAACATTGAAATTTCACTATAAATACCATCAAAAGTTCGAATCTTCAGCAGAAATCATACACTTCTAGGGTCTTTCATCAAAATTTCTGTCAAAATTTTTCTTCAACTCCATCAACAACTAATTTCTTCAAATATGGAGTCTGCTTCATCAAAGGGAAAGAGAAAGAAGTCTCATGCACTAAAGAGGTATTCAAATTACCTCATGAACATCATTCCAGAAAGTTGTCATCCTCGGTATGCAACTTTGAAGAAGAGACCTATTTTATCATCAAGGTCCTTCGAATGGTAGATAATCCGTAATCTCGAGCTCGAGATGGCTATGACAGAGCAACTTCAAGCCTGTCATCTAAGAGAATTTGTTCAAATTCATCTGCCAACCCTACGGGGGCCAACGCTGGAATTTCTCAGCACCTTGCAGGTTTCACCAACTAGAGTGGTGAAATTCCAACTCTGCAACAATGCAAACACTCTCAGCGCCATCGCATTTGGAGAATTGTTCAACCTACCATCTGATGGCGTTCTGAATGAGACTGAGGTAGAATTCTCTGCCCCTGCAGCATGGACACATTTTGGAACGGATTGCAGTTGGGATGTCAAGAAAACTAAGAGCACACATCTCAGGACCCCAGTACACAGGTATTTGCATAGGTTTCTAACCTATAGCATTTTTGCTCGAGGAGAAAGCAATGGAACTATTAGGAAGTCAGAACTCTTCCTATTCGAGATGGCTCGCAGGGGAGTCACAGTGGCGCTTTCCAGATGGTTTGCAAACCATCTTCTCTCCATCGCCACCAAGCCCACAGGAGATATTTTGATTGGGGCATATGTCACTCATATGGCAGTGAAGCTCAATTACTTGAAGCTGGATGACCATCACTTCAACATTATTCCTGCACACCCACGAGATAGGCTGGATGTAGAGTCATTCATCAAGATGGGTGCAGCTATCAGAATCATTTTTCAGAACGATATCTTCTACCGCTTCACTGATACTACTGGAGAGATTATCTGGGAAGATCATCACACGGAGGATTTTAAAGCAGGCCTCCAGGGAGTTCAGCAGAAAAAGAGGGCTCAGAACTCCAGCCATCAAGCAGGACATTGGACAGTCCTCAGCCTCCACACCATCTTTAGCGCAGTAGGTGGTCGACCTCTTGGCACCACGTTTCGAGCAGCTGCAGACTTCCATGGATGAGAGGTTGGAAAACCTCAAGGACTTCATCGAGTCTCGGATAGACAGTCTTGAGGCAGAAGTAGCTAGGCTTCGTGATAGGATGTCTGGCTAGGATATAGGCTAGAGTGTAGCCTAAATTTGTTATGTTTGATCATTTTTGTTGTTTGTTATGTTTATGTAGGAAATCTTAAATTTTCTTTCTTAGTTTGTGTCCTTTCCTTCATAATATATATATTTGCTTTTGTTTACTTCAATCTAAATATTCTTTTTGATTGATGACAAAAGGGGGAGAAAACTAGCAATATATGATAGATAATATATGATAAGGGAAAGTAGTATCAAACTAGCTATAATAAGAATAGTGAATCAAAAAGTGAAACAGACCTTGAATTGATTTAAAAATCTTGATTCAACTTTTCATATGCAAAGTAGATAATTGAAAAACTGAGTTTCTATATACTTTAAAAATACCCTAACTATACTTTGCATACACCTTAAAAGCAAGTTACAACATGTCATGATATATCTTAAATACACCTTACATATACTTTATGTCTTGAAAAGGAATTATGGTATGTATTGGATATACTTCTCATATAACTTGCATATACTTAAAATCTAGTTAAATGCTACATCTTTATTTACTATTCTTGCATATTATATTTTTTATTCTAAGTATATTTTGAGGGGGAGACTTCTCAAAATCACATATTGCTAGATTATTTGTCACCATCAAAAAGGGGGAGATTGTTAACCTTGAGGGGTATTTCCGTCATTTTGATGATAATAAATAATATAGCAATATTGTATTTAACATACTTGTTTTTGTAAGTATATTATACAGGACATGAATTAAAATAGCAAGAATGGAGAATTGGAAGAATAATCCTTGAGAAACAAAAAGCAAGAAGTAGCATGTTCACTGTCGTGACTCTAGGAGTCACTCCCGTGAAAAAAGCTAGCCGTTACCAAAAACCAACATTTGAAGTTCACGACCATGAAGGAAAAACAAACCGTGAAGTAAGCATTTCAGTCACCCCCGTGAAGAAAGGTTTCACCCCCGTGAAGCTTCATGCAAATTTCATTCCAGAGAGCTTCACGACCAGAATCACCACTTGGGTCACGGCTGGGAAGATTGTCACCCCCGTGAATGAAGCTGTCAATTTCATCCAGAGAGCTTCACGACCAAAGTCACCACTTGTCTCACGGCTGGGAAAGAGTGTCACTCCCGTGACATTATATGTCAAAACATACCAGAGAGCTTCATGACCAAGGTCACCACTTCAGTCACGGCTTGGGAAGAACTGTCACCCCCGTGACAAGCATATTCACGCCCGTGAATAATAAAAGAGAAAAATGTCAGGTACGATTTTTTGGTTGGTATAACGGCTAGTTTCTTTTTTAATGCACCCCAACTGCTATATTCAGCCATGGGAGTATAAATGGAAGTCATTTATGCATTAAGAAACAAGAGAATGATAAGAAAAAATAAAAGATTAGCATATACTTTAAAATCACAAAGTAGTTCTCTCTGTAATCTTTATTCAAGTGAGCTTTGGATATTTCTGGGTTAAGAGTAGAACAATTGTAAGGGTTAGTTGTGTAAGCCTCCAAAACACAAATTAAAAGGTTGTTTGTGTGAGCCTGTAAAAACACAAAGTGAAGGTTGTTTGTGTGAGCCTGTAAAAACACAAAGTGAAGGTTGTTTGTGTGAGCCTATAAAACACAAGAAATTGGTTATTGTGTGAGCCATTAAAACACAAGGGATTTCTGGATTAGATGTGAGCCATTGTGAGAAACACCATAGTTGGGAGTGAGCTTGTAAAACTCCATTGTAATACTTAGTGTGTTAGTGAAACTCCCAATTGCGATTGGGGAGAGAAGTAGGGTTTGTTAACACCCAAACCTCTATAAAAATCCTTGTGTCAAATTCTCTCTATCCCTCCTAAAATTAATTAATTATTTCCGCACTTTAAAGTTTAATTTTTTTTTGAAACTCCAATTCAACCCCCCCTTCTTGGCCTAATATCTGGGCAACATGGTGAAAAATATTTTATTTGATCATAAGAAAATATAAGTTATAACTAGTCCAGTGGTAAAATTCGGAGTGAAAATAAGGTCAAATAAGTTCTCAAAAGTCAAAACTAAGAAAAAAATAGGACATGGTTCAATTAAATAGTTAGTTGACCGTACTTTGACCCGGTTGTAATACCAAAAATTAAATTATCAGTCCGGTTTGAGTGAGTTGGATAGAAAATGTACTCCGATTGAGTTGAAAATTTTTGTGTAGACATATAAAAATATTTTAAGAATTATGGAATTAAATTTGGGGGAAATTGAATTTGGAAAGTGAGAAAAATAATTTATAGTGCTTATTTGGGCCTAAATGGGTTGGATTTTGTTTGGCCCAAACCCACCCAACTTATGCCACTATAAAAAGCCTTAAATATCATAATTCTATAGAGAGAATTCTGCAACTCATTCTTCCCCAAACTCCCTTGCTTGGCCGAAGTTATCTTTTCCCATTTTTCTTCCAATTTGCTTCCATTTTCTTCACTTTTTACACCAAAATCAACAACCCAAAAATAATTTCAGCATCTTTAGTAGCTAATAGAAATTTTTAATCTTCATTTGGAAGGCTAAAGTGGAAGGAAATCAAAGGAGAAAAGTTAGGATACCAAATTGAGGTAAGTGAAATTTAAAGTTTAAAATTAGTTTAATGGTTTAAATAAGTAGTTTAAGGTATGTAGATGATAAATATGAAGTTTATTTGAGTTAAGGAAGCAAAATAATGTTGCATTAATGAAGGAAAAATTTTGGTCATGGTAGGTTCAAGAGAAGGTGAAGGTGCTTCCAAAGAAAAAGGCTAAGGAAAAGAAAGATTAGGAAGGCCTAAATAAAAAATTAAGGTTAGTGATTTCAAAATCTATCTATTTCTATTAATTAAGCATGATTTAGGGTTATGAAAAATTAGAAATATTGTGTGTTTTTCATGTAATTGCTAATTAATGCTTAAAACATGTTTAAGGAATTATGAAAAGTGAATTAGAATGGTTAATTTCAATTAAAAAATTTAATTGGTGGAAATTGGAAAATATGACCCTATTATGTGAAAAATATAAATTAAGGTATAATTACATTTTATTGTAATATTATGATATATATGGAATAATGAATATATAAATTAGTGAAATGAATAACTAGAAGGTGAAAGAAAAATTTTAATGATGAAAATTTAATATAGGCCGAAATATGGGAAAAGATAAATTATTATTTTCCTTACTAATTAAATGAAAAATTAGTCATGAAATGCAAGAATATATAATGTTTAGTGTGTATAAATTTATTGAGAATTTTTAAATGAAATATTGAATATTTTTCTAATTATTGATTTTATTAGGCATGAAATAAAAAATAAGGAATAAAGTTTATTTAGTTAGCTTAATGACTTAATTGATTATTAATGATGAAATGTGGATATAGTAGAATGAAAAATGTGAAAAGATTATGGTAGAGATAAAATTGTATGGATGAATAAAATGTTAAGTGACTAATAATGTAAAAATAATGAATTTAATGGAAATTGAATTAAAGAAAAAAACACCCTTAGTTATTTTTCTAACGGTTAAATCTAGCTCAAGATATAATTGATTAGCCATAGGACACCATTACTGCAGTACGGGTCATGGCGACTCGCTTATGTAGGTCAATGATAGTCTACTACAGTGATAGTGATTTGGTGAACAGTGTACAGTACAGTACTTGGATAATCTTTCGAGATTACTTTTCAGTGTAGTGGACTTTTGGGTCCACTTCCCATATATCTGGTTTGAATATTTTCTATCGGATGGAAATTAGGGACAAATTTGAATAAAAGTAGTAATAATGGTAAAAGTAAAAAATGTGATAAGAATGATAAAATGGTATAATTGTAAAAATGATAAAAGTGACAAATGTGAATAAAATGATAAAAGTGAAAATATGAGAAATATAATAAATGCGAAAAATATAATAAAAATGATAAATGTGAAAAATATGATAAAAATGAATAAAGTGAAAAATATAAAAAAAATAATAAAAATATAAAATATAATAAAAATGACATTCGAATCGAGTACCATATCTTTTCCGGTAGCACATACACAAATCGGATTTGTATTTGTACGATACAAAATTAATTTAATTGCTTTGATAGAATTCTTTTAATCTGACTTTTAATATGAAAAGTATCTACTTGATAAATATGATAAAAGTGATAAAGATAATAAAATGGTATAATAATAATAATGATAAAAATGATAATTGTGACAAAAAAATAGTAAAATTGAAAAAAGAGAAATAAGTGGAAGAAAATGAAATAAAATGTTAAATTATGTAGTGAAAAAGGTAAATAAATGAAAAATAAAATTTTTTAGTGGTAAAAGTGTAAATAAATATAAAGTAGTAGCATAACTGTAAATAAATAGAAATTTAAAAATTAAAGTGAAATTGTAGCTAATTAAATGAAAATTTGAAAAGAATGATTAATTAAAGAAGTAAAGTAAAAAAAAATGATTAAATTGAGATGAATTAAAACAAACTATGAGATAAAATCAGAAATATTGTTAATTGAATAAAGATATTAAATAGTAAATTAAGAGTAAAATATTGAATAATAAATAATAAATATATATTAAATAGAAAATTTGAATAGTATATTAAAAATGTTATTACATGTATGAATGTATAAAAATATAGGCGATGTAAATTTTTAAATTAGTAATCACCACTAGACATATTAATACTTAGCACGTAGTTATGTAACTGCGTACAGGTAGTCGCGGAAAAAGCGAGAGCAAGCGTACAAGTTTTGGAAGCTGACCGAATAATAAAATAATAGTAGGTTAGTATGACATGTATATATATGTATTGATATAGAGATGTAGGAATGAAATTTCATATATGTTATGATAAGGATATTGGTGAATTATTATTATATATGTAAAAACTGAAATATGGTTGTGCCCAGAAATGGGTTGTAGATTATTTGCTTTGCAGGTGAGGTATTTAGTTTATAGTCGTTATGCTGCCGAAATTTTTGGATAATAAAAATAATTAATTAAGTGCTAATAATAGTATGGTCATTAAGTTAAAATAAGAAATGTTTTTAGCACATATCAGTTATAATCGCATAAGTACGTAACGTACATATATATTTATTGATATAAGGGTGTCACAAGAGCCTTAAAACTCAACTCTCACGTGTCTACTGCCTTTAGTGGTTATCTCCACCCTCTATTTTGGATCCTAACACAAAATCAGAGACCACATTATTACTATTTCCACCATGGATAACATCTTTTGCCATAAACTAGCAAAACTATAACTTTTTCATTGGTTTAAAACTTATAAACCTTATTTCCCATTAAACCGGATTAAACTAGATTAAAGGACAATGGAGAACATGATTTCTTACCTCTGTTCCATGAAAACAGATTTGTTTCTAAGGTTTAGAATATGTTTTAACCCTACTTATTTCTGATTTCATAATCTACTATGGAAAGCTTCGTTTTTAATCCGTGTTGATCTCTTTTTATTATGGGAATAGATATTTGATCAACTAGAATCGAAAGGGATTGACAAAGGATTGTTTCTGAGGTTTTAGAGAATGGTGGCTAGGGTTTTGATTGACATTACATGTATTTTCTATCAAAGCACGAAACTGTCATATTTAAACCTACAGATCTTCACGAGTGTAAAGCATAGTGTCAAGGTCATGAAGATCCTCAACTTCAAAAACTGAAATTCGCAAGATTCACGATCATGATTAATGTCGCCATGAGTGTGAATGAAGTAAACTTTATTTTTTCCTATTTTTTTATTATATTAAGGTTCCTAACACCCATAACCACACATATACTTTTCATATCCTCTTAATATATATTTATTTAACATATTAATTACAGGTTCTAACTTGCGGGTGTTATAGATATTCTTTATGGAACTGGTGGATTATATAATGAGATTTACATTCTTAACATGTCTAATTCAATCCTCAATATCAATTATAAAAGACAAAAGTTTGATAATCTAAAATCAACATATTTATGGTATTATCACCTTGGCCATAAAAATGAGAGGCGCATGACTAAGTTACACAATAATGGTGATTTAGGGTCATTTGATTATGAATCATGTAGCAGTTACTTACCCTACTAGGCATTAATAATGTAAGAAAGTGCTACCTAGCTCATTATTTGAAAACCAATGCTCAATTTATTTATTTTAAATTTGAGTTTGATATTTGAGGAATATTTATTATAATATTTATTATATTAAGTATTTCATTTAAATATGTATCTAGTGTATATCTTGATTGTAAAATTTCTTGATTTAAAAGTACTCATACATTAAGCTATAATATTTAGAAATACATTTACAAATAATACAAATTATATAAATTATAAATTTACACTTTTGTAAATGCTACATACCACATATTTACAAGAAAAGGGAAAAAAATCTTAACATTTATTAATACAATATAATACCCAATATAAGCAAAAATAAAAGTTGTTGCAATTTGATCTTGAGATTTTCCTTTTTTCAGTGAGTACTAACGCAACAACCACTTCTACTAATTTGTGCATAAAACACGCGCACTAAGGTACCAAGTCAATAATCCTAAACCAAATTAGATTTGGCCCATTTTTATAACTCTTATAAAATGTCCAATTATCTTTTCTATTTCACTTGGATCTAATCCAAAACCCATTTTATGCATGTGACCTAATATGTTTTCTGATCATGTTGGCAGCTAAAATCTTATGAGGAATCCTAACCCATATTTGACTTCTAATCAATTTCTCTTTACTTAACATATCATGAGCGGTATCTAGTAATACATAATGACTACCTAATTAATCAAAAAGTTAGTGGTTTGATTTTTAACCATTCCGTAGACAATTATCGTACAATTCATTCTTTCACCAAGCTATACCTCATTTGGTTCAGAGCATGGACTGTGTGTCAAACTCTCACTAGACTGACTACATCACATCTAATCTAAATAATATTAGTTCTTGTCTATGAAACTCATTACTCTATTAGATATCATTGAAGACCTTCTTTAAGACATGTCCACTTTAGCCAAGGATTTCTGAGTAATGATCTCTACAATAAGTTATAGGTATACTCTCCTTCTATAAGGAGTGGCGAATCATGTATTGATTACTCAATTACCTTCAAATACATCATGCTACACTCAATCACCACTTTATGAGCAATCTCTAATAGGCAATATGGACTGAAGTCAAAGTATATGATTCAATATCCAAGATAACCTCGATCATCTCAAGTCTATAGATACCTACACCATTGCTATGATGAGACTATCACTGACATTGAATAAATCTCTATATAATTTTCTCATAGTAGGGTCATCCAATGTACCTGGCTACTCTAGCAAGCATCCACATGTTAACTCTAAATATCTCATATTTTTAGCTTATGAGATCAGCTATTTGACCTAGTGAAGGAGTAAAATATGTGTTAATCTAACTGGATTAACAATATCCCATTTTGTTTAATCCTATGACTAGAGATAATTTAGATATAAACACAATTCTACATGATAGGAATCTCTCATCATAATCTCACCATGATTTTCTTCATGTTTTGTTACATACCAAAGACTTCATTAAATGGTCTAAAATCTATATCAATTCATATGCAATGAGTACCATTTAATAAAAATTTCTTTTATCAATAATAAATTAGTACATCAAGTACTTAAGGTTATTGCATTTAGGGCACCTCTTTAATAAAAACACATTTTGCGACCATGAATAGTATTGATGTTGAGAAAGTCATGACCACGAGGTATTGTCACATCTATGACATTCTTCGACATAAAATGGAAAAATATTTTTTAATCTCATTAACAACCACAAATACCCTATTGGCAACTACAATACACTATCGCAATTAGGAGCCATTCGCGATCGAATACCTGTTATACCCAATCACCTCCCTATGAGCAACCTCTGAGAGGCAACATGGAATGGAGTCAAAGTATAGGATTCAATATCCGTGATAACCTTGACCATCTAAAGTTTAAGGATACCTACACCATTGCTATGATGAGACTATCACTGACATTGAATAGATATCCATGTGATTGTCTCATAGCAGGTCATCTAATGTACTTGACTACTCTAGCAAGCTTTCACATGTTAATTCTAAACATCTCATGTCTTCAGCTTATGAGATTAGCTACTTTACCTAGTCAATGAGTATAACTTATGCTAGTCTATTCGAATTAAAAATATCATATCTTGTTAATCCTATGACTAGGGGTTATTTAAATATAAATACAATTGCACATAATAGGAATCTCACTATCATAATCTCATCATGATTTCTTTTATGTTATGTTACATACCAAGGACCTCATGAAATAGTCTAATATCTAAATCAAATTCATATATAAATGAGTACCAATATAATTAAAAGGCCTTTATTAATTATAAATTAGTACATCAATGGCCTTAGGTGATTGTCATTAGGGCACCTCTATAACAATCTTCTACTTGCATTAAAGCTAATCGCCTTTATACATTATACCATAGGCGACTGCATGACTAACATATTTTCTTTGGATAAGTGGCTTACTTAGAGGATAATTTATATTCTTGTCAGAGGGAACTCTCTCTATCTTTGCATCATGTCTACTTATTATTTTCCAAATCAGATGATAACGTTTGAGTACATGCTTCGATCTTTGATGAAACTATAGTTCATTTACTTGTGCAATGGCTCCATTTTTATCACAATACAATGGTATTGGATCAACAATGCTGGGAACTACTTCCAACTCTATGATGAATTTTCTTATCCAAACTACATCCTTAGATGCCTTAGAAGCTATAATGTACTCTGCTTCAGTTGTGGAATATGCAGTTGTCTCATATTTGGAACTCATCCAACTGACTCCACTGCCATTTAACATGAAATCATAGCCTGACTAGATTTAGAGTCATCTTGACTAGATTTAGAGTCATCCTTATCAAATTGGAAGTTGGCATATGTATACTCGTTCACTTTAAGCTCACTATCTCCAAAAACCAGGAATGCATCCTTAGTTCTTCTCAAGCATTTAAGGATATTCTTGACATCTACCTAATGCCCCTCATTGGGATCTAACTAATATTTACTTGTGACACTCAGAGTATGTGATACATCAAGTTTAGTACATAACCAGCATACATGATGGACCTAATGGCAGAAGCATATGGAATCCTACTCATGTGCACCTGTTCATCCTATGTCTTTAGATATATAGATTTAGAAAGAGTAATCCCATGAGTTATAGGAATAAATTCTCTTTTGGACTGTTCCACGCTAAACTTCTTTAGCATCTTAACTATGTATGTAGACTAAGAAAGACCAAGCAACCTTTTAGATCTATTTTTATAGATCTTAATCCCCAATATATAGGTTGCTTCTCAAAAGTCATTCATGGATAAATTTTTAGAAAGCTAAATTTTTACTGATTGAAGAACTAAGATGTCATTTCCTATGAGTAAGATTTCATTTACATATAACACTAGTAATATGACTGCACTCTCACTAACCTTTCTGTAAATACATGGTTCTTCCATATTTTATGAAAAACTACACTATTTGATTGTCTCATCAAATCGGATATTCCAACTCCTAGATGCTTGCATTAATCGATAGATGTATCTTTGCATTTTTCATACCTTTTTGCCATCATTGGATGTGAAACCCTTAGGTTGTGTCATGTACACATCCCTAGTCAGATTTCCATTAAAGAAAATCATTTTCATATCAATTTATCAAATCTCATAATCATAATGAGCAACAATGGCTATGAGTATTCTAATGGATTTAAGCATAACAGCTAGAGAAAATTTTTTGTCATAGTCAACACCTTGTCTTTGATGATATCCTTTAGCTATCAGCCTAGCTTTATAAGTAACTACATTACCTTCCATGTCGATCTTCTTTTTGAAGACCCATTTGCACCCAATGGGTTTTATCCCTTTTCAAACCTTCTTCATAGGTAGTAGGCTCATCATCTTTTATAAGCAATATGTCATTTTGTTCACTTATGAGAATCCATATCTCTCGGTAATAAGCCATATATTACTTGATTTATGAAGTTTTTATGTTTCAGAAGGTATATTGTTACTTCATTTGTATGAGTAACAAATTCAGGTTCAGTTAGTTGATTATTGTTTGTTTGAACATCTTGAACTTCATCAAGTCAATCTTTCTCCCACATTCTTTTAGAAGAAACTTTTTCTCTAAGAAGACAACATGCATTGAAACAAACACTTTTTGTTCCAAAAGGTGGTAGAATTGATATCCAAATGACTCTTTTGGATATCCCATAAACAAATATTTATCAAACTTAGCTTTTAGCTTGTCCAATATTATCTGCTTCACATAAATAGGACAACCCCATATTTAGGTTATATGGCTAAGGCGACAATGCTATAAATATGACAGTTTTAGGTTATCTAACTTTTGTCTTTTATTATTATTGATATTTAGAATTGAAATAGATATATCAAGAATATAAATTTCATTGCATATTGTGTCAGTTCCATAAAGAATGTCATTCAACCATTGCCATTAATAGTTAAATGAAAACCTTTTATACTTAAAAATGAAATAGAAATAATATTTTTAGTTAAAACTAGAACATAATAGTAATTGTCTAATTTGAAAACAAGCCCACTAGGGCATATCAATACATAAGTTCCTACAGCTAATGCAACAATTCTTGCTTTATTGCTAACACGTAGGTATGACTTTCCTTTCTTAAGCTATATATTGTTTCTTAGGCCCTACATATTAATACATATGTGTGAGCCACATCCGATAACCAATACCCATGCATTATTTCTAGATACAGTATTAACATCAATAACATAAATACCTAAAGTAAAACATGCATCCAATGTCTTATCATTCTCTTTATTCAAAGACTTCAAATAGGCCTTGCAGTTCCTCCTTCAATGGCCAGTTTTTCCACAATGGAAGCAAGTCCCTTCTGAAGCTATATTTTTTCGCTTCTTCCTCATGACCTTTTGGGACTTTGTGAACTTTTTTTTCTTGTCCTTCTTTTTCTTTAAAGAACAAGAAGTGTCCACCAGCATCACAACTTTTTGCTTTACCTTGATAGAAGGCTAAGCTATCTTGAGCAAATTGATCAACTCAGAGATCAATGTAGAGATCTTATTCATTTGATAGTTTAACATGAAGTGTGCATAACTATTAGGTAAGCTTTAGAGAATTAAGTCCATACTTAACTCATGATGCATTATAAATCCCAATGTAGCCAATCGATCAATGTACCCATTCATCTTCAATGCATGTTGCACTGGAGATGTCCTTTTTATCATCTTGGCATGGAAAAGCAATTTAAATATCTCATATTGCTCATTTCAAGTTTGCTCATTAAAAATTTCCCTTAGATGATACATAATGGTACTAACAACCATGTTTTCATGCTATTTTTGAAGCTTGGGAGACATAAAGGAAAACATTATGCAACCCATCAACTCACTTTCTTGCACATGCTTCTTATATGTCAATTGTTCATCAATAGATGCATCTTCAGCAAAAAAGGGAGGGAAGTGGTTCTTCCAAAACATAGGCTATATTTTCGGCTTTGAGAACTATTCTCAAATTTCTTAGCGAATCAAAGAAGTTCGGATCAGTCAATTTGTAGAATTCCAGAATTGAGTGTAGGTTCATGCTTGATGACATGATTCTAGCAACCTAGATATAAAGAAAGATCATGTTAGAGTATGTACTACATGCATGAATATTAGATCTTTAATAAATGTGCATAATTACACCCATATTTTATTACGAATCTCAGAGAATCTATTGGAAGCTCTCCTAGTGTGTCAATATCTAACATCACTAAGAATGATCTTAGGTGTGCCCAATAAGCCTCATTAGGTTAACTAATAGGTATCTCATACCAATTGCATCATATTATGCAATTACTGAATCATTAAGCTATCAAATCTTGATATGTGGGCATCTCATATACACTTACCCAATACTGCCTCTAATTCACATTGACATTTGTTGTGCCTAACAAGCCAATGTAACTAGTTAAAGCTGACTCATTAATCATGAAATCATATTTCGATGGTTTGAAATATTTTTATAGAGCAAGTTTTGGTGTGCCCAACAACTCAGACTATAAAAGAACTCTGGTTCTTGCTATATTAATGGAAGACATTGGCCTTAATATAATATAAAAGGGATTTCCTTTAATTAAATCTCTTCATGGTTGTTTGGCAGCATAATACATCTATTCATCACATCTAATTACACTAATTATATGGTCATGATTATGGACATATCAAGTATAAATCCTTCGAGTCATGAAAGAATTGACTGGGTTTCACCTAGATACATGCATGAATTTACAATACCAAAATAGAAAACAATTTCCTATTCTAATGCTCATTAGCTTTTAGTGGCATCTCTCTTTGCACTCTAATGCTATTCTAATCATATGTAATCTAATTACATAAATTTTTCATAAAAAACCTTAAGTTGCATTTGAGAGAAGTAAGATGAGAAGAGAAATACAGTATAAAGAATTGAAAAGGCAGGAATTCGCAGGCTTTATTTGCCAAAAACAAAATTCCATGCATGATCAATCACATTGATGTAGACCGTAATCAAGCCATCATGCCATTTCATGCATCCCTAGCATGCATTCTCTAATGCATAAATAAAGGTAATATATTAAAGTAACAATTTGGGTTCCCTTTGTTTCAACTTTTGAAAGATTGTTTTTGATTGTTTGGCCTTTTTCAAATTCATCATATTTCTATCATTTAATCTCATATCATTTAAATTAATATATAAATATTTAGAAACACTTTCTAAAAGGAAATCATGTAAATTAGGCATACATTTGATCATGTCAAAAAGTTTTCTAAAATTGCCTACTTTGCCAACTAGGTTACTACCAATTTAATGCATGCAATTTTTAAATCCGAATTTAAACTTTTAATCACATTAAAATTCAAATTCAAATATGACTAGTAGTTAATTCATAATTAAATTATCTTAATTGATTATTAGTTTGATGTCAAATAGGATTAAACTCTCCTAGTTACAATTGCATACTAGATTCCTAATTAAACTAAGATTAGAAAACCCTTTTCTAATTCAAATTAAATTATATTTCAAAATATTCCAAAATTTCAAGAATTAATTCTCATTATCATAAGTAACTAATAATCAATTTAAACTAATTAGATTCATTTATTAGACAATCTAAATCATTAAAACTTAATTAGCAATCCAATTATTCAAAAATTGTCTAAATTGAATTATACATGAACTAGGATTCTCTAGGAACTTAAATACGAATTTAATTTTATTTTAGCATGCATTTGACACCAAACTAACATCATGAATATATTTTAAACATGAAAGTAAGGTTATGTTCATGAATTTTTACCACATTAAATCAAACAATGCAAAACAGTCCCATCACATGGTGAGGTTTTTGCTCTAGTTACTAGGTTTGTTTGTTCGATGATAAAAAATGATTTTTGTATCAATTAAGTAGTTGTATAGAAGTTAAAATAAATGCTAAATATGTCATAAACATATTTGAATAATCAAATTAGCAAACCAAATTTGAACAGCCCTAAAAAGAATTCAATTGGCAACACTAGATTTTGTAAATCCTAAAATTTCAGCAATATGCACAATTTTGAATTTTATGTTTAAATCTAATTTAAATAATTCTATTATCATCAAAAACATCTAATATCATCAAATTAACCTACATTTGAATGAAATATAAAATTTGAGGCCAAACACAATAAAATTCATTTTTAATGAAATGAGGGAATCTAAGTTGTTCATTTTCAATCAATCTCATTAATACTTCAATTAAATCCAACATTAATTTACATATGGTGGCTCTAATACCACTACTGGGTTCTTAACATGTATCTCATACATGACACAATGAAAATTTAAAATTAATTAAATCCAAAACCCATGGAACACTCTATGTAATTTAAAATAGGTTTATGCCATCATATGGGATGAAGAAGACTACCTATGTTTGATTGCAACTTTAATCTTCAAGTTGTGAGCTTTTCTCCTTGTTGGATTGTAGCAAATCCCAATAATCCAAAGCATATGAATTGCCTTAGTAGTATCCATATGAAGGAGAGAAGGAAATAACCTTAAAAGCTATGGCATGATCAACCAGCAAGGGACTAGCAATGGAGGTCAATCTTTGAGAGAGATGGAAGAGAAATAACTTTTATTTCTTTAAGTTAGCAGCCCTCTTTCTGAGACCTTTTGAGGGTATTTATTTGTCCTTTAATCATAATTAGAGTTGGACGCTTAAAATCCTACATTTGGATTCCTATTCCAAGTGAAATTATGTATAATTATAGATCATTATGTCTGTGACAAGGGTGTCACATGTGCTACATTCCCATAGCTGAAAGGGAAAATATGCCATGATAGCAAGGTCATCATGCACATGACGATATGTCAAGTGCATGACACTAAGGTTGTCATACGCATGACACTAAGACATCATCACGTGTGTGGGCCGCAAACAAGGGAAGGGATTAATCGGGCTTATGCAAACTTTTATTATAATGGCCAAATACGTGTTTAATTTGAAGTCTAAATAATGGTATGTGAGTATATGTTTTACTATTTTACAATAATGAGGACATATCAAATGCCATATGAAATGTTTATTATGAGAAACATGGTAATTTAATGATAGTGTATAATATCCATATACTCATATTCTCTTATTTTATTGTGCATGAAGGTAAGGGTGGTCTTCCATTTAGTGATACCACTAAATGCAATACCCCTTACCTTCTTGCGTAACAGTTAGGTAAATGAATGTGACTATCAAATTGTTATATTAAACCTATATGATATCATTAAATATACATAATCACATATGTACACACACACACACACACACACACACACACACATATATATATATATATATATATATATATATATATATATATATATATATATATATATATATATAATCACAATCATCTATTTAATATGATATATACACATCTCATATATGTACAGGGCAATTTTTTTTATTTTGTGCATATATCGTATTAAACAGAGGATTGTGATTAGACTATATATATATATATAAGAAAACCAACCTTATCCGGGTGGTTGCTCCTATTACTTTACTCCATATATCGGATCCACTGGTTTGACAGGTCTATCAGATGAGTCGCCATTCACATCTCTTATCCTGATATCTATGTGAAAGAAAAATAAACTCTCGCATTGAGATTTAGTTTAGTGATCTAAATCTTATAATAACAGTCATTTAAAATATAACTTTGGAACTATA
Organism: Triadica sebifera; assembly: GCA_023653625.1. Lineage (NCBI taxonomy): Eukaryota > Viridiplantae > Streptophyta > Magnoliopsida > Malpighiales > Euphorbiaceae > Triadica > Triadica sebifera. The sequence continues at coordinate 13,803,511 of CM042909.1, forward strand.
ATTCTTTTTAATAATATTTCACAGCAAGAGACAATTATCAATAAATATTTTATTTTTAAAATATATAATAAACCAATTGTAAATGGATAATCACTCTCTTGTTTAAAAAGATAAAAGCTCATTTTACATATAGATAGTATGTAGACATTTATTCTTAAAAGATCATATCATCAATGACATCGCAAATCATAAAAAATTTGCCAAAGGAAACCACATTCATTCACTTAGCAAATATTTTATCATAACCATGTATTAAGATGTCATAGAACATATATGAATTGTACTTTTAAAAACTATAAAATAGTACATTATCTATTTATAAACATATATTTATTTTAAAATATATCTAACGCATATAAAGAAGAATTCCTTTATGAGCATGACATGACCATCACTGTTTCATTTATTTTGTGCTCCTTTAGTAGAATTACTAGATTTGCAACTCTTTCAATTTGTGCATTGATATTTATTTTCTGTTTACAATTTACAAAAGAGAAATAGCCCTCACACTGAGTTTTATCGTAGTGGTGCAAATCTTATAGTAACAACTATTTAAAATATAACATTGACAACTATAATTTATTTCAGTAAAAAAATGTCGCAACAAAAAATAATTATAAATAAATATTTTCTTTTAAAACAATAAAATTAACTGATTGTAAATAGATGCATTACACTATTGTTTAAAACATGAAAGTTCATTATTACAAATCATAGAAAATCCACCTAAAAATCACATTCATTTACTCAGCAAATATACTCATATATTAAGATACTATAGATCTGCCCTCAGAGAATCATGAGAGTATCAAATAATAAAGGTGTCAATCATATAGTCAAAAATATTCACATAACCAAAGTCTATATTACAAAACCCAAGACCATCATATGACAAAGATAATTTCACTTGGTCAAAGGATAATCACCATTTAATTTTTACTCAATCAACTTCTAACTCGATTCATTTACTGATTTAATTAAATTAGAATTAAACTCTTTTTATTGTTTTTGGTTCAATATCTTAAACTCCATTTTGATATTCAAATTCTTTCATCACATTACAAGTTCTTTTGTTTTATGCTTATTGCCCATTTAAATGAGAAATAAACTGTTTGACGGTTATTTTTTTTCTCCTAATAACACCTTGTTCCGCCTTGACTGAGTATATTTTAGCAAAATGACATTTAGGTTTACTATTTGCTCTTACCTTAGGTTCCCCACACTCAAATTTTTAGGTCATTTTTTACATTTTAATTGGGAGTAAAAATTTGAATCATTTTTGCATATAGATGTACTTCATAACCATAATTAAAAATTAGTCTCTTTATAATATTATTTTATTTCAGTCCTCAAGATTATGTTAAAAATTATCATTGGTCCTTCTTATCAAGATTAATCCTCAAACAATGGTTTAATTGCATAATTAGTCCATATTCTCATTTTGGACCCAATTTAGTATTAAAGTCTTCAATTTAGGTCCTTCATACGGACGACTTAACTTGGTATTTCACCCAAGTTTTAAGTTTCTTCACATTTGAGTCTACTTTACTGTTCAAGGCTTCATTATGTTCCTCCCTCTCTCAACTGGGATTAAACTTTCCCCATTCCAAATATTTTCTTTCCACAAACTTAATTAACAACCATCAAGCCCCTTAAAGGGCCTAAAGTAAATCAAAATCTCAAAATTTTTCCTATGGTTGTCTCTGCCACTAAACCCCACAATAAGCCAACCTTGATTCAACCAAACAAAGAAAACAACAAAGACAAATGAGGAAAGATTTGATATCAACATATCAAGTTTTTATAGGAAAATAATATAAGAAAATTAAGAATTTGAGACATCAAACTCTCGATTAACAGAAGGATTTGGCTTACCTTTTGTTTAGACTTGTACATATCTGCGGCTCTAGACTCCTTATTCTCTTCTTTTCCATTTATCAATGTTTCGGCTTATACCAATATGAGTAGAGAAGGTTGAACTCTTTATGATTTCTTAGCACCGTTCTTCAAATTAAGTAGGAGAGTTTATCAATTTGGGTGTTTGAACTATGAGATATGCAAATGAAATAAGAGAAGAAAAAGAAAATTATGATTCGGGATGGTGGGGAAGGAGAAATCTGGTAAGAGAAAAAAATTTGAACAAAAAATTTCTTTCTTCCTTTCTTTAGATTTTCTTTGTACCATTTTATACGAAGACAACACAATTGTGCATGAAAGTCACGTGTGGCTCATGCAACCCACCATTATCACTTAATTAATCTTATCTTTTGTCAAATTTTTTTTGTCCCTCATATTTTTTTTTCTTTTCTATTTAACCTATACCATAATTTTATTTTCTTAATTTCATGTACTAAATAATGTAGATTTGGAAAATAAATATATCAATATAATATACATCCTAGTATTCTTGGTTTGCGAATCGCAACAGAGCAAAAATTGTGAAAATTTTAGTTTACTTTGTAACGCTTCCTTACCCTACTAATCGTTAATAGGATATGAAAGTGCTACTAAGCTAATTTGTTTTAAAACCAACGCTCAATTTATTGTATAAATATTTTTATTTCAATTTTCGAGTTCATTATTAGTGGAATATTTATTTTTTTAAATATGCAACTACTGATGTGAATAATTTGATTTAAAAGAACTCATTCAATTAAACTATAATATTTAGAAATATATTTACAGATAATACTAGATATATAAAATTACCAAATTTATTCCTTATAAATATTACCACAAATTTACATCAAAAGAAATTCTTAAATTTAATTTTTACAATATAATTTCCAAAACATACAAAAAGAAACTAGACTGCTGCAATATATTCTTGGAGTTTCCCTTATCTTCAGCCGCCCTAACGTAACAGCTACGTCTATTTATCTGCGTGTGAAACACACGCACTAAGCACTAGCTTAGTGGTACATTTGACAACTATCCAATAATTATATAAATATTTTCAAAATAAATCTTTAAAACTACAATCAACTTACTAAGCATGCCAAATATTCACATAGTATTAAAACTATTTTTGTCATACAAAAATATACAATTCATCAATTTTAAAGTTCATTTCATTAAGCATATTTGAAATTTCTTAACAATTCAAAATATAAAATTTACAATATAAAATTCATAATTCACATTTTTTTGTTATTTATTTAATAGCCCATGACATCTTAGACCGGGATAAAATACTAGATACAGGGTTTTTGCTCTCCGGCAGTATAGTTGGCGCCTACATAGTTATTTTATAACTCGGCGTTTAATGCCTACATTTCCAATAACAACTCAGCACCTTTTTGGTGCCTACGTAATTTCGAACTCAACACTATATCTTAGTGTCTACGTAATTTCAACTCAACACTATTTCTTAGTGCCTACGTAAATTAAATCTCAGCACTATTATTTTGAGTGCCTACATTTCTACTCTTTTATTGGCATGTCAACTTATCCTAATTTCTAGTTTTCGACAAGAAGTTATAGAGCTTAATTATATTTGTTTTTTTTATTATTATTTACATAAATTATATATGTAACACTAATATAAATTCCAAATGAATGCAATAATTCCCATTAAATATTTTATAACCTCATACTTGCTCATTTAATCATTATAACTACAAAAAAAATCAAATAATATATTTGTCTATCGCAAAATTCCACAATCAACACATATCTGCAAACTGCCCTATTTTGGACAACATTTCTTCTTTATGTTTCCCTGTATTTTTCATCCATTTTTAGAAGGCATTTGGATAAGTGATCAACTAACAAAATATAGGTTAACTAGAATCATATTAAACCAAATTTTTGTAGCCAAAGTTATAGATTTTCTTCTAAGCTACATTTATTCTAATCTGCCCAGTATTTTACTGGACAAATTTTTGCCTTATTTTTCTCTATATTGTTTTAACTATTTTTAGATGGAATTTGGATAAGTGATCAACTAAACAAATGTAGGTATATGTCTTATATTTAATTTCCAACTTGAATCACATTAAAACGAAGTTTTTAAGAAAAGTTATGAATTTTCTTCTAAGCTACGTACATTCTAATCTGCCCAGTATTTTACCGAACAGATTTCTACCTTATTTTTTCTGTATTTTTCATCCATTTTTAAACAAAATTTGGATAAGTAATCACTAAAAATATGTAGATATATATCTTATATTTAATTTCCGACTGAAATCACATTAAAAAGAATTTTTTAGTAAAAGGTATGAATTTTCTTCTAAGCTATGTTCACTGCAATCTGCCCAGTATTTTATTAGATAGATTTCTAGTTTAAATTTTGAGTCCATTTTCACCTACTTCTAGTCATATTCAGGTCTAATAGTCTGAATGAAAGTTGAAGCTATATGTATTACCTTTCCAATCCAATAAGAATCACTCAAAAATCATTTCCATAACTCAATTTATGATCAGAAAACTAGACACTGTTTATAAGATGAATTTTCCAGCATATCAATTAATTCATACAATTTCCATTTTCATGCATCAACCTCATATTCTAATTTTTATTTTCACATTCATGGCATCATTTAATCGCCAATTCATACAAAATTTCACAACATTACAAAATCAAAATCCACATTTTTCTACATTAAATTTTTGCCAAATGTACATACCTCTCAAAATTTACTTCTCTTCACTTTTATCTTCTTCCTAGCTAGCTTTATCTTTGCCCTTACTTCCTCTTTGATTTTGGTTTAAAGTTTGTTCACTTCCTTGTCCTAACAACAAATTTTACACTAATCGAGCACTAATCATACTAATCCACCCTTAATCACCATTAACATAATAATAATCCTACATTACTAGCTTTAATGGCAACTAACCCCAAACTCAAAGAAAAGAGAAGAAGAAAAGTGAGAAGATGGAAAATCTAAACTTACATTTGATGATCTTCAAAATGACCAAAGTCTTCTTTCTTCTTCCTTCCTCTTCCTTGGTTTTGCTCACTTAACTTCACTTCTTTGATGATCTTGTCTTAATTCCACCCTTTTTCCATCTAATATTAGCTTTAATTGAAGAAAACAAAAGAAGAATAAATGGGGGAAGGAAGGTCATGGAAAAAGGATAGTAAAAGGGAGAGAAATGGGTTTGATTAAGATGAGGAAGAAGAAGAATGACCAAAAGAAGTGAAAATTTGACTTTTTATAGTTCGATTAGGTGGATGATTAGGATTAATTACTAATCTTGCTTCCCATTGATCCATTAATTTAAATAACTCTTACTTTATTTTAATCAAAAGAATATTTCTTTCCTTAGAGAGAGAATATTCCATTTTTATACCTTCTTAAAATATCTGTGTCAAAAACACTGCAATTTCTAATTTCGTTTAACAAAAAATTATTTTTTTCCAAATTTTAATTCCACACTTCAAAATTCTCAATTAATAATATCCAAAATATTTTTCACATCTTATTATTATTTTAATTTATTTCTTTCATGTCCGAATTTAGACCCCGATCGGTTTGATAAGCTGGATTTTGGTCAACTGTGACCGTGGCCTAAATTATCTGGCATTACATACTCAATTTTCTCGGTTTTCTTAAAAAATTTAATGTCACCTATTTGTAATAAATTTTGTTGACTCATATGTGGTTCAGAATTAGGCTCCAATCGTATCGCTTCCATTACAAATACGAATGCGCTAGGTTTCCGGTAGATCCAACGCATTCGATCACAAAACACACGTGTTAGATGTGGCATGAACTAATAAGTGTCACAATTCGCCCCCTCTTAAGAAAATTTTGTCCTCGAAATTTCACTTAGCTGATCTGTATTTGACAACTTAGGATATTTGCTTCCTATATTCCTTATAAAACTCTTAACTTACTTTTGTTTATGTTTTCCCTTGGCTTTATTTCTCAATAAAGGATAGTCCTTCGATCATTAAAAGAATAATAATAATAACAATAATAATAATAATAATAATAATAATAATAATAATTATTATTATTATTATTATTTTGTGTTGAAATTTGAGGGGTATTTCTGTCATTTTGATGCTAACAAATAGAATAGCAATAATGTATTTAACAATGCTTGTGTTCTAAGTATGTTGAACATGACATATTTTGAATATAATATGATGCGAGAATGAAAGACAACTTTTTGAAGATCAAAATCAGAAGAAATAGCAAAGTCACGCCTGGTGAATATAGCTTAGTGCCAACTTTGCACCATTCAAAGTTCACGACCATGAAGGATCATACCAACCGTGAATGATCAGATTAGTCACGCTCGTGAAAGATAGTCACGCCTATGAGATAACATGTCAAATTCTTCCAGAGAGTTTCACGACCGGTGTCATCACTTGGACCACGGCTTGGAAGAATATTCATGCCCTTGAATGTGTAAAGTCAAGCTCGTGATCAAACACTTCAAATTCTTCCAGAGAGCTTCATGGCCAGAGTGACCACTTGGACTACGACTAGGAAGAACATTCACAATCGTGACACATACATTCACGCTCGTGAATGAGGACAAAGAAACATGTTAGGCGTGAAGTTAAGAGCTGGTTCAACGACTATTTTTGCATTAAATGCATCCAAACGACTATAATTCGCATAGGAAGTATAAATGCAAGTCATTTATGAATCCTAAAGAAAAAAATAACAATTACTTTGAATCTTTAATCTTGTTGTAGCCTTGTACATTAACTAATTTTCAACAAAACTCTTATTCTTTGTAAAAACCTAATTACTCATAATTTCATAGCATTGTAGGTTGACTAGTGTTTTCATTGTAAATAATTACTCAAGTGAGTTTGGGTATATTGGGTTAAGATTGAAACACTTGTAAGGGTTTATTGTGTGAGCCATAAAACACAATGAATTGGTTTATTGTGTGAGCCATTAAAACACAAGAAATTTTCTGGGTTAGGTATTAGCCATTGAGAGAAATACCATAGTTGAGAGTGAGCTTGTAAAACTCCACTGTAACACTTAGTGTGTTAGTAAAACACCCAATTGAGATTGGAGAGAGGTGTAGAGTTTATTAATACCCGAACCTTTATAAATCTTGTGTGTAATATCTTTCCTTCCTTATTCTATTTAATTTTATTCTGCACTTAAAGTTAAGAAGTTTTTATTTCATAACCAATTCAACCCCCTTCTTGGTTCATTGTCTGTGCAACAACTGGTATTAGAGCTTGTTTAGCAATAAAGCCTAAAAAGCGCTAGCAAAGATCAAGAAATGGCTAGTGAAGGATTCCAAAGTCTCAAGCCTTACTTTGATGGAGCAAACTATGCTCATTGGATGTTCCGAATGGAGACATATCTCAATAGTGAGCGAATTGAAGTTTGGGATAGTGTTCGGAAAGAATGGATACCACCAACCAGGAGAGGAGTTGATAGTGAAGAAGAAGTTCTTTTCAAGAGATTATTGGACAGAGCCTGAACATAGAGCAAACTTCAAGAAAAAAGGCAATGACAATTCTCGTAAGCTCTCTATCCATGTAATGCCCGATAATTTAGGCCATAGTCGTGGTTGACCGACATCCGGCGCGCCGAACCGATCAGAGTCTAAATTCCGACATGAAAGAAAAAATTAAAATGATAATAAAATATGAGAAAAATATTTTGGATATTATTAATTTAGAATTTTGAAGTTCGGAAGTAAAATTGGAAAAAACAAATAATTTTTCGCTGAACAAAATTGAAAATTGTAGTGTTTTTAGCACAGATATTTTATGAAGGCATAAAAATGGAATATTCTTTATCTAAGGAGAGGAATATTCTTTTGATTAAAATAAAGTAAGAGTGATTTAAATTAATGGACCAATGGGAAACAAGATTAGCAATTAATCATAACCACCCACCTAATACAACTATAAAAGTCAACTTTCACTTTTTGCCTTTATTCTTCTTCTTCCTCATCTTAATCAAACCCATTTCTCTCCCTTTTTCTTTCCTTTTGCTGTGACCTTCCTTCCCCCATTTATTCTTCTTTTGTTTTCTTTAATCAAGCTAAGATTAGATGGAAAAAGTGGAATTAAGGTAAGATCATCAAAGAAGTGAAGTGAAGTTAAGTGAGCAAAACCAAGGAAGAGGAAGAAAGAAAGGAAGAGAAAAAGAGAATGAAGACTTTGGTCATTTTGAAGATCATCAAAGGTGAGTAGATTTTCCATCTTCTCACTTTTCTTCTTCTCTTTTCTTGAGTTTGGGATGAGTTGCCATTAAAGCTAGTAATTTAGGGTTATTATTATATTAATGGTGATTAAGGGTGGATTAGTGTGATTAGTACTTAATTAGTGTAAAATTTATTGTTAGGACAAGGAAGTGATCAAACTTTGATCCAAAATCGAAGAGGAAGTAAGGGCAAAGAGAAAGCTAGCTGGGAAGAAGAGAAAATTAAAGAAAAGTAAAATTTTGAGGTATGTACAATTGACAAAAATTTAATGTAGAAAAATGTTGATTTTGATTTTGTGATACTATGAAATTTTGTATGAATTGGTGATTAAATGATTCCATGAATTTAAAAATAAAAATTAGAATATGAGGTTAATGCATGAAAATGGAAATTGTATGAATTAATTGATGTGCTAGAAAATTCATCTTATAAATAGTGTCTACTTTTCTGATCATAACTTGAGTTATGGAAATGATTTTTGAGTGATTCTTATTGAGTTGGAAAGCTAAGAAATAGAGCTTCAACTTTTATTCAGGCAATTAGACCTGAATATTCCTGGAATCAGGTGAAAAATGGACTCAAAGTTTGTACTAGAAATCTATCCAGTAAAATACTGGGTAGATTGCAGTGAACGTATATTAGAAAAACAATTTATAACTTTTGCTACAAAATTTGGTTTAATGTGATTTTAGTTGGATATTAAAGATAAGACATGCACTTACATTTATAGTTGATCACTTGTCCAAATTCTATCTAAAAATGGATGAAAAATATAAAGAAAAATAAGGCAGAAATCTATCCAGTAAAATACTGGACAGATTGGAATGAACGTAGCTTAGAACAAAATCCATAACGTTTGCTAAAAAATTTGGTTTAATGTGATTTTTGTTGGAAATTAAAGATAAGACATGTACCTAAATTTTGTTAGTTGATCACTTGTCTAAATTCCATTTAAAAATGGACGAAAAATACAGGAAAACATAAGGAAAAAATGTTATCCAGAATAGGGCAGTTTGCACATGTGTTGATTGTGGAATTTTGTGATAGAAAAATATATTATTTGATTTTTTTGTAGTTATAATGATTAAATGAGCAAGTATGAGGTTGTAAAATGTTTCTTGGGAATTATTGCATTTATTTGAAATTTATATTAGTGTTACATATATAATTTATGTAAATAATAATAAAGGTAACAAATATAATTAAGCCCTATAACATCTTGTCGAGAATTAGAAATTATGATAAATTGGCATGCCAATAAAAGGGTAGATATGTAGGCACTAAAAATAATATTGCTGAGATTTAATTTACATAGACACTAAGAAATAGTGCTGAGTTAAAATTACGTAGGCACTAAAAAAACAGTGTTGAGTTTGAAATTACGTAGACACAAAAAAAGTGCTGAGTTGTTATTGAAAATATAGGCATTAAATGTCGAGTTATAAAATAATTATGTAGGCACATACTGCCAGAGAGCAGAAATCCTGTATCTAATATTTAGTTCCGTTCTAAGATGTCGTGGGCTATTAAACAAATAACAAAACAAAAAATGTGAATTATGAAATTTATATTGTAACTTTTATATTTTGAATTGTTAAGCAATTTCAAGCATGCTTAATGAAATGAACGTTAAAATTGATGAATTGTATATTTTTGCATGACAAAAATAGTTTTAATACTATGTGAATATTTGACATGCTTAGTAAGTTGATTGTAGTTTTAAAGGTTTATTTTGAATATATTTATATAATTATTGGATAGTTGCCAAATGTACCATTAAGCTAGAAGCTTAGCACGTGTGTTTCACGCACAGATAAATAGATGTACCTGTTACGTTAGGGCAACCGAAGATAAGGGGAACCTCAAGTTCAGATTGCAGCAGTCTAGTTTCTTTTTGTATATTTTGGAAATTATATTGTAAAAATTAAATTTAAAAATTTCTTCTGATGTAGATTTGTGCATGTAATATTTATAAGGAATGAATTTGGTAATTTTATATATCTAGTATTATTTATAAATATATTTATAAATATTATAGCTTAATTGAATGTGTTATTTTAAATCAAATTATTCACATAAGTAGTTGCATATTTTAAATAAAAAAATATATGGAAATAAATATTCTGCTAATAATAAACTTGAAGATTGAAATAAAAATATTAATACAATAAATTGAGCATTGGTTTTAAAACAAATGAGGTTAGTAGCACTTCCATATCCTATTAACGATTAGTAGGGTAAGGGAGCGCTACAATCCATTGAAGAATGTGGTAAAATCTAACACTGCCCTACTGCATATAGTATGTGGAAGACATTGGAAAATTATCATGAAGGAACCAAACAAGTTAAATCCAAGATGATTCAACTTCTCACTTCAGAATATGAACTCTTCAAGATGAAATCTAATGAATCTATCACTGACATAACGAGCCATCTTTTAGCCATCATAAATAGCATGAGAAAGCTTGGAAAGCACTTGAGCTTGGAAGATGTAAACAACAAAATTCTAAGAAGTCTTCCTCTCAAAGACTATAGTTCAAGAGTTGTGGGTATAAAAGAAGCCAATGAAGACATGAGCTTCATGCCTACCGATGTGCTTATTGGCAATCTTCTAACACATGAAATGACGGTAAAGTGAGATAGAGAACTTGAAGCCGAACCAAAAAAAAAAGAAAGCCTCTAGCACTCAAAGCCTATACTTCAAAATCTCAAGAGGAAGTTGAAGATGACGAAAAAAAGAGTGATGGTGCAAATGAGGACATTTTCATGTTTTCAAGAAGATTAAAAAAAATAATTGAAAAGAGAATTGGCAATCTCGAAACTTCAAACAAAGAAACCTCAAATACTCCTCAAATGACTCTCAAAGAAATAAAGAGGAGGTAAAATGTTATGAGTGTTGGAAGAAATGACATATCAAACCAGAATGTCCAAAGCTTAAGAAACACAAGAAAAGATATCAAAAAGATAATGGGAGAAAGGTCACAAAGCCACATGGGATGATGAAAGCTCTTCAAGTGAAAAAGATGAAAATGAAGGTGAAGAGGTCAACCTATGCTTCATGGGTTTGGAGGATCACTTTACGGATGAGGTAGGTCCTTCTTACTCATACTCATTTAATAATGATAGTAGTGATATAATAGTGATAGTGAAGATGATGATGAACAAAGTTTAATAGAAGTATTAAACCAAGAATTAGAAAAATATAGATGTAGATTCAATACTTACAAAGATAATATTTTAAATTTGAAAAACAAAATGGAAGTTTTACAAAGGGAAAATATTGATCTTAAAAACTTCTAATGAAACTCTTCAAAAATCATTAGATGAGTATTCCTTTAGACCCTCAACTAAATCCTTGCTTAAAAAAAACAATATTTTGAAAAATGAAGTTGAGGAACTTAGAAAATCTATTTGAAGATTTCATAAAGGCAATGACAGTTTAGATACTCTCATAGTATCCCAAAGACCACCTTTAATAAGATATGGTCTAGGATTTAATGGAACATCATCTTCATCTCACAAGACCACCTTTGTTAAGTTTAGTGCACCTCAAACCTCCACAATAGAAGTAATAGGCCCAAGGGCTAAGAGCACAACACACACTAAACCCCTTATTTATAAAAAGAATGGTCAAGGGTCGCACAGCTTAAGGGGGAGACCTCATAAGGCCAATCATTCCTTCATGTACAAGAGGCATGCACCTAGGAAATCACCTATTCATCATGCATGTGCATGTCACTGCTCACAAACTCAATCGAAAAGGATAATGAGACTTAAAAGCATGGTAAAACCGAAAAACATGTTTAGAGCTAAACAATGTAATTATTGTATAAATTTTGGTCACATCAACAAACATTGTTGGATAAGAAAGGCTCATTGGGAACCTTCATGTGCTAACCACCAAGGACCTAAGTTCATTTGTGTACCTAAAAACCACACCTAAATTGTGATTTTATAGGTATGCCTCAAGTCCGCTATAAAATAAAATGCTTGACTTGTGGATAGTGGATGCTCAAGCATATGACCGGAAACAAAGAACTATTCAATGACATTAAAAGTATTGATGGTGGTAAGGTAACCTTTGGGAACAATTCTAAGGTAAGTTAATTGGCATTGACTCCATTGGTATAAATAATACTACTTTCATTGAAGATATTTTACATGTTGATGGTTTGAAATATAATTTGTTCAGTGTGAGTCAATTATGTGCTAAGGAAAATCAAGTAATTTTTATCTCAAATGAATGCCTTGTAACCTCCTTTAGTGGCCAATAGATATTAAAAGGAAATAGAGAAGTCAATATTTACATAATAGACTTACACAAAATATCTAACATTTCCTCTAAGTATCTTATGACTACTAGTGATGAATCTTGGCTATGGCGTAGAAGGCTTGGTCATGCAAGCATGGATTTAATTCAAAGCATTAGCAAAGAAAAGCTAATAAGTGGACTACCAAGAGTCAAATTTGAAAAATATAAGACATGTGAACCTTGGCGAAGAGAAAAACAGCACAAGTCCTCCTTCAAATCCAAAAATATTGTAAGTATCTCAAAGCCTCTACAACTTTTGCATTTAGATCTTTTTGGACCTACTAGAGTTGCTAGCTTAGGAGGTAAATACTATGCCTTTATCATCATCGATGATTACTCTAGATTCACTTGGGTATTTTTCTTAGCTCAAAAAAGTGATGCTTTTGAATCCTTTAAAAACTCTGCTAAAAGGGTTCAAAACGAAAAAAGATATTTTATTTCAAAAATAATAAGCGATCATGACAAAGAGTTTGAGAATGAAAATTTTGAAACCTTTGTTCTAGAACATGGTATTTTACAAAAATTTTCAACTCTTAGGACACCTCAACAAAATGGGGTAGTTGAAAGGAAAAATCGAACTTTAATTGAAATGGCTCGAACAATGCTTAATGGGTATGGGTTACCAACCTACTTTTGGGCCGAAGCCACCAATACTGCATGTTATATTATAAATCGAGTTTTCATAAGACCACTCTTAAACAAAATTTCTTTTGAGTTATGGAATGGAAGAAAGCCCATGATATCATACTTTAAAGTATTTGGATGCAAGTGTTTCATATTAAATACCAAGAACAACCTTGAAAATTTGCCTCTAAATCCGATAAGAGTATCTTTTTATGATACTCAACCACTAGTGAAGCTTATGGAGTCTTTAATAAAAGGTCATTAGTTGTTGAAGAATCTATGCATGTTGTTTTTTTATGAATATAGTAAGTTTCATCTTGTGAAAAGTAGTGTTCATGGTGATACTGTAAGTACAATGGAAAAGCTTGATCTTGATTATGAGAAAGATGATAATGATCAAGAAAACTCACATCAAGATGTCTCTCTACCTCAAGCTCAAGAGCCAAACAAGAGCTTTTGATGCAGCAACCACCTAGAATCTAAGTCTAGACAACCTCCAAATCAATTTGATACAAATCTTAAGTTTAACCAATTGCAATATTAGACTCTTCACCCCCAAAACAGCAAGGAATTGGTAACAAACAGTATGAAGAGAGAATTGGATTCACGCCACAAATTAATTACCAACCTGATAAGTGAAAATAATCCTTGGTATATCAATGGAGTCACACCTCCCACTTGAAGAACACTCAAGAACACTGAAATTTTGATCTTAATCACCAATCTGATTGTCTTACACGCATAAGGAGGTATTTATACCTCTACAAACCAAACCCTAGGTGCAAATATAAAGAAAAGACCAATCTGACCCTAATGACTTAAGGACAAACGAATGGGCTTAATTTTATAAGGCCTACACACTTAAGACAAGTTAAAATAAGGCTGATCATGTGTCTTTAAATGAAGTTAAATTCCAATAATTAAAATAAAATAGCCCACTAAAATTAATCTTAGGCCCAACCATGACATAACATAAGTCCACCTTAACATAGCATATTGCACATGAGTTGAACCTTGTAATATAGACTTCTTCTCTAGCCCATTAGACTAGTTGTCTTCACCATCACATGCCCCAATGAGTGTCACAAGCTTTGGATGGCCAACTGATTCCATCTCTTCAAGCCTGACCCAAGCCTCTTCCTTGATATCTCTTGTCACTAAGCTTTGAATATACATTTGCAAGGCTGCCTTGAGCTTGTTTCTACTTGATCTTATGATTGGACCAAGTGGCATTACTAATCCATCTCCTCCATGACATGTAAGATCATTTTTGTTGTCTTGGTTCGCATCATTCCCTCCCTCCACAAAAGGATTCGTCCTCGAATCACCACCTGCATTATCAAAAGGAGAAAGGTCAACAACATTAAAAGTTGCTGAAACACCATACTCACCGGGCAAGTCAATCTTATAGGCATTGTCATTGATCCTCTCAACCACTTGAAAAGGTCCATCGCCTCTTGGATCCAACTTGGATTTCCTTTGGTTAGGAAATCTCTTTTTCCTAAAATGCACCCATACCCAATCTCCAGGTTCAAATTTCAAAACTTTACGTCCTTGATTGACTTTTTGTGCATAACTTTTGTTCTTTAACTCAATGTGCTGCTTTGCCTTCTCATGTATGGACTTAATCAAATCTGCCTTCTTTTGCCCATCTAAGTTAGAAATATCATTCACAGGTATAGGCAACAAATCCAAAGGGGTTAGCGGATTAAAACCATAGACAATTTCAAATGGAGAATAACCTGTTGATGAATGAATGCTTCTATTATATGCAAATTCTACTAATGACAAACAATTTTCCCAAGTTTTCAAATTCTTTCCAACAACAGCACGTAATAATGATCCTAAAGTTCTATTAACCACTTCAGTTTGACCATCTATTTGTGGATGACAAGTAGTAGAAAATAGCAACTTTGTTCCCAACTTTCCCCACAGCACACGCCAAAAATGACTCAAAAACTTAGAATCTCTATCAGAAACAATAGTTTTAGGAACACCATGCAAACGGACAACATTCTTAAAGAACAAATCAGAAATATGTGTAGCGTCATCAGTTTTATGGCAAACAATGAAATGTGCCATCTTGCTAAACCTATCAACTACAACAAAAATGCTATCTCTTCCCCTTTTAGTCCTGGGCAGTCCCAACACAAAATCCATAGAAATGTCAATCCAGGGTTGACTAGGGATGGGTAAAGGAGTATACAACCCATGAGGTTGAATTCTTGACTTGGCTTGCTTACATGCAACACACCTAGAGCAAATTTTCTCAACATCTTTCTTCATATTAGGCCAATAAAAATGCTCATGCAAGATGTCAAGTGTCTTAGCAATACCAAAATGACCCATTAAACCACCATTATGAGCTTCACGTACAAGCAACTCACGCATTGAACAATTAGGCACACAAAGTTTATTTTCTCTAAATAAATAACCATCATGCCTATAAAACCTTTGAAATGCAGATTGTTCACATGCATTATAAACATTTGAAAAATCAGAATCAGAAGCATACAATTCCCTTATATATTCAAATCCCATCAATCGAAAACTCAAAGTAGTAATAAGAGTATATCTTCTAGATAATGCATCAGCAACCACATTTTCCTTACCTTGTTTGTATTGAATCACATAAGGAAAGGTCTCAATGAACTCCAACCATTTGGCATGTCGTTTGTTCAACTTACCTTGACCCTTGAGATGCTTTAAAGACTCATGATCACTATGAATCACAAACTCTTTAGGCCAAAGATAATGCTGCCAAGTCTCCAAAGCCCTCACCAATGCATACAACTCCTTGTCATACGTGGAATAATTGAGTTGTGCACCACTCAACTTTTCACTAAAGAAAGCAATTGGTCGCCTACCCTGCATCAAAACAGCACCAATACCTATCCCGGAGGCATCACATTCAATCTCAAAAGTAGAATTAAAATCAGGCAAACTCAAAACAGGTGCAGAACAACGTTTATCTTTCAAAGTATTAAATACAAGTTCTTGCGCCTCGCCCCACTTAAACCCCACATCCTTTTTAATGATTTCAGTTAAAGGAGCAGCAATGACACTAAAATCCTTTACAAACCTCCTGTAAAAGCTAGCAAGGCCATGAAAGCTCCTAACATCACTCACATTCCTAGGGGTTGGCCATTCTTGGATAGCCCTTATCTTCTCCTCATCAACCTCAATTCCATTGGTACTCACCACATACCCTAAGAATATAACTCTATTCATGCAAAATGTGCACTTTTTAAGTTTAGCATACAATTCTTCTCTCCTAAGTGTATCCAAAACAGCCCTAAGATGATGTACATGCTCATCAACAGATTTACTATAAATTAAAATATCATCAAAATAAACAACAACAAATTTTCCAATGAACTAATGCAAAACATGATTCATCGATCTCATAAAAGTGCTAGGGGCATTGGTTAGACCAAAAGGCATAACGAGCCACTCATATAAACCAAGCTTTGTTTTAAATGCTGTTTTCCATTCATCACCAACTTTCATCCTAATTTGGTGATATCCACTCATCAAATCAATCTTAGTAAAGACACAAGCGCCATGCAGTTCGTCTAACATATCATCCAATCTGGGTATTGGATGGCGATACTTAACTGTTATGCGATTCACAGCCCTACAATCAACACACATGCGCCAACTCCCATCCTTTTTTGGCACCAAAAGCACCGGCACTGCACACGGACTAAGACTCTCACGGATATGCCCCCTTGCTAACAACTCTTCCACTTGCCTTTGAAGTTCCTTTGTCTCCTCGGGGTTGCTCCTATAGGCTGGTTGGTTTGGAATTTGAGCTCCTGGTATGAAATCAATTTGATGTTCAATTTCTCTTATTGGTGGCAATCCTTGTGGTAACTCTTCAGGAAATACATTCTCATATTCCTGCAATAAAGAAACAACAACACTAGGCAAAGAAGGGTTAAGGTCAGCTTCATTAAAATAAGATTCCTTGTACATGAGTACAAGTAAACATTGTTGATTCTCAAAAGCCACTCTCATATCCCTTACTTTTGCATAAAAATTGTTTTTCTTTGTACCACTCTCCTTTGGGCCAATTATTTGCTTTTCTTTTTGGGCCTCTTTTCCTCCCATTTTTCTCTCTTTTTTAGCCTCTCCTTTTTCTTTTCCTCTCATCTCTCTTATTTTGAAACTCTCAGCCTTTCCATTTTCTTTTTGCTCCTTTTCTCTCAATTTGGACTTTTTGGCTTCTTTTTGCATTTCTTCCTCCATGCTCTTTTTTAGCTTCATTTGATCTTCATAAACTTCACTAGGAGTCATAGGAGCCAGAATGATACGTTGATCTCCCATCATGAATGAGTGTCTATTTCTATACCCATCATGTGTCACCTTTCTGTCATATTGCCATGGCCTACCAAGCAACACATGACCTGCATGCATAGGTACTACATCACAAAGTACACGGTCAGAATATCTTCCAATGGAGAATGAAATTAAAACTTGTTTATTTGTCCTTATCTCTCCACAATCATTAAGCCATTGTAGTCTATATGGCCTAGGATGTTTCAAACAATCCAGCCCCAACTTATCAACTAAAGTAGTACTTGCAACATTAGTACAACTTCCTCCATCAATTATAAGACTACAAATTTTGCCATTTATCA
Source organism: Triadica sebifera (assembly GCA_023653625.1). Taxonomy (NCBI): domain Eukaryota; kingdom Viridiplantae; phylum Streptophyta; class Magnoliopsida; order Malpighiales; family Euphorbiaceae; genus Triadica; species Triadica sebifera. The sequence goes on from CM042909.1 coordinate 13,821,229, forward strand.
AGCATCTGGAATGGAAGATATTTTCCCTTTGTTCAACCCCATCCTCTTTCAATTGTACATTTAGTACACGCCTAACCACAAGATTTAAATCCCCGCCAACAGCATGCTCAGCCTCATCATCATCACTGCAATCTTCAAATGAAGGCATTGAATCAGATTCTTTATCACTTTCGGATTCAATTACACCATTATCTTTCAATATCATAACCTTTTTATTTGGGCATTGAGATGCAATATGTCCATTGCCAAGGCACTTAAAGCATTTTATGTTTCTATGCTTTTCAGTATTGGAAGAAGAAGTAGCATTAGCTTTAGGGTTACCTTTTTGCTCTACTTTACCCTTTTCTTCTCTTACCTTGTCTTTGGCTTTGTCTTCCCTTTTTGGCCATTTTGAGCTCCAATTAGATGTGGAACCCAAATAGGTTGGTTTGTTGGTTCCCTTTTGCTTTAGTTGCTTCTCCACCTTCATAGCCATATTCACCATCTCCTCTAACTATACATAGTGGTGCAGCTCAATAACATTTGCAATTTCTTTATTTAGACCAACCAAGAAACGTGCCATGGTAGCCTCCCTATCTTCAGCAATATTAGCCCTCATCATAGCTATCTCCATTTCTTTATGATAGTCCTCAACACTTTTATTCCCTTGCCGTAAAGTTTGGAGCCTTTGATGTAGTTCCCTATAATAGTAACTAGAGACAAACCTCTTTCTCATGACTGCCTTCATCTCCACCCATGTGTTTATAGGCCTTTCCCTATTCCTACGCCTATTGAGGATGATTTGGTCCCACCATACCAAGGCATAGTCAGTGAATTCCACGGCTGTCAACTTTACTTTTTTTTCCTCAGAATAATTATGACATTCAAACACCAATTCTACTTTTCTCTCCCACTCCAAGTAAGCATCAGCATCATTCCTACCTTGAAAAGTAGGGATTTTCATTTTAATACTCTCCAAATTACGATCTATCTGATTCTCAACATTCCCAAATCTATCCACCTCTACCCTGCCTCTATGTTCTCTCCTATTCCTTCCTCTATCATTTCTGCCCCCTCTACCTCCAAACTGATTTCTATCCCTATCATCATCAAAGTCATCAAAATCTTCTTCATAGTCAGATTGAGGTGGAGTTACTAACCTTTCCCTTCTCCCTCCAATTCGACTTTGCAAGGATGTATCTCTTCTAATATTCTGTAGAGCTTGATCATGGCCTTCTAACCTCCTCTCATACTTGTCAAACCGATCATTCATGTCTCGGAGCAGAATCTCAAGCCTTCCAAATTGTTGTTGCATAGCCTCCAATGTGAAGAAAGTTTTGTTTCCTTCATCACTACTTCTTTCCTGGTTGCTTGATTTAGACATGATGTAAATAAATTGCCTCACACACTCCCTCACGTGTTTCACTCAAAATGTGTATGTTCGCTCGTGTTTCACTCAATTAAGGCTTTTACCCTCTTTTGAGCTAACCACTCCTTCCTTTTACTGCTCTTGTGTACTCACTATGATATATTTCCGGATCAATTTCAACCAACCAGATCGATAACAATGAGCAGCAATATCCAACAGAAAAATTAAAATAGACAATTCCTAAGCAAGAAAGGAAACATCACAAAACTAGAAGCAAAATTAATGAGATGAAAGCAAGGAATGACAAGTATATGCTATGTGCACACACGGATGAAGAATGAGGTGTGCAGATATAATATTGTTATTTGAGTAATATGGAATGCAAAATTACTCAACTAATATAATGGAAACAAGTAGGACAGCAGTCAAGAATATAAAATAAAGAATGCAATAAATTGACAAAACTAGAAAAAATTAAGTGCATATGTGCTACTGCCCTAAAAGAATTCGAACCAGAACCTAAAACTCACTAAACCATTCCCAACTTACTGCCAAATAAGCTAATTGTATGCCTATTAGTAACTATTATCCACTAATTGCACAATTTCCAGCAATAAGCAATGAAATCTCAACTTATACCTCAATATGAAACCAATCAATTTCAATTACGAACTCCACTCAAAATTGCTCAAATTATCAATTTTAATCAGAATAGAGCAAATATATTCAGAGGCAATTCATTTTATATATGTGTGCAATCAATTGAATCCAAACAGTCCCACTTTTGGCAATCAATGCCAATATGCACGAATTTTTTTTTTGTTGTTTTTTTGTAATCTGATAAACAACAAAAAAAAAATAAATTGAAACACCAAAAATTCGTACCCCAAAAAAAAAGAAATAAACCAAACTTCAATAGACAGCAATATAGGCAAATTCAGCCACAAATAGATAAACTTTTTTTTTTTTTTTTTATGCTGTAACTTGAACAAATATCACTAAAACCAGAAAAATAAAGATAAGTACAATTGATTTAGAACCAAAGCTCTGATACCAAATGATGCAGCAACCACCTAGAATCTAAGTCTAAACAACCTCCAAATCAATTTGATACAAATCTTAAGTTTAACCAATTGCAATATTAGACTCTTCACCCCCAAAATAGCAAGGAATTGGTAACAAAGATTATGAAGAGAGAATTGGATTCACGCTACAAATTAATTACCAACCTGATAAGTGAAAACAATCCTTGGTATATCAATGGAGATCACACCTCCCACTTGAAGAACACTCAAGAACACTGAAATTTTGATCTTAATCACCAATCTGATTGTCTTACACGGATAAGGAGGTATTTATACCTCTACAAACCAAACCCTAGGTGCAAATATAAAGAAAAGACCAATCTGACCCTAATGACTTAAGGACAAACGAATGGGCTTAATTTTATAAGGCCTACACACTTAAGACAAGTTAAAATAAGGCTGATCATGTGTCTTTAAATGAAATTACATTCCAATAATTAAAATAAAACAGCCCACTAAAATTAATCTTAGGCCCAACCATGACATAACATAAGTCTACCTTAACATAGCATATTGCACATGAGTTGAACCTTGTAATATAGACTTCTTCTCTAGCCCATTAGACTAGTTGTCTTCACCATCACATGCCCCAATGAGTGTCACAAGCTTTGGATCGCCAACTGATTCCATCTCTTCAAGCCTGACCCAAGCCTCTTCCTTGATATCTCTTGTCACTAAGCTCTGAATATACATTTGCAAGGCTTCCTTGAGCTTGTTTCTACTTGATCTTATGATTGGACCAAGTGGCATTACTAATCCATCTCCTCCATGGCATGTAAGATCATTTTTGTTGTCTTGGTTCGCATCAGCTTCCAAAGGAATAGAAAATAGCAAAAAATACTCCAAGGAACAAATCATTGGTGATTCTACAAAGGTATAAGTACTAGATCACATCTCAAAATCTTAGATTCTAACCTTGCTTTTGTCTCTCAAATTGAGCCTAAAGACATTATTGAGGCTCTTAATAATAAAAATTGGGTGATTTTTATGCAAAAGGAACTCAACCAATTTGAGAGAAGTAATATGTGGACCTTAGTTCCTAGACCCAAAAAGCATCAAATCATTGGTAGTAAATGGGTATTTAGAAATAAACTAGATGAACAAGGTTCAATAACTAAGAATAAGACTAGGTTAGTTGTAAAGGATTATAATAAAAAAGAAGGTATAAATTATGATGAGACCTATGCTCTAGTAGCTAGATTAGAAGCCATAAGAATTCTTTTAGCATTTTCATGCTATATGAATTTTAAACTCTTTCAAATGGATGTCAAAAGTGCTTTCATAAATGGTTTTATAGAGGAGGAAGTTTATGCAGAATAACCCCCAGGTTTTAAAAGCCATAATTTGCCTAATCATATTTTTAAACTTTCAAAACCCTTATATGGTTTGAAACAAGCTCCAAGAGCTTGGTATGAATACTAAGTTCTTTCCTTATAGAAAATAATTTTTCAAAAGGAAATATTGGCACAACTTTGTTTATTAAAAAACATAAGCATGATATTCTAATTGTTCAAATTTATGTTGATGACATCATATTTGGGTCTACTAATGAATTGTTTTGCCAAGAATTTGCTAAGTGTATGACTAGGGAATGTGAAATGAGCATGATGGGTGAGCTTAAATTCTTCCTTGGTCTAAAAATAAAATAAGGCAATGAGGGCATATTCATCAACCAATCCAAGTACGCCAAAGATTTAATAAAAAAATTTGGAATGGAAGGATGCAAAAATGCCAAGACTCCAATTAGCACATCAACAAAAATGAACAAAGATGAAAAAGGTAAGAGTATTAATGAAAAGCTCTATAGAGGTATGATCAGATCACTTTTATATCTTATTACCTCTAGGCCTGATATAATGTACAGTGTATGCTTATGTGCTAGATTTCAATCTTGTCATAAAGAATCACATTTGAATGTTGTGAAAAGAATCTTAAAATATTTACATGGCACATTGCATCTAGGCTTATGGTATTTTAGAAATTCATGCTTTCATATCATAGGATATTCAGATGTAGACTATGTCGGTAGTCTCTTGGATAGAAAGAGTACTTCAGGCTCTTGTCACTTTATTGGTGAATGCTTAGTTTCTTTGTTTAGCAAGAAAAAAGTTTTAGTTGCCCTTTCTACCGCTGAAGTGGAATAAGTAGCAGTAGAATGTTGTTGCACTCAAATCCTATGGATGAGACGACAACTTAAGGATTATGGTCATAATTTAGACCATATACCCATCAAATGTGACAATAAAAGTGTCATAAACCTATCTAAGAATCCTATTCAATACTCTAGAAGTAAGCATATTGGCATAAGACATCATTTTCTTAGAGATCATGTTCAATATGGAGATGTTGTATTAGAATTTATCGATATAAACAATCAATTGACAGATATTTTCACCAAATCTCTTAATGAAGAAAGATTGTTCTTCATAAGAAGAGAGCTTGGTATGCTTGATGGATCAACCTTATCTTAAGTATGATTGTCAATTTGTCAACCTTGAGTGTTAATTTCTTTCATATGATGCCCTTTCATTGACTAATTTTTAAGGTATAAAGTGATTAACTTGATGGGAATATATGTTCGAAGGCATAAAAGTATCTTAGAAATCTTTTAGCTTTATTTTAGACTTAGTTTTATTAATTGAAGATTTGAGATAATTCACGTCTGTGACATATATTCACGGTCGTGCTCCTAATCATAAAAAGCTTCAGTATCTTTCACGCTTTTCTTCACGACAACTTCACAGTTGGAGGTTGTGAAGACTATGTTTCACACCCATGACACTTTTCATTCACTCCCGTGAAACTCTTTATTCAGGCCCGTGACACTTATTTACAACCATAAAAATTAACAACAAATAATTACAGAACCGTTCACTTTTTGTTTCAGGCGTTACCTCAGGGTCAGAAATAGTGAAGATTGCTCTTCATGACCGTGACTCCTTTTGTCACCACCGTGAAATTCATAAGTAATGCCTGTTACTATTTAATGTCACAACCATGAATCAATTCGTATCCTTTATCACGGCTAGAGCGTCTCTTCAACAAACCGTGACCAAGACCATTCACGCTCATGATGGACAATTCACAGTCGTTAATCTATCGACTATAAAACAGGATTTCTTCCATTTTTCTCATTTCCAACTCTAAAAATTCTCTCAATTAAATCTCATCCAATATTTCTCACAAAATTCGGCCTTCTCATATTCATATTCATCTATAAATTCTTCCAAATCACTTTGTCTTTGAAGAATCTCAACATCTCTAGGTTTGTTCTCAAATCATTGGTCCTAAAATCATTCTCCAAATCCCCATTCCAAACTGTCACAATGGAACTCGGCTCATCTAAAGGCACAAGGAAGAAATCCCATCCTCTAAGATGCCACACGGACTACCTTCTCAACATTATTCCGGAGCATTGCCATCCAAGATATGTCATTCTAAATAAAAGGCCCCTACTTTCATCTCATTCCTTTGAATGGAGTGTTGTCAGTACTCTTGGTCTTGAGACAAGCATGATAGAACAATTGCAAGCTTGTCATCTTAAGGATTTCGTAGACACTCATCGGCCAACGCTAATGAAACCAACTCTCAAGTTCCTTAGCATATTGTAAGTCTCTCCCACCGAAACTGTAAAATTTCAACTCTATAAACATCTGAAGACTCTTTCAGCTGCAGAGTTTGGCACTATTTTCAAGCTTCCCTCAGATGACATTCTCAATGAGAGCGAAATGGAATTCTATGCCAATCCGGTGTGGACTCATTTTGGGTTGGAATGTAGCTGGGATGTGAAGAAGACCAAGAGCACACATCTTTGGTTCCCTATGCATAAATATTTATGTTAAACCTTGAGGGGTATTTCCATCATTTTGATGATAACAAATAAAATAGCAATATTGTATTTAACATACTTGTTTTCTAAGTCTATTAAATAGGGTATGGAATAAAATAGCAAGAATGGAGATTGGAAGAATAATCCTTGAAAGACAAAATTAAGGAAGTAGCATGTTAACGCCCGTGACCCTATGTGTCACACCCGTGAAAGAGCTAACCGTTACCAAAATCAACATTTGAAGTTCACGACCATGAAGGAAGAACAAATCGTGAAATGGACATTTAAGTCACGCCCGTGAATTAAAATGTCACGCCCGTGAATGTTCATGGCATTTTCATCCAGAGAGCTTCACGACCAAAGTCACCACTTGGATCACAGCCGGGAAGTTTGTCACGCCCGTGAAGATGTATATCACGCCCGTGACCGAATATTTCAAAACATTCCAGAGAGTTTCACGACCAAGGTCACCACTTCAGCCATGGCTTGGGAAGAAATGTCACGCCCGTGAATGATGAAAGAGAAAAATGTCAGGCACGATTATTTGGTTGGTACAACGGCTAGTTTCATATTAAATGCACCCTAACGGCTATAATCAGCCAAGAGAGTATAAATGGAAGTCAAATGCATTCAGTACAAGAGAATAACAAATACTTTGAATCAAAATCTTATTACAAGCTATTTGTACATTCAATACTTTGAGAACCAATATTTATTCTCTATAAAAATCTTTATGCTCTTCATTCATTGAGCAATAAAGATTTGTGGGTGTTTCTCTCTGTAATCATTTATTATGAGTTTTGGGTATTTCTGGGTTAAGAATATAAGACTTGTAAGGGTTAGTTGTGTGAGCCTTTTAAAACACAAAGTAAAGGTTATTTGTGTGAGCCTGTAAAATATAAAGTAAAGGTTGTTTGTGTGAGCTTATAAAACATAAGATAAAAGGTTGTTTGTGTGACCCTGTAAAACACAAGGAATTGGTTATTGTGTGAGCCATTAAAACACAAGAGATTTCTGGGTTAGCTGTGAGCCATTGTGAGAAACATCATAGTTGGGAGTGAGCCTGTAAAACTCCATTGTAACACTTAGTGTGTTAGTGAAACTCCCAATTGCGATTGGGGAGAGGAGTAGTGATGCGTCCCACATCGGTTGCGGGGGAACTCCTGGACTGGTTTATAAGGGAGGGTTCAAACCTTCCCCTAAGAGCGCGCTTTTGGGGCGAAGTTAGGAGCCCGTGACAGATCGCCGACCGAGGCAGTCACCTTATCGTTTGGTATCAGAGCCAGCCCGTGCCCCGGTGTCCCTTAGGGTTGCGACCGATCGCCGACTGAGGCAGTCGAGGTGTTAAGGGGGTGGGTAGGGTTTGTTAACACCCAACCTCTATAAAACTCCTTGTGTCAAATTCTCTCTATCCCTCCTAAAATTAATTATTTATTTCCGCACCTTAAAGTTTAATTTTTTTTTGAAACTCCAATTCAACCCCCCTTTATTGGCCTAATATTTGGGCAACAATTAGTATCAGAGCTTAGTCTAGCATCGAAGCCTAAAAAGCACTAGTAAAGATTAAGATATGGCCAGTGAAGGATTCCAAAGTCTCAAACCTTACTTTGATGGAGCAAATTATGCCCATTGGAAGTTTCGGATGGAGACATATCTGGATAGTGAAGGAATTAAAGTTTGGGATAGTGTACGAAAAGAATGGACACCACCAACCAGAAGAGGAGCTGATGGTGAAGAAGAAATCCTGTCAAGAGATGATTGGACAGAGCCTCAAAGAAGAGCAAATTTCAAAAACAAGAAGGCAATGACAATACTATCAAGCTCATTATCTATTAAAGAATGTGGAAGAATACAACACTGCCCAACAACATACAACATGTGGAAAACATTGGAAAATTATCATGAAGGAACTAAGCAAGTCAAATCCAAGAAGATTCAACTTCTGACCTTGGAATATGAGCTCTTCAAGATGAAATCCAATGAGTCAGTTACTGACATGACCAACCGTCTTCTAGCCATTATAAATGGAATGAGGAAACTTGGGAAGCATATGAATTTGGAGGATGTAAACAACAAAATCCTGAGAAGTCTTCCTCTTAAAGACTATGGCTCAAGAGTTGCTGGCATAGAAGAAGCAAATGAAGATATGAGCATCATGAATATTGATGTGCTGATTGGCAAACTTCTCACACATGAAATGACAGTGAAAAGAGATAGATAGCTTGAAGCAGAGCCAGAGAAAATAAAGCCCTTAGCACTCAAAGCCTCTACTTCAAAATCGCAAGAAGAAAGTGAAGATAATGAAGAAATGAGTGATGATGAAAATGAGGACATTGCTATGCTTTCAAGGAGACTAAAAAGAATCATTGAAAAGAAAATGAGCAGCTCCATAAAATTCAGACAAAGAAACCTCAAACAAACTTCTAATGATGCACAAAAAAGTAAGGAAGAGGTAAAGTACTATGAGTGTAGAAAGAAAGGACATATCAAACCAGAATGTCCAAGGCTCAAGAAGAATAAGAGCAAATACCAAAGAGACAATGGAGAGAAAGGTCACAAAGCCACATGGGATGATGAAAGTTCTTCAAGTGAAAAAGATGATAATGAAAGCGAAGAGGTCAACCTATGTTTCATGGCTATTGAAGATCATGTCTCGAATAAGGTAAGATCAGTACACTCATACTCTTTGAACAATGATAGTAGTGATAATGATGATGATGAGTCTAATAGAAGAATTAAATCTAGAATTAGAGAAATATAGAAGTAAATTTAGTACTTATAGAAATAACATCTCTAATTTGAAAAATAAGATAGATGATTTAGAAAAGGAAAACATAAAGCTTAAATCATCTAATGATTCTCTCCAAAAGTCATTAGATGAATACTCATCAAGACCTTCAACTGCCTCGTTGCTAAAAGAAAATAATACTTTAAAAAATGAAGTTGAGGAACTTAAAAATTTCATTTCTAATTTTCACAAAGGTAAAGGAGCTTAGATACTCTCATTGTGTCTCAAAGATCACCGTTAATTAGACATGGTCTAGGATTTAAGGACACATCATCATCTAATCACAAAACCATCTTTGTTAAGTCTAGTGAACCTCACATCTCCACACTTGTTAGAACAGCACCAAGAAATAAACATATTAAACCTTCTATACATAAACAGAATAATCATGCCTTTATATATAGGAAGCATGCATCTAGAAAATATACAATTAATCATAACTGTGCATCTCATCATTCTCAAAATAAGTTTGATAGAAAAGTGGTATTCAAAAATATTGTAAGACCAGAAAACAAGTTTAGAACAAAATAATGTAATTATTGTATGAAAATGAGCTACATAAATAAATATTGCTGGATAAGGAAGGCTCATTGGGAACCTTCATGTGCTAACCCCCAAGGACCCAAGCTCATTTGAGTACCTAAAAATCATACTTGAATTGTGATTTTATAGGTATGCCTCAAGTCCACAATAAACAAAAATGCTTGGCTAGTAGACAGTGGATGCTCAAGGCACATGACAGGAGACAAAGAACTTTTCAATGAAATCAAAAGTATTGATGGAGGTAAAGTTACCTTTGGAAACAATGCAAAGGGTAAGGTAATTGGCATTGGTTCTATTGGTATTAATGGCACTTCTTTTATTAAAGATGTCTTACTTGTTGATGGCTTGAAACATAACTTGTTAAGTGTAAGTCAATTATGTGATAAAGGAAACAAAGTAAGTTTTACTTCCAATGAATGTCTTGTGATCACTATCGATGGTCAGGAGATATTTAAAGGAAATAGAGATGTCAATACATACATAATAAACTTACATGAACTATCTAACAATTCCTCTAAGTGTCTTATGACTACTAGTGATGAATCTTGGCTGTGACATAGAAGGCTTGGTCATGCTAACATGGACTTAATACAAAGGCTCAGCACAGGAGAACTAGTAAAAGGACTGCCAAGAGTTAAATATGAAAAAGGCAAGACATGTGAACCTTGCCAAAGAGGAAAGTTATATTTCAAATCGAGTTTTCAGAAGACCTCTTTTAAACAAAACCTCATTTGAGCTATGGAATGGAAGAAAGCCCTTGATATCATACTTTTGAGTATTTGGATGCAAGTGCTTTATATTGAATACCAAGGACAATCTTGAAAAATTTGCCTCTAAATCAGATGAAGGCATCTTTTTAGGATACTCTACAAATAGAAAAGCATATAGAGTATTTAACAAAAGATCATTAACTATTGAAGAATCCATGCATGTTGTTTTTAATGAATCTAGTAGACTTGATCTTGTGAAAGGTAGTGTTCTTGATGATGTTGTAGGTAACATAGAAAGACTTGATCTTGGAAATGGGAAAGAAGAAAATGATCAAGAAGATTCACATCAAAATGGTTCTCTACCTCAAACTCAAGAAGAAAACGAACAAGAACTCCTAAAAGAATGGAGAATGACAAAAGATCATCCAAAAGAGCAAATCATTGGTGATCTCTCAAGGGGAGTAAGTACTAGATCTCATTTCAAACATTTAGTCACTAACATTGCTTTTATTTCTCAAATTGAGCCTAAAAATGTTGATGAGGCTCTTAATGATGAAAGTTGGGTAATTGCCATGCAAGAGCAACCAATTTGAGAGAAGTAAGGTATGAACCTTAGTACCTAGACCTAAGGATCATCAAATTATAGGTAGCAAATGGGTATTTAGAAATAAACTACATGAACAAGGTTCAATAACTAGAAATAAGGCTAGATTAGTTGCAAAAGGATATAATTAGGAAGAAGGTATAGATTATGATGAAACCTATGCACCTGTAGCTAGATTAGAAGCCATAAGAATACTTTTAGCATATGCATGTCACATGAATTTCAAAATTTTTCAAATGGATGTGAAAAGTGCATTTCTAAATGGTTATATAGAAGAAATGTATGTAGAACAACCACCAGGCTTTGAAAGCTATGATTTGTCAAATCATGTTTTTAAACTTTCAAAAGCTTTATATGGTTTGAAACAAGCCCCAAGAGCTTGGTATGAGAGGCTAAGTTCTTTTCTATTAGAAAATAGCTTTACAAAGGGAAATGTTGACACCACATTATTCATTAAAAAGCATAAGCATGATATACTAATTATTCAAAATTATGTTGATGATATAATATTTGGTTCTACTAATGAGTTGCTTTGTCAAGAATTTGCTAAGTGTATGACTAGGGAATTTGAAATGAGCATGATGGGAGAGCTTAAGTATTTCCTTGGTCTACAAATAAAACAAAGCAATGAGGGCATATTCATCAACAATCCAAATATGCCAAAGATTTAATTAAGAAATTTGGTATGGAAGGATGCAAGAATGCCAAGACTCCTATGAGCACATCAATAAAATTGGACAAGGATGAAAAGGGTAAGAGCATTAATGAAAAGCTTTATAGAGGTATGATCGGATCTCTTTTATATCTTACTGCATCTAGACCCGATATAATGTATAGTGTTTGCTTGTGTGCACGATTCCAATCATGTCCTAAATAATCTCATTTAAATGCAGTAAAAAGGATTATAAGATATTTACATAGATCTTTGCATCTAGGTTTATGGTATCCTAGAAATTCATCCTTTTATATTATAGGATATTCAAATGCAGACTATGTTGGTAGTCTTTTAGATAGAAAAAGTACTTCAGGTACTTGTCACTTTATTGGAGAATTCTTAGTTTCTTGGTTTAGCAAGAAACAAGTTTCAGTTGCTTTTTCAACAGCTGAAGCAGAGTATATATTTCAACTGCTGAAGCAGAGTATATAGCAGCTAGTTGTTGCTGTACTCAAATTTTTTGGATGAAACAACTTAAGGACTATGTTCATGATATGAACCATATACCTATTAAATGGGACAATACAAGTGCTATAAATCTTTCAAAGAATCCTATTCAACACTCAAGAAGTAAGTATATTGACATTAAACACCACTTTATTAGAGATCATGTTCAATATGGAGATGTTGCATTAGAATTTATAACCACAAAAAATCAATTGGCATATATTTTTACTAAGTCTCTAAATGAGGAAAGATTTAATTTCATTAGAAGAGAACTTGGTATGATTGATGGATTAACCTTGTGATTGCTAAATTATGAAATCTTAATTGATGATCTTAATTTTGTATCATATCACCAGATATAAGGTAGTAATTTTGATGAAAATTTATGTTATAAGGGATAAAATCTTTATTGAAATGATTTAGTCTTGTTTTTATGACTTAATTTTATTTGATGAAAATTTTAGGGGAGTCACACCCGTGACTTAAATAGCCAAAAGAGGCAGTGTCGTTCACGACATGGTTCACGGATTCAAGTGGTGAAGCTTATATTCACAGCTTCATTCACTCCCGTGAAAAGACCTTTTCACGCCTGTGATCAATTTTCATGCCCGTGAACCTTTACACCCCCAAAACTTACAGAGGCGTTCACGCCTTGCTTCACGGGTATAAGTAGTGAAATTCAACCTTTCACGCCCGTGACTATTGTTTCACCCCCATGACAGTTCATCATTCACGCCCGTGACATTCAAAGGTCACGACCGTGAACATATTCTTGCCTTTATTCACAAGTAGAGTACTCCTTTAGCAAACCGTGAACACGACCATTCACACCCGTGAACAATCATTTCACGCCCGTGAATGTATCGGGCATATAAGAGAACAGCCGGTTATTTTTCTCATTTCAACCTTTCAACTCCTTGAAACCGCTCTCATTTACACACATTCAATGAGTTATTGAAGATTCTGGCCCCCAAGTCACAAAATTTTCCTATAAATACCATCAAAAGTCCATTCCTTCATCAAAAATCATACTCTTTTAGGGTTTTTATCAAATTTCTGTCAAATATTTTTCTCAAATCTCACAAAGTTCACTTCTTCAACTCAAATGGAGACTGCCTCATCAAAGGGAAAAAGAAAGAAGTCTCATGCACCCAGGAGGTATGCAGATTACCTCCTGAATATAATTTCGGAGCAATTTCATCCCCGGTACTCCACATTGAAGAAAATGCCTCTCCTTTTATTGAGGTCCTTTGAATGGCAAACCATCCGAACTCTTGGGCTAGAAATGGCAATGATAGAGCAACTCCAGGCCTGTCATTTGAAAGAATTTGTGGAGATTCACCAACCTACATTGAGGGAGCCAACACTGGAATTTCTTAGCACTCTGCAAGTGTCACCTACTGGAATAGTGAAATTCCAACTCTGCGACAAACCAAACACCCTCAATGCCACTGAATTTGGAGAATTATTCAACTTACCATCGGATGGCATCCTCAATGACAGTGAAGTAGAATTCTTTGCCACTCGAGCTTGGACCCATTTTGGCACCGATTGCAACTAGGATGTCAAGAAGACCAAGAGCACTCATCTCAGATCCCCAGTGCACAAATATTTGCATAGGTTCCTGACCTATAGTATATTCGCTCGGGGAGAAAGCAATGGGACCATCAGGAAATAAGAGCTCTTCCTATTTGAGATGGCTAGAAGAGGACTCACGGTGGCACTCTCTAGATGGTTTGCAAACCATCTTCTATCCATTGCCACCAAACCCACAGGAGATATAAAAGGAATTGATTATTGTATGAGCCATTAAAACACAAGGAATTGGTTATTGTGTGAGCCATTAAAATATAAGGAATTGGTTATTGTGTGAGCCATTAAAATACAAGGGATTTCTGGGTTAGGTGTAAGCCATTGTGAGAAACACCATAGTTGGGAGTGAGCTTGTAAAACTCCATTGTAACACTTAGTGTGTTAGTGAAACACCCAATTGCGATTAGGGAGAGGAGTAGAGTTTGTTAACACCCGAACCTCTATAAAATCCTTGTGTCAAATTTCTCTATCCCTTCTAAAATTAATTTTTTATTTCCGCACTTTAAAGTTTAATTTTTGAAACTCTAATTCAACCCCCCTTATTGGCTTAATATCTGGGCAATAATTTACATAGGTTTCTTACCTATAGTATATTTGCTAGAGGAGATAGCAACGGGGCAATTAGAAAATCAAAGCTCTTCCTATTGGAAATGAGATAAAAAGGTCTAACCGTAGCTCTGTCTCGTTGGTTTGCAAATCATCTTCTTTCAATTGCAACAAAGCTATCGGGAGACATCTTGATTAGTGGGTATTGACTCATCTTGCCATTGAGCTTGGATATCTAAAACTTGATGAGCATAATTACAATCTTATTCTAGCACATCCTCGAGACCAGCTAGATATCGAGTCCTTCATAAAGATGGGAGCAGTAGGTCCGCATTATTTACGAAAATAATGTCTACTACCGTTTCACCACTCCAACTGGTGAAAATTGATTGGGAAGACGAGGACTCTGATGATTTCAAAGCTGGCCTCCAAGGTATCCAGCAACGAAAATAAGCCCGAGTCAAAACAGTGACACTAGAGGTTGAGCAAGAGGTTGGTCAATCATCAACTTCTACCACACCGAGCTTGGCGCAACAGGTTGTTGATCTATTAGCACCTCGCTTTGACGTAATGCAGACGTCCATCGATGAGAGGTTCGAAAACTTCAAAGATTTCATGGAATCTCGAATGGATATCCTCGATGCGGAGGTAGCATGCCTTAGGGATGGTCCATCAGGCTTGAAGCCTAATTAGAGTCCTAGTTTTCATGTAGTAGATTTATTTTTAATGTTATAGGACTTTACTTTATTTAACTTTGTAATCCTTCTCCTTCTTTTAATGTAATTATCTTATTATCAATTCATTTTTTTGTTGATGACAAAAGGGGGAGAACCTAGCAATATATGCAAATATGTGGTTAATAGATATATGTTATTATGCAATGTATGAATTGAATATGTAAATTTCTTATGCATAACATATACCTCACATATGCATCACATATACCTCACATATACCTTGTATATACCTAACTAGTTAGCAAATAACTTTGATATACTTAGGATATACCTTGCATATACCTAACTATTTAGCAAATAACCATGCTATATGTCTTTCAATTCTTGCATCCTATTACTTTGTTTTAAGCATATTTTGAGGGGGAGACTTCTCAAAATCACATATTGCTAGATTATTTGTCATCATCAAAAAGGGAGAGATTGTTGAACCTTGAGGGGTATTTCCGTCATTTTGATGCTGACAAATAGAATAACAATAATGTATTTCAAAATGCTTGTGTTCTAAGTATGTTGAACAGTATATATCTTGAATAAAATATGATGCAAGAATGAAAGACACTTTTGAAGATCAAAATCAGAAGAAATAGCAAAGTCACGCCCGTGAATATAGCTTAGCGTCAACTTTGCACTATTCAAAGTTCACAGCCATAAAGGATCATACCAACTGTGAATGATCAAATCAGTCATGCCCGTGAAAGATAGTCATGCCTGTGAGATAACATGTCAAATTCTTCCAAAAAATTTCATGGCCGGTGTCACCACTTAGACCACAGCTTGGAAGAATATTCACGCCTGTGAAGGTATAAAGTCACGCCTGTGATCAAACACTTCAAATTCTTCTAGAGAGTTTCACGGCCAGAGTGACCACTTAGACCACAACTAGAAAGAACATTCACGACCGTGACACATACATTCACGCCCGTGAATGAGGACAGAGAAACATATCAGGCGCGAAGTTAAGAGTTTATTCAATGGTTATTTTTGCATTAAATGCACCCATACGACTATAATTTGCTGAGGAAGTGTAAATGCAAGTCATTTATGAATACTAAAGAAAAAACAATAATTACTTTGAATCTTTAATCTTATTGTAACCTTGTGCATTAACTAATTTTCAGCAAAACTCTTATTCTTTGTAAAAACCTAATTGCTCATAATTTCTTAGCATTGTAGGTTGGTTAGTGTTTTCATTGTAAATAATTACTCAAGTGAGTTTGGGTATATTGGGTTAATATTGAAATACTTGTAAGGGTTTACTGTGTGAGCCATAAAACACAAGGAATTGGTTTATTGTGTGAGCCATTAATACAAGAGAATTTTTGGGTTAGGTGTTAGCCATTGAGAGAAACACCATAGTTGGGAGTGAGCTTGTAAAACTCCATTGTAACACTTAGTATGTTAGTAAAACACCCAATTGAGATTGGGAAGAGGAGTAGAGTTTATTAATACCCGAACCTCTATAAATCTTGTGTATAATATATTTCCTTCCATACTCTATTTAATTTTATTCCACACTTAAAGTTAAGAAATTTTTATTTCATAACCAATTCAATCCCCTTCTTGGTTCATTGTCTAGACAACATTTCGGATGTCTGATATTTAACTACGTGTATTCTATTAGGTGCACCTTCGACACAAGTGCATGTACCGAAAAAAGAAAAAGGGTTGGCATATGCGGAGAAAGACTAATAAGGTTTGTGCAAACTCTTATGGTACAAGCCAAATACGTATTTAATTTGATTATAATATTAAATATATTTTGTATTCTATGAAATGAGTTTAGACAAGTGTTATGAAATAAGCTTGCATGCACTTATTTTAATTTCAAAGTTTACATATATTTGTGTTATAAAATAAAATGTATTATGAAATGATTTTTTTCCTGGAGAAATGATTATATTAATTGAAATAAATTATAAAATGATTATTGAAAATTTGTTACTTTGTAACTCCTTGAAATGAAATGAAACGATTCTTGAAAGTTTCTTGATTTTAGCCCATATATTAGTCTAGACATGAACTAGGGTTTTGTTGGCATGCTAATAGAGTGATTATACTTTAGCCATGTGAAATTATCTTTGGTCTTGTGATGATCTTGGGCCAGGTGAAATGGAGTTTGGTCATGTTAATGCCTTTGACCATGTGATTGATGCATTTATTATTTTATACCCCATGATTTCCTAAGGGCAAGTCTATGGTGTCTTGATAGGTATAATGAAAAATTGCTAAGTGAATGGATGTGGCTTTCTTTGGCCAATTTTCTATGATTTGTGACGCCATTGGTAAAATGATCTATTAAGTATAAATGATTATATGCTATCCACATGAAAAATGAGCATTTATGTTTTAAATGACACTATGATACATCAATTTACAATTAGTTAATTTTATATTTTAAAAGAGAGTAGTTATTTATAATAGTTTCTTATTGTGAAATTTTACTAAAATGAATTATAATTCCAATTTATATTTTGAATGACTCTTACTATAAGTAAGATTTGAATCACTGAACAAAAACTCAATGTGAGAGTTATTTGTCTCTCGCCAAGTATTAAGACAAGGGTCATGAGTGGCGAGTTATCTAAAAGACTCACCAGACTAGTGGATCCTATATATAGAACATAGCAACATCAGTAGCCACCCAGATAGAGTTGGTTTCTTTTTATAGTACTTTCATATGTATATAAATTATTTATAAAAGTACAGTTTTGTATAAACTCTTCTAAATATTTATGACCCATTCTAGTCATGTAAAGTTCTATAAAAATATAAATATGTAAGTCAAAAATTTAACTCGTGCATATATGAGATATATATATATATATATATATATATATATATATATATATATATATATATATATATATTTACAGGAATATTCAATAATATTATATAGATTTGACAAAACAGATAGATAATGACATCAACTTACCTGACTATTACGTAGGTGGGTAAGGGGTATTACATTTAATGATATCAGAGCTTCATAAGGAGTCATGTCAATATTGATCTGATGACTGTTATCATAACACCACTAAATATAAGACCTCCCTTACACTTCTGTATTTTTGTCAAATAAAGTAGTGTCTCCGACTAACTAACTGATGTATTTGCACAAGTCTTAAAAACATACAACATATATAAATCAACTCATAACTTAAAATGAATATAATTAATCGTTTATTACACATACATGAAAATATACTTTTATGGACAAATATTTATTTTTCTTAAAATATACATAATGCAAGTAACAATTTCATTATTAGCATGACAAGACTACCACTATTACTATCATTATTGTATTCCTCTGATGGAATCACTACCACTAAATATAACACTCATTTACCCTCATAGACTACCATTATTACTATCAAGTAACACTTTACGTCAGGTAAAGTGGTGTCTCCGACTGAGTAATTGATATATATATATATATATATATATGATCCACTGGTCCGGTGGGTCTCTCAAATGACTCATCATTCACACCTCTTATCATGATACTTTCGTGAGAGAAAAATAAACTCTCTCGTTGAGTTGTTCAGTGGTACAAATCTTATGACAACAGTCATTCAAAATATAATTTGGATCTATAATTTATTTCAAAAAAAAATTCCAGCAACAAATAATTATAAATAAATATATTTTTTTGAAATACATAATTCACTGATTGTAAATGGATGCATCCTACTGACGTTTAAAATATAAAAGTTCATTTTACATGTATATAGCATATAATCATTTATATGTAAAAAATCATTTCATCAATAGCATTGCAAATTATAGGAAATCCACCTAAAAACCACATCCATTCACATAGCAAATATTTCATCATGTCCATATATTAAGATATCATAGCCCTGCCCCTAGAGAATCATAGGAGTATCAAATAATAAAGGCGTCAATCATATGGTCAAAGACATTCACATGACCGAAATCTATTTCACATGAGCTAAAACCATCACATAACCAAAGATAATTTAACGTGGCCAAAAAATAATCACCTTATTGGCATGCCAACAAATCCCTTGTTCATGTCTAGGCTAATATATGGGCTAAATTTAGAAAAATCTCAATAATCATTTCATTTCAAGCACTTACAAAATAATAGATTTTCAATAATAATTTCATAAATACATTTTGATTCATGAAATCATTTATTTTATAACACAAGATATATTTAATGTTATAATAAAATTAGACACATATTTGACCATTACTATAAGAGTTTGCACAAACCTGATTAGTCTTTTCCCACGTATGCATGTCATTTTCCTTTATCCAGCACAAATGTTGGTGTCATAGATGTGCCTGACAGAATGTACGAAATTGAATATCAAACATCCAAAGATGAAATAATAATTATTTTAATAATCGAAGGACTATCCCTTTTTAATTAAAACTCAACATCTCTCGCAATAATTTGTAGTCTTAAATTTTAATCTAATTAGGAGTTTGTATATTTCTTTCATCATCTGAGGTATAGGTCAAAAATTATGTCATGCAAAGTAAACACGAGATCCAACGTGTACAATTTTGATTAGTATGCATAATATTCCATTTGGTCTTTTTACAAAGTCTGAATTATGATCGAAAGGTTGAGTTCCATTTTCCTTAAGAAAATCCATTCAAAATCACTTTCTTTTTTTTGTTTTTTCCATTTCAAACCTTATATTTGAAATTTTTTGGGGTTGATGTTGTAATGGTGGAGTTTCTAAATGGACCTGAGGCTTCAAGTTTGAAGAATCCATATTCTCACTAGGCGGAAACACTTGGGTGGAGACTTGGATTGTAGAATGACATATTTTGGGATTTTAGAAGAGTGAAACAAAGATTTGAATGAATTAAAATGCATATTGTGAGACCTTGAATATATAACTGGAAACATGGTCAATCATGTTAATATGAAGATAAATTTTTGGACTAAGGGAACGTATAATTAAGACAATAACCTAAGTAGAACTAGAACAAAATCAAAAATTTTGAGAAAGAAATTTATTTAAGATTGATATTAACTTTGGCTGAGAGCTAAAAGGAGTAGTTATATTAAAACTTTTGGACATAAATTGGAGGAAATTTAACTTAAAAAATTAAAGAGAGAAACACCATAGTTGGGAGTGAGCTAGGCAAAACTCCATTTGTAACACTTTGTGTGTTAGTAAAATACCCAATTGAGATTGGAAAGAAGAGTATGATTTGTTAATTCCCGAACATTTATAAATCATGTGTGCCAACTTTCTTTTTCTCTCTCATAAATTATTCTTTGGCAAAATTGCCTCAAGCAAAGTTTTTAATTACCAACCAATTCAACCCCCTTTCTTGGTTATTGTTTTGGACAACAGTATAGGTTTCGATATCCAAGATAACCTTAAACATCTTAAGTCTAAGGATACTTGCAACATTGCAATAATGAGACTATCACTAACATTGAATAGATATTCATGTGATTATCTAATAGCAGGTCATCCAATGTACTTGGCTACTTTAGCAAATATCCACATATTAACTCTAAACATCTCATATCTTCAGCTATGAGATCAGCTATTTGACCTAGTTAAAGAGTATCACATGTGCTATTTTAACCTGATTAATAATGTCTCATCTTGTTAATCCTATGACTAGGAATTATTTAGGTATAAATATAATTGCATATGATAGGAATCTCATTATCATGATCTCTTCATTATTTCCTTCATATCATGTTACATACCAAGGACTTCATTAAACAATCTAAAATCTATATCAATTCATATGCAATGAATACCATATAATGAATATGTCTTTTGTTGAACCTTGAGGGGTATTTTCTCATTTTGATGTTAACAAATAAAATAGCAATAATGTATTTAACAATGCTTGTGTTCTAAGTGTGATGAACACGATATATCTTGATTAGAATATGATGCAATATTGAAAGACAACTTTGAAGATCAAAATCAGAAGAAATAGCAAAGTCACATATGTGACTACTTACATCACGCCCGTGAATATTGCTTAACGCCAACTTTCCACCATTCAAAGTTCATGGCCATAAAGGATCATATCAATCGTGAATGATCAAATCAGTCACACCCGTGAAATATAGTTACGCTCGTGACATAACATGTCAAAATCTTTCAGAGAGTTTAACAACCAGAGTTACAACTTGGACCACAGCTTGGAAGAATATTCATGCCCGTGAAAGTATACAATCACACCCATGCTCAAACACTTCAAATTCTTCCAGAGAGCTTCATGGTCGGAGTCACCACTTGGACCACGATTTGGAAGAACATTCATGACCATGAATATATTCATGCCCCTAAATGAGGACAGAGAAATATATCAGGCGCGAAGTTAAGAGTTGGTTCAATGGCTATTTTCACATTAAATGCAGCCAAACGACTATAATCCACAGAGGAAGTATAAATGCAAGTCATTTATGAATCTTAAGAAGCAGAACAACAATTACTTTGAATCTTTAATCTTGTTTGTAGCCTTGTGCATTAATTATTTTCAGCAAAACCTTTATTCTTTGTAAAAACTTAATTCCTCATAATTTTTTAGTATTGTAGGTTGGTGAGTGTTTTCATTGTAAATAATTACTCAAGTGAGTTTGGGTATATTGGGTTAAGATTGAAACACTTGTAAGGGTTTATTGTATGAGCTATAAAATACAAGGAATTGGTTTATTGTGTGAGCCATTAAAACACAAGGGAATTTCTAGTTTAGATGTTAGCCATTGAGAGAAATACTATAGTTGGGAGTGAGCTTGTAAAACTCCATTGTAACACTTAGTGTGTTAGTAAAACACCCAATTGAGATTGAGGAGAGGAGTAGAGTTTATTAATACCCGGACCTCTATAAATCTTGTGTGTGATATCTCTCCTTTCCTACTCTATTTAATTTTATTCTGCACTTAAAGTTAAGAAATTTTTTATTTCATAACCAATTCAACCCCTTCTTAGTTTATTGTCTGGGCAACAATTAGTATCAGAGCTTGTCTAGCAACAAAGCTTAAAAAAGCGCTAGCAAAGATCAAGAAATGGCCAGTGAAGGATTTCAAAGACTCAAGTCTTACTTTGATGGAGCAAACTATGCTCATCGGAAGTTCCGGATGGAGACATATCTCGATAGTAAAGAAATTAAAGTTTGGGATAGTATTCGAAAAGAATGGACGTCACCAACCAGGAGAGGAGTTGATGGTGAAGAAGAAGTTCTTTTAAGAGATGATTGGACAGAGCCTTAGTGTAGAGCAAACTTCAAAAATTAAAAGTCAATGACAATCCCTGCAAGCTCTCTATCTATAAAAGAATGTGGCATAATCCAACACTGTCCTACCGCATATAGTTTGTGGAAGACATTAGAGAATTATCATAAAAAGTCAATGACAATATGAACTCTTTAAGATGAAATCCAATGAATCTATCACCAATATGACGAACCATCTTATAGACATAATAAATGGCATGAGAAAGCTTGGAAAGCACTTGAGCTTGGAAGATGTAAACAATAAAATTCTAAGAAGCCTTCCTCTCAAAGACTATGGTTCAAGAGTTGCGGGTATCGAAGAAGCCAATGAAGACATGAGTGCCATGCCTACCAATGTGCTTATTAGCAAACTTCTAACATACGAAATGGCGGTAAAGAAAGATAGAGAACTTAAAACCGAACCAGAAAAAAGAAAGCCTCTAGCACTCAAAGTCTCTACTTCAAAATCTCATGAAGAAGTAGAAGATGACAAAGAAAAGAGTGATGATGCAAATGAGGACATTGTCATGCTCTAAAAAAGATTAAAAAGAATAATTAAAAAGAGAATTGGCAACTCTTGAAACTACAAACAAAGAAACCTGAAACACTCCTCAAATGACTTTCAAAGAAATAAAGAGGAGGTAAAATGTTATGAGTGTGGGAAGAAAGGACATATCAAACCAGAATGTCCAAAGCACAAGAAACACAAGAAAAGATATCAAAAAGATAATGGGGAGAAAGGTCACAAAGCCACATGGGATGACGAAAGATCTTCAAGGGAAAAAGATGACAATGAAGGTGAAAAGGTCAACCTATGCTTCATGGCTTTAAAGGATCACTTCACAGATGAGGTAGGTCATTCTTACTCATACTCATTTAATAATGATAGTAGTGATTACAGTTGTGATAGTGAAGATGATGATGAGTAGAGTTTAATAGAAGTATTGAGCCAAGAATTAGAAAAATATATATGTAAATTCAATACTTACAAAAATAATATTTTAAATTTGAAAAACCAAATGGAAGTTTTACAAAAGGAAAATCTCGATCTTAAAACTTCTAATGAAACTCTTCAAAAATCATTAGATGAGTATTCCTCTAGACCCTTAACTAAATCCTTGCTTAAAGTATTTTGAAAAATGAAGTTGACGAACTTAGAAACTCTATTTCAAGATTTCGTCAAGGCAAAAAGAGTTTAGATACTCTCATAGTGTCCCAAAGACCACCTTTAATGAGACATAGTTTAGGATTTAATTGAACATCATCTTCATCTCACAAGACCACTTTTGTTGAGTCTAGTGCACCTCAAACTGATGTAGATCAAGGACATATAAGTCAATTTTCACAAAAGGAGAATGATGCACTAGTCATGCCAAGTGGTGCTATCACAAGAACAAGGGCTAACAAACTAAGGCAAGCAATGCAAGGCTATATTCAAAGCTTGGTCACTAAGGAGATCACAAAAGATGCATGCATGACAAAGGAGATGGAGTTGATTGAAGACCCAAGGCCCATTACTTATCTTGGAGTGTGTGAAGAACCATCTTGCATGGAGTAGTCTAATGGGCTACACAAGGCAAAGTCCATAAAATTAAAGATTACAAGTCATGTGCCAACCATGTGCCTACTTATGTGATTTGGGGCTTAACTTGTAATTGGGCTTAATTATATATGTGGGCTGCCTAATTTAAATTACCTTAAACTTTAATTAATGATAGACATGTGGGCCAAAAAAATAAAGCCCAACCCACCACTTGTCTTATTTTGGAAGGATTTAATTAGTGTCCTAATTCAAGTAGGACTCTACTTTTTAGAATATGACTGTAATTTTAGGAGTAGAGTTAGAATATGATTTAGTTATCCTTTACCATAAAGGATTCAAAGACTTAGGGCTATAAATACTCATCTAGGCTTCTTGTACATGACATGAATAAATAAAAACGAATTTGAGTATTTTTCTTTAAAGTGAGGCAGATTTGCATCTTTTTATTACCTTTAGGAATTAGTTACTTATCAAGTAATATTACTTGTGGCGTGGCTATTCTTAATAAACCATATAATCTTGGTTCTTTGCTACATTGGTTAGCTTTGGGTCAGATTCAATCTATGATCACCATAGCTTAAGGTTTGTTTGGTAATCATTATCTATCCGTTACAATTGCTTTCTAGTTGTTAATTTAGCTAGATTTAAATTCTACTATTGGAGGTACCTTAGGAAAATTTTCTGCCATAAAGAGTAAAATTACATGTTTGATTTCTTTTCAATTCATGATATGTTTGAGGTTTATTAAGCATTAGTTCAGTGTTATTTGCTATAAAAAAATAAAACAAAAAAAAAGGAAAAAGGAAAAAAAATCAGAATTTCGAATTTAGCACTTAAATTGTGAATTTGTGCTATTTTGAGTTTCAAGTTGAAATCTTGTGATTTTTTATTGCTGGAATTGTTTGGTATCATCATAAACTACTGGAATCCAACTTAAATAATTGGTTTTGAGGTTGAAAAGTACAACTTTTGAATTCAGATACCTTGAGTTCTTGCTAGTTGGTGATAAATTATGGTTGAATACGGTTTAATTAAGGGACAATTGGCTACTTACTAGGAGGAAACCGATTCTGATTTTTTTTTTCAATATTGTCTAATTTTTTGTGCTCTTAAGTTTTCATTCTTTTAATTCTGTCCTTTTTGCATCTAAGTACCTTAGTTAAGTCTAATTTTCATTCTTAGATTTAATTTGAACAAAAATCAGTTGCATACACCTATTTAAATTCGTGTATAGCTTTAAATATAAATTTCTTTCACATCAGTTTGCTTCTAGACATTGTTCCATTCATTCTTGTTAGGGTTCATTGTTAATTCTTAGCATAGATCACTTGCATATTGTTTGTTTTTGTTTCTGGTTCTTACTTGTAATTTTGAGATTCAAATTTTGAGTGGTAAAAGGCAAGAGTGGTGAGCTTAAAAGAGGGTAAAAGCCATTATTTGTGTGAAACACGAGTGCTATATAGTCTGTTTTGAGAGAAACACGTGAGAGAGTGATTGTGAGGTCCTTTTACTTCATTATTACTTTCTTGAATTACTAACCATGTCAAAGGAAAACGCAAAGGGGAGTAGTGAACGAGAGGACCAGCTGAAACTCATACCATTAGAGGCTGTCCAATCTGAATTCCAAAGGCTATTTTCCATGATTGAATCTTTTAATGAGAAGATGGAGAGACAAGATCGAAAAATTGAAGAGGTGAGACAACAAAGTACTTCAAATTCCAGAAAAACAAGAGAAGAGTCACGAACTCATGGGAAATGGAACATTCACATTTCTGGAATAGGGAGGTTTCAGCCTCAAGAAGAAGATGAGGACTTTGATTCCTATGATGATGAAGATGATACCCATTCAACGAGGAGAGGAGATAAGCCTGATAGCAACATCAATTCCATCAAAATGAAATTTCCACCTTTTAAAGGGAGAAATGATGCTGAAGCATACCTAGAATGGGAGAGAAAAGTGGAGCTCATTTTTGAATGCCACAACTATAGTGAAGAGAAAAAAATAAAACTTGTTGTTATTGAATTCACTGATTATGCTCTTGTTTGGTGGGATCAGATCATGATGACTAGAAGAAAGAATGGAGAAAGACCCATTAGAAGGTGGGAGGAGATGAAGAGGGTGATGAGAAAACGATTTGTGCCAGCCTATTACTATAGGGAGTTGCACCAAAAATTGCAGCGCCTTACACAAGGATCCATGACCATTGAAGATTACCATAAGGAGATGGAGATGGCAATGATGAGAGCTAATATGGAGGAGGATCCAGAAGTCACCATGGCACGTTTCCTAGGGGGTTGAACAAAGATATTGCTAATGTTATTGAATTACAACACTATGTGGACTTTGAAGACATGGTCAATATGGCCATAAAAATTGAAAAGCAACTAAAAAGCAAGGGAGTAGCAAGGAGTTACACGAATTCCACATCCAAATGGAGTTCAAAATGGCCTAAAAGGGAAGAAAAGGGTAAAGAAAAGGTGACTGACCCGAAAGAGGTAAGGAAAGAAAAATGGGTAAAAGATGATGGAAAATCAAAAACACCTAGTGCTAATGATAAACATAGTAAAAATAAATATTTTAGATGTTTGGGTGTAGGGCATATTGCGTCACGATGTCCTAATAAGAAAACTATATTATTAAAAGATAATGGTGTAATTGATAGTGAAAGTGAAGAAAGTAGTGATAGTGATGGTATGCCTTCCTTAGTGGATGCTAATGATTGTGATGATGATGATGATGTGCAATATGGGAATGATGTGCATATTAAATCTTTGGTTGTTAGGAGAGCCTTGAATATGCATGTTAAAGATGAAACTAGTGATCAAAGAGAAAATATTTTTCATACACATTGCATAGTCAATGGAAAGGCATGTAGTTTTATTATTGATGGAGGTAGTTGTACTAATGTGGCTAGTGCAACACTTGTTGAAAAGTTGGGTTTGAATTGTATTAGACATCCTAATCCATATAAGTTGCAATGGTTGCATGAATGTGGTGAAATAAGGGCGAATAAACAAGTGATGCTTGCATTCTCTATTGGTAGATATAAGGATGAGGTGTTATGTGATGTTGTACCTATGCATGCTAGTCATGTTTTACTTGGAAGGCCTTGACAATATGATAGACGTGTGATGCATGATGGGTATAGGAATCGGTATTCTTTTAGCTTGAATAACCAAAATTACATTCTTGCACCTTTATCTCCATTGGAAGTATATGAAGACCAAATGAAAATCCAAAAATCCATTCTTGGGAATTCATGTAGTGAGGCAAGTTCAAGTAAAAGAATTGAGAGAAAAGAGGCCTTAAATGATAAAAATGAAAGAAATACAAATAAAGGCCCAATGGTGAGTGATGGAGCAAGAGAGAAAAGTAAGGGTGAGATTGTGAAGAGAGAAAAGAAAGTAAGCCTTTATGCAAGGGAGAAAGACTTGAGAGGTGCTTTTAATGCACAAAGGAGTCTTATTGTACTTAGGTACAAGGGAATTTTTAATTTTGACTGACAATGACCCTTGTTTGCCTAGTATTTTTGTGTCTTTGTTGCTGGAATTTGAGAATGTCTTCCCCGAAGAGATTCCTAAAGGCCTCCCTCCATTAAGAGGTATTGAACATTAAATTGACTTTGTTCCCGGGGCTGCCATACCAAATAGACCAGCCTATAGAACTAATCCTGAGGAGACAAAGGAGATACAGAGACAAGTTGAAGAGCTTTTAGAGAAGGGGCACGTGAAGGAAAGCTTGAGTCCATGTTCCGTTCTTGTGTTGTTAGTGCCTAAAAAGGATGGATCTTGGAGGATGTGTGTGGATTGTCGTGCCATTAATAAAATAACAGTAAAGTATAGACATCGTATTCCTAGACTTGATGATATGCTTGATGAATTATGTGGGGCATGTTACTTTTCCAAAATTGATCTTAAAAGTGGTTATTTTCAAGTTAGGATGAAAGTAGGAGATGAATGGAAAACCGCGTTTAAAACTAAACAAGGTTTATATGAGTGGTTGGTAATGCCTTTTGGTTTAACTAATGCACCTAGTACTTTCATGAGACTTATGAATCATGTTTTGAGATAACTTATTGGTAAGTTTGTTGTGGTTTTATTTTGATGATATACTTATATACAACAAATGTTTTGATGATCATATTATGCATGTTAGGGCTGTATTAGAAGTATTGAGAAAAAAGAAATTATATGCCAACTTAAAGAAGTGCACGTTTGATAAGAATGTGGACTCCTAACTTCGCCCCATAAGTGCGCTCAAAGGGGAAGGTTTGAATCCAACCTTATAAACTAGTCCAGGAGTTCCTTCGCAACCGATGTGAGATGCATCATCTCCATCCCTTTAAGACCCCGACTGCCTCGGTCGGCGATCTGTCGTATCCCGAAGGGACACCAGTGTACAAGGCTGACTCTGATACCAAATGATAAGAATGTAGACTCCTAACTTCTCCCCAAAAGCGCGCTCAAAGGGGAAGGTTTGAATCTAGCCTTATAAACTAGTCCAGGACTTCCTTCGCAACCGATGTGAGACACATCATCCCCACTCCCTTAAGACCCCGACTGCCTCGGTCGGCGATCTGTCGTAACCCGAAGGGACACCAGTGTACAAGGCTGGCTCTGATACCAAATGATAAGAATGTGGACTCCTAACTTCACCCCAAAAGCGCGCTCAAAGGAGACGGTTTGAATCCAGCCTTATAAACCAGTCCAGGAGTTCCTTCGCAACCGATGTGAGATGCATCAATGTTTGCTAGTGAAAAACTCGTATTTCTTGGATTTGTTGTTAGTGCTAAAGGAATTGAGGTAGATGAGGAAAAAGTGAAAGCTATTAGAGATTGGCCAATGCCTACTAATGTTAGTGAGGTTAGGAGTTTTCATGGATTGACTAGTTTTTATAGAAGGTTTGTTAAAAATTTTAGTTCCATTGCAACACCTTTAAATGAGTTAGTTAAAAAGGATGTTAAATTTAAATGGACTGAATCACAGGAAAAGACATTTAATTTGCTTAAGGATAAACTATGTAGTGCACCTATTTTGTCCTTGCCTGATTTTAACAAAACTTTTGAGCTTGAATGTGATGCCTCAGGAGTTGGCATATGAGCTGTTTTAATGCAGGAGGGGCGACCAATAGCATACTTTAGTGAGAAGTTGCATGGACCTCAATTGAATTATTCCACCTATGATAGGGAATTATATGCTTTAGTGAGAGCCTTGGCCATGTGGCAAGATTATCTTCTTCTTAAAGAGTTTGTCATACATACTGATCATGAGTCCTTAAAGCATTTGAAGGGACAAATGAAACTCAATAGGCGGTATGGTAAGTGGGTGGAATTTATTGAGACATTTCCATATGTGATAAAATACAAGCAAGGTAAAGATAATGTGGTGGCTGATGCACTTTCAAGAAGATATACTTTAATTTCTACTTTAAGTTCTAAATTGTTGGGATTTGAACAAATTAAAGAACTTTATGTCACTGATCTTGATTTTGCTAATGTGTATGATGCATGTGAACAAGCTGCTTTTCAGAAATTTTATAGGCATGATGGATATTTGTTTAGGGATGGTAAACTTTGTGTGCCTATATGTTCATTAAGAGAGCTAATTGTGCGTGAAGCTCATAGTGGGGGTTTGATGGGGCATTTTGGTGTTAATAAGACTTTGGATATGTTGCATGAACACTTTTATTGGCCACATATGCGTAAGGATGTTGAAAGAATTTGTGTTAAGTGTGTTGCATGTAAACAAGCTAAATCTAAAGTTATGCCTCATGGATTGTATACACCTTTACCTATTCCTATTGCACCTTGGATCGATATTTCAATGGATTTTGTATTGGGATTGCCTAAGACTAGGAGAGGTAAAGATAGCATATTTGTTGTAGTTGATAGATTCAGTAAAATGGCTCATTTTATTGTGTGTGCTAAAACGAATGATGCAACAAATATAGCTGACTTGTTCTTTAGAGAGGTAGTGCATTTGCATGGTATTGCTAAATCAATTGTTTCTGATAGAGACGCTAAATTCCTTAGTCACTTTTGGCTTGTTTTGTGGGGTAAACTTGGCACTAAATTGCTGTTTTCTACTACTTGTCATCCACAAACTGATGGACAAACCGAAGTGGTCAATAGGACTTTAGGTGCTCTATTGCGTGCTGTTCTGGGTAGAAATTTAAAATCATGGGAAGATTGTTTGCCATTGGTTGAGTTTGCTTATAATAGATGCATACATTCTTCTACTGGTTTTTCACCTTTTGAACTTGTGTATGGTTTTAATCCATTAACTCCATTGGATCTAACATCTTTTGCTTTTAATGAGTTAACTAATTTGGATGGTAAGAAAAAGGCAGATTTTGTGAAAGCTATGCATGAGAAAGCAAAACAACAGTTGGAGAAGAAGAATGAGTCATATCCACGATAAGCTAACAAGGGGCATAGAAAAATGGTGTTTGAACCAGGCGATTGGGTGTGGGTGCATATGAGAAAAGAGAGATTTCCTCATCAAAGGAAGAATAAACTTGATCCTAGAGGAGATGACCCATTTCACGTACTTGAAAGGATCAATGATAATGCTTACAAGATATAACTTCTTGGTGAGTATGGTGTTTCTGCATCATTCAATGTTTCTGACCTTACTCCTTTTGACAAAGTAGGAATAGTAGATTCGAGGACGAATCCTTTTGAGGAGGGGGGGGGGGAATGATGTAGATCAAGGACATATAAATCAATCTTCATAAAAGGAGAATGATGCACTAGTCATGCCAAGTGGTGCTATCACAAGATCAAGGGCTAACAAACTAAGGCAAGCAATGCAAGGCTATATTCAAAGCTTGGTCACTAAAGAGATCACAAAAGATGCATGCATGACAAAGGAGATGGAGTTGATTGAAGACCCAAGGCCCATTACTTATCTTGGGGTGTGTGAAGAACCATCTTGCATGGAGTAGTCCAATGGGCTAAACAAGGCAAAGTCCATAAAATTAAAGATTACAAGTCATGTGCCAACCATGTGTCTACTTATGTGATTTGGGGCTTAACTTCTAATTGGGCTTAATTATATATGTGGGCTGCCTAATTTAAATTACCTTAGACTTTAATTAGTGATAGACATGTGGGCCAAAGAAATAAAGCCCAACCCACCACTTGTCTTATTTTGGAAGGATTTAATTAGTGTCCTAATTCAAGTAGGACTCTACTTTTTAGAATATGAGTTAGAATATGACTGTAATTTTAGGAGTTGAGTTAGAATATGATTTAGTTATCCTTTACCATAAAGGATTCAAAGACTTAGGGCTATAAATACTCATCTAGGCTTCTTGTACATGACATGAATGAATAAAAACGAATTTGAGTATTTTTCTTTAAAGTGAGGCAGATTTGCATCTCTTTATTACCTTTAGGAATTAGTTACTTATCAAGTAATATTACTTGTGGCATGGCTATTTTTAATAAACTATATAATCTTGGTTCTTTGCTACATTGGTTAGTTTTGGGTCAGATTCAATCTATGATCACCATAGCTTAAGGTTTGTTTACCTTGTCGTGTTGAGGGGTTTCAAGGCATGGTCTTTGGGGTTCCGCATCACAAACCTCCATAATAGAAGTAATAGTGTCAAGTTGGCCACTTGAATTAATAATTAATTTAAGCAAGTCATGAGCAGTATCTAGCAACACATCATGACTTCCAATTGACCGGAAAGTCAGTGTTTTGACTACAAACCTTTCCATAGACAATTTTCATCCAATTATTCCTTTCACCATTCTATACCCCACTTGGTTTAGAGTATGGATATGTGTCAACTTCCACTAGATTGACTACGTCACGTCTAGTCCAAGTAATGTTAGTTCTTGTCCTTGAGGCTCATTATTCTATTAGATATGTCATTGAAGACTAGCTCTATAATATTTCCATTCCGACCAGAGATTCTCGAGTGATGACCACGATAAGAGGCCATTGGTATACACTCCTTCTATCAGGAGTGGTGAATCCTTTACTGGTTACCCAATTACCTTCAAATACCTCAAACCCTATGAGAAACATCCCTGAGGCAATAAGGAATAGTATCAAAATACATAATCAATTTTCAAGATATCCTTGAGTACATCAAGTCTAAGGATACTTGCACCTTTGCTATGATGAGACTATCATTGACATTTCAATAGATTATCCATATGATTGTCTCATAACTAGTCATCCAATGTACTTAGCTACACTTAGCAAGCATCCACATGTTAACTCTAAACATCTCATATTTATAGATTATGAGATCTACTACTCGATCCAATCAAGGAGTGTAACATGTGCTAGTCTGTCTGGATTAATAATGTTCCATCTCATTAATCCTATGACTAGGAGTGTAACATAATTACACATGATAAGAATCTCAATATCATGATCTCATCATGATTTCCTTCATGCTATGTTATGTATCAAGGACTTCATTAATTGATTTAATATCACTTATCAATTCATATATCAAATGAACATCAAATTAATGAAAAAACCTTTTATTAATCAAATAAATTTGTACAATAAGTGCTCGCCTTTAGAGCACTTCTCTAACAATGACTGCATGATTGACTACCAGCCAGACAAAGCTAATATGGTTGCAGATAAGTTAGTAAAGATAGCTAAGTGTCACGCCCCGCAAAGGTTCATACGGGATTTCCCGGATATTTACATTTTGGCACATATTTGTAATATTCTAGAAGGCCATTATAAACCATTAGATTAAATGGATCGTGGCCGTCCATTTCGGTAGGTAGGAATTAATCCTAGCCCTCCATTTGTTAGGTGGGAATCAATCCTAGCCATCCATTTTGGTAGGTGGGAGTTGATCTTAACCATTCATTTGGTAGGTGGGAATCAATCCTAGCCATTCATTTGGTAGGTGGGAGTTAATCCTAACCATCCATCTGTTAGGTGGGAATTGATCTCGGCCATCCATTGAGGAGGTGGAGGCCTATATATACCTTATGTAAATTCATTTGTAATCATTCACTCAATTCAATCAATTGAAGCATTTCAAGTAATACAAAGCTTTTCTCTCAAACTCTCTTGTGTTCTTGTTTTGCTATTGAATCTTCTCGATCTCTAAGTTCCGTTCTATTCTCTTTGGAGTGCTTTTATCGGTTTGGAAGGCAGGCTTAGTGCAACGGACCGTGCTAAGTGCCGCACGATTGCTAGTTAAAGTCTAGGGTCGTGACAGTTGGTATCAGAGCCAAGGTTCGAAGCTTTACTACCTTTGGCATAATGAAGGCTACTGCCCCAGCTACACCTAGCGTGGAAGTTCCATCAATGGAACGTGGTCGTGAGGAAGTTCGAAAACCATCTAAAGAATCTCGAGCCAAGTCGAAAGACATGATTTCTAGCTTGGAAGCACGTGTTGTGAGTGCTCAGGACAACTTGGGAGAGTTGTTCGACCGAGTAGACAACTTGGAGGAACGTTGCAGCGGCTTGGAGGCCGAGGATGCGGAGATCCATGCAGCGGTCAAGATGTCCCTCAACGAGCTAGACGGTGGGTTAAGGCAAGAGATTGATGGGCTGAAATCCGAACTTTCTAAGGTACGTGATCTCTTCCAAAGAGAAATTTCTAATGTGTTACTTAGAGTTGAGGATATGGGTGGTGATCTAGCACTATGCAAACGGGCTATGGCTTCGGGAACCAATACAACCACTATCATTGAGGCCAAGAAAGTGGAAGTTCCTAAGCCAAAGACTTTCAATGGTGCTCGGAATGCTAGGGAAGTTGAGAACTTCCTATGGGGGCTGGATCAATACTTTGAGGCTACTGGCGTAACGGAACATGCCAGTAAAATCCGAACTACTGCCATGTACTTGACCGACACTGCTATGCTGTGGTGGAGACGAAGGCATGGAGATGTGCAACGTGGGATGTGCACAATTGATACCTTTGAAGACTTCAAAAGGGAGTTCAAAAGTCAATTCTTCCCCGTAAATGCTGAGGAAGAGGCGAGGGGCCGACTTCGACGACTAAAGCAGATGGGTAGCATAAGGGAGTATGTGAAGGAGTTCACAACCTTGCTGCTAGATGTCCCTGACACATCGGACAAGGATGCCTTATTCTTGTTCATGGATGGTCTCCAATCATGGGCTAACCTTGAGCTCAAACGACGTGGTGTCCAAGACTTGTCTTCGGCCATTGCTGTTGCTGAAAGTCTTATTGATTACTCCTCAAACAAAGAAGGACAGAGGCCAGCTGATAGAAAGTTTGTTGGAGCAAGGAATGGGGGAGGCCATGCCAAGAGTCAGAACCATAAGAACCACAAAGAAGGCTACTCATTCAAGTCCCGAGACAAAGGGAAGGAAAGGGAAGAACGTGGTGCCTCAAAGCCCCGTGTGACGTGTTTCATATGCGACGGACCGCATTGGGCACGAGAATGTCCCAAAAGGAAGACATTGAATGCTTTAGTTGCCTCCACTCATGATCAAGAGAGAAGTGAGGCAGATGAAGGTGCGAAGATGGGATCTTTGCGGCTGCTTAGTGCATTGCAAAGTGCCCCAAAGTCCCCCAAGGGACTCATGTTTGTGGATGCAACCATCAATGGGAAAGTCGCCAAAGCTCTGGTCGACACAGGTGCGTCTCACAACTTTGTTTCACTAGAGGAAGCCAAGAGACTTGGTCTCAAGGTTGCCAACGGAGGTGGCTCCCTCAAAGCAGTTAACTCGGCGGCACAACCTCTCCAAGGAATTGCCCGCAGAGTGAAGGTCAGTCTCGGTGCATGGACTGGCCAAGTGGATTTATCTGTGGCACCCATGGATGATTTCTCGGTGGTATTTGGCATGGAGTTCTTGGACCAGGTAAGAGCTTTCCTTGTTCCATGTTCAAACTCTATGTGCATTATGGATGGACCAAAGGCTTGTCTAGTACCGACGGAGAGAACCACCAAGCCTACTACCCAAGCTCTCTCAGCACTTCAATTCAAGAAGGGATTGAAGAGGGAAGAAGAGAGTTACTTGGCCATTCTAAAAGAGTATGATGATGATGAAGCATCACCACAACTAAACTTGCCGACGGAGGTGCAAGTTGTCTTGGATGAGTTCCAAGATGTGATGCCGGAGGCGTTGCCAAAACAATTACCCCCAAGGAGGGAGGTGGACCATGAAATTGAGCTGGAGCCTGGCACAAGACCACCAGCAATGAGTCCTTACCGGATGGCAAACTCGGAGTTGGCAGAATTGCGGAAGCAACTCAATGAGCTGTTGGATGCTGGTTTCATTAGACCATCCAAAGCCCCATTTGGCGCCCCGGTGCTCTTTCAGAAAAAGAAGGATGGTTCATTGAGAATGTGCATTGACTACCGCGCTCTAAACAAGATCACGGTAAAGAACAAATATCCTATCCCTCTCATTGCTGATTTGTTTGATCAATTGGGGAACGCAAGATACTTCTCCAAGTTGGACTTGCGGTCGGGATACTACCAGGTGCGCATCGCAAAAGGGGATGAGCCGAAAACTACATGTGTAACAAGGTACGGTGCTTATGAGTTCCTTGTTATGCCCTTTGGTCTCACAAATGCACCTGCTACCTTTTGCACTCTCATGAATAAACTCTTCCATCCCTACCTCGATCGGTTCGTGGTAGTATATCTTGATGATATTGTGATATATAGCCAGACTATGGAAGAACATCTTGAGCATCTGAAGAAGGTGTTCGAGGTCCTCAGGGAAAATGAGCTATATGTTAAAAGGGAGAAATGTTCCTTTGCCCAAGATGAGGTGATGTTCTTGGGTCATAGGATAAAAGATGGGAAGCTGATGATGGATGGAGACAAGGTGAAAGCCATCCAAGAATGGGAACCTCTTACTAAGGTCCCCGAGTTACGGTCTTTCCTTGGACTTGTGAACTACTACCGGAGATTCATCAAGTCATATTCAGCAAGAGCAGCTCCACTAACCGACCTACTCAAGAAGAACACTACTTGGGAGTGGACAAACAAGTGCCAAGCCTCGTTTGATGACTTGAAAAGGGCCATTACCGAAGAACCAGTGCTGTACTTGCCAGACCCATGTAAGATGTACGAGTTGCATACAGATGCCTCAGACTTTGCCATTGGTGGAGTATTGATGCAAGATGGGCATCCGATAGCATATGAGAGCCGCAAGCTCAACGAAACTGAACGTCGCTATACGGTGCAGGAAAAGGAGATGACAGCTATCATCCATTGTCTAAGGGTGTGGCGACACTACTTGTTGGGTTCTCACTTTGTGATCATGACAGACAATGTAGCAACTAGCTACTTCCAAACTCAGAAGAAGTTGAGTCCCAAACAAGCTCGATGGCAAGACTTTTTGGCAGAATTTGACTACAAGCTTGAATACAAGCCCGGTAAGGCCAATGTGGTGGCTGACGCACTGAGTCGAAAGGCAGAATTAGCAGCTTTGAGTAGACCAAGCAGTCCCTTGCTGGAAAAGATCAAAGAAGGGTTGGAGCATGATGCCCTGGCTCAAAACCTCCTTGTCCTCATCAAGGAAGGAAAGACAAGGCGATTTTGGCAGAGTGACGGACTACTCTATGGCAAGAAAAATCGCATCTATGTTCCTAAGTGGGGGAACTTGAGAAAGGAGATGATCAAGGAATGCCATGATTCCCTATGGGCTGGACACCCAGGCATGAAACGCACCCTTGCCTTGATCAAGTCTATTTACTACTGGCCTCAACTGCGGGATGATGTTGAAGCCTATGTGAGAACTTGTCTTGTTTGCCAACAAGACAAAATAGAGCAACGTGCACCCGGTGGCTTGCTAGAACCGTTGCCTATTTCGGAGAGACCATGGGAGAGTGTCTCGATGGACTTCATCACTTGCTTGCCAAAATCAGAAGGCTTTGGCAGTATAATAGTGGTCATTGACCGTTTCAGCAAATATGCAACCTTCATACCTGCCTCGGCGGATTGCACTGCAGATGAGACTGCACGGTTGTTCCTCAAGCATGTTGTGAAGCATTGGGGAATCCCATCTAATATCGTGAGTGATCGAGACCCACGATTTACTGGGAAGTTCTGGACAGAATTGTTCAAGCTGCTGGGATCAGACTTGAACTTCTCCACCAGTTTTCATCCACAAAGCGATGGGCAGACGGAACGTGCCAATGCACTACTGGAGCTGTATCTGAGGCACTTTGTTAGTGCCAACCAACATGATTGGGCTAAGTTGCTGGATGTAGCTCAATTCTCATATAACTTGCAGCAAAGTGAATCCACTGGCAAGAGTCCCTTCGAGATCATTACGGGACAACAACCGATGACCCCTCATGCTTTGGCCACAAGCTATGAAGGGAAGAGTCCTGCAGCTTTCAAATTTGCTAAAGCATGGCATGAGCAAGCTGAGTTGGCCCGAGCCTACTTGAACAAGGCATCCAAAAAGATGAAGAAGTGGGCTGACAAGAAAAGGAGGATGGTTGAATTTCGGGAAGGAGATTTGGTCCTTGTCAAATTATTACCACAACAGTTCAAGTCCCTGCGGAAGGTTCACAAGGGGTTGGTACGAAAATACGAAGGGCCATTTCCTGTCCTTAAGCAGGTTGGTAAGGTGTCTTACAAGCTACAACTCCCTCCGAAGCTTAAAATCTATCCAGTCTTTCATGTAAGTATGTTGAAGCCTTACCATGGAGACGAAGAAGATGCAAGTCGAGGAGAGTCAAAAAGGGCACCCACTGCAGTAGTAACCTCCTTTGATAGAGGAGTGGATTCCATTCTGGCAGACCGCCTAATTCGGCGTAGAGGTGTACCAAGTTATCGGGAATACTTGGTCAAATGGAAGAATGCCCCGGACATAGAGGCAAGCTGGGAACCTGAAGACACTTTGTGGCAATTCAAAGATGACATAGAAAGGTTCAAGCTTGAAGGCGCGACGAGGGCGTCGCGAACTTGAGTGGGGGAGAATGTCACGCCCCGCAAAGGTTCATACGGGATTTCCCGGATATTTACATTTTGGCACATATTTGTAATATTCTAGAAGGCCATTATAAACCATTAGATTAAATGGATCGTGGCCGTCCATTTCGGTAGGTAGGAATTAATCCTAGCCCTCCATTTCGGTAGGTAGGAATTAATCCTAGCCCTCCATTTGTTAGGTGGGAATCAATCCTAGCCATCCATTTTGGTAGGTGGGAGTTGATCTTAACCATTCATTTGGTAGGTGGGAATCAATCCTAGCCATTCATTTGGTAGGTGGGAGTTAATCCTAACCATCCATCTGTTAGGTGGGAATTGATCTCGGCCATCCATTGAGGAGGTGGAGGCCTATATATACCTTATGTAAATTCATTTGTAATCATTCACTCAATTCAATCAATTGAAGCATTTCAAGTAATACAAAGCTTTTCTCTCAAACTCTCTTGTGTTCTTGTTTTGCTATTGAATCTTCTCGATCTCTAAGTTCCGTTCTATTCTCTTTGGAGTGCTTTTATCGGTTTGGAAGGCAGGCTTAGTGCAACGGACCGTGCTAAGTGCCGCACGATTGCTAGTTAAAGTCTAGGGTCGTGACAGTTGGTATCAGAGCCAAGGTTCGAAGCTTTACTACCTTTGGCATAATGAAGGCTACTGCCCCAGCTACACCTAGCGTGGAAGTTCCATCAATGGAACGTGGTCGTGAGGAAGTTCGAAAACCATCTAAAGAATCTCGAGCCAAGTCGAAAGACATGATTTCTAGCTTGGAAGCACGTGTTGTGAGTGCTCAGGACAACTTGGGAGAGTTGTTCGACCGAGTAGACAACTTGGAGGAACGTTGCAGCGGCTTGGAGGCCGAGGATGCGGAGATCCATGCAGCGGTCAAGATGTCCCTCAACGAGCTAGACGGTGGGTTAAGGCAAGAGATTGATGGGCTGAAATCCGAACTTTCTAAGGTACGTGATCTCTTCCAAAGAGAAATTTCTAATGTGTTACTTAGAGTTGAGGATATGGGTGGTGATCTAGCACTATGCAAACGGGCTATGGCTTCGGGAACCAATACAACCACTATCATTGAGGCCAAGAAAGTGGAAGTTCCTAAGCCAAAGACTTTCAATGGTGCTCGGAATGCTAGGGAAGTTGAGAACTTCCTATGGGGGCTGGATCAATACTTTGAGGCTACTGGCGTAACGGAACATGCCAGTAAAATCCGAACTACTGCCATGTACTTGACCGACACTGCTATGCTGTGGTGGAGACGAAGGCATGGAGATGTGCAACGTGGGATGTGCACAATTGATACCTTTGAAGACTTCAAAAGGGAGTTCAAAAGTCAATTCTTCCCCGTAAATGCTGAGGAAGAGGCGAGGGGCCGACTTCGACGACTAAAGCAGATGGGTAGCATAAGGGAGTATGTGAAGGAGTTCACAACCTTGCTGCTAGATGTCCCTGACACATCGGACAAGGATGCCTTATTCTTGTTCATGGATGGTCTCCAATCATGGGCTAACCTTGAGCTCAAACGACGTGGTGTCCAAGACTTGTCTTCGGCCATTGCTGTTGCTGAAAGTCTTATTGATTACTCCTCAAACAAAGAAGGACAGAGGCCAGCTGATAGAAAGTTTGTTGGAGCAAGGAATGGGGGAGGCCATGCCAAGAGTCAGAACCATAAGAACCACAAAGAAGGCTACTCATTCAAGTCCCGAGACAAAGGGAAGGAAAGGGAAGAACGTGGTGCCTCAAAGCCCCGTGTGACGTGTTTCATATGCGACGGACCGCATTGGGCACGAGAATGTCCCAAAAGGAAGACATTGAATGCTTTAGTTGCCTCCACTCATGATCAAGAGAGAAGTGAGGCAGATGAAGGTGCGAAGATGGGATCTTTGCGGCTGCTTAGTGCATTGCAAAGTGCCCCAAAGTCCCCCAAGGGACTCATGTTTGTGGATGCAACCATCAATGGGAAAGTCGCCAAAGCTCTGGTCGACACAGGTGCGTCTCACAACTTTGTTTCACTAGAGGAAGCCAAGAGACTTGGTCTCAAGGTTGCCAACGGAGGTGGCTCCCTCAAAGCAGTTAACTCGGCGGCACAACCTCTCCAAGGAATTGCCCGCAGAGTGAAGGTCAGTCTCGGTGCATGGACTGGCCAAGTGGATTTATCTGTGGCACCCATGGATGATTTCTCGGTGGTATTTGGCATGGAGTTCTTGGACCAGGTAAGAGCTTTCCTTGTTCCATGTTCAAACTCTATGTGCATTATGGATGGACCAAAGGCTTGTCTAGTACCGACGGAGAGAACCACCAAGCCTACTACCCAAGCTCTCTCAGCACTTCAATTCAAGAAGGGATTGAAGAGGGAAGAAGAGAGTTACTTGGCCATTCTAAAAGAGTATGATGATGATGAAGCATCACCACAACTAAACTTGCCGACGGAGGTGCAAGTTGTCTTGGATGAGTTCCAAGATGTGATGCCGGAGGCGTTGCCAAAACAATTACCCCCAAGGAGGGAGGTGGACCATGAAATTGAGCTGGAGCCTGGCACAAGACCACCAGCAATGAGTCCTTACCGGATGGCAAACTCGGAGTTGGCAGAATTGCGGAAGCAACTCAATGAGCTGTTGGATGCTGGTTTCATTAGACCATCCAAAGCCCCATTTGGCGCCCCGGTGCTCTTTCAGAAAAAGAAGGATGGTTCATTGAGAATGTGCATTGACTACCGCGCTCTAAACAAGATCACGGTAAAGAACAAATATCCTATCCCTCTCATTGCTGATTTGTTTGATCAATTGGGGAACGCAAGATACTTCTCCAAGTTGGACTTGCGGTCGGGATACTACCAGGTGCGCATCGCAAAAGGGGATGAGCCGAAAACTACATGTGTAACAAGGTACGGTGCTTATGAGTTCCTTGTTATGCCCTTTGGTCTCACAAATGCACCTGCTACCTTTTGCACTCTCATGAATAAACTCTTCCATCCCTACCTCGATCGGTTCGTGGTAGTATATCTTGATGATATTGTGATATATAGCCAGACTATGGAAGAACATCTTGAGCATCTGAAGAAGGTGTTCGAGGTCCTCAGGGAAAATGAGCTATATGTTAAAAGGGAGAAATGTTCCTTTGCCCAAGATGAGGTGATGTTCTTGGGTCATAGGATAAAAGATGGGAAGCTGATGATGGATGGAGACAAGGTGAAAGCCATCCAAGAATGGGAACCTCTTACTAAGGTCCCCGAGTTACGGTCTTTCCTTGGACTTGTGAACTACTACCGGAGATTCATCAAGTCATATTCAGCAAGAGCAGCTCCACTAACCGACCTACTCAAGAAGAACACTACTTGGGAGTGGACAAACAAGTGCCAAGCCTCGTTTGATGACTTGAAAAGGGCCATTACCGAAGAACCAGTGCTGTACTTGCCAGACCCATGTAAGATGTACGAGTTGCATACAGATGCCTCAGACTTTGCCATTGGTGGAGTATTGATGCAAGATGGGCATCCGATAGCATATGAGAGCCGCAAGCTCAACGAAACTGAACGTCGCTATACGGTGCAGGAAAAGGAGATGACAGCTATCATCCATTGTCTAAGGGTGTGGCGACACTACTTGTTGGGTTCTCACTTTGTGATCATGACAGACAATGTAGCAACTAGCTACTTCCAAACTCAGAAGAAGTTGAGTCCCAAACAAGCTCGATGGCAAGACTTTTTGGCAGAATTTGACTACAAGCTTGAATACAAGCCCGGTAAGGCCAATGTGGTGGCTGACGCACTGAGTCGAAAGGCAGAATTAGCAGCTTTGAGTAGACCAAGCAGTCCCTTGCTGGAAAAGATCAAAGAAGGGTTGGAGCATGATGCCCTGGCTCAAAACCTCCTTGTCCTCATCAAGGAAGGAAAGACAAGGCGATTTTGGCAGAGTGACGGACTACTCTATGGCAAGAAAAATCGCATCTATGTTCCTAAGTGGGGGAACTTGAGAAAGGAGATGATCAAGGAATGCCATGATTCCCTATGGGCTGGACACCCAGGCATGAAACGCACCCTTGCCTTGATCAAGTCTATTTACTACTGGCCTCAACTGCGGGATGATGTTGAAGCCTATGTGAGAACTTGTCTTGTTTGCCAACAAGACAAAATAGAGCAACGTGCACCCGGTGGCTTGCTAGAACCGTTGCCTATTTCGGAGAGACCATGGGAGAGTGTCTCGATGGACTTCATCACTTGCTTGCCAAAATCAGAAGGCTTTGGCAGTATAATAGTGGTCATTGACCGTTTCAGCAAATATGCAACCTTCATACCTGCCTCGGCGGATTGCACTGCAGATGAGACTGCACGGTTGTTCCTCAAGCATGTTGTGAAGCATTGGGGAATCCCATCTAATATCGTGAGTGATCGAGACCCACGATTTACTGGGAAGTTCTGGACAGAATTGTTCAAGCTGCTGGGATCAGACTTGAACTTCTCCACCAGTTTTCATCCACAAAGCGATGGGCAGACGGAACGTGCCAATGCACTACTGGAGCTGTATCTGAGGCACTTTGTTAGTGCCAACCAACATGATTGGGCTAAGTTGCTGGATGTAGCTCAATTCTCATATAACTTGCAGCAAAGTGAATCCACTGGCAAGAGTCCCTTCGAGATCATTACGGGACAACAACCGATGACCCCTCATGCTTTGGCCACAAGCTATGAAGGGAAGAGTCCTGCAGCTTTCAAATTTGCTAAAGCATGGCATGAGCAAGCTGAGTTGGCCCGAGCCTACTTGAACAAGGCATCCAAAAAGATGAAGAAGTGGGCTGACAAGAAAAGGAGGATGGTTGAATTTCGGGAAGGAGATTTGGTCCTTGTCAAATTATTACCACAACAGTTCAAGTCCCTGCGGAAGGTTCACAAGGGGTTGGTACGAAAATACGAAGGGCCATTTCCTGTCCTTAAGCAGGTTGGTAAGGTGTCTTACAAGCTACAACTCCCTCCGAAGCTTAAAATCTATCCAGTCTTTCATGTAAGTATGTTGAAGCCTTACCATGGAGACGAAGAAGATGCAAGTCGAGGAGAGTCAAAAAGGGCACCCACTGCAGTAGTAACCTCCTTTGATAGAGGAGTGGATTCCATTCTGGCAGACCGCCTAATTCGGCGTAGAGGTGTACCAAGTTATCGGGAATACTTGGTCAAATGGAAGAATGCCCCGGACATAGAGGCAAGCTGGGAACCTGAAGACACTTTGTGGCAATTCAAAGATGACATAGAAAGGTTCAAGCTTGAAGGCGCGACGAGGGCGTCGCGAACTTGAGTGGGGGAGAATGTCACGCCCCGCAAAGGTTCATACGGGATTTCCCGGATATTTACATTTTGGCACATATTTGTAATATTCTAGAAGGCCATTATAAACCATTAGATTAAATGGATCGTGGCCGTCCATTTCGGTAGGTAGGAATTAATCCTAGCCCTCCATTTGTTAGGTGGGAATCAATCCTAGCCATCCATTTTGGTAGGTGGGAGTTGATCTTAACCATTCATTTGGTAGGTGGGAATCAATCCTAGCCATTCATTTGGTAGGTGGGAGTTAATCCTAACCATCCATCTGTTAGGTGGGAATTGATCTCGGCCATCCATTGAGGAGGTGGAGGCCTATATATACCTTATGTAAATTCATTTGTAATCATTCACTCAATTCAATCAATTGAAGCATTTCAAGTAATACAAAGCTTTTCTCTCAAACTCTCTTGTGTTCTTGTTTTGCTATTGAATCTTCTCGATCTCTAAGTTCCGTTCTATTCTCTTTGGAGTGCTTTTATCGGTTTGGAAGGCAGGCTTAGTGCAACGGACCGTGCTAAGTGCCGCACGATTGCTAGTTAAAGTCTAGGGTCGTGACATAAGGTAGTAAAAAGGGGAGAAAAACCTTAGTTTTCGTTGATGAAAGATGACACACAGTATACTTCAAGAATAGGATTTGTGTTCCTAATATAGAAGAGTTGAAGT
This sequence comes from Triadica sebifera, assembly GCA_023653625.1. Taxonomy (NCBI): domain Eukaryota; kingdom Viridiplantae; phylum Streptophyta; class Magnoliopsida; order Malpighiales; family Euphorbiaceae; genus Triadica; species Triadica sebifera. The sequence goes on from CM042909.1 coordinate 13,864,834, forward strand.
TTGATATCTTGAAAGAAGCGTATGGAATGATATATACCATGCATCCAGGTGAGAACAAGATCTATCAAGACTTGAAAAATCAATACTGGTGGTCAGGGATGAAGAAAGATATCACCGAGTACATTGCTAAGTTTTTAACATAACACGTAAACCCCCTATTTATAAAAAGAATGGTCAAGGGTTGCATAGCTTAAGAGGGAGACCTCAAAAGTCCAATCATGCCTTCATGTATAAGAGACATGCACCTAGGGAAGCTCATGCTTATCATGCATGTGTTTGTCACTGCACAAAAACACCTTCTAAAAGGATGTTAAGACCAAAAAGCGTGTCCAAACTGAAAAATATGTTTAGAACAAAGCAATATAATTATTTTATGAGACTCGATCACATCAACAAATATTGTTGGATAATAAAGGCTCATTAGAAACCTGCATGTGCTAACCCCCAAGGACCCAAGTTTATTTGGGTACCTAAAAACCAAACCTAAATTTTGATTTTATAGGTATGCCTTAAGTTCGCTATAAAAGATAATGCTTGGCTTGTGGATAGTGGATGCTCAAGGCATATGACTGGAAATAAAGAACTATTCAATGACATTAAAAGTATTGATGGTGGTAAGGAAACCTTTGGGAACAATGCTAAGGGTAAGGTAATTGGCATTGACTCTATTGGTATTAATAAAACTCACTTTCATTGAAGTTGTTTTACTTATTGATGGTTTGAAACATAATTTGTTAAGTGTGAGTCAATTATGTGCTAAGGAAAACCAAGTAATCTTTACCTCAAATGAATGTCTTGTAACCTCCTTCAGTGGCCAAGAGATATTCAAAGTAAATAGATATGTCAATACTTACATAATAGACTTACACAAAATATCTAACCTTTTCTCTAAGTGTCTTATGACTACTAGTAATGAATATTGGCTATGACATAGAAGGCTTGGTCATCCAAGCATGAATTTAATTCAAAGCATTAGCAAAGGAGAGCTAGTAAGTGGGCTACCAAGAGTCAAATTTGAAAAGAATAAAACATGTGAACCTTGGCAAATAGGAAAACAACATAACTCTTCCTTCAAATCCAAAAATATTGTAAGTACCTCAAAGCCTCTACAACTTTTGCATTTAAATCTTTTTGTACCTATTAGAGTTGCTAGCTTATGAGGTAAACACTATGCCTTTGTCATCGTTGATGATTACTCTAGATTCACTTGGGTAATTTTTTTAAACTCAAAAGAGTGATGCTTTTGAATCCTTTAAAAACTTTTCTAAGAGAGTTCAAAATGAATAAGGATATTTTATTTCAAAAATAAGAAGCGATCATGGCAAAGAGTTTGAAAATGAAAAAAAAAAACTTTTGTTTAGAACATGGTATTTGACAAAAAATTTCAACTCCTAGGACACCTCAACAAATTAGGGTAGTTGAAAGGAAAAATTGAACTTTAATTGAAATGGCTCAAACAATGCTCAATGAGTATAGGTTACCAACCTACTTTTGGGTCGAAGCCACCAATACTGCATGTTATATTTCAAATCGAGTTTTCAAAAGACCACTCTTAAACAAAACTTCTTTTAAGTTAAGGAATGGAAGAAAACCCATTATATCATACTTTAGAGTATTTAGGTGCAAGTGTTTCATATTAAATACCAAAGACAACCTTGAAAAATTTACCTCTAAATCCGATGAGGGTATCTGTTGCCTAGATAATGAACTAAGAATAAAAAGTTAGTTTTATGGATAGGGTATCTGTTGCCTAATAGAGTATGGATAGGAAGATATCACATAAGAAATTATATTCGGGGTATTAACAAACCCTACTCCTTTCCCCAATGTCAATTAGGAGTTTTACTAACACACTAAGTGTTACAATAGAGTTTTACAAGCTCACTCCCAACTATGGTGTTTCTATTAATAGATCACACCTAACCTAGAAATCTCTTATATTTTAATGGCTTACACAATAAACCAATTCCTTGTGTTTTATGGCTCACACAAATAACCCTTACAAGTGTTTTACTCTTAACCCAATATACCCAAACTCACTTGAGTAGTAGCACACAAAGAGAAACATTCACCAATCTATAATGCTCAGACATTATGAGTAAATAGATTTTTACAGAGAATTAGAGTTTTGACGAAAATAATTAATGCACAAATGGCTACAACAAGGTTTTGATTCGAAGTAATTGCTATTCTTTTGTTTTGGATTTATAAATGATTTTCATTAATACTTCCTTAGCGAATTGTAGCCGTTTGGATGCATTTAATGCAAAAATAGCCATTGTACCAATTCTTAATTTCGCGTCTGACATGTTTCTGTTTCCTCATTCACGGTCGTGAATGTTCTTCCAAGCCGTGGTCCAAGTGGTGACTTTAGGCGTGAAGCATTCTGGAGGAATTTGAAGTGTTTGATCACAGACGTGACTTTATACTTTCACGGGCATAAATATCCTTCCAAGCCATGGTCCAAGTGGTGACTCTGGCCGTGAAGCTTTCTGGAGGAATTTGACATGTTATCTCACGGGCGTGACTATATTTCATGGGCGTGACTGATTTGATCATTCACGGTTGCTATGATCCTTCATGGTAGTGAACTTTAAATGTTGGAGAGTTGGCGCTAAGCTACATCACGGGCGTGAATATGCTATTTCTTCATTTTTTGACTTGCATAAGTAGTCTTCCATTCTTGTATCATATTTCATACCCTGTTCAATAAACTTAGAACACAAGTATGTTAAATACATTATTGCTATTTTGATGGTGACAAATAATCTAGTAATATGTGATGCGAACCAAGACAACAAAAATGATCTTACATGCCATGGAAGAGATGGATTAGTGATGCCACTTGGTCCAATCATAAGATCAAGTAGAAACAAGCTCAAGGCAGCCTTGCAAATGTATATTCAGAGCATAGTGACAAGAGATATCAAGGAAGAGGCTTGGGTTAGGCTTGAAGAGATGGAATGAGTTAGCGATCCAAAGCTTTTGACACTCATTGGGGCATGTGATGGTGAAGACAACTAACCTAATGGGCTAGAGAAGAAGTCTATATTACAAGGTTCAACTCATGTGCAATATGCTATGTTAAGGTGGACTTATGTTATGTCATGGTTGGGTCTAAGATTAATTTTAGTGAGTTGTTTTATTTTAATTATTGAAATGTAATTTCATTTAAAGACACATAATCAGCCTTATTTTAACTTGTCTTAAGTGTGTAGGCCTTATAAAATTAAGCTCATTCGTTTGTCCTTAAGTCATTAGGGTCAGATTGGTCTTTTCTTTATTTTTGCACCTAGGGTTTGGTTTGTAGAGGTATAAATACCTCCTTATGCGTGTAAGACAATCAGATTGGTGATTAAGATCAAAATTTCAGTGTTCTTGAGTATTCTTCAAGTGGGAGGTGTGATCTCCATTGATATACCAAGAATTGTTTTCACTTATCAGGTTTTTAATTAATCTGTGGCGTGAATCCAATTCTCTCTTCATACTCTTTGTTACCAATTTCTTGCTGTTTTGGGGGTGAAGAGTCTAATCTTGCAATTGTTTAAACTTAAGATTTGTATCAAATTAATTTGGAGGTTGTCTAGACTTAGATTCTAGGTGGTTGCTGCATCATTTGGTATCAGAGCCAGCCCTGTACACCGGTGTCCCTTCGGGTTACGACAGATCGCCGACTGAGGCAGTCGGGGTCTTAAGGGGGTGGGGATGATGCGTCCCATATCGGTTGCGGAGGAACTCCTAGACTGGTTTATAAGACTGGGTTCAAACCTTCCCCTTTGAGCGCGCTTTTGGGGCGAAGTTAGGAGTCCAAATTCTTATCATTTGGTATGAGAGCTTTGGTTCTAAATCAATTGTACTTATCTTTAGTTTTCTGGTTTTAGTGATATTTGTTCAAGTTACATCATAAAAAAATTAAAAAAAAAAGTTTATCTATTTGTGGCTGAATTTGCCTATATTGCTGTCTATTGAAGTTTGGTTTATTTCTTTTTTTGGGGTACGAATGTTTGGTGTTTTAATTTTTTTTGTTTATCAGATTACAAAGAAAAAAAAACAACAAAAAAACAATTCGTGCATATTGGCATTGATTGCCAAAAGTGGGACTGTTTGGATTCAATTGATTGCACACATATATAAAATGAATTGCCTCTGAATATATTTGCTCTATTCTGATTAAAATTGATAATTTGAGCAATTTTGAGTGGAGTTCGTAATTGAAATTGATTGGTTTCATATTGAGGTATAAGTTGAGATTTCATTGCTTATTGCTGGAATTTGTGCAATTGGTGTATAATAGTTACTAATAGGCATGCAATTAGCTTATTTGGCAGTAAGTTGGGAATGGTTTAGTGAATTTTAGGTTCTGGTTCGAATTCTTTTTGGGGAGTAGCACATATACACTTAATTTTTTCTAGTTTTGTCAATTTATTGCATTCTTTGTTTTATATTCTTGGCTGCTGTCCTACTTGTTTCCATTACATTAGTTGAGTAATTTTGCATTCTATATTACTCAAATAACAATATTATATCTGCACACCTCATTCTTCATCCGTGTGTGTATATATCATATACTTGTCATTCCTTGCTTTCATCTCATTAATTTTGCTTCTAGTTTTGTGATGTTTCCTTTCTTTCTTAGGAATTGTCTATTTTAATTTTCTGTTGGATATTGTTGCTCATTATTATTGATCTGGTTGGTTGAAATTGATCCGGAAATATATCATAGTGAGGACACAAGAGCGGTAAAAGGCAAGAGTGGTTAGCTCAAAAGAGGGTAAAAGCCTTAATTGAGTGAAACACGAGCGAACATACACCTTTTAAGTGAAACACATGAGGGAGTGTGTGAGGCCATTTATTTACATCATGTCTAAATCAAAACCAGGAAAGAAGTAGTGATGAAGGAAACAAAACTTTCTTCACATTGGAGGCTATGCAACAACAATTTGGAAGGCTTGAGATTTTGCTCTGAGATATGAATGATCGGTTTGACAAGTACGATAGGAGGTTAGAAGCCATGATCAAGCTCTACAGAATCTTAGAAGAGATACATCCTTGTAAAGTCGAATTGGAGGGAGAAAGGAAAGGTTAGCAACTCCACCTCAATCTGACTATGAAGAAGATTTTGATGAGTTTGATGATGATAGGGATAGAAATCAGTTTGGAGGTAGAGGGGGCAGAAATGATAGAGGAAGGAATAGGAGAGAACATAGAGGCAGGGTAGAGGCGGATAGATTTGGGAATGTTGAGAATCAGATAGATCGTAATTTGGGGAGAATTAAAATGAAAATCCCTACTTTTCAAGGTAGGAATGATGCTGATGCTTACTTGGAGTGGGAGAGAAAAGTGGAATTGGTGAAGAGAGGGAGGCTACCATGGCACGTTTCTTGGCTGGTCTAAATAAGGAAATTGCAAATGTTATTAAGCTGCACCACTATGTAGAGTTAGAGGAGATGGTGAATATGGCTATGAAGGTGGACAAGCTACTAAAGCAAAAAGAACCAACAAAGCGACCTATTTGGGTTCCACATCTAATTGGAGCTCAAAATGGCTTAAAAGGGAAGACAAAGCCAAAGACAAGGTAAGAGAAGAAAAGGGTAAAGTAGAGCAAAAAGGTAACCCTAAAGCTAATGCTACTTCTTCTTCTAATACTGAAAAGCATAGAAACATAAAATGCTTTAAGTGCCTTGACAATGGACATATTGCATCTCAATGCCCAACTAAAAAGGTTATGATATTGAAAGATAATGGTGTAATTGAATCCAAAAGTGATAAAGAATATGATTCAATGCCTTCATTTGAAGATTGTAGTGATGATGATGAGGCCGAGCATGCTGTTGGTGGGGATTTAAATCTTGTGGTTAGGTGTTTACTAAATACACAATTGAAAGAAGATGGGGTTGAACAAAGGGAAAATATCTTCCATTTCAAATGCTTGATAAATGGCAAAATTTGTAGTCTTATAATTGATGGAGGAAGTTGTACTAATGTTGCAAGTACTACTTTAGTTGATAAGTTGGGGCTGGCTTGTTTGAAACATCCTAGGCCATATAGACTACAATGGCTTAATTATTGTGGAGAGATAAGGGTAAATAAACAAGTTTTAATTTCATTCACCATTGGAAGATATTCTGATCGTGTACTTTGTGAGTAGTACCTATGCATGCAGGTCATGTGTTGCTTGGTAGGCCATGGCAATATGACAGAAAGGTGATGCATGATGGGTATAGAAATAGACACTCATTCATGAAGGGAGATCAACGTATCATTCTGGCTCCTATGACTCCTAGTGAAGTTTATGAAGATCAAATGAAGCTAAAAAGGAGCATGGAGGAAGAAATGCAAAAAGAAGCCGAAAGGTCCAAATTGAAAGAAAAGGAGCAAAAAGAAAATGCAAAGGCCGAGAGTTGCAAAATAAGAGAGATGAGAGGAAAAGAAAAAGAGAGAAAAATGGGAGGAAAAGAGGCCCAAAAAGAAAAGCAAATAATTGGCCCAAAGGAGAGTGGTACAAAGAAAAACAATTTGTATACAAAAGTAAGGGATATGAGAGTGGCTTTTGAGAATCAACAATGTTTACTTGTACTCATGTACAAGGAATCTTATTTTAATGAAGCTGGCCTTAACCCTTCTTTGCCTAGTGTTGTTGTTTCTTTATTGTAGGAATATGAGAATGTATTCCTTGAAGAGTTACCACAAAGATTGCCACCAATAAGAGGAATTGAACATCAAATTGATTTCATACCAGGAGCTCAAATTCCAAACCGCCCAGCCTATAGGAGCAACCCCGAGGAGACAAAGGAACTTCAAAGGCAAGTGGAGGAGTTGTTAGCAAGGGGGCATATCCGTGAGAGTCTTAGTCCGTGTGCAGTGCCGGTGCTTTTGGTGCCAAAAAAGGATGGGAGTTGGCGCATGTGTGTTGATTGTAGGGCTGTGAATCGAATAACAGTTAAGTATCGCCATCCAATACCCAGATTGGATGATATGTTAGACGAACTACATGGCGCATGTGTCTTTACTAAGATTGATTTGATGAGTGGATATCACTAAATTAGGATGACAGTTGGTGATGAATGGAAAACAGCATTTAAAACAAAGCTTAGTTTATATGAGTGGCTCGTTAAGCCTTTTGGTCTAACCAATGCCCTTAGCACTTTTATGAGATTGATGAATCATGTTTTGCGTCAGTTCATTGGAAAATTTGTTGTTGTTTATTTTGATGATATTTTGATTTATAGTAAATCTATTGATGAACATGTACATCATCTTAGGGCAGTTTTGGATACACTTAGCAGAGAAGAATTGTATGGTAAACTTAAAAAGTGCACATTTTGCATGAATAGAGTTATATTCTTAGGGTATGTGGTGAATGCCAATGAAATTGAGGTTGATGAGGAGAAGATAAGGGTTATCCAAGAATGGCCAACCCCTAGGAATGTGAGTGATGTTAGGAGCTTTCATGGCCTTGCTAGCTTCTACAGGAGGTTTGTAAAGGATTTTAGTGTCGTTGCTGCTCCTTTAACTGAAATCATTAAAAAGGATGTGGGGTTTAAGTGGGACAAGGCGCAAGAACTTGCATTTAATACTTTGAAAGATAAACTTTGTTCTACACCTATTTTGAGTTTGCCTAATTTTAATTCTACTTTTGAGATTGAATGTGATGCCTCCGGGATAGGTATTGGTGCTGTTTTGATGCAGGATAGGCGTCCAATTGCTTTCTTCAGTGAAAAGTTGAGTGGTGCACAACTCAATTATTCCACGTATGACAAGGAGTTGTATGCATTGGTGAGGGCTTTGGAGACTTGGCAGCATTATCTTTGGCCTAAAGAGTTTGTGATTCATAGTGATCATGAGTCTTTAAAGCATCTCAAGGGTCAAGGTAAGTTGAACAAACGACATGCCAAATGGTTGGAGTTCATTGAGACCTTTCCTTATGTGATTCAATACAAACAAGGTAAGGAAAATGTGGTTGTTGATGCATTATCTAGAAGATATACTCTTATTACTACTTTGAGTTCTCGATTGATGGTATTTGAATATATAAGGGAATTGTATGCTTCTGATTCTGATTTTTCAAATGTTTATAATGCATGTAAACAATCTGCGTTTCAAAAGTTTTATAGGCATAATGGTTATTTATTTAGAGAAAATAAACTTTGTGTGCCTAATTGTTCAATGCATGAGTTGCTTGTACGTGAGGCTCATAATGGTGGTTTAATGGGTCATTTTGGTATTGCTAAGACACTTGACATCTTGCATGAGCATTTTTATTGGCCTAATATGAAGAAAGATGTTGAGAAAATTTGCTCTAGGTGTGTTGCATGTAAGCAAGCCAAGTCAAGAATTCAACCTCATGGGTTGTATACTCCTTTACCCATCCCTAGTCAGCCCTGGATTGACATTTCTATGGATTTTGTGTTGGGACTACCCAGGACTAAAAGGGGAAGAGATAGCATTTTTGTTGTAGTTGATAGGTTTAGCAAGATGGCATATTTCATCGCTTGCTATAAAACTGATGATGCTACATATATTTCTGATTTGTTCTTTAAGGATGTTATGCGTTTGCATCGTGTTCCTAAAACTATTGTTTCTGATAGAGATTCTAAGTTTTTGAGTCATTTTTGGCGTGTGCTGTGGGAAAAGTTGGGAACAAAGTTGCTATTTTCTACTACTTGTCATCCTCAAACAGATGGTCAAACTAAAGTGGTTAATAGAACTTTAGGATCATTATTACGTGCTGTTGTTGGAAAGAATTTGAAAACTTGGGAAGATTGTTTGTCATTAGTAGAATTTGCATATAATAGAAGCATTCATTCATCAACAGGTTATTCTCCATTTGAAATTGTCTATGGTTTTAATCCGCTAACCCTTTGGATTTGTTACCTATACCTGTGAATGATATTTCTAACTTAGATGGGCAAAAGAAGGCATATTTGGTTAAGTCCATACATGAGAAGGAAAAGTAGCACATTGAGTTAAAAAAACAAAAGTTATGCACAAAAAGCCAATCAAGGACGTAAAGTTGTGAAATTTGAACCTGGAGATTGGGTATGGGTGCATTTTAGGAAAGAGAGATTTCCTAACCAAAGGAAATCCAAGTTGGATCCAAGAGGCGATGGACCTTTTCAAGTGGTTGAGAGGATCAATGACTATGCCTATAAGATTGACTTGCCCGGTGAGTATGGTGTTTCAGCAACTTTTAATGTTGCTGATCTTTCTCCTTTTGAAAATGCAGGTGGTGATTCGAGGACGAATCCTTTTGTGGAGGGAGGGAATGATGCGAACCAAGACAACAAAAATGATCTTACATGCCATGGAGGAGATGGATTAGTGATGCCACTTGGTCCAATCATAAGATCAAGTAGAAACAAGCTCAAGGCAGCCTTGCAAATGTATATTCAGAACTTAGTGACAAGAGATATCAAGGAAGAGGCTTGGGTCAGGCTTGAAGAGATGGAATCAGTTGGCAATCCAAAGCTTGTGACACTCATTGGGGCATGTGATGGTGAAGACAACTAACCTAATGGGCTAGAGAAGAAGTCTATATTACAAGGTTCAACTCATGTGCAATATGCTATGTTAAGGTGGACTATGTTATATCATGGTTGGGCCTAAGATTAATTTTAGTGAGCTGTTTTATTTTAATTATTGGAATGTAATTTCATTTAAAGACACATGATCAGCCTTATTTTAACTTGTCTTAAGTGTGTAGGCCTTATAAAATTAAGCCCATTCATTTGTCCTTAGGTCATTAGGGTTAGATTGGTCTTTTCTTCATTTTTGCACCTAGGGTTTGGTTTGTAGAGGTATAAATACCTCCTTATGCGTGTAAGACAATCAAATTGGTGATTAAGATCAAAATTTCAGTGTTCTTGAGTGTTCTTCAAGTGGGAGGTGTGATCTCCATTGATATACCAAGGATTGTTTTCACTTATAAGGTTGGTAATTAATCTGTGGCATGAATCCAATTCTCTATTCATACTCTTTGTTACCAATTCCTTGCTGTTTTGGGGGTGAAGAGTCTAATCTTGCAATTGTTTAAACTTAAGATTTGTATCAAATTGATTTGGAGGTTGTTTAGACTTAGATTTTAGGTGGTTGCTGCATCATTTGGTATCAGAGCCAGCCCTGTACACCGGTGTCCCTTCGGGTTACGACAGATCGTCGACCGAGGCAGTCGGGGTCTTAAGGGGGTGGGGATGATGCGTCCCATATCGGTTGCGAAGGAACTCCTAGACTGGTTTATAAGGCTGGGTTCAAACCTTCTCCTTTGAGTGCACTTTTGGGGCGAAGTTAGGAGTCCAAATATCAATATATCCTTTTGAGAAGTCTTCTCCTCAAAAGATGCTTAAGACAAAAAATAATAGAATTCAAGAATTGAGGAAGTATAGCATGAATCTTTGCTTGCTTGTTTAGGTATATGCAAGTTATATTCCAAGTATATTCAATGTATATCAAATTGTGCTTTTAAATAGTTATGTATATGCAAAGTATATTGAAAGTATATCAAATTTTTGCTTTTAACTAGTTAAGTATATTGAAAGTATATCTCAATACTATATTCAAAGTATATCAACACATGTACTTGCATATTCATCTATATTGCTAGGTTCTACCCCTTTTGTCATCAACAAAAAGAACATAAAAAATAAATCATAAGGCAAAGAACCGATGCAATTATATTAATACCAAATGTAAAAGTACAAAGTTTGGAAAAGTAAATTAAAATTCTACATTTGCAATACTAGAAATTAGTAGACAAAGTGAAATAAAAACTAAAACTCTAGCTAGACTTAGAGCCTAACAACCCATCTCTAAGGCGTGCTACTTCTGCCTCAAGGCTATCTATGCGAGACTTCATAAAATCTTTGAGGTTTTCCAACCTCTCATCGATCAAAGCCTGTAGTTGGTTAAAGCAAGGTGCTAAAAGATCAGCCACCTGCTGAGCCAAGTTCGGTGTGGAGGCCGAGAATTGACCAACCTCCTGCTTAACCTCTAAGGTGGTAGTCTCAAGTCGGACTCTTTTTCTTTGTTGGATTCCATGGAGGCTAGAGTGGTGAAACGGTAGTAAATGTTATTCTCATTAATTATGCGAATCGCTGCTCCCATTTTTATAAAATACTCGACATCTAGCTGGTCTCGAGGATGTGCTGGTATGAGGTTGAAGTTGTGCTCTTCTAATTTCAAATATCCAAGCTTGATAGCAAGGTGAGTCACGTACCCACCAATCAAGATATCTCCCGATGACTTTGTTGCAATTGAAGGGCCGCTGTTAGACCTCTTCGGGCCATCTCTAGGAGAAAGAGCTCGGATTTACGAATTGCACCATTGCTATCCCCTCTTGCAAAAATGCTATATGTCAGAAACCTATGTAAGTATTTATGCAGTGGTGATCGAAGATGGGTGCTTTTCGTCTTCTTTACGTCCCAGCTACAATCTAGTCTAAAATGAGTCCATGCCGGATTGACATAGAAATCCACCTCACTCTCATTGAGGATACCATCAGAGGAAAGTTTGAAGATGTCACCAAACTCCACTGCTGTGAGGGTGTTCGGATGCTTGCAAAGTTGAAATTTCACTGTGCCAATGGGAGAGACTTGCAAGGTGATAAGGAACTCGAGAGTTTGTTCCCTTAGCGTTGGTTGGTGGATATCGACAAACTCCTTTAGATGATAAGCCTATAGTATTTCCGTCATGCTTGTCTCAAGACCAAGGGTCCTGATAGCATGCCATTCGAAGGATCAAGAAGAAAGTAATGGTCTCTTCTTAAGAACCGCATACCTCGGATGACAATGCTCCGGAATGATGTTTAGAAGGTAGTCCGTGTACCTTCTTAGAGCATGAGATTTCTTTCTTGTGCCTTTTGAGGAGCCGGGTTCCATTGTTGAGTTGAGAATGATTTTTGAAGAGAAAATTTCTGATAAGGATTTTGAAGAATACCTTGTGATGTTGTGATTTCTGATGAAAAAAAGTGTTTTTGAAGGTATTTATAGATGGAAAAGGTTGTTGGGGGGCTAGAATCTGTGAGAGGTATTGAATGTGGTGATAAATGAGAGAATTTGTAGAGTTAGAAATGAGAGAAAAATGACAAAAAAAATACTTTATAGCCAACATCATCACGGTCGTGAATAGTCAGTCATGGGTGTGAAATGTCGTGTTCACGGTTTGTTGAAGAGACACTCTACCCGTGATGAAGGATATGAAACGATTCACGGTCGTGACAATTAATAGTCATGAGGTGAATAGTGATTTTCACCATGGTGACAAATTGAGTCACGGTCATGAAGTATAATTTTCACTATTTGTGATCGTGAGACAAAGCGTGAACGCTTTTGTAATTATTTGGTGTTAAGGTTCATAGTCATGAAGAAGTGTCACGATCGTGAACACAAAGTTTCACGAGAGTGACAGGAAAAGGTTATGGGCGTGAAATATAGTGTTCACTACCTTCAACCGTGAAGCATGTCGTAAAGTAAAGTGTGAAAGCTACTGGAGCTTTTGGCGATTATGATCACAACCGCGAATATATGTCACGGACGTGAATTGCCTAAAATCCTCATTAAATAAAACTAAGTCTAAAACAAGACTAAAGGATTTCTAAGGTGCTTCTATCCCTTATAACATCTATTTCTATCAAGTTAGTCACTTCATACTTTAAAAATTAGATAATAAAAATACAACATATGAAGAAAATTAACATTCAATTTTGACAATCATACTTAGGATAAGGTTAATCCATCAATCATACCAATCTCTTTTCTTATGAAGTTAAATCTTTCTTCATTAAGAGACTTAGTGAAAATATCTGCCAATTGATTGTCTGTATTGATAAATTCCAATACAACATCTCCATATTGAACATGATCTCTAAGAAAATGATGTCTTATGTCAATATGCTTACTTCTAGAGTGTTGAATGAGATTCTTAGATAGATTTATAGCACTTGTATTGTCACATCTGATAGGTATATGGTCTAAACTATGACCATAATCCTTAAGTTGTTGTTTCATCCATAGGATTTGAGTACAACAATATCCTGCTGCCACATACTCCGCTTCAACGGTCGAGAGAGCAACTGAAACTTATTTCTTGCTAAACCAAGCATTCACCAATAAAGTGACAAGTGCCTGAAGTACTCCTTCTATCCAAGGGACTTCCAACATAATCGACATCTGAATATTCTATGATATGAAAGGATGTATTTCTAGGATACCATAAACCTAGATGCAAAATCTATTCGTTCTTCCTGATTATATCCCTTTGCAACTAACCCAGACTTATTCCTAGTTATTGAACCTTGTTCATCTAGTTTATTTATAAATACCCATTTGCTTCCAATGATTTGATGCTCCTTGGGTCTAGGAACTAAGGACCATACCTTACTTTTCTTAAATTGGTTGAGTTCCTCTTGCATAGCAATCACCCAACTTTCATCATTAAGAGCCTCATCAATATGTTTAGGCTCAAGTTGAGAGACAAAGGCAAGATTAGAATCTAAAGGTTTGAGATGAGATCTAGTACTTACTCCCTTTGTAGGATCACTAATGATTTGCTCATTGGGGGTGATCTTTTGTCAATCTCCATTCCTTTGGGAGCTTTTGCTTGTTTTCCTCTTGAGCTGGAGGTAGAGAGTCATCTTGATGTGAATTTTCTTGATCATTTTCTCCTTTTTCATTTTCAAGATCAAGTTTTTCCATTGTACCTGCAACATCATCAAGATCACTACCTTTCACAAGATCAAGCTTACTAGATTCATCAAAAACAACATGCATAGATTCTTCAACAACTAATGACTTTTTATTAAAGACTCTATAAGCTTTGCTAGTGGTGGAGTATCCTAAAAATATACCCTCATGAGATTTAGAGGCAAAATTTCCAAAGTTTTCCTTTGTATTCAATATGAAACACTTGCATCCAAATACTCTAAAGTATGATATCATGGGTTTTCTTCCATTTCATAACTCAAAAGAAGTTTTGTTTAAGAGTGGTCTTTTGAAAACTCAATTTGAAATATAACATGCAGTATTTGTGGCTTCAACCCAAAAGTAAGTTGGTAATACATACTCATTGAGCATTGTTCGAGGAGATGAAATATTTTGTGAAATGCCATGTTCTAGACAAAAATTTTCAAAGTTTTCATTTTCAAATTTTTTGCCATGATCGCTTCTTATTTTTGAAATAAAATATCCTTTTTCATTTTGAACTTTCTTAGCAAAGTTTTTAAAAGATTCAATATAATACTTTCACTCTTTTGAGCTAATAAAATTATCCAAGTGAATCTAGAGTAGTCATCGACGATGACAAAAGCATAGTGTTTACCTCCTAAGCTTGCAACTCTATTAGGTCCAAAAAGATCTAGATGCAAAAGTTGTAGAGGTTTTGAGGTACTTACAATGTTTTTGAATTTAATGGATGACTTTGTGTCGTTTTCCTCTTTGGCAAGGTTCACATGTCTTGTATTTTTCAAATTTGACTTTTGATAGCCCCTTTACTAGCTCTCCTTTGCTGAGGCTTTGAATTAAATCCATGCTTGGATGACCAAGCCTTCTATGCCCACAGCCAAGATTCATCACTAGTAGTCATAAGACATTTAGAGGAAAGATTAGATATTTTTTTGTAAGTCTATTATGTAGGTATTGACATCTATACTTCCTTTAAATATCTCTTGGCCATTAACAGAGGTTACAAGACATTCATTAGAAGAAAAGATTACTTGATTTCTCTTATCACATAATTGACTTACACTTAACAAGTTATGTTTTAAACCATCAACAAGTAAGACATCTTCAATGAAAGTAGTATTATTAATACCGATAGAACCAATGCCAATTACCTTACCCTTAGCATTGTTTCCAAAGGTTACTTTACCTCTATCAATACGTTTGATGTCATTAAATAGTTCTTTGTCTCCGGTCATATGCCTTGAGCATCCACTGTCTACTAGCCAAGCATTTTTATTTATTATGGACTTGAGGCATACCTATAAGATCACAATTCAGGTATTGTTTTTAGGTACCCAAATGAGCTTGGGTCATTGGGGGTTAGCACGTAAAGGTTCCCAATGAGCATTCCTTATCCAGCAATATTTATTTATATGACCAAATTTCATACAATAATTACATTGTTTAGCTCTAAATATGCTTTTTGGTGTTACCATGCTTTAACTACCATTTTCCTATTAGGTAGAGTTTGTGAGCAGTGGCATGCACATGCATGATGACTTATTCTTTCCTAGGTGCATGCCTCTTATACATAAAAGCATGATTGGCCTTTTGAGGTTTCCTTTTTAGGCTTACCAACCCTTGATCATTCCTTTTATGTAAAGAAGATTTAGTGTATGTTGTGCACTTAGCCCTTAGGGCTGTTACTGCTAATGTGGAGACGTGGGGTTCACTTGACTTAACAAAAGCGGTCTTGTGAAATGAAGATGATGTTCCCTTAAATCCTAGACCATGTCTTATTAAAGGTGGTCTTTGAGACACAATGAGAGTATCTAAACTCTCCTTACCCTTGTGAAATTTTGAAATAGAGTTTCTAAGTTCCTTAACTTCATTTTTCAAAATATTGTTCTCTTTAAGCAAAGATTTAGTTAAGGGTCTTGAGGAGTACTCATCTAATAATTTTTGAAGAAATTCATTAGAAGATTTAAGCTCAAGGTTTTCCTTTTCTAAAACTTCCTTTTTGTTTTTCAAACTAGAAATGTTATTTTTGTAAGTATTGAATTTACATCTATATTTTTCTAGTTCTTGATTCAATACCTCTATTAAACTTTGCCCATCATCATCTTCACTATCACTATCATTATCAATACTATCATTATTGAATGAGTATGAGTAAAGTGATCCTACCTTATCCGAGACGTGATCCTCTATAGCCATGAAGCATAGGTTGACCTCTTCACTTGAAGAGCTTTTATCATCCCATGTGGCTCTGTGACCTGTCTCCCCATTGTCTTTTTGGTATTTGTGTTTCTTGAGCCTTAGACATTCTAGTTTGATATGTCCCTTCTTCCCATACTCATAGCACTTTACCTCCTCTTTATTCCTTTGAAAATCATTTGAGGAGTGTTTGAGATTTCTTTGCTTGAATTTTTGAGAGTTGTCCATTCTCTTTTCAATTATTCTTTTCAGTCTTCTCGAGAGCATTGTTTTGTCCTCATTTGCATCATCACTCTTTTCTTCATCGTCTTCAACTTCTTCTTGAGATTTTAAAGTAGAGGCTCTTAGTGCTGAGGCTTCCTTTTTTTTGGCTCGGTTTCGAGTTCTCTATCTCTCTTTACTGCCATTTTAAGTGTTTCCCAAGCTTTCTCATGCCATTTATGATGGATAGAAGATGATTCATCATATCAATGATTGACTCATTGGATTTTATCTTGAAGAGCTCGTACTCTGAAGTGAGAAGTTGAATCTTCTTGGATTTAACTTGCTTTGTTCCTTCATAATAAATTTCTAATGTTTTCTATATACTATACTCAGTTGGGCAGTGTTGTATTTTGCCGCTTTCTTCAATGGATAGTGAGTTTGAAAGAATTGTCATTACCTTTTCGATTTTGAAATTTGCTCTTCGTTGAGGCTCTATCCAATAATCTCTTAACATGATTTCTTCTTCACCATCAACTTCTCTTCTGGTTGGTGCTGTCCATTCTTTCCTAACACTTCAATTCCCTCACTATCGAGATATGTCTCAATCCGGAACTTCCAATGAGCATAATTTGCTCCATCAAAGTAAGGCTTGAGACTTTGCAATCCTTCGTTGGCCATTTCTTGATATTTGCTAGCACTTTTTAGGCTTCAATGCTAGACTAAGCTATGATACCAATTGTTGCCCAAATAATGAACCAAGAAGGGGGGTTGAATTGGATATTAAAAATTCTTAACTTTTAAGTGCGGAATAAAAAGTTAAATAGAGTAGGGATAGAAAGATATACACAAGAGATTTTATAAAAGTTTGGGTATTAACAAACTCTACTCCTCTACCCAATTTCAATTGGGAGTTTCATTAACACACTAAGTGTTACAATGGAGTTTTACAAGCTCACTCCCAACTATGGTGTTTCTATCAATGGCCCACATCTAACCCAGAAATCCCTTGTATTTTAATGGCTCACACAATAAACCAATTCCTTGTATTTTATGGCTCACAATATAAGTGTTTTACTCTTAACTCAATATACCCAAACTCACTTGAGTAGTAAATTACAAAGAGAAACACTCACCAATCTATAATGCTCAGAAATTATGAGCAAATAGATTTTTATAGAGAATTAGAGTTTTGTTGAAAATAATTAATGCACAAATGGCTACAACAAGGTTTTGATTCGAAATAATTGTTATTCTCTTGTTCTGGATTCATAAATGACTTGCATTTATACTTCCTTAGCAAATTATAGTCGTTTGGATGCATTTAATGCAAAAATAGTCATTGCACCAACTCTTAATTTTACCCCTGACATGTTTCTCTTTCCTCATTCACGGGTGTGAATATGTGTGTCACAGTTGTGAATGTTCTTCCAAGTCGTGGTCCAAGTGGTGACTCTGGCCATGAAGCATTCTGGAAGAATTTGAAGTGTTTGATCACGGGCGTGACTTTATACTTTCACGGGGGTGAAAATCCTTCCAAGCCATGATCCAGGTGGTGACTCTAGCCGTAAAGCTCTCTGCAGAAATTTGACATGTTATCTCACGGGCGTGACTGATTTGATCATTCACAGTTGCTATGATCTTTCATGGCCGTGAACTTTAAATGTTGGAGAGTTGGCTAGCTATATTCACAGGCATGACTTTTCTATTTCTTCTGATTTTGAAGAATCTATGCATGTTATTTTTTATGAATCTAGTAAGCTCGATCTTGGGAAAGGTAGTGTCTTGATGATATTGTAGGTACAATGGAAAAGTTTGATCTTGATTATGAGAAAGATGATAATGATCAAGAAAACCCACATCAAGATGTCTCTCTACCTCATGCTCAAGAGCAAGACAAACAAGAGCTTCCAAAGGAATGAAAAATGACAAAAAATCACCCTAAGGAACAAATCATTGGTGATCCGACTAAAGGTGTAAGTACTAAATCTCATCTCAAACTCTTAGATTATAATCTTTCCTTTGTCTCTCAAATTAAGCCTAAAGATATTGTTGAGGCTGTTAATGATGAAAATTGGGTGATTGTTATGCAAGAGGAACTCAACCAATCTGAGAGAAGTAAGGTATGGACCTTAGTTCCAAGACCCAAAAAGCATCAAATCATTGGTTGTAAATGGATATTTATAAATAAACTAGATGAACAAGGATCAATAACTAGGAATAAGGTTGGGTTAGCTGCAAAGGGTTATAATCAAGAAGAATGTATAGATTATGATGAGACCTATACTTCGGTAGTTAGATTATAAGCTACAAGAATTCTTTTAGCATTTGCATGTCATATGAATTTTAAACTCTTTCAAATGAATGTCAAAAGTGCTTTCTTAAATGGTTTTATAGAGAGAAAGTTTATGTAGAACAACCCCCGGGTTTTGAAAGTCATAATTTGCCTAATCATATTTTTAAACTTTCAAAAGCTTTTTATGGTTTGAAACAAGCTCCAAGTATGAAAGATTAAGTTCTTTCCTTTTAGAAAATAATTTTTCAAAAGGAAATATTGACACAACTTTATTTATTAAAAACATAAGCATGATATTTTAATTGTTCAAATTTATGTTGATGACATCATATTTGGGTCTACTAATGAATTGCTTTGCCAAGAATTTGCTAAGTGTATGACTAGGGAATTTGAAATGAGCATGATGGGTGAGCTTAAATTTTTCCTTGGTCTATAAATAAAACAAAGCAATGAGGGCATATTCATCAACCAATCCAAGTACGCCAAAGATTTAATCAAAAAATTTGGAATGGAATGATGCAAAAATGCCAAGACTCCAATTAGCATATCAACAAAATTGAACAAAGATGAAAAGGTTAAGAGCATTAATGTACAGTGTATGCTTATGTGCTAGATTTCAATCTTGTCCTAAATAATCACATTTGAATGCTGTAAAAAGAATCTTAAAATATTTACATGACACATTGCATCTAGGCTTATGATATCCTAGAAATTCATCCTTTCATATAGGATATTCAGATGCAGATTATGCCGATAGTCTATTGGATAGAAAGAGTACTTCAGGCACTTGTCACTTTATTGGTGAATGCTTAGTCTCTTGGTTTAACAAGAAATAAGTTTCGGTTGCCCTTTCTACCGCTGAAGCAGAATATGTGGCAGCAGGATCTTGTTGCACTCAAATCCTATGGATGAGACAACAACTTAAGGATTATGGTCATAATTTGGACCATATACCCATCAAATGTGAAAATACAAGTGCCATAAAGCTATCTAAGAATCCCATTCAACACTATAGGAGTAAGCATATTGACATATGATATCATTTTCTTAGAGATCATGTTCAATATGGAGATGTTGTATTAGAATTTATCGATACAAACAATCAATTGGCAGATATTTTCACCAAATCTCTTAATGAATAAAGATTTTGCTTCATAAGAAGAGAGAGATTGGTATGCTTGATGGATCAACCTTATCTTAAATATGATTGTCAATTGTCAACCTTGAATGTTAATTTCCTTCATATGATGCTCTTTAATTGACTAATTTTTTAAGGTATGAAGTGGTTAACATGATGGGAATATATATTCTAAGGCATAGAAGCATCTTAGAAATCTTTTAGTCTTATTTTAGACTTAGTTTTGTTAATTGAAGATTTGAGGTAATTCACGCCCGTGACATATATTCATGACCATGAATCCAATCGCAAAAAGTTCTAGTAGTTTTCACACTTTGCTTCACGACATCCTTTACGGTTGGAGGTTATGAAGACTATGTTTCACGCGCATGACTTTTTTCATCGCTCCCGTGAAAATCCTGATTCACGCCCATGATATGTATTCACGACAGTGAATCTAGACAACAAATAATTGTAGAACCATTCACGCTTTGATTCACACTTTGCCTCACGGTTAGAAGTAGTGAAGATTGCTCTTCACAACCGTGACTCCTTTTGTCACCTCCATGAAATTCATAAGTAACGCCCGTGATTATTTAATGTCATGAACGTGAATCGATTCATATCCTTTATCACGACTACAGCGTCTCTTCAAGAACTGTGACCATGACTATTCATGCCCATGATGGAACATTCACAGCCGTGAATCTGTAGACTATAAAACTAAATTTCTGCCATTTTTCTCTTTTCCAACTTTAAAATTCTCTCATTTAAATCTCTCATTCAATATTTCCACAAATTTTGCCCTCCTCATATTCATTTACATCTATAAATTCTTTCAAACCACTTTGTCTTTTGATGCAGCAACCACCTAGAATCTAAGTCTAGACAACCTCCAAATCAATTTGATACAAATCTTAAGTTTAATCAATTGCAAGATTAGACTCTTCACCCCAAAAATAGCAAGAAATTGGTAACAAAGAGTATGAAGAGAGAATTGGATTCATGCCACAAATTAGTTACCAACCTGATAAATGAAAACAATCCTTGGTATATCAATGGAGATCACACCGCCCACTTGAAGAACACTCAAATTTTGATCTTAATCACCAATCTAATTGTCTTACATGCATAAGGAGGTATTTATATCTGTACAAACCAAATCCTAGGTGCAAAATTGAAGAAAAGACCAATATGACCCTAATGACTTAAGGACAAATGAATGAGCTTAATTTTATAAGGCCTACACAGCTAAGACAAGTTAAAATAAGACTAATCATGTGTCTTTAAATGAAATTACATTCCAATAATTAAAATAAAATAGCCCACTAAATTTAATCTTAGGCCCAACCATGACATAACATAAGTCCCACCTTAACATACCATATTGCACATGATTTGAACCTTGTAATATAGACTTATTCTCTAGCCCATTAGGTTAGTTCTCTTCACCATCACATGCCCCAATGAGTGTCACAAGCTTTGGATCGCCAACCGATTCCATCTCTTCAAGCCTGACCCAAGCCTCTTCCTTGATATCTCTTGTCACCAAGCTTTGAATATACATTTGCAAGGCTTCCTTGAGCTTGTTTCTACTTGATCTTATGATTGGACTAGGTGGCATAACTAATCTATCTCCTCCATGGCATGTAAGATTATTTATGTTGTCTTGGCTCAAATCATTCCCTCCCTCCTCAAAAGGATTCATCCTCGAACCACCACCTGCATTATCAAAAGGAGAAAGGTCAGCAACATTAAAAGTTGCTGAAACACCATACTCACCAGTTCAATCTTATAGGCATTGTCATTGATCCTTTCAACCACTTGAAAAGGTTCATCGCCTCTTGGATCCAACTTGGATTTCCTTTGGTTAGGAAATATCTCTTTCCTAAAATGCACCCATACCCAATCTCCAGGTTCAAATTTTGCAATTTTACGTCCTTGATTGGCCTTTTGTGCATAACGTTTGTTCTTTAACTCAATATGCTGTTTTGCCTTCTCATGTATGGACTTAACCAAAGCTGCCTTTTTTTGCCCATCTAAGTTAGAAATATCATTCAAAGGTATAGGCAACAAATCCAAAGGGGTTAGCGGATTAAAACCATACACAATTTCAAATGGAGAATAACCTGTTGATGAATGAATGCTTCTATTATATGCAAATTCTACTAATGGCAAACAATCTTTCCAAGTTTTCAAATTCTTACTAACAACAGCACGTAATAATGATCCTAAAGTTCTATTAACCACTTCAGTTTGACCATCTGTTTGTGGATGACAAGTAGTAGAAAATAGCAATTTTATTCCCAACTTTCCTCACAACACACGTCAAAAATGACTTAAAAACTTAGAATCTCTATCAGAAACAATAGTTTTAGGAACACCATGTAAACGCACAACATCCTTAAAGAACAAATCGAAAATATGTGTAGCGTCATCAGTTTTATGGCAAGCAATGAAATGTGCCATCTTACTAAACCTATCAACTATAACAAAAATGCTATCTTCCCTTTTAGTCCTGGGCAGTCCCAACACAAAATCCATAGAAATGTCAATCCAGGGCTAACTAGGGATGGGTAGAGGAGTATACAACCCATGAGGTTGAATTCTTGACTTGGCTTGCTTACATGCAACACACCTAGAGCAAATTTTCTCAACATCTTTCTTCATATTAGGCCAATAAAAATGCTCATGCAAGATGTCAAGTGTCTTAGCAATACCAAAATGACCCATCAAACCACCATTATGAGCCTCATGCACAAGCAACTCACTCATTGAACAATTAGGTGCACAAAGTTTATTTTCTATAAATAAATAACCATCATGCCTATAAAACCTTTGAAACACATATTGTTCACATGCATTATAAACATTTGAAAAATCAGAATCAGAAGCATACAATTCCCTTATATATTCAAATACCATCAATCGAGAACCCAAAGTATTAATAAGAGTATATCTTCTAGATAATGCATCAGCAAACACATTTCCTTACTTTGTTTGTATTGAATCACATAAGGAAAGGTCTCAATGAACTCCAACCACTTGGCATGTCGTTTGTTCAATTTACCTTGACCCTTGAGATGTTTTAAAGACTCACGATCACTATGAATCACAAACTCTTTTGGCCAAAGATAATGTTGCCAAGTCTCCAAAGCCCTCACCAATGCATACAACTCCTTGTCATACGTGGAATAATTGAGTTGTGCACCACTCAACTTTTCACTGAAGAAAGTAATTGGACGCCTACCCTGCATCAAAACAGCACCAATACCTATCCCGGAGCCATCACATTCAATCTCAAAAGTAGAATTCAAATCAGGCAAACTCAAAACAGGTGCATAACAAAATTTATCTTTCAAAGTATTAAATGCAAGTTCTTGCACCTCGCCCCACTTAAACCCCACATCCTTTTTAATGATTTCAGTTAAAGGAGCAGCAACGACACTAAAATCCATTACAAACCTCCTGTAAAAGCTAGTAAGGCCATGAAAGCTCCTAACATCACTCACATTCCTAGGGGTTGGCCATTCTTGGATAGCCCTTATCTTCTCCTCATCAACCTCAATTCCATTGGCACTCACCACATACCCTAAGAATATAACTCTATTCATGCAAAATGTGCACTTTTTACGTTTAGCATACAATTCTTCTCTCCTAAGTGTATCCAAAACAGCCTAAGATAATGTACATGCTCATCAACAGATTTACTATAAATCAAAATATCATCAAAATAAACAACAACAAAATTTCCAATGAACTGACGCAAAACATGATTCATCAATCTCATAAAAGTGCTAGGGGCGTTGGTTAGACCAAAAGCCACTCATATAAACCAAGCTTTGTTTTAAATGTTGTTTTCCATTCATCACCAACTTTCATCCTAATTTGGTGATATCCACTCATCAAATTAATCTTAGTAAAGAAACATGCACCATGCAGTTCGTCTAACATATCATCCAATCTGGCTATTGGATGGCGATACTTAACTATTATGCGATTCACAACCCTACAATCAACACACATGTGCCAATTCCCATCCTTTTTAGGCACCAAAAGCACTAGCACTGCACAGGGACTGAGACTCTCACGGATATGCCCCCTTTCTAACAACTCCTCCATTTGCCTTTAAAGTTCCTTTGTCTCCTCGGGGTTGCTCCTATAGGCTGGTCGGTTTAGAATTTGAGCTCCTGGTATGAAATCAATTTGATGTTCAATTCCTCTTATTGGTGGCAATCCTTGTGGTAACTCTTCAGGGAATACATTCTCATATTCCTGCAATAAAGAAACAACAACACTAGGCAAAGAAGGGTTAATGTCAGCTTCATTAAAATAAGATTCCTTGTACATGAGTACAAGTAAACATTGTTGATTCTCAAAAGCCACTCTCATATCCCTTACTTTTGCATAAAAATTGTTTTTCTTTGTACCACTCTCCTTTGGGCCAATTATTTTTTTTTCTTTTTGGGCCTATTTTCCTCCCATTTTTCTCTCTTTCTCAGCCTCTCCTTTTTCTTTTCCTCTCATCTCTCTTATTTGGTAACTCTCGGCCTTTCCATTTTCTTTTTGCTCCTTTTCTCTCAATTCGGACCTTTCGGCTTCTTTTTGCATTTCTTCCTCAATGCTCCTTTTTAACTTCATTTGATATTCATAAACTTCACTAGGAGTCATAGGAGCCATAATGATACGTTGATCTCCCATCATGAATGAGTATCTACTTCTAAACCCATCATGCACCACCTTTCTGTCATATTGCCATGGCCTACCAAGCAACACATGACCTGCATGCCAAGGTACTACATCACAGAGTACACAGTCAAAATATCTTCCAATGGAGAATGAAATTAAAATTTGTTAATTTACCCTTATCTCTCCACAATCATTAAGTCATTGTAGTCTATATGGCCTAATATGTTTCAAACAATCCAGCCCCAACTTATCAACTAAAGTAGTACTTGCAACATTAGTATAACTTTATCCATCAATTATAAGACTACAAATTTTGCCATTTTATCAAGCATCTGGAATGGAAGATATTTTCCCTTTGTTCAACCCCATCTTCTTTCAATTGTGCATTTAGTACACGCATAACCACAAGATTTAAATCCCCGGCAATAGCATGCTCGGCCTCATCATCATCACTACAATCTTAAAATGAAGGCATTCAATCAGATTCTTTATCACTTTAGGATTTAATTACACCATTAACTTTCAATATCATAACCTTTTTATTTGGGCATTGAGATGCAATATGTCCATTGCCAAGGCACTTAAAGCATTTTATGTTTCTATGCTTTTCATTATTGAAAGAAGAAGTGGCATTAGCTTTAGGGTTACCTTTTTTCTCTACTTTACCCTTTTCTTCTCTTACCTTGTCTTTGGCTTTGTCTTCCCTTTTAGGCCACTCTGAGCTCCAATTAGATGTGGAACCCAAATAGGTTGGTTTGTTGGTTCCCTTTTGCTTTAGTTGCTTCTCCACCTTCATAGCCATATTCACCATCTCCTCTAACTCTACATAGTCGTGCAGTTTAATAACATTTGCAATTTCCTTATTGAGACCAGCCAAGAAACGTGCCATTGTAGCCTCCCTATCTTCATCAATATTAGCCCTCATCATAGCTATCTCCATTTCTTTATGATAGTCCTCAACACTTTTATTCCCCTGTCTCAAACTTTGAAGCCTTTGATGTAGTTCCCTATAATAGTAACTAGGGACAAACCTTTTTCTCATGGCTGCCTTCATCCCCACCCATGTGTTTATAGGCCTTTCCCCATTCCTACGCCTATTAAGGATGATTTGGTCCCACCATACCAAGGCATAGTCAGTGAATTCCACGGCTGCCAACTTTACTTTTTTTTCCTCAGAATAGTTATGACATTCAAACACCAATTCTACTTTTCTCTCCCACTCCAAGTAAGCATCAGCATCATTCCTACCTTGAAAAGTAGGGATTTTCATTTTAATACTCCCCAAATTACCATCTATCCGATTCTCAACGTTCCCAAATCTATCTGCCTCTACCCTGCCTCTATGTTCTCTGCTATTCCTTCCTCTATCATTTCTGCCCCCTCTACCTCCAAACTGATTTCTATCCCTATCATCATCAAGCTCATCAAAATCTTCTTCATAGTCAGATTGAGGTGGAGTTGCTAACACTTTCCCTTCTCCCTCCAATTCGACTTTGCAAGGATGTATCTCTTCTAAGATTATGTAGAGCTTGATTATGGCCTTCTAACCTCCTATCATACTTGTCAAACCGTTCATTCATATCTCGGAGCAGAATCACAAGCCTTCCAAATTGTTGTTGCATAGCCTCCAATGTGAAGAAAGTTTTGTTTCCTTCATCGCTACTTCTTTCCTGGTTGCTTGATTTAGACATGATGTAAATAAATGGACTCACGCACTCCCTCACGTGTTTCACTCAAAAGGTGTATGTTCGCTCGTGTTTCACTCAATTAAGGCTTTTACCCTCTTTTGATCTATCCACTCTTGCCTTTTACCGCTCTTGTGTTCTCACTATGATACATTTCTGGATTAATTTCAACCAACCATATCAATAATAATGAGCAACAATATCCAATAGAAAATTAAAACAGACAATTCCTAAGAAAGAAAGGAAACATCACAAAACTAGAAGCAAAATTAATGAAATGAAAGCAAGGAATGACAAATATATGATATATGCACACACGGATGAAGAATGAGGTGTACAGATATAATATGTGTTATTTGAGTAATATGGAATGCAAAATTACTCAACTAATATAATGGAAACAAGTAGGACAGCAGTTAAGAATATAAAACAAAGAATGCCAGAAATTGACAAAACTAGGAAAAATTAAGTGTATATGTGTAGAATTTGAACCATAACCTAAAATTCACTAAACCATTCCCAACTTACTGCCAAATAAGCTAATTGTATGCCTATTAGTAACTATTATCCACCAATTGCACAATTTCCAGCAATAAGCAATGAAATCTCAACTTATACCTCAATATGAAACCAATCAATTTTAATTACGAACTCCACTCAAAATTGCTCAAATTATCAATTTTAATCAGAATAGACAAATATATTCAGTGGAAAATCATTTTATATATATGTACAATCAATTGAATCCAAACAGTCCCACTTTTGGCAATCAATGCCAATATGCACGAATTTTTTTTGTTATCTGATCTACAAAAAAAATTAAAAACACCAAAAATTTGTACCAAAAAAAAATTAAACCGAGCTTCAATAGACAGTAATATAGGCAAATTCAGCCACAAATAGATATATTTTGTTTTTTAACTTTTATACTGTAACTTGAACAAATATCACTAAAACCAGCAAAATAAAGATAAGTACAATTGATTTAGAACCAAAGCTCTGATACCAAATGATGTAGCAATAACCTAGAATCTAAGTCTAGACAACCTCCAAATCAATTTGATACAAATCTTAAGTTTAACCAATTGCAATAATAGACTTTTCACTCCCAAAACAGCAAGGAATTGGTAACAAAGAGTATGAAGAGAGAATTGGATTCACGCCACAAATTAGTTACCAACCTGATAAGTGAAAACAATCCTTGGTATATCAATGGAGATCACACCTCCCACTTGAAGAACACTCAAATTTTGATCTTAATCACCAATGTGATTGTCTTACACGCATAAGGAGGTATTTATACCTGTACAAACCAAACCCTAGGTGCAAAAATGAAGAAAAGACCAATCTGACCCTAATGACTTAAGGACAAATGAATGGGATTAATTTTATAAGGCCTACACACCTAAGACAAGTTAAAATAAGGCTGATCATGTGTCTTTAAATGAAATTACATTCCAATCATTAAAATAATACAGCCCACTAAATTTAATCTTAGGCCCAACCATGACATAACATAAGTCCCACCTTAACATTGCATTATGACTTGAACCTTGTAATATAGACTTCTTCTCTAGCCCATTAGGCTATTTGTCTTCACCATCACATGCCCCAATGAGTGTCATAAGCTTTGGATCGCCAACCGATTCCATCTCTTCAAGCCTGACCCAAGCCTCTTCCTTGATATCTCTTGTCACCAAGCTTTGAATATACATTTGCAAGGCTGCCTTGAGCTTGTTTCTACTTGATCTTATGATTGGATTAGGTGGCATTACTGATCTATCTCCTCTATGGCATCTAAGATCATTTCTGTTGTCTTGGCTCACATCATCTCTGAAGAATCTCAACATCTCTAGGTTTGTTCTCAAATCTTTAGTCCAAAAATCATATCTCCAAATCCCTGTTCCAAAATTATCATAATGTAACCCAACTCATCTAAAGGCACAAGGAAGAAATCCCATGCTTCGAGACACCACACGAACTATCTTTTTAACATCATTTCGGAGCATTGCCATCCAAGATATGTCATTCTAAAGAGAATACCTCTGCTCTTGTCTCATTCCTTCGAGTGTTATGCTGTCAAGACTCTCGGTCTTGAGACAAGCATGAATGAACAGTTGTAAGCTTGTCATCTTAAAGAATTCGTAGACATTCATCGGCCAATGCTAAGGGAACCAACTCTGAAGTTCCTTAGCACATTGCAAGTCTCTCCCACCAAAAATGTAAAATTTCAGCTCTGTAAGCATCTAAACAATCTCACAGCAGTGAAGTTTGACACTATTTTTAAGCTTTCCTCAGATGACATTCTCAATCAGAGCAAATTCGAATTCTATGCCATTCCGGCTTGGACTCATTTTGGGTTGGAATGCAGCTGGGATGTGAAGAAGACCAAGAGCACACATCTTCGGTCCCCTGTGCATAAGTATTTACATAGGTTTCTTACCTATAGTATATTTGTTAGAGGAGATAGCAATAGGGCAATCAAAAATTCGGAGCTCTTCTTATTGGAAATGGCACGAAGAGGTCTATTAGTAGTTCTGTCTCGATGGTTTGCAAATCATCTTTTTTCAATTGTAACAAAGCCATCAGGAGATATTTTGATTGGTGAGTATGTGACTAACCTTGCCATTGAGCTAGGATATCTAAATCTTAATGAGCATATTTACAATCTTATTACAGCACATCCATGAGACCGACTAGATGTAGAGTCCTTTATAAAAATGGGAGTAGTTGTCTGCATTATTTACGAAAATAATGTCTACTACCGTTTCACCACTCCAGCTGGTGAAATTGATTGGGAAGACCATGACACTGATGATTTCAAAGCTGGCCTCCAGGGTATCGAGCAACGAAAATGTGCCTGAGTTGAAATAGTGACACCAGAGGTTGAGCAAGATGTTGGTCAATCATCGGCTTCTACCACACCCAGCTTGGCATAAACAGGTTGTTGATCTTTTAGCACCATGCTTTGACTTAATGCAGGTTTCCATAGATGAGAGGTTGGAAAACCTCAAAAACTTTATGGAATCTCGTATGGATAGCCTCGAGATGGAGGTAGCAAACCTTAGGAATGATATGTCAAGCTTGAAGCCTAACCAGAGTCCTAGTTTTCATTTAGTAGATTTATTTTTAATGTTATAGGACTTTACTTTGTGTTTTTCAAACTTTGTAATCCTTCTCCTTCTTTTAATTCAATTATCTTATTATCAATTCATTTTTCTGGTTTGTTTTGTTGATGACAAAAGGGGGAGAACCTAGCAATATATGCAATATGCAATGTATGGATTGAATATGTAAATTTTTTTCTGATAATATGCAGAACATATACCTCACATATACCTTGCATATAGCTAACTAGTTAGCAAATAAATTTGATATACTTAGGATATACCTTGCATATACCTAAGTAGTTAGCAAAAAACCTTGCTATACGTCTTTCAATTCTTGCACTCTATTATCTTGTCTTAAGTATCTTTTGAGGGGGAGACTTCTCAAAAGAACATATTGCTAGATTATTTGTCACCATCAAAAAGGGGAAGATTGTTAAACTTTGAGGGGTATTTCCATTATTTTGATGTTAATAAATAAAATAGCAATAATGTATTTAACAATGCTTGTGTTCTTAGTTTGATGAACAAGATATTTCTTAATTAGAATATGATGCAAGATTGAA
The DNA here is from genome assembly GCA_023653625.1 of Triadica sebifera. Lineage (NCBI taxonomy): Eukaryota > Viridiplantae > Streptophyta > Magnoliopsida > Malpighiales > Euphorbiaceae > Triadica > Triadica sebifera. Next base: position 13,894,364 of record CM042909.1, read on the forward strand.
AGACAACTTTTGAAGATCAAAATCAAAATAAATAGCAAAGTCATGCCTGTGACTACTTATGTCACGCCCGTGAATATAGCTTAGCGCCAACTTTCCACCATTCAAAGTTCATGGCCATGAAGGATCATATCAACCGTGAATGATCAAATTAGTCATGTCTGTGAAAGATAGTCACCCCCGTGAGATAACATGTCAAAATCTTTCAGAGAGTTTCACGGCCAGAGTCACCACTTGGACCACGGCTTGGAAGAATATTCACACCCATGAAAGTATAAAGTCACACCCATGATCAAACACTTCAAATTCTTCCAAAGAGCTTCATGGCCAAAGTCACCACTTGGACCACGACTTGGAAGAATATTTCACAACCATGACACATATATTCACGCTCGTAAATGAGGACAGAGAAACATGTCAGGCGTGAAGTTAAGAGTTGGTTCAAAGGCTATTTTCGCATTAAATGCACCCAAGCGACTATAATTCGGAGAGGAAGTATAAATGCAAGTCATTTATGAACCCTAAGAAGAAAAAGAACAATTGCTTTAAATATTCAATCTTGTTGTAGCCTTGTGTATTAATTATTTTTAGCAAAACCTTTATTCTTTGTAAAAACCAATTCAACTCCCTTCTTGGTTCATTGTCTGGGCAATATCTTTTATTAATAATGAATGCATACATAAAGTACATAAGGTGATTACCTTTAGGGCACCTCTCTAACACATGTTGTGTAGCACCACTCATGATTTGCTAAGTCAAGGGATATTGATTAGAAATTGAATGTGGATCAAAAGAGTTTGACTCACAGAATCCTAATTGGATTAGGATTCTTCTCGAGACTTGAGCTGCCAATATGACCATAAAACCTATTAGGTCACATACATAGAGGGAATGAAGAAAATACAAAATGGGTTTTGGATAAGATCCAAGTGAGAGAGAAATAGAATTGGACCTTTTTATAAGAGTTATAAAAATAGGCCAAATCCAATTTGGTTTAGGATTGTTGGTTTGGTCAACATTGGGCCATATACCTTAAGAAATGGGGTCCATTAGGGATTTTCCTTTTCCAACTCTAAAAGGGATTAGAAAGAGTATAAATACTCCTTTTAAGGAGTCAATTTCATGACTACCCTCTAAAGAAAAATAAGAGTTATTTTTCTCCTCTACCTTTTCTCTTTCATAAGACAATTTTCTATAGCTAGAGCATTTTGGACCTTTGTCACCCCATCTTTTTGGAGGTTTTCTTCTTCTTCCTTCATGTGGATACTCTTAGAGGCAATCCTAGCTTTAGATTGTTGTGGTTTGCTACAACCCAATAAAGAATAAAAAAACTCACAACTTAGAAGATCAAAAGTAGGTAATCAACTTCTCCCATTGAATGGTTCAATCCAATTAATATTAAATTACATAGGGCATTCCATGGGTTTTGGTTTTGATTAAATTTATAATTATGTTACCATATGTATGAGATGCATGTTTAAAAGCCAACAAAAAATAGCATTATGATTATCCTAAACTTTATCAACAATATAAATCCAATAAAGGTCAAAATTCAACATTCATTCATTAACTTATATATGAATAAATAAATAAAATAAATCAACTAACTAAAGCATATGAACAAATAAAAACACACTACACACTAACTTTAAAACTTTAAAATTTAACACTATGCATCAACAGCTACACCCCAAAGATAAAATTCCTCCCCTCATACTTAGTTGAGGTATTTCCCTCAATGGCTTATTATGGCTTCAAAGTACTTAGTGAGCTTTAGTGTTCGATAGTCCTGCTTTCTTTCAATTCATCACTCGATCCTACAACTTTGTTAATTATTCTTAGATAGATTTGTTAGTTGTCTCCCACTTTTCTAAAAGCTCCAAATTGTGGGCCATTAATTGATTTTCTGTTAGTAGCCTCCATCACCTCAAATAGAGAGAGCACTAATTGTTAGCCTATGGGTTCAATAGAACTAGTGCCAGCAGTTGTCTAAGCTTAATGTCGCTGAGAAGGGCCTGAACTTGATGTACCCTTGCCATTACTGCCTCGAGGAAACCACCCATATGTGCCAGTCAAATTTCAAATCTGCTTCACTTTTTCAAGAGCAACATTATCTAAATCACCCACATTTGGCACTTTGGTTAGTTTCATACAATTAAGGTCAAATTTACAAAAATGAATGGCAAAAGCAATAACAATATGACCCTAAACTAAGTGTCGAACTGGGATGATTAATAATTGTTGAGCCTTGAGGGGTATTTCTGTTATTTTGGTGTTAACAAATAAAATAACAATAATGCATTCAATAATGTTTTTGTTTTAAGTGTGTTAAACAGGATATATCTTGATTAGAACTTGTGATACGTCCCACATCGGTTGCGGAGGAACTCCTGTACTGGTTTATAAGGCTGGATTCAAACCTTCCCCTTTGAGCGCGCTTTTGGAGCAAAGTTAGGAGTCCACATTTTTATCATTTGGTATCAGAGTCAGCCCTATATACTGGTGTCCCTTCGGGTTACGACAAATTACCGACCGAGGCAGTCGGGGTCTTAAGGGGGTGGGGATGATGCGTCCCACATCGGTTACAGAGTAACTCCTGGACTGCTTTATAAGGCTGGGTTCAAACCTTCCCCTTTGAGCGCGCTTTTGGGGCGAAGTTAGGAGTCCATATTCTTATCATTTGGTATCAGAGTCAGCCCTGTACATCGGTGTCCCTTTGGGTTATGACAGATTGCCGACCGAGGCAGTCAGGGTCTTAAGAGGGTGGGGATGATGCGTCCCACATCGGTTGCGAAGGAACTCTTGGACTAGTTTATAAGGCTGGATTCAAACCTTCCCCTTTGAGCGCGCTTTTGGGGCGAAGTTAGAAGTCCACATTCTTATCATTTGGTATTAGAGCCAGCCCTGCACACCGGTGTCCCTTCGGGTTACGACAGATCGCCGACCGAGGCAGTTGGGGTCTTAAGGGGGTGGGGATGATGCGTCCCACATCGGTTGCAGAGTAACTCCTAGACTGCTTTATATGGCTGGGTTCAAACCTTCCCCTTTGAGCGCGCTTTTGGGGTAAAGTTAGGAGTCCACATTCTTATCAACTTGAAGCAAGATTGAAAGAGAACTTATTAATATTAAAATAAAAAAAATTCGCAAAGTCACACCCATGAATATAGTTGAGCACCAACTTTCCACAATTTAAAGTTCATGGCCATGAAGGATCATACCAATCGTGAATGATTATTCAGTCACACTCGTGAAACATTATTCACGCATGTAACAAAAATATGCCAATTCTTCTAGAGAGCTTCACGGCCAGAGTCGCCACTTGGACCACAAGAATATTCACGCCCGTGAAAGTATAAAGTCATGCTAGTGATCAAGCACTTCAAATTCTTCCAGAATGCTTCACGACCAGAGTCACCACTTGGACCACGACTTGGAAGAACATTCACATCCGTCACACATATATTTACACCCATAAATGAGGACAGAGAAATATGTCAAAGTGCGAAGTAAGAGTTGGTTAAATGGCTATTTTCACATTAAATGCACCCAAACGGCTATAATTTACAGAGGAAGTATAAATGGAAGTCATTTATGAATCCTAAACAAGAACAAGATAAACAATTACTTTCTATCAATTAATCTTATGGTAGCCTTGTGCATTAATTATTTCTCTCAACAAACTTTTATTATTTGTTTAAACCTAATTGCTCATAATTTATGAAAATTTTAGGAGGATTTATTGTGTGAGCCATAAAACACAAGGAATTGGTTTTTGTGTCAGCCATTGAAAAACACAAGGGAATTTCTAGGTTAGGTGTTAGCCAATTAAGAAAAACACCATAGTTGGGAGTGAGCTTGTAAAACTCATTGCAACACTTAAGAGTGTTAGTGAAACACCCAATCAAGATTGGCGAGAGAAGCAGGGTAACATACCTGAACCTCTATAAATCTTGTGTGTGAATTCTCTCCTTCCCTACTTTATTTAATTTATCCGCTCCTTAAAGTTAAGAAAATTTTATTTACTGACCAATTCAAACCCCTTATTGGTTCATTGTCTAGGCAACAATTAGTATCAGAGCTTGTCTAGCAGCAAAGCCTATAAAGCGCTAGTAAAGATCAAGAAATGGCTAGTGAAGTATTTCAAAGTTTCAAGCCTTACTTCAATGGAGCAAACTACGCTCATTGGAAATTTCGAATGGAGACGTATCTAGATAGTGAGGGAATTGAAGTATGGGATAGTGTTTGGAAAGAATGGACACCACCAATGAAGAGAGGGGTTGACGGTGAAAAAGAAGTTCTTTTAAGAGATGATTGGACAATGAGGAGCGAATTTCAAAAACAAAAAGGCTATGACAATCCTCGCAAGCTCCCTATCTATTGAAGAATGTGGTAGAATCCAATATTGTCCTATCGCATATAGTATGTGGAAGATATTAGAGAATTATCATGAAGGAACCAAACAAGTTAAATCCAAGAAAATTCAACTTCTCGTGTCAGAATATGAACTCTTCAAGATGAAATCCAATGAATCCATCACCGATATGACGAACCATCTTTTAGCCATCATCAATGGCATAAGAAAGCTTGGAAAACATTTGAGCTTGGAAAATGTGAAGAATAAAATTCGAAGAAGCCTTCCTCTCAACTACTATGGTTCAAGAGTTGCAGGTATAGAAGAAACCAATGAAGACATGAGTGTCATGCCTATCGATGTGCTTATTGTCAAACTTCTAATGCACGAAATGACAGTAAAAAGAGACAAAGAATTTGAAGCCGAACCAGAAAAGAGAAAGCCTTTAGCACTTAAAGCCTCTACTTCAAAATCTTAGGAGGAAATTGGAGATGATGATGAAAACAGTGATGATGCAAATGAAGACATTGTCATGCTCTCAAGAAGATTAAAAAGAATTATTGAAAAGGGACTTGGCAATTCTCGAAACTTCAAACAAAGAACCCTCAAACACTCCTTGAATGACTCTCAAAGAAATAAAAAGGAGGTAAAATGTTATGAATGTGGGAAGAAAGGACATATCAAACAGAATGTCCAAAGCTCAAAAAACACAATAAAAAATTTCAAAAAGATAATAGGGAGAAAGGTCACAAAGCCACATGAGATGACGAAACCTCTTCAAGCGAAAAAGATGATTATGAAGGAGAAGAGGTCAACCTATGCTTCATGGCTTTGGACGATCACTTCACGGATGAGGTAGGTCATTCTTACTCATACTCATTTAATAATGATAGTAGTGATAATAATAGTGATAATGAAGATGATGATGAGCAGAGCCTAATAGAAGTATTGAACCTAGAATTAGAAAAATATAGAATATCTTAGATATGAAAAACAAAATGGAAGTTTTGCAAAAACAAAATCTAGATCTTAAAATCTCTAATGAAACTCTTCAAAAATCATTAGATGAATATTCCTCTAGACCCTCGACTAAATCTCTACTTAAAGAAAACAATATTTTGAAAAATGAAGTTGAGGAACTTAGAAACTTTATTTCAAGATTTCATAAAGGCAATGAGAGTTTAGATACTCTCATAGTTTCTCAAAGACCACCTTTAATAAGGCATGGTCTAGGATTTAATGGAACATCATCTTCATCTCACAAGACTACTTTTGTTAAGTCAGTGCACCTCAAACCTCCACAATTGAGGTAATAGCCCCAAGGGCTAAAAGCACAACACACACAAATCCCCCTATTCATAAGAAGAATGGTCAATGGTCGCATGGCTTAAGAGGGAAACCTCAAAAGGCCAATCATGCCTTCATGTATAAGGGACATGCACCTAGGAAAATACCTATTCATCATGCATGTGCATATCACTTCTCACAAACTCCATCTAAAAAGATAATGAGACCTAAAAGCATGTTAAACCGAAAAATATATTTAGAGCTAAACAATATAATTATTGTATGAAAGTTGGTCATATCAATAAACATTATTGGATAAGGAAGGCTCATTGGGAACCTTCATCTGTTAACCCTTAAGGACCTAAGTTCATTTGGATACCTAAAAACCAAACTTGAATTGTGATTTTATAAGTTTTCCTCAAGTCCACTATAAAAGAAAATGCTTAGCTTGTGGATAGTGGATGCTCAAGGCATATAAACGAAAACAAAGAACTATTCAATCACATTAAAAGTATGGATAGTGGTAAGGTAACTTTTGGGAACAATGCTAAGGGTAAGGTAATTGGCATTGGCTCTATTGGTATTAATAATACTACTTTTATTAAACATGCTTTACTTGTTGATGGTCTAAAACATAATTTGTTAAGTGCAAGTTAATTATGTGATAAGGAAAACCAAGTAATCTTTACCCCAAATGAATGTCTTGTAGCCTCTTTAAGTGGCCAAGAGATATTCAAAAGAGATAGAGATGTCAATACTTACATAATAGACTTATATAAAATATCTAATCTTTCCTCTAAGTGTCTTATGATTATTAGTGATGAATCTTGGCTATGGCATAGAAGGCTTGGTCATGCAAGCATGGATTTAATTCAAAGCCTTAGCAAAGGAGAGCTAGTAAGTGGACTTCCAAAAGTCAAATTTGAATGGGATAAGACATATGAACCTCGTCAAAGAGGAAAACAACATAAGTCATCCTTCGAATCCAAAAATATCGTAAGTACCTCCAAGCCTCTACAACTTTTGCATTTAGATCTTTTTGGACCTACTAGAGTTGCTAGTTTAGGAGGTAAACACTATGGATTTGTCACTGTTGATGATTACTCTATATTCACTTGGGTAATTTTCTTAGCTCAAAAGTGTGATGCTTTTGAATCTTTCAAAAATTTTGCTAAGATAGTTCAAAATGAAAAAAGATATTCTATTTCAAATATAAGAAGCAATCATGGCAAATAATTTGAAAATGAAAACTTTGAAAAATTTTGTCTAGAACATGGTGCATCACACAATTTTTCAACTTCTAGGACACCTCAGCAAAATGGGGTAGTCGAAAGAAAAAATTGAACTTTAATTGAAATGGCTCGAATAATGCTTAATGAGTATGGATTACCAACCTACTTCTGGGCCAAAGCCACAAATACTGCATGTTATATTTCAAATCGAGTTTTCAAAATACCACTTTTTAAACAAAACTTCTTTTAAGTTATGGAATGGAAGAAAACCCATGATATCATACTTTAGAGTATTTTGATGTAAGTGTTTTATATTAAATAACAAGGACAATCTTGGAAATTTTGCTATAAATCTGATGAAGGTATCTTTTTGGCATACTCTACAACTAGCAAAGCTTATAGAGTCTTTAATAAAAGATCGTTAGTTGTTGAAGAATCCATGCTTGTTGTTTTTTATGAATCTAGTAAACTTGATCTTGTGGAAGGTAGTGCTCTTGATGACATTGTAGACACAATGGAGAAACTTGATCTTGTTTATGAGAAAGATGATAATGATCAAGAGTTTAATAACAAGATGCATCTCTACCTCAAGCTCAAGAGGAAGACAACCAAGAGCTTTCAAAGGAATGGAAAATGACAAAGAATCACCCCAAGGAACAAATCATTGGTGATCCTACTAAAGGACATGATGGGAGAACTTAAGTTTTTCCTTGGTCTACAAATCAAGCAAAGCAATGAGGGAATATTCATCAACCAATCCAAGTATTCCAAAGAGTGAATTAAGAAATTTGAAATGGAATGATGCAAAAATGTTAAGACTCCAATGAGCACATCAACAAAATTGGACATAGATGAGAAGGGTAAGAGCATAAATGAAAAGATCTATAGAGGTATGATCGGATCACTTTTATATCTTACTGCCTCTAGGCCCGATATAATGTATAGTTCATGCTTATGTGCAAGATTTCAATCTTGTCCAAAGGAATCACATTTGAATGCAGTAAAAATAATTTTTAAATATTTACATGGAACGTTGCATCTAGGCTTATGGTATCCTAGAAATTCATCGTTCAATATCATAGGATATTCAGATGCAGATTATGTCGGTAGTCTTTTGGATAGAAAGAGTACTTCAAGCACTTGTCACTTTATTGGTGAATGTTTAGTTTCATGGTTTAGCAAAAAACAAGTTTCAGTTGCCTTATCTACCGCTGAAGCGGAATATGTGGCATCAGGATGTTGTTGCACTCAAATCCTAAGGATAAGACAACAACTAAAGGATTATGGTCATAGTTTGGACCATATACCCATGAAATATAACAACACAAATGTCATCAACCTATCTAAGAATCCCATTCAACACTCTAAAAGTAAACATATTGACATTAGACATCATTTTCTTAGAGATTATGTTCAATATGGAGATGTGGTGTTAGAATTTATCGATACAAAAAATCAATTGGCAGATATTCTTACCAAACCTCTTAATGAAGAAAGTTTTTGTTTTATAAGAAGAGAACTTGATATGCTTGATGGATCAACTTTGTACTAATCATTGTTTTGCAAATTGTATGATGAATCATTAACAATTGAATGATATTTCCTTAATATGGTGATCTTTACTTAACTAATTTTTGCAATAAGAAGTGGTTGACATGATGGAAATATAGGTTTAAGGGCATAAAAACTTCTTTAGAAATCTTCTAGTCTTGTTTTAGACTTAATTTTATTTTTGAAGATTTAAGGTAATTCACACCCATGACATTTATTCACGATCGTGAAGTAAATAAGCAAATAGTTCCAGTAGCTTTCATACCTTGATTCACGACATGCCTCATGGGCAGAAGTAATGAAAACTAAGTTTCATACCCGTGACAATATATATCACTCCCATAAAAAGTCTGATTCACGCCCGTGATATTTTGTCACGACCGTGAATATTGACAGCAAATAACTCCAAAACCATTCACGAGCATGAATATATTGACTATAAAATAAAATCTCTATCATTTTCTCATTTCCATCTCTACAAATTTCTCATTTGTCACCCTCATTCATTATTTCTCACAAATTCCGGCCCCCTCATATTCATTTTAATCTATAAAACCCTTTCAAACTTCTTTTTGAAGAATCATATCTTCTCTTAAGGGTTTTTCATTTTATTTCCAAAATTTTCTTCTCAAATCCTTCATAAAATATTTATCAAAATGGAACCTAGTTCTTCCAAAGGCATAAGGAAGAAATCACATGCTCCAAGACACTACACGGATTATCTTCTCAATATCATCCCGAAAAATTTCCATCCACGATATGTTCTCAAGAGGAGACCCTTACTATCATCTTGGTCCTTCGAATGGAATTCTGTCAAGACTCTTGGTCTTGAGACAAGCATGATTGAATAGTTACAAGCTTGTCGTCTAAAAGAGTTCATAGACATCTATCAGCCAATGCTAAGGGAACCAACTATCAAGTTCCTTAGCACGTTGCAAGTCTCTCCCACCGGCACGGTAAAATTCCAACTTTGTAAGCATCCTAACACTTTAACTGCAGCAGAGTTTGGCAATATTTTCAAGCTCTCTTCCGATGGCATTCTCAACGAAAGTGAAGTCGAATTCTATGCCAATCTGGCTTGGACATATTTTGGCTTAGAATGCAGTTGGGATGTGAAGAAGACTAAAAGGACACACTACGGTCCCCTGTGAATAAGTATTTATATAGGTTTCTCACCTATAGTATATTTTCTAGAAGAGATAGCAATGGGGCAATAAGAAAGTCGGGGCTCTTCTTATTGGAAATGGCATGAAGAGGACTAACCGTAGCTTTGTCTCAATGGTTTGCAAATCATCTCCTTTCCATTGCAACAAAGACATCGGTATATGACTCACCTTGCCATTGAGCTTAGGTATCTAAATCTTGATGAGCACAATTACAATCTTATTCCAGCTCATCCACAAGACTGACTCGATGTAGAGTCCTTCATAAAAATGGGAGCAGTTGTCCGCATTATTTTCAAAAATAATGTCTACTACCTTTTCACCACTCCAGCTGGTGAAATTGACTGGGAAGACCATGACAGTGATGATTTCAAAGCTAGCCTTCAGGGTATCTAGCAACAAAAGTGAGCCCGTGATGAAACATCGACATCGGCGGTAGCAAAAGATGTTGGTCAATCATCGGCTTCTACCATATCCAGCTGGCACACCAGGTTGCTGATCTTATAGCACCACGCCTTGACATGATGCAGGCTTCCATCGATGATAGGTTGGAAAACCTCGAAGACTTTATGGAGTCTCATATGGATAGCCTCGAGGAGGAGGTAGCATGCCTTAAGGATGGTCTGGCAGGCTTGAAGCCTAATTAGAGTCCTAGTTTTCATGTAGTAGATTTATTTTTAATGTTATAGGACTTTATTTTATGTTTTTGAAACTTTGTAATCCTTTTCCTTCTTTTAATATGATTATCTTATTATCAATTCATTTTTATGATTTGTTTTATTGATGACAAACGGGGGAGAACCTAGCAATATATACAAATGTGTGGTTAGCAATATATGCTATCATTATGCAATGTGTGGAATATGTAAAACTTTTCCTTAATTGATAATATGAATAAGATATACCTCATTATGCAATGTGTGGAATATGTAAAACTTTTCCTTAATTGATAATGTGCATAAGATATACCTCACATATACTTTGCAAACTTGAACTTATTTTGAACTCCTTTTGATGCATAAGATATATTTCACATATACTTTGAATACACTTGTTATATATGTGTTAAAAGATGAGATATACATAAGATATATCTTGCATATACTTTATTAGTTTGAAAATACCTTTGCAATACATCTTTCAAATCTTAAACTCCATTATTTTATCTTAAGCACCTTTTGAGGGGGAGACTTCTCAAAAGACATATTACTAGATTATTTGTCACCATCAAAAAAGGGGAGATTGTTGAACCTTAAGGGGTATTTCCATCATTTTGGTGTTAACAAATAAAATAGCAATAATACATTTAACAATGTTTTTGTTCTAAGTGTGTTAAACAAGATATATCTTGATTAGAACTAGAAGCAAGATTGAAAGAGAACTTATAAAGATTAAAATCAAAAGAATTAGCAAAGTCACGCCCGTGACTAATTATGTCACGCCCGTGAATATAGCTGAGCGCCAACTTCCACCATTCAAAGTTCACGGCCATGAAGGATCATACCAATTGTGAATAATCATTCAGTCAAGCCTGTGAAACATTATTCACACCCGTAACAAAACATGTCAATTCTTCCAGAGAGCTTCACAGTCAGAGTCGCCATTTGGACCACGACTTGGAAGAATATTCATGCCTGTGAAAATATAAAGTCATGCCCCTGATCAAGCATTTCAAATTCTTCAAGAGAGCTTCACAGCCAGAGTCACCACTTGGACTACAACGTGGAAGAACATTCACGACCATGACACATATATTCACGCCCATGAATGAGGACAGAGAAACATGTCAAGGGCAAAGTTAAAAGTTGGTTCAATGGCTATTTTTGCATTAAATGCACCTAAACGGCTATAATTTGCAAAGGAAGTATAAATGGAAGTCATTTATGAATCTTAAACAAGAAGAATAAGATAAACAATTACTTTCTATCAATTAATCTTGTTGTAGCCTTATGCATTAATTATTTCTCTCAACAAACTTCTATTATTTCTTTAAACCTAATTGGTCATAATTTCTAAGCATTGTAGGTTGGTGAGAGTTTTCATTGTAATCAATTACTGAAGTGAGTTTGGGTATATTGGGTTAAGAGTGAAACACTTGCAAGGGTTTATTGTGTGAGCTATAAAACACAATAAATTGGTTTTTGTTTTAGCCATTGAAAAACACAAGGGAATTTTTGGGTTAGGTGTTGGCCAATTAAGAGAAACACTATAGTTGGAAGTGAACTTGTAAAACTCTATTGTAATACTTAGTGATGCGGAACCCCAAAGACCGTGCCTTGAAACCCCTCAACAAGACAAGGTAAACAAACCTTAAGCTATGGTGATCATAGATTCAATCCGACCAAAAGCTAACCAATGTAGCAAAGAACCAAGATTATATGGTTTATTAAGAATAGCCATGCCACAAGCAATATTACTTGATAAGTAACTAATTCCTAAAGGTAATAAAGAGATGCAAATCTGCCTCACTTTAAAGAAAAACACTCAAATTCGTTTTTATTCATTCATGTCATGTACAAGAAGCCTAGATGAGCATTTATAGCACTAAGTCTTTGAATCCTTTATGGTAAAGGATAACTAAATCATATTCTAACTCAACTCCTAAAATTACAGTCATATTCTAACTCATTCTAAAAAGTAGAGTCCTACTTGAATTAGGACACTAATTAAATCCTTCCAAAATAAGACAAGTGGTGGGTTGGGCTTTATTTCTTTGGCCTTGATGTCTATCACTAATTAAAGTCTAAGGTAATTTAAATTAGGCAGCCCACATACATAATTAAGCCCAATTACAAGTTAAGCCCCAAATCACATAAGTAGGCACATGGTTGGCACATGACTTGTAATCTTTAATTTTATGGACTTTGCCTTGTTTAGCCCATTGGACTAGTCAATGCAAGATGGTTCTTCACACACCCCAAGATAAGTAATGGGCCTTGGGTCTTCAATCAACTCCATCTCCTTTGTCATGCATGCATCTTTTGTGATCTCCTTAGTGACCAAGCCTTGAATATAGCCTTGCATTGCTTGCCTTAGTTTGTTAGCCCTTGATCTTGTGATAGCACCACTTGGCATGACTAGTGCATCATTCTCATTTTGTGAAGATTGACTTATATGTCCTTGATCTACATCATTCCCCCCTCCTCAAAAGGATTCGTCCCCGAATCTACTATTCCTACATTGTCAAAAGGAGTAAGGTTAGAAACATTGAATGATGCAGAAACACCATACTCACCAGGAAGTTCTATCTTATAAGCATTATCATTGATCCTTTCAAGTACGCGAAATGGGCCATCTCCTCTAGGATCAAGTTTATTCTTCCTTTGATGAGGAAATCTCTCTTTTCTCATATGCACCTACACCCAATCGCCTGGTTCAAACACCATTTTTCTACGCCCCTTGTTAGCTTGTCATGCATATGACTCATTCTTCTTCTGCAAGTGCTGTTTTGCTTTCTCATGCATAGCTTTCACAAAATCTGCCTTTTTCTTACCATCTAAATTAGTTAACTCATTAAAAGGAAAGATGTTAGTTCCAATGGAGTTAATGGATTAAAACCATACACAAGTTCAAAATGTGAAAAACCAGTAGAAGAATGTATGCATCTATTATAAGCAAACTCAACCAATGGCAAACAATCTTCCCATGATTTTAAATTTCTACCCACAACAGCACGCAATAGAGCACCTAAAGTCCTATTGACCACTTTGGTTTGTCCATCAGTTTGTGGATGACAAGTAGTAGAAAACAACAATTTAGTACCAAGTTTACCCCACAAAACATGCCAAAAGTGACTAAGGAATTTAGCGTCTCTATCAGAAACAATTGATTTAGGAATACCATGCAAACGCACTACATCTCTAAAGAACAAGTCAGCTATATTTGTTGCATCATTCGTTTTAGCACACACAATAAAATGAGTCATTTTACTGAATCTATCAACTACAACAAATATGCTATCTTTACCTCTCCTAGTCTTAGGCAATCCCAATACAAAATCCATTGAAATATCAATCCAAGGTGCAATAGGAATAGGTAAAGGTGTATACAATCCATGAGGCATAACTTTAGATTTAGCTTGTTTACATGCAACACACTTAACACAAATTCTTTCAACATCCTTACGCATATGTGGCCAATAAAAGTATTAATGCAACATATCCAAAGTCTTATTAACACCAAAATGCCCCATCAAACCCCCGCTATGAGCTTCACGCACAAGTAGCTCCCTTAATGAACATATAGGCACACAAAGTTTACCATCCCTAAACAAATATCCATCATGCCTATAAAATTTCTGAAAAGCAGCTTGTTCACATGCATCATACACATTAGCAAAATCAAGATCAGTAGCATAAAGTTCTTTAATTTGTTCAAACCCCAACAATTTAGAACTTAAAGTAGAAATTAAAGTATATCTTCTTGAAAGTGCATCAGCCACCAAATTATCTTTACCTTGCTTGTATTTTATCACATATGGAAATGTCTCAATAAATTCCACCCACTTACCATGTCGCCTATTGAGTTTCATTTGTCCCTTCAAATGCTTTAAGGACTCATGATCAGTATGTATGACAAACTCTTTAGGAAGGAGATAATGTTGCCACATGTCCAAGTGATGCGGAACTCCAAAGACCGTGCCTTGAAATCCCTCAACAAGACAAGGTAAACAAACCTTAAGCTATGGTGATCATAGATTGAATCCGACCCAAAGCTAACCAATGTAGCAAAGAACCAAGATTATATGGATTATTAAGAATAGCCACGCCACAAGTAATATTACTTGATAAGTAACTAATTCCTAAAGGTAATAAAGAAATGCAAATCTGCCTCACTTTAAAGAAAAACACTCAAATTCGTTTTTATTCATTCATATCTTGTAAAAGAAACCTAGATGAGTATTTATAGCCCTAAGTCTTTGAATCCTTTATGGTAAAGGATAACTAAGTCCTATTCTAACTTAATTTCTAAAAGTACAATCATATTCTAACTCAAATTCTAACAAGTAGAGTCCTACTTGAATTAGGATACTAATTAAATCCTTCTAAAATAAGACAAGTGGTGGGTTGAGCTTTATTTCTTTGGCCCACATGTCTATAACTAATTAAAGACTAAGGTAATTTAAATTAGACAACCCACATACATAATTAAGCCCAATTACAAGTTAAACCCAAATCCCATAAGTAGGCATATGCATGGCACATGATCTTGAGCAGATGATTGGCACATGATGTCTTCCACATGGATGGCACATGTCTTGCACATGTTGGGCACATGACTCCTAGCACATGATTTGCACATGACTTGTAATCTTCAATTTTATGGACTTTGTCTTGTTTAGCCCATTTGAATTGAATCTTCATGAAAGACTCCCTTGATCTTCACTTTAGGCTTCCCTTTGTGCAATATTGGCCCATAAGCTTGATTGTGAATTTTAGGCCCATTGTTGCTCTCAAAGATCCATTTCTGCCTCATATGGTTTGGAACACGCCCCATAAGCATTTTGATCATATTAATGGGATTTTGAAATCTTTTTAAGCCCATTTCAATGATATCAGATTGCTCCACTCTATTGATAAAAGATTGTCCTTCATGTTCTTCATACATGGTTCCCATGCATACATCACCAAGGCTCTCACTAAAGCATATAATAGGTGCACTACATAGTTTATCCTTAACCAAATTAAATGTCTTTTCCTGTAATTCAGTCCATTTAAATTTAACATCCTTTTTAACTAACTCATTTAAAGGTGCTGCAATGGAACTAAAATCTTTAACAAACCTTCTATAAAAACTAGCCTATCCATAAAAACTCCTAACCTCATTAACATTAGTAGGCATTGGCCAATCTCTAATAGCTTTCACTTTTTCCTCATCTACCTCAATTCCTTTAGCACTAACAACAAATCCAAGAAGTACAAGTTTTTCACTAGCAAACGTGCACTTCTTTAAGTTGGCATATAATTTCTCTTTTCTCAATACTTCTAATACAGTCCTAACATGCATAATATGATCATCAAAACATTTGCTGTATATAAGTATATCATCAAAATAAACCACAACAAACTTACCAATAAGTTGTCTCAAAACATGATTCATAAGTCTCATGAAAGTACTAGGTGCATTAGTTAAACCAAAAGGCATTACCAACCACTCATATAAAACTTGTTTAGTTTTAAACGCGGTTTTCCATTCATCTCCTACTTTCATCCTAACTTGAAAATAACCACTTTTAAGATCAATTTTGGAAAAGTAACATGCCCCGCATAATTCATCAAGCATATCATCAAGTCTAGGAATATGATGTCTATACTTTACTGTTATTTTATTATTGGCACGACAATCCACACACATCCTCCAAGATCCATCCTTTTTAGGCACTAACAACACAGGAACGACACATGGACTCAAGTTTTCCTTCACGTGCCCCTTCTCTAAAAGCTCTTCAACTTGTCTTTGTATCTCCTTTGTCTCCTCAGGATTGGTTCTATAGGTTGGTCTATTTGGTATGGCAGCCCCGGGAACAAAGTCAATTTGATGTTCAATACCTCTTAATGGAGGGAGGCCTTTAGGAATCTCTTCAGGGAAAACATCCTCAAATTCCTGCAATAAAGACTCAAAAACACTAAGCAAACAAAAGTCAATGTCAGTCAAAATTAAAAGATTCTCCTTGTACCTAAATACAATAAGACTCCTTTGTGCATTAAAAACACCTCTCAAGTCTTTCTCCCTTGCATACAGGCTTACTTTCTTTTCTCTCTTCACAATCTCACCCTTACTTTTCTCTCTTTCTCCATCACTCACCATTGGGCCTTTATTTTTATTTCTTTCATTCTTATCATTCAAGGCCTCTTTTCTCTCAATTCTCTTACTTGAACTTGCCTCACTACCTGAATTCCCCACAATTGATTTTTGGATTTTCATTTGGTCTTCATATACTTCCAATGGAGATAAAGGTGTAAGAATGTAATTTTGTTTATTCAAGCTAAATGAATACCGATTCCTATACCCATCATGCATCACACGTCTATCATATTGCCAAGGCCTTCCAAGCAAAACATGCCTAGCATGCATAGGTACAACATCACATAACACCTCATCCTTATATCTACCAATAGAGAATGCAAGCATCACTTGTTTAGTCACCCTTATTTCACCACATTCATTCAACCATTGCAACTTATATGGATTAGGATGTCTAATACAATTCAAACCCAACTTTTCAACAAGTGTTGCACTAGCCACATTAGTACAACTACCTCCATCAATAATCAAACTACATGCCTTTCCATTGACTATGCAACGTGTATGAAAAATATTTTCTCTTTGATCACTAGTTTCATCTTTAACATGCATATTCAAGGCTCTCCTAACAACCAAAGATTCAATATGCACATCATTCCCATATTGCACATCATTATCATCATCACAATCACTAGCATCCACTAAGGAAGGCATACCATCACTATCACTACTTTCTTCACTTTCACTATCAATTACACCATTATCTTTTAATAATATAGTTTTCTTATTAGGACATTGAGATGCAATATGCCCTACACCCAAACATCTAAAACATTTAATTTTACTATGTTTATCATTAGCACTAGGTGTTTTTGATTTTCCATCATCTTTTACCCATTTTTCTTTCCTTACCTCTTTCGGGTCAGTCACCTTTTCTTTACCCTTTTCTTCCCTTTTAGGCCATTTTGAACTCCATTTGGATGTGGAATTCGTGTAACTCCTTGCTGCCCCCTCGCTTTTTAGTTGCTTTTCAATTTTTATGGCCATATTGACCATGTCTTCAAAGTCCACATAGTGTTGTAATTCAATAACATTAGCAATATCTTTGTTCAAACCCCCTAGGAAACGTGCCATGGTGACTTCTGGATCCTCCTCCACAATAGCTCTCATCATTGCCATCTCCATCTCCTTATGGTAATCTTCAACGGTCATGGATCCTTGTGTAAGGCGCTGCAATTTTTGGTGCAACTCCCTATAGTAATAGGCTGGCACAAATCGTTTTCTCATCACCCTATTCATCTCCTCCCACCTTCTAATGGGTCTTTCTCCATTCTTTCTTCTAGTCATCATGATCTGATCCCACCAAACAAGAGCTTCTTCAGTGAATTCAATAACAGCAAGTTTTATTTTTTTCTCTTCACTACAGTTGTGGCATTCAAAAATGAGCTCCACTTTTCTCTCCCATTCTAGGTATGCTTCAGCATCATTCCTCCCTTTAAAAGGTGGAATTTTCATTTTGTTGGAATTGATGTTGCTATCACGCTTATCTCCTTTCCTCGTTGAATGGGTAGCATCTTCATCATCATAGGAATCAAAGTCCTCATCTTCTTCTTGAGGCCGAAACCTCCCTATTCCAGAATTGTGAATGTTCCATTTCCCATGAGTCCATGACTCTTCTCTTGTTTTTTTGGAATTTGAAGTGCTTTGTTGTCTCACCTCTTCAATTTTTCGATCTTGTCTCTCCATCTTCTCATTAAAAGATTCAATCATGGAAAATAGCCTTTGGAATTCAGATTGGACAGCCTCTAATGGTATGAGTTTCAGCTGGTCCTCTCGTTCACTACTTCCCCTTGCGTTTTCCTTTGACATGGTTAGTAATTCAAGAAAGTAATAATGAAGTAAAAGCACCTCATAATCACTCCCTCACGTGTTTCTCTCAAAACAGACTATATACCACTCGTGTTTCACACAAATAATGGCTTTTACCCTCTTTTAAGCTCACCACTCTTGTCTTTTACCACTCAAAATTTGATTCTCAAAATTACAAGTAAGAACCCGAAACAAAAACAAACAATATGCAAGTGATATATGCTAAGAATTAACAATGAACCCTAACAAGAATGAATGGAACAATGTCTAGAAGCAAACTGATGTGAAAGAAATTTATATTTAAAGCTATATACGAATTTAAATAGGTGTATGCTACTGATTTTTGTTCAAATTAAATCTAAGAATGCAAATTAAACTTAACTAAGGTAATTAGATGCAAAAAGGACAGAATTAAAAAATGAAAACTTAAGAGCACAAAGAATTAGACAATATTGAAAAAACATTTAGAATCGGTTTCCTCCTAGTAAGTAGCCGATTGTCCCTTAATTAAACCGTATTCAACCTTAATTTATCACCAACTAGCAAGAACTCAAGGTATATTTAATAGATAAGCTCAATTCCTCAAGATCAAATCAATGCTCAATATGATCACTAAGGTATCTGAATTCAAAAGTTGTACTTTTCAACCTCAAAACCAACTATTTAAGTTGGATTCCAGTAGTTTATGATGATACCAAACAATTCAAGCAATCAAAAATCACAAGATTTCAACTTGAAGCTCAAAATAGCACAAATTCACAATTTTAGTGCTAAATTCGAAATTCTGATTTTTTTTTCCTTTTTCCTTCTTTTTGTTTTGTTTTTTTTATAGCAAATAACACTGAACTAATGCTTAATAAACCTTAAACATATCATGAATTGAAAAGAAATCCAAACATGCAATTTTACTCTTTATGGCAGAAAATTTTCCTAAGGTACCTCCAATAGCAGAATTTAAATCTAGCTAAGTTAACAACTAGAAAGCAATTGTAAATGATATATAATGATTACCTAACCAAAATCTCTGATACCAAACTGATGCGGAACCCCAAAGACCGTGCCTTGAAACCCCTCAACAAGACAAGGTAAACAAATCTTAAGCTATGGTGATCATAGATTGAATCCGACCCAAAGATAACCAATGTAGCAAAGAACCAAGATTATATGGTTTATTAAGAATAGTCACGCAACAAGCAATATTACTTGATAAGTAACTAATTCCTAAAGGTAATAAAGAGATGCAAATCTGCCTCACTTTAAGAAAAAACACTCAAATTCGTTTTTATTTATTCATGTCATGTACAAGAAGCCTAGATGAGTATTTATAGCCCTAAGTCTTTGAATCCTTTATGGTAAAGGATAACTAAATCATATTCTAACTCAACTCCTAAAATTACAGTCATATTCTAACTCATATTCTAAAAAGTAGAGTCCTACTTGAATTAGGACACTAATTAAATCCTTCCAAAATAAGACAAGTGGTGGGTTGGGCTTTATTTCTTTGGCCTTGATGTCTATCACTAATTAAAGTCTAAGGTAATTTAAATTAGGCAGCCCACATACATAATTAAGCCCAATTACAAGTTAAGCCCTAAATCACATAAGTAGGCACATGGTTGGCACATGACTTGTAATCTTTAATTTTATGGACTTTTCCTTGTTTAGCCCATTGGATAAGTCCATGCAAGATGGTTTTTCACACACCCCAAGATAAGTAATGGGTCTTGGGTCTTCAATCAACTCCATCTCCTTTGTCATGCATGCATCTTTTGTGATCTCCTTAGTTACCAAGCCTTGAATATAGCCTTGCATTGCTTGCCTTAGTTTGTTAGCCCTTGATCTTGTGATAGCACCACTTGGCATGACTAGTGCATCATTCTCCTTTTCTGAAGATTGACTTATATGTCCTTGATCTACATCACTTAGAATGTTAGTGAAACACCCAATCGAGATTGGGGAGAGAAGTAGGGTTTGTTAATACCCGAACCTCTATAAATCTTGTGTGTGAATTCTATCCTTCCCTACTTTATTTATTTTATTCTGCACCTTAAAGTTAAGAAAATTTTATTTACTGACCAATTCAACCCCCTTCTTGGTTCATTGTCTGGGCAACAATAATGTTCAGCATGGTTCAAAAGATAAAAGTAGAAATAGACACTCTAATTTTCTTATGCATACACCATTGCAGAAATAGTTCAAATAGGGAAACCATGCTACTCTCAGAGTGCCCAATGCTAGCATAACATATAAATTTAAGCATGACAATAGTAGCAGGATAAAAAAAGTTCACATTAGATACATTCTTAGAATTATAAGTGTCTTTTCTAGTAAAAAAAATTTCACACATCAAAGCAACAAAAATCATCAGGCAAACCCATAGCATCAATTTTACAAAAGCCAAAAATATTTTGCATGGTATACGAAGCAACAATGCATTTTTTCTAAATAACCTAAAGGTAATTTTATGTAGAAACTTCTTAATAACCACTATGGATTAAAACTCACAAATGAGCTACTTATAACTAGAATATTTCAAGTCCAAAAACTTAGCCCACTATAGGTTTCTAAGAAATTCCTTAACTGTCTCTAAGCTTCATAACTTTTGCGAAATGACATAATCTAAAAATCTACATGTGTTGTAACCACGAGTTAGAGAAGCAACATGTTGGATTTTGATGATAAATCTCATTCAATAACACAATGAAAAATTAAAATATTCAAAATCGGAAACAAAGATCTTACTTGTGTCATTAAAATCAATTTATCGAAACATAGAAATTAGAAATTATGTCTTACAATTTCTTGATTTGTTATTCAAATTTTCACCTTGTTGGATGTAGCAAATCACAAAAATCCACACTATAATATCTCTAATATTAATCCATGCAAAAATATTAAGAAGAAACTTACAAAATAAATGGTTTGAACAAAATTCAAAGTGCTGAAAATATTTTTGAGAGAATTTTCTTAGGTCTTAAAAATTAGTTTTCTCTAAAAATTATATTCTTGTCTCTTTTTCTGCCTTTTGATGTCTTCCTTTTATCTGAATGCAACCAAAAAATTTAGATTAAAAATTGAAGGAGAAAAAAATGACCATTTAAAATTAAATGGCCTAATTAAGGTGTAATTAAGACTAATATTGGCCTAATAAATGTGTGCATACACTGCATGCATCAACGTACATGGGCCTGCTACTGGGCAGGTCCAACTGGCTTGCAAGGCAGGCTAGTAGCCTGCCTGGCACGCAAGCTCATGACCCCTCGTGAGCAATTTTTTTCCACAATCTCATTCCAATCCGACTCGAAATAATTCTCTCACATTTTTGGATCATATCTAAGACCATTTTACTTATTCTCCACATTTTCAATGTATGTGACCCATTAGGTTCCCTGTTATTTTAGTCACTTAAATTAACAATTAATTTAAATAATTTATGAGCAGTATCTAGCAATACATCCTGATATTAATTGACCGAGAAGTCTGTGGTTTGACTATGAACCTTTCCATAGATAATTGTCATGCAATTAATCATTTCACCATTCTATACCCCACTTGGTTCAGAATATTAACATGCTCCCAAGTAATATTAGTTCTTGTCGTTGAGGCTCATTACTTTGTCAAATTTGTCATTGAAGACTATCTTCATGATATTTCCACTTCGGCTAGAGATTCCTGAGTAATGACCTCGACAAGAGGTCATGGATAGACACTCCTATTAGGAGTAGTGAATCCTTTATTGGTTATCCAATTACCTTCAAATACTTCAAACTATACCCAATCACCACCCTATAAGTAACCTCCCTGAGGCAATAAGGAATAGTATCAAAATACAGAATCAGTATCCAAGATATCCTCGAGTACCTCAAGTCTAAGGATACTTGCACCATTGATATGATGAGACTATCCACATTTGAATAAATTATCCATATGATTGTCTCATAGCAAGTTATCAAATATACTTAGCTACACTTAGCAAGCAACCACATATTAACTCTAAACATCTTATATTTATAGATTATGAGATCTATTGATCGTTCCAATAAAGGAGTATAACATGTGCTAGTCCATCCGGATTAACAATGTCCCATCTCATTAAATCTTAATATCATGATAAGAATCTCAATATCATGATCTCATCATGATATCCTTCATATTATGTTATGTATCAAGGACTTAATTAATTGATTTAAGAGCACTATCAACTCATATATCAAATGAATATCAAATTAATAGAAATGTCTTTTATTAATCAAATGAATTTGTACGATAAGTGCTAAAGGTGATTGTCTTTAGAGCACTTCACTAACAACCTTCCACTTGCACTAAAGTTAATCGTCTTTATATTTAATTCCATAGGTGAGTACATAAGAATCATATTTCTTGTGGGGAAGTGGCGTAGTTAAAGGATCAATAATATTCTAATAAGTGGGCACTCTTTTTATCTTTACATCATTCCTACCAATGATTTCTCTAATCAAATGGCTCCTTTGCTTGTGCTTGTGCAATGGCTCCATTATTGGCTCACAATGGCTATATTATTTGGATCTTTGATGAGACCATGACTCCTTTGCTTGTGCAATGGCTCCATTATTGTCACAATACAATTGTATTGAATCAACAATGCCTGAAACCACTCCAAGTTTCATGATGACTTTTCTTTATCCAAACTGCTTCAGAAGCTGGAATGTACTCTACTTTGATTGTGGAATCAGCAGTCATTTTCTGTTTGGAATCTTCCAACTAACTAATACTCCATCATTTAGTGTGAATATATAACTTCACTGAGATTTTGAGTCATCATTGTTAGATTGAAAGTTGACATCGGTATATTTGCTCACAATAGGATCTCCATCTCCATGTATCAAGAATACACCCTTCTCAAGTACTTAAGAATATTCTTGATAGCCACCAAATGACCCTCACAAGGTCCGATTGGTATCTACTCATGACAATCAAAGCATATGATACATCTGGTATTGTACATAATATAACGTATATGATTAATCTTATAACTGAAGCATATGGAATGAAACTCATGTGTGTCCACTCATTTTGTGTCTTTGGACACATAGACTTTGAGAGAGTAATCCCATGGGTCATGGGAATATATCCTCTCTTGGACTGCTCCATGCTAAATCTTTTTAGCATTTTGTCTATGTATGTAGATTGTGAAAGACCAAACAATATTTTAGATCTATCTCTATAGATCCTTATCCCCAAAATATGGATTTCTTCCCTAAGGTCTTTCATAAAGAAATTCTTAAATAACCAAATTTTGACTGATAGTAAGGCTGGGACATCATTTCCCATTAACAGTATGTCATCTACATACAACATAAGGAATACGATTGCACTCCCATTAACCTTCTTATATACACAAGGTTCATCCGGATTTTGTAAGAAACCAAACTATTTGATTGTTTCATCAAACCAAATATTCCAACTCTTGGATGCTTGATTTAATCCATAAATGGATCTTTGAAGCTTGCATACCTTTTTGCCATCTTTGGATATGAAGTCTTCTGGTTGTGTCATGTATACATCATCGGTCATATTTCCATTAAGGAAAGTCGTCTTCACATCAATTTGTTATATATCATAATCATAATGAGTAGTAATGGCTAGGAGTATCCTTATGGATTTAAGCATAGCTACTGGGCTAAAAGTTTCACCATAATTAATTCCTTGTCTTTGACGATAACCTTTGGCTACAAGTCTAGCTTTATAGGTAACCACATTACCATCCATGTCAGTTTTCTTCTTGAAAACCCACTTGCACCCTATAGGCTTTATCCCTTCGAGTGGGTCAACCAAAGTCCCTGCTTGGTTTTCATACATGGAATCCATTTCTGACTTCATGGCTTAAAGCCACTTGTCTGATTCTGAACTATTCAGAACTTCTTCATAGGTTGTAGGTTCATCATTTTCTATGAGCAATACTTCATTCTATTCACTAATAAGAAATTCATATCTCTCTAGAACAAAACTTATCCTACTTGACCTATGAAGCACTAGTGCTTCAAAAGGTTGAGTTGCTATATCATCTATATGAATCATAAGCTCGGGTTCAGGCAGTTGATTAGTGTCTACTTGAGCATCTTGAACTTCCTCAAGTTCAATTTTGCTCCCACTATCTCTTTTTAGAATAAATTGTCTTTCTAAAAATATAGCATGTCTTAAAACAAACACCATTTGTTCCAAAATGTGGTAGAATTGATATTCATATGATGCTTTTGGATATTCCACAAATAGACATTTTTTAAACTTAGCTTCCAACTTATCTAACATCATTCATTTCATATAAGCAAGACAAACCCAAACTCTCCTGTAAGAAAGTGTGGGTTTCTTGTTATCTTCACTCATCACCAATTGTCTTGCCCTTAAGTTAATTTAAATTTCTCCAAATTACATTAACCAAGGCAACCCCTCCTTCCTCCATTAAGGTCATCTTTCTTAAGTTTTTAAGTCATAAAACTATTAATTAATATCAATTAACTTTAATTAAAGGTTTAGCTTCATTTTTCCTTAACTAGTTACCAACTTCAAACCATATGTCAATTATTGCCAAATAACCTAATCTCCCAAATTCCAATCACATCTATCATCCTTATGGGTCTTAAATGGAAATAAAAATATTGAATTTAAGGAGAAGAAACTCACCTTGAAGGCCTTCCAAAGCTGGCTAAAATTCCCTTAAGTTCCCTTCTTTTTTTCTCTTCTTTCTTTCTTCCTCTCTTAGTCTTTTGCTCACTTATGTAAAACCCTTTAATTTCTTGATATCTCTCTCTCTAAAATTATTTTTATCTCTTTTTTTAAGCTTGAATTGAAGCAAAAATGGAGGAGAAATGGGTTAGGGTGGAGCAGCACAAAAGAGAAGAAGATGAAGATGATGAATGGTGATTGGTGGAATAATATAGAATTCTTCCTTTTTTGACTTTTATACTATGCTTAATGATTGAGCCCCCATTAATTAACTTAATTCTAATTTTTATTGGTTTATTAACTTAATTAATCATGATTAACTTTTAATTATAATAAAACTAGGCTCTGATACCACTAAATATAACACCCATCTGTATAGCCAAGGCAAACCTCTTTGTACAGTCAAATGCTATATGATTGTATCTATCTTAATTGTTATGAATTAAAACTTTTTCTATCTTATTTCTATGTCAACAATATTACATCTGTTTAACATGCACCCTTAAAATCACAACTAACATAATTTGTATAATATGCATCCTTATACTAAACATATCTTACTTACTTCATAAAACTCATATGAATTATGAGTAATAATTATCGACTGAAAATAGTAACTGGGTTGAGCAATTACTGCCCTTATTACAAAATCAACCTTATTAAAGCATAGATAAAATCCATTACAATTTCTTATTAAAATCATGTTCCAAAAATATGTTTTTATCTCATGTCATGTGGAATAATCAATAATGAAATAAATGAATAGACCCATATGGTCAACTCTGACTGCTCTAACTAACATAATTTTCAATATTATAACCTCAAAACATGCTCATTTATCATTATATCAACTTTATTATACATTTTTAAAAGTTAACAAATCAATTACTTCAATTCCAGCACTACTAAATCAATAATTACATGTCACATGACATTTCGGAATTCATATCACATATCACAAGCACAAAATAATCGAATTAAAATGCAAATATGTATAAACCTTGTTAATTATAGCCTAACTCTCGATTTCTCTTATGTCTACTATCTCTAAGGGTTGTCTCCACCCTCTGTATAAGTTTCTAATACGAAATCATAGACCAAATTAACATCTAATACTGCCATTGAATCTATTTAAGCCATAAACTATAAAAATCTTAACTTTTATTCATTTAAGCTTATAAACCTTAATTCCCATTTAATCCAAATTGAACCAAATCAAAGATTAACAACAACATCATTTCTTACCTCTGTATTAACGATTTCAGAAGGGTTTTCATTCCAAAATTGTATTCTTATGCTCTTTGGTTTTGTATTTGATAAACTAGTGGGGATTAGTATTTGATAAACTAGAATCGATAGGAATTAATGAGGAACTGTTTATGAGGTTTAAGAGGATTAGTGGCTAGGGTTTAAGGATTAATTTTCATGAGTTTTTTCAAAAATACGAAACTGATCTATTTAAACTACAAAGCTTCATGGGATGAACATTAGTGTTACGACCGTGAAGATCTTCAGCTTTAGAAACTGAAATTTGCGACATTCACTGCTGTGATTACTACCTCTATCACTGACATGAATGATATTATCTTTTTCATTATTTTCATATTACCAAAACCCTTAACCACTATATACCTCTCATATACTCTTAATATACTTTTATTAATATCTTAATTCCAAGTCCTAACTTGCAGGTGTCATAGAAAAAAAATACATAGGTATAAATAATGTTTTAAAAATATTAATCTTGAAAATAATTTTGTATGCATATATTAGCATTGCTTATAAGTTATGATAGTATGTAGATTTGTCTTTGTGGTATATGTGGCATGTATTAAAATATATGTGTAAGATTTTTATCCTTGAATCACCAGTAAGCTAATAGCTTAGTGTGAGTGGTTTTCTCTTATGCAGGTTCTAAAGTATAGCTGTAAATAGTATAATTGTCAAAAGAAGAAGGGTACCCAAATAGAAAACAACTTAAAGCTTTAAACAATTTTTGGTATTTTAAGCCATGTAAATTAAATCGTAGTTTTATCTCATCAAGCATGTTTGGGTATGTAAAACTAATGTAATGAATCTAGTTTGGATGTAAAATATTATATTGTATAAATAAATAAAATTTTAAATATTAGTGTTCAAAATTTTGAATATTGGTGTTTGCAATATGTTTGCTATATATATATATATATATATATATATATATATATATATATATATATATAATTTATACTTCTTTTAGCGAATCTTATAAGTCAACTAGTAAGGTAATACTCACTTACCTTGGTAAACTGTACTGGGATAAAAGGGTATTACAATTTTTGGTATTAGAGACTAGGTTTACAAGGTTATCGCCTAGGGGGTATGGGAGATAAGTGCATGTTTCATGCATATGCATTTTTTTAAACTACTATATTCTGATAAGGGACCATTCTTCTAATAAAATAGGTTTTAATGGATTCTGAATCATAATGAAGTTATGAGGAAGAAGAGGGTGATAATATTGCTGACTTTGATGTTCATAGATAGTCAGCATTAGTTAGACTTTCAAAGCCTATTGTCATAGCTCCACAACATACTGAAGAACATGCTGATCCAAGTTAGGTACCCTTTATGCAACAGACGACTACTTTGTTATAGCAAATAGCATAAGTTGTGCCACCACCAACTCCCATAACTCCTCCATCTTAGCCAAAACCCTAGATTGACAAGTTGAGAAAATAAGGCACAAGAGATTTTACAGGTAAGAAAGAGGATGATCCAGCAGAATTAAAATTTTGGTTAGAAAAGACATAACGAGTTTTTGAGGAGCTCTAGTATCTTGAGGAACACAAGGTTAGGTATACAATATCCCTCATTCAGGAACATGCCTACGACTGGTGGAAGTCGATATTAACAAAGCTTCATACTCTGAAACCTCAAACATGGGATTTATTTGTGGTAGAATTTAAAAAGAAATATGTGGCATGAGTTTATATTGATGAAAAAAAGAGAGAATTTCTAAACTTGAGGCATAAGGGTATGATAGTAGTTGAGTATGAGAGGGAGTTCACCAGCTGAGTAAGTATGCAACGAGGATTATTGGAGATGAAGCAGATAAATATTGTAGATCCAAAGATGGCCTCAATGAGGATATTGGGTATTTGGTTGCTTCCCACCAGTATACAGACTTCGCTACACTAGTGTCCTCTGCCATTAGTGTTGAAAGAAGAAAAAAAGATGAAGACAGAAGAGCTTTCTAAGAAATCAACAGCTAGTGTGTCCCAGACTTTTAGTAAGAAAAGATGGATAGTTCCTAGACCTTTTTCAGTCACATGGTGTTGGAAAGACATTTTCTATTAGGTGGGGTTAGTAGTTTATATCTACAACATCATTTGCTAGTTCACTAACATCATTGTCCAGAAGGCCAACTCCTGCTATGTGTTAGCATTATGGTATATCTCAATCAGAAGAGTGTTGGTGGTTGACTGAAGCATGCTTGAGATGTGGAGCCACTGATCATTTGAAGAAATATTGGCCAAATTTAGTACAGGTAGTATGGCACCAGTATAGACTATGGCATCAGGGTAGAGCCATGGTAGAGGTCGAAGCCAGTATAGCAGTGGCTATATAGGACAAAGTTAGGGGATATCAGAGACAATTGATAGACCTGAGGGTAATAGAGCTCTAACTTGGGCGTATGTGATGAGAGCTTAGGAGGACTATGATGTGCCAAACGTTATAGTTAGTAAAGTTTCTTTATTTGACTTTGACTTGCATGCATTAATAGATTCTAGTTCCACACATTCATACATAAACACTTCTACAGGTAGATAAGGGAATATGATAACGAAGACCTTAAAGTTTCAAATAGTTGTGACCAATATGTTGGGACATAGTGTGAAAGTGAATTAGATTTATAGAAATAACCCAATAATAATCCAAGGTAGAGAATTTCTAGCAGACTTAATAGAATTACATTTTCATGAATTCGATGCTATTCTGGATATGGACTAGTTAACAAAGCATGGAGTTGTAGTCAATTATTAATCTAGACAAGTTATACTTAAAATTCTCCGGCAGTATGACATTATCAGTTTGGGTGAAGCTCAAACATATTTGACTAATGTCATTTCTGCACTAAAAGCTCGGAAATACATTAGAAAGGGGTGTGAGGCATACTTGGCCCATGTGATAGATACCAGGAAGCGGAGCTTAGAACTCAAGGACATCACTATAGTGTGTGAATTCCTAGATGTGTTTCCAGATAATTTGTCAGAGTTACCACTAGATAGGGAGATAGAATTTTCTATCGATGTGATTTTTGGTACAACACCGATATCAATTACTCCTTACAGAATGACACCTATAAAATTGAAGGAGCTGAAATTTCAGTTGTAGGAATTGCTAGACATGGGATTCATAAGACCCAGTGTGTCACCATAGGGTGCTCTAGTGCTATTTGTAAAAAAGAAGGATGACACTCTTCCATTGTGTATTGATTATCTACAATTGAATAAGGTGAAAATTAAAAATAAATACCCATTGCCTAGAATTAATAATTTGTTTGATCAATTAAAAGGAACAGGGGGTATTATCTAAGATTGATCTCAGATCCAGGTATCATCAACTGAAAATCAAGGAGTTAGATGTACCTAAAATAGTCTTCAGGACTTGATATAGCCATTATGAGTTCCTAGTTATGCCTTTTGGCTTAACGAATGCACCAACTATTTTTTTGGATATTATGAACATGATTTTTAGGCCTTACCTTGACCAGTTTATGGTAGTTTTTATAGGTGATATCCTTATGTCTTTAAGGGACAAAGAAGAACATGACATACATCTCAGAATAGTGCTTCAGACTTTGAGGAAAAATAAGTTGTATGTAAAACTGCCAAAATGTGAGTTTTGATTAGAAGAAGTAGGATTCTTAGGACATATTGTGTCAGTTAAAGGAATTCGAGTAGATCCCTACAAAATAAAATTGATTCTGAATTAGAAACCCCCCTGTAATATGACATAAGTTTGAAGTTTTCTTTGATTAGCTGGCTACTATTGAAGATTTGTGAAATGATTTTCAAGCATAACAGCACCAATTACCAAACTGCACATAAAGGAAACTAAGTTTAAGTGGATAGATCGATGCCAAACAAGTTTTGACAAATTGAAAGCTATGTTAACTGAAGCACTCGTTTTGACTCAAACTACTATGGAGAAAGATTTTATGATATACAGTGATGCATCTTATAATGGGCTAGGCTGTGTATTAATGCAAGAGGGTAAAGTAGTTATTTATCCATCTATGAAATTGAAGCCTCATGAACTAAATTACCCTACACATGATCTAGAGTTGGCAACAAAGGTGTTTGCTTTAAAAATATGGTGACACTATTTATATGATGAGTGGTGCTACATATATACAAATCATAAGAGTCTCAAATATTTACCCACACAAAAGGAGCTGAACTTAAGGCAAAGACATTGGCTAGAGTTGATTAAAGATTACAATTGTATTATTGATTACTAGACGGACAAAGCCAATATAGTGGTCGATGCCTTATGTAGAAAAATACTAGCATGTATACCTCATAATTTCTTTATTATAATATAATATTTAATAATCAATAATACTTAATAAGTGATTCATACTTTATTTTAGCAAAATTATGGGTTCAACCTACCTTAAGACAATAAGTGAGAAAAGTTCAGATGCACGATCAAAAATTGATGAAAACTGTTGAGGCAATGAAAAAGGGGGAGATACTCAAATTCAAGATTGAAAATCATGGAAGTATAAGCTACAGGTTAGATTGTGTGTTCCAAATGACAACAGATTAAAGTAAGTAATTCTAAAAGTGGCACATAATATGACTTATTCCATGCATCCAAGAAGCAATAAGATTATCAAGATCTGAAGACTTATTATTGGTGGCCAGAAATGAAAAAGGATATCGTCGAATATACTACAAGATGGTTGACATGCCAAAAAATGAAAACATAGGATCAGGTACTTCCTGGATTGTTATGACCTATTGCTATCCCAGAATGAAAATGGAAAAGGATTATGATAGATTTTGTATCCAGTTTTCCTTTGACATAGACGAAGCATGATGTAGTGTGGGTAATTATTGACAAGCTTACCAAGTCAGCTCATTTTTTACCAATTCAAATGCACTATTCTTTAAGTTGATTAGCATAAGTATATGTTAATGAGACAATTTGACTGCATGGGGTGCCAGTATCCATTATTTTTTATCAAGACTATTGTCCAGATATTAAACCAAAAAGGGGGGGTTGAATTGGAGTTTAAAAATTAAACTATAAGGTGCGAAAATAAAAGATTAATTTTAGGAGGGATAGAGAGAATTTGACACAAGGATATTTATAGAGGTTCGGGTGTTAACAAACCCTACTCCTCTCCCCAATCGCAATGGGAGTTTCACTAACACACTAAGTGTTACAATGGAGTTTACAAGCTCACTCCTAACTATGGTGTTTCTCACAATGGCTCACACCTAACCCAGAAATCCCTTGTGTTTTAATGGCTCACACAATAACCAATTCCTTATGTTTTACAGACTCACACAAACAACCTTCACTTTATGTTTTTACAGGCTCACACAATAACCAATTCCTTATGTTTTACAGGCTCACACAAACAACCTTTTAATTTGTGTTTTGGAGGCTCACAGAACTAACCCTTACAAGTGTTCTACTCTTAACCCAGAAATACCCAAAGCTCACTTGAGTAAAGATTATAGAGAGAACCACTTACAAATCTTAATTGCTCAATAAATGAAGAGCAAAAAGATTTTTACAGAGAATAGATTTTGTTCTCAAAGTATGAATACAAATAGCTTGTAATAAGAATTAAATTCGAAATATATGTTGTTCTATTGTTATTTTCTTCATTCTCTTGTTCTGAATGCATAAATGACTTCTATTTATACTCACATGGCTGAATATAGCCGTTGGGGTGTATTAAATACAAAACTAGCCGTTGTACCAACCAAAAAATCGCGCCTGACATTTTTCTCTTTCATTGTTCATGGGCGTGACTATTTTTGAGTGACCTTTCTTCCTAAGCCGAGACTGAAGTGGTGACCTTGGTCGTGAAGCTCTCTGTAATGTTTTGACATTTAGAGTCACGGTCGTGACATACTCCTTCACGGGCATGACAAACATCCCAGCCGTGATCTAAGTGGTGACTTTGGTCGTGAAGCTCTCTAGATGAAAATGCATGAACATTCACGGGGGTGACTGAAATGTTCACTTCACGGTTTGTTCTTCCTTCATGGCCGTGAAGTTCAAATGTTGGTTTTGGTAACGGTTAGCTCCTTTCACGGGAGTGACTCATAGAGTCACGACAGTGAACATGCTACTTCTTGAATTTTGCCTTTCAAGGATTATTCTTCCAATCTCCATTCTTGCTATTTTAATCCAAGTCCTGTATAATAGACTTAGAAAACAAGTATGTTAAATACAATATTGCTATTTTATTTGTTATCATCAAAATGACGAAAATACCTCTCAAGGTCTAACAATCTCCCCATTTTTTATAGTGACAAATAATCTAGCAATATGTAATTTTGAAAAGTCTCCCCCTCAAAATATACTTAGGATAAAGAATTTATAAAATGCAAGGATTGTAAAGAATGATGTAGCATTGAAATAAACTTACTAGATTTTAAGTATATGCAAGTTATATTAGAAGTATATCCAATATATACCATAATTCCTTTTTTAAGACATGAAGTATATGTAAGGTATACTTAAGGTATATCATGGCATATTTATTTTTGCAACTTGCATGAAGGTATATGCAAAGTATACTTAAGGTATATCTTATGTATATATGAGACTCAATTTCTCAATTTTATACTTTGCATATGAATTCTTGAATCAAAGTTTCTAATCCCTTTTAATCTATATCAATGTCAATTCATAATTCAATTTTAATTTTTGATTCAAAATTCATTTACCTTAATATATATTGCTAGTTTCTTCTTATGTTGCTAGTTTGATACCATTTTCCATTTTACCTATAATATATTGCTAGTTTTCTCCCTCTTTTGTCATCAATCAAAAAGAATATAAAGATATATCAATGAGGTAATCAAAAGAAAATATATTGCATAAAGGAAAACAAAATACAAACAAAGTTAACTAATGTTCAGAAAGGAAATTTGAAAATTTCCTACACACCAGCAAACATAAACAAAATAAACAATCAAAATAAGCAAATTTAGGCTACACTCTAGCCTAACTCCTAACCGGACATCCTATCATGAAGCCTAGCTACTTCAGCCTCAAGGCTGTCCATCCGAGACTCCATGAAGTCTTTGAGATTCTCCAACCTCTCATCCATCGAAGTCTGCAGTTGCTCAAAACATGGTGCCAAAAGGTCAACCACCTGCTGCGCTAAGGTCGGTGTGGAAGCCGAGGATTGTCCGATGTCCTGCTCAGCTACTGGAGGTGCTTCCTCAACCCGAGCCCTCTTTTTCTGCTGGACTCCCTGGAGGCCTGCTTTAAAATCCTCTATGTCATTATCTTCCCAGATTATCTCCCCAGCAGTGTCAGTGAAGCGGTAGAAGATATCGTTCTGGAAAATGATTCTGATAGCCACTCACATCTTAATGAAGGACTCGACATCCAAGCGATCTCGAGGATGTCCAGGGATGAGGTTGAAGTGATGTGCGTCCAGCTTTAGGTACTCAAGTTTCACTGCTATATGGATGACATATGCCCCAATCAAAATATCTCCAGTAGGCTTGGTGGCAATGGAGAGAAGATGGTTTGCAAACCATCTAGAAAGTGCCACTGTGAGTCTTCTGTGAGTCATCTCAAAGAGGAAGAGCTCGGATTTCCTGATGGTCCCATTGCTTTCTCCCCTAGCAAACATGCTATAGGTTAGGAACCTATGCAAATACCTGTGCACTGGGGCCACGAGATGAGTGCTCTTTGTCTTCTTAATGTCCCAGCTACAATCATGGCCAAAATGTGTCCAGGCTTGAGGGGCAGAGAATTCTACCTCAGTATCATTCAGGATGCCATCAGATGGTAGGCTGAACAATTCCCCAAATTCGATGGCACTGAGGGTGTTGGGATTGTCGTAGAGTTGGAATTTGACCACACCAGTAGGTGAAACCTGCAAGGTGATGAGGAATTCCAGTGTTGGCTCCCTCAAGGTCGGCTGGTGAATTTCCACAAAATCTTTCAGATGATAGGCTTGTAGTTGCTCTGTCATAGCCATCTCAAGCCCGAGACTTCGGATTGTCTGCCATTCGAAGGACCTTGATGACAGAAGAGGTCTCTTCTTTAAAGTTGCATACCGAGGATGGCATTGCTCCGGAATGCGGTTCATGAGGTAATCTGCATACCTCCTAAGAGCATGGGACTTATTTCTCATTCCCTTGGATGAGGCAGTCTCCATTTGTTTTGAAGAATTCGGTTGGTGATGGAGTTGGGAAAATTTTTGACAGAAAGTTTTATGGAAAACTCTAGAAATGTATGATATTTGCTGAAGATTCGAACTTTTGGTGGCATTTATAGGGAAAGTTTGAGTCTTAGGGGTCGGAATCTTCAATGTGTCAATGAATGTGTGTAAATGAGAGCGGTTTTGGGAGTTGGAGAGTTGAAATGAAAAATATAACCGGCTGTTCTTTTATATACTCAATACATTTACGGGTGTGAAGTAGGTGTTCACGGGCGTGAATGGTCGGGTTCATGGTTTGCTGAAGAAGTGTTCCACCCGTGAATGAAGGCATGAATAAGTTCACGGGCGTGATCATTGAATATCACGGGCGTGAATGATCATACATCACGGGGGTGAATACGTTGTCACGGGCGTGAAATGTTGAATTTCACCACTTATGCCCGTGAAGCAAGCCGTGACTCAAGGCGTGAAAGCCGCTGTGAGTTTTGGGGTGTTAAGGTTCACAGGAGTGAAAATTCGTCACGGGCGTGAAAGTCTCTTTTCACGGGAGTGAATGAAGCCGTCAAAATAAGCTTCACCACTTGAAGCTGTGAACCATGTCGTGAACCAAGTCGTGAACGACACTGCTTTTTTGGGTCATTTAAGTCACGGGCGTGACTCCCTTAAAATTTTTATCAAATAAAATTAAGTCCTAAAACAAGACTAAATCATTTCAGCAAAGATTTTATTCCTCAAAACATGAATTTTCATCAAAATTTCTATCTTATATCTTGTGATATGATTTAAGATCAACAATTAAAATTTCATATTTTTGCAATCACAAGGTTAATCCATCAATCATACCAAGTTCTCTTCTAATGAAATTAAATCTTTCCTCATTTAGAGACTTAGTGAAAATATCTGCTAATTTATTTTTTGTGCTTATAAATTCTAATGCAACATCTCCATATTGAACATGATCTCTAATAAAGTGGTGTCTAATGTCAATATGCTTACTTCTTGAGTGTTGAATAGGATTCTTTGAAAGATTTATAGCACTTCTGTTGTCACATTTTATAGGTATATGGTTCATCTCATGACCATAGTCCTCAAGTTGTTATTTCATCCAAAGAATTTGTGTACAACAACATCCAGCTACTACATATTCTACTTCAGTAGTTGAGAGAGCAACTGAAACTTGTTTCTTGCTAAACCAAGAAACTAAACATTCTCCAATGACGTGATAAGTACCTGAAGTACCTTTCCTATCTAAAAGACTACCAGCATAGTCTGCATCTGAATATCCTATAATATAAAAAGATGAATTCCTAGGATACCATAAACCTAGATGCAATGATCCATATAAATATCTTAAAATTCTTTTTACTGCATTTAAATGAGATTCTTTAGGACATGATTGAAATCGTGCACATAAGCAAACATTATACATAATATCGGGTTTAGAAGCAGTAAGATATAAAAGTGATCCGATCATACTTTTATACAACTTTTCATTAATGCTCTTACCCTTTTCATCTTTGTCCAATTTTGTTGATGTGCTCATAGGAGTCTTGGCATTTTTGCATCATTCCATACCAAATTTCTTAATTAAATCTTTAGCATATTTGGATTGGTTGATGAATATGCCCTCATTGCTTTGTTTTATTTGTAGACCAAGGAAATACTTAAGTTCTCCCATCATGCTCATTTCAAATTCCCTAGTCATACACTTAGCAAATTCTTGACAAAGCAATTCATTAGTAGAACCAAATATTATATCATCAACATAAATTTGAACAATTAGTATATCATGCTTATGCTTTTTAATGAATAGTGTAGTGTCAACATTTCCCTTTGTAAAGCTATTTTCTAACAAAAAAGAACTTAGCCTCTCATACCAAGCTCTTGGGGTCTGTTTTAAACCATATAAAGCTTTTGAAAGTTTAAAAACATGATTTGGCAAATCATAGCTTTCAAAGCCTGGTGGTTGTTCTACATACACTTCTTCATCTATATAACCATTTAGAAATGCACTTTTCACATCCATTTGAAAAAGTTTGAAATTCATGTGACATTCATATGCTAAAAGTATTCTTATGGCTTCTAATCTAGCTATAGGTGCATATGTTTCATCATAATCTATACCTTCTTCCTGATTATATCCTTTTGCAACTAGTCTAGGCTTATTCCTGGTTATTAACCTTTGTTCATCTAATTTGTTTCTAAATACCCATTTGCTACCTCTGATTTGATGATCCTTGGGTCTAGGTACTAGGGTCCATACCTTATTTCTCTCAAATTGGTTGAGTTCCTCTTGCATGGCAATTACCCAACTTTCATCATTAAGAGCCTCATCAATATTTTTAGGCTCAATTTGTGAAATAAAAGCAATGTCAGTGACTAGATGTTTGAAATGAGATCTAGTACTTACTCCCCTTGATAGATCACCAATTATTTGCTCTTTTGGATGATTTTTCGTCATTCTCCACTCTTTTGGAAGTTCTTGATCATTTTGTTCTTGATTTTGAGGTAGAGAATCATTTTGCAGTAAATTTTCTTGATCATTTTCTTCTTTCCCATTTCCAATATCAAATCTTTCCTTATTACCTACAACATCATCAAGAACACTACCTTTCACAAGATCAAGTCTTCTAGATTCATTAAAAACAACATGTATGGATTCTTCAACTGTTAGTGATCTTTTATTAAATACTCTATATGCTTTGCTGGTTGTAGAGTACCCTAAAAAGATACCTTCATCAGACTTAGAGGCAAATTTTCCAAGATTGTCCTTGGTGTTCAATATAAAACACTTGCATCCAAATACTATAAAGTATGATATCAAGGGCTTTCTTCCATTCCATAGCTCTAATGAGGTTTTGTTTAAAAGAGGTATTTTGAAAACTCGATTTGAAATATAAAATGCAGTGTTTGTGGCTTCTGCCCAAAAATAAGTTGGTAATTCATATTCATTGAGCATTGTTCTAGCCGTTTCAATTAAAGTTCGATTTTTCCTTTCAACTACCCCATTTTGTTGAGGTGTTCTAGGAGATGAGAAATTATGTGAAATACCATGTTCAAGACAAAAGCTTTCA
Source organism: Triadica sebifera (assembly GCA_023653625.1). Lineage (NCBI taxonomy): Eukaryota > Viridiplantae > Streptophyta > Magnoliopsida > Malpighiales > Euphorbiaceae > Triadica > Triadica sebifera. The sequence continues at coordinate 13,931,749 of CM042909.1, forward strand.
AAGTTTTCATTTTCAAATTCTTTCCCATGATCACTTCTTATTTTTGAAATGCAGTACCCTTTTTCATTTTGAACTCTTTTAGCAAAGTTTTTGAAATTTTCAAAAGCATCACTCTTTTGAGCTAAGAAAATTAGTCAAGTAAATCTAGAGTAATCATCTACGATGACAAATGCATAATGTTTTCCTCCTAAGCTAGTAATTCTAGTGGGTCCAAATAAGTCTAAATGCAAGAGTTGAAGAGGTTTTGAAGTACTTACTATGTTTTTGGCTTTGAAGGATGACTTGTGTTGCTTTTCTCTTTGGCAAGGATCACATGTCTTGCCTTTTTCATATTTAACTCTTTGAAGTAAAGATTACTTTGTTTCCTTTATCACATAATTGACTTACACTTAACAAGTTATGTTTTAAGCCATGAACAAGTAAGACATCTTTAATAAAAGTGGTACCATTAATTCCAATAGAACCAATGCCAATTACCTTACCCTTTGCATTGTTTCCAAAGGTAACTTTACCTCCATCAATACTTTTGATTTCATTGAAGAGTTCTTTGTCTCCTGTCATATGCCTTGAGCATCCACTGTCTACTAGCCAAGCATTTTTGTTTATTGTGGACTTGAGGCATACCTATAGAATCACAATTCAAGTGTGATTTTTAGGTATCCAAATGACTTTGGGTCCTTGGGGGTTAGCATATGAAGGTTCCCAATGAGCCTTCCTTATCCAGCAATATTTATTTATGTGACCCTTTTTCATACAATAATTACATTGTTTTGGTCTAAATTTATTTTTTGGTTCTACAATATATTTGAATGTCATAATTCTATTAGACATATTTGAGAACAATAGCATGCACTATCATGATTAATTTGCGTTTTTCTAGATGCATGCTTCTTATACATAAAGGCATGATTATTCTTTTTATGTAAAGAAGGTTTAACATGCTTATTTCTTGGTGTTGTTCTAGCAGGTGTGGAGATGTGAGGTTCTTTAAACTTAACAAATATGGTTTTGTGAGAAGATGATGATGTGTCCTTAAATCCTAGACCATGTCTAATTAAGGGTGATCTTTGAGACACAATGAGAGTGTCTAAGCTCTATTTACCTTTGTGAAATTTAGAAATGGAATTTCTAAGTTCCTCAACTTCATTTTTCAAGGTATTATTTTCTTTTAACAATGAAGCTTTTGAGGGTCTTGATGAGTATTCATCCAATGACTTTTGAAGAGATTCATTAGATGATTTAAGCTTTATGTTTTCCTTTTCTAAAACATCTATCTTATTTTTTAAATTAGAGATATTATTTCTATAAGTACTAAATTTACCTTTATATTTCTCTAATTCTAGATTTAACTCTTCTATTAGGCTTTGCTCATCATCATCATCATCATCATCATCATCATTATCACTACTATTCAAGGAGTATGAGTGTAGTGATCTTACCTTATTTGAGACATGATCTTCGATAGCCATGAAACATAAGTTGACCTCTTCACTTTCATTATCATCTTTCCCACTTGAAGAGCTTTCGTCATCCTATGTGGCTTTATGACCTTTCTCCCCATTGTCTCTTTGGTATTTGCTCTTATGCTTCTTGAGCCTTGGACATTCTGGTTTGATATGTCCTTTCTTTCCACACTCATAACACTTTACCTATTCCTTACTTCTATGTGTGTCATTAGAAGTTTGTTTGAGGTTTCTTTGCCTGAATTTTCTGGAGTTGCTCATTTTCTTCTCAATGATTCTTTTTAATCTCCTTGAAAGCATAGCAATGTCCTTATTTTCATCATCACTTATTTTTTCATCATCTTCACTATCTTCTTGAGATTTTGAAGTAGAGGCTTTGAGTGCTAAGGGCTTTCTTTTCTCTGGCTCTGCTTCAAGCTCTCTATCTCTCTTCACTGCCATCTCATGTGTGAGAAGTTTGCCAATCAGCACATCAGTATTCATGATGCTCATATCATCATTTGCTTCTTCTATTCCAGCAACTCTTGAACCAAAGTCTTTAAGAGGAAGACTTCTCAGGATTTAATTGTTTACATCTTCCAAACTTAGATGCTTCCCAAGTTTCCTCATTCCATTTATAATGCCTAGAAGACGGTTGGTCATATTAGTGATTGACTCATTGGATTTCATCTTGAAGAGCTCATATTCTGAGGTTAGAAGTTGAATCTTCTTGGATTTGACTTGCTTAGTTCCTTCATGATAATTCTCCAATGTCTTCCACAAGCTGTATGTTGTTGAGCAGTGTTGTATTCTCCCACATTCCTCAATAGATAATGAGCTTGATAGGATTGTCATTACCTTCTTGTTTTTGAAATTTGCTCTTCTTTGAGGCTCTGTCCAATCATCTGTTGATAGGATTTCTTCTTCACCATCAGCTCCTCTTCTGGTTCGTGGTGTCCATTCTTTTCGTACACTATCCCATACTTCAATTCCTTCACTATCCAAGTATGTCTCCATCCGAAACTTCCAATGGGCATAATTTGCCCCATCAAAGTAAGGTTTGAGACTTTGGAATCCTTCACTGGCCATATCTTAATCTTTACTAGCGCTTTTTAGGCTTCGATGCTAGACAAAGCTCTGATACCAATTGTTGCCCAGATATTAAACCAAGAAGGAGGGTTGAATTGGAGTTTAAAAATTAAACTATAAGGTGCGGAAATAAAAGATTAATTTTAGGAGGGATAGAGAGAATTTGACACAAGGATTTTTATAGAGGTTCGGGTGTTAACAAACCCAACTCCTCTCCCCAATCGCAATTGGGAGTTTCACTAACACACTAAGTGTTACAATGGAGTTTTACAAGCTCACTCCCAACTATGGTGTTTCTCACAATGGCTCACACCTAACCCAGAAATCTCTTGTGTTTTTAATGGCTCACACAATAACCAATTCCTTGTGTTTTACAGGCTCACACAAACAACCTTCACTTTGTGTTTTTACAGGCTCACACAAACAACTTTTTAATTTGTGTTTTGGAGGCTCACACAACTAACCCTTACAAGTGTTCTACTTTTAACCCAGAAATACCCAAAGCTCACTCGAGTAAAGTTCACAGAGAGAACCACTTACAAATTTTAATTGCTCAATAAATGAAGAGCAAACAGATTTTTACAGAGAATAGATTTTGTTCTCAAAGTATGAATGTACAAATAGCTTGTAATAAGAATTAAATTCGAAATATATGTTATTCTATTGTTATTTTCTTCATTCTCTTGTTCTGAATGCATAAATTACTTCCATTTATACTCCCATGGCTGAATATAGCCCTTTGGGGTGCATTAAATATCAAACTATCCGTTGTACCAACCAAAAAATCGCGCCTGACATTTTTCTCTTTCATTGTTCACGGGCGTGACTATGTTTGTCACGGGAGTGACCTTTCTTCCCAAGCCGTAAATGAAGTGGTGACATTGGTCGTGAAGCTCTCTGGAATGTTTTGACATATAGAGTCACGGTCGTGACATACTCCTTCACGGGCGTGACAAACTTCCCAGCCGTGATCCAAGTGTTGACTTTGGTCGTGAAGCTCTCTGGATGAAAATGCATGAACATTCACGGAGGTGACATATTTATTCACGGGGGTGGCTGAAATGGTCACTTTACGATTTGTTCTTCCTTCATGGGCGTGAACTTCAAGTGTTGGTTTTGGTAACGGTTAGCTCCTTTCATGGGAGTGACTCATAGAGTCACGACAGTGAACATGCTACTTCTTGAATTTTGTCTTTTAAGGATTATTCTTCCAATCTCCAGTCTTGTTATTTTAATCCATGTCCTGTATAATAGACTTAGAAAACAAGTATGTTAAATACAATATTGCTATTTTATTTGTTATCATCAAAATGACGGAAATACCCCTCAAGGTTTAACAGAGACCCATGATTCACATCATAATTTTTGAAAGTTTGCAATAAGCATTGGGGACTGGACTTACTTTTAGTACGATATTCCACCCATATATAGATGGCCAATCCGAATGGGTTATTCAATTACTGGAAGATATGCTTAAAAGCTGTGGAATTGACATTGAGGGTAGCTAGAATAAGTATTTTCAATTGATGGAATTTGCATACAATAATAACAATCAAGCTATTCTCAGCATGAGACCATATGAGGCTTTATATGGAAGGAGATGTAGAACACATTTATGTTGGATAGAACTTGGTGAAAAGAAGTTAATAGGTCTAGAATTGGTACAACAAGCAGAGGAGAAGGTGAGATTAATCAAAGATGAATATGTTGTCAGAGATAAGGTATGCTAAGGAGAAGGAGAAGTTAATTGACAAAAATCCTATGTTGATTTGAAGAGAAATGATATTGAATATGTTGTCGGAGATAAGGTATTTTTTAAAATCTTGCCTTGGAAGAAAGTATTTCGCTTTGGAAAAAAGGGCAAACTGAGCGTAGCTTTATTGGACTGTACAAAATACTTGAACATGTGGGCTTAGTGGCTTATCGATTGTCCTTGTCACTAGAATTTGATAAGATCCACAATGTATTTCATGTCTCGATGCTAATGAGATACATATCAGATACGACACATGTAATACCTATTGAATATATAGAGGTGCAACCAGACTTGACCTATGAAGAAGAGCCTATTGCAATCTTAGCTCGAAAAGTCAAGGAACTACAGAACAAAAAGGTACCATTGGTAAAGGTCATGTAGCCACTTAGGATAGTGAAGAAATGATGAGAACTTAGTATCCTTAATTATTCAGCCCTAGCTAATCAGGTAAATTTCAAGGATAAAATTTTTCTTTAGGAGGAGAGAATTGTAATGTCCGATGCACCATTTTGATTGAAGTCTAAATTTGTAATGTTTACGTGTGACCATTGTCAAGCGCACCAGTTTGATTGAAGTCTAAATTTGGACCCACAAAAAAATGACAGATTATAAGGAAAAATAATTAAAGGTATTATTATTTGGGAACTAAAAAGATTGGTGCAAAAACTGGAAAAAATAAAATCACCCTATGGACAAAATCGATATTATCAAAATTATTGGGGGAAAATTTGTGAGAAGAAGAAAAATTGTAGAAAAAGAAGAATTTCTTATAATTAAAAGTTAATAAAATTAATTTAGTTAATGAACTAATAGAAATTAGGATTAAGTTAATTAATAGGGCTCACTCATTTAGCATAGTATAAAAGTCAAAAAAAGGAAGAATTCTACATTCTTCCACCAATCACCATTCATCATCTTTATCTTCTTCTCCTTTGTGCGTCCCACCCTAACCCATTTCTCCTCCATTTTTACTTCTACTTAAGCTTAAAAAAAAGAGATAAAAATAATTTTAGAGAGAAAAAGCAAGAAATTAAAGGGTTTTTACCATAAGTGAGCAAAAGACCAAGAAAGGAAGAAAGAAAAAGAGAAAAAGAGAAATAAAATTAAGGGAATTTTATTCATATTTGGAAGGCCTTCAAAGTGAGTTTCTTCTCTTTAAATTCAATATTTTCCTTCCATTTGAGACCTTTAATGATGATAGATATAATTAAAATTGGTAGATTAGGGTTATTTTGGTAAGAATTGACTTAGGATTTGAAGTTGGTAACTAGTTAAGGAAAAATAAAGTTAAACCTTTAGTTAATATTAATTGATGTTAATTAATAATTTTATGACTTAAAAACTAAAGAACGATAACTCTAATGGAGGAAGGAGGGACTACCTTGGTTAAAGTAATTTAGAAAATATTTAAATTAACCTAAGGGCAAGACAATGGTGATGAGTGAAGTGTGGTTTGGATGATATTTTGGAGAAATTAAATAAGGACCTTAGAAAACCATTTTAGACAGCTTTAACCTCAAAAAAGGAGTTTAATCTTAGTAATTTTTGGCTAAAATAAGGTATAAAATATATAGGAGTATTAAGATTTTATGTATGCATGAAAACTTTTAAAAAGGGATGATAGAAATAAGATATGGTATGGTTATGTATGACAATCAAGTGAGCAAAAGAGAGACCCTCAAAAGGGTGAAAAAGTCAAAGAAAAGGCCATCTAAGGAGGGGAGGAAAAGAAAGAAAATGAGAAGTTTCAAGGCTGATTAGGTATGTGCTTCATTGATAAAAATCTTACATGCCATTTGACTATGTGAAATTATATACTAATGCTTGATAAGAATGCCATGGAATGTGTTTAATTGTTATCTTTGATTTTGATGGTAATTGGACTAAATGATATGAAAATATAAAGATATATGAATGTAGTTATGATCTGGAAATTTTGATCTAAATATGAATGCATATGATGATTGTGTGCATTAGATATGCTGATCTAAATTAATGGCTATTTCAAATTTCCAGGAACAACCTTTACATTTCTTTTCATAATTAATGTTCTGGTAATGAGAATGATATGAAACTAATAGGAAATGAAAGTGGATTCAAAAGGATAAAAATTTCATTCAGAACATAAGTTTAAATTTTAATTGTAAATAGACTAAAATGTTAATATAAAATCCTAGACCTATTGGTACCCAGAAAATACTAGTAAAAAATTGACTAAATATCCCTTAATAAAATGACCGTATCTCTTATTAGAAAACTTAGATTTGGATCATTTTTAATGTATATGAAAGCTAAGACAATAAGATACAAGATCATAACAGATTATAAATTCAAATTCAAAGTAATAATGGGGAGGCCCAATGTTAGGGCCAGAATTTGTCATAAAAAAAGAACTTGCATATTGGGCTTTGCATGTGGTGTGATGTATACATATGTTAATTGATGGGAATTTTTACTTTAATTACAGTTATGAATGTTTAATGGAATTATTTATATGGAAAATTTTAATTTAATAATGAGGAAAACAAATAATAATAATTTTAATAATGGTTAAGCCCTAAAACATCTAGCCGAGAACTAAGATAGAGAATAGTTTGACATGCTAATTAGGGAAAAAATAAAATGTGCTCGACACAATATTATAAAAGCCAAAATGACACAATATTAAGGCCGATAATGAGACTATTAGAAAAATCCAGAAATGGCACAATTAAAATCCAATAATGTCATTATCATGAAGCTAGTAATGGTAACCCTATATTCCTATTCATGAGTTCAGACATAGGTGTTACGGATTTGGATAGAAAAAAAATACATTGACATAAATAGTTTTTTAAATATTAAAAATAATTTTGTATGCATATAAGTATTGCTTATAAGTTGTGATAGTATGTGAATTTGCCTTTGTGGTATATATGGCATGTATAAAAAATATGTGTAAGATTTTTATCCTAAAAGCACCACTAAGCTAGTAGCTCAGCGCGAGTGCTTTTCTCTCGCACAGATTCTGAAGATAGTTGTAAATAGTATAGCTATTAGAAGAAGAGGGGTATCTGAACAGAAAACATGTAATGGCCTAGATATCAAGTTAGTCGTAAACTGTAGTTTTCGAAATTGATCAATATACCCAGGGTAAAAATATACCGGTGGGTGATAAATATTTTATTCGATCATCAAAAAATATAGGTTATGTCTAGTTCGGAGGTAAAATTTGGAGTAAAAATGATGTCAAATAAGTCATCAAAAGTCAAAAATAAGAAAAAAGGAACTCGATCTAATTAATAAATTGGTTTGATCGTACTTTGATCAGATTATTAAAAATAGTAAACGACATCTAAAAATTTATTTTAAGATATGGATAGATTCCAAATAATATTTAGAATTATTTGACAATGAAAAAAGAATTTTATAATAGCACTAAGATTTGACTAATCAGTCCGATTTGGGTAAGCGGGAGAGGAAACAGACTCCGATTGATTTAAAAAATTTTATGTTGGCATATATATATATATATATATATTATGAATTATGGAATCAAATTTGGGATAAATTGAGTTTGGAAAGTAAGAAAAATAATTTAGAATTTCTAAATGGGCCTAATGGGATTGGATCACTAATCTTGGCCAAAGTCCATCCCATTTCAACCACCTATATAAGCTCAAAATATCAAAATTCTCTAGAGAATTGAGCATATTCTTCAGCCTTCTCATTCATCCCCCTGGACCGAATGGTTTTCTCCATTTTTTTCCACCAAATTTCTCTCATTTTTCCTAATGTTTACATCAAAATCAAGCACCCTAATATTATTTCAGCCCTCTATTAGCTAGTGAAAGTCTCTAATATTCATTTGAAGGGCTAGAGTGGAAGGAAATCAAAGGAGACAAATTAGGAACCAAAATTGAGGTAAGTGAATTTGAGAGTTTTTGTTGGGTTTTGAAGAATGAATCATATTCATAAACGCAGCGAAAAAAAAAATTTTCAAAACCCAAACAAAAGATCATACTTATACCATTAAAACTAATTTATATAAATGTAAATGTTAAACATTATACCTTGTAATTTTTATTTGTTCTTCAAATCTTCACTTTGTTGGGTTGTAGCAAACCACAACAATTCACACTAGGATGTCTCTAATGATAATCCACGCGAAGAATGAAGAAAAAACTAAGAGAAATTGGTTTGAATAAATTCAAAGTGCTAAAGTGTTTTTGAGAGAATTTTTGTTGTCTTAAAAATATTTTTTTCATAAAAAATATTTTCATGTCTATTTTCTGCCATTTGATGTTTTTCTATTTGAATCAAATTCAAAAATAAGATGAAAAGTCAAAAATGGAGAAAATGACATCTAATGAATAGTAATTGGCCATAATTGGCCTAATTATGGCCAATTACAGCTGTTGGCCAATGGATGGAAGCTGCAAGCGCGCTGGGCCTGCTGCAGGCTGCTGCTAGGCCCGTGACACTTTTGAACGATTTTTTCGTGCGATCTCATCACGATCCATCCTAAAATAATTCTCTCATATTTTCGATCCTATCCAAGACCATTTTACTCATTCTCCATATCTTCAATGCATGTAACCCATTAGGTTCCCGATTATGTTGGCCAGTTAAATTGACAATTAATTTAAGCAGGTCATGAGCGGTATCTAGCAACACATCATGACTCCAAATGGACCATAAAGTCAGGGGTTTGACTACGAACCTTTCCATAGACCATTTCTGTGCAATTATTCTTTTCACGAATCTATACCCTACTTGATTTAGCGTATGAACATGTGTCAACTCCCACTAGACTGACTACGTCATGTCTAGTCTAAGTAATATTAGTTCTTGTCCTTGAGGCTCATTACTCCATTAGATATGTCATTGAAGACTATCTTTATGACATTTCCACTCCGACTAGAGTTTCCTGAGTAATGACCATGACAAGAGGCTATGGGTATACACTCTTTCTATCAATAGTAGTGAATCCTTTGTTGGTTACCCAATTACTTTCGAATACCTCAAGCTGTATCTAATCACCACCCTATGAGCTACCTCTCTGAGGCAACAAAAAATAGTGTCAAAATACATAATCAATATTCAAGATATCCTTGAGTACCTCAAGTTTAAGGATACTTGCACCATTGCTATGATGTGACTATCATTGACATTTGAATAGATTATCCATATGATTGTCTCATAGTTGGATAGTTGGTCATCCAATGTACTTAGCTACACTTAGCAAGCATTCACATGTTAACTCTAAATATCTCATGTTTATAGATAATGAGATCTACTACTCGATCCAATCAAGGAGTGTAACATGTGCTAGTCCGTCTGGATTAATAATGTTCCGTCTCATTAATCCTATGACTAAGGATAATTTTGATACTAACATAATTACACATGAGAAGAATCTCAATATCATGATCTCATCATGATTTCCTTCATGCTATGTTATGTATCAAGGACTTCATTAATTGATTTAAGATCATTTATCAATTCATATATCAAATGAACATCAAATTAATGAAAAAGCCTTTTATTAATCAAAAGATAGCATGTCTTGAAACAAAAACCTTTTGTTCCAAGGGGTGGTAAAATTGATATCCATATGATGCTTTTGGATATCCCACAAATAGACATCGGCCAGACTTAGCTTCTAGCTTATCTGACATTGTCCACTTCATATAAGCAGGACAACCCAAATTCTCATGTAAGAAAATGTGGGCCTCTTGTTATACCATATCTCATATGGAGTAACATCAACTGACTTTGAAGGAACTCCATTTAAGAAAATGTGGGACTGCCATTTAATATATAAATGGCAGTCTCTAGTGCATAACCCCAAAAGGATTTAGGCAATTCTGCAAAACTCATCATAGACCTTACCATGTCTAACAGGGTTTGGTTTCTTCTTTCAGCCACACCATTGTGTTGTGGAGTGTAAAGTGGAGTCCATTGAGATAAAATCCCATTATCCCTAAGAATATCTAGAAACTCTTGGCTCAAATATTTACCTCCTCGATCTGATCGAAGTGTTTTAATACTTTTGCCAAGTTGTTTCTCTACTTCATTTCTGAATTCTTTGAACCTTTTAAAAGCTTCGGATTTGTATCTCATAAGAGACACCTATCCATATCGTGACTAGTCATCGATAAAAGTAATAAAGTAGATGAAACCACCTCTAGTATGTCATTGGACCACATATATCTGAATGTATTAAGTCTAAAAGTCCATTAGCACGTTCACCCTTTCCCTTAAAGGGTAATTTAGTCATCTTGCCTAGTAAACAAGATTCACATGTGTCATATGATTCATAATCAAATGACCCCAAACTATCACTTTTGTGTAGCTTAGCTATGCGTTTCTCACTTATATGACCAAGACGACAATGCCATAAATAAGATTATTTCAACATATCTTGTTTTTTCCTTTTATTATCATTGATGTTTAAAATTGGATTTGACATATCTAATATGTATATTGTTGGGTTTTGAAGAATGAATCATATTCATAAACGCAGCGAAAAATAAAAATTTTTTAAAACCCAAAACAAAAGATCATACTTGTACCATTAAAACTAATTTTTATAAATGTAAATGTTAAAAATTATACCTTGTAATTTTTATTTGTTATTCAAATATTCACTTTGTTGGGTTGTAGCAAACCACAACAATCCACACTAGGATGTCTCTAATGATAATCCACATGAAGAATGAAGAAGAAACTATCAAGAGAAATGGTTTGAACAAATTCAAAGTGCTAGCTTTGAAAGTATTCTTGAGAGAATTTTTGTTGTCTTAAAAATATTTTTTTTACAAAAAAATATTTTCATGTCTATTTTCTGTCATTTGATGTCTTTTCTATTTGAATCAAATTCAAAAATAAGATGAAAAGTCAAAAATGGAGAAAATGGCAACTAATGAATAGTAATTAGCCATAATTGGCCCAACTATGGCCAATTACAGTTGTTGGCCAATAGATGGAAGCTGCAGGAAGGCTGGACCTGCTGCGGGCTGCTGCTGGGTAGCCTAGACTGACTACTGCTGCTGGGTCCCCACTTGGTTCAGAGTATGGATATGTGTCAACTCCCACTAGACTGACTACATCACGTCTAGTCCAAGTAATGTTAGTTCTTGTCCTTGAGGCTCATTACTCTATTAGATATATCATTGAAGACTATCTTTATGACATTTCCACTCCGGCCAGATATTCCTGAGTAATGACCACGACAAGAGGCCATTGGTATACACTTCTTCTATCAAGAGTGGTGAATCCTTTGTTGGTTACCCAATTACCTTCGAATACCTCAAACTGTATCCAATCACCACCATATGAGCTACCTCTCTGAGGCAACAAGGAATAGTGTCAAAATACATAATCAATATTCAAAATATCCTTGAGTACCTCAAGTCTAAGGATACTTACACCATTACTATGATGCGACTATCATTGACATTTGAATAGATTATCCATATGATTGTCTCATAGTTGGATAGTTGGTCATCCAATGTACTTAGCTACACTTAGCAAGCATTCACATGTTAACTCTAAACATCTCATGTTTATAGATAATGAGATCTACTACTCGATCCAATCAAGGAGTGTAACATGTGCTAGTCTGTCTGGATTAATAATGTCCCGTCTCATTAATCCTATGACTAGGGATAATTTTGATACTAACATCATTACACATGATAAGAATCTCAATATCATGATCTCATCATGATTTCCTTCATGCTATGTTATGTATCAAGGACTTTATTAATTGATTTAAGATCACTTATCAATTCATATATCAAAAGAACATCAAATTAATGAAAAAGCCTTTTATTAATCAAATACATTTGTACAATAAGTGCTAAAGGTGATTGCCTTTATATCACTCCTCTAATAGTTTTAAATTTGTTTAATGGTTCAAATAGAGAGTTTAGGGTATGTAAGTGATATTTATAAAGTTAGTTTGAGTTATGGAAGCAAAATAATGGTGGTTTAATGGTATGTATGTTTCGTTCATGGTAGGGATTCAAGGAGGTGAAGGCAATTCAAAGGAAAAAGATAAGGAAAAGGAAGCCTATGAGGGCTAAAGAAAAGAAATAAGGTTAGTGGTTATAAAATCTACCTATTTCAATTATTTATGCTTTAATTGTGTGTTTTGCATGTAAATTGTAAAGGAAGCTTAAAATATGATTAAGGAAATATGAAAAGTGGATTAGAATGGTTAAATTCAAAAAACATATTTAGTGGAACTTTAGAAAAAAATGGTCATATTATGTAAATATGTATATTAACATATAACTATGTTTTAGTATAATATTATGACATATATATATTAATGGAAGTATGAATTAGTGAAATGAATTATTAGAAGGTGAAAAAAAAATTTAATGATGAAAAAAGTTTGTAGGCCAAAAAATGGATATGAAGAATATAATATTTTTCTTGCTAATTAAATGAAAACTAAACCATAAATTGCAAAAAGATGTGATATTTAGTGTATATGAATGGAATGAGAATTTTTAGAATATATTGAATATTTCTCTAGTTAGTAATTTTCTTATGTATGAAATGGAATGTAATGAATAACGTGTGTCTAATGGTGTTTGATGGACTAATTGAAAATAATGGTGAATATTTGATATATTAGAACGGAAAGTGTGGAAAAAAATATTGTAAAGTTGATTTGGTTATGGATGAATAAATATTTAGGTAATTAATAATGTAAAATAAATAAAAATTATGAATTTATGGAAATTGAATCAAAGGATTAATTTTATTACCCTTAGTTGTGTTCTGATAGTTAAATCTAGTTAGATATAATTGGCTAGCCATAGGGATACCCATGGCGACTCGCTTAGGTAGACCAAGGACGGTCTACTTCAGTGATAGTGATTCAGTGATCCGTGTATAGTGCAGTGCTTAGATGGTCCTTTAGGGCCACTTTTCAGTATAGTGGACTTGTGAGGTCCACGTCCCATAATTAGGTTCGAAGATTTTTCTATCAGATTGAAACTAGGGGCAAATATGACAAAAATTGTATAATAGTAAATATGATAAAAGTGATAAATATGCTAAAAATAGTAAAATAGTAAAATGGAATAAAAGTGGAAAAAAAAAAAGAAACAAAGAAAAGAAGAGTTAATTAAAGAAATAGAATGAAAAAGACTAAATTGAAAGAAAACGAAAGTTCAGGAGTAAATTGAAAAATAACAATAATAAGGGCTAAATAATAATTTATGTATTTAATGATAAATATGACAAAAATGGCAAGATTGGTAAGAATGGTAAGTGGCATATTAGTAAATTGAAAAATATGGCAAAAAGAGGTAAAATGATAAAAAAAAAAAAAAAAAAAAAAGATAAAAGATAACTAAAGAAATAGAATGAAAATGGACTTAATTGAAGAAAAAAGAGCAAAGATCAGAGATAAATTGGTAAAATAAGAGTAAACTGGTAATTTATGTATTTAAAAAGAAAATAAATGAGAAGAATATATATAACTAGTGGCAAAAGTATAAATAAATGTAAAGTAGTGGTATAATTGTAAATAAATGGAAGTTTAGAAACTAAATGTAATTTGTAGCTAAAGAAAAATAAAATGGAGAATTGAGATGAAAACAAAATATTTATAAGATTAATTAAGTAAAATTCTTAATTTATCAAATGTATTAAATAGCGAATTAATGGTAAATAATAATAAAATATTGATTAAAATGATAATTATATTCATGAAATAGATATGTACCTTTAAGTATATTCTTAATTAATATATTGAAGTGTAAAATTGGAATAGTGTAGTGGATATGATTTTATATGAATGTATGAAATTTTTAGACCAATGGAAATCCTTAGATTTGTAATTACCACTAGATATTTTTAATGCTCAGCACGTAGTTATTTGACTGCATGCAGGTAATAACGAGGAAGGCACAAGAGTAAGCATACCACTTTTTGGGAGTAGCTGAAAGGAAAACTTAACAAAATATATTATTATCAATGACATGTATATATGAATATGTATATAGGATTTGAATTATGTATATGATATGATAAAGAACTTTAATGAACTATTATATGTAAAAAGTGAAATGTTAAGTTTTGTTGAATGAAAAATATATTATATTATATTTGAATTGTTGTGCCCAATATGGGCTGTGGATTATTTGTAGTGCAGATGAGATAGTTAAATTTTTAGTCATTATATTACCAAAAGTTTTGGATAAAAGAAAATAAAAAATAATAATAAAGTGGTAACGATATTATGGTCATTAAGTTAAGAATTTTGTTTTTATACACATCAGCTATAATCAATTTTAGAAGATACCAACAGACTTGGTAATCTCATAAGATTACATAACATACATATAAAAGAATTGTTATAAAGTGTCACAAAGCAGCTTAAAACTTTGAATAATTTTTGACCCTGTAAATTAAATCATAGTTTTATCTCTTCAAACATATTTTGGGGTAAATAAAACTAATGTAATGAATATAGTTTGGATGTAAAATATTATGTTGTATAAATAAATAAAATTTTGAATATTTGTGTTTGCAATATTTTTGCTATATATAAATTTATACTTCCTTAAGCGAATCTTATAAGTCAACTAGTTAAGTAATGCTCAGTTACCTTGCTAAACTGTAGTGGAGAAAGAGAGTGTTAGATCCATCACCGAGGCTAAGGGTACAACTAGAGAAGCTATGTAAGTTTGGACCTATTGATTTTTTGGGAACAAATGATGATGATCTTGTTGCTGCAAAATATTGGATTGAGAAGATAGAGAGGGTTTGTGATGAATTTGAGGTGGCCACTGATTAGAAGGTCAAATCTGTTATCTCTTTACTACAGGAAGATACTTATGACTGGTGGAAAATAGTGTTGCTAAAACCAGAGGTTTCCTAGCCAATGACATGAGATTTCTTCATTACTGTGTTCAAGGAGCAATATGTCCCTCAGATTTATGTAGATGAGAAGAAACAGGAATTCCTGAGCCTTAAGTAGGTTAATATGACTGTAATAGAGTACCAGAGAAAGTTTACTCGATTGAGTAAATATGCCTTAGAGATGATAACGAGTGAGAGAGACAAGTGCATAAGGTTTGAATATGGACTCAATGCAAAGATAGGTGATTTGGTGATTGCACTTCAACATGTCAGCTTTACGAAACTAATTGCATCCACTGTGTGTATGGAACAGAGAAAGAGAGTAGAGGAAGCATCCATATAGGCAGTGACTCTAATGACCTAGCCTTCAGACATGAAGGGTCATTTTTACCCAAGACAGTCTCGTGGCAGGAGTCAAGGATAGAGTAAGGGTTACACATAGAGTGGACCACATAGGAGGGGACAACCCTCTAAAACTACATCTGTAGTGGGTAGCACTCAGACACAGGCTACCAAAGAGAGTATTCCAATTTATGGTACTTGCCATAAGAATCACAAGGGAGAGTGTTGGAGAAATACGGGTGCTTGTTTTAGGTGCGGATCTAAGGAGCATATGAAGAGGGATTGTCCTATGATGATTGGTAATACACCAGCACAAACTACATGATCAACTATAGCTTAGACCAAACAACAGTCCAGAGGTTGTACAAGACCTAACTAGGCAGGCTATAAGACTATCAATGGGGCCAAGAGCAAGTTGAACACTAGCTAGAGAGGACCATAAAGCTACTGATGTGATAGTCAGTATGCTTTCTTTACATGATTATGATATATGTGCATTAATTGATTCGAGTTCAACATATTCTTATGTATGCATAAGTACACCTAGATAACAGAAAATGGTTAGTGAAAATTTTGAATATGAAATTGAGGTTACAAATCCTTTAGGACATAGTATAATAATGAATAGGGTTTATAGAGGATGTCATTTGATTGTACATGGGAGAAAATTTTCAGTAGACTTGATAGAGTTGCCATTTCATAAATTTGATGCCATTTTGATTATAGATTGGTTATCATAGCATGGGGCAATCGTAGACTACAAGAAAAATTTTGTGATGCTGAAAACACTCAAGCAAGTGGTGTAAAAGTGGAAGATGAGTTGTTTCCATAGCTTCCATGAGTCATTTCAATGATGAAAGTTGGACGAATGATGAGAAAAGGATGTGAAACCTATTTGGCTCATATGGTTGATACTAGGAAGGGGGTCCAGAACTTCAGGATATTCCTACAATGAATGAATTTCTAGATGTTTTTCCTGAGAATATACCAAGATTAAAACCTAATAGAGAAGTTGAGTTCTCTATAGAGCTTAACCCCAGAACAACACCCATATCAATAACGCCATACAGAATGGCATTGTATGAATTGAAAGAGCTTAAGTCTCAGTTGTAGGAGTTATTAGATAAGGGATATATCAAACCAAGTGTATCTCCATAGGGTGCACCAGTATTGTTTATGAAAAAGAAAGATGGGTCTATGAGATTATGTATAGAATATAAACATCTGAATAAGGTGACAATCAAGAACAGATATCCATTACCACGAATTGATGACTTGTTTGATCATTTGAAAGGTGCAAATGTGTTTTTGAAGATTGATTTGAGGTAAGGGTATAAGGCATCATTAGTTGAGAGTTAAGATAGAAGATAAGAAGAGACATAGAGTATGCAGTAGGAAACAAAGTTTTCCTTAAAGTTTTCCCATGAAAAAAGGTCTTGAGTTTTGGTAAGAAAGGCAAGTTGAGTCTGAGATTTATTGGGTCTTATGAGATTTTAGCAAGAGTGGGACCAATTGTTTACATGCTTACTCTACCATCAAAGTTTAATAAGATTCATGATGTGTTTCATGTCTCTATGTTGATGAGATACAAATTAGATCCTTTTCATATTGTCCCAGTTGAGGACATTGAGGTTAGACCGGTTTAGACATATAAGAAAGAACTAGTTCAGGTATTAGCTAGAGAAATCAAGGAACTCAGGAATAAAAAAGTACCATTAGTTAAGATCCTATAGAGAAATCATACAACTGAAGAGGCTACTTGGAAAAGTAAAGAAGTGATGAAAGCCCAGTATTCGGAACTGTTTAGAGATAGTACAATAGGTAATTTTAAGGATAAAACTTTTTAAGAGGGAGAGAAATATAATACTCATGAAGGTCTGTATTTTAAATAGAACAGTTTCATATTTTTGATAGAAACTCATGAAAATCAATCCTTAAACCCTAGCCACTAATCCTTTGAAACCTTAGAAATAGTTCCTTGTCAATCCCTGTCGATTCTAGTTGTTCAATACTAATCCCCACCATAAAAATAGATTGGAAAATGGATTAGAAATAAGGATTTTAGTATAGAAATCAAAGTTAGAACCAAAGAGCATACGAATACAATTTTAGAACAAAAACCTTTATGAAATCATCAATAAAAAGGTAAGGAATGATGTTTATGTTAATTTTTGATTTGGTTCAATTCAGATTAAATGGATATTAAGGTTTATAGGCTTAAATCAATAAAAAGTTAAGATTTTTATAGTTTATGGCTTAAATAGATTCGATGGAGGTATTAGACATTAATTTGGTCTATCATTTTGTGTTAGAAACTGATACAAAGGGTGGAGACAACCCTTAGAGACAGTAGACGTGAGAGAAATCAGGAGTTAGGCTCCAATTAATGAGGTTTGTACATATGCACATTTTAATTTAATTATTTTGTGTTTGTGACGTGTGAAATGAATTTTGAAATGTCATGTGACATGTAATTGTTGATTTAGTAGTGCTGGAATTAAAGTAATTAACTTGTTAACTTTTGAAAATGCATAATGAAGTTGATATAATGATAAATGAACATGTTTTAATGTTTGGTATTGGAAATTAAGTTAGTCAAAGCAGTCAGAGTTGACCCGTGTGGGTCTGTTCATTTATTTCATTCATTTCATTATTGATTATTCCATATGACATGGGATAGAGATATATTTTTGGAACATGATTTTAATAAAGAATTGTAATGGATTTTGTTTATGGTTTTATAAGGTTGATTTTGTAATAAGGGTAGTAATTGCTCAAACCAGTTATTATTTCCAGTTGATAATTATTACTTATAATTCATATGAGTTTTACGATGTAAGTAAGATATGTTTAGTACAAGGATGAATGTTATACAAATTATGTTAGTTGTGATTTTAAGGTTGCATGTTCAACAAATATAATATTGTTGACACAAAAATAAGATAGAAAAAGTTTTAATTCATAATAGTTTAGATAGATATAGTCATATGGCATTCGATTGTATAATGAGGTTTGCCCTAGCTATATAAAAGGGTGAAAGACTTCTCATTTTTGGACAGAATCGTTCATGGCCAACTTCATCACTTCTGTCACGACTATGAAGAACAATAATGCCCATGAGCATTAATTCACTCGTGAATCTGGAAGAGAAAATTGTCAAGCATGAACGAAAAAGTTGTTGAACAAGTATTTTTTCATTAAATGCATCCCATATGGCTATATTTATTAGGAGAAGTATAAATATAACATATTTATGACTTCCAAGTATAAGAAAAGCAAGTGAAAATGTGCATTCAATTTTCTAATCTTATACAACCTTGTGCATTTAATTCATTTCACTAATCTTATCTTTTATCTTATAAGAGCCATAATTTCTCAGACTTCTTGAGCTTTTTGGTTGGTGAGTGTTTCATTCTTATAATCAATTACTCAAAAGTGAATTTGAGTGAGTTGGGTTATGAGTGAAACATTTGTAAGGGTTTTTGTATGAGCCATCAAAACACAAGAATTTGGTTGTTGTATTCGCCATTAAAACACAAGGGTTTTTATTTGGGTTAGATGCTAGCCAATAGAGTAAAACACCATAGTTGGGAGTGAGCTACTAGAAACTCCATTTATAACAATTTAAGTGTTAGTGAAATACCCAATTAAAATTAGAGAGAGAAGTAGGGTTTGTTAATACCCGAACCTATATAAATCTTATGTGCCGAATTTCTCTATGTCTCTCACAAATCATTCTTTGGTAAAATTACCTCAACTAAAATTTTTAATTATTAACTAATTCAACTTCTTGGTTATTATTTTGGGAAATAATTGGTATCAAAGCTAAGTCTAACATTCAAGGCTAACAAGTGCTAACAAAGTTTGAATTTTGGCCAATGAAAGGTTTCATAATCTCAAGCCTTTCTTTGATGGAACAAACTATATGAATTGGAAATTCAAGATGGAAACTTATCTTCATAGTGAGGGAGTAGATGTTTGGGACGTGGTTCAAAAGGAATGGACACCTCCAACAAGAAGGAATGCTGAAGGAGAAGATGAAATCGTTCTACGAGATGATAGGACCGAGCCCTAAAAGAGAGCTAATGGCAAAAATAAGAAATCCATGATCATTCTAATAAGCTCTCTATCACTTGGAGAGTGTGGTAGAATTCAACATTGTGCAATCGCTTACTCTATTTGGAAAATGTTGGAAAACTACCATGAAAGCATACAACAAGTAAAGTCCAAGAAGCTTCAACTTTTTGCCCTCGAATATGAACTCTTCAAGATGAAGCCCAATGACACCATAATCGAAATGACCAATCGAATTTTTGTTATTTTCAATGGTATGAGGAAGCTTGGAAAGTATTATAATTTGGAAGATGTAAATAACAAGATTCTAAAGAGTCTTCATATGAAAGATAATGGCTCAAAGGTTGCAGGTATTGAAGAAGTTAATGAAGAGTTAAGCGTAATTCCCATCAATGTGCTAATTGGTAAACTTCTCACTCATGAGATGGCTTTAGTATACGAAAAGGAGCTTGAGGGAGAAAAGAAGAAGAGAAAGCCTCTAACACTTAAGAGCTTCAACCTCAATGCCTACAGATGAAGTTCTTCAAAATGATGAAGAGTTGGTTGATCAAGGAGATGATTGAATAACCTTGCTTTTAAGGAGAATCAAGAGGTTTTTCATCTATAAGTGTGGCTCAATTAAGAACTACAAGCAAAAAGCCTTAAGATTCCTTCCTAGAATCTCCTCATATAACAAAGGCAAAGAGGAAGTTAAGTGCGATGAATATGGGAAGAAGGGACACATTAGATCAGAATGCCCCACTGTTGGGTTTTGAAGGCGAATCACATTCATAAATGTTGCGAAAAAATAAAAATTTTCAATACCTGAAACAAAAGATCATGCTTGTGCCATTAAAACCAATTTATCAAACATAGATATTATAAATTATACCTTGTAATTTCTTGTTTGTCATTCAAATTTTCACCTTGTTGGGTTGTAGCAAACCACAACAATCGACACTAGGATGTCTCTAATATTGATCCATATGAAAATAGAAGAAGAATCTACAAGAGGAATGGTTTGAACAAATTTCAAAGTGCTAGCTTTGAATTTGTTCTTAAGAGAATTTTATTGTCTCAAAAATTATATTATTTTTCACCAAAAATAATTTTCATGTTTTGTTTTTCTGTCATTTGATGTTTTTTCAATTTGAATCATATTTAAAAAGAATAAAAGTCAAAAGAGAAGAAAAATAAAATGAATGAATAGTAATGGCCAGAATTGGCCTAATTAAAGCCAATTATGGCCTAACAACAATAGCATGTTGTATCATGCAGTGCCACATGCACTAGGCAGCCCCAGTAGGCCAACAGCTTGCCTGGCCAACAGGCCTGCGCGGGCTCGTGACTACTCCCGAGTGATTTTTTCTTGCGTTCTTATGGAAATCCGACTCGAAATAATTCTTTCATATTTTTTGATCCTATCCAAGACTATTTTACTCATTCTCCATATCTCCAATGTGTGTGACCCATTAGGTTTTCAGTTATGTTGACCACTTAAATTAATAATTAATTTAAGCAATTCATGAGCGGTATATCTAGTAACACATCATGACCCATAATTGATCCGAAAGTCAATAGTTTGACTACAAACATTTTCATAGATAATATCTATGCAATTATTCCTTTCACCATTTTATACCCGACTTGTTTCAGAGTATAGACATATGTCAACTCTCGTTAGACTGAATATGTCACATCTAATCCAAGTAATGTTAGCTCTTGTTCCTGAGTCTCATTACTTTATTAGACATGACATTAAAGACTATCTTCATGACATTTCCACTCCAACCAAAAATTCCCGAGTAATGACCCTAACAAGAGGCCATGGGTATATACTTCTTCTATCAGGAGTGGTGAATCCTTTTTTTGTTACCCAATTACCTTCAAATACCTCAAGATGCACCCAATCACCACCTTATAAGTAACCTTCTTAAGGCAACAAGGAATAGTGTCAGAGTGCCGAATCAATATCCAAGATATCCTTGAGTACCTCATGTCTAAAGATATTTGCACCATTGTTATGAGGAGACTATCATTAACATTTGAATAGATTATCCATATGATTATCTCATAGTAGGTCATGCTATGTACTTAGCTATGCTTAGCAAACATCCACATGTTAACTCTAAACATCTCATGTTTACAGATTATGAGATCTACTCCTTGATCCAATCAAGAAGTATAACATGTGCTAATCTATCTGGATTAACAATGTCCCGTCTCATTAATCCTATGACTAGGGATAATTTAGATACTAACATAATTACACATTATAACAATCTTAATATCATGATCTCATCATAATTTTCTTCATGCTATGTTATGTATTAAGGACTTCATTAGTTGATTAAGATCACTATCAATTCATATATCAAATGAATATCAAATTAATGAAATTGTCTTTTATTAATAAAATAATTTTGTATAATAAATGCTAAAGGTGATTGCCTATAGAGCAATTCTCTAACACTCGTGGTCAAGAAGTACAAGAGGATACCCAATAAAGAAGATGAAGAAAAGGGTCACAAAACCATTTGGGATGATGAAACCTCATCACTTATTGAAGAAAAAGAAAAGGAGGTGTTTAACTTGTGCTTCATGGTTATTGAGGATTACTCCAATGATGAGTTGTGCCTCAAGTTCACATTAAAGGAAAATGCTTGGCTAGCGGATGGTGGATGCTCAAGGCACATGACCGAAAATAGAAGGCTTTTCAATCAAATCCAAAGAATTGATAATGGTAAGGTAACATTTGGAAATAATGTCATGGGTAAGGTAATTGGTATTGAATCAATTAGTTTAAATAATTCTTTTGCAATTGAAAATATTTTACTTGTTAATGGTTTAATGCATAATTTATTAAGTCTAAGTCAATTATATGATAAAGGAAACCAAGTCACCTTTACCTCTAATGAATGTCTTGTGACCACCCCAAATGGTCAAGAGATATTCAAAGGAGATAAAAATGATAATTCTTAAAAGATTTACACAAACTATCTAACCTTTCCTCTAACTATCTTATGACAATTAGCGTTGAATCTTGGCTATGGCATAAAAGGCTTGGTCATACAAGCATGGACTTAATTCAAAGCCTTAGCAAAGGAGAGTTAGTGGATGGACTACCAAAAGTTAAATTTGCAAAGGATAAGACATGTGAACCATATCAAAGAGAAAAACATTCAAGTCTAAGAATGTAGTAAGTACCTTTAGACCTTTAGAACTTTTGCATCTACACCTTTTTTGGACCGACTAGAGTTGCTAATTTATGAGGTAAATACTATGCTTTTGTCATTTTTATTGATTACTCTAGATTTACTTAGGTAATTTTCTTAGCTCAAAAAAGTGATGCCTTTGAAAACTTTAAAAACTTTGCTAAAAGAATTCAAAGTGAAAAAGGGTATTTTATTTCTAAAATAAAAAGTGATCATGGCAGAGAATTTGAAAATGAGAATTTTGGAAAATTTTAATTAGAATATGGTATTTCTCATAATTTTTCAACTCTTAGAACACCTCAATAAACTGGGGTTATTGAAAGAAAAAAATTAATTGAGATGGCTAGAACAATGCTCAATGAGTATGGTTTACCAACCTACTTTTGGGCCGAAACCCCTAATACCATATGTTATATTTCTAACTGAGTTTTCAAAAGGCCAATTTTAAATGAAACTTCTTTTGAGCTATGGAATAGAAGAAAACCCTTTATCTCATATTGTAGAGTATTTGGATGCAAATGCTTTATATTAAATACCAAAGATAACTTTGGAAAATTTTCTTCTAAATCAGATGAAGGTATCTTCTTAGGATACTCCACAACTAGCAAAACTTATAGAGTCTTTAATAAAAGATCAGTAGTTGTAGAAGAGTCTATGCTTGTTTTTTTTTTATGAATATAGTAAACTTGATCTTGTGAAAGTTAGTGCTCTTGATGATATTATAGGTACAACGGATAAGCTTGGTCTTTATCATGAAGAGGATGGTGAGACCTTGAAAAAAGATGATAGTGATGATCAAGAAGCGCAACAACAAGAGGAGCATCAAAATAATCTACTACCTTAAGCTCAAAAGCAAGGCACCCAAGAGCTTCAAAAGGAATGGAAATTCATAAGAAAATGCCATTGAGAAAATCATTAGTGATCCCACCAAGGGTGTAAGTTCTAGATTTGATATTAAGTTTTTAAAGCATAAATTAGAGCTTCGGAGCCTAGTGTGATAGCTCCACAACATGCTGAAGAACAAATTAATCCAGGTCAGGTACCCCTTATGCAATAGATGGCTACCTTGTTACAGTAGATAGCACAAGTTGTGCCACCACCAGCTCCACCACCTCCCCCACCTCAACCGAAACCCCAGATTGATAAATTAAGAAAATATGAGGCTACGGATTTTATTGGAAAGAAAGAGGATGACCCAGCTGCAGCAGAATTTTGGTTGGAAAAGATAGAGCGGGTTTTTGAGGAGCTACAATGTCCGGAGGAGTACAAGGTTAGCTATGCAGTATCCCTCCTTCAAGAGTATGCTTATGACTAGTGGAAGTTCGTGTTAGCGAAATCTCAAACTCCAACCCCTCAGACATGAGATTTTTTTATGGCAGAGTTTAAAAAGAAATATGTGCCAAGAATTTATGTGGATGAGAAAAAGTGAGAATTTCGCAATTTGAAGTAAAGACGTATGACAGTAGCTGAGTATGAGATGGAGTTCACCAGGTTGAGCAAGTATGCAATTGGGATTATTGGAGATGAAGCTGATAATTGTCTTAGATTTGAAGATGGCCTTGATGAAGAGATTGGATATTTAGTGGCTTCCCACCAGCATACAGATCTTGCTACATTAGTGTCCTCTGCTATTAGTGTTGAAAGGAGGAAAAAGCTGAAGATGAAAGAGTTCTTCAAGAAATCAACAGCTAGTGTGCCCCAGACATCGGGTAGGAAAGGACAGATCGTACCCAGACCCTTTCAGTCACGGGCTGCTGGACAGACATTTACTGGTAGGCGAGTCAGCATTTTAGACCCGAAACATCATTTCCCAAGTGACCAGCTCCGGCTATGTGTCAGCATTATGGTGGAGCTCATATAGGAGAGTGTTGGTGGTTGACTGGGGCATGTTTGAGATATGGAGCTACTGACCATATGAAGAGAGATTGTCCTAGACTTAGTACAGGCAATATGGCACCAGCACAGACTATTGCACCGGTACAAAGCCGTGGTAGAGGTCAAGGCTAGTTTAGAGATGATTGTGCCGGATAGAGTCAGGGGGTATCAGAGACAGTTGACAGACTTGGAGGTAGTAGAGCTCCAGCTCGGGCATATGTGATGAGAGCCCGTGAGGACCAGGATGCACTAGATGTCATAGTTGGTAAATTATCTTTATTTGATTTTGATTTACTTGCATTGGTAGATCCTGGTTCCACACATTCATACATAAGCACAACTACACTTAGACAAGGGAACATGATACCTGAGACCTGAGACCTTAGAGTATGAAATATTTGTGACCAATCTGCTGGGACATAGCATGAAAATGAATCAGATTTATAGAAACAGTTCAATAATAATTTAGGGTAGAGAATTTCCAGCAGACTTAATAGAACTACCTTTTCATGAATTCGATGTTATTCTGGGTATGGATTGGTTGCAAAGCTGATGCAGCAACCACCTAGAATCTAAGTCTAGACAACCTCCAAATCAATTTGATACAAATCTTAAGTTTTAAACAATTGCAAGATTAGACTCTTCACCCCCAAAACAGCAAGGAATTGGTAACAAAGAGTATGAAGAGAGAATTGGATTCACGCCACAAATTAATTACCAACCTGATAAGTGAAAACAATCCTTGGTATATCAATGGAGATCACACCTCCCACTTGAAGAACACTCAAGAACACTGAAATTTTGATCTTAAATCACCAATCTGATTGTCTTACACGCATAAGGAGGTATTTATACCTCTACAAACCAAACCCTAGCTGCAAACATGAAGAAAAGACCAATCTGACCCTAATGACTTAAGGACAAACGAATGGGCTTAATTTTATAAGGCCTACACACTTAAGACAAGTTCAAATAAGGCTGATCATGTGTCTTTAAATGAAATTACATTCCAATAATTAAAATAAAACAGCCCACTAAAATTAATCTTAGGCCCAACCATGACATAACATAAGTCCACCTTAACATAGCATATTGCACATGAGTTGAACCTTGTAATATAGACTTCTTCTCTAGCCCATTAGGCTAGTTGTCTTCACCATCACATGCCCCAATGAGTGTCACAAGCTTTGGATTGCAAACTGATTCCATCTCTTCAAGCCTGACCCAAGCCTCTTCCTTGATATCTTTTGTCACTAAGCTCTGAATATACATTTGCAAGGCTGCCTTGAGCTTGTTTCTACTTGATCTTATGATTGGACCACGTGGCATCACTAATCCATCTCCTCCATGGCATGTAAGATCATTTTTGTTGTCTTGGTTCGCATCATTCCCTCCCTCCACAAAAGGATTCGTCCTCGAATCACCACCTGCATTATCAAAAGGAGAAAGGTCAGCAACATTAAAAGTTGCTGAAACACCATACTCACCGGGCAAGTCTATCTTATAGGCATTGTCATTGATCCTCTCAACCACTTGAAAAGGTCCATCCCCTCTTGGATCCAACTTGGATTTCCTTTGGTTAGGAAATCTCTCTTTCCTAAAATGCACCCATACCCAATCTCCAGGTTCAAATTTCACAACTTTACGTCCTTGGTTGGCTTTTTGTGCATAACTTTTGTTCTTTAACTCAATGTGCTGCTTTGCCTTCTCATGTATGGACTTAACCAAATCTGCCTTCTTTTGTCCATCTAAGTTAGAAATATCATTCACAGGTATAGGCAACAAATCCAAAGGGGTTAGCGGATTAAAACCATAGACAATTTCAAATGGAGAATAACCTGTTGATGAATGAATGCTTCTATTATATGCAAATTCTACTAATGGCAAACAATCTTCCCAAGTTTTCAAATTCTTTCCAACAACAGCACGTAATAATGATCCTAAAGTTCTATTAACCACTTCAGTTTGACCATCTGTTTGAGGATGACAAGTAGTAGAAAATAGCAACTTTGTTCCCAACTTTCCCCACAACACACGCCAAAAATGACTCAAAAACTTAGAATCTCTATCAGAAACAATAGTTTTAGGAACACCATGCAAACGCACAACATCCTTAAAGAACAAATCAGAAATATGTGTAGCGTCATCAGTTTTATGACAAGCAATGAAATGTGCCATCTTGCTAAACCTATCAACTACAACAAAAATGCTATCTCTTCCCCTTTTAGTCCTGGGCAGTCCCAACACAAAATCCATAGAAATGTCAATCCAGGGCTGACTAGGGATGGGTAAAGGAGTATACAACCCATGAGGTTGAATTCTTGACTTGGCTTGCTTACATGCAACACACCTAGAGCAAATTTTCTCAACATGTTTCTTCATATTAGGCCAATAAAAATGCTCATGCAAGATGTCAAGTGTCTTAGCAATACCAAAATGACCCATCAAACCACCATTATGAGCCTCACGCACAAGCAACTCACGCATGGAACAATTAGGCACACACAGTTTATTTTCTCTAAATAAATAACCATCATGCCTATAAAACCTTTGAAATGCAGATTGTTCACATGCATTATAGACATTTGAAAAATCAGAATCAGAAGCATACAATTCCCTTATATATTCAAATCCCATCAATCGAGAACTCAAAGTAGAAATAAGAGTATATCTTCTAGATAATGCATCAGCAACCACGTTTTCCTTACCTTGTTTGTATTGAATCACATAAGGAAAGGTCTCAATGAACTCCAACCATTTGGCATGTCGTTTGTTCAACTTACCTTGACCCTTGAGATGCTTTAAAGACTCATGATCACTATGAATCACAAACTCTTTAGGCCAAAGATAATGCTGCCAAGTCTCCAAAGCCCTCACCAATGCATACAACTCCTTGTCATACGTGGAATAATTGAGTTGTGCACCACTCAACTTTTCACTAAAGAAAGCAATTGGACGCCTACCCTGCATCAAAACAGCACCAATACCTATCCCGGAGGCATCACATTCAATTTCAAAAGTAGAATTAAAATCAGGCAAACTCAAAACAGGTGCAGAACAAAGTTTATCTTTCAAAGTATTAAATGCAAGTTCTTGCGCCTCGCCCCACTTAAACCCCACATCCTTTTTAATGATTTCAGTTAAAGGAGCAGCAATGACACTAAAATCCTTTACAAACCTCCTGTAAAAGCTAGCAAGGCCATGAAAGCTCCTAACATCACTCACATTCCTAGGGGTTGGCCATTCTTGGATAGCCCTTATCTTCTCCTCATCAACCTCAATTCCATTGGCACTCACCACATACCCTAAGAATATAACTCTATTCATGCAAAATGTGCACTTTTTAAGTTTAGCATACAATTCTTCTCTCCTAAGTGTATCCAAAACAGCCCTAAGATGATGTACATGCTCATCAACAGATTTACTATAAATCAAAATATCATCAAAATAAACAACAACAAATTTTCCAATGAACTGACGCAAAACATGATTCATCAATCTCATAAAAGTGCTAGGGGCATTGGTTAGACCAAAAGGCATAACGAGCCACTCATATAAACCAAGCTTTGTTTTAAATGCTGTTTTCCATTCATCACCAACTTTCATCCTAATTTGGTGATATCCACTCATCAAATCAATCTTAGTAAAGACACAAGCGCCATGCAGTTCGTCTAACATATCATCCAATCTGGGTATTGGATGGCGATACTTAACTGTTATGCGATTCACAGCCCTACAATCAACACACATGCGCCAACTCCCATCCTTTTTTGGTACCAAAAGCACTGGCACTGCACACGGACTAAGACTCTCACGGATATGCCCCCTAGCAAACAACTCCTCCACTTGCCTTTGAAGTTCCTTTGTCTCCTCGGGGTTGCTCCTATAGGCTGGTTGGTTTGGAATTTGTGCTCCTGGTATGAAATCAATTTGATGTTCAATTCCTCTTATTGGTGGCAATCCTTGTGGTAACTCTTCAGGGAATACATTCTCATATTCCTGTAATAAAGAAACAACAACACTAGGCAAAGAAGGGTTAAGGTCAGCTTCATTAAAATAAGATTCCTTGTACATGAGTACAAGTAAACATTGTTGATTCTCAAAAGCCACTCTCATATCCCTTACTTTTGCATAAAAATTGTTTTTCTTTGTACCACTCTCCTTTGGGCCAATTATTTGCTTTTCTTTTTGGGCCTTTTTTCCTCCCATTTTTCTCTCTTTTTTTGCCTCTCCTTTTTCTTTTCCTCTCATCTCTCTTATTTTGCAACTCTCAGCCTTTCCATTTTCTTTTTGCTCCTTTTCTCTCAATTTGGACTTTTCGGCTTCTTTTTGCATTTCTTCCTCCATGCTCCTTTTTAGCTTCATTTGATCTTCATAAACTTCACTAGGAGTCATAGGAGCCAGAATGATACGTTGATCTCCCATCATGAATGAGTGTCTATTTCTATACCCATCATGTGTCACCTTTCTGTCATATTGCCATGGCCTACCAAGCAACACATGACCTGCATGCATAGGTACTACATCACAAAGTACACGGTCAGAATATCTTCCAATGGAGAATGAAATTAAAACTTGTTTATTTACCCTTATCTCTCCACTATCATTAAGCCATTGTAGTCTATATGGCCTAGGATGTTTCAAACAATCCAGCCCCAACTTATCAACTAAAGTAGTACTTGCAACATTAGTACAACTTCCTCCATCAATTATAAGACTACAAATTTTGCCATTTATCAAGCATCTGGAATGGAAGATATTTTCCCTTTGTTCAACTCCATCTTCTTTCAATTGTACATTTAGTACACGCCTAACCACAAGATTTAAATCCCCACCAACAGCATGCTCAGCCTCATCATCATCACTACAATCTTCAAATGAAGGCATTGAATCAGATTCTTTATCACTTTCGGATTCAATTACACCATTATCTTTCAATATCATAACCTTTTTATTTGGGCATTGAGATGCAATATGTCCATTGCCAAGGCACTTAAAGCATTTTATGTTTCTATGCTTTTCAGTATTGGAAGAAGAAGTAGCATTAGCTTTAGGGTTGCCTTTTTGCTCTACTTTACCCTTTTCTTCTCTTACATTGTCTTTGGCTTTGTCTTCCCTTTTTGGCCATTTTGAGCTCCAATTAGATGTGGAACCCAAATAGGTTGGTTTGTTGGTTCCCTTTTGCTTTAGTTGCTTCTCCACCTTCATAGCCATATTCACCATCTCCTCTAACTCTACATAGTGGTGCAGCTCAATAACATTTGCAATTTCTTTATTTAGACCAGCCAAGAAACGTGCCATGGTAGCCTCCCTATCTTCAACAATATTAGCCCTCATCATAGCTATCTCCATTTCTTTATGATAGTCCTCAACACTTTTATTCCCTTGCCTTAAAGTTTGAAGCCTTTGATGTAGTTCCCTATAATAGTAACTAGGGACAAACCTCTTTCTCATGACTGCCTTCATCCCCACCCATGTGTTTATAGGCCTTTCCCCATTCCTACGCCTATTGAGGATGATTTGGTCCCACCATACCAAGGCATAGTCAGTGAATTCCACGGCTGCCAACTTTACTTTTTTTTCCTCAGAATAGTTATGACATTCAAACACCAATTCCACTTTTCTCTCCCACTCCAAGTAAGCATCAGCATCATTCCTACCTTGAAAAGTAGGGATTTTCATTTTAATACTCCCCAAATTACGATCTATCCGATTCTCAACATTCCCAAATCTATCCGCCTCTACCCTGCCTCTATGTTCTCTCCTATTCCTTCCTCTATCATTTCTGCCCCCTCTACCTCCAAACTGATTTCTATCCCTATCATCATCAAAGTCATCAAAATCTTCTTCATAGTCAGATTGAGGTGGAGTTACTAACCTTTCCCTTCTCCCTCCAATTCGACTTTGCAAGGATGTATCTCTTCTAAGATTCTGTAGAGCTTGATCATGGCCTTCTAACCTCCTATCATACTTGTCAAACCGATCATTCATGTCTCGGAGCAGAATCTCAAGCCTTCCAAATTGTTGTTGCATAGCCTCCAATGTGAAGAAAGTTTTGTTTCCTTCATCACTACTTCTTTCCTGGTTGCTTGATTTAGACATGATGTAAATAAATGGCCTCACACACTCCCTCACGTGTTTCACTCAAAATGTGTATGTTCGCTCGTGTTTCACTCAATTAAGGCTTTTACCCTCTTTTGAGCTAACCACTCCTGCCTTTTACCGCTCTTGTGTACTCACTATGATATATTTCCGGATCAATTTCAACCAACCAGATCAATAACAATGAGCAGCAATATCCAACAGAAAATTAAATAGACAATTCCTAAGCAAGAAAGGAAATATCACAAAACTAGAAGCAAAATTAATGAGATGAAAGCAAGGAATGACAAGTATATGCTATATGCACACACGGATGAAGAATGAGATGTGCAGATATAATATTGTTATTTGAGTAATATGGAATGCAAAATTACTCAACTAATGTAATGGAAACAAGTAGGACAGCAGTCAAGAATATAAAACAAAGAATGCAAGAAATTGACAAAACTAGAAAAAATTAAGTGCATATGTGCTACTGCCCTAAAAGAATTCGAACCAGAATCTAAAACTCACTAAACCATTCCCAACTTACTGCCAAATAAGCTAATTGTATGTCTATTAGTAACTATTATCCACCAATTGCACAATTTCCAGCAATAAGCAATGAAATCTCAACTTATACCTCAATATGAAACCAATCAATTTCAACTACGAACTCCACTCAAAATTGCTCAAATTATCAATTTTAATCAGAATAGAGCAAACATATTCAGAGGAAATTCATTTAATATATGTCTGCAATCAATTGAATCCAAACAGTCCCACTTTTGGCAATCAATGCCAATATGCACGAATTTTTTTTTGTTGTTTGTTTTTTTTTGTAATCTGATATACAACAAAAAAAAAATTGAAACACCAAAAATTCGTACCCCAAAAAAAAGAAATAAACCAAACTTCAATAGACAGCAATATAGGCAAATTCAGCCACAAATAGATAAACTTTTTTTTTTTGATTTTTTTATGCTGTAACTTGAACAAATATCACTAAAACTAGAAAAATAAAGATAAGTACAATTGATTTAGAACCAAAGCTCTGATACCAAATGATGCAGCAACCACCTAGAATCTAAGTCTAGACAACCTCCAAATCAATTTGATACAAATCTTAAGTTTTAAACAATTGCAAGATTAGACTCTTCACCCCCAAAACAGCAAGGAATTGGTAACAAAGAGTATGAAGAGAGAATTGGATTCACGCCACAAATTAATTACCAACCTGATAAGTGAAAACAATCCTTGGTATATCAATGGAGATCACACCTCCCACTTGAAGAACACTCAAGAACACTGAAATTTTGATCTTAAATCACCAATCTGATTGTCTTACACGCATAAGGAGGTATTTATACCTCTACAAACCAAACCCTAGCTGCAAACATGAAGAAAAGACCAATCTGACCCTAATGACTTAAGGACAAACGAATGGGCTTAATTTTATAAGGCCTACACACTTAAGACAAGTTCAAATAAGGCTGATCATGTGTCTTTAAATGAAATTACATTCCAATAATTAAAATAAAACAGCCCACTAAAATTAATCTTAGGCCCAACCATGACATAACATAAGTCCACCTTAACATAGCATATTGCACATGAGTTGAACCTTGTAATATAGACTTCTTCTCTAGCCCATTAGGCTAGTTGTCTTCACCATCACATGCCCCAATGAGTGTCACAAGCTTTGGATTGCAAACTGATTCCATCTCTTCAAGCCTGACCCAAGCCTCTTCCTTGATATCTTTTGTCACTAAGCTCTGAATATACATTTGCAAGGCTGCCTTGAGCTTGTTTCTACTTGATCTTATGATTGGACCACGTGGCATCACTAATCCATCTCCTCCATGGCATGTAAGATCATTTTTGTTGTCTTGGTTCGCATCAAAAGCATAAAGCTATAGTCGACTACCGATCTAGAAAAGTTGTACTTAAAATTCCCGGGTAGGATGATACTATCATTCATGGTGAAGGTCAAATATGTTTGACCAATGTTATTTCTACATTAAAAGCTCGAAAATACATTAGGAAAGAATGTGAGACATATTTGGCCCATGTGATAGATACCAAGAAGGGGAGCCCGGAACTCAAAGACATCCCCATAATATGTGAGTTCCTAGATGTGTTTCCTGAAGAATTGCCAGGGTTACCACCAGATAAGGAGATAGAGTTTGCGATTGATATAATTCCTAGTACAACTCTGATATCAATTACTCCTTATAGAATGGCACCTGCAGAATTGAGAGAGTTGAAGGTTCAATTGCAAGAATTGCTCGACAAGGGATTCATAAGATCCAGTGTGTCACCATGGGGCGCTCTGGTGTTGTTTGTGAAAAAGAAGGTTGGCATCGTACGATTATGTATTGATTACCGACAATTGAACAAGGTGACGATTAAAAATAAATACCCACTACCTAGAATTGATGATTTGTTTGATCAATTAAAGGGAGCAGGATTATTTTCTACGATTGATCTCAAATCCGGGTATCACCAACTGAAAATCAAAGAATCAGATGTGTCCAAAACAGCCTTCAGGAGTCGCTATAGCCACTATGAATTCCTGGTTATGCCATTTGGCTTAACGAATGCACCAGCTGCCTTTATGGATATGATGAACAAGATTTTTAGGCCTTACTTTGATACGTTTGTGGTAGTTTTTATAGACGATATCCTGGTGTATTCACGGGACAAGGGAGAACATGATAGGCATCTCAGAATGGTACTTTAAATTTTGAGGGAAAAACAATTGTATGCAAAGCTATCAAAATGTGAGTTCTGGTTGGAAAAAGTGGGATTCTTAGGGCATGTTATTTAAGTTGAAGGAATCTGAGTTGATCCTAACAAAATATAAGCCATTCTAAGTTGGAAGCCGCCTTGCAATATAACAGAAGTCCGGAGTTTCCTTGGATTAGTTGGCTACTACATAAGGTTTGTGAAGGGATTTTCAAGCATAGTTGCACCACTTACCAAGTTGCTTAAAAAAGAAATTAAATTTGAGTGGACAGATCGGTGTCAGACAAGCTTTGAGAAACTAAAAGTCATGTTAACTGAAGCACCTATTTTGACCCAACCTACTCCAGGGAAAGATTTTGTGATATATAGTGATGCCTCTCATAATGGGCTAGGTTGTGTATTAATGCAAGAGGGTAAAGTAGTTGCTTATGCATCTAGGCAATTGAAGCCTCATGAGCTAAATTACCCTACTCATGATTTGGAGTTGGCAGCAATAGTGTTTACATTAAAAATATGCCAACATTATTTGTATGGCGACCAGTGCTACATATACACAGATCATAAGAGACTTAAATATTTGCCCACACAAAAGGAGTTGAATTTAAAGCAAAGACGTTGGTTAGAGTTAATCAAGGATTATAATTGTATCATTGATTATCAGCTAGGCAAAGCCAATGTAGTAGCGGATGCCTTAAGTAGAAAAACACTGGCAGAGTTACGGGTCCAACCTACTTTAAGGCAACAAGTGAGAGAAGCTTAGAAGCAAGATTCAAAATTGATGATAATTGCTGAGGCAGTGAAAAATGAGGAGAGACCTGAATTTAAGGTTGAAGATGATGGAAGCATAAGTTACAAAGGAAGATTATGCATGCCAAATGACAGCGGATTAAAGCAAATAATTCTAAAAAAGGCACATAATACAACTTATTCCATGCATTTAGGAAGCAATAAAATGTATCAAGACATGAAGACTCATTATTGGTGGCCAGGAATGAAGAAAGATATCGTGGAATACACTACAAGATGTTTGACATGCCAACAAGTGAAAGCAGAACACCAGGTACCATCTGAATTGTTGCAACCCATTGCTATCCCAGAATGGAAGTGGGAAAGGATTACGATGGATTTTGCATCTGGTTTGCCTTTGACACAAAAGAAATATGATGCAGTATGGGTAATTATTGACAGGCTTGCTAAATCAGCTCACTTTTTTCCAGTTCGGATGGATTATCGTTGATCCGATTAGCAAAATTATACGTTAACGAGATAATTCGACTACATGGGGTGCCAATATCTATTATTTCTGATAGAGACCCGCAGTTTACATCAAAATTTTGGAAAAGTCTACAGTAAGCATTGGGGACTCGACTTACTTTTAGTACAACATTTCACCCACAAACAGATGGGCAATCCAAACGAGTTATTCAATTGTTGGAAGATATGCAGAGAATCTGTGTAATTGATTTTGAGGGTAGCTGGGATAAGCATTTACCATTGATGGAATTTGCATTTAACAATAGCTATCAAACTAGTCTTGGCATGGCACCATACGAAGCTTTGTATGGAAAGAGATGTAGGACACCATTATGCTGGATAGAACTTGGTGAAAAGAAGTTAATGGGGCCAGAATTAGTGCAGCAGACAGAGGAGAAGGTAAAATTAATCCAAGATCGGTTAAAAGCTGCAACTGATCGACAAAAGTCCTACGTTGATTTAAAGAGGAAAGACATTGAATATGTCGTCTGAGATAAGGTATTTTTGAAAGTTTCACCTTGGAAGAAAAGTACTTTGTTTTGGTAAAAAGGGAAAACTGAGTCCTAGATTTATTGGACCATACGAAATACTTGAACTTGTGGATCCAGTGGCTTATAGATCGGGCTTACCACCAAAATTGGATAAGATCCACAATGTGTTTCATGTCTCAATGTTAAGGAGATACAGATCAGATCCAGCACATGTAATATCAGTGGAATCAATAGAGGTACAACCAGACTTTACCTATGTAGAAGAGCCGGTGAAAATCATAGCTCGAGAAGTCAAGGAACTACGAAACAAGAAGGTACCATTGGTAAAGGTCCTATGGCGCAATCATGCAATAGAAGAAGCCACATAGGAGAGTGAAGAAATTATGAGAACTCAATATCCTCAGCTATTTGGCTCCACTTAATCAGGTAAATTTCGAGGATGAAATTTTTTTTAGGGGGAGAGAATTGTAACATTCAGTGATTTAGGCCCCGATTGCGCGTGACCATAGAGAGGCGCACAAGTTCAATCGGAGTCTAAATTTGAACCCATAAAAACAATGACTAATAATAAGGGAAAATAATTAAGGGTATTATTATTTGAGAATTAAAAAGATTAGGGGTAGAATTAGAAAAAAATAAAATTTTCTATGCACAAAATCGGTATTATGGAGATTGTGGGGGGGGAAGTGTGAATATGGAGGAAGATGTGGCAAATATGGAATTTCTCAAAGTTTAAATTCTAATTAAGATTAATTAACTTAATGAACCAATAAGAATTAGGATTGATTTTAATTAGTGGGACCCACTTCTTAATTTAGGTATAAAAGTCAAAAATATGAAGGAAATTTCACATTCTTCAATGAATTGATTGTCAAATTTGTGATAGAAAAATATATTATTTGAATTTTCTTATAGTTATAATCATTAAATGAGCAAGCATGAGGTTGTAAATTACTTAATGGGAATTATTGCATTTATATGGAATTTATATTAGTGCTACATACATAATTTATGTAAATAATAATAAAGGTAACAAATATAATTAAGTCTTATAACATCTAATCGAGAACTAGAAATTAGGATAAGTTGACATGCCAATAAAAGGGTAGAAATGTAAGCACAAAAAAAATAGTACTGAGATTTAATTTACGTAGGCACTAAAAAATAGTGCTGAGTTGAAATTACGTAGGTACTAAAAAATAGTACTGAGTTTGAAATTACGTAAGCACAAAAAATGTGCTCAGTTGTTATTGAAAATATAGGTGTTAAACGCTGAGTTATAAAATAATTATGTAGGTGCCAATTATATTATCGGAGAGCAGAAATCATGTATCTAGATGTCGTGGGTTATCCAATAAATAACAGAAAAAAATGTAAATTATTAAATTGATAGTTCAAATTGTATATTGTTAAAATTTCAAGCTTTTTGCATGACAAAAATAGTTTTACTATTATTTAAATATTTTGCATGTTTAGTAAATTAATTGTAGTTTCTAAAATTTTATTTAGAAATATTTATATAATTATTGAATATTTGCCAAACGTACCACTAAGCTAGTAGCTTAGCGCGTGTGTTTCAAGCATAGATAAATGGACGTAGTTGTTACATTAGGGCAACCGAAGATAAAGGGAACCCCCAATTCAAATTACAGCAGTCTATATCATTTTGTATGTTTTGAAAATTGTATTGTAAAATTTAAATTTAGGAATTTCTTTTGATATAAATTTGTGGCATGTAGAATTTATAAGGAGCAACTTTTGTAATTTATATATTTAGTATTATTTGTAAATGTATTTCTAAATATTATGTTTAAATAAATGAGTTCTTATAAATCAAAATATTTACAGTACTAGTTACATTTTTAAATGAGAAAAAAAAGGAAATACAGTAAGAAATATTCCTCTAATAGTAAACTCAAAAATTAAAAAAAAAATATTACAATAGTTTGAGAATTGGTTATTTTTACAAAAATGAGTTTAGTAGCACTTCCAGACACTATTATCGATTAGTAGGGTAAGGGAGCGCTATAGTAACTCCCCCTTATCCTTCTGTACCTCAGTTAGCTAAGTAGCGCCTATGACTGATTATTTCATGTGTTTGTACAACACTTATAGATATACAACACCTTTAAATAACTAATAACTAATCCTTATAAACATATGTGAATTATGCTTTTACAAACTATAAACTAGTACATGATTTTATTTATTGGCATGTATTGATTTTCAAATATATTTAATGCATAAAAAATTCCTTTTATGATCATAACATAACTATCATTGTTTCTATTATGGCTGCACTGCTCTAATGAAATCACTTGATGAGCGAACTCTTGCCTACCCATACTCTGCTTTTGCTGCACAACTAAACCTACGTGAGAGAAAGACAACTCTTACACCAAGTTTTTTAACTCAGTTGTGCAATAACTTATAATATAGTAGTCCTATAGTAAAAACAAAACAATAAATTTAATAATATCATTTCAATTCAAAGAAATTTCACTTTTCAAAACTCATTTCTAAAACAATCATTTTTTAATTTTCATTGCAATTTCATAACATGTTATACCCATTTATTAATTAAACTTTCATATTTATCTACCCACATAATACACCATAGACCTGCCCTAGGGAACTAAGAGGTACTGTTGAACGACAGAAAATACAAGGTCAAAGATAACCACATGATCCACATAATGTTCATAGAGTGTTCCATGGTTTTTGAGTTCAATTAATTTTTAAATTTCCATTGTGTCATGTATGAGATGCATGTTGAGAACCCAACATAACCAACAACATATACTAATTTCCCTGGGCATTCAACCTTTTCTAGCTTGACTTGCCCGCACCCTAACTTATCTCACCCCATTGACAATTGGTTTACCTATTTAAGTTTTTTCTAGGTTTTTTCATTCAATTGTTAATTATCACATCAAATTATATTTGTCAATTTATCTCTAGAATGGTATCATACTCAAGGAATAAAGTTTGAGTCAAATCTATTGAGAATCACACAAGTTAAACCCTCTAACTTGTTTTACACTTTTATTATTTATGAATTTGCACACTACATTCCATTTTCATTTTATTGCTCAATATATGTATTCTAAAAGTTCAACAATATCATTTTTTTCATAACTTGCTACACATGATTCCTTATTGTTCTATTAGCATGATCTCAGTTATCAGTCGAGTAACCTTATTTTGGAAAACTAAAGCCCAATTATAGGTTGCTAATTCTAGTAACAGTTGAATCGGGTAAAAGGTCATACTTAATTTTTCCATGTGTATCGGTGATATCTTGGTATAGATACAAGATTAAGTCTTTTTGTCTTTCTTTTTCAAGATTCTAACATAACTTTAGACTTGTCCTTCTTACTTGCTAGAAAGAGTGATCCATATTATAGAGCAGTAACTAATCAAAAATCTTTATGTCATGCTTGTACTGATGCCTAATTCTAACCTTTACTAACTCAGAACCGTCTAAACCTACTCTAATACTACTAAATGTAACACCCCCTTTATCCTTATTTACCTCAGTCTGGTAAGTGAGGCCTATGACTGATTACTTCTTATGTTTGCACTACATTTATAGACATACAACACCTTTAAATCAATACATAACTCAAAATGAGAATAACTAATCGTTATAAACATATGTGAATTGTACTTTTACAAACTATAAACCAGTACATGATTTTATTTACTGGCATGTATTTATTTTAAAATATACCTATTGCAGAAAAAGAAAAATTTCTTTATGATCATAACAAAACTATCATTGTTTCTATTACGACTGCACTCCTCTAATGAAATCACTTGATGTGTGAATTCTTGCCTACCCATACTCAACTTCTGCTACACAACTAAACATGTGTCAGAGAAAGACAACTCTCGCACCAATTTTTAACTTAGTAGTGCAATAACTTATAATAGCAATCTTATTGTAAAAACAAAACAATAAATTTAATAATATCATTTTGATTCAAAGAAATTTCTCTTTTCAGAACTCATTTCTTAAACAATCATCTTTTAATTTTCATGGAAATTTCATAACATATAATACCCATTTAGTAATTAAAATTTCTTATTTATCTGCCCTCATAATACACCTTGGAAGAAAAGTTTCACCTTGGAAGAAAAGTATTTCGTTTTGGTAAAAAAGGAAAACTGAGTACTAGATTTATTGGACCATACGAAATACTTGAACTTGTGGATCCAGTGGCTTATAGATTGGTCTTACCACCAGAATTGGATAAGATCCACAATGTGTTTCATGTCTCAATGTTAAGGAGATACAGATCAGATCCAGCACATGTAATACCAGTGGAATCAATAGAGGTACAACCAGACTTGACCTATGTAGAAGAGCTGGTGAAAATCATAGCTCGAGAAGTCAAGGAACTACGGAACAAGAAGGTACCATTGGTAAAGGTCCTATGGCGCAATCATGCAATAGAAGAAGCCACCTGGGAGAGTGAAGAAATTATGAGAACTCAGTATCCTCAGCTATTTGGCTCCACTTAATCAGGTAAATTTCGAGGATGAAATTTTCTTAAGGGGGAGAGAATTGTAACATTCAGTGATTTAGGCCCCGATTGCGCGTGACCATAGGGAGGCGCGCAAGTTCAATCGGAGTCTAAATTTGAACCCATAAAAAAAATGACTAATAATAAGGGAAAATAATTAAGGGTATTATTATTTGGGAATTAAAAAGATTAGGGTTAGAATTAGAAAACAAATAAAATTTTCTATGCACAAAATCGGTATTATGGAGATTGTGGGGGGAAAAAGTTTGAATATGGAGGAAGATGTGGCAAATATGGAATTTCTCAAAGTTTAAATTCTAATTAAGATTAATTAACTTAATGAACCAATAAGAATTAGGATTGATTTTAATTAGTGGGACCCACTTCTTAATTTAGGTATAAAAGTCAAAAAGATGAAGGAAATTCCACATTTTTCCATAAGCCATATTCATCTTCTCTTTTCCTCCTCACTTTGCCGTCCACCATAGGCTCCCTAAAGCTCCATTTTTCTCTGCAAATCAAGCTTGAAAAAGTGAGGAAATAAATTAGTTTTGAGAGAGGAAAAATCAGAATTAAAGAGTTCTTACTACAAAGGTACCAAAGGAGCAAGAAGGAAGGAAGAAAGAAGAAGAAAAAGGGAGAAGAGTAAGAGCAATTTCGGCCCACGTTAGAGAACACTTAAGGTTAGTTTATTATTTTTAAACTCAACATTTTTCCTTCCATTTGAGATCCATGATTAGGGTTGATAAATATAGGTTACGTTGCAAGATTGGACTTAGAAATTTAAGTTTGTGATTAGTTGATGGAAGTGTAATTAAGCTTTGAATTAATGATAATTGAAGTTAGTTAATTATTTTATGGCTTAAAAACTAAAGAAAATATGATGTTAAGGGATGAATGAGGGGCTATCATAGTTAAAGAAATTAGGAAAAATTGAAATTAATATGGAAACACCACAATTGGTGATAAGGGAAATGTGGATTGAGTGTTGAATTGAAGGAAATGAATTGGGAACTAGGTTATAGTTTTTGGGAAGCCATGAAATATTAAGAGGGAAGTTTAATCTTAGTAAATTTTAGCTCAATTAAGGTGTAAAACATATTAGGAGCATTAGAATACTATGTAGATATGAAAAGCATTGAAAATGGATATTGGAATAGAGATGTGATATGGTTGTGTAGAAAAAATAAGTGAACAAGTGAGAGGCCCTCAAGAGAGTGAAAAAGGCAAGGAGAAAGCTAACTAATAAGGAAAGAAAAATAAGGATTAAGGGAAGATCCAAGGATGATTAGGTATGTGCTTCATTGATAAAAAATTTTATATGATGTTCATATGTGTGTAAATTATGTGTTAAAGTTTAATATGATTGTGTGTTTGATGTGTTATGTAATTAGTTGTTTTTATTTTGATATTTTATATGACAATGAGACCAAATGGTGTGAAATAATTGAGACATATGAATGTACTTGTAATTCTGGAAATTGTAGTATCAAAATGAATGCAAATGATGAATATGGATTGATGTCAATTGATGGCTCGGGTACAGAATTCCAGGAACAACCCTGACTATTTTGATGATAACTTGAGTTATGGAACTCTTTTTTGTATTTTCTTTATTAAAAATGAAATCTAAGACACAGGGCTTTAACTTGTATTTAGACCATAGTATCTAATTATGTCTACATTTTCCCAGAAAAATACATGAAGTTCAAACCTAGAATATGTCCAGGAAATTCTGGGCAGAAATATTTGTGATGATTCAGTATTTAACTAACCATAACTTTTTTATAGAAAAATGGGATTTAAGTGATTTTGTAATGCATCTGAAAGCTAAGACAATAAGCTATAAATTGTTAGAAGGCTAGAACTCTAAATTTGAATTATAAATGGGATAAAAATGAAGCCCAAAAATAGGTCTGACATTTGTCATAGGTAAAAACAAGAAATATTGGATTTGTGCATGTGTTATGATAATTATATATAATAATTAATGTGAATAATTATTTTAATGGTAGTTATGAATGTCTAACCAATTATTCATATGTGAGATTTTAGTGCAATAATAATAGGAATAAAAAACAAAAATAAATAAGCATGATTATAATAGTTGAATAATATTGGCATTTTTGAAATATTGTGAATTAATATAAAAATAGTTAAGCCTAAAAACACTTAGTCTAGAACTAGAATAGGGAATAGTTTGGCATGTCAATCAAGGAATTTAAGGCACTCGGTGCCAAATATAAAAGGCAGTAATGACAATTTATAAATACGCTCGACGCAAAATTATTAAGCCAGTAATGACAATATAAGAAAAGTTGGTAATGACATTAATATAAAAGCATTTGGTACTATATTATGAAAGTCGGGAATGACAACCCCGTTATTTCTATTAGATAGTTCGGTTATAGGTGTTATGGGCACAAGAAAATAATAATAGTACTAATATCGAAGTATGTGATTTCGATAAATGTTATATGAATTAAAGATATTAAATGTTGAATATTTGCTGGAATTTATTGAATTTCTATAATTCTTTACTTGTTAAATGATTAATTAATATGAAATATAAATTGGATGTAAAATTTTTATCATTGAAGCACCACTAAGCTATTAGCTTAGCGCAAGTGGTTTCCTCTCACGCAAGTTTAGAAGGGTAGCCGTAGAAAATAAATTGTCAAAAGAAAAAGGGTACCCGGAAGGAAGCAGCAAAAAGCTTTAGGTTTTCTTTTTGGTATATTTTATAAATAAAATTCTACAAATTAAATTATGGTTTTATTTTCTATAGTATGTATTATAGACATGAATTATAATGTAAATTTATGTACTTTATAAATAAATAAAATTTTGAATATTTGTGCTTGTATTAATTTTTATTTCACTTACCTTGATGAACAGAAGTGGGGTAAGGGGGTGTTACAGCATTCACTTTCCCCAACTAATAGTCAATTATACAATTATAGTCTTTAATCAACCCTAATCATCGTCTCTACTTGAGTTTAATCTCTTTTTAAAAGGAAAAGTCCTTCAAGATTTTTTAATCTATATAGATATAACAATTCCTTTCCAAATATTTCATATATTATTGTGGAAACCATTACCACCCCCATCTGACTTGATTCAAAGTTTGCTCACCTAATAAGGCTTAACTAGGAGGTCAATTTCTTCACTTGTTGTTTCATTATGTGATTCAATTAACTCCCATTTTCTACTTATTGCTAGTTTAGACTAACTTCTCATATTTTTGACTCTATTCTATGAGACAATTCTCTCTTATACATTTATAACTTGGGGGTTAAATCAACTTTATGTTTTCTATCAAATTTTTGTAATAGATCAATCTTATATATTATTAGCTTACTCAATTCTACATTTGATACCCTGTAGTTACATTCAACTCTCTTTCATACCTCCAATTAAAACTGCTTCTGGTCCTTGAGAACTCCATCTATATCATTCTCTTTATAATTCTTAACCTACTTCCATTGATCTTTTCCTTTTTTGATATTTGTCATACTAACTTCAATTCTTAACCTTTTATTACTCATTAGAACTTTATGAATAAGATGTATAAAACTATCAACATGTGAGATAGATTTGGTTTGGATTCGCATGAGGAGTAAGGGGTTTACATTTATGATTCTTAAAATAAGTATGTGCATTTTGATACACTTGTTATTTTCCTCAAACCATAATAAGCTTAAAATATGACTTGAAACATTCCAATTGAATTTCTTTCATAATGATCTTTTCATCTTAAGTCTTCTTAATAGGTTTCGTACTTCTTCATCCATAAGAATGTTAGGTTAAGTGTATAAATTCATGGTTCTAAGAATTATATAGTACACTGCCTACTCTCATATTCAAGCTCTATCTCTATATTATACTTTCCTTAAGGAGAATGTAGGTATTCTTAAATGTTAATACTTTGGAGTGCAACCCATAATCCTTGTTACCCTGGTAATTTTTTTTTATAGTCATATGACTTATTGCTTATGTGGTTATGTTGTTTTGTGATTATTAACATCTAGTTTTACTCAATTATTTCTTCAAGATTTGCATCTCATCTCATAATATTCTACCATCCCTTATAGGAACTCTCCTTATGACAAATGAATATAGTGAGCACCTTATTCCTACTGGTATGTTAGAATTATTTACTAATAATAGAGGTGTTTCCTACCACCTTTCTTTAATAGCTTGACAAATATCAAGTATACTTTTATTTCAATTATCTTCATGAGTGCTTCATGAGTGCTTCTTATTAGGGATTTATACTTTTATTTAGTTAAGGTCTACTCAATATTTTCTAAGTATGGTAAATATGCCTAGGGTTTTAAGTTTCCCTTTCTAGTACATTTTCATGAGCCAGACAAGTTTTACACATATCTCAAATATATTTTTAGGCTTCCTTAGTTATTGTTGCATTGACCAGGCATTTCTATCTCTTACTTCAATACCTTAGGTTACCTTTATCTAATACCTATATGCTATTCATTTAGTTTGATAGTTTTCTACTGTCCAAATTTTATTAGTCATCCCATGTCTAAATTGATATCATGCCCGTAAAATGGAGGTTATGTAAAGTTCTATTACATATTACTTATTCAATACTCTTGCTAGATTACATATTCATAGTCTTTTCGCTATACACTGCATCTTTTAGGATTAACTGATATTACTTATGTTTTGAGATTTCATTTTTTTTTGTCTTTCCTGTTTTCAATATACTTCTTTAGCTAAGTGGGGCAATATAGTTATATAGTGAAACAAACATATAAATTGTATTAATATGTATAATTTTAATGCTAACCTGCTCGAGAGGTGCCCTAAAGGCAATAACTTTAGACACTTGATGTACTCATTTATTACTAATAAAAAGGCATGTTCATTAATGGTATTCATAACATATGAATTGATATATATCTTAGACCGTTTAATGAAGTCTTTGGTATGTAACA
Source organism: Triadica sebifera (assembly GCA_023653625.1). Classification (NCBI taxonomy): domain Eukaryota; kingdom Viridiplantae; phylum Streptophyta; class Magnoliopsida; order Malpighiales; family Euphorbiaceae; genus Triadica; species Triadica sebifera. Next base: position 13,976,454 of record CM042909.1, read on the forward strand.
CAACATGAAGAAAATAATGATGAGATTCCTATCATGTGTAGTTGCGTTTATGCCTAAATAATCTCTATTCATAGGATTAACAAGACATGACATTATTAATCAGGATAGACTACCACATGTTGTACTCCTTGACTATGTCAAGCAACTGATCTTATAAGATGATAACATGAGATGTTTGGAGTTAACATGTGAATGTTTGCTCAAATAGCCAAGTACATTGGATGATCTACTAATAAGTCAATCACATGGGTATCTATTCAATGTCAGTGATATTCTCATCATAGCAATGGTGCAAGTATCCTTAGACTTGAGATACTCAAGGTTATCTTAGATACCAAATCCTATACTTTGACTCCATTCCTTGTTGCCTCGTAGAGGTTGGTTAGACGATGGTGATTGGGTATAACATAAGGTATTCAGAGGTAGTTGAGTAGTCAATTAATGATTCACCACTTCTGATAGAAGGAGTATACCTATGACCTCTTATAGAGATCATTACTCAAAAATCTTTGGCTGAGGTGGACATGTCATGAAGAAGGTCTTCAAGGACATATCTTATCAAGGTAATGAGTCTCACAGACAAGAACTAATATCATTTGGACTAGATGTGGCGTAGTCAGTCTAGTGGGAGCCGACACACAAATCATGTTTTGAACCAAATGAGGTATAGTTTGGTGAAAGGATTAATTGGGTTATGATGTATTGTTTGATACCACTCATGATCTGCTCGAAATTATGTGATGATTTGAGCTGTCAATATAACTGGAAACCTAATGGGTCACACGCATAAAAGGAATGAAGGAAATGTAAAATGAGCTTTGGATTGGATCCAAGACATGAGAGATAAATGATTTGGCCAAGAACCATGTGTCACAGTCATGACTCCTTTTTGTCATGGTCACGACTGTGACACTACTATTCATGACCATGAAAGGCCCAATATCAGCTTAAAGATTTAGGTTTTTCTATTTCAAATGGAACTTTTATGCATGGGTTACACATGCCCAACCCTAATTTAATTAGATGACATATAAATAACCCCTTTAAGGGACAAATTCATAGCTGCAACCTCGAGAAATAATAGTTATTCTCTCATATTCCTATTAAAAAGGTTAAAACACCATAGCTAGCACTTTGGTCCTTTGACACCCAATCTCCCATTAAGGTTGTTTCTTCTGTTCTTTCACATGGATTATCGTTAGAGACAATCTAGCCTTGGATTGTTGTCATTTGCAACAACCCAACTTGAAGGAAAGGTTCATAAACTTGGAAGAATGAAAAAAAAAAACAAGGTAATCAACTTCTTCTATATGAATGGTTCAATCTGATTTTAATATTCATAGGACATTCCATTGTTTTTAGGTTAAATTAATTTTTAAAATTTCATTGTACCATGTATGAGATGCATATTTACAACCCAACATAACCAACAACATATACTAGTTTCCTAGGGCATTCAACCTTCTCTATCTTGACTTGCCCGCACCCTAACTTATCTCACCCTAATGACGATTGGTTTACCTATTTAAGCTTTCCCTAGTCTTTTCTAAGTTGTTTCATTCAATTATTAATTACCACATCAAATTATATTTGTCAATTTATCTCTAGAATGGTATCATACTCAGGGAATAAAGTTTGAGTCAAATCTATTAATAATCACATAGGCTAAATCCTCCAACATATTTTACACTTTATTATTTATGAATTCCCATACTACATTCCATTGTATTGCTCAATATATGTATTCTAGAAGTTCAACAATGTCATATTTTTCATAACTTACTACACATGATTCCTTATTGTTATCTCAGTTATCAGTTGAGTATGTTAAACCTTTTTTTGGAAAACTGGAGCCCGATTCTAGGTTGCTGATTCTACTAATTATTGTATTGGGTAAAAGGTCATGCTTAGTTTTTCCATGTTTATCGGTGATATCTTGGTATAGGGATAAGATTAAGTCCTTCCGCCTTTCTTTTTCAAGATTCTAACATAACTTTAGACTTGTCCCTCTTACTTGCTAGAAATTGTGATCCACATTAGAGAGCAGTAACTAATCAAAAATCTTTATATCATGCTTGTACTAATGTATAAGCATATGCATGACTAACTCTAACCTTTACTAACTCATAATTGCCTAAACCTACTCTAATACTACTAAATGTAATACTCCCTTATCCTTATGTCCCTCAATCAGGTAAGCGGTGCCTATGACAAATTACTTCATGTGTTTGCACAACACTTGTAGACATACAACACCTTTAAATAAATGAATAACTCAAAATGAGAATAACTAATCCTTATAAACATATGTGAAATATGCTTTTACAAACTATAAACTAGTACATGATTTTATTTACTGACATGTATTTATTTTAAAATATATCTAATGCATAAAAAGAAAAATTCCATTATGATCATAACATAACTATCATTATTTCTGTTATGGCTGCACTCTTCTAATGAAATCACTTTATGTGCGAACTCTTGCCTACCCATACTCTGCTTCTGCTACACATCTAAACCTGTGTGAGAGAAAGACAACTCTCACACCAAGTTTTAATTTAGTGGTGCAATAACTTATAATAGTAGTCTTATAGTAAAAATAAAACAATAAATTTAAGACTTTCATTTCAATTCAAAGAAATTTATCTTTTCAAAAATCATTTAAAAAACAATCATCTTTTAATTTTCATGGAAATTTCATATCATATTATACCCATTTATTAATTAAAATTTCTTAATTATCTGCCCACATAATACACCATAGACCTGCCTTAGGAAACTAAGAGGTACTGTTGAATGATGGAAAATTCAAGGTCAAAGATATCCACATGACCCATATAATGTTCATAGGGTGTTCTATGGTTTTTGAGTTCAATTAATTTTTAAATTTCCATTTTTTCATGTATGAAATGCATTTTAAGGACCCAATATAACTAACAACATATACTAGTTTCCTAGAGCATTCAACCTTTTTTAGCTTGACTTACCCGTACCTAGCTTATCTCACCACATTGACGGTTGGTTTACCTATTTAAGTTTTTCCTAGTCTTTTCTAGGTTGTTTCATTCATTTCTTAATTATCACATAAAATTATATTTGTCAATTTATCTATAGAATTGTGTCATACTCGGGGAATAAAGTTTGAGTCAAATCTATTGAGAATCACACAAGCTAAACCCTCTAGCATGTTTTACACTTTATTATTTATGAATTCGCATATTACATTCTATTTTATTGCTCAATATATGTATTCTAGAAGTTCAACAATGTCACATTTTCATAACTTGGTACACATGATTCCTTATTATTCTATTAGCACTATCTTAGTTATCAGTCGAGTATGTTAAACCTTATTTTGGAAACTATAAACTAGTACATGATTTTATTTACTGACATGTATTTATTTTAAAATATATCTAATGCATAAAAAGAAAAATTCCATTATGATCATAACATAACTATCATTATTTCTGTTATGGCTGCACTCTTCTAATGAAATCACTTTATGTGCGAACTCTTGCCTACCCATACTCTGCTTCTGCTACACATCTAAACCTGTGTGAGAGAAAGACAACTCTCACACCAAGTTTTAATTTAGTGGTGCAATAACTTATAATAGTAGTCTTATAGTAAAAATAAAACAATAAATTTAAGACTTTCATTTCAATTCAAAGAAATTTATCTTTTCAAAACTCATTTAAAAAACAATCATCTTTTAATTTTCATGGAAATTTCATATCATATTATACCCATTTATTAATTAAAATTTCTTAATTATCTGCCCACATAATACACCATAGACCTGCCTTAGGAAACTAAGAGGTACTGTTGAATGATGGAAAACTCAAGGTCAAAGATATCCACATGACCCATATAATGTTCATAGGGTGTTCTATGGTTTTTGAGTTCAATTAATTTTTAAATTTCCATTTTTTTCATGTATGAAATGCATTTTAAGGACCCAATATAACTAACAACATATACTAGTTTCCTAGGGCATTCAACCTTTTTTAGCTTGACTTACCCGTACCTAGCTTATCTCACCACATTGACGGTTGGTTTACCTATTTAAGTTTTTCCTAGTCTTTTCTAGGTTGTTTCATTCATTTCTTAATTATCACATAAAATTATATTTGTCAATTTATCTATAGAATTGTGTCATACTCGGGGAATAAAGTTTGAGTCAAATCTATTGAGAATCACACAAGCTAAACCCTCTAGCATGTTTTACACTTTATTATTTATGAATTCGCATATTACATTCTATTTTATTGCTCAATATATGTATTCTAGAAGTTCAACAATGTCACATTTTCATAACTTGGTACACATGATTCCTTATTATTCTATTAGCACTATCTTAGTTATCAGTCGAGTATGTTAAACCTTATTTTGGAAACTATAAACTAGTACATGATTTTATTTACTGACATGTATTTATTTTAAAATATATCTAATGCATAAAAAGAAAAATTCCATTATGATCATAACATAACTATCATTATTTCTGTTATGGCTGCACTCTTCTAATGAAATCACTTTATGTGCGAACTCTTGCCTACCCATACTCTGCTTCTGCTACACATCTAAACCTGTGTGAGAGAAAGACAACTCTCACACCAAGTTTTAATTTAGTGGTGCAATAATTTATAATAGTAGTCTTATAGTAAAAATAAAACAATAAATTTAAGACTTTCATTTCAATTCAAAGAAATTTATCTTTTCAAAACTCATTTAAAAAACAATCATCTTTTAATTTTCATGGAAATTTCATATCATATTATACCCATTTATTAATTAAAATTTCTTAATTATCTGCCCACATAATACACCATAGACCTGCCTTAGGAAACTAAGAGGTACTGTTGAATGATGGAAAATTCAAGGTCAAAGATATCCACATGACCCATATAATGTTCATAGGGTGTTCTATGGTTTTTGAGTTCAATTAATTTTTAAATTTCCATTTTTTCATGTATGAAATGCATTTTAAGGACCCAATATAACTAACAACATATACTAGTTTCCTAGGGCATTCAACCTTTTTTAGCTTGACTTACCCGTACCTAGCTTATCTCACCACATTGACGGTTGGTTTACCTATTTAAGTTTTTCCTAGTCTTTTCTAGGTTGTTTCATTCATTTCTTAATTATCACATAAAATTATATTTGTCAATTTATCTATAGAATTGTGTCATACTCGGGGAATAAAGTTTGAGTCAAATCTATTGAGAATCACACAAGCTAAACCCTCTAGCATGTTTTACACTTTATTATTTATGAATTCGCATATTACATTCTATTTTATTGCTCAATATAAGTATTCTAGAAGTTCAACAATGTCACATTTTCATAACTTGGTACACATGATTCCTTATTATTCTATTAGCACTATCTTAGTTATCAGTCGAGTATGTTAAACCTTATTTTGGAAAACTGGAGCTCGATTCTAGTTTGCTAATTCTAGTAACAGTTGTATTGGGTAAAAGGTCATGCTTAGTTTTTCCATGTTTGTCGGTGATATCTTGGTATAGGGACAAGATTAAGTCCTTTTGTCTTTCTTTTTCAAGATTTTAACATAACTTTAGACTTGTCCCTCTTACTTGCTAGAAAAAGTCAAATCTATTGAGAATCACACAAGCTAAACCCTATAACATGTTTTACACTTTATTATTTATGAATTCGCAAACTACATTCCATTTCCATTTTATTGCTCAATATATGTATTCTAGAAGTTCAACGATATCATTTTTTTTCATAACTTCTACACATGATTCCTTATTGTTCTATTAGCATGATCTCAATTATCAGTCGAGTATGTTAAACCTTATTTTGGAAAACTAGAGCCCAATTATTGGTTGCTAATTCTAGTAACAGTTGAATTGGGTAAAAGGTCATGCTTAGTTTTGCCATGTTTATCGGTGATATCTTGGTATAGATACAAGATTAAGTCCTTTTGTCTTTGTTTTTCAAGATTCTAACATAACTTTAGACTTGTCCCTCTTACTTGCTAGAAAGAATGATCCATATTATAGAGCAATAACTAATCAAAAATCTTTATATCATGCTTGTACTGATGTATATGCGCATGCATGTCTAACTCTAACCTTTACTAACTCAAAACCACCTAAACCTACTTTAATACTACTAAATGTAACTGTAATGCCAGATAATTTAGGTCATGGCCGTGGTTGACCGAAATCCAGTGCTCCGAACCGATGAGGGTCTAAATTCGGACATGAAAGAAAAAACTTAAAATAATAATAAAATATGAGAAAAATATTTTGGATATTATTAATTGAGAATTTTGAAGTTCGGAATTAAAATTTGGAAAAAATAATTTTTCGCCTAACGAAATTGGAAATTGCAGTGTTTTTGACACATACATTTTAAGAAGGCATAAAAATAGAATATTCTTTATCAAAGAAAATGAATATTCTTTTGATTAAAATAAAGTAAGAATGATTTAAATTAATGGACCATTGAGGGACAAGATTATCTAATTAATCCTAACCACTCACCTAATCCAACTATAAAAAGTCGAACTCTACCTTTTGTTCGTTATTATTCTTCTTCCTCATGTAACCAAAGAAAACTCTCTCCTTTTTCTCTCTTCTAGCCGTGACCCTCCTCTCCCCCTAGTTCTTTTTCTTTCTTCAATTAAAGCTAAAGTTAGATGGAAAAAGTTGGATTATGGCAAGCTCATTAAGAAAGTGAAGCAAAGTGAGCATAACCAAGGAAGAGGAAGGAAGAAAAAAAGAAAAAAAGAGAAGAAAAATTTTTTAATCATTTTGAAGATCTTCAAAGGTGAGGTAAGATTTTCCATCTTCTCGCATTTTTCCTTCTCTTTTCTTTGATTTTAGGGTTAGTTACCATTAAGGGTGGTAATTTAGGGTTATTATTATGCTAATGATGATTAAGGGTGGATTAGTGTAATTAGTGCTTGATTAGTATAAAAATTGTTGTTAGGCCAAGGAGGTAAAAAAATATTTGAACCAAAATCAATGAGAAGTAAGAGCAAGGAGAAGACTAGTTAGGAAGAAGAGAAAAGTGAAGAGAAGTAAATTTTTGAGGTATGTACATTTGGCAAAAATTCAATAGAAAAATATTGATTTTAATTTTGTGATGTTTGTGAAATTGTGTATGAAATTCTTCATATTTGATTGAGTGATGAATTGGGGATTAAATGATGCCATGAATATGAAAATAAAAATTAGAATATGAGGTTGATACAAGAAGATAGAAATTATAGGAATTAATTGAAATGTTGGAACATTCGTCTTATGAATAGTGTCTATTTTTCTGGTCATAACTTGAGTTCTAAAAATGTGTTTTGAGTACTTATTCTTGGGTTGGATAGTTAAGACATAGGGATTCAACTTTCATTCAGACCATTAGATCTGAATATGTCTACAATTAGGTGAAAAATGGACTCAAAGTTCGAACTAGAAAACTATCCAGCAAAATACAAGGCATATTGGAATGAACGTATCTTAGAAACAAATTTATAAATTTTGCTAAAAAAATTCAATTTAATGTGATTTTAGTCAGATATTAAAGATAAGACATGTACCTACATTTGTTAGGTAATCACTTACCCAATTTCATCTAAAAATGGATCAAAAATACAGGGAAAAATAGGGTAGAAATGCTGTCCAGAATAGGGTAACCTGCATATATGTATTGATTGTCAAATTTTGTGATAGAAAAATATATTATTTGAATTTTCTTATAGTTATAATCATTAAATGAGCAAGTATGAGGTTGTAAATTACTTAATGGGAATTATTGCATTTATATGGAATTTATATTAGTGCTACCTACATAATTTATGTAAATAATAATAAAGGTAACAAATGTAATTAAGTCTTCTAACATCTAGTCGAGAACTAGAAATTAGGATAAGTTGACATGCCAATAAAAGGATAGAAATGTAAGCACAAAAAAAATAGTACTGAGATTTAATTTACATAGGCACTAAAAAATAGTGCTGAGTTGAAATTACGTATACACTAAAAAATAGTGCTGAGTTCGAAATTATGTAGGCACAAAAAAGGTGCTCAGTTGTTATTGAAAATGTAGGTGTTAAACGCTGAGTTCTAAAATAATTATGTAGGTGTCAAGTATATTGTCGAAGAGCAGAAATCATGTATCCAGATGTCGTGGGTTATCCAATAAATAACATAAAAAAATGTAAATTATTGAATTGATAGTTCAAATTGTATATTGTTAAAATTTCAAGCTTTTTGCATGACGAAAATAGTTTTACTATTATTTAAATATTTTGCATGTTTAGTAAATTAATTGTAGTTTCTAAAATTTTATTTAGAAATATTTATATAATTATTGAATATTTGCTAAACGTACCACTAAGCTAGTAGATTAGCGCATGTGTTTCAAGTATAGATAAATAGATGTAGTTGTTACATTAGGGCGACCGAAGATAAAGGGAACCTCCAATTCAAATTACAGCAGTCTATATGATTTTTTATGTTTTGAAAATTGCATTGTAAAATTTAAAATTTAGGAATTTCTTTTGATATAAATTTGTAGCATGTAGAATTTATAAGGAGCAACTTTTGTAATTGATATATTTAGTATTATTTGTAAATGAATTTCTACATATATTATGTTTCAATAAATGAGTTCTTATAAATCAAAATATTTACAGTACTATTTACATTTTTAAATGAGAAAAAAAAAAGAAAATATAATAAGAAATATTCCTCTGATAGTAAACTTAAAAATTAAAAAAAAATATTACAATAGTTTGAGAATTGGTTATTTTTACAAAAATGAGTTTAGTAGCACTTCCAGACATTATTATCGATTAGTAGGGTAAGGGAGCGCTATAATAACACCCCCTTATCCTTCTGTACCTCAGTTACCTAAGTAGCGCCTATGACTGATTATTTCATGTGTTTGTGCAACACTTATAGATATACAACACCTTTAAATAACTAATAACTAATCCTTATAAACATATGTGAATTATGCTTTTACAAACTATAAACTAGTACATGATTTTATTTATTGGCATGTATTGATTTTCAAATATATTTAATGCATAAAAAAAATTCCTTTTATGATCATAACATAACTATCATTGTTTCTATTATGGCAGCACTGCTCTAATGAAATCACTTTATGAGCGAACTCTTGCCTACTCATACTCTGCTTTTGCTGCACAACTAAACCTACGTGAGAGAAAGACAACTCTTACACCAAGTTTCTTAACTCAGTGGTGCAATAACTTATAATATAGTAGTCTTATAGTAAAAACAAAACAATAAATTTAATAATATCATTTCAATTCAAAGAAATTTCATTTTTCAAAACTCATTTCTAAAACAATCATTTTTTAATTTTCATTGCAATTTCATAACATGTTATACCCATTTATTAATTAAACTTTCTTATTTATCTACCCACATAATACACCATAGACCTGCCCTAGGGAACTAAGAGGTACTGTTGAATGACAGAAAACAGAAGGTCAAAGATAACCACATGATCCACATATTGTTCATAGAGCGTTCCATGGTTTTTGAGTTCAATTAATTTTTAAATTTCCATTGTGTCATGTATGAGGTGAATGTTGAGAACCAAACATAACCAACAACATATACTAATTTCCCAGGGCATTCAACCTTTTTTAGCTTGACTTGCCCGCACCCTAACTTATCTCCCCCCATTGACAATTGGTTTACCTATATAAGTTTTTTCTAGGTTTTTTCATTCAATTGTTAATTATCACATCAAATTATATTTGTCAATTTATCTCTAGAATGGTATCATACTCAGGGAATAAAGTTTGAGTCAAATCTATTGAGAATCACACAAGTTAAACCCTCTAACTTGTTTTACACTTTTATTATTTATGAATTCGCACACTACATTCCATTTTCATTTTATTGCTCAATATATGTATTCTAAAAGTTCAACAATATCATTTTTTTCATAACTTGCTACACATGATTCCTTATTGTTCTATTAGCACGATCTCAGTTATCAGTCGCGTAACCTTATTTTGGAAAACTAAAGCCCAATTATAGGTTGCTAATTCTAGTAACAGTTGAATCGAGTAAAAGGTCATGCTTAATTTTTCCATGTGTATCGGTGATATCTTGGTATAGATACAAGATTAAGTCTTTTTGTCTTTCTTTTTCAAGATTCTAACATAACTTTAGACTTGTCCTTCTTACTTGCTAGAAAGAGTGATCCATATTATAGAGCAATAACTAATCAAAAATCTTTATGTCATGCTTGTACTGATGCCTAATTCTAACCATTACTAACTCAGAACCGCCTAAACCTACTCTAATACTACTAAATGTAACACCCCCTTTATCCTTCTTTACCTCAGTCTGGTAAGCGAGGCCTATGACTGATTACTTCTTGTGTTTGCGCTACATTTATAGACATACAACACCTTTAAATCAATACATAACTCAAAATGAGAATAACTAATCGTTATAAATATATGTGAATTGTACTTTTACAAACTATAAATCAGTACATGATTTTATTTACTGACATGTATTTATTTTAAAATATACCTAATGCATAAAAAGAAAAATTTCTTTATGATCATACCAAAACTATCATTGTTTCTATTACGACTGCACTCCTCTAATGAAATCACTTGATGTGTGAATTCTTGCCTACCCATACTCAGCTTCTGCTACACAACTAAACCTGTGTCAGAGAAAGACAACTCTCGTACAAATTTTTAACTTAGTAGTGCAATAACTTATAATAGCAATCTTATTGTAAAAACAAAACAATAAATTTAATAATATCATTTTGATTCAAAGAAATTTCTCTTTTCAGAACTCATTTCTTAAACAATCATGGAAATTTCATAACATATTATACCCATTTAGTAATTAAAATTTCTTATTTATCTGCCCGCATAATACAACATAGACTTTCCCTAGGGAACTAAGAGGTACTGATGAACAACGGAAAACTCAGGGTCAAAGATAACCACATAACTCATATAATAATATTATTTGATCCAAGATAACCATATGACCGATTTAGAAATAATTTGTATGGTCCAAGATAACCATTTGATCCATATAATACCTCTCATGAACAAGATAAACTCATATAATGAAGTTTCTATCCTATTCGCAAGTTAACAATCTCTAGATAATTGTTCATGTTCTTATATGGACTAAAAACTATAAATTCTATAAAAATATACTCAAATTTATTTTCATTTACTAAATTTTCACATAATCAAATTTGTCATTACTAATGCTTAAAAATAATTTCCCTGATTCTATTTTCAGGTCAAACTCATTTTTCAAGCCAAAAGCAATAGTTCACTATTTATAAGCAAAAATCTCAACTATAACACATTAAATTTTTCTGGTAGAAACCTAATAATTACTATTAAACATTTTAAATAATTCATTTCCATATAAATTCATATAAAAATTAATTTAAATATTTCTATGGCTAATATTATAAGCTATTTCACAAATCTGACAATGAAAACCTTACCATTGAAGCTTTTGCCTTGCCTTCCTCACCATCTTTTTCCTCCCTATTCGAGGATACATCTAACATGACATTATCACATTTTAAATTATTACTTAACAAGATATAGTTTTAAATTAAATTCTAGCTATTAGAATATTTATTTTATGTATTTAGCTTAAATTCTAGCTATGCCTTTTTGTTTAATTAAATTTGTCTACTTACATTATTTACGTACATATTACTCATTATTTACTTATATTAAATATTAAATTACTATTGTCTTATAAAATTGTCGTGCTTTTAATTCAATTAGGGTTTCTTATATCATCTGTTGGCACTTTCACAAAAACAGTTATATATATATATATATATATCCACCACATTTATTTATACTATAACAATCTCCACCTCCATTGATTATTAAATTTTGTAGTCCTTATTTAAGGAGAGTTTCCTGGTTTTACCAAAAGTGCAAAGTACTTTTTATACCATTTTAGTTTTGATATGTCTTCAAAATACTTCTAATGCCTTTCAAAAGGGGTCTCGAGTTTTTACTTATACTCCTCAAATTTTAATATGCTTAAATCACCACTTCGATAATTTTAATTTTTTTTTTACTTTAATTAACTTATTAATTAACTTAATTTTCTTATTATGCTTATTAATTTAATTATTTTAGTTCCATCACCTTTTATCTCTTGGTCCAAAGTTCTTTTCCAATTCACGGTTATAATTCATAACATAATATTAATAATGTTCTCTTTTTTCCTAAAGCTTTCGGTCACCAATCTTAAAGTCCAATATTTCGTCTAAATGGTAAAATCAATTTCCTATAATCTTATGCAATAGTCTCGGTTTATTCACAAAATATCCCTTTCAAGCTCCCTAATCCATTTGCTCACGAAATACAATTATTTCTATTAAGTCATAAGCCTACCCACCCCTTGCATATCTTCAGCCAAACATACCATCACAAGCTTAATGCTTTCATCATCAAAGAAAAGAAACAAATGGCAAGAAGTACAATTTAGGATTCATTTCATTTTAGAGAAACAAGAAATAAGGCCTAAGGAAATCGCAAGAAATGTCACTACAACACCACTTTCTTTTCTTTTCAATTATTTGCTAGGTGACCCATAGGTTATAAACACTTCTTCCTCCTTTTCTTGCTTGGAACCTCACATGCAAGGCCATTTCTATCTTCAAATCTCACATGCAATCTTCAACTCTGCATCTTCAAGCTTTGGTCGAGCCCCCCTCACTCTCCTTTTCCTTGTTTAAATCACGACCACATTATACTCACTTGGAAGATGGCTTGTTTTCCAAATTTTACAATTTCTTAACTCTCATTATCACTTTAAGTATGTTTGGTTTAGAAGGAGATGAAGGAAAAAGAAGATAGAAAGGATATGGCTCGGGTCAAATGTAGAAACCCAATTAGAGTTGGTTTTCTTCAAAAATTTAAGATGATATCATCACATCTCACCATTTCTAAGTTTAAATGGGTGTATGGCTAGTGGAAAATGAAAATAAAATAAGAGAAATGTGAGATGTGCAGCTCGGTTTCCTAAAGGAAAATGGGACGGGAGAAAGGGAATGCAAAATCAAGAAGGAATTTTGCTTAGAAAATTTTGCCACCTTTTTTTTAATTTATGCCACATCCTTAAATATGTTAGAGATGAGTTTTGTTGCTTGTAAGCCACGTGGGCTTCATGCATTGAAGATTTGTTATTAATTAATTCTTGATTAGTCCTAAGTTAATTGTATTCAAAGTTCAATTGGGTCCTCATTCTTTTCGCCTTTCAATTTAGTCCATAATAAACAATTTACTTTCTCCAATTTGAGCTCCAAATTAAATATGTTTTACATATAACATATTCCGTAAATTTATTCATAAATTTTCTACCTACTACTTAATTTAATTACATTAATTCTACACTAGAATAAAATTCAATTTTCAAATTAAACTAAACTCTAATTCTAATTTCTCTAAATTTCAAACCCCAAACTAATTAGTTTTAAACAATTAAATATACTAACATTCACGTTACAAATTATTCCACATAATGGTGTCTTGAATTTTAGAAATTGTGTGCCGAAGCAGAATTCGTATTTCCTATTATTTCTGCGAAACCGGTCGTTGAATTTTATTTCTTCGATTTCGTGCCCTAAACATTACAGTTTTGACTCAAAATTATACTAACAGGTTCGTCTTAATATTTTCTATATCTTGACGTCCTTAGTTTGCCACTTGCTACTAGTGCGAAAATTGTATATGTTTCAACTCGCTCTAATGGGAGCACATGCTCCAAAACTCTCTAAAATATTTCCTAGTAACTCTTTTAGTCCCTAAAAAATTTCCATATATATATATCTTGCTCCCACTTAGAAAAGTCAAAGTTGGTTTTATATATTTTATGTAGTAAGTTATTAAAAAATACAAACAGAGATATTACTTTTTGGTATTTTTTCTTATTTTGTTAAATGGTTGTTTAGTTACTTATATTGAGAAAGTAATAATCATTAGTGTTGATAATGAAAAAAATAAAAAAATATATCAAAAAATGTATAAGAATAAGTGGCCATTTATATGTAAGTTGATGCAATGGTGAAAGACAAAACCTTGCATTTATGTATCACTAAGAATTAGAAGAGTTAGTTAGCCAAGTTGGTTAGTGTTTGATTTGACTTGCTAAAACAAGCTATTAAATGAATACACTTAATAAAGGATAAGTGCAGTAAGTGGAGATTTAATGGTGAGATATGATTAACATCATTTGTTGATTTTTTGTTAGTGTTAGTTAATAACTTAAACTCTATAGATAGAGTAGTACCAACATCATTAAAATTATCTTCAAAAGGCTAAAAAAATCTTTCTATTATTTATACACACATAAAATCCTATTGAGAGTGAAAAATCTTAAGTCACTTACCCACGTCTAAAAGCAAATCCCTTTCCTATTTGATTCCTTTTCTATTTGTTTTTGGTATTTTGTATATGTAGGCCTGAAGGTCCAAGGTATAACAATAGTATCAGAGTTCTTATCGCAATGATCCTACACTCACATATTATATTTTTTGGTCATCTCATTGGTCGGTTATCTAAACTTTTTCTTTTTTAGTATCAAAATGGCTAGTAAGGCAGTAACTCAAAGGCTAAGTAAGATGAAAAAATTTAATGGAAATAATTAGCCTATTTGGAAACTTAGAATTTGTCACATCCTTTTTCAAGATAGTGTTGAATAAAGTTTAGATGCTAATATACTTGATCAACTTGAACCTAATGTTAATGCTAATACTAGAAGGGCTTATGATAAATACATTAATGACAATAATATTTCTAGGAACAATATGCTTACCTTTATGGAATGTGATATAGAAATTTTTTTAAAGAACATAAGTTTGCTAATAATATGTTTGATGCCTTAACCAATGCTTTTTGCACTACTTCTGATACTCATAGTCAACTATTAATTGAAAAGCTCAATAATACACAAATGAAAGAAAGTGACTATGTTATTGATCATCTGACTAAATTTTTTGTTATTGCTAAATACCTAGCAGCCCTTGGTTATCCTATACCTGATAAAATGCAAGTTTCTACAATCTTGCATAGTCTACCTAGTTCTTGGGTATCAATTGTCATTTCTTTGAATTATTTTGGTCAACATGTTATCATTAGAAATCTACCAACCTTTCTAGGGATAGAAGCTGAAATAAGAGTTAAGAAAAATTCTTCCAATTCTTCTACATCTTTGGAAAATGTTATTGCTAGGGATGCACCACATGTTGATTATTCAAAAAATTAGAAAAAAACATAATCCTAAAAATATTAAAGGAAAAGGAAAGATCTTCAAGCATAATAAGAGCAAACAAGGGAAAGGAAAATGCTTTAATTGTGGGAAATATGACTATTATCAATCTAATTGCCATGAAAATAAATATGATAACAAACCCAAATTTTGGAGTTTAAAAGGATATAATTTGTGTGGTTTTTGAGTCTTTTCTAGCAGATTTTGATGATTTAGCTTAATGGGTCAATTGAGGATCATCTCACCATGTTGTCAAAAAATAAATTTGCTTTGTTGAAATGAAAGAGGTTAAAGTCGGTGATCATCATGTGTACATGGGAAACAACACCTATTGTGATATGTTGGGTGTTGGAACCATAAAAATCATGATACCTAAAGAAAGAAACCTCCACTTGACTGATGTTTTCTATGCTCTTAATATGAGGCACAATCTTATTTTTGTTCCTCATTTAAATGAGAAAGGTTTTGAATTGCATTTTTGTTTTGGAAAAGTTTCTATTAGAAAACATGGTAGAATGCTTATGTGGGGTGGTTTAGTAGATGGTTTATATTGTCTTAATATTTCAGCTCCTAATAAAGCATTAGTTGGTTCTTCTTGTTATATTGATTCTACTTATAATTATTGCATGAATGTTAGTGATCCATATATTTGGCATATGAGATTAGGCCATATTAACAAAGAGAAAATGAAAAGAATAATGAACATTTGATTAATTCTAAATAAGAACATTGAATATGGAATTTGTGAACCCTGCTGTTAAACCTTGAGGGGTATTTCCATCATTTTGATGATAACAAATAAAATAGCAATATTGTATTTAACATACTTTTTTTCTAATTCTATTAAACAGGGCATGAAATAAAATAGCAAGAATGGAGATTGGAAGAATAATCCTTGAAAGACAAAATTAAGGAAGTAGCATGTTCACGTCCGTGACTCTATGTGTCACGCCCGTGAAAGAGCTAACTGTTACCAAAACCAACATTTGAAGTTCACGACCATGAAAGAAAAACAAACTGTGAAATGGACATTTAATGTCATGCCTGTAAATGAAAATGTCACACCCGTGAATGTTCATGACATTTTCATCCAGAGAGTTTCAAGACCAAAGTCTCCACTTGGATCACGGCTGGGAAGTTTGTCACGCCTGTGAATATGTATGTCACGCCCATGACCCAATGTTTCAAAATATTTCAGAGAGCTTCACGACCAAGGTCACCAGTTCAGTCACGGCTTGGAAAGAAATGTCACGCCCGTGACAAACATAGTCACGCCCGTGAATGATGAAAGAGAAAAATGTCAGACGCGATTATTTGGTTGGTACAACGGCTAGTTTCATATTTAATGCACCCCATCGGCTATAATCAGCCATGGGAGTATAAATGGAAGTCATTTATGCATTCAATATAAGAGAATAGCAAATACTTTGAATTAAAATCTTATTACAAGCTACTTGTACATTCAATTCTTTGAGAACCAATACCTATTCTCTGTAAAAATCTTTTTGCTCTTCAGTTATTAAGCAATAAAGATTTGTGAGTGTTTTTCTCTGTAATCATTTGTTACTTAAGTGAGTTTTGGGTATTTCTGGGTTAAGAGTAGAACACTTGTAAGGGTTAGTTGTGTGAGCCTCTAAAACATAAATTAAAGGTTGTTTGTGTAAGCCTGTAAAAAAAACACAAAGTAAAGGTTGTTTGCATGAGCCTGTAAAAACACAAAGTAAAAGTTGTTTGTGTGAGCCTGTAAACACAAGGAATTGGTTATTGTGTGAGCCATTAAAACATAAGGGATTTCTGGGTTAGGTGTGAGCCATTGTGAGAAACACCATAGTTGGGAGTGAGCTTGTAAAACTCCATTGTAACACTTAGTGTGTTAGTGAAATTCCCAATTGCGATTGGGGAGAGCAGTAGGGTTTGTTAACACCCGAACCTTTATAAAATCCTTATGTCAAATTTCTCTATCCCTCCTAAAATTAATTTCTTATTTCTGCTCTTTAAGGTTTAATTTTTTGAAACTCCAATTCAACCCCCCTTCTTGGCTTAATATCTGGGCAACAATTGGTATCAAAGCTGAGTCTAGCATCGAAGCCTAAAAAGTGCTAGTAAAGATTAAGATATGGCCAGTGAAGGATTCCAAAGTCTCAAATCTTACTTTGATGGAGCAAATTATGCCCAATGGAAGTTTCGAATGGAGACATATATGGATAGTGAAGGAATTGAAGTCTGGGATAGTGTACGAAAAGAATGGACACCACCAACCAGAAGAGGAGCTGATGCTGAAAAAGAAATCCTATGAATAGATGATTGGATAGAGCATCAAAGAAGAGAAAATTTCATAAACAAGAAGGCAATGACAAACCTATCAAGCTCATTATCTATTGAAGAATGTGGAAGAATACAACACTGCCCAACAGCATATAACATGTGGAAGACATTGGAAAATTATCATGAAGGAACTAAGCAAGTCAAATCCAAGAAGATTCAACTTCTAACCTCAGAATATGAGCTCTTCAAGATGAAATCCAATGAGTCAATCACTGACATGACCAACCGACTTCTAGCCATTATAAATGGAATGAGGAAACTTAGGAAGCATCCAAGTTTGGAGGATGTAAATAACAAAATCCTGAGAAGTCTTCCTCTTAAGGACTATGGCTCAAGAGTTGCTGGCATAGAAGAAGCAAATAAAGATATGAGCATCATGAATATTGATGTGCTGATTGGCAAACTTCTCACATATGAAATGGCAGTAAAAAGAGATAGAGAGCTTGAAGCAGAGCTAGAGAAAAGAAAGCTCTTAGCACTTAAAGTCTCTACTTCAAAATCGTAAGAAGAAAGTGAAGATGATGAAGAAATAAGTGATGATGAAAATGAGGACATTGTTATGCTTTCAAGAAGATTAAAAAGAATCATTGAGAAGAAAATGAGCAACTCCAGAAAATTCAGGCAAAGAAACCTCAAACAAACTTCTAATGATGCACAAAGAAGTAAGGAAGAGGTAAAGTACTATGAGTGTGGAAAGAAAGGATATATCAAACCAGAATGTCTAAGGCTCAAGAAGCATAAAAGCAAATACCAAAGAGACAATGGGGAGAAAGGTCACAAAGCCACATGGGATGACGAAAGCTCTTCAAGTGAAAAATATGATAATGAAAGCGAAGAGGTCAACTTATGCTTCATGGCTATTGAAGATCATGTCTTGAATAAGGTAAGATCACTACACTCATACTCTTTGAACAATGATAGTAGTGATAATGATGATGATAGTGATGATGATGAGCAAAGCCTAATAGAAGAATTAAATATAGAATTAGAGAAATATAGAAGTAAATTTAGTACTTATAGAAATAACATCTCTAATTTAAAAAATAAGATAGATGGTTTAGAAAAGGAAAACATAAAGCTTAAATCATCTAATGAAGCTCTCCAAAAGTCATTAGATGAATACTCATCAAGACCCTCAACTGCTTCCTTACTAACAGAAAATAATACTTTGAAAAATGAAGTTGAGGAACTTAGAAATTCCATTTCTAAATTTCATAAAGGTAAAGAGAGCTCATATACTCTCATTGTGTCTCAAAGATCACCCTTAATTAGATATGGTTTAGGATTTAAGGACACATCATCATCTTCTCACAAAACCATCTTTGTTAAGTCTAGTGAACCTCACATCTCCACACTTGTTAGAACAACACCAAGAAATAAGCATATTAAACTTTCTATATATAAACAGAATAATCATGCCTTTATATATAGAAAGCATGCATCTAGAAAATCTACGATTAATCATAATTGTGCACATCATCATTCTCAAAATAAATTTGATAGAAAAATGGTATTCAAAAATATTGTAAGACCAGAAAATAAATTTAGACCAAAACAATGTAATTATTGTATGAAAATGGGTCACATAAATAAATATTGCTGGATAAGGAAGGCTCATTGGGAACCTTCATGTGCTAACCCCAAAGGACCCAAAATCATTTGGGTACCTAAAAATCATACTTGAATTGTGATTCTATAGGTATGCCTCAAGTCCATAATAAACAAAAATGTTTGGCTAGTAGACAGTGGATGCTCAAGGCATATGACAGGTAAAGTTACCTTTAGAAACAATGCAAAGGGTAAGGTAATTATTGTTGGATACTTTTCAATGATATCAAAAGTATTGATGGAGGTAAAGTTACCTTTGGAAACAATGCAAAGGGTAAGGTAATTGGCATTGGTTCTATTGGTATTAATGGTACTACTTTTATTAAAGATGTCTTACTTGTTGATGGCTTGAAACATAACTTGTTGAGTGTTAGTCAATTATTTGATAAAGGAAACAAAGTAATTTTTACTTCTAATGAATGTCTTGTGATCTCTATCGATGGTCAAGAGATATTTAAAGGAAATAGAGATGTCAACACATACAAAATAGACTTACATAAATTATCTAACCATTCCTTTAAGTGTCTTGTGACTACTAGTGATGAATCTTGGCTGTGGCATAGAAGGCTTGGTCATGCTAACATGGACTTAATACAAAGCCTCACACAAGAGAACTAGTAAAAGGACTGCCAAGAGTTAAATATGAAAAAGGCAAGACATGTGAACCTTGCCAAAGAGGAAAGCAACACAAGTCATCCTTCAAAGCCAAAAACAAAGTAAGTACATCAAAACCTCTTCAACTCCTGCATTTAGACTTATTCGGACCTACTAGAATTGCTAGCTTAAGAGGAAACCATTATGCATTTGTCATCATAGATGATTACTCTATATTTACTTGGGTAATTTTCTTAGCTCAAAAAAGTGATGCTTTTGAAATTTTCAAAAACTTTGCTAAAAGAATTCAAAATGAAAAAGGGTATTGTATTTCAAAAATAAGAAGTGATCATGGGAAAGAATTTGAAAATGAAAACTTTGTAAGCTTTGTCTTGAACATGGCATTTCATATAATTGTTCATCTCCTAGGACACCTCAACAAAATGGGATAGTTGAAAGGAGAAATTGAACTTTAATTGAAATGGCTAGAACAATGTTTAATGAATATGATTTACTAACTTATTTTTGGGCAGAAGCCACAAACACTGTATGTTATATTTCAAATTGAGTTTTCAAAAGACCTCTTTTAAAAAAAACTTCATTATATGGAATGGAAAAAAGCCCTTGATATCATACTTTAGAGTATTTGGATGCAAGTGTTTTATATTGAATACCAAGGACAATCTTTGAAAATTTGCCTCTAAATCCGATGAAGTATCTTTTTAGGATACTCTACAACCAGCAAAACATATAGAGTATTTAATAAAAAATCATTAACTGTTGAAGAATCTATGCATGTTATCTTTAATGAATCTAGTAGACTTGATCTTGTGAAAGGTAGTGTTCTTGATGATGTTGTAGGTAATATGGAAAGTCTTGATCTTGGAAATGGGAAGGAAGAAAATGATCAAGAAGATTTACATCAAAATGATTCTCTACCTCAAACTCAAGAAGAAAACGAACAAGAACTCCCAAAAGAATGGAGAATGACGAAAGATCATCCAAAAGAGCAAATCATTAGTGATCTCTCAAGGGGAGTAAGTACTAGATCTCATTTCAAACATTTAGTCACTGACATTGCTTTTATTTCTCAAATTGAGCCTAAAAATGTTGATGAGGCTCTTAATGATGAAAGTTGGTTAATAGCCATGCAAGAGGAACTCAACCAATTTGAGAGAAGTAAGGTATGGACCTTAGTAACTAGACCCAAGGATCATTATAGGTAGCAAATGGGTATTTAGAAATAAACTAGATGAACAAGGTTCAATAACTAGGAATAAGGCTAGATTAGTTGCAAAAGGATATAACTAGGAAGAAGGTATAGATTATGATGAAACCTATGCACCTGTAGCTAGATTAGAAGCCATAAGAATACTCTTAGCATATGCATGTCACATGAATTTCAAACTTTTTCAAATGGATGTAAAAAGTGCATTTCTAAATGGTTATGTAGAAGATGAAGTGTATGTAGAACAACCACCAGGCTTTGAAAGCTCTGATTTGCCAAATCATATTTTAAAGTTTCAAAAGCTTTATATGGTTTGAAACAAGCCCCTAGAGCTTGGTATGAGAGGCTAAGTTCTTTTCTATTAGAAAATAGCTTTACAAAGGGAAATGTTGACACAACATTATTTATTAAAAAGCATAAGCATAATATACTAATTGTTTAAATTTATATTGATGATATAATATTTGGTTCTACTAATGAGTTGCTTTGTCAAGAATTTGCTAAGTGTATGACTAGGAAATTTGAAATTAGCATGATGGGAGAGCTTAAGTATTTCCTTAGTCTACAAATAAAGCAAAGCAATGAGGGCATATTCATCAACCAATCCAAATATGCCAAAGATTTAATTAAGAAATTTGGTATGGAATGATGCAAGAATGCCAAGACTCCTATGAGCACATCAACAAAATTGGACAAGGATGAAAAGGGTAAGAGCATTAATGAAAAACTTTATAGAGGTATGATTGGATCACTTTTATATCTTACTGCTTCTAGACCTGATATAATGTATAGTGTTTGCTTGTGTGCACGATTTCAATCATGTCCTAAAGAATCTCATTTAAATGCAGTAAAAAAAATTCTAAGATATTTACATAGATCATTGCATCTAGATTTATGGTATCCTAGAAATTCATCCTTTTATATTATAGGATATTCAGATGCAGACTATGCTAGTAGTCTTTTAGAGAGAAAAAAATACTTCAGGCACTTGTTACTTTATTGGAGAATGCTTAGTTTCTTGGTTTAGCAAGAAACAAGTTTCAGTTGCTCTCTCAACTGCTGAAGCAGAGTATGTAGCAGCTGGATGTTGTTGTACTCAAACTCTTTGGATGAAACAACAACTTAAGGACTATGGTCATGAGATGAACCATATACCTATCAAATGTGACAATACAAGTGCTATAAATCTTTCAAAGAATCCTATTCAACACTCAAGAAGTAAGCATATTGACATTAGACACCACTTTATTAGAGATCATGTTCAATATGAAAATGTTGCATTAGAATTTATAAGCATAGAAAATCAATTGGCAGATATTTTTACTAAGTCTCTAAATGAGGAAAGATTTAATTTCATTAGAACTTGGTATGATTGATGGATTAACCTTGTGATTGCTAAATTATGAAAT
Organism: Triadica sebifera; assembly: GCA_023653625.1. Classification (NCBI taxonomy): domain Eukaryota; kingdom Viridiplantae; phylum Streptophyta; class Magnoliopsida; order Malpighiales; family Euphorbiaceae; genus Triadica; species Triadica sebifera. The sequence goes on from CM042909.1 coordinate 13,998,926, forward strand.
CTTAATTGATGATCTTAATTTTGTATCATATCACTAGATATAAGGTAGTATTTCTGATGAAAATTTATGTTATAAAGGGATAGAATCTTTATTGAAATGATTTAGACTTGTTTTTAGGACTTAATTTTATTTGATGAAAATTTAAGGGTAGCCACGCCCGTGACATATGTTCACGCCCGTGACTTAAATAGCCAAAAGAGGCAGTGTCGTTCACGACTTGATTCACTACATGGTTCATGGCTTCAAGTGGTGAAGCTTATTTTCACGGCTTCAAGTGGTGAAGCTTATTTTCATGGCTTCATTCACTCCCGTGAAAAGATCTTTTCATGCCCATGACGAATTTTCACGCCCATGAACCTTTACACCCCAAAACTCACAGAGGCGTTCACGCCTTGAGTCACGCCTTACTTCACGGGCATAAGTAGTGAAATTCAATCGCTCACGCCCGTGACTATTATTTCACCCCCGTGACAGTTCATCAGTCACACCCGTGATATTCAAAGGTCACGACCGTGAACATATTCACTGGTGGAACACTCCTTCAGCAAACCATGAACACGACCATTCACGCCCGTGAATACATGTTTCACGCTCGTGAATGTATCGGGCATATAAGAGAACAACCGATTATTTTCTCATTTCAACTCTTCAACTCCTTGAAACCACTCTCATTTACACACATTCAATGAAACATTGAAGATTCCGGCCCCCAAGTCACAAATTTTTCTTATAAATACCATCAAAAGTTCAATTCTTCATCAAAAATCATACATCCTTAGGGTTTCCTTTCAATATTTATGTCAAAAAGTTTTCACAAAGTTCACCTCTTCAACTCAAATGGAGACTGCCTCATCAAAGGGAAAGAGAAAGAAGTCTCATGCTCCTAAGAGGTATGCAGATTACCTCATAAACCGAATTCCGGAGCAATGCCATCCCCGATACTCCACATTGAAGAAAAGGCCTCTCCTTTCATTGAGATCTTTCGAATGGCAAACCGTCCGAACTCTCAGGCTCGAAACGGCTATGACAGAGCAACTTCAGGCCTGTCATTTAAAAGAATTTGTGGAGATTCACCAGCCAACATTGAGGGAACCAACACTGGAATTCCTTAGCACTCTGCAAGTGTCACCTACTGGAGTGGTGAAATTCCAACTCTGCAATAATCCCAACACCCTCAATGCCATTGAATTTGGGGAATTATTCAACTTACCATCAGATAGCATACTCAATGACAGCAAAGTTGAATTCTTTGCCAATCGAGCTTGGACCCATTTTGGCACCGATTGCAGTTGGGATGTCAAGAAGACCAAGAGCACAACACATCTCAAGTCCCCAGTGCACAAATATTTGCATAGGTTCCTGACCTATAGCATATTCGCTCGGGGAGAAAGCAATGGGACCATCAGGAAATCAGAGCTCTTCCTATTTGAGATGACTCGAAGAAGACTCACTGTGGCACTTTCTAGATGGTTTGCAAACCATCTTCTGTCCATCGCCACCAAACCCATAGGAGATATACTCATTGGTGGTTATGTCACCCATATAGCCTTGAAGTTTGGCTATTTGAAACTAGATGAGCATCATTTCAACCTCATCCCTAGGTATCCTCGAGATCGCTTGGATGTCGAGTCCTTCATAAAGATGGGAGCGGCTGTCAGAATTGTTCACGAAAACAACATTTTCTACCGTTTCACAGACACTGCTGGGGAGATAATCTAGAAAGACAATGACACGGAGGACTTCAAAGCCGGCCTCCAAGGGATCCAGCAGAAGAAAAGGGATCGGGTTGAGAAAGCACCTCTAGTGGCTGAGCAGGACATCGGACAATCCTCAGCTTCCACACCGAATTTAGCGCAATAGGTGGTTGACCTCTTGGCACCATGTTTTGAGCAGCTGCAAGCTTCGATGGACAAGAGGTTGGAGAACCTCAAAGACTTCATAGAGTCTCGGATGGACAGCCTTGAGGCAGAGGTTGCTAGGCTTTGAGATAGGATGTGTGGCTAGGTGTTAGGATATATTTGCTTTTGTTTATCTTTTTGATTTCTTTATATCCTTTTTGATTGATGACAAAAGGGGGAGAAACTAGTAATATAGGAGAAACTAGCAATATATTATAGGGGAGAACCTAGCAATATATTAAGATAAATGAATCAAAAACCTATAAATACATTGACATTGAATTAGGTAGGAAGAAATTAGAAATACTCAAAATTTGATTCAAAATTAATATGTAAAGTATAAAATTGAGAAATTGAGCTTTATACACATTATATATACCTTATGTATACTTTGCATATACCTTCATGCAAGTTACAAAAATGAATATGCCATGATATACTTTAAGTATACCTTACATATACTTCATGTCTTAAAAGAATTATGGTATATATATTGGAAATACTTCACATATAACTTGCATATACTTAAAAACTAGTAAGTTTATTTCAATGCTACATCATTCTTTACAATTATTGCATTCTATAAATTTTTTATCCTAAGTATCTTTTGAGGAGGAGACTTCTCAAAAGCACATATTGCTAGATTATTTGTCTCCATCAAAAAAGGGAAGATTGTTAAACCTTTAGGGGTATTTCTGTCATTTTGATGATAACAAATAAAATAGCAATATTGTATTTAACATACTTGTTTTCTAAATCTATTAAACAGGGCATGAAATAAAATAGCAAGAATGGAGATTGGAAGAATAATCCTTGAAAGACAAAATTAAGGAAGTAGCATGTTCACGTCCGTGACTCTATATGTCACGCCCCTGAAAGAGCTAACCGTTACCAAAACCAACATTTGAAGTTCATGACCATAAAGGAAGAACAAATAGTGAAATGGACATTTAATGTCGTGCCCGTGAATGTTCATGACATTTTAATCCAGAGAGCTTCACGACCAAAGTCACCACTTGGATCACGACTGGGAATATGAATGTCACGCCCGTGACCCAATGTTTCAAAACATTCCAGAGAGCTTCATGACCAAGGTCACCACTTCAGTCACGGCTTGGAAAGAAATGTCACACCCATGATAAACGTAGTCACGCCCGTGAATGATGAAAGAGAAAAATATCAGGCATGATTATTTGGTTGGTACAACGGCTAGTTTCATATTTAATGTACCCCAACGGCTATAATCAGCCCTAGGAGTACAAATGGAAGTCATTTATGCATTCAGTATAAGAGAATAGCAAATACTTTGAATTAAAATCTTAGTACAAGCTACTTGTACATTCAATTCTTTGAGAACCAATACCAATTCTCTGTAAAAATCTTTTTGCTCTTTAGTTATTGAGCAATAAAGATTTGTGAGTGTTTTTCTCTGTAATCATTTATTACTCAAGTGAGTTTTGGGTATTTTTGGGTTAAGAGTAGAACATTTGTAAGGGTTAGTTGTGTGAGCCTCTAAAACACAAATTAAAGGTTGTTTGTGTGAGCCTGTAAAAAAAACACAAAGTAAAGGTTGTTTGTGTGAGCCTGTAAAAATACAAAGTAAAGGTTGTTTTGTGTGAGCCTGTAAAACACAAGGAATTGGTTATTGTGTGAGCCATTAAAACATAAGGGATTTCTGGGTTAGGTGTGAGCCATTGTGAGAAACACCATAGTTGGGAGTGAGCTTGTAAAACTCCATTGTAACACTTAGTGTGTTAGTGAAACTCCCAATTGCGATTGGGGAGAGGAGTAGGGTTTGTTAACACCCGAACCTCTATAAAATCCTTGTGTCAAATTTCTCTATCCCTCCTAAAATTAATTTCTTATTTCTGCACTTTAAAGTTTAATTTTTTGAAACTCCAATTCAACCCCCTTCTTGGCTTAATATCTGGACAACACCTGCATTTGTGGTAAAATGACTAGACCTCTATTCCTAAAAGGTCAAAGATCAAATAAACCCTTAGTTATTATTCATTTAGATTTATGTGCCCATTAAATGTTAAAACACATTGAGGTGTGGAATATTTTGTTACTTTTATTGATGATTTTTCTAGATTTGGATATGTTTCTTTAATGCAAAGAAAATATGAAGTTTATTGATAGATTTCTTGAATATAAAAATGAAGTAGAAAAGCAATTGGGTAGAAATATTAATGTATTACAATTAGATCATGGAGGTGAGTATATTTTTAATGTACTTGGTAATTTTCTAAAACAAAATGACATATTTCTTCAATTTATCATGAGTTACACCCCACAACAAAATGGAGTTATGGAAAGATGCAATAGAACATTACTTAATATTGTAAAATCTAAATTATCTCATTCATCTCTTGATTCTGATTTTTGGGGTGAAGCTATTATTAGTGCTATATTTACATTAAATTTAGTGCCTACTAAAGCTCATTGTAGGATACCTTATGACCCGTGGACTGATTGAAAATCCAATTTGGACAATATGAAGGTATGGGGATCATCTGCACATATTGTTGTTCCACCACATACTCGAGGTAAGCTTGAAAGAAAAACTATGAAAGCTAAATTTATTGGTTGTTCAAAAAAAATCAAAAGGATTCAAATTTGATGTCTTTAATATTAATGACACCGTTAATATTATTGAAAGTAGAGGTTAAGATTTCTAGAAGAAAATATTGTTAATAAAATTCCTAATTATTTAATAGAATTATTTAAGAAAAGTATAAAGGACCAAATGTAGAAATTTTAGGCAAACCTATTAATAATCATTATGACACACTTGGCAAGATACAAAGAGAAATAAATCTTCTAAGCTAAAATATTTTTATACCTTCCTAAACAAAGAAGTCCTAGATGACCCTATTACTTTTCCAGAAGCTTTGTCTTCAACGGGTTCTATTAAATGGAAATAGGCTATAAAAGAAGAAATAAATTCTATAATAAAAAATGAAGTGTGGAATCAGTAGACCTACTTAAAGATAGAAAGGCTATAGGTTGTAAGTGGATATTAAGAAAAAAAATATAAATTTGATGGAACTATTGTCTAATATAAGGCAAGACTCATTGCCAAAGGTTTTACTCAAAAGTTAGGTATTGATTTTGAAGAAACTTACTCTCCTATTGCTAAGTTTGTTTCTATTAGAATTTTAATATTTTTTTATAGTTGCATTAGATTTAGAATTGATTCAATTAAATGTCAGACCACTTCTTTAAATGGCGAGTTGAAAGAAAATTTTTTATGGACCAACCAGAAGGTTTTATTGTTAAAGGGCACACAAATAAGGTATGTCAGCTTACAAAATCATTATGTGGTTTAAAGCAATCTTCTAGACAATGGTGTTTTACTTTTCATAAAGTTATCATTCAATTTGGTATAGCTAATGAATATCATCATTGTGTCTACCATTAGAATAGTGGAGTAATTTTATGATTCTATCTTTATATGTTGATGATATTTTAATTTAAAAAAAAATCACATTTTGAAATGAAAGATTTGGGTTAAGCATCTTATGTCCTTAGAATTTAAATCATTAGAAATAGAAAAATGAAAACTATACAATTATCTCAGAAACAATATTTTGATAAAATATTGAAAAGATTTTTTTATGAATGAGTCTCATGCCATAGATACTCCTATTTGAAAACACACAAAATTATTAATAAATATGCGCCTAAATAATTAAGAAGAAATAAGGAAAATGGAACTTTTCACCATACTTGATTTAAGTTTTGCAGTAAGTCTTGTAAATAGGTTTCAAAGTAATCCAGGAGAAATCCATTGGTATGCTGTCAAAAGAATTTTAAGATACATTGAGGGCATAAAAAGCTATAAACTTATATATAAAAATTATTATAGTATCTTAAAAATTGTTAGATATTTTGATGCTGATTTTTCAGGCGATTTAGATTATAGTAAATGTACTTCAGGTTACAATTTTCTCCTTGGAATGGGGCAATTTCTAGGTATAGTAAAAAATAAAGTTGTGTCACAAAGAGTACCATGGAAGCATAATTTCTTGCTAGTAGTTTTGTTGCTTCTGAGATTGTTTGGATCAAAGGTTTTTTCGTAAATTTAAATGATCAAAATATAGCCAATGGTCCTATCAAAATAAAATGTGATAATCAAGCTACTATTTGTAGCATAAAAAATGGCGAGCTGACTCTAAATATAAACACATAAATCATAATTTTCATTACATTTTTTTTTTTGGTACATGGTTCCAAAGATCATATGAAAATAGATTGTCCTCTATTACTGTATGGTAGAGGTTCGGAGAGCACTGAGTCGATATAGATGCAGGCTTCTAGGCAAGGTAGTCACTGAGGACGAAGGCAAGGTAGAGGAGGTCGATCAGGGGTCAGTTAGTTTAGATCAGAGATAGTTGAGATGCTGGAAGGTAGTAGAGTTGCCCCAGCCAGGGCATAAGCCATGCAAGGCCAAGAGGAGCAGGATGCACCTGATGTCATAATTGGTAAATTCCTTCTCTTTGGCTTTGATATACATGTATTGATAGATCCGGGATCGACGCATTCATACATATGCACGCTACCACCGGGTCAAAAGGGTTTAGAACCACAAACTCTAGAGCTTAAAATTCTCGTGACTAACCATTAGGGCACACAGTATGAGGGTTAGCAAAGTGTTTAGGGGTTGCCCAGTTGAAATTCAAGGTAAGCCAATTGCCAGCAAACTTAATAGAGTTACCATTCTACAAGTTCGATGTGATTTTGAGAATGGATTGGTTGGCTCGTTATGGAGTGGTAGTGGATTGTGAGAGGAGAAAGATGATCATTAGAATTATAGAGCAAGATGAGATAGTAGTGAAGGGTGAAAATAAAAAATATCCAGACAATGTGATATCAGTGTTGAAGCTCGGCACCTCATTAGTAAAGGATGTGAAGCATACTTAGCATATGTGGTTGATATGAAAAAAGCAAATCCAAATTTGGTGGATATTCCTACTATTAGTGAGTTTCCTGATGTGTTTCTAATTGAGTTGCCAGGCTTACCACCAAATAGAAAAATTGAGTTTGCGATTGATTTGGTAATCAACACCACTCTTATTTCCATTGCACCATATAGGATGACACCACGCTGAAGATAAAATAGTAGAAATTGTTAGATAAGAGGTTTATACGATCTAGTGTATTACTATGGGGTGCTATAGTATTATTTATGAAGAAGAAAGATGGCATCTCACGTCTCTACATCGATTACAGGCAGCTTAATAAGGTGACTATAAAGAATAAGTACCCACTACCCAAAATCGATGATTTATTTGATCAGTTGAAAGGTGCAACCATATTTTCAAAGATAGATCTTCAATTGGGGTATCATCAACTGAAGATCAAAGAGTCATATGTACCTCAGACAACCTTTAGGACTCCTTATGGTCATTATGAGTTCCTAGTTATACCCTTTGGACTGACGAATACACCAGTAGCTTTTATGGACCTGATGAACCGAGTGTTTAGGCAAGGTCATATCTTAATCAATTTGTAGTGGTATTCATTAATGACATCCTTATGTACTCTAGAGACCGAAAGGATCATGATCAACATCTCAAATAGTACTACAAATATTGAGGGAGAAGCAGTTGTATGCAAAGCTATCTAAGTGCGAGTTTTGGCTTGAAGCAGTCAGTTTTCTGGGTCATGTAGTTTCAGTATAAGGTGTTCAGGTTGACCCTAGTAAAATCGAGATTATTCTTAATTGGAAACCACTTCAAAATGTGATAGAAGTGAGGAGTTTTCTCGGATTAGCTGGATATTATAGGAGGTTCGTAAAGGGATTTTTATCCATAATGCCTCTTTTGACATGACTACCACGAAAAGAGATCCGTTTTGAATGGACAAATAGGTGTCAAGCAAGCTTTGATCGACTAAAGGCAATGTTGACTAAAGCACCAGTTTTGACTCAACCCACACTTGGAAAAGACTTTGTTGTGTACAATGATGCTAGTCATAATAGTTTAGGATGTGTTCTTATGCAAGAAGAAAAGGTGATTGCTTATGCCCTAAGACAACTTAAGCCTCACGAGCTTAATTATCCGACACACAATTTGGAGTTAGCTACTATTGTTTTTGCTTTGAAGATCTGGAGACATTATCTCTATAGGGAAAGACGTTATATCTATACAGATCACAAAAGTCTTAAGTACCTTCACTCACAGAAAGAGTTGAATTTAAGATAATGAAGATGGTTGGAGATGATTAAAGATTATGATTGTGTGATTGATTATCAGCTAGGAAAAGCAAATGTGGTTGCAGATGCACTAAGCAGAAAGATTTTAGCTAAGATGCAAGTACAATCCACCTTGATGTAGAGAATCAAAGATGCTTAGAAGCAAGATGAGAAACTAGTAGAGATAGTCGAAGCAGTGAAAAAGGGAGAAAAGCCTGAGTTTTTATTGACGAAAGATGGCATAGTATACTTCAAGAATAGGAATTGTGTGCACAGTATAGAAGAGCTGAAGTCTGATATTTTAAAAGAAGTACATGAAATAGTATATATAATGCATCCAGGTGGGAACAAGATGTATCAAGACTTAAAAACTCAATACTGGTGGTCAGGAATGAAGAAAGATATCACTGAATGTGTTGTTAGGTGTCTAACCAGTCGACAAGTGAAAGCAGAACACCAGGTTCCCATAGGATTACTACAACCATTACCAATACTAGAATGGAGTGGGAAAGAATCATGATGGATTTCGTGTCTGGTCTACCGATGACTCAAAGGAAGCATGATGTAGTATGGGTGATAGTGGACCGATTGACAAAGTCAGCACATTTTCTATCGGTTCAGATGGATTATATATTGAACAAACTGACTGAGGTTTATGTAGATGAGATAGTAAGGCTTCATGGAGTGCCAATGTCCATTATCTCTAACAGAGATCTTCGCTTTACTTTCCAATTCTAGAAGAGCCTACAACAAGCTTTAGGAACTCGACTCAGTTTCAGTACAACTTTTCATCCACAAACGGATGGACAATCAGAGCGAGTAATCTAGTTATTAGAAGACATGATGATAAGTTGTGTGCTTGAGTTTGAAGGAAGTTGGGATCAATATCTACCTCTTATAGAGTTTGCCTATAACAACAATCATTAGAAGAGTATAGGTATGGCTCCTTTTAAGGTATTGTATAGAAGAAAGTGTAGGACACCAGTTTGTTAGACCGAATTGAGTGAAAAGAAGTTGATAGGGCCAGAGTTAGTGCAACAAACAAAAGAAAAGGTTAGAATTATCAAGGAAAGATTGAAGGCAGCTCAAGATCGACATAAATCATATGCTAACCTCAAGTGGCGAGACATAAAATATGATGTGGGTGATAAAGTGTTTCTCAAAGTTTTGCCTTAGAAGAAAGTATTCAGGTTTGGCAGGAAAGAAAAGTTAAGCCCAAGATTCATAGGCCCTTATGAGATTTTGGAAAGAATTGGACTGGTGGCATATCGGTTAATGTTTTTCATGTGTTAATACTAAGGAGATATAAATCCAACCCAACTATTATTCCAACTGATGAGATAGAAGTACATACTGACTTGACATATGAAGAGGAACCGGTGGCTATATTAGCACATGAAGAAAAAGTTTTACGAAACAAGAAAGTTCCATTAGTTAAAATATTATGGCGGAATCATGCTACTGAAGAAGACATATGGGAAAGCAAAGAGATAATGAGGAAGCAATATCCTCAGTTGTTCAACACAAAATGAATAGGTAAACTTTCATGGAAGAAATTTATTTTAAGGGGGAGAGGATGTCATATCCGCAAATTTAGGCCTAAGTCGCGCGGGTTGTTAAATCTACTCGTCGATTTGACCGTAGTCTAAATTTGAATTTTGACTGAAAAATAATTAAAATAATAGCAAATAATTATGGAAAATATTTAAGAAAGCACTTAAAGATGTTTTTTTTATAGTGGAGGATCTAAATGCAAAATTTGAAAAGTTTTGGGATCAATTTATAATTTATCAAAAATTGAGGGATGAAGTGAAATATTTATTATTTAAATGCATGAGTTGGACATTAAATACATGTGATGGCTAGCCAAACCAAGACTCACATATTAAGAAGCTAATTAAACATAAATATCTAGATATTTAAGCTTAGGTGTCCCCATCCTTAATGACTTTTGTCATTTTCTCCTTAATTGCTTCTTCTTCCTTCCTTATCTCTTTCCATCTAGAATTTTCTATTCTCCTAATTCAGCCCATGTTTTCTCTAATCATGCATAGCCAAGCTTAGTTCTAGAAAGAGAAAGTGAGGAAAAGAGTAAGAAAGACATGGAAAAGTAAGCTTTCATGCATAGAAAAGCTTGAGAAAGCTTAGGGGAGCAAAAAGAGAGAGAGATAAGCAAGAAAATAGGAGAGATAAACCTCTAAAATTTTAGCCATAAAAATAAAAAGCTTGAGGTAAAGTGTCATTCATCTTTTCTTTAAGTTTCTCTAAAGGAAGATTATGTTTTAAGCTTATTTGGTGCTTGGTCTTGAAGAGAGATATTCGAGGGGTTAGAGATATATAATGAAAGAAAGGTATTTGATGAGTTTCTTGTATGTTTTAGGTACTCAAGAAAATAGAAAAGATAAGGGAAAAGAGAAAGAGAAGTAAAGAGAAAGAAAGCAAAGTAAAATTTTAGGTAATTGCATAATTTAAGGTAATAACCTATAATTTATTATAAAGTTGCATATTTGAGTATTTTTAATGTAAATAATTTTTAATTAAAATTATTTTGTGATATAATATTGGGGATGCATGTTTGCTAAACTTAAGATTAATTTTGAAAAAAAAAATTGAATGTGGTTAATGTGTATGTTCTTTGTTGGAAATTGTGGAGTAGTGAGTACATAAACTGTTATAACTTTAAGGTATGGAATTCAGATTTGTATGTTATTTGTTGGTTTTGAAAGCTAAGACATATAGATTTAACTTTTATTTAGGTCATAAAATCTAAATATGTCTGAATTTTTCCAGAAAAATATATAAAATTTGGACCTAGAATTTGAATTTTGAGTTCTTTAGAAAATTATGGCCAAAATTGTTAGTGACCAGTCAGTATTCATTTGATCATAACTTTTTCTAAAAAACTCAAAATTTAGTGATTCAAGTTTCATATTAAAAGCTTAGATTCAGGGCTAAAATTATTAAAAAATACATTCTAATTTAATTTAGCTTCTAACAGGCCCAAAATTAAGGTCCAACATTGAGCATTGAATCTGTCAGTAACAGGGTATAATATCAATTGAGAAATTTGATGTGAAAAATAATGTGGACCTTATTATATTATGCAAATGATAGTTTTATTGAGTAATTATGTGATTAACTGAGCCATTAAATGGATGAAAGGTACAAAGTTAATAATTATGAATTTTAATGATGTTAAGTAAGCCCTAGAATACCAACCTTAGAATTTTACTTAGAATAGTTTGACATTCCAAGCAAGTGGGAGTATGATTAATGCCAATAATGACACAATTAATGAAGTCGGTAATGGAACTATTATTAAAGCTGACAATGACACTATTATTAAAGCCGGTAATGACAATATTATTAAAGCCGGTAATGACACTTGTATGCATAATTCATAATATCCGGGTGGCACTCCTAAGTACCTGGATGGCAACTCCGTTATCCTAGTCAGTAGTTCAGAAGTGTTATGGGCATAAAGAAATTATCAAAAGTAAAAGTAATCATGACTTGTGATATGGTTAATTATGATGAATTATATAATGATGATTTGATAAAGTAAAACTAGTATAAGATAATAAGGATATAATTTCATGTTTATGCGTGCTAGAATGTAATAAGATAACAATTGTAAGTAAATAATAAATGTAAGAAAAAAATAATATAATAATAATATGGTACGTAATATACATGACAATGCATGTTGCATAAAATAGTTTATTGTCTTATTTATATGCACCAATAAGCCTATAGGTTAGTGTGAGAGTTTCCTTCCGCGCAGATTTAAAGAAGTAACTGAAGTTGTAGATAAAGACAACAGTGATCCTAATTTAGTAAAGCAGCCAATTTCTAAAAACTATCGGTCACAAATTTTTGTATCTTTCATTTTATGTTTTATATCTTGTATTTGGATTTATATGATATCTTTTATGGTTTTGTAAAATTAACTTGATGTTTAATAAACATTATCCTATGTAAATAAAATGTACGTTATTTTTTTTTATAATAAATGTAAAAAAATATATATGAATATGGATTGTTTTCAATAAAGAAGTTAAAAATGAAAGACTAACTGTAGCGCTCTCTTATTCAGGCATGTGCTATTGGTTTGAGGGGTATTACAAACCAATTTAAACATTCCCATGAAAGAGCTTAATTGGCAATACTAGGTTTCACAAATCCTAAAATTTCAACATGCACAATTTCGAATTTTTTGTTTAAATTAAATTCAAACATTTTAATTATCATCAACAACAACTAATATAATCATATTAACATGTCATTGAATTAAAATTAAAATTTTAGGCCAAATGTAATCAAATCATTTTTAACAGAAGGAGGGAATCCAAGTTGTTCATTTTTAATCAATCTCATTAATACTTCAATTAAATCCAAAATTAATTTACATAGGGTAGCTCTAATACCACTGTTGGATTTTGAACATACATATATTACACATGGAAGTGGAATTATAAAATTTAATCAAGGCCAAAACTCATGGAATGCCCTAAGTAATTTAAAATTGGATTTAACCATTCAATTGGAGAATTTGATTACCTTTGTTTGCAACTCTTGATCTTCCAAGTTGTGAGTTTTTTATTCTTTGTTAGGTTGTAAAAAATCACAAAAATCCAAAGCTAGGATTTCCTTTAAGAGTATCCATGTGAAGGAAGAAGAAAAAAACCTCCAAGGAGATGAGGTGACAAAGGTCCAAAATGCTAGAGAAAATTGTCTTATGAAAAAGAAAAAAGAGAGGAAAAAAATAACTCTTAGTTTTCTTTATAGCATAGCCACGAAATTGACTCATTAAAAGGAGTATTTATACTATTTCTAATCCCTTTTGGGGTTGGAAAAGGAAAAGCCTTAATATGACTCTTTCCTTAAGGTATATAGCCCAATGTTGACCAAGTCAACAATCCTAAACCAAATTAGATTTGTCCCATTTTTTATAACTCTTATAAATGACACAATTCTTTTTCTATTTCATTAGAAGCTTATCCAAAACTCATTTTATATTTTTTTCATTCCTTCTATGTGTATGACCTAATAGGTTTTGGTCATATTGGCAGCTCCAGTCTCGGGAGGAATACTAGTCAAATTAGGATTCCATAAGTCAATTTCTTTTGACCCAATTTGATTTCTAATCAATTTTCCTTGATGTAGCAGATAATGAGCAATATCTAGCAAAACATTATGACCTCCCAATTAACTAGAAAGTCAATAGTTTAACTTTTAACTCTTCTATAGACAATTACCATATAATTTGTCCTTTCACCAAGTTATACCTTATTTGGTTCAAAGCATGGATTGTGTGTCAACTCCTACTGGACTAGCTACATTACATCTATTCCAAATGATATTGGTTCTTATTTATGAGACTCACTACTCTATTAGATATGTCATTGAAGACCTTCTTCAAGAAATGTCCACCTCGACTAAGGATTTCTGAGTAATGATCTCTATAAGACGCCATAGGTATACCCTCATTCTATTAGGAGTGGTGAATCCTTTATTAACTACTCAACTACCTTTGAATACTTTATGTTATACCCAATCACCACTCTATGAGTGACCTTTGAGAGGCAATAAGGAATGAAGTCAAAGTATAAGATTTAGTATCCAAGATAACCTTGAGCATCTTATGTATAAGGATACTTGCACCATTACCATGATGAGACAATCACAGACATTAAATAGATATCCATGTGATTATCTCATAACAGGTCATCCAATACATTTGGCTAATCTAGCAATCTCTACATATTAACTCTAAACATCTCATGTCTTCAACTTATGAGATCAACTACTTGACCTAGTCAAGAGTATCACTTGTGATAGTCATCCAGATTAACGATGCCCCATCCTATTAATCCTATCAATAGGGATAATTTAGTTATAAACACAATTTCACATGATAGGAATCTCATTATCATGATCTCATCATGATTTCTTTCATATTGTGTTACATACCAATGATTTCATTAAACGGTCTAAGATCTATATCAATTCATATGCAATGAATACCATATAATGAAAATGTCTTTTATTAATAATAAATTAGTACATCAAGGGCCCAAGGTGATTTCCTTTAGGGCACCTCTCTAACAGTTTTCACGTCCTTAAGTAGTTGTTCATGCCTGTAAACGTGTTGTGTTTCAAAACGGAATCATTCTGAAGTTGTTCATGCTAGTGAATGGGATTTCACAATTGTGAATGTTGTGGTTGAGTTCATGCCCATGAAGATGTTTTCATGCTTTGTGAATGATGGTCAACAAAGTTGGTAAGTAGGGCCATAAGTTCCTCTCTCCCTAATGTTTTTTCTACTACCCTAGCTACTCTACCACTCTCTGTAAATGAAACATACATGCCACACTTTTATTCTTCACTATTTTCACCTCCTTAAACACCCAAATTCCATTGTTAAACTTTATTGAAGCTTGAACCTAAGTGAAAAAAGTGAGTTGTAAGGTGATACCTAAGCTTGGGTTTGGAATGGTTATGGCCCCCTTTTTTTGGTATTAAGGACTAAAGGTGATGTTATAGTGTTGATAGGAGCTAGAAGTAGAGGTAAAGAGCTAGAGGTAGAGGTGAGAATCATCCCAAAGAACAAGCAAGCTAGGAATCTTGAAAGGTTTAGGCTCTATTGTTTAAGGTTAGTATATATATACATATTAATTCCCTTAATCTTGTATGTTACTGCGTTTTATCCATGGAATGTGATAAAATGCTATAAATATGCTTCATATATATATATATATATATATGATGATATATATATATATATATATATATATATATATAAATGATGGTGGTATAATATAGTTGCTAAAAAGGCCATGGAATGGGTTATGATGTTCAAGAGATATTTGGGCATAATTTGTATTTTGAATGCCTTAATTTATGTTAAAGGCATGATGTTAGAATGATAGGTTATTTAATGTTGATAGGAGTGATTGACATTGGTTAATCTTAGAGACCTATGCATGTATTTTTGGTGATACTCTATTTTTGGTGAATGTTGATGGGACTGTTTTTGTAGATGACATCCGATCTGATGATACATTTATGGATCAAAGCAAACATCTAAGAGTTAGAACATCCGATCTTATGATATAATCAAAGATTTTGGTTTCACAAAAAAATGGATGAACTTTGTGTTTATAAGAATGTTAGTGGAAGTGTAGTTGTATTCCTAGTGTTATATGTAGATGACATATTACTTATAGGAAATGACATCTCAGTTCTTCAATTAGTCAAAATTTGGCTTTCTAAGAATTTCTCCATAAAATACCTTGAAGAAGTGACCTATTTACTATAGATAAAGATCTGTAGAGATGGATCTAAAGGTTAATTGGTCTTTTCCAATCTACATACATAGAAAACCACCCGCGCTAAGCTACTAGCTTAGTGGTGCTTCAATAATAAAAATTTTACATACATATATATTTTCTCATATATTAATTAACAATTTAGTAAATAAGGCATAAAATAAAGAATTATATAAAATTAATAAATTTCAGCAAATACTCAATATTTAACAACTTTAATTCATATAACATTTATAAAAATCACATACTTCGATATTATTATTATTATTATTATTATTATTATTATTATTATTATTATTATTATTATTATCATTTTGTGCCCATAATACCTATAACCGAACTAACTAATAGGAATAACGGAGCTGTCATTTCCGGCTTTTATAATATTGCAGCGAGCGCTTTTATAATAATATCATTACCGGCTTAATAATTTTTCCTTTACCGGCTTAGAAATTTTACGCCGAGCGCATTTATCAATTTGTCATTACCAGCTTTTTTTTTATTTGGCACTGAGTGCCTAAATTCTCTCATTGACATGCCAAACTATTCTCTATTCTATTTCTAACCTAGATGTCTTTGGGCTTAACTATTTTTATTTTAATTTCCAATATTTTCAAAAATGTCAATATTATTCAATTATTATATTTATACTTATTTATTTTTGTTCTTTATTTATATTATTATTGCACTAAAATCTCACACATAAATAATTTTTTAAATCATTTATAACTATCATTAAAGTAAATATTCCCATTAATTATTACATATAATAATAACAACACATGTAAAAACTCAATATTTTATGTTGTTACCTATGGCAGATTTTGGACCTATTCGTTGGCTTCATTTTTAGCCCATTTATAATTCGAATTAGGAGTTCTGGTCTTCTAACAATTTTTAGCTTATTGTCTTAGATTTCAGATGCATCAAATATCACTCAAATCCAAGTTTTCTATCAAATATTATGATCAATTTAATACTAACTCATCACAGAAATTTCTGCCCAGAATTTTCTGGACAAATTCCAAGTTTAAACTTCATGCATTTTTCTGGGAAAATCTAGATATAATTAAATTTTATGGTCTAAATAACAATTAAATCATTATGTCTTAGCTTTCATTTTCAATACAGAACATACAAAACAGAATTTCATAACTCAAGTTATCATCAAAATAGTCAGGGTTGTTTCTGAAATTATGTACCCGAGCCATCAATTAGCATCGGTCCATATTTCAACCACATTCATCATTTGCATTCATTTTAATACTAAAATTTCCAGAATTACAACTACATTCATGTGTCTCAATTATTTCACACCATTTGGTCTCATTGCCATATAAAATATCAAAAGTCACAACAAATCACATAACATATCACAAACACAACATATCAAACCTTAATACATAATTCCATACATATTAGCAACATGTAAGATTTTTATCAATGAAACACATACCTAATCAGACTTGATTCTTCCCTTAAACCCTTTTTTCCTTCCCTTATTAGCTAGCTTTCTCCTTGCCTTTGTCACCCTCTCGAGGGCCTATCATTTGATACCATATTTCAATTTCAACATCCATTTCCAATACTTTTCATGTCTATATAATATTTTAATGCTCCTAATATATTTTACACCTTAATTGAGCTAAAATCTACTAAGGTTAAACTTCCCTCTTAATATGTCATGGCTGCCCAACAACCATATCCTAGTTCCCAATTCATTTTCTTCAATTCACCCTTAATCTACCACCAATTGTGGTGTTTCTATGTTAATTTCAATTTTTCCCAAATTTTTTTAACTATGGAAGCCCCTCATTCATCCTTTAACATCATATTTTATTTAGTTTTTAAGCCATAAAACAATTAACTAACATCAAATATCATTAATTCAAAGTTTAACTATAACTTTCATCAAGTAATCACAAACTTAAATTTTTACTTCCAATCTTGCAACATAAGCTCAATCTACCAAACCTAATCACATCTATCATCATTATAGGTCTCAAATAGAAAGAAAATTTTGAATTCAAGAAGTATAAACTCACCTTAAGAGTTCCCAAAGTGGGCCAAAATTCCCCCTAACCAATCTCCATTTTCTTGTCTTCCTTATTCCTTCTTTCTTCCACCTTTGCTCCTTTTATGGCAAGAACACCTTAATTACGAATTTTACTCTCTCAAAACTACTTTCTTTCCTCACTTTTTAAAGCTTGATTTGAAGGAAAATTGTGGCTTATGGAAGGCTAGAGTGGATAGCAAAGAGAGGAGAAAAGAAGATTAAGAAGAGTTAGATATTTTGGTGGAAGAATGGAGAATTCCTCCCATTTTTGACTTTTATACTTTGATTAAGGTGTGGTTCCCACTAATTAAAATTAATCCTTATTCTTATTGGTTCATTAAGTTAATTATTCTTGATTAATATTTAAACTTTGAGAAATTCCACATTTGCCACATCTTCCTCCATATTCACACTTTTTTCCTAAACAATTTCCATAATACCAATTTTGTCCATAGAAAATTTTATTTTTTTCTAATTCTACCACTAATCTTTTTAATTCCCAAATAATAATACCTTTAATTATATTCCCTTATTATTAGTCATTTTTTTATGGGTTCAAATTTAGACTCCGATTGAACCTGCATGCCTCACTGCGGTCACGCACAATCGATACCTAAATTACTGGATGTTACAACTTGCCTATGGTATAATGCATAAAGATGGTTGGCTTTAATGCAATTGGGAGGTTGTTAAAGAGGTGCCCTAAAAGCAATCACCTTAGACATTTGATGTACTCATTTATTATTGATAAAAGGAATTTTCATTATATTGGTGCTAATTCATATATGAATTTGATTTACATTTTAGATTGTTTAATAAAGTCTTTGGTATGTAATATAGCATGAAGGATATTATGATGAGATCATAATAGTTTGATTCCTATCATATGCAATTGTATTTATACGTAAAATATCCGTAGTCATAGGATTAACAAGATGAGACATTGTTAATTCGGATAGACTAACACATGTTATATCCTTGACTAAGTCAAACAACTAATCTCATAAGCTGAAGACATGAGATGTTTAGAGTTAACATATGAATGCTTGCTAGAATAACAAAGTATATTGAATGACCTATTATGAGACAATCACATGGATATCTATTCAATGTTAGTGATAGTCTCATCATAGCAATGGTGCAATTATTCTTAGACTTGATATACTCAAAGTTATCTTGGATATTGAATCTTATATTTTGATTACATTTCTTGTTACCTCTCAGAGGTTGTTCATATGGTGGTGATTGGATATAGCATGAGGTATTCGAAGGTAGTTGAGTAGTTAATACAGGTTTCACCATTCTTGATAGAAGGAAAGTATACCTATGGACTTTTGTAGAGATCATTACTCAGAAATCCTTGGCCGAGGTGGACAAGTCTTGAAAAAAGTCTTCAAGTACATGTCTAATAGAATAATTAGACTTATAGATAAAAACTAATATCATTTGGACTAGATGTGATGTAAATAGTTTAGTAGGAGTTGACACAAATTCCATGCTCTGAACCAAATGAGGTATAGTGCGGTGAAAGGAAAATTTGCACGGTAATTGTTTATGGAAGGGTTAAAAATCAAACCACTAACTTTATAGTTAATTGGGTGGTCATGATGTGTTGCTAGATATCACTTATGATCTTCTAAGTCAAGAGAATTTGATTAGAAATCTATTATGGATCAAAAAGAATTTCACTCGTAGAATCATAATTGGATTGGATCCCTCTTGAGACTTGAGCTGCCTACATGATCAGAAAACCTATTAGGTCACATGAATAGAGGGAATGAAAGAAATATAAAATAGGTTTTGCATAAGATTCAAGTGCGAGAGAAAGGAATTGGACCTTTTATAAGAGTTATAAATATGGGCCAAATCCAATCTGGATTAGGATTGTTGACTTAGTCAACATTGGGCCACGTACCGTAGGGAAAGGGCTCATTAGGGCTTTTCCTTTTCCAACCCTAAAGGTGATTAGAAGAGCATAAATCCTCCTTTTAAGAAGTCAATTTTGTGGATGCCTCTTAAAGAAAAATAAGAGTTATTTTTCTCCTTTCCCTTTTCTCTTTCATAAGACAAATTTCCATAGCTAGAACTTTGGATTTTTGTCATCCAATCTCCTTGGAGGTTTTCTTCTTCTTTCATTATATGGATACTCTTAAAGGATATTTTATCTTTGGATTTGTGTGATTTGCTATAACCCAACATAGAAGTAAAAGCTAACAACTTGGAAAATCAAGAGTTGCAAACAAAGGTAATCAACTTCTACCCTTAAATGGTTCAATTTGATTTTAACTTATATAGGGCATTCTATGGATTTTGGGTTTAATTAGTTTTTAAGTTTCCACTACCATATATAGAAGATGCACATTCAAAATCCAATATATAAGAACTACTAATCTTTTCAGTTGCTTAATGTGTGGTTTTCTGCATGCAGGTTTAGAGTTTAAGGGATAGCTGAAGTTGACACGAAGAGAAACAATTCCCATACTGAGAGTCAATGTCAACCCTTAGGGGTTTGGTTTCATGTCATTTTTTGTTTCTTTTATACATGTATGGGTTTTTGGTTTTATGTTTTGTATAAACCTTTTTATATTAAAATCATGTATTTGTTTTAAATGATGTATTTTGTAAATAGTGGGTTAGGTTTGGCTAAGTATGGTTTTTATAGAAGTGATCCTATGGGATCAACGTTTATGTATGTTGTACAACTTTGTATGTTAAGTTTTATTTCATTAATATGATTTGAGATAAAGGCTTACAAAGGAAGAAAAAGATTTTTACATTGCACATGCTTTCTACGACAGTAACCAATAGCATCTGCTCAATTAATCATGAGAAAACCTGATTATCTGGGTGGGTGTTACAAAGTCTGCCTGATCACAGGTTAAGGTGCCAACTATCATTAATAATCTTATTTCTATGGTACCATTTATACAGTTAATGACATGTCATCTATCCTAATACAAGTCCTAGAGTATATATTATGGATTCACATCCTTTTTACTTTATCCTTTGTATATGTATTATGACCTTCACAGGTTGCAACCCATGAATATTGTCCCGACTCTACACATGAAAAATATTTATTCAATACCATACTTCAAGAGTTTTCATTCATGTTCGGAACTAGTTTTCAGGGTATAAAGCCATGCTTAATGACTTTTCTGGTCGTGACTCTAGTGGTGATCCTATGTGTGAACGATTTTGCCCAAATTCACAACTTGAAATATCATGATTCATGGTCATGACTAAGTAGTTCACGAGCGTAAATCCATAAAATTTAGTGTTTATTAATTGTGCAAAAATAGAGCATACCACAACCAACTCACATAATCTCTAAAGTTAGCCAATGTCAATCACTCCTATCAATATACAATCATTCACATGTGTCAAGTTCATACCTTGGACACTTTTAACACATTTTAATCCTTATAAATACCAATTCACAATTTCAACATAAGTGCATTTATAACAAAACAATCACAAAACTACCATGCATTTAATTCATCAAGTTAGAATTTAAGATACAACAAGCATTATAACATGTCACGGGCTTGGTCATTTTTACTAACGACCGTGCATTGCTAGCAAACTTCCCTTGTTTGAATGTCAGTCAGCCTCTCCTATGAATGCTAGGTGTAGCTAGCAAGTGAGTAAAGATGCTAAGAACACTTAAAGTAAAGTGGAGAACTTGGAGAATGCTTAAGAATTGCTTAAGATTGCTTGAATTGCATAGAACTCTTGGATTTCTTAGATGGTTACAAATGAACTCTCCTAATCTATTTATTGGCCTCCACCTCCTCAATGGACGGTCAAGATCAATTTGATCTAACGGTGTACATTCATCTTCTAGATTATTCTACTCAATTCTACATACATCAAGAAATATCTGAAGTTATGTACGCAAATCTACAAGATTCTAGAAAGATTCTAGAACAATCCACACACTTCTAGATTTGGGTGGAGAATTGTAGAAGAACCTCTTGCAGTGTGAGATGAGAGTTATGCATGCATGGGAGGGGAATAGGGAGTGGGTTTTGAAAAAAGATAGGAATGGGAAAGAGAGAAAATATGACCCTTTTATATGCTCATGAATAATAGGTTTTCACATTCGTGAAGATCTTCATTAATTATCTTTTAACTGCCTATTTAATGTCTCAAAATATTATCTAGATCCAAATTAGTGGGCATTACAACTTAAGAATGGTGGATGTTCCTATGAATGCCCAACCTTTGTCAAACCTCAAAACAATTGGCCTTTCAAGTAACAGCAAAAGCACACTACTTAGATATCTCAAAAGTATTCTTTGAAAACATAACGTTCAATGATATTTTTGATCTTCTGCTCAAAGATGGCCAATTATATGTTTCTAATGATCATGTCATCCCTAAATCGAGAAAATATATGACAAAGATTATTGCAAATGGCACAACACCTAGAGGCACAACACTATAAACTATATGTACTTTAGAAACAAAATATAGAAGGCAACAAATAAAGGTCAATTGGTTATGCCCTACAAAGTAAAGGGGTGGCTAGAGAGATGTAATTCAAAGACAGTAATGTTGATGGTCTTAACTAGACTTAAGCAAGTGTTGAGAAGCAAAAAAAAGGCCACGTTATGTAATGCCCACTAATTAGAATTTAATTAGAATAAGTATGTGGTATACATAGGAAAAATATGTAGACAATAGAGATTAAAATAGAAAGAATAAATGACTAAATTAAAATAAAAATAAAGTAAATTAAATTGATTAACATGATAAATTTGATTAAATTAAACCATATAATTAAATTGTATTTTTGGTAAAACAAAAATTAAAGGGACTAGATATAAGTAAATATGTGAAAATAAATAAATAAAATAAAAATAAAAAATTTATAAAAAAAAAGAGGAAAACATTTATAAAAAAAAAAGTAAATAGTAAAAATGGACACAGTAGAGAGAAAAAAAAAAGATAAAAACGGGAGAATGGAGGGGAAGGGGAAAGTCAATTAAGACTTTGCCCCATTTTCTTCTAACTTTAACTCTCTTCTTCTTATCATCATCATCAATTTTCTTCCTCCATATAACAGCTCCAAATCTTCATCCTCTCCTTCATGATTTGCAGGAAAATTCACTCCAAATAAATTTGATCTTGGTAAGTAATATCTTTTCCATTATTATTGTATTATTAGCGCTTTTAAGATTATGTTTATGTAGTATATTTCGTTTTATTTTTGAGTAACCTATTGTGTAAAACATGAAAGTTGTTTATATATGTTTTGTTTATATTCCTGTCAAAGTTCATAAAATTATTTTGGGTATATAAAGAGATAAGTTTATTTGAGTGAAACTGGTTTAGGGAGACATGTCAACAGAGTAATCCACGGTTTTTGCTCAATTAAATCATCTTAATGGCTGAATCTGAGGTTTTGTAAAACATAAAAGTTATACATATATGCGTTATTTAGGTCTCTAAAAATTTTTGTTTAATCATCTCTTGTGTAGGTTCAGATATAGTGAAATGAACTATAACTGTTCATTGATTGAGTTGTGTTCTGGTAGCTATGCAGCTCCAATACATTCATGTTCTTTTTTGAGCTTTTTAAAAGTCAAATTAGCCAAAGTTCAAAATATAAAATTTTTATTTCTCTATCTTATCTAAGTTCCTATGAAAGTATCACCTTAAAAAGTCATGTATGTTGTGAGTTATGAGCTAAACAAATGAACTGGTCAGGTTGTCATTATATTCTAAACCAGTTATAGATCTTCCAGTATTTGAAGATCTTAGAAATAGAATCTGGAAATGTGGTAAACATAAACAATATTACAAACTACCTTTTGTAAATGCGTGAAAATATTGGTAATAAGAAAAGCTACACGTTGAAAGATATGAAATTTTAAATATGGTACCCGAAACTGACTAAGGGGCAGCAAACAGAGCAACATTTAAAATTATACCAAATATTGTGTAATAGTTCACAAATTCTGAAATTTTAGTATGTTTTAGTCTTACATGTTAAATTTAATTAGGATCAAAAATCATATAAATTTGATGAGTTTAGAAAAATTTATTGATCCAATAGTCCTAGGAGGTCTTGTTCCAGCTTAAAAGAAATTGTAGTTATTTATTTAAACTATATTAAGAATAAATATTTTATCAAGATATTAATTATTTATATTTTTGAATTAGGATTTCAACAAGAAAAAGAACAAAAAAAAGTGAATAAGCTCTGAGTTTATATTTTGGAAAAGAAAAACACTATCGAGGTTTGTACATATATGCATTCTAGTTTGCCCCTTGTGCATGATTGTGTGTGCGTGACATAAATTATTTGTCACAATAACGAAAACTATATTATGGAATATTTTAAAATTATAGAAATGCTATTAACTATGAACTTAATATTATGCTAATATTTGATAAAATATCATGCTATTACATGGTATTGAAATAAATTATGAGTATATGATTATATTAATATGAAATGAGTATTGGTTATAGAAACAAGTAATTAATGTTGTTAATTGCTCATTTCTCTACCTGATGACTGATATAGGATAGATGGTGCACCATTATGGAGAAGTTATGGTACCGATATGGATATGATGTAGGGACAGGGTGGCTATAGCTCCGAGAGCGCCCCTTATCCTAATTACATACAAATAAATGATTATACCAGGTGAAGGTGGCTAAAGCTCCGCAAGCACCCTTGACTTGAAATTATAGTGAGTAGAGTGGCTTAAGCTCCGTGAGCCCCCCTATTTCACACCCCATATCCAAACAGTCCGGGAATGAGATTTTGGGCTAATAAATTATAGAATAAAATATAAAATTTTATTAATTGAAGTAACAAAGTGTAAAATGTTTACATGAAGTGGTGCAAAATTTAATTATTGAATAAGGTTATTATATTTATTCTTTTATGTTATGTATTTATTTATTTTATATGACAAATATGTAATAAAATTGGATATGTCATGATTTTATTTGAGACATGCATTTGTGTGACTGCTTGGGGAAGACTTTAATACTTATATGTATCACTAAGCTAGAGATAGCTTAGCGTGGGTTCTTCTCACGCAGGAATTGAAACTATAGCTAGTAGATAGTGAAGTTGACCAAGAAGAAATTCAAGTCCATATCAGCAGAGACACAAAAGACGTAGTTAGAGGGTATGTTACCTATTATGTTTTTTTTTAGTTTGACCATGTATATGGTTGTGGTAGACATGTCTCATATGTTAATATTGTATATGTAAATAATTATGTAATATAATCAGGTGTCATATGTGTATACAACCTAATGATAAATATATATTGTTAATTAAAATGACTTGCCTAAACCAATATAAATAAATAGATTAAGTTATTTAAAATGAAAAAGTTTTAATTTGAACATATTTATCGAGTTAAGCTTGTGGCATCCTTCTTATATATGTGGGATTATCCCTAATATATAAGTGGGGCGTCACATGTTTGCCTAATTGGTGCATTTCTATTTTGATCATAACAATCAAATTGAGAGTCACTAATGTATTTATTTGAGTGTTGTTTTGCAGGTCTTTAAGTTACATAAAAACTTAGTAAAACAAACACTTGGTGAAAATAGAAGGAGTTGGCAGAACTAAAAATCACTACCATGATACAAAATATTACCTGTGAACATGCTTTTGTGACTATGCTTGGAGCTTTAGTGACTCCAACTCTCATGATGCAAATGTGTTGAAAACCTAGTGGATATTACAGCCAGAAGAGCGACTGTGATATTCATTTGAAAAGATAAATCACAATCGTAACGCAAAAGAGGAATAATGACCACGAAATTCGTAATGCTAAACCTACCAAAAGAAAGAAAGCCTAAGCATGCCATATGTCTAATGGATTCTAATTAGAATGAGAATCACAATCATGGCCTAGATAAGTGCCATCATGACTGCAACAACTAAAGAAAGTCAAAATGAATAAAGAAGATCATAATGGAAAGTGTAGCAATAAAAAGGCCTACGACAACAGAAGCATGGTCACAACAGTAAGAGCATGAACTCAATTTCCATAAGCAGTTGATTGTTGGAACTCAAAGCCAGCCATGTGGAACTAGCCACTGAGAGTTGAAGAAATCATGATTGTGATGAAGGAAGTGCAACAGTGATTCTAGGTCTAATAATAAAAATAAAAGTTGTAGAAAACTAGTTGTTGGAAGGGGAATGTTGTGAAATTTAATGTAACGACTCTTTAGAAGTTTTAGGCTATAAATACCCTTTTAAAGGCCACTATAATACATGAGAACAACCCTTTACATCGAAGCTTTGATAGTTCTATAGTGTCCTCTCATCCAATTTGGATAAATACAACTAAATAAGCGAGTGCTACATATACCTATTATTGAAAACCTTTGAAAAAAAATTAAACTTTTCTTTTCTCGAAAACACTTTATAACATATGCTTTTTTGCCATATAAAACTTGTATATCCATAACATGTTCATAAACATCCATTAAAGAAACTTATTTGATCCAAATACCAATATCATATACAAAATATCATGTTTGGGTTAAATTGGTCCGGTGTTTACAAAAATACATGACCATAGCAAAAATTACATGTTTCTTAAATAAAAGACATGTGCTAATTTATACAACCTACAACCCTATCCTATGTATAAAAATACAAAATGATGACATGAAATATCACCAACCTGAGTTGACTCTACTCTGTAGTCTCTAAATGGGCTTGCTCCTCTAGTCTACTTCTACTATCAACTAAGCTCCAAAATTTGTATGCACAAACACCCACATGCTAAGGTATAGAAAGCTTAGTGGTACATATAGATATAAAAATTTATTCATACATTCACATAAGCATATCAATATTATTCTTTTTCACATTAAATCATATACACCAATTCATGGGAGTAAAAGCACTCAATCATAAACAATACTTCATATCATAGAAGCTATCTTAACATCATATTCTTTAACCATGCATAGTTGATCCATTCAAGGCATTAATAACATATTACGTATGCCCATATACCATAATATTCTTGTGTCATTAAACCTTTTTCATTGTATTGTATTCATTAAATATTTTTGCCCAAAAACTCTCTGCATGGATGGACTATTTGGATACTAGTTATGAATATGGGCACTATTCAAGCTTAAACCATAATGCCACTATCTATGATCATACATGCTCATTCGAGCTTCTCAAGTCAAAAGCGCTCTCCGAGCTTAAGCTATCTTAATTGAGTAAAACATATAACTTGTATGCAATATAGGATCAAGGGCGCTCACTGAGCTTAAGTCACCTTGTCTTTAAAAGAAATATGTATATCATATCACTGCAGTACCATAAACCCACTTAATGACATGTCACCTATCCTACTTCTGGTTCTAGTATAATGCCTGGGCATAACTCTTTCATATTCCCTATGTTATACTTCATTATAATGCATTAATCTTATTGCATATACCTTTTTTATCATATGGAATGTCAACATGTATCATTCATATGTTTCAGTCTTAAAATCATATGTTTCTTACTTATAGCACATCATTGACCATACATAAGCATAACCATTACATTGCTTCATAAAAGAAAACAACATATGTCATTTTATTTGGCTTCACAAGCATGAGGATGGACTACATGTTCACAGCCGTGAAGGTTCCATTCACGAGTACTCCCACATGTGAACCAAGCAGTGAATGTTTCTAGCCATTAAGTGCACATTTTCATAAAGGTGAAGAAAAGGTCACGGGCTTGACTATGTTTATGAGGGCAAGATTCACAGTCAAGAACTCCTAGTCACGGCCACAAATTTGGGTTTACCAGCAATTATGAAACTAAAATAGAGCATTTAACACAATGCATATAAAAAAGCTCTCATGGTTGTCCAATGGAAACCTCTTCCGATCAACATACTTAACACTTCATGCATTTACATATGTTATAACATCAATTAAACATGAAAGAGCACATAAACATCATAATTCACCCTTCTAAGCTCATTAATTACATATGACATGCATTTACAACCCTTTACCCTTTTCACCTTTTAGTCGTTGTTATCATTTCCATACCATCACCTCATAAATACTCATTGGCTCATTTATTACAAATCTCAACTCAAACATAATTAATACTCATTTTAAACATCTTAAATATTTATAACATTTTTCATTCAATTCTCTTAACTATCATGGCATTAAGTACACTTTAAGCTAATCACGATCATAAACTTGCATGTATGTCATACAAATTAGTTATCACATGTCAACAATTGTCTTGGCTTTTTTGAGCACCAAAAAAGGTGAAGATATATAAGAACAAGACCAAGGTCATCATAAATGCCGCTGCATCAAAAACCAAAAAGGAAATTCAACAATTGCTTAGGTAAATTAATTTTCTCAGGAGATTCATTGCAAACTCTACTGGCCAATTAAGGTTATGGAGTGACTTATTGAAACTGAAGCCAGAACAAGAATTCAGATGGACAACCAAATTTTAATGAATTCTTGATGAGTTAAGAGAGTATCAAACTAGGTCGCTTGTAATGACTCCACCAAGGCTAAAAGAACCATTTATTATAGATTTCAGACATAAATTCTTTAATTGGATAAATATTGGCTCTGAATCTAGACGAGGCTAAGAGGATAATATCATAGGTAGAGTTCTGACAGACACTGAGACAAGATATACACCAATTGAAAAACTCAGTCTAGCTCTCTATGATGCTTGCACTAAACTTAGATACTACATGCTACCTATCAAGTTAATAGCCATACTGATGTTATAAAATACATTTTGCGTATCATTTTTTGTAAAGGAAGCTAGGGAAGTACATTTTCTGAATTTCCATTACAATACGCCCCTTAAAAAGCAGTGAAAGGATAGGTCGTAACTGATTTCTTAGCCAGTCTTCCCAACCAGCAGATCGAGGAAGAAGTTGATTATGTTGAAATTTGCTACATGGACATAGCTGATTGGGAATTGTGATTTGATGGCTCCAGAATGAACTCGTAGGTAGGCGCAGGTCTAGTAATTTGATTGCCAGAAGGATTAAAGAAAATTGTCCTCTACCCTTGGTTTCAGATGCACAAACAATGAGGTTGAATATGTAATCATCGGCCTATAGATCTTAGCAGAACTGGGGGCAAGAATAGTTCAGGGGCTAGGGAGACTTTCTGCTAGTTGTACAATAAGTTCAGGAGCATACAACAATCGAGCCAAACTAACAGTGTACTCGAAGTTGGACAAGAGTTACAAAGAGAATGTAGGCCGATTGTGGAACTTGACTTTACAAAAGACTGGAGAAAAAAAATAATCCAGTAGATTAAAAATCCAAACCTAGAGGCATTTTAAGCATTCGGAAAGACAGCTCCCAAGTACTGTCTAATCGCGAACAAATTATTTAGAAGATGGCCCAATGACGAGTTGTTGAGGTGTATTTCCACCAAAGATGCCGTCTTAATTAGTAATGGCCGAGATTCACAAAGGATTAACAAAATAAATTTATATTTCATTAGAGGCGTGAACTTTAATTGTATTAAAGTTATTGAATTTTATGAATTTACGTGTCCAATTAAATAGTTTTATATAAGAAATGAAAATATTATTTTGAAAATTTTGTACGTGTTCAATAATTTTTTTTTAATTTCAAAGGAGAGGAAATGAAACATATATAATAAATAATACTGATAGTTTGTACTTTTAACATGTTGTCTAATGATGAGTTTGGCTATTTTTCGCCTAATTAGAGCATACTTTATTATTATGGATTCGTTCGATATTAAAATTTCGAAAAAACGTTTTTAGAGAAAATTTTTATTTTTAATTTTTTTTATTTTTAAAAATTACTTTTGGATAAAAACATGTAAATATATATTTTTTTCATAACTAAATTTGAAAAAAATAGTTTATAAAAAATTAAAAAAATCAGTCAATTAAATCA
Source organism: Triadica sebifera (assembly GCA_023653625.1). NCBI lineage: Eukaryota > Viridiplantae > Streptophyta > Magnoliopsida > Malpighiales > Euphorbiaceae > Triadica > Triadica sebifera. The sequence continues at coordinate 14,028,343 of CM042909.1, forward strand.
AAAAAATATAAATCTGTTTTTTATACACCCAACAGCAATTCCAAACACTACCTGTATTGTCTAATTACGAAGGAGCATCATTAAGGCTGCCCCCAAACTTCTTTTTTTTTTTAAAAAAAAAAAGAAATCTTTTTTGTATAAGAAAAAAAGAGAAGAACGAACTAATTATCTTTTTTATTATCTTTTTTCCCTTCATTATTTAGTAATTTTTAATATCATAGGATATGCCTAAGAAAATTGGACTATGTCACATCTAAACAATAAAGAAAGGAAAAAAGGATCGCTAACACTCCTTAGTGTGGTTATTTGAAATGAAGAGGTAAGTAGTTGGCCTAATTAAAATAATAAGGAAAAAATTGGTAATTTTACAAATCTATTCCATCTCTCAAACTAAAAATTTATTTAATTGATCCGTTTAATTATCATTTTTATTAAATAAGCCTTCCTAATCTATTAAATTTGTCAATTGACTTCATTAAGTAATATAAAAATAATAATATTACAAAGATTTAATAGGTCAAATTAAAAGTAGATGAGTATGAAAAAAGATAATGTAAACATTGTAGAAACTAAAGATGTTGACCCATGCCTGCCCAATTATCAATAGTAATCTTGTTTTTAAAGAACATTGTTAATAGAATAAAAAAATATATTTAAATATAAAGTAAAAAACTTTTATTGTATTTTTCATTTTAGACAATCAACAGCTCCCGATTTACAGTCCTTAAAAGAAGAATTAATTACATCTTTTTGCATAATACAAAATATCATTAGATACAAACACGCATTTACGATGACGTGAGGAAGTGAAGACTTTAATCTTTGGCGCTTATTACTGTCTAATAATAATAATAGAAATGGTGCTTTAATCTTTTTTATTATTATTATTATTTGAAAGGGAAAATGATGCTTTAATCTTAATAAATTGATTTGGAAGGGACAAATGGGTTTTTTTTTTTTTTTTGTCAATAAAGACAAGGGTTTTGTTTGTAACTTTGATAGTAGAAGTCAAGCAGTTGTTGGACTACTCAAGAATTAGGTATATTTTCCCAAGAATAGAAAAATGGTAGATATAGAAAGAAAAAGGTCATTATACTACTTCACTATTATTATTCGGGTTTTTGCTCCGCTTTGAATAATGTCACAAAAATTTATTAATTGTTAATGGTGCAGATAGAGGCCAGGAAAATGATAACTAAGATTAGAGAAGGTTTTGGATGCGAGTTATAATGTACTTGAGCAGCAAATAGAAACAGTTGCAGTATAAACACCTTGATTCATACAATTTGACAGTGCATACCTAAATCAGATATATGAATAAATATTTATGATATATAAAAGAGAGAGTGTTTATATACTACAGTGATAGATTCAAGAAACTTTTTAGGGAAGAGTCCAATGCATCACAAGTGATAATTGTCCATTGTTGCATACTATGAGTCCGTTTGGCAAAAATGCTTTTTAAGAAATTTTTTTTATTTTTAAATATTTTAAGTTTTTGAAAACCGATTTTTGAATTGAACAGATAAATAGATATTTTTTATATAATAAAATTTGAAAAAAGTAATTTATAAAAAATTAAAAAAATGAGTCAATTAAATAAAAAACAATTAAACATGCTTTTTGGATAACAAACAATAATTCCAAACAACCCTTATAGAACATCTCATAGTATGAGCTTAATTAATAGTATTAAGGAGAAAATGCTCATAAATACTGACCAAACATCATCTTCCTCATTCAAGTAACTGGAGTCTTATGCTGATTTAACAATAAATAATGAAAAAACATAGGTTATGTTATTAATGTTTTGGTCCATTATTTAGAACAAGGATTTGCAAAATTTTAAAACTTTACACTTTGACATAACATGTAGACAATAGTTTTTTAATGTAAAGAAACGAAGCAAATATAAGTTCCATGATCACTGCAATAAAACCCTTCAACCATATTGTTGTACATTTCACCCTTGGAAGATACTATTGCAAGCTTAGTTTCCTAATCAGAGCAATATATACGATTAAAGAACATTTTTATGCTTACAAGTGGAGGCTCGTAACAAAATAATTCACCTAAGATGAGAAAACCTTAAAACTGAATGAGAGATGTAACCCCCGAACATTTATCTACAACGAAAAAAGAATTATTTAAATGGATACTTTACAAGTTGCATACCAAAGATAATGTCCCTGCAGACTCGCCCCATTTCTGATCCAAAGAGATAGATACTCCTTTTAGAAATTTTTCATGGAAGGGCAAAGAAACCTAGATGCAGTACTTTAGAATAAAGATACATTTTGTTGAACAGAAAAGGGAGATGAGATTAGAAGCATACCTTTCAGAAGAAAAAAATTCAATAGAGTAAACAGCATATCCGCATTTCTGCGTAATCTATAGCAAATTGCCTGTTCCTCTACTGACATCAATAAAAATATCATCCACCAGCTTCCATTAGTTATCTGCTGCTCTGTAGTTCTTCCCTAATAGAGAATATAATTCATCTTTAAACAGTTCATCACTTGACTGACGCAGGTAACAAGCTTTGGGACTCCTGTGAAATGACTGTTATTGATTTATCACTTTCTGCTGCTTTCTTCATTTCTAACTCAAGCTGCTTGCAGTTTTCCTTGTGGGATTTGTTGAACATTCTCACAAAGTTCATTAATGTTGAAACAACTGCAGAATTATTTGAGTAGATAAGATAGCAAGAAATTACACTAAATACAACAGGAAGAATTAGGTGCTGTCTACATAGTAAGTTGGGATAAAATTTCTGCACTCATTCAAGCAAAAGAAAAGTTTTTTCTCAGAGGAAACCCGAAAATGCAAAATGTTTGGATGATAGGGAGAAGGCCAGTCTGACTCAGTAAAATGATAATGCAGTTAATTTGAGATCTCTTACAGATATCAACACTATCATTCTCATGGCCTATCATGGGGATTCACATTTAAAACTCTCATCATTATGCAACAGTAATGAAGGACACAATTGGCCTTTTTATTTTGCTTTTTCTTCTTCAACTTTAACACTATACAATCATGAATTCTTATCCTAAATCAGTAAGGCATGAATGAAGAAGTTAGAAGCATGATAATTAGAGGTAGAATTGCATGAAAGGATGCCTTGAAATCAAGATTGAGAAACGAAAACTAATTGAATCCATAAGCATAGCTAATGAGTAAGTACGGCCATTTAAGTGTTTGGACTTCGTTAGAATTATGTCTTTTATAGATGAATTGAGCTATTGAGTTATTCTTTGAAAGGAGTTTGAATAGGAAATTTCATGAAGGGAAAAATGAAGCCATGGTAAAAGATGGAGGAAGAGGGAATGAGAAAATAAAAACCAAGGACTAGCCTCCTTCAAAAGTAGGAAAAAATAAGGTTAGTGCTCTCATTAGCTTTAATTTTGAAATTTTGATTAATTGGTATATGCTGTGTAATGTTTGATTTGTACTCCTAAAGAATGAATTTGATATCTCTTGAGAAATGGTTCTAATTTATGGCATGCAATATGATTGCAAATTTGAAAGATAAACTGATTTTTTCAGTTTGAACAGAGTGTGATGTTTTTGCCATAAGTCCCTTTCTGGGACTCGGATTGATATTCTTCAAATTGCAAATAAAAGTTTAAACATGGGGCTATTAACTTTCATAAAGAGCAGTAGGCTTAATTCTGTTCGTAACTAGTCCAAACTTGGGTCCCAAAACAGGGTACTGGAACTGCCCAGAACTCGCAGTTTAGATTTTCTACATCACAGTCTATGGTAATTTTACTGTAACATTGTCTCCAGAGCTCAGATTTATCTAATTCAAAAGCCTATAGAAATCTTAAACATAGAGGAACAACTTTCATGAAGACCATTAAACAGAATTCAGTATGTAACTAGGTCAAAAATAGGTTAAAACAGGGCACTGCTGCTGTCCAGATTTTCCATTTTCCCTTCATGCAATCTCTCAATTAGTTTTCCACCTTTGGCACAATATTGAATCCCGGGAAATAGAGCATAAGAAGAATGGAGAATGGATAGGAATCTAATGATTGCCTAACCTTATCTTAAATTGGATTAGGCAGCTTTTGAAATGATAAGAGTACCAAATATAGAGAGGCTCAACACTCGGTTCATCCTGCTTATGAACATTTTTATTTCAAATAAGGAGACTGCAAAAGAGAGCAACGAAATTTCTCCAGCACCTAATGGTACTTCCCCTTCTTCCCCTGACACATATCCTCGCACAGATAGAAAGCTCCCAGTTAGAAAATTGGCCATATGTGAAGCTCATATTGGCCATAACTCAGGAAATTACTTGCCAAAGGATATAAAATCCTTTTTGGAAGTTGAAGATGTGGATTGGTTGGAATACCTTCTACCTGTATCTTAGGAACTCCACCAATAAATGAACAAGGTGAAGCTTCTTATTTTATTTTCATGCTTTTTTGTCATCAATGGCATGGTTACATGTATCAACAGCAGCACTAAAATCTCACACCCATCAAACATCACATCATATAGAGCAGCTTCAACATTCAATTCCACTAGGAGAACAGAAAGCAATTCTCAACATAGTATGATGGTAAATTCTCCTTAATCCGTGCATCAGTTTTCTGAGCAAAAATGTTTCACTTTGAATACAAAGCAACATCTGTAGCTTGGCAAGTAGAATCTATTGATGGATGCCAAAGAGATAAGAGAATCAAAACATCAAGCCAGAGATACATGCTCTCCAAAATTGAACTCCAAATATCCAAAGCATACTAGATTAGTCAAATACATTTATATACATAACCAAGGTTCATAATGACAGCATAAGAATTATCTTAAGATAATGCTACATTAGTCAAATACATATATATGCATAAACAAGGCTCATAAGGACAGCATAAGAATTATCATAAGAAGAGCTTTCATGTTTTCTTGATGAACCATGAGAATTTCAATAGGACAAGTAGTTTATGCAACTCATAAATACCTTGTTCAAAGGGGCAACGTGCTGGATCTTCTCCAAAATAAATAATCAACGCATCCACATTTTTTCCCTGTGATAACATTAAGGCCCAGGCAAAGTCAGGAATCTATAAAGGACATCACAAAATTAATAAGATCACAATTAGGGGGAAAAAAGACATACCACTCCAGAGTATAGAGAAGCCAAAAACCTCACTTCAGCTTCAGCAAAACGAAGGAACTCCTTCAAAATCTGAAACATAGAAGATAATCACGTGAGAAAAATATATCAATAGCAAACACCCACATGCCCGCACTTCCTACCAACTACAGAAACATGTGCATGCAAGCACACAGACACTAAAGATTAAACTTGAGTGATTTGCGCAGTTTAATGTTACTATTATCTAAACAGTAGATCACAAGTCTTTTCTACTCAGCTGTACAGTTCTGATATGCACATTATATCAGCTGCTTTTCATAGTTCCGCACTAATTCAAAAAAATTCATTCTTCACTTCAATGAATTTGAACGATAAATGTCTCTTTTGTGTGCATGTTTTCCTTAGTTTCACATCTGCAGCACTTACATCAGGTTTAGTTTGGAAGTTCTTCCAATACCAAGTAAGTTCAAGTTTCTCATGTAGCATTCATTATCAGAACCAATTCAATATGTTCCTGTTATAGGGTTAGGGGTAGGCAGTAATATCGATCTAATTAGGCAGCAGTATATTATTTATAATAGGATTCCAATATTAGTGTTTTATTTCCAAGCTTTATTAAGGAAGAATTAGTGGGCATAATTGGTGGTAATTCTAAGTTTTGCTATTTTTAACATTTCCTAGTTAGAGAATAAAGGAAATTTATAGTCTCCTACTTAGAAGATAATTCTTATTCTATGAGTATTCCTATGTGCGTAACCTCTAATTAAAGAGGCAGAATTATTCAATAAAATTAAGTCAGAATTTCTAGCAAAATTACAAGAGATAGGCAACTCTCACTGAAGCGTTCAAAGATAAGCAACTCCCTCTGACGAGTTCTAAGGTCCGGGGATCAATCCAAATAGGGAACACAATACTAAATAATAGCATTCGCACCTGGAACTTGAACCACTATACATCTAGCTCTGCACATCTTGATTATGCTTTTATGTAGTGGCAATGATAATGGATTAATGATATGTGATACACTCTCTGGGACAAACACACACGTAGACATCACATAAGCATGAGATCAATGTCAGATAATAAAGTTAAAATACCTTACGAAAATTTTCTGATATAGGACCATCAGTTTCAGAGATGGACAGCTCCTGTACAGTTTTTTCCAATCCTTTGCTTATAGCTTGCATCTCCTCTGCCAAAACTTTCAATTGTATCTAGGTGGGAAAGACACATTTCAGTCACAAGATACCAGTTTTTCCTCTCTAATTTTTCTTAGAAACAACCAATGTAAAAATGAAATACCTTTGTCGCAGGTTCCAAACTGGCAAGCTCTTTTGAAAAATCCAGAAGTTCTGGTAGTTTATCAGAAAGCACCTAAAGCATATCAACCAGAACAAACATGATTTGCAAAATTCTAAGTGGACAAGAAATAGACATGCTGCAGAACATCTTGAATTTTGATGCCTTAAGTTTCATATTGATGAGCAAGACGTCGTACTAATTACAAAAACAGGCCATGTCTTCAGCACATTTGTGCAAGATAAACTATCTAGAGAACTCATATTCATCTGCCCATTATTACAATGATAAATATTGCACTGACAAAATGAAAAAAAAAAATCTAAATGCAAGAAACAATCTCAATGACAAACAGAACAAGGACATTAATGACAGGAAAATGTAAAAATCCTGTATCCAAGTATAAGTAGTTCGAATTCTAAATTTCCAGTCACAGTTTAGAGCAGTTATGGAGTGCTGCATAAAATTAAAGAAAATCACATCTGTGATACTTTATCTCCCATGATCAGAAGATGGCAGCCTTGATAATGTAGTCATGTTCAACTATTCACTGCTATGACTTGATATCAGGGGTAGGGTAAATATTTTAGCTGGTAATTTGTATAATATAAGAAAAAATGTATAGTAAGCAGGAATATAAGAAAATGTTAAAATAGGAGCATGGAGAAACTTTCTAAACGAAAGGTAGAATGTGTTTTCATAATACAATCTCTCCCAGTATATTACAATTCATAGAGGCTGAAAACCAGTACATCCATTATTGATGCATATATATTTAAACAGTCAGTTATTGATAAGCATAAGGAAATTAATAAAAAAGATAATGAAATTCCCAAGCTACTATTCAAAAAGTTAATACCTCAGGGAGTTGGACTGCAGGTGGCAATATGCGACCTGAACTACACCCAGAGAAAGCCCTAAAGTCAAAGGCTTGGGTAACGGCTAACCCCTTTGGATCAACCCATGACCAGATGAAATCACTTGAATTCCCCTCCCCACCCCACGAAGAAAAATGTGATAAATGAGATTTTAATCTTAAAACTCATGCAAAGGCAAGCAACTTAACTGTTAAATTACCATTCTTCTATACAAATATAACATCATATATACACATATATAGTAGTTAAAGAGTAGTTTTGAGATTATATAAATAAATAAATAGAGGTATAAAAATTGCAATTATATTTTTACCTATGGTTGCTTTCTAAACAAAAAAAATAAAAATTGAGTGAAATTACAAAAGAATGAAAAAAAACATCTTTTAACAATCAAAATTAATTATGTAAATACACTCATTATTTTTTATGTATGTTATTGTCTTATTAGACACATATACAATTTTATAAGTTGAAAAACAAAAAACATTTTTCTCTAAAAAAAAAAAAGATAAAAAATTGATCTAATGAATGAGTTTCACCTAAACCTGACCTAAAATACATGACGTTTATAAACAAGACCCAAAGGTAATCCATGCCTGCCTAAAAAACATCATAATCTAAAAATGACATGAATCTGAACCTGCCAATCAGCCCTGATTGCCACCTCTAAGGTGGACTTTCTTTCATAACTTATTACCATTTTTACAGGTTGTGATATCCACATCAATGGGGAAAGAGGATGAGAAAGGCTTTATACAGCTAGGTCCAACAACTGAAAATAACTTGAGTTAACAATTTTGGACCAACTGGTTGAGAGGATGAGAAAGGCTTTAAGCAGGTCAGTCAAGCTTGGACAGCTATACAAGTCTTTTGTTTATTGAGAGCATTTTTTTTCAATTGGCTTATAGAATATAATCATTCGTCAAAATTTTGATTCATAATCCTCTTCATTTCTTTGATTTCCTTGATGCCTTGAAGAAAAGATGCAGTGCAATTACTAGGTTATATATTGCACAGTGTAAATATTATTTCAAATAAAAAATAGAAATGGCTAATTGATTCTGATAAATAGAGGAATAGAAATTGATGAAAACCAAACCAAATTGATTGATCAGTTCAGAACTTAGTTGATGGCTGATACTGAAATGTGAAGTTTTATATTTTCAACTATTGGCTCCATATAAGATGTGTTCGTGTGGGAGAACCATCTTGTTGCTTATAGTTAAGCACCAAGTAACAATATGTACCTTACAAAGATAATGCATAAGAGTCATCTTCTTGTTCCTTGCTCTCGTCTCTGTTAGTTTCAGAAGGCTGTCCAACCTAAATCCAACAGCAGAGCCTATAAAAAGATAAATGAACTGCTACTCAATAATGAAAGGAAAATTTTGTTTTACTGGTAGATAAAGAACAGATTGTACGAGATGTTGAAAATATCCAGCCCTACAACATTTGAAAGGATAAGGTGCAGTGAAATAGATAGATGTTCACAAGTAACCTCCGCAAGCCACTCAGGCAGAGAACAAGCAAAGTAAGCTTAGGCATCATCTGGGTCAGGCCAGCAGTAACGTTTTTGCAACTATATGAAAAGTATGGGCATTTGGGATTGCTGTTTGGTGTAAAAAAAACAGGTTTATAATTTTTTTGATTTAATTGACTGATTTTTTTAATTTTTTATAAACTGTTTTTTTTTTCAAACATGCTTTTAGAAAAAACATATATTTACCTGCCTCTAACGTTTTCAATCTTTTCATCATTGAGTTGGATTTAGAAATGGAAGCTGAGTTCTTGCCTCTTATTTAAATTGATGAAAATGGAAAGCCAATCAGTTGGTAAGTCTTGCTCTTTGATGATAATACATTGATCAAAAGTATGAAACAAATCCTCGATAAGAAACTGCATTAAGCAATTTTCAAAACTCAAAATAATTTTTTTTCCTAAAAGCATTTTTGGCAAACACAATACGAAACGGCCCAAGTGTCCTATATTTTCTTACACATAAAATGTGGATAAAAAGCACAGAGCAAAAGAAAACCTAAAACTCAGTGTAATTGGCAATGTTTTCATCAAGCATTTCTCCATAGTTCTCCTAAACAAGAGCTCCTTGGGAAGCGATCGATAAATTGTTTCTATTTTAGGTTTTGTCCATTATTGTCATCCTCAGTTTTTCCCATTTTCATCCATGAACTATGTTTGTATTATGGAAGTCCACATGTATGTGATAACTCTGTCTTAGCGAAGATGTAGAATGAAGTGAAGAGCAAAGTATCTGCCCTTGACACATTCAGAAAATGACATCAAATTTATATAATCTACTGAATGAATAATGTCAAAATTAAATTCAACTGCAGAAAACTCTCTATTTATGGATTTGTGTACTATCTGTAAAAACTTTGAGCAGCAGTTCGACCTTCTGCATTGAAAAACTTGAATACTGTATCTTAAAGCATTTCTTGGTTTTGTTCCCATAGGTTACTCTTTTATAGGGGTTGACTTATATTAGCCATAACATTATTATATTATTGAGCAATATCAACACTCACAACATATTTTTAAAAATTAAAAAAAAAAAATCAAACAACATTCCTCAAATAACTCTGCCAGAAATTGCAAGAGGAAGTACTTCTACATCTTTTAGTGCATAATTGACTATCTACATTTATTAGTATTTAGTAGTTTAACAACTCCACTAGATACTAATAATTGATGATCTTTGAACAAATGCAAAACACAAATCCATAACCGAAAATTATAAGTTAATGTAGTTAAAATCAATTTAGTAATCCCTGTCAACTTCGTACCTGCTGGCAATGACAATAGAAAATTTGATAACTTTGTTCAATAAGATGGACTATATGACAGCAACCTTGTCCAATATGATGAACTACCTGACAGCAACATACAAGACCAACAAAAATTTAAACTTACCCCTAGCAGTTCCTTGGTTTAGAGCATTTCCTAGTGAAAGAATAGTCTGCATGATTCTTTTCAATTTCTCAGAACTCCTTATCTGATAAAAGCAATGGAAGTGTGATGCAGATGTCTTAATAACTTCCAAAGAGGTAGAAAAGTAGGGGAAAAAGAGTAGTACAGTAACTTGCCTCTTCTGCTGTAGAGTTCACCACATTCAGGCTTTTCCTAAGGTCAGAGACCTAGATGGTAAAAAACAAAAAAAATAATGGTGGATCTTGGACAGCACAAAACTGAAAAATATTAGCAAGCAGATAACTGACTCCATCTTCTAACCTGGGATTGAAACTGCATCTTGAATGAGAAGACTCTGAGCTTAGATTCTACACTTGGGACTTGCATTAACTCTAAGAAAAACTGCCACATGGTTCCATGAACATATTAATCAGAAAGAAAAAATATCTTTAAATATTTTTAAGCATTAATCTCAATTTTGGTTCTGTTTTTGTAATTCCTATTATAGATATTGTCCAATTGAGCTGATCCTTCTGTAATGAGGAAACTTCCACATATGGACTAGTTGCAGGAATTTAATTTACAATTTTTCATATTATAGGTCTGTGAATGGTGTAGAAACCTTGTTGCCATGGAACCTTTGTTCCATTGTTAAACAATCAAAACAATCTCTTTGCAACTTAAGAGGATTGCGATGTACATCCAACTCTCTCCAAGATGTGTAAAGTGAAATGCTTAAATTCACAAGCATTAGGATGTCCTCATATATTTGGAAACAGTTATATATGGTGGCACTCAAGAATGAACCACAATGCTTGGTGATCGATTGATGTTGTAAGTTTCAAAAGGTTGTTGTGAGGGAAGAGTAGAGGTCTTGAGAGACAGAAAGAGAGATTTCAGAATAGGACAACGAAATCCAACTACATGGGACTCTTAACTTTTCTAAAAGAAGTGCTAAGATCTTTTGTCTTCATCTGCCGTAAGAATGTAAGAGGGAAATTATCAAACCAAAATCTGCCATCTAGTTTTTCTTGTTACCTTCTCTATTGTTGAATGAGAGATTGGAATGCATAGCAAAGGGAATACTATGTTGACTAAATTACAAGATTTACTATAGCTGGTTACACAAACACACACATTCTATCTCAGTATCTGACCCACATGACGTTGATCTCGTCAAGCAACATATAATGCAAATATTGAAAATATAACTGCATATGATGTTGTAGCAGAAATGAAATTCTATCAACCTGTTCACATTTTCCCAACTTCTCCTTTTCTCCTGTGTAATTCTGAACACATAAATGTAAAACAAAATTATAACTCAAATGGATGGAGAGTATCTTAATAAAACAGAAAGTGGTCAATTAACCAATTATTGAAAATATTGAAGTTTGACAATAATATGATCTAGGGTAGAGCACAATATTTAACAGAAAGATAGATTACCTTAAGTAGTTCTATCTCCTCTTTTGTGGGACAAAACTTTATGAGGCTTTCAACCTGATCTACATCTAACGCTGAATCCTCAAGGGCAAGCACCGACATCTGTAAACCATATGTCAGATTGAGGATAACAATTCAGAGATCTTCTCCTCAATTGTTTGATATAGAAAAATCTCATAACTTGCAAAAGAATTTCAAGAAAATTATTTTCTGAGAATATGCTCAAAGGGGGTTGTGCGTTTAATGAAAGGAGGAGCAACTACTGGTGCACTAAAAGAGTAGAAGCAAACAAATCGTTTTGAGCGGTTAAGCATGAAAAACAGTTGCTGAAAATTCTGGCATTTGATAGTGAATGAATTACAATTATATTATGACAATTACAAAACTTAAAAATGAAAAAAAAAAAGAAAAAGAAAAAGAAAAGAAGAAACAATATCATATAAATTATGTTGCCATGGGAAATAAATGCAGAAAAGTATAGAATTAAATAAAAATTAGGAACAAACTAAATATCCAACTAAGCAAATTATTTCATCTTGGTTTAGTTTGATTAATAGAATTGAAATGGTTAATTTGTTTCTTGATTTTTTTAAGCAAAAAAACCAACCAATCAAATGCTTACCACTTCACATCACATATTCTACATGAACAGGATTTTATTTAGCATATAGGTTCGAAGTGCTGAGATGAATGAAGAGGGGCATGGTAATGAAAGATGGACTATAACAAGAATGAGCAGCTTGAACAGAACATCTCACGGGTGAAGACATAAAAACAGGTGGCTAAAGTAATTAGACATTTACATAAGGGAAGTAAAGTTCAATTATAGACTCATTGAAAGTAGGACTGATCTCTAATGAAAATGTTGAAAATAATGATGCATAACAGCAAGCTCCCAATGGTGGATTTAGCTTACCATTAATTCATTCAGTGGGATTTTCACCTTTGACAGCATGATTTCACAGTTATATGCTCGCCTGTGTTCAATCTGCAATGAAATAACACTAATGAAGAATCCAAAAAATACAAAGAAATGCCTAAGTACACCTCTCACAATTGAAAAGTAAATGACACACTTTTTCAAAGTAATTTTCAGGCTCCTGAAGTTTACAAACTACTAATACAAGACTTTGATAATGCAGTAAAAAGATTTCAGACAGTAGATCAAATTGGATACTGATCCAGTACTACTGATGCAGAAGAATTAGGGATATGAGATATGTGAACTATCAGAATGAAACTGACGTACAAAGGACTTAATCAAATAACATTGTTCTTTTACATGTTAAACTTGAGATATATGAAAATGTTTATCTTTTAATTCTATTTCTTCCACTATGTTGATTATAAAATCCTTCTTTATCACCCATATAGACCCAAACAATGCATACTCTGAGCTCAAAATTTACAAGTATAAACCATGTTATGTCTTATGGAAGATATTCTTTGGAAGCAGTTTCCACGAAAATTTGTACTGCTAAATTGTAAAAACCGTGCAACCACAGCAGCTAGTTCAGGAAACATAGTTCTTATCTTAACCAGCTGATTAAAAGTGTCTATTTTTCTGTATCAAATGTCCACCTAATGACGCTTTGGAATATTCTTTTTAAAAATTTAAGTAATCTTTGCCCTTTGAAGATCCTGATTTACATGCACTGAACAAGTGAGCTACCCACCACGTAAACAATTCCTGCATTCACTCCTGGTTTACGGAAGATTAAACCCAAAAGCATAACATAATGCTGTCAGTTAGCAGCTGAACAAAGTCTCATCAATATCATTTCAGTAGGAACAGAATCAAAGAGCCTTAGGCATGCTTATCAGAATCTTACTTACTAGCTTCCTGAGGTAAAAGACTCCAAGAGATTTTCGCTGTGTATCATAGCATTTAAGTGGCCATCAGAGGGTTAATTAAATAGCTGGACTGATGTGTTAAAACACAGAAGTTTGAACATTATGTTCATAAGCATGTCTTTAGTAAGTTTACTTGTAAGAAATTTTGTGCTCAATGGTAAAATAAGATAAAGTGTATGGCATTATACCCTCAGATTAAAGACTGCCTGATTATACGCGATACCCAGGGCTCTATGTACCATGGATTGTTTTTTTAATGAAATTATTTTTCACCCAAGAATACAAAAATTCTCAATTAACTAAAGTTTAATCCTAAACTTTTCTTTTACAATAATCTGGCAAATAACTTTTTTTATTTTTAACCAATATCGTTCCAATCATAAGAATACATCACTTATCCTCTATTAAACTATTACAACCATCACTATAAGGAGGTAGGCTATAAAACTCTTAGAGGACAAAGTAATGATTATGACGAAATATTCAGAATGACTGGTAAAACAATAAAAGTAAAACACAAACATGCACAGATTGAACTTACAAGAGAATAAATAATAGCAATCACACACTGCATCTACTATGGACTAAAATATTAGATTACCAGTTGCACTTTTTCAATTTTAGGTCCCCGTGAGCTATGCATTCTTGACTTCCTTCCGTCTAAATTTGAAACTGAAGCTGAAAAAAGATTCTCAAGCTCAGACATGTCAATCTCTGGAGCCCTAGAGGTGATGAACACAAAACGTGTAGAATAATTAAAAGGATGATTAGACAATATTCCGGTAAATTATATAAACTCTATTTTGATTACACATACTTGGAGGTTTCCCCAAATTTTTGTGCCTCTGCCCATAAGCTTCCTTGAACAGCTCTTGTTAACTTCAGCCAATGCAATGGCTTCAACTTTTTGGTTTGTTGACTCCTTGCACTTAAAGTCCGAGATAAGCGTCCCTTTGCACTGGTGGGAGAACTGAATGGTGGTGAAGGAGATGGTGGTGCAGGTAATGAAGATTGAAATTTACCAAAAGGAAGGGGCGGAGGGGGTGGAGATGCAGCATGGGAGGAAGTGGATGGAGGCGGTGGTGGCAGTGGCATTATAGATGAAATAGTACTGGCTGCTTGCCCTGAATGAAGAGGAGGTGGTGGAGGTGGAGGAGGGCTAACACTAGTTGTACCATTGTCCTTCAAAGGTGGGGTGGGAAGAGGTGGAGGCAGAGGAGGGCTACTGCTACTTGTACCATTCTTCTTTAAAGGTGGGTTGGGAGGAGGTGGTAGATGCAGAGGAGAGCTAGCACTACTTGTACCATTCTCCTTCAAAGGTGGGGTAGGAGGAGGAGGTGGTGTTGGAGGTCCAGATTTAGTGATGAGTTTCTCCCTTAAAGGTGGCATTGATGGAGGTGTTGGTGGAGGTATAGGAGGAGAGGGAGGCTGAGGTAATATTAAGAGAGTATCATAAGCAGGTTGAGGGCTGTCTGATGACAACTGACCTTTGCTCCTTATATAAGTTTCAGTCCCTTTGGTAAATGAAGGATCTACTGGTTCAGAAACCAAAAGTTGATGGGGAGGAGGAGCAAAAGTTTTTGGGGTACTAGAATTTAAGACAGGCTGCTGTGGAGGTGTTGATGGTGAAATAGAAAAACTTGTGCATTCTGAAGTTTCGTTTCCAGGTGGAACTGGCAAGGCCTGATTTGTGGCAGATCTAGATTCAATCTTATCAGTTATATCAGAACTTGCAAATGAGGCATCATTACATGACAGAGGTTTACAGCCGTAATTGAAGGATAACTGAGGCGGGTGTTTACACATCAGATCTGGCTGAGTGGAAAATTTAAGGCCAGTTTGCAGGTTTTTGTGCTCAGACTGTGCAGCCACATCAGCACTATGAGTTGATTTTGGTGAATGTACAGAATCAATCTTTTGTTCGAAGGAGATGGAACCCTTCGCGCCCTTATCCAAGACCATCTGCTTCTTTCTCTGTTGAAGCTTTCCAGGACTTGGTTCCTGTGTTCGAGGGCTTTGAGGGCTGAGTTGCGCCCTCTGTTGCAAATCGTCAGATTTTACCTGGACAACATTAGATGCAGTGATTTGTTGAAGCACATTAAGTGCAAAATCTGAATTAGAATCAGACCAGTCAACAGAGCTAAAGATCTCATGCACTTTAGCAAATGCTTCCACTGGTAGACCTTCCTTTTCCTCAGAGCCACTGAATTCTACTTTAACAATGGAATCAGCGGCATCCTTCTCTGTGAAAAGAATCTTGATCCAGATAACGCTTTATATTAGAAAAAAGAAACACGTGTGCATAAAACATAAAAGAATGAGACCAAGAAAAACATACACTGCAAAATGGCTCTAGACTAAGAATTATACCTCTGCTCTGAAGTCCTTTGGAAAATGATCATTAGCATCCCACAGTACATCAATTTCATCACGGTTGAGTATCAAGATGTTTGACCTAATAAAAGCTGTATTAAATACTGCTCGAAACATCATCGTTTCACGTTCCATGTCATCATTTAAGCTAATACACTCAAGCACAACATCACCTTGAATATGGCAATTGATGTCAATTTTAATTAGTTCATTTTCTGCCTGCAAAAAATAGTAAGGGACTCAAGAATCATATATGTTGTATGAGCTTATGAAAGAAAATATGTGATAAGAGACTAAATGAAAACTATTACTGATGGAAGAAGTGACTTCTCAAAAGAGAATAAAATCATAACCTCTAATTTATTGGAATTCACAAGAACAAGGTAAAGTGCAACTAAAAGAAATCACTATAAACAAAATCCCACATAAAAAATAATGCCAATGTCCACATACCCCTACCTCTCATGTGCCCTAGGCTTCACCTAAGCAACTAACAAAATCAAACAGTTTGGGTTAACATTAACCATATTTTTACTTAGCATTGTTAAACTGCTTGACATTTTTAAATCTAAAATAAACATAAGGGCAATCAAGATCATATCTATTATCCTCGAGAACAGTTAATCAAGAAGAGATAACATTCTACTACTTGGACAAAATCTCACTGGCAAGCACCCTGTATAATAACTTATTAAGGCAGCCTTTCTCAAAAATTCAAACATGTTGAATTACTATGCTATTACAGTGTTTTGCATTCATTGGGTAAATTGCACCAATGGCCCTTGAACTTTGATACTTATAATAATTTGGCCCTTAAACTTCAATTTGTAATTAAAAAAATAACTAAACCTAAATGTAACATTAAAATCTCATTAGCATGTTACAGGTAAAATTGTTACCTGAATATGATATGATTCCTAATAATATGCTATTAACAAGTTACATAAGCTTAATAAGGAAATAAAATTCAAATCTGATTCCTAATAATATGCTATTAACAAGTTACATAAGCTTAATAAGGAAATAAAATTCAAATCTGATTCCTAATAATATGCTATTAACTTCTTTAATCCCTAAGAATAAGCTACCATATCTGTAACACTCCTCCTCAAGCTAGAGCATAGATATTGATCATGTCCAGCTTGTTACAAAGATCCTCAGCCCGAACCCCATTAAGAGGTTTTGTAAAGATATCTTCCAGTTGTTCTTGTCTTAACATATCCAGTGGAGATGAGATCTTACTGCATTTTTTTACGAACAAAATAGCAATCAAACTCAATATGATTTGTTCGTTCATGAAACACTGGATTTGATGTAATGTGAGGAGGCAACCTAATTATCACACCATAGCTTAGCTAGTATTGAAGTCTTAAGATCTATTTCAGTCAAAATATGATATATCCGAATAATTTCACATGCAGATAGTGTCCGGGCTCGATATTTTGATTCTGCACTCAAATGTGAGACCATAGTCTGCTTTTTGTTTTTCCATGAAACCAAATTTCCGCCTATAAAAACACAATAGCCTGAAGTAGACCTCCTATCATCCTTAGAACTTGCCCAATCAGCAATTGAAAAATACTCAATACTAGTATGACCATGATTGTTGTACAAACTGTCTCTCTTAGGTGCTTCTTTTAAATAACACAAAATTTGTTCTAATGCTATCCAACGATGAATAGTTAGAGAAGACATGCTAACTTACAACACTAATTGAATATGCAATATTTGCACGGTATAACCCCTGATTTCCCTATCTCATGCAATAGATCAAGCACATATATTCTTTGAGATAAGAAATTTCCCTTTTTGCTTCTGTATACTTCAACACTCAAAAAGTATTTCAACATCCCCAAATCTTTAGTATGAAACTAGCTATGGAAAAAAGATTTAAGAGATGAGATTCATGTAGTGTCACTATCGGTAATGACAATGTCATGCACATACACTACTAGTAGAATAATGTCATCTGCAGACTTTCTATAAAACATTGAACGGTCAGATTAACTTTTCTTCATTCCAAACTTCTCAACAATCTGGCTAAATTTTCCAAACCAAGCACAAAGATTTTGCTTGAGCCCATACAATGATTTACGAAAACGACATAACTTCCCAGACTCCCCCCTAAACAACAAATTCAAGCAGTTGCTCCATATAAACCTCTTCCTAAAGATCACCATGAAGAAAAACATTTTTGATAACCAGTTGATGCAATGGTTAGTCATAAGGGGCAGCCATGGAGATAAATAATCTAATAGATGTAAGTTTGGTTATACGACACGACACGATTATACACGATTTTACTTAACACGACACAATTATAAACGAACAGACACGAATATTAAATTAAAAATTTAACTTAATCAATTGAATCTCAATTTAATCAATTTACATTTAATTAATAATTTTAATTTAATTAATTAAATTTTAATTTAATTAATTAAACTCCAATTAAATATATAGAAGTTCAATTGAATCAATTTAATTCATTCATTCATATATAAATATGTATTATATATATTTATAATATTATAATATATATTTGAATTTTGAGTAAGACTAAAATAATTAGTCATATCTTTATAATTAATAAAATAACATATTTTTAATCGTGTCTTAACAGATTAGACAGGTAAAATCCGTTTATGACACTATTTTTATCGTGTCGCAATTGTGTGGATACGGTTATGACCCATATCCGTTTAGCTCATATCCATATACGGTTAAATTCATGTCGTTTCGTGTCGTTTAATCGTGCCGTGTCCAAAATTGTCAGCTCTAATTACATGATCAATTATTAGAGTAAATATGAATATGGTAGTTCCAAATTAACCCAATGTGGGTCCATTGTCATCTTTTCTACATCATCCACAGCTGAAGTTACAACTAATTATGGATAAAGTAGCTCTGAATTAACTCAATATGGTCCATATTCATTTTTTCCTGCTCGTATGGCTATAGAAAACTCTTCATCCTCTCATGAGTCTCAAGCTCAAAGCCAACAAAAAAAATTATCAAGATCCTCCTAGACACTCATTTTAGTGGTTGTAGTATGTTAAATGATATAATATTCCGAACAGTGTTTTGTAATAGCTATAATACTTATTGTGTAATAATGACTTAAATTCATGAACTAAATGTGTTTTCCTTTTGGATTTATGCAAATTAAATAGTTATATTTCTTAATTTTAGTGAATTCCTTTAAAATACATGAATTTTGCAATTTTTACAAAAAAAATTGTGCCGTGACAGTCTGTTACTGTTACGTTACACCGTTACAAGCTTGTTTCTATTACACGTGACAACATCCACGATCAAAGCCATTGCTGCAATTTAAATCTATGGGAAGAAGAGTTATTCTAACTCTACTCAAAGATATGACTATGTTATGGTAACAATAAATATGCCAATGCCCACGCAATGATAAATTAAAAAAATACCCATGTCTATGCCTATGTCATACCTATGCCCCATAACCATGAACCATGAAATTTCACATGCCTATAACCAAGTCATGCCCAAAACAAGAAATTAAAAAAAATGCATTTGCAAAAACTGATGCAAGGAGTGTTAGATTTGTGCCTTAGATGTTGGTTGATTAGCTAGCTTATTTTGAATTTCAAATAATAGAATAGCTACTGAAAATAAGGAGAATGATAAGTTTTTCAAATGGTTTTGAATTTTCAGATTTTTATGCATATGTTTAGACTTTTTAGTTATATTTGGTTGTATAAATTTTAGCTTGGATCAATGAATTTTCTGCCAATTTTTAGTCCATCAAATTTCTTTTTTTTTTTGTTACTTTTTCAAAATTATTGTTTCTAAGCCAAAATAACAAGTAGAAAGAGTTATACTCACTAGTCAATATCACTTAAGACATTCCCTAAAAGAATGCAAGAAAGCTAAATAAGAACACCACAATTGGTGTCATTCTTGTTCCTTGCAGCTAAGGCAGGGGCAAGACAAGAAAGGCTCCTTCATTATATATATATGTACTTGCATTCATTCTTCATCCAAATTATTTATACATAAGACCATGAATAGACGACAAATCCAAAGGATCTTGGAATCTTTTCTATATCCAAATCTTCTTCATTTAAAATCAATGGAATTCTCTAAAGATTCTAGACATACCAAAATGCTTCTAGCATTTATTCTCCATCCAAAATATTCATAAGACTACGAAGAAATCACTATTTCAAAGGATTTTGAAATCTTTTCTATATCCAATCGTCTCCATTTAAAATCAACAAAATTCTCTAAAGATTCTAGACCAAATTCTCAATTGAGGGTCTGTTGTCACTTTAAATGTCCAAATTTTATTAACTGGATGAAAAGAATGGTAAAGAGAAATCCTACGAAAAAATTGAAGGACTTCTGACAATATTACTAAAAGAATCTGAAGGGTCAAATCCTCTTACATCTTCTAAGAGAATATGAAAAAAAAATTCTCATAAAGCCAACAACAAAGATGATTTAATCATATTCCTAGCATTGGATTCCTGCAGTATCGGAAGTTCTAAGTACAAGGACATGTTGTCAGGAGCAAGACAATAGCAATTCTAGTTCTAAGGACAAGACATGTTATGTGAAAAAAATTTTCTTCTGATGCAAGAAGTGATAGTATCAAAAACCATTTCGCCTATAATGAAATGAACTAGCAGTAATTCATAAATGAACTAGTGTCATTCCCTTTAGATAAAATATCGAAGTTAAATAATTCAGAATGATGTCACATAGCACAAAAGTACTAATATCCATTTACTGTCTACTCTTTCCACTTTGTTCAAGAAAAAAGTTAAATATGACAAGGGCGAAGCTATCTATGCTGTAAAGCTATCTTTCTAGAGGCAGACATCTTGCCACATTAGAATTCAAAAATTGCATAGCTTTGAGTTATACAATTGCAAGGCTTCTTTGGTTCATAACATTTGCTAGAGATTCCTAGTTATAGGCTATTTTACTTCCTATTCTTTGTTCTTTATTCAGGGAGATCCATGTCCTCTATAAACCCCATTAACCACCCCAAGCCTCAATAGCCCTAATCTAACATCCTATGAAGCACAAAAACTGCGACTGCAATTAGTCGCATTTCTAACACGTTTTTGACACCAACACCCACCAGACACCAACACAAAATATCTAAGGTGTGTTTCGTAATTTTCTAAAAATTAGAAATGCATTTCTTAAGTTAGAACTTAGAAACACATTTTCCCTTCAAGAAAACCTAAAACATTTATTCGACACCAATCATTGATCAATATACTTGATTGTATGTTATTTTTATTTAATTTTATTTAAAAATAATAATTTGCAATTATATATCTTAAATTTAATTATTTATAAATTTATCTCCTATATTTTTAATATTTACACATTTTTCCGTATGTCTTTGTCCTATACTTTTTATAAATATTGTTTCTCAGTATCTGTTTTCATATCCATATATGTATCCATGTTTGTATCCGTGCTACATAGGTAATATCACCTCCCAAGAATGATATGTCTAGAAAGTAGGAATAAGTTAAATATGAGAAAATGAGACTCTCTAAAGGTTAGCAAGAATACTGATGATTGAAAAATCAATTACGAAGTAAAGTGGATATGAAATTACCTGCTTATAAGCCCGGAGGCCCTGGACAGTTTTGTTTTTCCTAGGACTTGAGCACGAAACATTGGAAGCTTGATATGAGATTCCCTGTCCATATATTCGAAATAGTGGACGGCAACCCCCTTCTCCATCAAAATCAGGAATAAATCTTATAATAACACAATCCAATGTGAGGGCTCTATCTGATGGCGGCCATTCTGAAGCCACATTCCTTCTTGAAACATATTGTAGATACCTCAACTGAGAAGGGATAGGATTCAGAGGTGACAGCAACTGCAAAAGGTCACAAGAAGCCTGTCTGTAAATCATATCGAGAGTCTTCTGCTCTCCACTGTACTGCTTCCTATAAATCAATAATGCTGCAAGCATGAAAGCCAAAAGTGGCCAACCAACCCGCTCACAATGCATTAGAAGCAGATTTTGGGGTCCAAGGGAGAGCCAACTTTCACCTGATCTTAGAAAATGGTGGATCGCCTCCAATTTGAGCAATGGGCAACCTTCATATTGCCGAGGATATTCCATGATGGTCATATCATATTCAGCCAGGATATCAGCAAGTCGGCTTTGTGTTCCTCCCTCATGGAAATTGAAAGCCAAGAATGAAGCATCAGGGAAATGCTCTTTAAGTTGACCAATTATTCCACCCATATAGCTTTTATAATTTTTTTCTTGCCAAGCATCGATTGTAAAGCAATAATCAAAGACTACATACACACATAAGGTAGGTTGTTAGTAAAGAAATTAAAGGTTAAATTGCAAAATTTTACCAAATGAAAGAAACCCAGTTGCTCTTTTCAAATTTTTAAGACCTCAATTTCCGAGAAAAATAGAATTATGGTTTCAAAGTGTCACTGAAAATTCAGCTGTTGTATATTACGAGAAAGAATAGTGCCTTCCCATTAAAAGAAAAAAGAAAAAAAGAGTACTATCCAACAAAATGATGATAGTCCTTTCAATCAACAATCAAGATAGGACCATTACCTGTTATGCAAAAAGGGAAGACTAGAAAGTGGCACAATAGTGATTCGATTCTATTCAATCATTTCTTGAAAACTCCGAACTCAATTATATAACATTTCTCCCGTTTGGTCTTTTTGCTTGCTTTCAATACAGACCCACCAGAAAAGAGAAACCCATCTAGTTGAACACACACACTATCGAATAATCTAACTCAATTATATCCCAACTTTGTAAAAGAAAAACACAAACAAAAAAGGAGAAATATGCTACTCATTCACTACCCATAAAATAAAAATCACGAAACAGGAATTTCAAAATTTAGAGTTCCTATATTGAACAAAACAAATATTGAAAACACACCGTAAACTCGCTCACAGATCTCGAGCAGCCCATCAGGTGGCTTCTTGTAGAATAATTTCCGAAACAATGCCATCTTCTATCTCCAATAACTAGCAACTTAACCTGCTCAAACCAACAAATGCTAAAATTTTCCCTTTGCAAAAAAAAACAAAATATCAAATCTTTGTTTCTGTTAGGAAATTTAAATTTGGCTAAATCGATCGGAATTTTGTTTAATTTTGTTCGTTTGCGGTGTGTGATTTCTCATTTTGGTGGGATTTCTTTCTGACTTAACTCGCGGGTTTCATGATGACGTGGACGCCACTGACGACCGACATGCACGAGGGTGTTCTGGTAAATGTATGTTCGAAATAAGGAGAGAACTAAATGGATAAAGTGACACGTTTCTCTTAACTGGGTTTGAAGGATTCTTTTTACTTTCATTTTTTTTTTTTAATATATTTGAGCGATATATGGGTTGCCTGTTAAAAGGTTGCACAATATTAATTAAGAATTGGAAAAAAAATATCTAAACGAACATTGTGTTTGAAACAAATAAGTTGGACAAAAATTTTATGAGATTTATTTACAACAAGTGTATATGTAACGTAAGAATAAAAAATACAACCAAAAAAAATAAAATTGTATCAAAAATAATATAAATAATATAATCTCATAAAAATATATAACAAAAAAATATAAATACATCATTTTACTATAAGAAAAGAAAAAAAAATTGATACATCATTTTATTATAAATCTTTTTTTCTATCAACAACGGATCAAAATAATATGCACATATTTTGAAATAAAACTTTGCACTGTATCACCTATAACTCAAACCTCAAAAGTTAGAATCAATAAAAGTAAAAATCATATTTAATTATAGCATATAGCAATAAATAAATATAATTTGATTAGATTTTCTAAGTAACAAATAACAAATTTTTGAGAGTAAAGTTATATTTGTATCAATAAATTTATGGCCACATTAACAATTGGAAAGCCTAATTTCCACAAATAAGTAACATGCGAGAAATTATTTAATTATTCTAAAATTGCATAACTAAACTATATTAATATTATGTTGAAAAATAAATTAATTAATGACTTAAATAATCAGTCAAATTATGTGTAAAATCTAATTGAAAATTTTTGATTTTATATGAAATTTACTATTTTATTAATATACTAAATTAATAATAAAATATTATATATGAAATTAATTTTTACTTAATTTATAAATATGGAATTAATTGCATTTTATTTTTATTTTTATCATTATTTAAATGACAAATATGTAAAATAAATAAAATTATCTATTATTAAATAAAATGTAAAATAATAATTTTCATATGATAAAAATTTAAAAGGTTCCTTTTATCAAATGTTAAGGAAAAGAACATAATAATTTACAACAAGTAGGTTTTGAACTTGTGTCAAACTCGTTCTTTCACCGTATATTTCTATTGCACATGCAAAATACACAGGTGGTGGTATTATTCTAACTTTAAACCTTCTAATTCTTGAACTTAATTGTTCTCCCTCCCTCCCTCTCTCTCTCTCTCTATAATAATTACTCCTACTTAACCACTCCTAGCCTCCCTATACAAAACAAAACATGTTTCCTTTCAAATTGATAACTGCCTCGTTCAACTAAAAAATCAGTACATTGTAAAAAAAAAATTCCACTTTTTAATTTCCAAAACAAAATACCAACATGTTCAAATGTTCTTTCTTTGTACAAATGTGGAAGTTAAATGCAATGCCCATGATTTCTCTTTTCCCTTCTCTCTTTGATACAATCTATCAAGGGCTTTTGCAGAATAAGATGTTGATTCCATCTAATATGACTGCACAGACGCCATTGTTTCAATTGGTGGTTCCAGAAATGTTGAAGAGGAAAAGCAAGATGGAACTGTGGCATTTTCTGGCTAATGATTTGGGCTTGGAGTTCCTGAGAAGAGTTGAAACGATGTCATGCTCAGTAATACACATTGGTGAACCAAGATGAGTTTGGGACGACGTCGTTTTGTATTAGGCAATAGGAAAAAATCCAAATCGACTGCTACTGGACGGTGACATTTGATGTTTTGAGAGCGGATGAGCGGGGACAAAAATATCAGGTACTGTAGTTTCTACAGTAATATCTTGCATGCGTTTTATATATATTAGTAGATTTCATGTCAACAATGGTACGTAACGCTCCATTTTAAGTTTAAAAAGTGATTTATATCAAGAAAATAACTCTAATTAAAAGAGAAGTAACATCTCTCATTCAATACCATCTTTTATGGGGGCAAATTTGCATATTTATTAGTCACTCTGTGCATTGCACAATAGATTGTTAATATGTTTTTTTAAATTTTTATATATGTTTATGCATATAATAATCCTTAAACATATATTGTTTCCAACTGTTAATTGTAGGCATTTCAGTCTTTATAATTTTATATCTTTGTTGTAATTATTTTTTAGTAAAATGGAATGAATGTTCTCATTTTATGTTGTTTTAAATGATTGATTTCTCAGTAGTATTGTTTTTTACACGTAAACTTGATAAATATGGAGCAAAATTTGACTTTTATTAATGTCAACTAATTAAAAATTAGTTGTGTAACAAATTATAATGGCAAAAGATTATAGAGCACGTTCTTAATTTTCTTTATTAAGTGTGCTAATGGAATGTGGTTTTATATTTATGAATCACAATACATGGATCAGTAAGCAATTATGTACATAAATTCTAAAGTTATGAATTTGTTGACTTGGACCAGTAAGCACATTGCTTAAGGATTAAAATATAAAAAAATTAAGAAAAGAGAGGTTGGACATTCAATTTATAAAAATTCGGGTATTCACAAATCATACTCTTCTATCCAATTGTAATTAAGTATTTTCATTATCTCACTCAACGAAATACACTAAAATTTTTCTAGTTTATTCCAAATTAAGTATTTTTCTTTTGGATTACGTCGAACTCAAAATTTCTTAGTATTTTAACTAGCTAACACAAAAATAAATTTTTTGTAATTTATGACTCACATAAAAATTCTTACAAGTATTTTTATCCCCACCCAATTCACCAAAACATGATCTTAAGTAATTGTTTAATAAAATAAAATACACAAACTCAATATCACTTGTATTTTATAAAATCAAAATGAGAATAATATGAAATAGTACAAATAATTAATGTATAAACTCTCAAAAATGATTTCTAAAAAATTTATCAATGTCATGAAACTCTTGTTGCTCTAATTAGTGATATTCCTTGAGGGAAATTTGTAGAGTTCTTTTGAAATTTAGCTTTTAGGGATGCATTAATTCAAGATCTAACCATTCAACAACTTGGAATATGCTGTAACAGTCATATTCTCATGTTTGCATGGGCATGACTTGCTTGCTTTTTAAAATTCAAAATCTATAACTCGTCTATCATGCCCTCCTATTTAGACCTTGGCTGATGCATGTATTATGAGACAAAATGCAAACTGGCCGAAAATCGATAAAAAAATAGCTCAACTGTAAAATACACGATTTTTGAATTGTTAGTGAATTATGAACGAAGGACATCGAAATATTGAAAATATTGAGATGAATTTGCTAGATAATTTTATGTCAAAATTTCAATGTTTTAAGTACAAAATAAATTTAAAGTACGGTTCTGCAAAAATATTGAAAAACACAATTTTTACTCTAGTGTAACAATTGATCCTAATTTAAGTTCAATTAATAAATTGATCCTAATTTAATCATTGAACACTAATTTAATCAATTGAACTCAAAGTTAAAACAACTAAATCAAATTAATCAATTTAAATTTAATTAAATCTCAATTTAATTAATTAATTCCTAATTTATTCTCAATTTAATCGATTGAAGTCCAATTGAAACTATTTAATTAAATTAATCAATTGAACCTGAATTTAAGTTAATTTAATTAAATTAATCAATTGAACTACAATTTAATATTAATTTAATCAATTTATATTTAATTATTCAATTGAATCCCAATTTTAGTCAATTATGTTCAACTTAATCAATTTAAGTTCAATTAATAAATTAAACCTAGTATAATCAATTAAACTCTAATTTAATCCATTTAACTCTAATTTAAGACAATTAAATCAAATAAATCAACTAAAGTTTAATTTAAGTTCAATTAAATAAAATGAATCAATTGAAGTTCATTTTTTACTAAGTTTAATTCATTTAAGTTCAATTAATAAATTGAACCATTGAATTATAAAATTTCAATCAATTTAAGTTCAATTAATAAATTGAGAGGACATGAGATTATTTTATTCCTTATCAGTGTATGAAATATTTACTTATATTTATTTTATATAGATTAGATTAATATTAAAATTTTGAAACAAATCCCAACCCTTGACAACCAAACCCTAGAAGGAACACTAACCGTCCGATCCAATCCCACCCGACATATAAAGCTCCCTCAAATCTCATTTCTAAGTCCATTGAAGCTAGGATTTCTAGAAAGCACCAACTATATATTACCCTAATTTAATAAGTGAAACCTTAATGTAATAATCAATTGAACATCAATTTATATCAATTGAATGAAATCAATCAATTAAACTCTAATTAATAATCAATTGAATCAAATTAGTCAATTAAACTCTAAATAATCGACTAATTGAATTAAAAATTGGAATTCAATAACTAAATTAATTAAATTTAAATAGATTAATTATAACTTAAATAAAATAAATTGGTGTTGAAATTATTAATTGAAATTAATTTTACACAATTTGCTCAATTGAATATTAATTTAAGTCAATTTAATAAATTTTTTATTAATAAATTGAACTATAATTTAATGAATTAACTCTAATTTATGTCAATTGAATAAAAGTAATCAATTAAACCCTAATTAATCAATTTATCAAATAAAAAATTGGAATTCTATAACTAAATTATTTATCTATTTTTTTTCTTTTACTCTCTCTCTCATTTTACTTCTTCTCCCTCCCACTTTCTCCTTTTCTCAGATGACCCACGCCCATCACAACCTACACCCATCTCCCACCCGCCGGCCATTCCTCTTATCAACCGATCAATCGCACCATCTCAAGATGCAACAACATTGCTTCTAATCTTCTTCTCCTTCAACTTCGATCCTCTAATCCAAGCTCCCAAAATCGACTAGTCGCGCCTTCTCACAGTCCACCGCTGGCCATTTCTCCTCCCATCACCTGCGCCCCCTCTGCATTGCATTTCAAAATCTAGATAAGAGAAACTTCCCCAAAGACAACCTCACTAATGGTGGTTACGGGATAGGAGCTGCTGTTGGTATTTGTTTAATTTTTTTCTTTTTCTCTGTAGTCCCATGCTTCAAATTTCCTGAGTTTATGTGTTAGATTCATCTTCTATGTGTTATTTGGTGTGATTATTTGAGTTTTATGTGTTATTTGTTGTGATTCTTGTAATTTATTTTTGTTATTTGCTCTGATTATTATGGTTTTATGGGTTTGATGTGTTATTTGTTGTGATTATTTGGATCCCCAATTTGAACCCTAGCTTTTCTTGTAATCCATTGGTTGAGTCATCCTTCTACATCAACGGCTACTTGTTAAGCTTGTTACACATTCTATATAGTCTGCCTAAACAATTCCTTCTTAATATCAGCCCTTAGACCAGCCATAAATTGAACCAAGGCCTGCAAACATCTTTGACAATATGACTGGGGATTTTTAACTCTTCAAATTGCTGCATATATTCATCCACAGACATGTTGCCTTGTTTTAAAGTATACATTTTCTCACCCATTTTTTCAATATAGTTGTTGGGCATATATTTCTCTTCTAGCTTTGCTTCCATTTTTTCCCATCAATTAATTTGAAGTTGTCTTAACCTTTTCCTAGATAACCATGCCACCATGCCACAAAATTTTAGATAACCCAATAAGTTTCATCATATCATTCCTTCATTCTAGATTTAAGATTCCATGGAATGGATTTAATTACAAAATAGGGTGGGATCAATCTTACTTTCAAAACTTGGAACTTCCTTGACTTTCCTGGTGATGGCAGTCATGAATTGCTGCGGCTGTTGCTCAACATCAAATCTGGGTACAGCTTGTGGATTTTGAGAAGTGTCTTGATTACTAGTGAGGCTGGAAGTTTGCTTGATGGTACTTGAAGACATCAATTTAATTAACTCATCCATCTTAGCTTCTGTGAATATCCTATTATTCAATTGATGAAATATTGTTTCGTGATCCTTTTTGAATGGAATCAACTTTAAGAAACTCCGGATCTTTATTTGATGAACAAGATGGATATGAAATTAGGAATTGAAGCTGTGAAGGGGCTGGTGTACAAGAGAACTAAATAATCCAATTAGATTCTAAGAATCGCACCTTGTAGCACACAAAACTTGAGCAAAACTTGCAGGAAGTGTTTATTAACTGAATCTTAAAATGTTACAGTCTTGGTTATTTATATAACTATAATAATCATAAAATTTTGAGATGTAAGTCTCAAAAGAACTGATCCTAATCCTTACTCATGACGAAATACCTTTATGCTAGGCTAAATAACAAGGATATGGAATAAAGCAAAAATTAATTAACTAAATAAAATTAAAGACTCTAAAAGACTAATAAAAATATTTCCAGCAAACCTTGAACTAACAAAAATACCCTTCCTCCTAACATAAATAGTTTTAATGAACTAATCAATTTCCTGCCACATCAAACAATAAGATATAAACAAAAATTGATTCTGTTATATCTTGTAATTTCCTCATTGTACTATGTTGATTTTACTAGATTGAAGTTCTAATTTACAAAGAAAGGTTCTTATGTACTATCATGATAGGATATGTTCTATCTTTTGGTTGACTTGTGTGAATCTTTGCAAATTGGTTTCACAACCTTCTTATTATAGTTAAGAGAAATAAGAAATATATAAAATAGTGTCTCCCTTAATTGCCAGTTATGGAGAGTCTTGATGTCTGGAAAAGATCATGGCGCAGTGCCTAGACGGATTAAAGCATTTGTGTGCTGTTGTTGCAAACTGTTGTGATGCTGATTAGTATAAGCAACCTAGGGGCCTGAAAGATCCAGAAGCTCTTGCAAGGGAAACAGTGTGTACGTTACCTCTTTTTGTTTAAATTCCAGTTCAGGATTTCTGGAATTAGTTATAGAATTTCTCACACAGTTTTGGCATTTTAACCAGATTAATTACGTTAATTATTTTATGTATGGCTTATATTTATGATTTGATCTTCTTTTCCCATGGAATGCTTATTGTAGAAAATGTATGTTTGGCATGTTATTATGTGTCTGCTGTGTTACACCACCAATGTTATTATGTATCTGCTGTATTCTTTTCTTTTAAATAAACTATGAATTAATGTTTATTTTAGTTGGGCATTTGCATTTCTATATATTTCAACTCCCTAAAGACTGTCCCTATCAAAATAAAAGCCACCCTGTGATGATATGCTTATTTTCACGTGCAGTTAGTGTGAGTGAAATAGAAGCACTATATGAGCTGTTTAAGAAGATCAGCAGTGCAATAATTGACGATGGGCTGATCAATAAGGTAATTCAAGTCATCTTAGGCTTCTATCCTGGTTTTATGCGGTCTATCCACTTTGTATATGTTGAATGTGGAAATGGCTTATGTTGTTATAGGCACTCTGAGCCCAGTAAATAGCCTGTTATATAATTCTCTTTCTCAATCTTCAGTGCAATGCTACTTTTAGTTTCTCAAATATATGATTGTATTGAAGTTTTCCTCCATGGGATGCAGGAAAACGGCCCCAATGTGTTTCAGAAGAGATATGGGACAACTGGCAGTAGAGAGGAGATGAGGCAGAGAGAGGAGGAGATAGAGTGACAGATGAAACAAAGGCAGAAGGTGATGGAGCAAGAGCTGAAAAAGAAGCAGGAGGAAATGGAGGCTATGATCCAAAGGCTTTTGAGTGGTGTTGCAGGCACAATGTTATCTTCCAATCCTCCACCTACCAATGATGATGAAGAAGCTGAGAATCAAGACTAGAACTAGATCAATATGATACTAATAAAGTATTAGTTTTTAATTTTATTAATATACACCATATTTGTATTAAATTTGATAAATATAACTTAAAATATATTATGTTTAATATTTAATATTTCGCATTTAATAACTTCTACATAATACGTGTTATATTTATTGCTTTTATTAACAGGTTAAATAATTCAATTCTTTCTATAATTTAAATTTAAATTTTTAAATAAATCAGTCATTTATCAACGGAAATTTTCTGTTGGGAATATGCCAATAATTCGTCGGTAATATACTGACGGAAAATAATCTGTTGGTAATGTTCCAACGGATATTTACCAAAAAGCTATACCATTTTTACCAACAAAATTAAATTAACAACGAAAATATCTTTTGGTAATTTGTTGGAAAATTTACCAACAGATATATTTTTTTGTTGGTAATCCGTTGGTAACTTTACCAACGAAATTTTTTTTTCGTTGGATACTTTAACAATGAACACTTTACTAACAGAATTTGTCCGTTGGCAATCCGTTGGCAAATCGATTTACCAATGGATTTTTTTATTTACCAACAGAAAAATTTTATTGGTAAATCTTCATTTTTTTGTAGTGTAAATTTTTTTAACTTAGCTAAATATCAATATCGTCATATTATATATTATGCAAATTTTAAATATTCATCTAACACAATCCGTGTTAAAACTATTTCTGTATCTCGATTACATCCATAGTCATATCAAAACTATTCTGGAAATTTAAATTTTTTATTACAAAAATCCATACTACTTGTGTAAAAATCTATTACATGTTTTTATTTAAACATTGAAATAACTATATGTCTCTATCTCATGTTATGCATAATAATCAATAATGAAATAAATGAGATAAAGTAACAGACCCAACACGGATCAACTTTGACTCTTTTGACTGACTTAATTTTCTCTTCTTATCAACTCAACAACTCCAAACCTGTATACAGAAAAACTCATACACTAAGCTACTTAAAACTTAGTGGTAAATATAATTATTTAAATTTTAACATGCATTCAAATATTAACATAACATTTATAATCAAAACATACATGTGTGTTTACCCATATCATAATATACATATTACATATTGACTTACTTTATGCATTCTGACTTGTTTATAATATTTAATACCATCATAATATTCAAAACATGAACTTACCAGTATACTCAGTCATGCAATATATACATCAAAGATAAACATATATATTAAATATCATTATCTAATTACATACGTGGCATAATTATCATAAGTGAGTCCATATTATATAATCATATTGTATATCGATCATATTCATACTGATTCCATCATATTCTGAAATAATAAGCTTTTAACATCATTCATATGATTACCGATTTCCACGAGCCTTTTGTAGGATGTGAGTATATTTTGATTCACTGAATTCTATATATCTTTATGGCAATGCTTTGCCTTACAATTTCAGTATACTATATTACCAAATTCCAGTTTCTTAGCCCAATTCTCTAGATTCGGACCACTCGGATGCGAGTTATGAAATATCAGCACTCTAACACAAACTTAAGCCACTCTACTCACTACTGTATCTGTCTGTATTGCTACCACTGATCTTCTCAAATAATGAGTGCTTTAACACGAGCTTAAGCCACCCTAATGAGTAATGACTACATGCATACATATACAAATGCATTCTAACAAGAGCTTAAGCTACCTTGTTCCTAATGTGGATATGCTACTATTGAGCTTCTCAAATTAGAAGCACTCTGATACGAGCTTAAACCACCCTGATGACCAATATAATAATTGCATGCATAAATATTCTACAGTATCGCAACCCTCTCAATAGCATGCCACCTATCCTAGCTAGTTCTCAAATAGAGAATGGACATATTTATTCATTTTTTGGATATTAACATCGTTTATGTTACATTCCATAATTCCACAATATCATTATGATATTCATAACACCTAGTGCATTCACATGTTTAATAGTCATGACATCATATTACAATTAATCTCATTTGATCATACTCAATTTGTTTCATCATATAAGTCAATTTAATATTTTCTGGAAACAAGGCATTCACGGGCGTGAAACCTTCTATTATGGATTGTCTACCCGTGACTGGCTCATGATCATTTATGGGCGTAAACATTTATTTGTGGACATGAAATTCATATTTTCACGGGAGTGGAGCTTAGCTCACGGGTATGAAATACCTTATTGGGTGTGAAGTTTGGCTTCACAGGCGTGATACATTACACATAAACATAATTTTCAGCACTATTTTCAACCATTTTCACATAAAATTATGCATAATGCTAAAGCTAACCAATGTTAACCACACCTATCAACACTTTTCATATTCTAGAATCTAAAATTAACCATAAACATGCATAATATCATATTTAGTCATTCAGACTAGACTTCATGCCTTATTTATCAATATCCCTCATAAATTTTCCAACTATCAAACATTTTCATGCATCACAAAATATTTCTAGCCATTTAACCCAATTCCAGCATATACCATATCAATATTTTGTGTTACTAAACACATCAAAATACAAAATTCACAGTACAAGTACATTAAAAATGAATTAAAATGAGTATATGTACAAATCTTAATATTGAAAACCCTAAAACTCGTTTCTCTCACGTCTACTACCTTTGGTGGGGTTCTCCACCATTGCTCTCAGTCCCTAATACAAAACAGAGACCATAATTACGTTCCATATCGGCTATTGTATCTATTTATGCCATAATTATCAAAACCTAAACTTTTAATTGATTTTAAGCCTATAAATCTAACTATCCTATTAAACTGGATCAAAACTATCAAAGATTAACGAAAAACATCATTTCTTACCTCTATTTCAATGTTTACAAATTGAAAATAGGGTTCAAAACATCATCTAATCCTCCTTAAGTTCTGACTTGAATTCTTATATTGAAATCCTTATTTTTCAAC
This sequence comes from Triadica sebifera, assembly GCA_023653625.1. Classification (NCBI taxonomy): domain Eukaryota; kingdom Viridiplantae; phylum Streptophyta; class Magnoliopsida; order Malpighiales; family Euphorbiaceae; genus Triadica; species Triadica sebifera. Next base: position 14,062,140 of record CM042909.1, read on the forward strand.
CTATTTCAACCTAATTTTTGTTGGTTATTTCATGTTTAATCAATCACAATTGAAAAAGGAATAAGGAAAATTTGTTTCTAAGGTTTTAGAGTGTGGTGGCTAGGGTTAGGAGTGGTTTTACTTAGTTTTTATGTCAAAAGATGAAACTGCCATATATAAACTACAAACTTTCATGGGTGTGAACTATAGTGTCATGGGCATGAACCATAGTATCACGACCATAAAGCTTCTCAACTTCATAATCTAAATTTCACGATATTCATAGCCATGATTAACTATATCACGAGCGTGAACACTAGAAACTTCACTTGTTTTCTATTATTTTCATTATATTAATATTTCTAACACCCATAACCACACATATACTTTCCCTATACTCTCAATATACCTTTATTTAATATATTAATTCTAGGCCTTAACTTGTGGGCATTACAATAAATTAAGTTTGGAAATCAAAGATTAGGAAATAGTTGGATTGAATCCCTTCAAGAATTAGTTTCTCTTGTAACGCCCGTAAGTTAGGGTCTGGAATTAATATGTTAATAAATATATATTAAGAGTATGTGGGAGGTATATAGTGGTTAAGGATTTTGGTAATATGAAAATAATGAAAAGATAAGAAAAAAGTGAAGTTTCCATGCCCATGATAGAGGTAATCATAGCCATGAATGTCGCGAATTTTAGTTTTTGAAATTGAGAATCTTCGTAGCCATGACACTCGTGTTCATGCTTGTGAAGCTTTGTAGTTTAAATAGAACACTTTCATATTTTTGATAGAAACTCGTGAATTCTCAATTAGAAACCTTAGTTGCCAATCTTTGAAAACCCCAAAATCAATTTCCCTTCATTCCCATTGAGTTTGAGCTTTGATTATCGTAACCAATCTTTAAAACGAGATTAAAATTGATTAAAAATAAGGCTTTCCTTATAGTTATCGAAATTAAAAGTAAGAAGGTTTTAAACATGATTTTGAAATCTATAATTCATCTGTAATCTTTGAAATCGAGGTAAGGATCACGTTCTCTTCTGTTCTTTGGTCTGGTTCAATCAATTTTCAATGGGGGAATGATGTGTTAAGGGTTTATGTTAGAATTTTACATGTATGCCTGAAATAGGTAGGATGGCAACATTAGATGTTAATGTAGACACGTGAGAGTGAAGTTTTAGGGCTCCAAGTAATGAGGTTTGTGCATATATGCATTTTAATTCAATTATTTTGTGCTTATGATATGAATTCTAATATGTTATGTGACATGTAATTGTTGACTTAATAGTGCTGGAATTGAAGTAATTGACTTGTTAACTTCTAAAATCTATACTGAAGTTGATATAATGATAAATGAGCATGCTTGAATGTTATGGTATTAGCAATTAATGCATTGAGCCTACTTTAAATGATTGAGTATGATAATATGCATGTTTATGGTTGAAAATATAATGTTAATTATTAAGAAGTATTTATATAAGTGGCTAACATTGGTTAGCCTTATAATCAATGCATGTTGTATGTGAAATTTGCCTAAAACATAACTGAAAAATTGTTACATACTGATATATCATGCCCATGAATGTATGATAACAGAATAGTCATGTTCGTGAACCAATGTTCACTCCTGTGAATGATCATAAAGCCAGTTATGGGTAAACAACAAAAGGCTTCACATCCCTGAATGCCCTATATCCAGAATTTGGTTAATTGAGTTATATGATTGATCTACATAAGTATAATATACACACGCACTTGACATGTTTAAATAAGATTATAAACAGTATGATAACATGACTGTGGAAAATAATTATGCATTATGTGCTCTAAATTATAGAAGGACATGTGATGATTATGTGAAACTATGAATGTGACATAATTGGTAATGATATTCAGTAAGTAAATTAAGATGTCAATTCTCTATTCGAGGACTAGCTAGGATAGGTGTCATGTCATTGAGGGGATTATGATACCGTAGTATATTATTATTGCATTAATCAATGTGGCTTAAGCTTGGGTTAGAGCGCTCCTGATAACTTAAGGACAAAGTAGTTTAAGCTCGGATTAGAGTGCCTTATACCCATATGCATGCAGATATTATGATTACTCATCAGGGTGACTTAAGTTGGGGTTAGAGCACTCCTGATTTGAGATACAAAATTTGCAATATAGTTAGATACAAATAGTGAGCTGGGTGACTTAAGCTCGGGTCAGAGCACTCATATTTTATAACTCGCATTGGTCAAAGAAACTAGAAATTTGCAATAGAGTAAATAGAAATTGTAAGGCAGAACATTGTAACATTATTTTACAGAAATAAGTGAATCAGAATATAGTTACACCCTAGAAAAGAAATGTGGAAACTAGAAATCAGATCTATGAAATTGAAAAATAGATAATTGCAATAGATGATGATAATTGCTTTATATGCCATGGATGTATTGAAATCAAATTATTTTAGAAGGAATGCAGTTATTATGTATATATATATATATATATATATATATATATATATATATATATATATATATGATTAAGCACACAAGTATGTTTATGAATATGAATGTTATGCTATGATATAGTCTGAATGCATGGTAGAATTTCAATGCTTATATGTACCACTAAACTTTCAATAGCTTATCTTGTGGGTTTCCTTACATGCCAGTTTAGAGCCATAGATAGCTGAGTTGGTAAGAAGAGAAGACTAAACTAGTCAAAGTTGACACATGTGGGTTTGTTCATTTATTTCATTCATTTTATTTTTGATTATTCAGCATGACATGGGATAAAGATAAATTTTTGGAACATGATTTTAATAAGGACTTGTAATTGATTTTATTTATGGTTTAATAAGGTTGGTTTTGTAATAAGGTTAGTAATTCTCCAAACATGTTATTGATTCGGTTTATGTTTATTATCCAGATACAAGAAAAAGTTTTATGTAGTACAATTGTAGGATGTTTTTAATTGTATATGATATACAAAGATGTGAATTAAGTTTGAAAAAGTTTTAATTCATAGCAATTTAGACATATATAATCATATCTGGAGATAAGAATATGAATTTGAAAATGACAACATAAAGACTGACTCTCACTAACAGTCCCCCTTAAACTGTGGTTGGAACGGACTGAAGATAGAGATGATTGAGAAAGTCAAGATTGATGTGAAGGCAATGGTTTGGTGAAGAAATATGTGATTTGGTCCTTGGATGACAAGAATTGAACATGAATATGCTTTGAGGCCGCCTTCCCATGTATGAAATGATAATCCAATTCAATGTGTTTAGTTTGTGCATGAAAAATGGGATTAGAGGAGAGATAGACTGCATCGACATTGTCACGCCATAAGTTAATTGGACTAGCTAAGGAACGACCAACTTTATTAAGGAGGATATCCAAAGTGCTTCAGTAGTTGCATTAGCCAATGCCTTGTATTCACATTCAGTGGATGAACGAGTAATGATTGAGAGTTTTTGGGACCGCCATAAAATTCTATTTTGACCTAGATAGATTCCAAAACTAGCTGAGGCATCTGCCCCAATCACTGTCTGCAAAACAATAAAACTGAAGAGATGGGCTATGGACCATGTGCAAGCTAAGATTAATTGTATGCTTAAGATAGTGCAAAAGGCACTTGATAGCTTGCTAATGCACATCTATAGGTCTATTCATGAATTGCCATAGCCTATTAACTGGAAATGAAATGTCAGGTCTAAAGAGAGTAATGTACTGCAAAGTGCCAACCACTTGTCTATATAAATCAACATTAGGCAAGAATGTGCCCATTGATTTTGAAAGAATATGAGTGATGGCCATTAGGGAGGAAATGAGCTTGGCACCATCCATCTTAACCTTGTTAAGTAAATCTTGCATGTATTTACGTTGGGATATAAGGATGCATTTATGGGTAGGTAGGACCTCAATGTTGAGGAAGTATTAAACATGGTATTGTTGGGATGTTGAAGAAGTAAGGAAATGTCAATATTCTAGGTAAAAGAGAGGTCAGTAGTGGGCTCAGGTTGTTGAGAATGGGATGAGGTGTCAAGGTTTTATTATGAGTGTCAAGGTTTGGGCTAAGGGTAGGTATGGGTTATTGGGTAATGGGATAAGTGCTAAAGTCAATAACTAAATTCAAAGGATTAAGTTAATCAGATTTTGATGAGGATTATGGAAAGGATAAGGAATGAGCACGTGGTTGAGATTGGGAGTGGGAAGAAATTAAACGTGTTGGAGGGGAAGTGGAAAAGAAGATAAGGGAGAGTGAGAAGCAGGTACATCGGATAAAGGTGAGGGTATATGAGAGTTACTTGTTGATGAGTGATCATGATTTGTATAAAAAATGTAATGCCTGATAATTTAGGCTATAATCATGAGTGATCGTAATTCGGCCAGTCGAACCAGTCGAACCGATCGAAGTCTAAATTCTGACATGAAAAAAATATAAAATGATAATAAAATGTGAAAAAATATTTTGGATATTATTAATTGAGAATTTTGAGATTAAGAGCAAAAATTTAGAAAATAATAATTTTTCGTTGAACGAAATTTAAATTTACGGTATTTTTGATACATATATTTTTAAGAAGGAATAAAAAAAGAATATTTTTTTATCAAAGGAAAGAAATATTTTTTGGGTTAAAATAAATTAAAATTGATTTAAATTAATAGACCAATGAGAGACAAGATTATTTAATTAATACTAACCACCCACTTATCTAACTATAAAAGTCAAACTTTCACATTTTGCTTTAATTTCTTATTCTTCCTCATATTAAGCAAAAATGTCTCTTCCTTTTTCTCTTCCATTTTCGTGACTTTAAGCCTCCATTCTTTTTTATTTTCTCTTCAATTAAAGCCAAGGTTTAGATTAAAAAAATGGATTAAAAGAAGACCATCAAGAAAGTGAAGTAAAGTGAACCAAACAAAGGAAGAGGAAGGAATAAAAGAAGAGAAAGAGAAGGAGAGATTTTGGCCATCTTGAAGATCAATAATGGTGAGGTTAGATTCTTCATCTTCTTATTTTTCTCCTCCTCTTTAGCCCCATTTTGAGGTTAGATACCATTAAAATTGGTAATTATGGTTATTAGTATGTTAATGGTGGTTAAGAGTTGATTAATATATTTAATACTTGATTAGTGTGATTAAGGGTTAATACTAGATTAGAAGAGTACTTTATGGACCTAAGATGGGGTAGAGGTGATTAGAAGTTTAAGTAAGTTTTATGTTCATATATAAAATTAAGATATGAGACATAAATTGAAGTATGTGTGAAATTGTTGTTAGGCCAAGGAGGTAAGTAAAGTTTGAGCCATAATCCAAAAGAAAATAAGGGCAAGAAATTCAATTAGGAAGTAGAGAATGGTGAAGAAAAGAGAACTTTTTGAGATATGTACATTTGGCAAAAAATCAATATGGTAAAAGAATGTTAAATGTAATATTATTGTTGATTGTATTGTTATGATTAAGTATGATATTAAGTATAATTATGTAGATAATTATTGATATTTTGATTGAGTGATAAAATGGTGATTAAGTGATATCATGAATGTGAAAATAGAGTTTATGTTGATGATGCATGAAAATAGAAAATTGTGTAATTAATTGAAGTTACTGAAAATTTGTCTTATGAATAGTATTTACATTTTCAGGCATAACTTGAGTTCTGGATGCGATTTTTAAGTGTTTCTTATTGAATTAGAAATTTAAAACATAGAGCTTCAACTTTTATTTAGACCATTAAACCTGAATATACCTGCATTTAAGTTTAAATTTGACTCAAAGTTTGAACTGATAATTTGTCCAATGAAATACTGGGTAAAATGAACATGAACATAGCTATTTGTAAAATCTATAACTTTTACTACAAAATTTAGTTTGATATGATTCTAATTAGTAATTAAAGATAAGACATTAATCTACATTTTGTTAGTTTACTAATTGTCATGATTCCATTTAAAAAATATAGTACAATATAAGTAATCAATTTTTCCTAGATCAGGATAGTTTGTTTAAATGACTATATTGTTGAGTTTTTATAATAGAAAAATATTTTATTTGACTTTTTTTTTATATATTTGTGATGATTAAATGAGTGAGTATGATGTTGAAATATATTTAATGAAGATTTATGTCATTTATATGGATTTATATTAGCATTATATATATTATTAATATAAATAATAATAAAGGTAACAATTATGATTAATCCCTATAACATTTAGTCGAAACTAGAAATTAGAATAAGTTGACATGCCAATAAAGAGGTAGAAATGTAGGCACTAGAACATAATATTGAGATTTAATTTGTATAGGTACTAAGAAATAGTGTTAAATTTAAAATTATGTAGGCACCGAAAATGTGTTAAGTTATTATTGAAAATGTAGGTATTAAACACCAAGTTACCAAATGATTAAGTAGGTATCGAGTATACTTCCGAATAGTAGGAACCCTGTATCTAGTATGTAGATTTGGTTTAAGATATTGTGGGATATCAGATAAATAAATAGAAAAAATAAAGTAAATTATTAAAATGAGATTATAAATTGTATGTCTTTCTTTCTTGTTGATGAATTTTAGTATGCTTGATGAATGAAATTTTGTAACTGATTAATTATGCATTTTGTATGATTTAAATAGTTTTTGATTTAACTTGAATATTTTTTGCATAGTTAGAAGCTTACTTATAAATGATAAAAAAAATTATTTTAGAGAAAAATGTGTAATTATTAGATAGTTGCCAAAAATACCACTAAACTAGTAGAGGTTAGTAGAAGTACCTGTAGTGTTAATACCAACCGAAGAAAGAAGAATCCTAAAATCAAATTGCAACAACTTTTTTTTTTGTATATTTTGGATATTATATTGTATTAATAAATTTAATTTTTTTGTTGTAAATATGTGGCATGTAGGATTTATAAAAAGTATATATTTGTAATTAATATAATTAGTATTATTTATAAATGTATTTTTGAATATTATAGCTTAACGTATGAGTACTTTTTAATCAAGAAATTTTATGATCAAAATTATTTACATCACTATATATATATTTAAATGGAATAACTAAATAACTAAATATAAAAAATAATAATAAATATTATGCAAATAAATAAATTAATTAAGTATCGATTTTCAAATAATGAGCTAGGTAGCATTTCTCTACACTATTTATTGGGTTTTGAATATAAATCTCATTCATAAAGAGCAACGAAAAAATAAATATTTCAAAACTTGAAACAGAAATCTTGCTTGTGCCATTAAAACTAATTTATCAAAATATAGAGGTAAGAAATTACAAAAGAAATTATACCATGTAATTTGTTAATTTATTCTTCAAATTTGTACCTTGTTGGATTGTTACAAACCAAAACAATCCACTTTATGATGTCTCTAATGTTAATCTATGTGAAAATATGAGAAGAAACTACAAGAAAAATGGTTGAACACACTTCAAGGTGCCAACAATGGTGTATGCTCAATTTGAGAGAATATGAAAAATAATAATTATTTTTCTTTTTTGAATTTCATAATTTCCAAAAATAATTTTCAAACTTTTAAATATTTCAAAAATATTTTTACCCAAAAAATAGTATAGGTGCAAAGTGCACAAGATAAAAGGTGAGATTTTGAAGTTTGTTTTCCTTAATTAGCCTTAATTGGCCAATTAAGGCTAATTAGCCTTAATTTGCCAGGCTAGTTGTTGGCCAGCAGCATGCTGGGCAGGGCTGCTACCTGTAAGGGCCCATGATTATGAATGATTTTTCTGTGCGATCTCATCGTGATTCGTACCAAAATAATTATCTCATATTTTTGGATCCCATCCAAGATCATTTTACTCATTCTTCACATCTCCAATGCGTGTGACCCATTAGGTTCTTGGTTATATTGGCTACTTAAATTAACAATTAATTTAAGCAAGCCATGAGCGGTATCTAGCAACATATCAATACTCCTAATTGACTAGAAAGTCAGTGGTTTGACTATGAATCTTTTCATAGATAATTTTTGCACAATTATTATTTTTACCATTTTATACCTCACTTAGTTCAGAGTATGGACATGTGTTAACTCCCACTAGACTGACTACATCACGTTTAGTCCAAGTAATGCTGGTTTTTGTCCCTAAGGCTCATTACTCTGTTAGACATGTCATTGAAAACTATTTTCATAACATTTCCACTCTGACTAGAGATTTCCAAGTAATGACCCTGACAAGAGGCCATGAGTATACACTTCATCTATCAGGAGTGGTGAATCCTTTATCGGTTACCTAATTACCTTAATCACCATCCTATGAGCAACTTCCCTAAGGCAATAAGGACTAGTGTCAAATCAGTATCCAAGATATCATTGAGTACCTCAAGTTTAAGCATACTTGCACCATTGCTATGTTGTTCATTTGATTGTCTCATAGCAGATCATTAAATATACTTAGCTACACTTAGCAAACATCCATATGTTAATTCTAAACATCTCATGTTTACAGATTATGAGATTTATTAGTCGATCCAATCAAAAAGTATAACATGTGCTAGTTTGTCCGGATTAACAATGTCCCATCTCATTAATCCTATGACTAGAGATAATTTAGATACTAACATAATTACACATTATAAGAATCTCAATATCATGATCTCATCATGATTTCCTTCATGTTATGATATGTATCAAGGGTTTCATTAATTGATTTAAGATTGATCAATTCATATATCAAATGAATATCAAATTAATGAAAAAGCCTTTTATTAATCAAATAAATTTGTACAATAAATGCTAAAGGTGATTGTCTTTATAACACTTCTCTAACAAGCTCCCATTTGCTCTAAAGCCAATCGCCTTTGTATTTAATTCCATAGGCAAGTACATGAGAATTATATTTCTTTTGGGAAAGTGGCTTAGTTAAAGGATCAACAATATTTTGATTAGTGGGCATTCTTTCTATCTTTACATCATTCTACCAATGATTTCTCTAATCAAATGATATATTCTGAGTACATGTTTGGATCTCTGATGAGACTGTGGCTCCTTTTCTTGTGCAACGACTCCATTATTATCACAATACAATTGTATTGGATCAACAATGCTAGGAACCACTCCAAGTTCCATGATGAATTTCTTTATCCAAACTGCTTGCTTCGCTGCTTCAAAGGCTGCAATGTACTCTGCTTCAGTTGTAAAATCAGTAGTCATTTTCTGTTTGGAACTCTTTCAACTGACTGCTCCACCGTTTTAGTGTGAATATATAACTTGACTAAGATTTTGAGTCATCCTTGTCAGATTGGAAGCTGACATCGGTATTTTCGCTCACAATAAGATCTCTATCTCCATATACTAAGAATACATCCTTAGTCATTGTCAAGTATTTAAGGATATTCTTGACAACCACCCAATGACTGTCGCCAGGGTCCAATTGGTATCTGCTCTTGACACTCAGAGCATATGATAGATCGGGTCTTGTATATATCATAGCGTATATGATTGATCCTATAGCTAAAGCATATGGAATCAAACTCTTACATGTCCTCTCATCTTGTGTCTTTGGACATATAGAATTTGAGAGAGTAATCCCATAGGTCATGGGAATATATCCCCTCTTGGACTGCTCCATGCTAAACCTCTTTAGCATCTTGTCTATGTATGTAGATTATGAAAGACTAACAAATCTTTTAAATCTATCTCGGCTGAGACATCATTTCTCATTAGCAATATGTCATCTACATACAACACAAGGAATACGACTGCACTCCCACGTTCTTGTATACACAAGGTTCATCAAAATTTTGCAAGAAACCAAACTGTTTGATTGTCTCATCAAATTGAATATTCCAACTCCTAGATGCTTACTTTAATCCATAAATGGATCTTTGATGTTTGTATACATTTTTCCATATTTGGATATGAAGACTTATGGTTGTGTGAGTACACATCCTCGGTCAAATTTCCATTAAGGAAAGCCATTTTCACATTCATTTGTCATATATCTCATAAACATAATGAATAACAATGGCTAGGAGTATCCTTATGGATTTAAGCATAGCTACTACATTAAAAGTTTCAGCATAGTCATTTCCTTGTATTTGACGATAATCTTTAGCTACAAGTCTAGCTTTATAGGTAACCACATTACCATCCATATTAGTTTTCTTTTTAAAAACCCACTTTCACCTTATAGGCTTTATCCCTTCAAGTGGGTCAACCAAAGTCCATACTTGGTTTTCATACATGGAATCCATTTTTGACTTCATGGCTTAAAGCCATTTGTTAGATTCTGAACTCTTCATAACTTTTTCATAGGTTGTAGGCTCATCATTTTCTATGAGCAATACGTCGTTGTGTTCACTAATGAGATATCCATATCTCTTTGGAATAATACATATCCTACTTGATCTACGAAGCTCTTGTATTTCAAAAGGTTGAGCTGTTATATCATATGTATGGATAACAGGCTCAAGTTTAGGCAGTTGATCAACATTGCTTGAGCATCTTGAACTTTTTCAAGTTCAATTTTGCTCTCATTATCTCCTTTTAGAAGAAATTATTTTTTCTAAAAAGATAGCATATATTGAAACAAACACCTTTTGTTCCAAGGGGTGGTAAAATTGATATCCATATGATACTTTTGGATATCCCACAAACAGACATCGGTCAGACTCTAGTTCTAAATTATCTGACATTGTTTACTTCACATGTGCAGGACAACCCCAAACTCTCATGTGAGAAAATGTGGGCTTTTTGTTATAACATATCTCATATGTAGTAACATCAACTGACTTTAAAGGGACTCCATTTAATATATAAATGACAGTGTCTACTCCATAACCCCAAAAGGATTTAGAGAGTTCCGCAAAGCTCATCATAGACCTTACCATATCTAATAGGGTTCGGTTTCTTCTTTTAGCCACACCATTGTGTTGTGCATGTAAAGTGGAGTCCATTGAGATAATATCCCATTATCCCTAAGATAATCTAGAAACTTTTGGCTCAAGTATTCTCCTCCTTGATATGATCAAAGTCTTTAAAACTTTTGCTAAGTTGTTTCTCTACTTCATTTTTAAACACTTTGAACTTTTCAAAAGCTTGAAATTTGTATCTCATAAGATACATGTACCCATATCATGAGTAGTCATCGATAAAAGTAAAGAAGTAGATGAAACCACCTCTGGCATGTGTGGACATTGGATCACATACATCCGGATGTATTAAGTCTAAAAGCCCTTTAACACGTACACCCTTTCCCTTAAAGGGTAATTTAGTTATCTTGCCTAATAAGCAAGATTCCCATGTGTCATATAATTCATAGTCAAATGACCATCCTAAACTACCACTCTTGTATAGCTTAGCCATGCATTTCTCACTTATATGACTAAGGCGACAATGCTATAAGTAAGATGATTTCAACATATCTTGTTTTTGCCTTTTATTATCATTAATGTTTAAAATTGGATTTGACATATCTAATATATATATATTCCATTGCATAATGTACCGCTAGCATATAGAATTCCATTCAATATAATAGAACAACAATTATTGCTAAAAGTTAAATGGAAACCATCTTTATTTAAACTTGAAACATAAATAATGTTTTTAGTTAAAACAGGTACATAATAGTAATTATCCAAATTTAACATAAGCCCACTAGGGAGGGTCAAAACATAAGTTTCTACAGTTAATGCAACAACCCTTGCTCCATTTCCAATGCGTAGGTCTGACTCTCTTTTATTGAGTTGTCTACTGTTCCTTAGACCCTGCATATCTATGCATATGTGTGAGCCACAACTGGTATCTAATACTCATATATAATTATTGGAAACAATATTAATTTCAATGACAAAATACCTGAAGTAGATGGGGCATCAGATGCCTTCTTCTTTAAAAACTATAAGTAAGCCTTGCAGTTTCTCTTCCAATGACCATCCTTACCACAATGGAAGCATGTCCTCCTTGAGCAGTATCCTTGGCCTTCTTTTTGGCCATGCCTCCCTTAGGCTTCATGGACTTATTCTTCTTCTTAAGTTTCTTCTTTTTAGAACCAAAAGAGCATCACAACCTTACTATTTTTCTTGACATATGGCTTAACTGTCTTGAACATATTGATAAGCTTAGGAATAGTGGTGGAGATTTGGTTCATCCTATAGTTAAGCATAAAATGTGAAAACTATCAGACAATCCAGTTAGAATTAAGTCACTACTTAATTCATGATCTATCACAAATCATATGGTGGCCAACCTCTCAATATAGCTATTCATCTTTAGTGCATATTGCACAAGAGATGTCCCTTCAACCATCTTAGTGCAGAAGAGCAACCTTGAAGTTTTGGAACGTGCTTACTCATCAAAAAGCTCTCTTAGATGGTAGACTATGAAATTAGCATCCATAGCCTTATGATGCTTTTGCAATTTAGTTGACATAGTAGTAAGCATAATACAACTTGTCATCTCACTATCATCGAGTTGCTTTTGATTTGCCTTATGAACATCTTCAAAAGCATTAGCAATAGGGGGATTCAAGAGTGCCTCATCTAGGATATAGCCAATCTTTTTGGATTTGAGAACTATTCTCAAATTCCTTAGACAATCCAAAACAATTAGGCCTAGTCACTTATTTGACTCCATTAGTGTTGACAAATTCACACTTGTCATGATGATGATTCTAGTAACATATATGTAAAATAGAGCATGTTAGAATGTACATAAAAATGTATATTTATTAGGTTTTTAATAAATCGCATTATGACTTCCACTATTTTATTACGAATCCATATCCCTCACTATGAACTCGAGAGAAACTATATGGAAGTTCTCCTAGTGGGTCAATATCCAACTAGTTAAGAATAACCTTGAGGCAACTTAACAAGCCAACATTAGTTTGGTTGGTAGGTATCTAATCCATACCAATTGAATTATTCATGCAACTATCGAATCTTGTGCTATCAACTAATTGATGTGTGCACATATATTGGGCTATCAACTCTTGATATATGTACATCTTGTAATACCCGATAATTTAGGCCACGGTCGCGGTTGACTGAAATCCGGTGTACCGAACCGATCGAGGTCTAAATTCGGACATGAAAGAAATAAATTAAAATAATAATAAGATGGGAGAAAAATATTTTGGATATTATTAATTGAGAATTTTGAAGTTTGGAATTAAAATTGAGAAAAAAATAATTTTTCGCTGAACGAAATTGGAAATTGCAGTGTTTTTGGCACAGATATTTTAAGAAGGCATAAAAATGGAATATTCTTTATCTAAGGAAAGGAATATTCTTTTGATTAAAATAAAGTAAGAGTGATTTAAATTAATGGACCAATAGGAAGCAAGATTAGTAACTAATCCTAACCACCCACCTAATCCAACTATAAAAAGTCAAATTTCCACTTTTTTAACCATTCTTCTTCTTCCTCACCTTAATTACACCCATTTCTCTCCCTTTTTCTCTCTTTTCCGTGAGCTTCTCCTCCTCCCTTGATGTTCTTCTTTTTGTTCTCCAATTAAAGCAAAGATTAGATGAAAAAAAGTGGGATTAAGGCAAGATCATGAAGAAAGTGAAGTAAAGTGAGCAAAACCAAGGAAGAGGAAGGAAGAAAGGAAGAGAAAAAGAGAGAAAGAAGTTTTTAGCCATTTGGAAGATCTTCAAAGGTGAGTTTAGATTTTCCATCTCCTTACTTTCTTCTTCTCATTTCTTTGAGTTTGGGGTTATTTGCCATTATAGCTAGTAAATTAGGGTTATTAGTATGTTAATGGTGATTAAGGGTGGATTAGTATGATTAGTGCTTGATTAGTGTAAAATTTGTTGTTAGGACAAAGAAGTTGTAGCGCTCCCTTACCCTACTAATCGCTAATAGGATATGGAAGTGCTACTAAGCTCATTTAATTTAAAACCAACGCTCAATTTTGTATAAATATTTTTTTTTATTTCAATTTTTGAGTTTATTATTAGCGGAATATTTATCACCATATTTTTTTTCCATTTAAATATATATCTAGTGATGGGAATATTGTGATTCAAAATAACTTATTCATTAAACCATGATATTTAAAAATATAACTACAATAATTCTAGATATATATAATTACCAAATCCATTACTTATAAATATTACAAGCCACAAATTTACATCAACAAAATTCTTAAAACTTAATTTTTACAACATCATTTTCAAAACATACAAAAAGAACTAGACTGCTGCAATCTGATCTTGGGGTTCCCTCTTCTTCGGTCGCCCTATCGGAACAACTACTTCTATTTATCTGCGCGTGAAACACACGCGCTAAGCTACTAGCTTAGTGGTACGTTTGGCAACTATCCAATAATTACATAATAATTCTAAAATGAAATTTTAGAAACTACAATTAATCTATTTAGCATGCCAAATATTCAATTAATAATACACTATTTTCTTCATGCAAAAATATTTAATTCATCAATTATGACATTTTATTCATTAAGCATGCTTGAAATTTTAACAATACAAGATATAAAATTTAAAATATCAATTTCATACTTCACATCATTTTTTTTTGTTATTTATTTAATAGCCCACGACATCTTAGACCGGAACTAAACACTGGATATAGGGTTTCTGCTCTTCGGCAGTATACTCGGCGCCCACATAATTATTTATAACTCGGCGATTAACGCCTACATTTTCAATAACAACTCAGCACCTTTTTGGTGCCTACGTAAATTTCGAACTCAGCACTAATTCTTAGTGCCTACGTAAATTTCAACTCAGCACTATTATTTTTAGTGCCTACATAATTTTAACTCAGCACTATTATTTTTAGTGCCTACATTTCTACCCTTTTATTGGCATGCCAACTTATCCTAATTTCTAGTTCTCGACTAGATGTTATAGGGCTTAAATTACATTTGTTACCTTTATTCATATTTGCATAAATTATGTAGGGAAACATTAATATAAATGCAATCATTCCCATTCAATATTTTACAACCTCATATTAGCTCATTTAATCATTATAACTATAAGAAAAATTCACTTAATACATTTTCTAACACAAAAATCCACAATCAACACATTTCTACAAGCAGTCCTATTCTGGACAGCATTTCAGCCTTATATTGCTCTGTATTTTTCGTCTATTTTTAGACAGAATTTGGACATGTGATCAACTAACAAAATATAAGTAAATATCTTAAATTTAATTTCCAACTGGAATCACATTAAAACGAATTTCGTAGCAAAAGTTATGAATTTTCTCCTAAGCTACGTTCATTGCAATCTGCCCAGTATTTTACTGGGCAGATTTCTGCCTTATTATTCTCTGTCTTTTT
The DNA here is from genome assembly GCA_023653625.1 of Triadica sebifera. Taxonomy (NCBI): domain Eukaryota; kingdom Viridiplantae; phylum Streptophyta; class Magnoliopsida; order Malpighiales; family Euphorbiaceae; genus Triadica; species Triadica sebifera. The sequence continues at coordinate 14,077,430 of CM042909.1, forward strand.
CATCCATTTCTAGATGGAATTTGGACAAGTGATCAACTAGAAAAATGTAGATACATATCTTATATTTAATTTCCAACTGGAATCACATTAAAAATAATTTCTTAGCAAAATTTATGAATTTTCTTCTAACCTATGTTCAATGCACTCTGCCCAGTATTTTTTTTTTCTGGACAGATTTCTAGTTCAAAGTTTGAGTCCATTTTTCACCTACTTTCAGGTATATTTAGGTCTAATGGTCTGAATGAAAGTTCAAGCCCTATGTCTTAACTTTCCAACACAGCAAGAATCACTCAGAAATGATTTCCAGAACTCAAGTTATGATCAAAACACTAGACACTGTTCATAAGACGAATTTTCCAGCACATCAAATAATTCATACATTTTCCATTTTCATGCATCCACCTCATTTTCTAGTCTTTATTTTCACATTCATGGCATAATTTAATCACCAATTCATTTCTCAATCAAATATGCAGAATTTCATACACATCACAAAATCAAAATCAACATTTTTATACATTGAATTTTTGCCAAATGTACATACCTCAAAGTTCTATTTTTCTTCACTTTTCTCTTCCTCTTAGATAGCCTTTTCCTTGCCCTTACTTCCCCTTTGATTTTGGTTTAAAGTTTGTTCACTTCTTTGTCCTAACAACAAATTTTACACTAATCAAGCACTAATCATACTAATCCACCCTTAATCACCATTAACATACTAATAACCCTAATTTACTAGCTATAATGGCAAATAACCCCAAACTCAAAGAAATGAGAAGAAGAAAGTAAGGAGATGGAAAATCTAAACTCACCTTTTAAGATCTTCCAAATGGCTAAAAACTTCTTTCTCTCTTTTTCTCTTCCTTTCTTCCTTCCTCTTCCTTGGTTTTGCTCACTTTACTTCACTTTCTTCATGATCTTGCCTTAATCCCACTTTTTTTCATCTAATCTTTGCTTTAATTGGAGAACAAAAAGAAGAACATCAAGGGAGGAGGAGAAGCTCACGGCAAAGGGAGAAAAAGGGAGAGAAATGGGTGTAATTAAGGTGAGGAAGAAGAAGAATGGTTAAAAAAAGTGGAAATTTGACTTTTTATAGTTGGATTAGGTGGGTGCTTAGGATTAGTTACTAATCTTGCTTCCTATTGGTCCACTAATTTAAATCACTCTTACTTTATTTTAATCAAAAGAATATTCCTTTCCTTAGATAAAGAATATTCCATTTTTATGCCTTCTTAAAATATCTGTGCCAAAAACACTGAAATTTCCAATTTCGTTCAGCGAAAAATTATTTTTTTCTCAATTTTAATTCCAAACTTCAAAATTCTCAATTAATAATATCCAAAATATTTTTCTCCCATCTTATTATTATTTTAATTTATTTCTTTCATGTCCGAATTTAGACCTCGATCGGTTTGGTACACCGGATTTCAGTCAACCGCGACCGTGGCCTAAATTATCGGGTATTACAATTTTCCCCTCCTAAAAAAAAAATTTCGTCCTCGAAATTTACCTGTTTAGCTGGAGTGGAATAATTGTGGATACTGAGCCTTCATCACCTCTTCATTTTCCCAAGTTGCCTCTTCTGACTTATGATTTTTCCACAGGACCTTCACCAATGGTACCTTTTTGTTTCGTAGCTCTTTCATTTCTCGAGCTAAAATTTTCACTGGCTCCTCTTCATAAGTTAGATCTGGTCGTATCTCTATAGGTTCTGCTGATATGATATGAGATGGATCTGATCGATATCTTCTCAACATGGACACATGGAATACGTTGTGAATTTTGTCTAACTCTGGTGGTAGAGCTAATTTGTACGCCACTGGACCTATGTGTTCAAGTACCTCGTATGGTCCAATGAACCTAGGACTCAACTTTCCTTTCTTTCCAAATCGGAAAATCCTTTTCCAAGGTGAGACTTTTAAGAACACTTTGTCACCAACTGTATATTCAATATCTCTCCTTTTTAAATCTGCATATGATTTCTGTCTATCAGCAGCAGCTTTCAGCCTATCTCTTATTACTCTGACTTTTTCCTCTGTCTGTTGGACTAGATCGGGACCCATTACTTTCTTTTCGCTAAGCTCGGTCCAACCTAGAGGCGTTCTACATTTTCTCCCATATAAGGCTTCATATGGTGCCATACCGATACTGGCTTGGTGACTATTATTGTAGGCAAATTCTATCAATGGAAGATGTTTATCCCAACTGCCTTCAAATTCTATCACACAACTCCTCAACATATCTTCCAATATCTGTATGACCCTCTCTGATTGTCCATCTGTTTGTGGGTGGAACGCTGTGCTGAAATTGAGTCGAGTACCCATGGCTTGATGCAAACTTTTCCAGAATTGTGAAGTAAACCGCGGGTCTCGATCTGAAATGATTGAAACTGGCACACCATGTAAACGGATTATCTCATTAACATAGATCTCTGCCAAACGGTTAAGTGGATAATCCATCTTGATCGGTAGAAAGTGAGCTGATTTGGTGAGCCGGTCTACTACTACCCATACTGCATCATGCCTCTTTTGTGTCAAGGGCAAACCAGAAACAAAGTCCATTGTGACTCTTTCCCATTTCCACTCCGGAATTGAAATAGACTGCAATAATCCACTTGGTACTTGATGCTCTGCCTTCACTTGCTGACAAGTTAAACATCTGGTAGTATACTCCGTGATATCTCTTTTCATTCCTGGCCACCAGTAATATGCCTTCAAGTCATGATACATTTTGTTGCTTCCTGGGTGCATTGCATAAATAACGTTGTGAGCCTCCTTCAAAATATCTTGTTTCAATTCTGGTATGTCTGGCACACACAACCTGCCCTTATGCCTTATACTCCCATCTGCTTCAATAGTAAATTCTGGTTTTTCACCCTTTTTCACCATTTCAAAGATTTCCTTTAATTTCGTGTTTTGCTTCTGATTGTCCTTTACTTGTTGGATCAATGTGGGTTGAATCCGCAATTCTGCCAAAATAATATATAAAGAACTTATTATTCCATTTTTTTTTCACTTAATACATTTAAGTTTTAACATTTACCTGCAAGAGTTTTTCTACTCAGCGCGTCAGCAACCACATTGGCCTTACCGGGCTGATAGTCAATGATACAATTGTAGTCTTTGATCAATTCTAGCCATCTCCTCTGTCTCAGATTGAGTTCCTTTTGTGAAGGCAAATATTTCAAACTTTTATGGTCTGTATAGATATAACATTGCTCACCATACAAGTAGTGTCGCCATATTTTCAACGCAAACACAATAGCTGCTAGTTCCAGATCATGTGTCGGATAATTTCTCTCATGAGGCTTCAGTTGTCTGGAAGCATAAGCAATCACTTTGCCTTCTTGCATTAGTACACAGCCCAAACCATTAAGGGAAGCATCACTGTACACCACATAATCTTTTCCCGCAGTAGGTTGTGTCAACACTGGTGCCTCTGTCAACATTTTCTTCAACTTATCAAAACTAGTCTGGCATCGTTCTGACCACTCAAATCTGGTCTCCTTTCTAAGCAATTTTGTCAGTGGTGAGGCTATCATTGAAAATCCTTTCACAAATCTCCGATAATAACCAGCCAAACCAAGAAAACTTCTCACCTCTGTCACATTCCGAGGCGGTTTCCAGTTGAGGATTGCCTCTACCTTACTAGTGTCGACTCTGATCCCATCGACTGAGACAATATGCCCTAGAAAGGCCACCTCATCTAACCAGAATGCACATTTTGACAACTTTGCATATAATTGATTCTCTCTCAAGATATGAAAGACAATACGAAGATGTTGATTATGCTCTTCTTTGCTTCTAGAGTACACCAAGATATCATCTATGAATACCACCACGAACTGGTCCAAATAAGGCCTAAAGATTCTATTCATTAGATCCATAAATGCTGCTGGGGCATTCGTCAAGCCAAAAGGCATTACTAAGAACTCGTAATGACCATACCGAGTCCTAAATGCTGTTTTTGAAATGTCTGATTCTTTAATTCTCAATTGGTGATAACCTGATCTGAGGTCAATTTTAGAAAATACCCCTGCTCCTTTCAACTGATCAAACAAGTCATCTATTCTCGGTAAGGGATATCTGTTCTTAATTGTCATCTTATTCAACTGACGATAATCAATACACAACCGAAAGGTGCCATCCTTCTTTTTCACAAATAGAACAGGAGCACCCCAAGGTGAGACACTAGGCCTGATAAACCCTTTCTCTAACAACTCTTGCAACTGGACCTTTAATTCTTTTAGTTCAGTAGGTGCCATTCTGTAGGGAGTGATCGATATTGGGGCTGTGCCTGGCAAAACATCAATGGCAAACTCTATCTCTCTGACAGGTGGTAACCCAGGCAAGTCCTCAGGAAATATATCTGGATATTCACATACTGTTGGAATCTCCCTGAGATCTAGACTCTCCTTTTTGGTATCTACAATATGTGCCAAAAATGCTTCACATCCTTTTTTGATAAGCTTACTTGCCTTCGTCACAGAAATGACATTAGTCAAGTATGGTCGGTTCTCGCCTAGGACAATCACATCATCCTGCCCTGAATTCTTGAAAGTCACTCTCCTATACTGACAATCCACCACTGCCTTATGCCGAGTTAACCAATCCATCCCCAAGATTGCATCAAACTCACGGAATGGCAACTCTATTAGATTAGCTGGGAATTCTACATTCTGAGCTTTGATTGGACTATTTTTATAGACTCGACTAACTTTCACTCCATGACCCAAAGGATTGGTCACTAATATATCATAATCTAATTCCTCTGCTACCATATTACCGTGACTAGGTGGTGACATACATAAATATGAATGTGTAGAACCCGGATCTATCAGTGCAAATAAATCAGTATCATAAAGAGAAAATTTACCAATTATCACATCCGGGGCATCCTGCTCCTCACGAGCTCTCATGGCATATGCTCGGGCTGGGGCTCGACTACCTTCTGCTCTATTCACTGATTCTGATATACTCTGCCCAATTCTGCCACTTCTAGACTGTCCTTGTCCCCTGCCTCTGCCTCGAGTGACATTCTGAAGCTGAACTGATATTACACCACCTGTACCTCTTCCTCTCGGGCAATCTTTCTGTTTGTGCTCAGTAGATCCGCATCGTAAGCATGCTCCAGTAATCCACCAGCAATCACCTGGATGTGATCTCCCACAATGTTGACATGTGACAGATATGAATCTCCTATTACCCGAAGCTGGTGCACTAGCTGTAGATCCCTCTGGCCTCGACCGCTGGCTTTCCCTAGTTGAAAAGTTTGATCTAGTACCCTGTGACTGGAAAAACCTAGGCGTTGTCCGCCCCCTTTTACCTAATGTCTGGCCCATGATAAATGTCTGTCTCCGTGGTAGCTCTTCTATCCTCTTTCTCTTTGACCTCTTTTCCACACTAATGGCTGAGGATACTAGTGTAGCAAAATCCTCAAGCTGAAGGGCGGTCACCATATTCCCAATATCATCATTAAGCCCATCCTCAAATCTTCGGCATCTGTCTGCCTCATCAGCGATGATTCCAGTTGCATATTTACTTAGTCGGGTGAATTCCATCTCATACTCGGCGACTGACATGCTTCCCTGCTTCAAGTCTTGAAACTCCCTTTTCTTTTCATTCACATAAACTCTTGGCACATATTTCTTGCTAAATTCTGCCTTGAAGAAATTCCAGGAAGGTGGCTTCGGTGTCTGGGGCTTTGATAAAATTGATTTCCACCAATCATAGGCATGATCTTTTAAAAGGGACACTGCATATCTAACCTTCTGTTCCTCTGGACACTCCAATTCCTCAAACACCCTTTCTGTGGATTCCATCCAAAACTCTGAAGCTGCTGGGTCATCCTCTCTCCTTCCCATAAAATCTGTGGCCCCATATTTTCTCAGCTTATCAATCCGGGGTTTTGGCTGAGGTGGAGGAGGAGGTGGAGCTGGTTGTGGAACTGCTTGTACTATCCGTTGCAATAAATTAGCTATCTGCTCCATAAGAGGCTCCTGTCTTAAATTATCCTGTCTCTCTGCTCTCGGAGGAGCTACTACACTCGGCCCGGAATCTCTCATAGATTGAGGTTGTCTGGGATTGGCTGTGCGTGAAAGACTATTGCTCAGTTCATCTTCTGAGAAATCTTGTTCCGATTCCGAATCCATATCTACCTATAAACCAAAAGAAGAGACCCAAATCAGATAATTGCAGCATTTTACGCATATAAATGAGACACATATTCTATTTTACACCCACTGATTAAGAATCATTAACCTGGTCTCTGATACCACTAAATGTAGCGCTCCCTTACCCTACTAATCGCTAATAGGATATGGAAGTGCTACTAAGCTCATTTAATTTAAAACCAACGCTCAATTTTGTATAAATATTTTTTTTTATTTCAATTTTTGAGTTTATTATTAGCGGAATATTTATCACCATATTTTTTTTCCATTTAAATATATATCTAGTGATGGGAATATTGTGATTCAAAATAACTTATTCATTAAACCATGATATTTAAAAATATAACTACAATAATTCTAGATATATATAATTACCAAATCCATTACTTATAAATATTACAAGCCACAAATTTACATCAACAAAATTCTTAAAACTTAATTTTTACAACATCATTTTCAAAACATACAAAAAGAACTAGACTGCTGCAATCTGATCTTGGGGTTCCCTCTTCTTCGGTCGCCCTATCGGAACAGCTACTTCTATTTATCTGCGCGTGAAACACACGCGCTAAGCTACTAGCTTAGTGGTACGTTTGGCAACTATCCAATAATTACATAATAATTCTAAAATGAAATTTTAGAAACTACAATTAATCTATTTAGCATGCCAAATATTCAATTAATAATACACTATTTTCTTCATGCAAAAATATTTAATTCATCAATTATGACATTTTATTCATTAAGCATGCTTGAAATTTTAACAATACAAGATATAAAATTTAAAATATCAATTTCATACTTCACATCATTTTTTTTTGTTATTTATTTAATAGCCCACGACATCTTAGACCGGAACTAAACACTGGATATAGGGTTTCTGCTCTTCGGCAGTATACTCGGCGCCCACATAATTATTTATAACTCGGCGATTAACGCCTACATTTTCAATAACAACTCAGCACCTTTTTGGTGCCTACGTAAATTTCGAACTCAGCACTAATTCTTAGTGCCTACGTAAATTTCAACTCAGCACTATTATTTTTAGTGCCTACATAATTTTAACTCAGCACTATTATTTTTAGTGCCTACATTTCTACCCTTTTATTGGCATGCCAACTTATCCTAATTTCTAGTTCTCGACTAGATGTTATAGGGCTTAAATTACATTTGTTACCTTTATTCATATTTGCATAAATTATGTAGGGAAACATTAATATAAATGCAATCATTCCCATTCAATATTTTACAACCTCATATTAGCTCATTTAATCATTATAACTATAAGAAAAATTCACTTAATACATTTTCTAACACAAAAATCCACAATCAACACATTTCTACAAGCAGTCCTATTCTGGACAGCATTTCAGCCTTATATTGCTCTGTATTTTTCGTCTATTTTTAGACAGAATTTGGACATGTGATCAACTAACAAAATATAAGTAAATATCTTAAATTTAATTTCCAACTGGAATCACATTAAAACGAATTTCGTAGCAAAAGTTATGAATTTTCTCCTAAGCTACGTTCATTGCAATCTGCCCAGTATTTTACTGGGCAGATTTCTGCCTTATTATTCTCTGTCTTTTTCATCCATTTCTAGATGGAATTTGGACAAGTGATCAACTAGAAAAATGTAGATACATATCTTATATTTAATTTCCAACTGGAATCACATTAAAAATAATTTCTTAGCAAAATTTATGAATTTTCTTCTAACCTATGTTCAATGCACTCTGCCCAGTATTTTTTTTTTCTGGACAGATTTCTAGTTCAAAGTTTGAGTCCATTTTTCACCTACTTTCAGGTATATTTAGGTCTAATGGTCTGAATGAAAGTTCAAGCCCTATGTCTTAACTTTCCAACACAGCAAGAATCACTCAGAAATGATTTCCAGAACTCAAGTTATGATCAAAACACTAGACACTGTTCATAAGACGAATTTTCCAGCACATCAAATAATTCATACATTTTCCATTTTCATGCATCCACCTCATTTTCTAGTCTTTATTTTCACATTCATGGCATAATTTAATCACCAATTCATTTCTCAATCAAATATGCAGAATTTCATACACATCACAAAATCAAAATCAACATTTTTATACATTGAATTTTTGCCAAATGTACATACCTCAAAGTTCTATTTTTCTTCACTTTTCTCTTCCTCTTAGATAGCCTTTTCCTTGCCCTTACTTCCCCTTTGATTTTGGTTTAAAGTTTGTTCACTTCTTTGTCCTAACAACAAATTTTACACTAATCAAGCACTAATCATACTAATCCACCCTTAATCACCATTAACATACTAATAACCCTAATTTACTAGCTATAATGGCAAATAACCCCAAACTCAAAGAAATGAGAAGAAGAAAGTAAGGAGATGGAAAATCTAAACTCACCTTTTAAGATCTTCCAAATGGCTAAAAACTTCTTTCTCTCTTTTTCTCTTCCTTTCTTCCTTCCTCTTCCTTGGTTTTGCTCACTTTACTTCACTTTCTTCATGATCTTGCCTTAATCCCACTTTTTTTCATCTAATCTTTGCTTTAATTGGAGAACAAAAAGAAGAACATCAAGGGAGGAGGAGAAGCTCACGGCAAAGGGAGAAAAAGGGAGAGAAATGGGTGTAATTAAGGTGAGGAAGAAGAAGAATGGTTAAAAAAAGTGGAAATTTGACTTTTTATAGTTGGATTAGGTGGGTGCTTAGGATTAGTTACTAATCTTGCTTCCTATTGGTCCACTAATTTAAATCACTCTTACTTTATTTTAATCAAAAGAATATTCCTTTCCTTAGATAAAGAATATTCCATTTTTATGCCTTCTTAAAATATCTGTGCCAAAAACACTGAAATTTCCAATTTCGTTCAGCGAAAAATTATTTTTTTCTCAATTTTAATTCCAAACTTCAAAATTCTCAATTAATAATATCCAAAATATTTTTCTCCCATCTTATTATTATTTTAATTTATTTCTTTCATGTCCGAATTTAGACCTCGATCGGTTTGGTACACCGGATTTCAGTCAACCGCGACCGTGGCCTAAATTATCGGGTATTACAGAAGTGAACAAACTTTAAACCAAAATCAAAGGGGAAGTAAGGGCAAGGAAAAGGCTATCTAAGAGGAAGAGAAAAGTGAAGAAAAATAGAACTTTGAGGTATGTACATTTGGCAAAAATTCAATGTATAAAAATGTTGATTTTGATTTTGTGATGTGTATGAAATTCTGCATATTTGATTGAGAAATGAATTGGTGATTAAATTATGCCATGAATGTGAAAATAAAGACTAGAAAATGAGGTTGATGCATGAAAATGGAAAATGTATGAATTATTTGATGTGCTGGAAAATTCGTCTTATGAACAGTGTCTAGTGTTTTGATCATAACTTGAGTTCTAGATATCATTTCTGAGTGATTCTTGCTGTATTGGAAAGTTAAGACATAGGGCTTGAACTTTAATTCAGACCATTAGACCTAAATATACCTGAAATTAGGTGAAAAATGGACTCCAACTTTGAACTAGAAATCTGTCCAGAAAAAAAAATACTGGGCAGAGTGCATTGAACATAGGTTAGAAGAAAATTTATAACTTTTGCTACGAAATTATTTTTAATGTGATTCCAGTTGGAAATTAAATATAAGACATGTATCTACATTTTTCTAGTTGATCACTTGTCCAAATTCCATCGAGAAATGGATGAAAAAGACAGAGAAAAATAAGGCAGAAATCTGCCCAGTAAAATACTGGGCAGATTGCAATGAACGTAGCTTAGGAGAAAATTCATAACTTTTGCTACGAAATTTGTTTTAATGTGATTCCAGTTGGAAATTAAATTTAAGACATTTAATTATATTTTGTTAGTTGATAACATGTCCAAATTCTGTCTAAAAATAGACGAAAAATACAGAGCAATATAAGGCTGAAATGCTGTCCAGAATAGGACTGCTGGTAGAAATGTGTTGATTGTGGATTTTTGTGTTAGAAAATGTATTAAGTGAATTTTTCTTATAGTTATAATGATTAAATGAGCTAATATGAGGTTGTAAAATATTGAATGGGAATGATTGCATTTATATTAATGTTTCCCTACATAATTTATGCAAATATGAATAAAGGTAACAAATGTAATTTAAGCCCTATAACATCTAGTCGAGAACTAGAAATTAGGATAAGTTGGCATGCCAATAAAAGGGTAGAAATGTAGGCACTAAAAATAATAGTGCTGAGTTAAAATTATGTAGGCACTAAAAATAATAGTGCTGAGTTGAAATTTACGTAGGCACTAAGAATTAGTGCTGAGTTCGAAATTTACGTAGGCACCAAAAAGGTGCTGAGTTGTTATTGAAAATGTAGGCGTTAATCGCCGAGTTATAAATAATTATGTGGACGCCGAGTATACTGCCGGAGAGCAGAAACCCTATATCCAGTGTTTAGTTCCGGTCTAAGATGTCGTGGGCTATTAAATAAATAACAAAAAAAAATGATGTGAAGTATGAAATTGATATTGTAAATTTTATATATTGTATTGTTAAAATTTCAAGCATGCTTAATGAATAAAATGTCATAATTGATGAATTAAATATTTTTGCATGAAGAAAATAGTGTATTATTAATTGAATATTTGGCATGCTAAATAGATTAATTGTAGTTTCTAAAATTTCATTTTAGAATTATTATGTAATTATTGGATAGTTGTCAAACGTACCACTAAGCTAGTAGCTTAGCGCGTGTGTTTCACGCGCAGATAAATAGAAGTAGCTGTTCCGATAGGGCGACCGAAGAAGAGGGAACCCCAAGATCAGATTGCAGCAGTCTAGTTCTTTTTGTATGTTTTGAAAATGATGTTGTAAAAATTAAGTTTTAAGAATTTTGTTGATGTAAATTTGTGGCTTGTAATATTTATAAGTAATGGATTTGGTAATTATATATATCTAGAATTATTGTAGTTATATTTTTAAATATCATGGTTTAATGAATAAGTTATTTTGAATCACAATATTCCCATCACTAGATATATATTTAAATGGAAAAAAAATATGGTGATAAATATTCCGCTAATAATAAACTCAAAAATTGAAATAAAAAAAAATATTTATACAAAATTGAGCGTTGGTTTTAAATTAAATGAGCTTAGTAGCACTTCCATATCCTATTAGCGATTAGTAGGGTAAGGGAGCGCTACATTTAGTGGTATCAGAGCCCAGGTTAATGATTCTTAATCAGTGGGTGTAAGATAGAATATGTGACTCATGCATATGCATAAAATGCTGCAATTTTCTGATTTGGGTCCCTTCTTTTGGTTTATAGGTAGATATGGATTCGGAATCGGAACAAGATTTCTCAGAAGATGAACTGAGTAATAGTCCTTCATGCACAGCCAATCCTAGACAACCTCAATCTGTGAGAGATTCCGGGCCGAGTGTAGTAGCTCCTCCGAGAGCAGAGAGACAGGATAATTTAGGATAGGAGCCTCTTATGGAGCAGATAGCTAATTTATTGCAACGGATAGTACAAGCAGTTCCACAACCAGCTCCACCTCCTCCTCCACCTCAGCCAAAACCCCGGATTGATAAGCTGAGAAAATATGGGGCCACAGATTTTATGGGAAGGAGAGAGGATGACCCAGCAGCTTCAGAGTTTTGGATGGAATCCACAGAAAGGGTGTTTGAGGAATTGGAGTGTCCAGAGGAACAGAAGGTTAGATATGCAGTGTCCCTTTTAAAAGATCATGCCTATGATTGGTGGAAATCAATTTTATCAAAGCCCCAGACACCGAAGCCACCTTCCTGGAATTTCTTCAAGGCAGAATTTAGCAAGAAATATGTGCCAAGAGTTTATGTGAATGAAAAGAAAAGGGAGTTTCAAGACTTGAAGCAGGGAAGCATGTCAGTCGCCGAGTATGAGATGGAATTCACCCGACTAAGTAAATATGCAACTGGAATCATCGCTGATGAGGCAGACAGATGCCGAAGATTTGAGGATGGGCTTAATGATGATATTGGGAATATGGTGACCGCCCTTCAGCTTGAGGATTTTGCTACACTAGTATCCTCAGCCATTAGTGTGGAAAAGAGGTCAAAGAGAAAGAGGATAGAAGAGCTACCACGGAGACAGACATTTATCATGGGCCAGACATCAGGTAAAAGGGGGCGGACAACGCCTAGGTTTTTCCAGTCACAGGGTACTAGATCAAACTTTTCAACTAGGCAAAGCCAGCGGTCGAGGCCAGAGGGATCTACAGCTAGTGCACCAGCTTCGGGTAATAGGAGATTCATATCTGTCACATGTCAACATTGTGGGAGATCACAATGGTACAATTGGTAGTCTCTTACTGAGGCTAAAGGGAGGTTGAGGGTTCGATCCCTGCCTCCAACAACCTACTGCGCAATCTGGCTGGACTGGGCTGGCAGTGATGGGTTGGAGGTATTGGGCCATGGACCCCGGCAGCTCGTTGGTCTCAGTGAGACGGCGGGTGGGTTCTCATCCTCGAGTAAGGCGGAACCCAGCCGTTACACATCTCATGTACACTAACCCAACTTCACCTCCAATACACAATAACCTTGGTGCAAATCCAATTAGCTAATGATATCAGTTAAATCCATCCCATTAATTGTGAAATCTAATTTCAATGGTTTGAACATATTCTTATAAAGCGAGTTTGAGGCCACTCAACAATCCTAACTCTAGAAGAACTCTGGTTCTCCTCATATTAATGGAAGGTGTAAGACTTAATTATTTATTTAGCGAGAGATTTCTTTAAGTCTCATCATATTATTAGTGAATACTTTTATATATCATACATTCATTATATGAAAATATAAAGATAGTTACATTAACTATATGACATGATTATGGACATACTAAAGTCAATCTCTTGAGCCAAAGAGAAATTGGCTAGATCTTATCTAGGTATATGAATGCGTTTACAACCCAAAATAGAAATCAAATTTCTATTTCTTAGTCTACTTGTTTATGACATCACCTCCTTTGCTTCTTTCTTCTTTGTATTTCTATTATATCCTATTCATATGTAATCTAATTACATATTTCAAAATATAGAAAACCTCAATTTACATTTGAGCGGAGTAAGATGAGAAGAGAAATACATGAGAAAGATAGAGAGGCAGAGACATGTAGACCCTATTTACCATAAATAAAAATATTATGCATGCTCAATCACATTGGTCCTAAGTCCATAATCATCTATTATGCATTTTCATACACACCTAACATACATTCTTTAATGCATAAAATAAAATAATGATAATTTTGGATTTCAATTTGAAAATCGATTTAACGCTTGAACTGAAATTGTCTACTAGTTTTATTTCGGTTAATTTAATTTTGTATGTCATTTCAATGTGGAATTTAATATTTAATGAAATTAAATTAAATTTCATATTTCCTAATTAATTCCAAATTAATTCACCTTAAAAACAAATTATTATGATGTCATAATTAAAAAGTTTAATTTTATTATGCTTACCAATTTCTAGGAATGCTAGAATTACCATTGTTCAACTTAAAATTAATTTTTAAAAATTCTAAAACTTCAAACCATCATTCTAAGCATCTTTAGATTAGCTCAAGTTTATCAAAATATTTTTGACACAAGCCAAAATAATGACAAATGAACCAAAATATTTAAATGCTCAAAACGACTCATTTGACATCTATAATTTTTTAAAAATTTTAAATTCGTGCAAAATAATTTTGGCATACATCTAACATTAAAATAACATATTTTTAATCATATAAAAAAATATTTCAAAGTGCTGAAATAAAATAATCACATACAAAAAATAAACAAAACAGTCCTAACAGATATGCCAAACAGTCTCCTTTTTGTATTTATTCGAAAAATTAATTAAAATAATTAATTAATTATTGGACACTTACAAAATCATAAAACTATTCTCTATATTTATAAATAAGTTTTTCATAATCAAATTACAAGAAAAATATAAACAGCCCTATCAATTAAGCAAAACAATAACACATGTTCATAAATAAGATAATTTTCAGTATTTTGAAATAAATCTAAAATTAATTATTTGTATCATATTCAAACAATTGTTTAATTGAAATAATCATCCTTATTCATCCGATGACTAGATTAAAGAAATAAAAATGTGTAAAATAAATTTTACAAATTAATTTCAATTATTCAATCCTATTGATCCAAAACCATCAAAACTGTGCAATCTCATTGCACTTTCAATGAAAATTAATTTTGATAGACACAAGGGGGCTCTGATACCAATATTGGGTTTTGAAGATGAATCTCATTTATAAAACGCAATGGAAAAAATAAAATTTTCATAATCTATAATAAGAATATTGCTTGTGCTATTAAAACTAATATCTCAAAACATAATGGTAAGAAATTATACCTTGTAATTTCTTGAATTATTCTTCAAATTTTCACCTTGTTGGGTTATTGTAAACCACAACAATCTAAAGTTAATCCAAGTAAAAATATGAGAAAAAACTACAAGAGAAATGGTGAAACAAACCTCAAAATACTAGTAATGGTGTCTGTTCAATTTAAGAGAATATAAAAAATAACTATTATTTTTCTTTTTGAATTTTATAATTTCTCAAAATAATTTTTAGACATTTAAACATTTTAAAAATATTTTTACCCCAGAAATAGTCTTGATACAAAGTGCACAAGACAAGGCAAGGGATTTTGGATTTTTTTTGTCTTAATTAGCCTTAATGGGCCAATTAAGGCCAATTAGGCTAGCTGCTGGGTAGGCTAGCTGCTGGGTAGGCCTGCTGCCGACGTGGGCCCGTGACCCCTCTCCCCTGAACAAGTTTTTTGTACGATCTTATCATGATTCGTACCAAAATAGTTCTCTCTATTTTACTCATCTATGACCATTTTACTCATTCTTTACATCTCCAATGCGTGTGACCGATTAGGTTCCCGATTATGTTGGCCAATTAATTTAATAATTAATTTAAAAAAGTCATGAGTGATATCTAGCAACACATCATGACCCTCTAATTGACCAGAAAGTCAGTGATTTGATTACGAATCTTTCCATAGACAATTTATGTGCAATTATTCCTTTCACCATTCTATACCCCACTTGGTTCAGAGTATGGACATGTGTCAACTCTCACTAGATTGACTACATCACATCTAGTCCAAGTAATGTTAGTTCTTGTCCCTGAGACTCATTACTTTGTTAGACATGTAATTGAAAACTATCTTCATGACATTTCCACTCCAGCCAAAGATTACCAAGTAATGACCCTAACAAAAGGCCATGGGTATACACTCCTTCTATTAAGAGTGGTGAATCTTTTGTTGGTTACCCAATTACCTTCAAATACCTCAAGCTATATCCAACCACTACCCTATGAGCAACCTCCCTGAGGTAATAAGGAATAGAGTCAAAATACAGAATCAGTATATAAGATATCCTTGAGTACCTTAAGTCTAACGTTACTTGCACTATTGCTATATTGAGACTATCATTGAAATTTGAATAGATTATCCATATGATTGTCTCATAGAAAGTCATCCAATGTAGTTAGCTATACTTAGTAAGCATCCATATGTTAATTCTAAACATCTCATGTTTACTTATGAGATATATTGCTCGATCTAATCAAGAAGTGTAACATGTGCCAATTTATTTGGATTAACAATGTCCCTCTCATTAATCCTATGGTTAGGGATAATTTAGATACTAACATAGTTACACATGATAAGAATCTCAATATAATGATCTCATCATAATTTCCTTCATGTTTTGTTATGTATCAAGGACTTCATTAATTGATTTAAGATCATTATCAATTCATATATCAAATGAACACGGAATTAATGATAAAGTATTTTATTAATCAAATAAATTTGTACAATAAGTGCTAAAGGTGATTTCCTTTAGAACACTTCTCTAACACTATTAATAGCTAGTAGGGAAATGGATCACTACATTTAGTGGTATCACAACCCAGGAAAATTGATTCTTAAACAGTGGGTGTAAAATAGAAAGTATATCTCATGCATATGCATATTATTGGTAAATTTTCTCTTTATGATACTGATTTATTTGCATTGATAGATCTGGGTTCTACACATTGATATTTATGTATGCCACCACATAGCTAAGGTAATATGGTAGCAGATGAATTAGATTATGATATATTAGTGACAAATCCTTCGGGTTATGAAGTGAAAGTTAGTCAAGTATATAAAAATAGTCAAATCAAAGTTCATAGTGTAGAATTCCTAGCTTACCTGATAGAGTTTCCATTCCATGAGTTTGATGCACTCTTAGGGATGGATTGATTAACTTAACATGAGGCAGTGGTGGATTGTTCATATAGGTGAGTGACTTTCAAGAATTCAGACTAGGACAATGTGATTGTATTGGGTGAGAATCAACCATATCGGACTAATGTCATTTCTGTTACAAAGGCATGTAAGCTTATTAGAAAGCATTGTGAAGCATTTTTGGCATATATTGTAGATATTAGAAAAGGGAGTTTAGATCTCAAGGAGATTCCTACAACATGTGAATATCTAGATATCTTCTCTAAGGATTTGTTAGGATTACCACATGTTAGGAAGATAGAGTTTTCCATAGATTTTTTGCCAGGCATAATCTTGCTATCGATTACTCCCTAAATAATGGCACTTGCTGAACTAAAAGAATTAAAAGTGTAGTTGCAAGAGTTGTTAGAAAAAGTTTTATTAGACCTAGTGTCTCAACTTGGGGTGCTCTAGTTCTATTTGTGATAAAGAAGGATGACACCTTGCAGTTGTGCATTGATTATCATTAGTTGAACAAGATGACAATTAAGAACAAATACCCATTATCGAGAATATGTGACTTATTCGATCACTTGAAAGGAGTATGTGTATTCTCTAAAATTGGCCTCAGGTTATCACCAATTGAGGATTAGAGAGTAGGACATTTTGAAAATAGCATTTAGGACTCGGTATGGTCATTACGAGTTCTTATTAATGCCTTTTGGCCTGATGAATGCCCCAATAGCATTTATGGATTTAATGAAAAGAATTTTTAGACCTTATTTGGACCAGTTTGTAGTGGTGTTCATAGAAGATATCTTGGTGTACTCTCGAAGTAGAGAAGAACATGATCAACATCTTTGTATAGTTTTCCAAATCTTGAGAGAGAATCAATTATATGTGAAGTTGTCAAAATGTGCATTCTGGTTAAATGAAATGGCCTTTCTAGGGTATATTGTCTCAACTGAAGGGATTAGAGTTGACTCTAGTAAGGTAGAGGCGATCCTCAATTGGAAACTGTCTCAGAATGTGACAAATGTCCCAATGGTAGCCTCACCATTGACAAAATTACTTAGAAATGAAACCAGATTTGAGTGGATAAACCGGTGCAATACTAGTTTTGATAAGTTGAAGAAAATGTTGATAGAGGCACCAATGTTGACATAGCCTACTTTGGGAAAGGATTATATGGTGTACAGTAATGCTTTGCTTAATGATTTGGGTTGCGTGTTAATTCAAAAAGGCAAAGTGATTGCGTATGCTTCTAGACACCTAAAACCTCATAAGTTGAATTATCCAACATATAATTTGGAAGTAGTAGCCATTGTGTTTGCATTGAAAATATGACAATACTATTTATATGGCAAGAAATGTTATATCTATACAGACCATAAAAGTCTAAATATTCACCTTCACAAAAGGAACTTTATTTGAGACAGAAGTGATGGTTGGAATTGATCAAAGACTACAATTGTATCATTGATTATCATTTGGATAAGGCTAATATGGTAGTTGATGCTCTGGGTAGAAAAACTTTGACAAGTAAATGTTAAAATTAAAATTGTTAAGTGAATAAGTAATTTATATATTATTTTGGCAAATTTGCGAGTTCAACCCACTTTGATCCAATAAGTAAAGGACAATCAAAAGCAAGACACAAAATTAAAATGAATTTTTGAGTTGGTGAAAAAGTGTAAAAAATCATAATTTACTATTGAAGCATATTAAGGTATAAGGGTAGATTATGTATGCTAGACATACCATAATTTAAACACAATATTTTGAAAGAGTCTCACAGTGTTGTTTATGCAATGCACCCAGGGAGCAACAAAATTGTTGCCCAGATATTGATCCAAGAAGGGGGGGTTGAATTGGAGTTTAAAAATTTAACTTTAAATTGCAGAAATAAAAAGTTAAGTTTAGGAGGGATAGAGATATTTGACATAAGGAGTTTTATAGAGGTTCGGGTGTTAACAAACCCTATTCCTCTCCCTAATTGCAATTGGGAGTTTCACTAACACACTAAGTGTTACAATGGAGTTTTACAAGCTTACTCCCAACTATGGTGTTTCTCACAATGGCTCACACCTAACCCATAAATTCCTTGTGTTTTTATGGCTCACACAATAACCAATTCCTTGTGTTTTACAGGCTCACACAAATAACCTTTACCTTGTGTTTTACAGGCTCACACAAACAACATTTCTTTGTGTTTTAAAGGCTCACACAACTAACATTTACAAGTGTCCTACTCTTAACCCATAAATACCCAAAAATCACTTGAGTAAGAAATGATTACAGAGAGAAACACTTACAAATCTTTATTGCTCAATAAATGATGAGCAAAAGGATTTTCACAGAGAATAAATATTTTTTGTGAAAGTATTATATGTACAAATAGCTTATAATAAGATTTTGATTCAAAGTATTAGCTATCCTCTTGTACTTAATGCATAAATGACTTGTATTTTTACTTCCATGGTGAATTATAGCCGTTAGAATGCCTTTAATACTAAACTAGCTGTTGCACCAACCCTAATAATTGCGCCTGACATTTTTCTGTTTCATCTTTCACGGGCGTGACTCTGTTTGTCACGGTTGTGACTGCTCTTCCAAGCTGTGACTGAAGTGGTGACCTTGGCCATGAAGCATTCTGGAAGGTTTTGAAATATTAGCTCACAGACATGACATATATCTTCACGGGTGTGACAATGTTCCAAGCCATGATCCAAGTGGTGACTTTGGTCGTGAAGCTCTCTGGAAGAATTTGTCATGTAGGTTCACGGTAGTGACATGTCTTTCACGGGCGTGATGAAAATGTTAATTCACGGTTTATTGTCTTCCTTCATGACCGTGAACTTTAAATGTTGGTTTGTTGGTGGTTAGCTTAATCACGGGCGTGACACATAGGGTCACAGGCGTGAACATGCCACTTTTTTAATTTTATCTTTTGAAGATTAATCTTCCATTATCCATTCTTGCTATTTTATTCCATACCCTGTTTAATAGACTTAGAAAACAAGTATGTTAAATACATTATTGCTATTTTATTTGTTATCATCAAAATGATGAAAATATCCCTCAAGGTTCAATAATCTCCCCCTTTTTGATGGTGACAAATAATCTAGCAAC
Organism: Triadica sebifera; assembly: GCA_023653625.1. Classification (NCBI taxonomy): domain Eukaryota; kingdom Viridiplantae; phylum Streptophyta; class Magnoliopsida; order Malpighiales; family Euphorbiaceae; genus Triadica; species Triadica sebifera. The sequence goes on from CM042909.1 coordinate 14,097,004, forward strand.
ATGTGCTTTTGAGAAGTCTCCCCCTCAAAAGATGCTTAGGATAAAAAATGATGAAGTGCAAGAATTGTAGAGAATGATGAAGTGTAGCATTAAAATAAACTTTCTAGTTTTAAGTATATGCAAGTTATATGCAAAGTGTATCCAATATATACCAAAATTCTATTTAAATCATGAAGTATATGTAAGGTATATTTAGAGTATATCAATTGCATATTGAGTTATGTAACTTGCATCAAGGTATATGAAAAGTATACTTAAGATATATGTAATGTGTATTAAGCTCATTTGCATACTTGCATATTTATTTTGAATGAAAATTTCAATATTGCACTTAATTCAATATATTGCTAGTTTCTCCCTACTTAATTTTATATTGCTAAGTTCTCCATTTTGATTCAAAAATTAAGTATTGCTTGCACTTATCTTAATATATTGCTAGTTTCTCCCCCTTTTGTCATCAACAAAAAGAAGCATTAACCATAATAAAGCAATTATATTAATTGATGAAAAGTGAAATACAAACAAAGGTAATTTAAACGTCAGAAAGGAAATTTAAAATTTCCTAAAAACAAACAAACAAGCAAACAAACAACCAAACAAACATATCAAGGCTACTATCTAGCCTAACATCTATCCAGACATCCTGTCCCTAAGACATGCAACTTCAGCCTCAAGGCTGTCCATCCTAGACTCCATGAAGTCCTTGAGGTTTCCAACCTCTCATCCATGGAAGCCTACAGCTGCTCAAATCTTTTTTGGTGAAAATGTTCACGGGCGTGAAAATCCATCACGGGCGTGAACAAGGCTTTTCACGGGAGTGAATGAAGTCGTGAACAAGGCTTTTCACGGGAGTGAATGAAGTCGTGAACAAGGCTTTTCACGGGAGTGAATGAAGTCGTGAACATAGGCTTCACTACTTTAAGCCGTGAACCATGTCGTGAATTAAGTCGTGAAAGCTACTGGATCTTTTTGGCTATTTAATTCACGGGCGTGAACATATGTCACGGGCGTGAATTGCCTAAAATTTTCATCAAATAAAATTAAGTCCTAAAACAAGACTAAATCATTTCTATGAAGATTCTATCCCTTATAACATAAATTTACATCAAATTTACTACCTTATATCTAGTGAGATGATACAAAAGAAAGATTATCACTTAAGATTTGACAATTTCTCAATCACAACGTTAATCCATCAATCATACCAAGTTCTCTTCTATTGAAATTAAATCTTTCCTTATTTAGAGACTTAGTGAATATATCTGCCAATTGATTTTCTATGCTTATAAATTCCAATGCAACATCTCCATATTGAACATGATCTCTAATAAAGTGGTGTCTAATGTCAATATGCTTACTTCTAGAATGTTGAATGAGATTCTTTGAAAGATTTATATCACTTGTATTGTCACATTTAATAGGTATATGGTTCATATCATGACCATAATCCTTAAGTTGTTGTTTCATCCGAAGGATTTGTGTACAACAACATCCTGCTGCTACATACTCTGCTTCAGCAGTTGAAAGAGCAACTAAAACTTATTTCTTACTTGCTAAACCAAGAAACTAAGCACTCTCCAATAAAGTGACAAGTACCTGAAGTACATTTTCTATCTAAAAGACTACCAGCATAATCTGCATCTGAATATTAATATAAAATGATGAATTTCTAGGATACCACAAACCTAAATGCAATGAGCCATGTAAATATCTTAGAATTCTTTTTACTGCATGTAAATGAGACTCTTTTGGACATGATTGAAATCGTGCACACAAGCATACATTATATATTATGTCGGGTCTAGAAGCAGTAAGATATAAAAGTGATCCGATCATACCTTTATAGAGTTTTTCATTAATTCTCTTACCCTTTTCATCCTTGTCCAATTTTGTTGATGTGCTTATAGAAGTCTTGGCATTCTTGCATCCTTCCATTCCAAATTTCTTAATCATATCTTTGGCATATTTGGATTGGTTGATGAATATGCCCTCATTGTCTTGTTTTATTTGTAGACCAAGGAAATATTTAAGCTCTCCCATCTTGCTCATTTCAAATTCTCGAGTCATACACTTAGCAAATTCTTGACAAAGCAATTCATTAGTAGAACCAAACATGATATCATCAACATAAATTTGAACATTTAGAATATCATGTTTATGCTTTTTAATGAATAATGTGGTGTCAACATTCCCCTTTGTAAAGTTATTTTCTAAGAGAAAAGAACTTAGTCTTCCATACCAAGCTCTTGGGGCTTGTTTCAAACCATATAAAGCTTTTGAAAGTTTAAAAACATGATTTGGAAAATCATAGCTTTCAAAACTGGTGGTTGTTCTACATAAACTTCTTCTTCTATATAACCATTTAGAAAGACACTTTTCACATCCATTTGAAAGAGTTTGAAATTCATGTGACATGCATATGCTAAAAGTATTCTTATGGCTTCTAATCTTGCTACAAGAGCATAGGTTTCATCATAATCTATCCCTTCTTCCTGATTATATCCTTTTACAACTAATCTAGCCTTATTCCTAGTTATTGAACCTTGTTCATCTAGTTTATTTCTAAATACCCATTTCCTACCTATAATTTGATGATTCTTGGGTCTAGGTACTAAGGTCCATACCTTACTTCTCTCAAATTGGTTGAGTTCCTCTTGCATTGCAATCACCCAACTTTCATCATTAAGAGCCTCATCAACATTTTTAGGCTCAATTTGAGAAATAAAAGCAAGGTCGGTGGCTAAATGTTTGAAATGAGATCTAGTATGTACTCCCCTTGAAGGATCACCAATGATTTGCTCCTTGGGATAATTTTTTGTCATTCTCCATTCCTTTGGGAGTTCTTGCCCGTTTTCTTCTTGAGCTTGAGGTAGAGAATCATCTTGATGTGAATCTTCTTGATCATTTTCTTCTTTTCCACTTCCAAGATAAAGTCTTTCCATAGTTCCTACAACATCATCAAGAACATTACCTTTCACAAGATTAAGTCTACTAGATTCATTAAAAATAACATGCAAAGATTCTTCAACAGTTAATGATCTTTTATTAAATACTCTATATGCTTTGCTAGTTGTAGAGTATCCTAAAAAGATACCTTCATAAGATTTAGAGGCAAAATTTCCAAGGTTGTCCTTGGTATTCATTATGAAGCACTTGCATCCAAATACTTTAAAGTATGATATCAAGGGCTTTCTTCCATTCCATAGCTCAAATGAGGTTTTGTTTAAAAGAGGTCTTTTGAAAATTCGATTTGAAATATAACAAGTAGTGTTTGTGGCTTCTGCCCAAAAGTAAGTTGGTAGACCATACTCATTGAGCATTGTTCTAGCCATTTCAATTAAAGTTTGATTTTTCCTTTCAACTACCCTATTTTGTTAAGGTGTCCTAGGAGATGAAAAATTCTGTGAAATGCCATGTTGAAGACAAAAACTTTCAAAGTTTTCATTTTCAAATTCTTTGCCATGGTCACTTATTATCTTTGAAATACAATATCCTTTTTCATTTTGAACTCTTTTAGCAAAATTTTTGAAATTTTCAAAAGCATCACTCTTTTGAGCTAAGAAAATTACCCAAGTAAATCTAGAGTAATCATCTACGATGACAAAGGCATAATATTTACCTCATAAGCTAGCAATTCTAGAAGGTCCAAATAAATTTAAATGCAGGAGTTGTGGAGGTTTTGAGGTACTTACAATGTTTATTTATATAACCAATCTTCATACAATAATTACATTGTTTAGGTCTAACATTGCTTTTTGGTCTTACAATATTTTTGAATGTCATATTTCTATTAAACTGATTTTGAGTACAATGGCATGCACAGTCATGATTAATTGAAGCTTTTCTAGATGCATGCTTCTTATACATAAAGACATGATTATTCTTTTTATGTATAAAATGTTTAATATACTTATTCCTAGGTGTTGTTCCAACAAGTGTGGAGATGTGAGGTTCACTAGACTTAATAAAGATAGTTTTGTTAGAAGATGATGATGTGTCCTTAAATCCTAGACCATGTCTAATTAAAGGTGGTCTTTGAGACACAATGAGAGTATCTAAACTTTCTTTTCCTTTATGGAATTTTGAAATTGAATTTCTAAGTTCCTCAACTTCATTTTTTAATGTATTATTTTTCTTTAAGCAAGGAATTAGTTGAGGGTTTTGATGAGTATTTATCTAAAAGTGTAACGCCTAATAATTTAGGCCATGGTCGCAGTTGACCGAAATCTAGCACACCGAACCAATCGGGATCTAAATTCGGACATAAAGAAAAAAATTAAATTAATAATAAAATATGAGAAAAATATTTTGGATATTATTAATTGAGAATTTTGAAGTTCGGAATTAAAATTTAGAAAAAAATAATTTTTCGTTGAACGAAATTGGAATTTACAGTGTTTTTGACACGAATATTTTAATAAGGTATAAAAATGGAATATTCTTTATCTAAGGAAAGAAATATTATTTGGATTAAAATAAAGTAAGAGTGATTTAAATTAATGGATCAATAAGGGATAAAATTATCTAATTAATCATAACCATCCACCTAATCCAACTATAAAAGTCAATTTTCACATTTTTGCCTTTATTCTTCTTCTTTCTCATCTTAATCATACCAAAAACACTCTCTTCTTCTCCTTTGTTGTCGTGACATACCTCCTATTTTCTTTTTTTTTTCTTCAATCAAAGCTAAGGTTAGATGGAAAAAGGGTTGGATTAGTAAGATCAATAAGAAGGTGAAACAAGATTGTTTACCATTAAGGTTGGTAATTTAGGGTTATTAGTATGTTAATGGTGATTAAGGGTTGATTAGAATGTTTAGTGCTTAATTAGTGTGAAATTGTTGCTAGACCGAGGAGGTGAACAATCTTTGTCTTAATCCTTGAGGGGTATTTCTATCATTTTGATGATAACAAATAAAATAGCAATATTGTATTTAACATACTTGTCTTCTAAGTCTATTATACTGGATATGGATTAAAATAGCAAGAATGAAGAATTGGAAGAATAATCCTTGGAAGACAAAATTCAAGAAGTAGCATGTTCACTACAGTGACTCTATGAGTCACTCCCATGAAAGAAGCTAACTATTTCCAAAACCAACTTTTGAAGTTCACGGCCATGAACAAAAAACAAACCGTGAAGTGGGCATTTTAGTCACCCCCGTGAAGATTCATGAAATTTCATCCAGAAAGCTTCACAACCAGAGTGACCACTTGAATCACGACTGGGAAGCTTGTCACGCCCATGAATGAGTATGTCATGCCCGTGACTATATATGTCAAAACATTCCAGAGAACTTCACGACCAAGGTCACCACTTCAGTCACGACTTGGAAAGAAATGTCACTCCCGTGACAAGCATAGTCATGCCCGTGAACAATGAAAGAGAAAAATGTCAGGCGCAATTTTTTGGTTGGTACAACGGCTAGTTTCGTATTTAATGCACCCCAACGACTATATTCAGCCATGGGAGTATAAATGAAAGTCATTTATGCATTAAGGAAAAGAGAATGAAGAGAATAACAATAAAATAGCATATACTTCGAATTTAATTCTTATTACAAGATATTTGTACTTTCATACTTTGAGAACAAAATCTATTCTCTGTAAAAATCTTTTTACTCTTCATATTTGAGCAATTAAGATTTGTAAGTGGTTCTCTCTGTAATCTTTACTCAAGTGAGCTTTGGGTATTTCTGGGTTAAGAGTATAACACTTGTAAGGGTTAGTTGTGTGAGCCTCTAAAACACAAAGAAAGGTTGTTTGTGTGAGCCTGTAAAACACAAGGTAGAGGTTATTTGTGTGAGCCTGAAAAACACAAGGTAAAGGTTGTTTGTGTGAGCCTGTAAAACACAAAGAATTGGTTATTCTGTGAGCCATTAAAACACAAGGGATTTCTGGGTTAGGTGTGAGCCATTGTGAGAAACACCATAGTTGGGAGTGAGCTTGTAACTCTATTGCAACACTTAGTGTGTTAGTGAAACTCCCAATTGCGATTGGAGAGAGGAGTAGGGTTTGTTAACACCCGAACCTCTATAAATCTTTGTGTCAGATTTTCTCTATCCCTCCTATAATTATTTATTTCCGCACCTTAAAGTTTAATTTTTTGAAACTCCAATTCAACCCCCCTTCTTGGCCTAATATCTAGGCAACAATTGGTATCAGAGCTTTGTCTAGCATCGAAGCCTAAAAAGCGCTAGTAAAGAGTAAGATATGGCCAGTGAAGGATTCCAAAGTCTCAAACCTTACTTTGATGGAGTAAATTATGCCCATTGGAAGTTTCGGATGGAGACATACTTGGATAGTGAAGGAATTGAAGTCTGAGATAGTGTACGAAAAGAATGGACACCACCAACCAGAAGAGGAGCTGATGGTGAAGAAGAAATCCTATCAATAGATGATTGGACAGAGCCTCAAAGAATAGCAAATTTCAAAAACAAGAAGGCAATGACAATCCTATCAAGCTTATTATCTATTAAAGAATGTGGGAGAATACAACACTGCTCAACATCATACAGCATATGGAAGACATTGGAGAACTATCATGAGGGAACTAAGCAAGTCTAATCCAAGAAGATTCAACTTCTAACCTCAGAATATGAGCTCTTCAAGATGAAATCCAATGAGTTAATCACTGACATGACCAATCGTCTTCTAGCCATTATAAATGGAATGAGGAAACTTGGGAAGCATATGAGTTTGGAAGATGTAAACAATAAAATCCTGAGAAGTCTTCCTCTTAAAGACTATGGTTTAAGAGTTGCTGGCACAGAAGAAGCAAATGAAGATATGAGCATCATGAATACTGATGTGCTGATTGACAAACTTCTCACACATGAGATGGCAGTGAAGAGAGATAAAGAGCTTGAAGCAGATCCAGATAAAAGAAAGCCCTTAGCACTCAAAGCTTCTACTTCAAAATCTCAAGAAGATAGTGAAGATGATGAAGAAATAAGTGATGATGAAAATGAGGACATTGCTATGCTTTCAAGAAGATTAAAAAGAATCATTGAGAAGAAAATGAGTAACTCCAGAAAATTCAGGCAAAGAAACCTCAAACAAACTCCTAATGATACACAAAGAAGTAAGGAAGAGGTAAAATGATATGAATGTAGAAAGAAATGACATATCAAACCAGAATGTCCAAGGCTCAAGAAGCATAATAGCAAATACCAAAGAGACAATGGGGAGAAAGGTCACAAAGCCATATGGGATGACGAAAGCTCTTCAAGTGAAGAAGATGATAATGAAAGTGAAGAGGTCAACCTATGCTTCATGGCTATTGAGGATCACATCTCGGACAAAGTAAGATCACTACACTCATACTCTTTCAATAATGATAGTAGTGATAATGATAGTAATAGTGATAGTGATGATGATGATGATGATGAGCAAAGCCTAATAGAAGAATTAAATATAGAATTAGAGAAATATAGAACTAAATTTAGTACCTATAGAAATAGTATCTCCAATTTGAAAAATAAGATAGATGGTTTAGAAAAGGAGAACATAAAGCTTAAATCATCTAATGAATCTCTTCAAAAATCATTAGATGAATACTTATCAAGACCCTCAACAACTTCATTGTTAAAAGAAAATAATACTTTAAAAAATGAAGTTAAGGAACTTAGAAATTCCATTTCTAAATTTCACAAAGGTAAAGAGAGCTTAGATACTCTCATTGTGTCTCAAAGATCACCCTTAATTAGACATGGTCTAAGATTTGAGGACACATCATCATCTTCTCACAAAACTATATTTGTTAAATCCAAAGAATCTCACATCTCCACACCTGTTAAAACTGCACCAAGAAATAAGAATGTTAAACCTTCTATACAGAAAAAAATAATCATGCCTTTATGTATAAGAAGCAAACATCTAGAAAAATGCAAATTAATCATGATTGTGCATGTCATTGTTCTCAAAAACAGTCTAATAGAATTATGGCATTCAAATACATTGTAAGACCAAATAACAAGTTTAGACCGAAACAATATAATTATTGTATGAAAATTGGTCATATAAATAAACATTGTTGGATAAGGAAGGCTCATTGGGAACCTTCATGTGCTAACCCCCAAGGGCCCAAACTTATTTGGGTACCTAAAAATCATACTTGAATTGTGATTCTATAGGTATGCCTCAAGTCCACAATAAAAAAAAATGCTTGGCTAGTAGACAGTGGATGCTCAAGGCATATGACAGGAGACAAAGAACTTTTCAATGAAATCAAAAGTATTGATGGAGGTAAAGTTACCTTTGGAAACAATGCAAAGGGTAAGGTAATTGGCATTGGTTCTATTGGTATTAATGGTACTACTTTTATTAAGGATGTCTTTACTTCAAATGAATGTCTTGTAATCTTTATCGATGGTCAAGAAATATTTAAAGGAAATAGAGATATCAATACGTACATAATAAACTTACATGAACTATCTAACCATTCCTCTAAGTGTCTTGTGACTACTAGTGATGAATCTTGGCTGTGGCATAAAAGACTTGGTCATGCTAACATGGACTTAATATAAAGTCTCAGCATAGGAGAGCTAGTGAAAGGATTGCCAAGAGTTAAATATGAAAAAGGCAAGACATGTGATGCTTGTCAGAGAGGAAAGCAACATAAGTTATCTATCAAAGCCAAAAACATAGTAAGTACTTCAAAACTTCTTCAACTCCTGCATTTAGACTTGTTTGGACCTACTAGAATTGCTAGCTTAGGAGGAAAACATTATGCATTTGTCATCATAAATGATTACTCTAGATTTACTTGGGTAATTTTCTTAGCTCAAAAGAGTGATGTTTTTGAAAATTTCAAAAACTTTGCTAAAAGAGTTCAAAATGAAAAAGGGCATTGTATTTCAAAAATAAGAAGTGATCATGGGAAAGAATTTGAAAATGAAAACTTTGAAAGCTTTTGTCTTGATCATGGAATTTCACATAATTTCTCATCTCCTAAGACACCTCAACAAAATGAGGTAGTTGAAAGGAAAAATCGAACTTTAATTGAAATGGCTAGAACAATGCTTAATGAATATGATTTACCAACTTATTTTTGGGCAGAAGCCACAAACACTGCATGTTATATTTCAAATCGAGTTTTCAAAAGATCTCTTTTAAACAAAACCTCATTTGAGCTATGGAATGGAAGAAAACTTGGTATGAGAGGCTAAGTTATTTTTTATTAGAAAATAGCTTTACAAAAGGAAATGTTGACACTACACTTTTCATCAAAAAGCATAAGCATGATATACTAATTGTTCAAATTTATGTTGATGATATAATATTTGGTTCTACTAATGAATTGCTTTGTCAAGAATTTGCTAAGTGTATGTCACACCCCCTTACCCTACTATAGTTCAGCAAGGTAAGTGAGTATTACCCGTCTTACTGTTTTATAAAATTAATGAAGTGAAGTAAATTTTTTTTCCGAAAATATTGCATAAAATAAAATAAAATTTCATACAAGCCCAAATATTAAAACTTTTATTTATTTAATAAGTACATTAATTTAAATTCAAACTATGTTCTTTTACATAGTAACTCACATATTTAATACACATTATATGAAATAAAAACAATACTTTAATTTACAAAGTTTTTTAACAAAATATACCAAAAAAGAAAACTCAGAGCTTTTTGCTGCTTCCCTCCGGATACCCTTCTTCTTCTGACAGACTATTTTCTACGGCTACCCTTCTAAACCTGCGCGAGAGGAAACCACCCGCGCTAAGCTACTAGCTTAGTGGTGCTTTAATGATAAAAATTTTACATACATATACATTTTCTCACATATTAATTAACCATTTAATAAATAATGCATAAAATAAAAATTTCTATAAAATCAAATAAATTTCATTCAACATGTAATAGTAACAAATTTAATTCATGTAACACTTATCAAAATCACATACTTCAATATTAGTATTATTATTTTTTTTTTGTGCCCATAACACCTATAATTGAACTATTTAATAGGAATAACGGGATTGTCATTCCCGGCTTTCATAATGTAGCGCCGAGCGCTTTTATAATAATGTCATTACTGACTTTTGTTATATTGTCATTACCGGCTTAATAATTTTGCGCCGAGCGTATTTATCAATTGCCATTACCGGCTTTCATATTTGGCACCGAGTGTCTAAATTCCCCTAATTGGCATGCCAAACTATTCCTTATTCTAGTTCTAGACTAGGTGTTTTTGGGCTTAACTATTTTTATATTAATTCGCAATATTTTCAACTATCATAAGTATGCTTGTTTATTTTTGTTCTATATTCCCATTATTATTACAATAAAATCTCATATATAAATAATCTGCTAAACATTGATAATTACCATCAAAGTAAATATTTTCATTAATTATTACATATAATTAACATACCACATGCATAAGTCCAACACTTCACATTTTATACCTATGGCAGAATTTGGATCTGTTTTTGGGCTTCATTTTTAGCCTATTTATAATTAGAATTTGGAGTTCTGGCCTTCTAGAAATTTTTAGCTTATTGTCTTAGCTTTCAGATGCATCAAAAATCACGTAAATCCCAATTTTATATCAAAAGTTATGATTAATTCACTACTGCATCATCACAGAATTTTCTGCCCAGAATTTTTCTGGACAGATTCTAGGTTTAAACTTTGTGCATTTAACTGGGAAAATCTAGACATAATTAGATATTATAGTCTAAATAAAAATTAAATCCCTGTGTCTTAGCTTTCATTTCCAATAAAGAACATACAAAACCGAGTTCCATAACTCAAGTTATCATCAAAATAGAGAAAATGAGTTTTAATTGGTGGAGAAAATGAGGTATTTATCTTTTTTTTTTTATTTTTTTTTATTTGGTGGTTCCATGACTACATTAAGCTCTTCATCCATTGGTCCAAAATACAAATTAATTTTAATTGGATTTTAAACTTTAAGAAATTTCTTATTTGTCACATCTTCCTCCATATTCACACTTTTTCCCCAAATAATTGTCATAATACCGATTTTGACCATAGGAAGTTTTATTTTTTTTAATTCTATCCCAAATATTTTTAATTCCAAAATAATAATACCCTTAATTATTTTCTCTTATTATTAGTCATTTTTTTGTTTAAATTTAGACTCCGATTGAACCAGTGGACCCCACTACGGTCACGCGCAATCGAGCCTAAATCACTGAATGTTACAATTCTCTCCCCCTTAAGAAAATTTCGTCCTCGAAATTTACCTGATTAGGTGGAGCTGAATAACTGAGGATGTTGAGTTCTCATCATTTCTTCACTCTCCCAGGTGGCTTCTTCTACTTCATGATTGCGCCATAGGACCTTTACTAGTGGTACCTTCTTGTTCCGTAGTTCTTTGACTTCTCGAGCTATGATTTTCATTGGCTCTTCACCATAAGTCAAGTCTGGTTGTACCTCTATTGATTCCACAGGTATTACATGTGTCGGATCCGATCTATATCTTCTTAACATTGAGACATGAAACACATTGTGGATCTTATCCAATTCTGGTGGTAAGGCCAACCTGTAAGCCACTGGACCTACACGTTCAAGTATTTCGTATGGTCCAATAAATCTAGGACTCAGTTTCCCCTTTTTACCAAAATGCAGTACTTTTTTCCAAGGTGAGACTTTCAAAAGTACCTTTTCTCCGACAGCATACTCAATGTTCTTCCTCTTCAAATCGGCGTAGGATTTTTGTCGATCAGTTGCAGCTTTTAATCGATCTTTGATTAATTTCACCTTCTCCTATGTCTGTTGCACTAATTCTAGCCCCATAAATTTCTTTTCACCAAGTTCTGTCCAGCATAATGGTGTCCTACATCTCCTTCCATACAAAGCTTCGTATGGTGCCATGCCGAGACTAGTTTGATAGCCGTTGTTGTATGCAAATTCCATCAATGGTAAATGTTTGTCCCAGCTACCCTCAAAATCAATTACGCAAATTCTCAGCATATCTTCCAACAATTGAATCACTCGTTCGGATTGCCCATCTGTTTGTGGGTGAAATACTGTACTAAAAGCAAGTCGGGTCCCCAATGCTTGCTGTAGACTTTTCCAAAATTTTGATGTGAACCGTGAGTCTCGATCAGAAATAATAGATACGGGCACCCCATGTAGTCGAATTATCTCATTGACATATAATTCTGCTAACCGGCTCAATGAATAATCCATCCGAACTGGCAGAAAGTGAGCCGACTTGGTAAGCCTGTCAACAATTACCCATACTGCATCATGCTTCTTTTGTATCAAAGGCAACCCAGATACAAAATCCATTGTAATTCTTTCCCATTTCCATTCTGGAATTGCAATAGGCTGCAATAATCCAGATGGTACCTGGTGTTCTGCTTTCACTTGTTGGCATGTCAAGCATCTTGTAGTATATTCCACTATATCCTTCTTCATTCCTGGCCACCAATAATGAGTCTTCAGGTTCTGATACATTTTATTGCTCCCTGGATGCATGGAATAAGTTGTATTATGTGCCTCTTTTAGAATTATTTGCTTTAATCCGCTATCATTTGGGACGCACAATCTTCCTCTGTAACTTATGCTTCCATCATCTTCAACCTTAAAGTCAGGTCTCTCTCCATTTTTCACTGCCTCAGCAATTATCATCAATTTTTGATCTTGCTTCTGAGCTTTTCTCACTTGTTGCCTTAAAGTAGGTTGGACCCGTAACTCTGCCAAAATAAATTATGAGTCTAATTTTTTTTCAATTTTATTATTACTTTCTATATATTATATTATAATTGAGGAAACTTTAAACTATACCTGCCAGTGTTTTTCTACTCAAGGCATCCGCTACTACATTGGCTTTGCCTGACTGATAGTCAATAATACAATTATAATCCTTGATTAACTCCAACCAGCGTCTTTGCCTTAAGTTCAACTCCTTTTGTGTAGGCAGATATTTGAGGCTCTTATGATCGGTATATATGTAGCACCGCTCGCCATACAAATAATGTCGCCAAATTTTCAAAGCAAACACTATTGCTGGCAACTCCAAATCATGAGTAGGGTAATTTAGCTCATGAGGCTTCAATTGCCTAGATGCATAAGCAACTACTTTACCCTCTTGCATTAATACACAACCTAGCCCATTATGAGAGGCATCATTGTATATCACAAAATCTTTCCCTAGTGTAGGTTGGGTCAAAACAGGTGCTTCGGTTAATATGGCTTTTAGTTTCTCAAAGCTTGCCTGGCACCGATCTGTCCACTTAAACTTAGTTTCTTTTCTGAGCAATTTAGTAATTGGTGCAGCTATGCTTGAAAATCCCTTCACAAACCTTCTATAGTAGCCAGCTAATCCAAGGAAACTTCGAACTTCTGTTACATTGCGAGGTGGCTTCCAACTTAGAATGACTTCTATTTTGTTAGGATCAACCTGGATTCCTTCAACTGAAATAATATGCCCTAAGAATCCCACTTCTTCCAACCAGAACTCACATTTTGACAGCTTTGCATACAATTGATTTTCCCTCAAAGTCTGCAGTACTATTCTGAGATGCCTGTCATGTTCTCCCTTGTCCCTCGAATACACTAAAATATCATCTATAAAAAATACCACAAACTGATCAAGATAAGGCCTAAAAATTCTGTTCATCATATCCATAAAGGCAGCTGGTGCATTCGTTAAGCCAAATGGCATAACTAGAAACTCATAGTGGCCATATTGAGTTCTGAAGGCTATTTTAGATACATCTGATTCTTTGATTTTCAGTTGGTGGTACCCGGATCTGAGATCAATCTTAGAGAATACTCCTGCTCCCTTCAATTGATCAAACAAATCATCAATTCTAGGTAGTGGGTATTTATTTTTAATTGTCACCTTGTTCAATTGTCGGTAATCAATACATAACCGAAGGGTGTCATCCTTCTTTTTCACAAACAACACCGGAGCACCCCATGGTGACACACTGGGCCTTATGAACCCTTTGTCGAGCAATTCCTACAATTGAACCTTTAACTCTCTCAATTCTACAGGTGCCATTCTATAAGGAGTAATTGATATCGGGGCTGTACCAGGAATCACATCAATAGCAAATTCTATCTCCCTATCTGGTGGTAACCCCGACAAATCTTCAGGAAATACATCTGAGAACTCACACACTATAGGGATGTCCTTGAGTTCTGGGCTCCCTTTCCTGGTATCTATCACATGGGCCAAATATGCCTCACATCCCTTCCTAATATATTTTCGAGCTTTTAATGCTGAAATAACACTGGTCAAACATGTTTGGCCTACAGCTTGAATGATGGTGTCATCTTGCCCGAGAATTTTAAGTACAACTTTTCTAGATCGGCAGTCGACTATAGCTCCATGCTTTGTCAACCAATCCATACCCAGAATAGCATCAAATTCATGAAAAGGTAGTTCTATTAAGTCTGCTGGAAATTCTCTACCCTGAATAATTATTGAACTGTTTCTATAAATCTTATTCACTTTCACACTATGTCCCAGTGGATTGGTCACAATTATCTCATATTCTAAGGTCTCAGCTATCATGTTCCCTTGTCTAAGTGCCGCTGTACTTATGTATGAATGCGTGGAACCAGGATCTATCAAAGCATGTAAATCAAAATCAAATAAAGATAATTTACCAACTATGACGTTTGGTGCATCCTGGTCTTCACGAGCCCTCATCACATATGCCCGAGCTGGGGTCCTACTACCTCCGGGTCTGTCAACTGTCTCTGATACCCCCTGACTCTGTCCGGTACGACCACCTCTAAACTGGCTTCGACCTCTACCACGACTATGTACCGGTGTCATAGTCTGTGCTGGTGCCATACTACCTGTACCGAGTCTGGGACAATCTTTCTTCATATGGTCAGTAGCTCCACATCTCATACATGCCCCAGTTAACCACCAACACTCTCCTGTATGAGCTTTACCACAATGCTGACACAAAGTTGGAGCTGGTCTCTTGGGAAATGATGCTGGTGAACTAGCAGATGATGCCACATGTCTAAATTGCTGACCCCGCCTATCAGAAAATGTCTGTCTAGCCACCCTTGACTGAAATGGTCTGGGTACTATTCGTCCTTTCCTACTCGATGTCTAGGCCACACTAGCTGTTGACTTCTTATAATGCTCTTCTGTCTTCAGCTTTTTCCTTCTTTCAACACTAATAGCAGAGGACACTAGCGTAGCAAAATCTGTATGCTGGTGGGAAGCCACTAAATACCCAATCTCCTCATTGAGACCGTCTTCAAATCTACGACATTTATCAGCTTCATCTCCAATAATCCCAGTAGCATACTTGCTCAACCTGGTGAACTCCATCTCATACTCAGCTACTGTCATACCCCTCTGCCTCAAATTCATGAATTCTCGCTTTTTCTCATCAACATAGATTCTTGGCACGTATTTCTTTTTAAACTCTGTCACAAAGAAATCCCATGTCTGAGGGGTCGGAGTCTGAAGTTTTGCTAATAACAATTTCCACCAGTCATAGGCATGCTCCTGAAGGAGAGATACTGCATATCTAACCTTGTACTCCTCTGGACATTGCAGCTCTTCAAAAACCTTTTCTGTCTTTTCCAACCAAAATTCTGCTGCTGCTGGGTCATCCTCTTTCTTACCCATAAAATCTGTAGCCCCGTATTTTCTTAATTTATCAATCTGGGGTTTCGGTTGAGGTGGGGGAGGTGGTGGAGCTGGTGGCGGCACAACTTGTGCTATCTGCTGTAACAAAGTAGCCATTTGTTGCATAAGGGGTACTTGACCCGCGTTAACCTGTTCTTCAGCATGTTGTGGAGCTATAACGCTAGGCTCTGAGGCTCTAATTGATGCTGACTGTCTATGAGCAGCCGAGTCAGCTGTACTATCACCCTCCTTTTCTTCACAATTTTGTCTTGATTCCGAATCCATTAAAACCTATATTGTCAGAAGAAGGGTCCCTTATTAGAATATAGCAGCTTAAAAACAATGCAAATGCTAAAAACATGCATTTATCTTCCCATACCCACTAAGTAAGAACCATCTAAACCTATGGCTCTGATACCAAAAATTGTCACACCCCCTTACCCTACTATAGTAGCAAGGTAAGTGAGTATTACCCGTCTTACTGTTTTATAAAATTAATGAAGTAAAGTAAATTTTTTTTTTCCGAAAATATTGCATAAAATAAAATAAAATTTCATACAAGCCCAAATATTAAAACTTTTATTTATTTAATAAGTACATTAATTTAAATTCAAACTATGTTCTTTTACATAGTAACTCACATATTTAATACACATTATATGAAATAAAAATAATACTTTAATTTACAAAGTTTTTTAACAAAATATACCAAAAAAGAAAACTCAGAGCTTTTTGCTGCTTCCCTCCGGATACCCTTCTTCTTCTAACAGACTATTTTCTACGGCTACCCTTCTAAACCTGCGCGAGAAGAAACCACCCGCGCTAAGCTACTAGCTTAGTGGTGCTTTAATGATAAAAATTTTACATACATATATATTTTCTCACATATTAATTAACCATTTAATAAATAATGCATAAAATAAAAATTTCTATAAAATCAAATAAATTTCATTCAACATGTAATAGTAACAAATTTAATTCATGTAACACTTATCAAAATCACATACTTCAATATTAGTATTATTATTATTTTTTTTGTGTCCATAACACCTATAACTGAACTATTTAATAGGAATAACGGGGTTGCTATTCTCGGCTTTCATAATGTAGCGCCGAGCGCTTTTATAATAATGTCATTACTGGATTTTGTTATATTGCCATTACCGGCTTAATAATTTTGCGCCGAGCGCATTTATCAATTGCCATTACCGGCTTTCATATTTGGCACCGAGTGCCTAAATTCCCCTGATTGGCATGCCAAACTATTCCCTATTCTAGTTCTAGACTAGGTGTTTTTGGGCTTAACTATTTTTATATTAATTCGCAATATTTTCAACTATTATAAGTATGTTTGTTTATTTTTGTTCTATATTTCCATTATTATTACAATAAAATCTCATATACAAATAATCTGCTAAACATTGATAATTACCATCAAAGTAAATATTTGCATTAATTATTACATATAATTAACATACCACATGCATAAGTCCAACACTTCACGTTTTATACCTATGGCAGATTTTGGACCTGTTTTTGGGCTTCATTTTTAGCCCATTTATAATTAGAATTTGGAGTTCTGGCCTTCTAACAATTTTTATCTTATTGTCTTAGCTTTAAGATGCATCAAAAATCACGTAAATCCCAATTTTATATCAAAAGTTATGATTAATTCACTACTGCATCATCACAGAATTTTCTGCCCAGAATTTTTCTGGACATATTCTAGGTTTAAACTTCATGCATTTAACTGGGAAAATCTAGACATAATTAGATATTATAGTCTAAATAAAAATTAAATCCCTGTGTCTTAGCTTTTATTTCCAACAAAGAACATACAAAACTGAGTTTCATAACTCAAGTTATCATCAAAATAGACAGAACTGTTCCTGGAATTCTGTACCTGAGCCATCAATTGGCATCAATCCATATTTCAACCACATTCATCATTTGCAATCATTTTAATACTAAAATTTCCAGAATTACAAATACATTCATATGTCTCAATTATTTCACACCATTTGGTCTCATTTCCATATATAATATTAAAAGTCACAACAAAACACATAACATCTCAAAAACACAAACATAACAAACCTTAACATATAATTCCATACATATTAACAACATGCAAAATTTTTATCAATGAAGCACATACCTAATCAGCCTTGGTTCTTCCTTTAAACCTTCTTTTCCTTTCCTTATTAGCTAGCTTTCTCCTTGCCTTTGTCACCCTCTTGAGGGTCTCTCACTTGTTCACTTATTTTTCCTACACAATTTTACCACATCTCAATTCCAACATCCAATTTCAATGCTTTTCATGTCTACATAATATTCTAATTCTCCTAATATGATTTACACCTTAATTGAGCTAAAATGTACTAAGGTTAAACTTCCTTCTTCATATGTCATGGCTGCCCAAAAACCATATCCTAGTTACCAATTCATTTTCTTCAATTCAACACTCAAATCATATTTTCCTTATCATCAATTGTTGTGTTTCCATATTAATTTCAATTTTTCCTAATTTCTTTAATTATGGCAGCCCCTTATTCATCCATTAACATCATATTTTCTTTAGTTTTTAAGCAATAAAACAATTATCTAACATCAAATATCATCAATTCAAAGTCCAATTACAACTTCATCAACTAAACACAAACTTAATTTTCTAAGTTCTATCTTGCAACTAATCCTAAATCTATCAAATCTAATCACATCTATCATCATCATGGGTCTCACATAGAAGGAAAAATGTTAAATTTAAGAAAAATAAACTCACCTTAAGATCATTCCAAAGCTGGCCGAATTTCCCCTCAATTTTTCTCTTTTATTTCTCTTCTTTCTTCTTCCTTTCTTGTTTCTTTACTCTACTTTGTAGTAAGAACTTTTTAATTCTGATTTTTCCTCTCTCAAAACTTATTTCTTTCCTCACTTTTTCAAGCTTGATTTGAAGAGAAATGGAGATTTTTGGGAGAGCTATGGTGGACGGCAAAGAGATGAAATAAGATGAGAGAAATGGGTTTTAATTGGTGGAGAAAATGAGGTATTTATCTTTTTTTTAGGTGAGTATTTGGTGGTTCCATGACTACATTAAGCTCTTCATCCATTGGTCCAAAATACAAATTAATTTTAATTGGATTTTAAACTTTAAGAAATTTCTTATTTGTCACATCTTCTTCCATATTCACACTTTTTCCCCAAATAATTGCCATAATACCGATTTTGACCATAGGAAGTTTTATTTTTTTTTAATTCTACCCCAAATATTTTTAATTCCAAAATAATAATACCCTTAATTATTTTCTCTTATTATTAATCATTTTTTTTGTTTAAATTTAGACTCCGATTGAACCAGTGGACCCCACTACGGTCACGCGCAATCGAGCCTAAATCACTGAATGTTACAGTGTATGACTAGGGAATTTGAAATGAGCATGATGGGAGAACTTAAGTATTTCCTTGGTCTACAAATAAAGCAAAGCAATGAGGGCATATTCATCAACTAATCCAAATATGCCAAAGATTTAATTAAGAAATTTGGTATGGAATGATGCAAAAATGCCAAGACTCCTATGAGCAGATCAACAAAATTGGACAAAGATGAAAAGGGTAAGAGCATTAATGAAAAGCTTTATAGAGGTATGATTGGATCAATTTTATATCTTACTGCTTCTAGACCCGAATTATTTATAGTGTTTGCTTGTGTGCACGATTTCAATCATGTCCTAAAGAATCTCATTTAAATGCTGTAAAAAGAATTTTAAGATATTTACATGGATCATTGCATCTAGGTTTATGGTATCCTAGGAATTCATCTTTTTATATTATAGGATATTCAGATGCAGACTATGCTTGTAGTCTTTTAGACAGGAAAAGTACTTCAGGTACTTGTCACTTCATCGGAGAATGTTTAGTTTATTGGTTTAGCAAGAAACAAGTTTCAGTTGCTCTCTCAACTGCTGAAGTAGAATATGTAGCAGTTGGATGTTGTTGTACACAAATTCTTTAGATGAAACAACAACTTAAGGACTATGGTCATGAGATGAACCATATACCTATTAAATGTGACAACACAAGTGCTATAAATCTTTCTAAGAATCCTATTCAACACTCAAGAAGCAAGCATATTAACATTAGACACCACTTTATTAGAGATCATGTTCAATATGAAGATGTTGAATTAGAATTTATAAGCACAGAAATTCAATTAGCAGATATTTTCACTAAGTCTCTAAATGAGGAAAGATTTAATTTCATTAGAAGAGAACTCGGTATGATTGATGGATTAACCTTGTGATTGCAAAAATATAAAATTTTAATTGTTGATCGTAAATCATATCACAAGATATAAGATATAAATTTTGATGAAAATTCATGTTTTAAAGGAATAGAATCTATGTTGAAATGATTTAGTCTAGTTTTAGGACTTAATTTTTTATTTGATGAAAATTTG
Organism: Triadica sebifera; assembly: GCA_023653625.1. NCBI lineage: Eukaryota > Viridiplantae > Streptophyta > Magnoliopsida > Malpighiales > Euphorbiaceae > Triadica > Triadica sebifera. Next base: position 14,117,051 of record CM042909.1, read on the forward strand.
AGGGGAGTCACGCTCGTGACACATGGTCATGCTCGTGACTTAAATGGCCCAAAGAGGCAGTGTCGTTCACGACTTGGTTCACGACTTGGTTCACGGCTTCAAGTGGTGAGACTTATTTTCATGGCTTGAGTCATGCTCGTGATGAATTTTCACTCCCGTGAACATTTACACCCCAAAACTCACAAAAGCTTTCACGCCTTGAGTCACGGCTTGCTGCACGGGCATAAGTGGTGAAATTCAACATTTCACACCCGTGACAATTTATTCACCCCCGTGACGGATGATCATTCACGCCCGCGATGTTCAAAGATCACGCCCGTGAACATATTCATGCCTTCATTCACGGGTGGAATACTCCTTCAGCAAACCGTGAACACGACCATTCATGCCCGTGAACACCTACTTTACGCCTGTGAATGTATCGAATATATAAAAGAACAGTCGGTTACAACTTTCATTTCAACTCTCTAACTCCCAAAACCGCTCTCATTTACTCACATTCATTGAGACATTGAAGATTCCGACCCCAAAGACTTAAACTTTTCCTATAAATACCACCAGAAGTTCGAATCTTCATCAGAAAATCATACATTTCTAGGGTTTTCCATAAATTTTCTATCAAATTTTACCAACTTCATCTTCAACCAATTTCTTCAAAAATGGAGACTACTTCATCCAAGGGAAAGAGAAAGAAGTCCCATGCTCCTAAGAGGTAAGCAGATTATCTCATGAACTGCATTCCGGAGCATTGCCATCCTCGGTATGCAACTTTGAAGAAGAGACCTCTTCTGTCATTAAAAGTCCTTCGAATGGTAGACAGTTTGAAGTCTCGAGCTTAAGACGGCTATGACAGAGCAATTACAAGCCTGTCATCTCAAAGATTTTGTGGAGATTCATTAGCCGATCCTGAGGGAGCCAACACTGGAATTCCTTAGCACATTACAGGTTTCACTTACTAGAGAGGTGAAATTCCAACTCTGCAACAATCCCAACACCCTTAGTGCCATCGCATTTGGGGAATTGTTCAGCCTACCATCTGATGGCATCCTGAATGATATTGAGGTAGAATTCTCTGCCCCTCTAGCCTGGACACATTTTGGCTATAATTGTAGCTGGGACATGAAGAAGACAAAGATCACTCATCTCGTGGCCCCAGTGTATAGATATTTGCATAGGTTCCTAACCTATAGCATATTTGCTAGGGGAGAGAGCAATGAGACAATCAGGATGTCAGAACTCTTCCTCTTTGAGATGGCTCGCAGAGGAGTCACAGTGGCACTTTCCAGATGGTTTGCTAATCATCTTCTCTCCATTGCCACCAAGCCCACTGGAGATATTTTGATTGGGGCATATGTCACCCATATAGCAGTGAAGCTTAATTATCTGAAGCTGGACGCGCATCACTTCAACATCATCCCTGGACATCCTCGAGATCACTTGGATGTCGAGTCGTTCATCAAGATGGGAGCAGCTGTCAGAATCGTTTTCCAGAATGATATCTTCTACCACTTCACTGACACTACTAAGGAGATAATCTGGGAAGATAATGACACAGAGGATTTTAAAGCAGGCCTCTAGGGAGTCCAGCAGAAGAAGAGGGCTCGAGTTGAGGAAGCACCTCCAACAGCCGAGCAGGATATCGGACAGTCCTCGACTTCCACACCGACCTTAGCGCAGCAGGTGGTCGACCTCTTGGCACCATGTTTTGAGCAGTTGTAGACTTCGTTGGATGAGAGGTTGGAGAACCTCAAAAGACTTCATGGAGTCTCGGATGGACAGCCTTGAGGCTAAAGTGGCTAGGCTTCGTGATAGGATGTCCGGCTAGGAGTTAGGCTAGAGTGTAGCCTAAATTTGATTGTTTTTTGCTTGTTTATTATATTTATGTTTGCTAGTGTGTAGGAAATTTTCAATTTCCTTTCTGAACATTATTTATCTTTGTTTGTATGTTTTTCCTTTACTTAATGAATTTGCTTTTGCTTATCTCACTGTTATCTTCTTATCTTTTTTGATTGATGACAAAAGGGGGAGAAAACTAGCAATATATGATAGGGAAAATGTATCAAAACTAGCAAAATAAGGAGAAACTAGCAAAATATATTAAGGTAAATGAATTTTGAATCAAAAATTAAAATTGAATTATGAATTGATTAAAAGGGATTAGAAACTTTGATTCAATAATTCATATGCAAAGTATATAATTGGAAAATTGAGCTTTATATACTTTAGATATACCTTAAGTATATTTTGCATATACCTTAAAGCAAGTTACAAATATAAATATGCCATGATATATCTTAAATATACTTTACATATACTTCATGCCTTAAAAAGGAATTATGGTATATATTGGATATACTTATCATATAACTTGCATATACTTAAAATCTAGTAAGTTTATTCCAATACTACATCATTATTTACTAATCTTGCACATTATAAATTTTTTTATCCTAAGTATATTTTGAGGGGGAGACTTCTCAAAATCACATATTGCTAGATTATTTGTCATCATCAAAAAAGGGGAGATTGTTAAACCTTGAGGGGTATTTCTGTCATTTTGATGATAACAAATAAAATAGCAATATTGTATTTAACATACTTGTTTTCTAAATCTATTATATAGGACATGGATTAAAATAGCAAGAATGGAGAATTGGAAGAATAATCCTTAGAAGACAAAATTCAAGAAGTAGCATGTTCACTGCCGTGACTCTATGAGTCACTCCCGTGAAAGAAGCTAACTATTACCAAAACCAACTTTTGAAGTTCACGGCCATGAAGGAAAAGCAAACCGTGAAGTGGGCATTTTAGTCACCCCGTGAATAAAGGTGTCACCCCCGTGAAGATTCATGCAATTTCATCCAGAGAGCTTCATGACCAGAGTCACCACTTGGATCACGGCTGGGAAGCTTGTCACGCCCATGAATGAGTATGTCATGCCCATGACTATATATGTCAAAACATTCTAGAGAGCTTCACGACCAAGGTCACCACTTCAGTCACGGCTTGGGAAGAAATGTCACTCCCATGACAAGCATAGTCACGCCCGTGAACAATGAAAGAGAAAAATGTTAGGCACAATTTTTTGGTTGGTACAACAGCTAGTTTCGTATTTAATGCACCCCAATGGCTATATTCAGCCATGGAAGTATAAATGGAAGTCATTTATGCATTAAGGAAAAGAGAATGAAGAGAATAACAATAAAATAGCATATACTTTGAATTTAATTCTTATTAGAAGCTATTTGTACTTTCATACTTTGAGAACAAAATCTATTCTCTGTAAAACTCTTTTTGCTCTTCATATTTGAGCAATTAAGATTTGTAAGTGGTTCTCTCTGTAATCTTTACTCAAGTGAGCTTTGGGTATTTCTGGGTTAAGAGTAGAACACTTGTAAGGGTTAGTTATATGAGCCTCCAAAACACAAATTAAAAGGTTGTTTGTGTGAGCCTGTAAAAATACAAAGTGAAGGTTGTTTGTGTGATCTTGTAAAAACACAAAGTGAAGGTTGTTTGTGTGAGCCTGTAAAACATAAGTAATTGGTTATTGTGTGATCCATTAAAACACAAGGGATTTCTGGATTAGGTGTGAGCCATTGTGAGAAACACCATAGTTGGGAGTGAGCTTGTAAAACTCCATTGTAACACTTAGTGTGTTAGTGAAACTCCCAATTGCGATTAGGGAGAGGAGTAGGGTTTGTTAACACCCGAACCTCTATAAATCTTTTTGTCAGATTTTCTCTATCCCTCCTAAAATTAAATATTTATTTCTGCACCTTAAAGTTTTATTTTTTGAAACTCCAATTCAACCTCCCTTCTTGGCCTAATATATGGGCAACACTTTGGGCCAAAATCAAAGAGGAAGTAAGGGCAAGGAGATAACTAACTAGGAGGAAGAGAAAAGTAAAGTGAAGCAGACTTTTTAAGGTATGTACATTTGGCAAAAATTCAATATGAAAAATGTTGATTTGATTTTATGAAATTATGTGTAATTGTGTATGTAATTCTTGATATTTTGATTGAGTAATGAATTGGTGATTAAGTGATGTTATGAATGTGAAAATAAAAATTTGAATATGAGGTTGATGCATGAAGATGGAAATTGTAGGAATTAATTGAAGTACTGGAAAATTCATCTTATGAAAAATATTTACTTTTCTAGTTATAAATTGAGTTATGGATATGCTTTTTGAGTTATTCTTGTTGGGTTGGAAATTAAAACATAGAGCTTCAACTTTCATTTAGACTATTAGAGCTTTATATGCCTAAAATTAGGTGTAAATAGACTCAAAGTTCGAACTAGAAATCTGTCCAGTAAAATACTGTGCAGAATGGGATGAACGTTGCTTAGAGAAAAATTCATAACTTTTTCTACAAATTTTGGTTTAATGTGATTCCAGTTGGAAATAAAGATAAGACATGTACCTACATTTTTTTACTTGATCACTTGTCCAAATTCCATCTAAAAATAGATGAAAAATGCAAGGCAATACAAGGCATAAATGCTGTCCAGAATAGAATAACTTGTATATGTGTATTGATTGTGGAAGTTTTTGATATAAAAATATATTATTTGACTTTTCTTATAGATTATAAAATATTTAATGGAAATTAATGCATTTATGTGAAATTATATTAGTGTTACATACATAATTTATGTAAATAATAATAAATGTAACAAATATAATTAAGTGATATAACATCTAATTGAGAACTAGAAATTAGGATAAGTTGGCATGCCAATAAAAAGGTAGAAATATAGGCACTAGAAAATAGTGCTGATATTTAAATTACGTAGGCACTAAGAAATAGTATTGAGTTGAAGTTACATAGGCACTAAGAAATAGGGTTGATTTCAAAATTATATAGGCACCAAAAATGTAATGAGTTATTGTTGAAAATGTAGGCGTTAAACGCCGAGTTATAAAATTATTAAGTAGGCACCGAGTATACTACCAGAGAATAGAAACCTTGTATCCAGTGTTTAGTTCCGGTCTAAGATGTCGTGAGCTATCAAATAAATAGAAAAAAATTGAAAATTATTAAATTGATATTTTAAAAAGTATGTATTGTATTATTAAAGAATTTCAAGTATGATAAATGAATAAATGTTATAATCGATGAAATGTTTATTTTTGCTTGACATAAATGGTATTGATATTATTTGAATGTTTTGGCATGCTTAGTAAATTAATTGTAGTTTCAAAAATTTTAATTTAGAAATATTTATATAATTATTGGATAGTTGCCAAACGTACCACTAAGCTAGTAGCTTAGTGCATGTGTTTCATGCACAGATAAATAGACATAGCTGTTGCATTAGGGCGATCGAAGAAAAGGCAAACTCCAAGATGAAATTGCTGCAATTTATTTTCTTTTTGTATGTTTTGGAAATTGTATTGTAAAAATTAAAATTTAAGAATTTGTTTTGCTGTAAATATGTGGCATGTAGGATTTATAAGGAATGAATTTTGTAATTTATATATTTGGTAATAATATTCCGCTAATAATAAACTCAAAAATTGAAATGAAAAAAATATAATAAGTTGAGTATTGGTTTTTACAAAAATGACCTTAGTAGCACTTCTATACACTATTAACGACTACTAGGGTAAGAGAGTGTTACATTTAGTGGTTTCAGAGCCTAGGCTAATTGATTGTTTAATGGTGGGTATAAAATAGAAAGTGTGTCTCATGCATATGTATAAAATGCTGCAATTATCTCATATGGGCCCCTTCTTCTGGTTTATAAGTAGATATGGATAAGGGACCGGAACAAGATTTCTTGGAAGATGAACTAAGTAACAATCTTTCAGACTCAGTCGATTTTGGACAACCTCCATCAGTGAGAGATTCTGGGCTGAGTGTAGTAACTCTGCCTAGAGCAGAGGGGCAGGCTAATTTAGGACAAGACAGGAACCTCTTATGGAGCATATAACAATTTTGTTGCAACAGATAGTACAAGCAGTTCCACAACTTGCTACACCTCCTCCTCCACCTCAGCTAAAACCCCAAATTCATAAGTTGAGAAAATATGGGGCCACAGATTTTATAGGAAGGAGAAAAGATGACCCAACAGTATCATAATTTTGGGTGAAATCGACATAAAGGGTGTTTGAGGAACTCGAGTGTCTAGAGGAACAAAAGGTCAGGTATGCAGTGTCCCTTCTAAAAGATCATGCCTATGACTAGTCGAAATCAATCTTATCAAAGCCCCAGACACACAAACCAACTTCATGGAATTTCTTCGAAGTAGAATTTAGCAAGAAATATGTGCCTAGAGTTTATGTTAATAAAAAGAAGAGGGAGTTTCAAAACCTAAAATAAGGAAGCACGTCAGTGGCAGAATACGAGATGGAATTTACTAGACTTAGTAAATATGCAATTGGAATCATTGTTGATGAAGTAGATAGATATCATAGATTTGAGGATGGGCTTAATGATGATATTGGAGATATGGTTATTGCCCTTCATCTTAAGGATTTTGCTACACTAGTATCCCCTGCTATCAGTGTGGAAAAAAGGACAAAGAGAAAGAGGATAGAAGAGACACCCCAGAGATCGACAATTAGCATGGTCTAAACATTAGGTAAAAGGGGACAGACAATGCCTAGGTTTTTCCAGTCACGAGGTTCTGGACCAACTTTTTCAGTTAGGCAAAGCCAACAGTCCAGGTTAGAAGGGTCTACAACTAGTGCACTAGCTTTGGGCAGGAGATTTATATCTATCACATGTCAACATTGTAGAAGATCACATGCAGGTGATTGTTGGTGGATTACAAGAGCATGCTTATGATGCAGATCTAATGAGTACAAATAGAAGGAATGCCCCAGAGGAAGAGGTACAAGTGGTGTAGTATCAGTTCAGGTTCAAAATATAACTCGAGGTAGAGGTAAGGGACATGGACAGTCTAGAAGTGGCATGATTGGTCAGAGTGTTTCAAAACTAGTGAATAGAGCAGAACATAGTCGAGCCCCAGCCCGAGCATATGCGATGAGAGCTCGTGAGGAGCAGGATGCCCCATATGTCATTATTGGTACATTTTCTCTTTATGATATTGATTTATTTGCATTAATAGATCCGGGCATTCATATTTATGCATGTCCCCACCTAGTTAGGGTAATATGGTAGCAAATGAATTAGATTATGATATATTAGTGACAAATCCTTTGGGTCATAGAGTAAAAGTTAGTCGACTTTATAAAAATAATCCAATCAAGTCTCAGAATGTAGAATTTCCAGCTGACCTGATAGAGTTTCCATTCCATGAGTTTGATGCAATCTTGGTGATGGATTAGTTAACTCAACATAGTGTAGTGGTGGATTGTCAGTATAGGAGAGTGGCTTTCAAGAATTCAGGGTAGGATGACGTAATTGTCTTGGGCGAGAATCGACCATACTTGACTAATGTCATTTATGTGACAAAGGCATATAAGCTCATGAAAAAGGGATGTGAAACATTTTTGGCACATATTGTAGATACCAAGAAAGAAAGTCTAGATCTCAGGAAGATTTCTACAGTATGTGAATATGAAGATATCTTATCTGAGGACTTGCCAGGGTTACCACCCGTTAGGGAGATAGAGTTTGCCATAAATGCTTTGCCAGGCACAACCCCGATATTAATTACTCCCTACAAAATGACACCTACTGAACTAAAGGAATTAAAAGTGCAGTTGCAAGAGTTGTTAGAGAAAGGGTTTATCAGACCCAGTGTCTCACCTTGTGGTGCTCCGGTTCTATTTGTGAAAAAAAAGGATGACACCTTTTGTTTGTGTATTGATTATCGTGAGTTGAACAAGATGACAATTAAGAATAAATATCCCTTGCCGAGAATAGATGACTTGTTTGATCAGTTGAAAGGAGTAGGGGTATTTTCTAAAATTGATCTCAGATCAGGTTATCACCAATTGAGAATTATAGAATCAGACATTTCAAAAACAACATTTAGGACTCGGTATGGTCATTACGAGTTCTTAGTAATGCCTTTTGGCCTGACAAATGCCCCAACAACATTTATAAATCTAATGAATAAAATCTTTAGGCCTTATTTGGACCAGTTTGTAGTGGTGTTCATATATGATATCCTGGTGTACTCTAGAAATAGAGAATAGCATGATCGACATCTTCGTATTGTCCTCCATACCTTGAGAGAGAATCAATTATATGCAAAGTTATCGAAATGTGCATTCTGGTTTGATGAAGTGGCCTTTTTAGGGCATATTGTCTCAATCAATGGGATCCGAGTTGACTCCAGCAAGGTAGAGTCAATCCTCAACTGGAAAATGCCTCAGAATATGACAGAGGTGAGAAGTTTTCTTGATTTGGCTAGTTATTATTGGAGACTAGATTTGCCTCTACTAGTGAAAGGATTTTCAATGATAACCTCACCACTGAAAAAATTGCTTAGGAAAGAGACTAGATTTGAGTGGACAGACCGGTGCCAGACTAGTTTTGATAATTTTAAAAAAATGTTGATAGAGGCATCTGTGTTAACACAACCTACTACGGGAAAAGATTATGTGGTGTATAATGATACTTCCCTTAATGGTTTGGGCTGTGTACTAATGCGAGAAGTAAAGTGATCGCTTATGCTTCCAAACAACTGAACCTTCATGAGAGAAATTATCTGACACATGATTTGGAACTAGCAACCATTGTGTTTGCATTGAAAATATGGCAACACTACTTGTATGGAAAGCAATGTTATATATGTACAGACCATAAATGATAAGAATGTGGACTCCTAACTTCGCCCCAAAAGCGCGCTCGTAGGGGAAGGTTTGAGCCCAGCCTTATAACCCAGTCCAGGAATCCCCCGCTACCCGATGTGGGACGCATCATCCCCACCCCCTTAAGACCTCGACTGCCTCAGTCGGCGATCGGTCGCAACCCTAAGGGACACCGGGGGCACGACTGCCTCGGTCGGCGATCGGCCGTGACCCGCAAGGCTGGCTCTGATACCAAATGATAAGAATGTGGACTCCTAACTTCGCCCCAAAAGCGCGCTCGTAGGGGAAGGTTTGAGCCCAGCCTTATAACCCAGTCCAGGAATCCCCCGCTACCCGATGTGGGACGCATCATCCCCACCCCCTTAAGACCTCGACTGCCTCAGTCGGCGATCGGTCGCAACCCTAAGGGACACCGGGGGCACGACTGCCTCGGTCGGCGATCGGCCGTGACCCGCAAGGCTGGCTCTGATACCAAATGATAAGAATGTGGACTTCTAACTTCGCCCCAAAAGCGCGCTCGTAGGGGAAGGTTTGAGCCCAGCCTTATAACCCAGTCCAGGAATCCCCCGCTACCCGATGTGGGACGCATCATCCCCACCCCCTTAAGACCTCGACTGCCTCAGTCGGCGATCGGTCGCAACCCTAAGGGACACCAGGGGCACGACTGCCTCGGTCGGCGATCGGCCGTGACCCGCAAGGCTGGCTCTGATACCAAATGATAAGAATGTGGACTCCTAACTTCGCCCCAAAAGCGCGCTCGTAGGGGAAGGTTTGAGCCCAGCCTTATAACCCAGTCCAGGAATCCCCCGCTACCCGATGTGGGACGCATCAATAAAAGTCTAAAATATTTGCCTTCACAAAAGGAACTCGATTTGAGACAGAAGTGATGACTAGAATTAATCAAAGACTACAATTGAATCATTGATTATCAGCCGGGTAAGGCCAATGTGGTAGCTGATGCTCTGAGTAGAAAAACTCTGGCAGAAAAATATTAAAACTTAAATTTATTAAGTGAACAAGATTAAATAACCAAAAAAAATAAAAAAATTTATATATTATTTTGGCAGAATTGCGGATTCAACCCACATTGATTCAACAAGTAAAGGACAATCAGAAGTAGGACACAAAATTAAAAAAATCTTTGAAATGGTGAAAAATCAGAATTTACTATTGAAGCAGATGGGAGTTTAAGACATAAGGGCAGGTTATGTGTGCCAGACATACCAGAATTGAAACAAGATATTTTGAAAGAGGCTCATAATTTTATTTATGCAATGCACCCGGGAAGCAACAAAATGTATCATGACTTGAAGGCATATTACTGGTGGCCAGGAATGAAAAGAGATATCACAGAGTATACTACCAGATGTTTAACTTGTTAGCAAGTGAAGGCTGAGCATCAAGTACCAAGTGGATTATTGTAGCCAATTTCAATTTCGGAGTGGAAATGGGAAAGAGTTATAATGGATTTTGTTTTTGGGTTGCCTTTGACACAAAACAGGCATGATGCAGTATGGGTAGTGGTGGACCGGCTCACCAAATCATCTCACTTTCTACCGATCAAGATGGATTATCCACTTAACTATTTGGCAAAGATCTATGTTAATGGGATAATCCATTTACATGGTGTGCCAGTTACAATCATTTTAGATTGAGACCCGAGGTCCACTTCACAATTCTAGAAAAGTTTGCATCAAGCAATGGGTACTCAACTCAATTTCATCACAACTTTCCACCCACAAATAGATGGACAAACAGAGAGGGTCATATAGATATTGGAAGATATGTTAAGGAGTTGTGTGAGGAAATTTGAAGGCAGTTGAGACAAACATCTTCCATTGATAGAATTTGCCTACAATAATAGTCACCAAGCCAGTATCGGTATGGCACCATATGAAGTCTTGTATGGGAAGAAATGTATAACGCCTCTATGTTAGACTCAGCTTAGTGAAAAGAAAGTAGTGGGTCCAGAGTTAGTGCAGTAGATAGAAGAAAAAGTGAGAGTAATAAGAGATAGGCTGAAAGCCGCTGCTGATAGACATAAATCATACGCATATTTGAAAAGAAGGGATATTGATTATACAATTGGTAACAAAGTATTCTTGAAAGTCTCACATTGGAAAAGGATTTTTCGATTTGGAAAGAAGGGAAAGCTGAGTCCTAGGTTCATTGGACCATATGAGGTACTTGAATGCATAGTGTAATATCCGCTAATTTGGACACCGAGTCGCACGTGTCGCAAAATTGACGGGTATGATCGATCAGAGTTTAAATTCGGATTTTGATCGGAATTAATCAAGTAATGATTAAATTAAATGATATATGCCTAATTAAGTGATTATAAAGTTTAAAGAAGTTGATTTACGATAAAAGATTAAATTGCAAATTTTGATAAGTTTTGGAGTCAAATTGCAATTTACCAAAAATTTGAGGATTTTTGAAATTAATTACTAATCAACATATTTATTTTGGAGACATTTTAATAGGTTGGCCGGCTACTCAATAAGGAGGAGTAAGATTAGTGTTGATTAAGTAAAATGGGAAGAAGATGTCAAGATGGTGGGTCCCACATGAAGACTTTTGGGTACCTTATTTAATTCTTTATTTTCTTATTCTTCTTCTCTTCATTTTCTGCTTTCTTCTCTCTCTTTTCTACCAGTCACGCCAGCCCATTGCCTCCATAGCCAAACCAAAAATTTAGAGAGAGAAAGGAAGAGAAGAAAGGGGAAAGAGCAAGAACAAGTGATCTTTATGGTCCATAACTCCTAAGGAAGCTAGAAAGAACAAGAAAGAGGAAGAAAAATCAAGTTGGTGGAGAGCGAAAATCTCCAAAGTTGTGATTTAGTGAAGAAAAGAGTAAGGTAAGAAGTGATTCTTCTTCTTCATCATCTTTTCTTAAAGAAGTTTGAATTTTGAGCTCATCCAAGACTCATATGGAAAGAGAGAGAAATTAGGGTTTTGAGATAGAATGAAAGAGTTTAGGGGGTCTTGAAAAAATCAAATGATAATAATGATTCCAAGTGATAGGGAACAAACACTAAGGAGCAAAGGAAAAGAGAAAGCTACCTAGAAGAGTGAAGGAGAAAGATTAAGGTTTGTGCATAATTTAAGGCAATAGCCTATCTTTGTTTGAAATAAAGCATGTTAGTATGATAATTGATCATTGAAATGCATTAATGATGATTTTGGCATGAAACCATATGTTAGAGGTAAAGAATGAGTTTTTTGTGATTTGTTGAATTAAGTGATGCATGTTAGAGAATTTAATTATGATTAAGGCATTTATATGTATTAGTCATGATATGTTGAATAAAGGACTCTAGAAATGCATGAATTTCATTTTGATATGATTTGGTGTAATTAGAATGAATGAAATGTGAATATACAGAATTTCCTGCCGAAAGTCATGGGCATGACTATTGGGTCACGAGCGTGAATGTGATGGTTCACGGTTGTGACTGATTTGTATCACAGTTGTGACTTTGGTGTGGAAATGGTACTATTCATTCCAGAAGTGTTCACGGTTGGGAATCACGGGCGTGAACTAATTCACGGGCACGAATGAGTATTCACGATCGTGAATGCTCTGTTTTCAAATAAATTATGAATATGATTATCTATTGATGTATCTAGTTACACAAATGAAAAAGATGCTATCTAGTATGTATGAGCATGATAAGATGTTTGCAAAACAAAAGAATTGAGATGTTGATACATGAGAATATTGATGTGTCAAAATTGAGAATTATGATGATGTGATGTATATTATGAGGATGATGAAATGGATGTGAAATAAAAATTAAATAAAGATATATGATTGATGTGAAAACATGAAGATGCCCATTACTCTACCTGCAGACTAGAAACAGGATAGATGACATGTCATTAAGGGGGCGAATGGTACCGTATTATATGAGATATTCCTCGATCAATGTGGCTTAAGCTCAGAGAACGCCATTGACTTGAGAAGCTCTGATGAGCACATATAAATTGAGGACAAGGTGGCTTAAGCTCGGAGAGCTCCCTTGGTCCGGTTATTCATATATGATGAAATTATACTCAATCAATGTGGCTTAAGCTCGGAGAGCGCCATTGATTTGAGAAGCTCTGTTGAGCCAGACAGTGGATAGGGTGGCTATAGCTTTGGAAGCACTCCTGATCTATAACCCATATCTAGTCAGTCCAAATTTAAAGTGATGTGGGCAAGATAATGAAGTTATGTTAGAAAATAAGAAAAGAAAAGAAAAAAATGATGATGATATGAGATTGAGATATAATAATAAAAAAATTAACAGAGTAACTTACCATCAAAGATAAATGAAAATAATATTGTATAAGTGAGCATGATATTTATACTTGTATGAAATAGGAATATGTTGATAGAAATAGCATACAAACATTTTAATGCATAAAATGATACATGTTAATGATTGTTGCATGATATAGTATATTGCCTTATTTATATGCACCACTAAGCCTAGAGCTTAGCATGGGAGTTTCCTTCCACGCAGATATAGAAAAGTAGCTGAAGGTGGTAGATAAAGCAAGCAGTGATCCTATTCAGACTAAAGTAGCCGATTTCGAAATAGTGTGTCACAAACTTTTGAACTCTTGTAATTTGTTTTATGCATTATATATACTTATAAATTGTAAATTAGTTTTCAAAGTTTGTTAAATAGTAAATTGGTATTTATAAATACTATGTTATGTAAATAAAATGTACATTATTCATTAAATAAAAAAAATATATAGCGATTTAAAGAAGTAAAGAAGACAGACAGTAGCGCCCCCGCATCCAGGCATGTGCGGTTTGGGTGAGGAGGTGTTACACATAGGTCCCGTGGAGTACAAATTAGCTCTACCACTAGTGGTAGACAAGATTCACAATGTATTCCATGTGTCCATATTGAGGAGATATCGATTAGATCCATCTCATATCATATTAGTAGAACCTATGGAAATATGACCAGATCTAACTTATGAAGAGGAGCCAGTGGAAATTCTAGCTTGAGAAATGAAGGAACTACGGAAGAAGAAGGTACCATTGGTAAAGGTTCTATGGAAAAATCATAATTCGGAAGAGGTGACTTGGGAAAATGAATAGGTGATGAAGGCTCAATAACCACAATTGTTCCACTCCAGTTGAAAAGGTAGTTTTGAGTACGAAATATTTTTTGAGGAGAAAATTGTAATGCCTGATAATTTAGACCACGGTCGTGGTTGACCGAAATCCAGCATGCCGAACCGATCGGGGTCTAAATACGGATATGAAGGAAAAACTTAAAATAATAATAAAATATGAAAAAAATATTTTGGATATTATTAATTGAGAATTTTGAAGTTCAGAATTAAAATTTAGAAAAAAATAATTTTTTGTTGAACAAAATTGGAATTTACAGTGTTTTTGACACAAATATTTTAAGAAGGTATAAAAATAGAATATTCTTTATCTAAGGAAAGGAATATTCTTCAGATTGAAATAAAGTAAGAGTGATTTAAATTAATGGACCAAGGAGGAATAAAATTATCTAATTAATACTAACCACCCATTTAATCCAACTATAAAAGTCAACTCACCTTTTTGCCTTTATTCTTCTTCCTTCTCATCTTAATCAAACCAAAAACACTCTCTTCTTCTCATTTTTTGTCGTGACATGCCTACCATTTTCTTTTTTTTTTCTTCAATCAAAGTTAAGGTTAAATGGAAAAAGGGTTGGATTAGTAAGATCAACAAGAAGCTGAAGTAAGGTGAGCAAAACTAAGGAAAATGAAAGGAGAAAGGAAGAGAAAAGAAAGAAAAATTTAGGTCATTTTGAAGATCTACAAAGGTGAAGTTAGATCTTCCATCTTTTCACTTTTCTTCTTCTCTTTTCTTTGATTTTGGGGTTAGTTATCAATAAGTTGGTAATTTAGGGTTATTAGTATGTTAATGGTGATTAAGGGTTGATTAGTGTGTTTAGTGCTTGATTAGTGTGAAATTTCTTGTTAGGCCAAGGAGGTCAACAATCTTTGGGCCAAAATCAAAGTGGAAGTAAGGGCAAGCAGAAAGCTAACTAGGAGGAAGAAAAAAGTAAAGTGAAGTAGGCTTTTTGAGGTATGTACATTTGGCAAAATTTAATATGGAAAATATTGATTTGATTTTGTGAAATTATGTGTAATTGTGTGTATAATTCTTGATATTTCGATTATGTGAAAATAAAAATTTGAATATGAGGTTGATGCATGTAGATGGAAATTGTAGGAACTAATTGAAGTGCTGGAAAATTCATCTTATGAACAATATTTACTTTTCTGGACATAACTTGAGTTATGGAAATGCTTTTTGAGTTATTTGTGCTGCGTTGGAAAGTTAAGACATCTATGGCTTCAACTTTGTTTTGACCATTAGACCTGATATGCCTGGAATTAGGTATAAAATAGACTCAAAGTTCGAACTATAAATTTGTCCAATAAAATACTGTGCAGAATGGGAAGAACGTAGCTTAGAGAACAATTCATAACTTTTGCTACAAAATTCGGTTTAATATGATTCTAGTTGGAAATTAACTATGAGACATGTACCTACATTTTTTAGTTGATCACTTGTCCAAATTTCATCTAAAAATGGATAACAAATGCAGGGCAATACAAGGCATAAATGCTATCCAGAATAGGGCAGCTTGTATATATGTGTTGATTGTGAAATTTTCTGATAGAAAAATATATTATTTGACTTTTTTATATAGTTATATTGATTAAATGAGCAAGTATGTTGTTATAAAATATTTAATGAAAATTAATGCATTTATGTGAAATTATATTAGTGTTACATGCATATTTATGTAAATAATAATAAATGTAACAAATATAATTAAGCCCTATAACATCTAGTTGTGAACTAGAAATTAGGATAAGTTGACATGCTAATAAAAAGATAGAAATGTAGGCACTGGAAAATAGTGCTGATATTTAAATTATAGGCACAAAGAAATAATGCTAAGTTTGAAATTATGTAGGCATAAAAAATGTACCGAATTATTATTGAAAATGTAGGCATTAAACGCTGAGTTATAAAATTATAAAATAGGCGTTGAGTATACTGCTGGAGAGTAGAAATCTTATATTCAGTGTTTAGTTCCAGTCTAAGATATCATGGACTATCAAATAAATAGAAAAAATTGTAAATTATTAAATTGATATTTTAAAAAGTATGTCTTGTGTTATTAAAACATTTCGAGTATGATAAATGAATGAAATGTTATAATTGATGAAATGTTTATTTTTGCTTGACATAAATAATATTGATATTATTTGAATGTTTTGACATGCTTAGTAAATTAATTGTAGTTTCTAAAATTTTATTTTAGAAATATTTATTTAATTATTAGATAGTTGTCAAACATACTAAAAAAAGTAGCTTAGCGCGTATGTTTCATACGCAGATAAATAGATGTAGTTGTTGCATTAGGGCGACCGAAGAAAAGGAGAACCCTAAAATCAAGTTGCAGTAGTTATTTTTTTTGTATGTTTTGGAAATTGTATTATGAAAATTAAACTTTAAGAATTTCTTTTGATGTAAATTTGTGGCATGTAGGATTTATAATGAGTGAATTTTGTAATTTATATATTTGGTATTATTTGTAAATGTATTTCTAAATATTATGGTTTAATGAATGAGTTGTTTTAAATCAAAATATTTACATCACTAGTTACATATTTAATTGATATAAAAAAAAGAAAAGAAATATAGTAATAAATATTTCACTAATAATAAACTCGAAAATTAAAATGAAAAAAACATTATACAATAATTTGAGCATTAGTTTTTACAAAAATGAGTTTAGTATCATTTTCATACACTATTAACGACTAGTAGGGTAATGGAACACTACATAAAGGTTCTTTGGA
Organism: Triadica sebifera; assembly: GCA_023653625.1. NCBI lineage: Eukaryota > Viridiplantae > Streptophyta > Magnoliopsida > Malpighiales > Euphorbiaceae > Triadica > Triadica sebifera. The sequence goes on from CM042909.1 coordinate 14,133,670, forward strand.
GAAATTATAATTCGAAAGAGACGACTTAGAAAAATGAAGAGGTGATGACCACAGTTGTTCAACTTCAGTTATACAGGTCAATTTCGAGAACATAATTTTTGAAAGGAGGGGAGAAGTACAACGTCCTATAATTTAGACCATTGTCACGGATGACTGTTATCCGATATACTGAACTAATTGAGATCTAAATTCAAACATAAAAGAAAAATATAAAATGGTAATAAAATATGAGAAAAATATTTTGAATATTATTAGTTGAGAATTTTGAGATTTAGAACATAAATTTAGAAAATAATAATTTTTTGCTAAACGAAATTTGAATTTACAGTGTTTTTGATACATATTTTTAAGAAAGAATAAAAAGGGAATATTATTTATCAATGATAAGGAATATTCTTTGGATTAAAATAAAGTAAGATTAATTTAAATTAATGAACCAAATAAAAGACAAGATTATCTAATTAATACTAACCACCCATCTAATCTAAAAACTTTCACTTTTTGTCTTAATTTCTTCTTTTTCCTTATCTTAAGCAAAAATGTCTCTTCCTTTTTCTCTTCTATTGACGTGACTTTAAGCCTCCATTCTTCTTTTTTTTTTTCTCTTCAATTAAAGCCAGGGTTTAGATAGAAAAACATGGATTAAAGGAAGACTATCAAGAAAGTGAAGCAAAGTAAGACAAACAAAGGAAGAGGAATGATGAAAAGAAGAGAAAGAGAAGGAGGGATTTTGGCCATCTTGAAGATCTATAAAAGTGAGGTTAGATTTTTCATCTTCTTGTTTTTCTCTTCCTCTTTAGTCCCATTTTGAGGTTAATTACTATTAAAATTGGTAATTAGGGTTATTAGTATGTTAATGATGATTAAGCATTAATTAGTATATTTAATGCTTGATTAGTGTGAGTAAACGGTTAATAATGGATTAAAAATGTAGTTTATGACCTAAGAGGGGGTAGAGGTGATTAGAAGTTTAAGTAAGCTTTATGTTTATATATAAAATTAAAGTATGAGACATAAATTGAAGTATATGTGACTTTGTTGTTATGCCAAGGAGGTGAGCAACCTTTGGGCTATAATCCAAAAGAAATAAGGACAAGGAGAAAGTCAATTAGAAAGTAGAGAAGGGTGAAGAAAATGAGACTTTTTGAGGTATGTACTTATGACAAAATTTTAATATGGTAAGATAATGTTAAATGTTATATTATTGTTGCTTGTGTTGTTATGATTGAGTATGATAATAAGTATAATTATGTAGATAATTATTGATATTTTGATTAACTGATGAAATTGTGATTAAGTGATGCAATGAACGTGAAAATAAATTGAGTTTATGTTAATGATGCATGGAGATAGGAAATTGTGTAATTAATTAATGTTGCTAGATATTTGTCTTATGAATAATATTTACATTTTTGGGCATAATTTAAGTTCTGGAAGTGATTTTTGAGTATTTCTTGTTGGATTGAAAGTTAAAACATAAGGTTTTAACTTTCATTTAGACAATCAGACTTGAGTATGTCACACCCCCTTACCCACTTAAGTTTAGCAAGGTAAGTCAGTATTACCCGACTAACTGTCTTATAAGCATAGCTAAATGAAGTATAATTTTTTTTATAGCAAAAATATTACAAACACCAACATTTAAACTTTTATTTATTTATAAAATATATTATTTTACATCCAACTATGTCCATTATACTGAAATTATACATGTCTGATACGTACTGGATGAGATAAAAAAAACTATAATTTAATTTACAAGACTTTTAATAAAATATACCCAAAACGTTTTCAGCTGCTTTCGTCCGGGTACCCTTCTTTTTCTAACAACTATGTTATATACAATTACTCTTCAGAACCTGCGCGAGAGGAAACTACTTGTGCTAAACTACTAGTTTAGTAGTGTTTCAGGGATAGAAATCTTACACACATATATATTTTTTTATATGTCATTTCATAATTTCCACATATAAGGCACACAAAAAGAAATACAAAAAATAAAAGAAATATATATGTTTTTTTAGTATTATTTAATCATGATTTAAACAACATTATCAAGAGGACATGCTTTTACTTATTTTAACCATACACACTTATTATTATTATTATTATTATTATTATTATTATTATTATTATTATTATTATTATTATTATTATTATTATTATTATTATTATTATTATTATCATTTTTTTTGTGCCCATAATACCTATGACCAAACTAACTAATAGGAATAAGGAGGGTTGCCATTACCGATTTTTATAATATTGCGCCGAGCGCTTTTGTAATAGTTTCATTACTGACTTTTATAATATTGTCATTATCGGCTTAATAATTTTGTGCCGAGTGCATTTATAGAATTGTCATTACTGACTTTCATATTTTGGCACCGAGTGCCTTTAATCCTCTTATTAGCATACCAAACTATTCTCTATTCTAGTTCTAGGCTAAGTGTCTTAGGGTTAACTATTTTTATATTTACTCCCAATATTAAGATTATTATTCACAAATATTTTTACAAGTGATATTCCACATACATGTTTATTTATAATTACTATCTGTTTTCATTATTATAAAATTACAATTTTACACAAAAATAATTTTATTAAACATTTATTACTACAGTTAAAGTCAAAGTTCTCATCAATTAACACATGTATTCATCATACCTCAAGCAAAAGCCCAATATGCAAATTCTTTGTTTATGACAGATTTCATCCTTTATATTGGGCCTCATGTTTAGCCTATTTAAAATTTAAAATTAGATTTATGGTCTTCTAAGAACTTGTATATTATTATCTTAGCTTTTAGAAACATCAAAAATCATCAAAAGCCAAGTTTTATAGCGAACGTTATGATCAAATGAACACTGACTCATCACTAAAACGTTTTGCCCAGAATTTTCTGGGCAGATTCTAGGTCCGAACTTTATGTATTGTTCTGGAAATATTCAGACATATTTAGATTTTATAATCTAAATAAAAGTTAAAGTCCTATGTCTTAGGTTTTAGTTTAAATAAATAACATACAAATTGGAATTCCAGAACTTAAGTTATGATAAAAAATGTCAAGGCTGCTCCTAAAATTTTGTAACAGAGTCATCAATTGGTATAAGTCTACCTTTTAAATACATCCATCATATGCATTCATTTTTATACCAAAATTTTTGGATCACTATTATATTCACATGTCTTAATATTTTCACACCATTTAGTCCAATTACCATAAAAAAAAAATCAAAAGTAACTATCAAATACATTTCATGGCAAACCACATTCATATAAAGTATTAGCACATAATTTCACACATTTAGTTAACATGTAAGATTTTTATCAATGAACACATACCTAATCAGCCTTGGAGACTTACTTTTTCCTTCTTTTCCTCCCCTCACTAAGTGGTTTTTTCTTTGCCTTTATCACCCTCTTGAGGACCTCTCTTTTGCTCATTTGATTTTCCTACATAACCATACCATATTTCATTTTTATCATCCATTTTCAAAACTTTTCATGCCTACATAAAATCTTAATGCTCCTAATATGTTTTATAATTTATTTTAGCCAACAATTACTAGGGTTAAACTCCATTTTTGATAGGTCATGGTTGCCCAAAATATTATCATAGTTCCCAATTTATTTTCTTCAAATTAATACCCTAATCACCCTTTATTCCTCACCAATTGTGTAACATCCTTGACCTTTCCCCACATGCATTTCATTGAACATAAGCATCTTGCATACAATTCAATTGAACAAATGCATTCCATACGTATTTTCGTAGGAACAAGTTTATCACACGCACTAGCTACGTGTCCTAGCATTTGGCACTTGTATCGAGTAGCACATGTGTACTTATAACCTATATGAGGATTATGAAGTATTAGAAATGAATTGAATAAGTGACCAAATTAATGTAAGCAAAATGATTAGATTAAGATTAGTAAACATTTTGCATTGTTAATTTAGTTAAACCGGGCCAAAAGATTAAGCGGTATTATTGTGTAGATTAGTCGAATTATATATATATGTAAATAATAATAATAATATAGATAAAATAAAATGAAAATGAAACAAAAGAGAAATAGAAGAGAAGAGAAGAGAAAAGAGAAGAGAAATGAGAAATGAGATGAGAAATGAGATGAGAAAATGATAAAAAGACAAAAACATAAATCTGCCTTTATCTTCATCTTTCCCATTTCTGCCTCCTCACTTCAGCCCCGACTTCTCCTTCATTTTCCTTCATTTCAGACTTAAAATCTTCCTTGTTTTACCTAGTTTTTGCACCAAATTGATCCCTTGCAGGTTCGTCCTTGGTAAGTAATCAATTCTTATTGCTTTAGGGTTGATTTGAGTTGCTTAGGTTCATTAATAGGCACTGTTTTGCAACCCGATTTTGATGCACATATAAATTGATTCTGGACAAGTATAAAACACAAAAGTTGTTCCTTTATGTCTTATATTTATGAATATGTAAACGGTGTTTCATGATTTTGTTTATAGAATTAGATATGCGCTTCGTACTGAAACTGGTCAGGGTGTAAACCCTAACCAAGTTAGCTACTGTGTGGTCTGATTTAGAATATGTTAAAGCCCTTATTTGAAGTCTCTCAAAACATAAAAGTTGTAGATATATGTGTTTTTTATCTGTATACCAAATTTCAGGTTCATAGGGCTTGTAAATGGTGAGTTATGGTGAATGGAACCATGACTGTTCCATGGTTTGAACTGCCTACTGAGTGCACTGGGCAGCTCCAGTACAGTGGTTGGCTAATTTGAGCTTGTTAGAGCTAGATTATGTAATTTCTAAAAACATAAAAGTTAGAGGTATATGTCTTATCTAAATTATGGTACTAAGTTGAGCTTAATTTGTTATCTATAGACTAAGTTATGGCCTTTTGAAGTCATACTGGTCCGGAAGCCAATTCTATTCTGGAACAGTAATATGTTTGGTATAATTAGAAGACCTTAGAGACATAATTGGTACAAGTTTTAAAAATGAAACATGTTCCATATGAACCCATATAAGTGTCTGTAAAGTTTCATTAAAATAGGACTTATAGAGTGTAAGTTATGATGAACCCAAATGAGTACCCTGAAACTGCCTAAAGACAGAAAACAAGGCAGAAAACAGAACACTCTTATAAATTTCACCAAATATTTTAAAATGATCCAATTGGTCTGAAATTTTAATATGTTCTCTAATTATATATTATTTGTAATTAGGAACAAGAATCAGATTAATTGGTCAATTATAGAAAAAGTTATAGGCTAAACAGTCCCATAAGGTCACACTGCCTCATAGGAAAAATCTTAACTATTGACATGAACAATGCATATTAATTTGTTTAAGCCACATTAAGTATCTCTAATTATGAGTTAATCGATTATGTTTTCATATTAGGCTCGCAACATATTGGAGACCCACAAGGAGCAGATAGACAATAAGTTAGGGGTCGGAATCAAAGGAGAACGGTGAGTCTAATTATCGATTGAATTCTTTAGTGCAAATGAATGTTGTTTGCTATGTGATTCATGTGATTGTCATGATTGGTCCTTGATAATGTAATGATGGATAATTTGTGACATTGTGGTACATATAAATGGTATACTTGTGGTATATTTGAGGTATATGTTTGACAAATGTGATATATATACATGGTACATGTATAGTATATACAAGGTGTATGCTTGACATATGAGGTATATAGGGAATATATGTATGTTGTATATGATAAAGATGCAATGGTTGATGAATGCTTAAATATAAGTGCATATGCATATGGGCTAAAAAGGCGTTGTGACTAGTTAATCGACATTGCAAAGCAAAACAAGAGGCCTATGGCCTAACAAATGTGCAAAGCAAAAGAAGAGGCCTATGGCCCAACAAATGTGCAAATGAAACAAATGATCAAGCTAGCTAGCAAATGCAAATGCAAATGTTCACATGGAAACCCGGGGCAATGTTCGTTTAATCTGGTCACAACAAAATAAAATGTACAAGCAAAGCATAAGTAAATAACAATTATGGAGTACTTGATTTTATCTATATTTATATGTTATTGACTGATGAATGGAATGGAATACATGGTATATATTGGAATTGTGATTTATGACTATGAGTTGTTTGGTACTTTAGAGCTCATTGGATGATTATTCTCACTGAGCCGCAACTCATCAATTTGCGTCATTTTTCAGGTAAAGAAAAGTGATAGCTCATTTTGAGTAGTGTATAGAAGACATGGAGCACAGGTCATTGGCCGAGCCTCATCACTCTCTCTCCTTGCATTCCACACAAGCATAAAAACATGTCATCTGTATTTTGGACTTATATGCTTGAATATGTATAGTCATTTTGGAATGAGTCTAAATATGTATAAATGAAATCAGCTCGGAAATACTTATGTGTAAAGTTTATATTTTGATATATGTGATATATCGTATTGTGGTTTTAATGTTGACTTGAAAAGTCATTTAGTAATTTTACAGGATATAAGACTTGTAAAGTCGTTAGTTGATTTTACAGGATATGATATGAAAAAAAAAATTTTACTACTATTGTTAACAGGGTATTTTGCCTTTTCAGTATGCAGTATGTGACTATTTGATACAGGGATAGGTTATACTTAAATGCATAAGAGGTGTGATGTTACAAATTGTGTTGTTCTTAGGTTAATTTCAATTTTTTCCAAATTAGTTTAACCATGGAAGCCCATTATTTATCCATTAAAATCATCTTTCTTTAATTTTAAAGTCATAAAACTATTAATTAATATCAACTAACATTAATTGATGGTTTAATTTCACTTTCTCCCAAATTGTTTCCAACTTCAAAATCTTAGGTCAATTCTTATTAAATAACTCTAATCTACCAATTCCAATTGCATTAATCATCATTATTGGTCTTAAATGGAACAGAAAAGCTTGAAATAAGAAGATAAAACTCACCTCAAAATCTTTCCAAAGTTGGCCGAATTTCCCCTCAATTTTTCTCTTTTATTTATCTTCTTTATTTTTCCTTGTTTCTTTACTATACTTATGGCAAGAACTCTTTAATTTCTTTATTTTTCCTTTCTCAAAACTCTTTTTTTTTTCTTTCTTTTACAAGTTGTGGTTGAAGCAAAAATGGAGATTTTGGGGGCTATGGTGGGATGACAAAAAGGAAAACAAGGTGAGGGAAGTTGGTTTTTAATTGGTGGAGAAAATGAAGATATTTATCTTTTTTTTTTAAAGTGAATATTTGATGGTTCCATAACTACATTAAGCCCTTATTCCATTGGTCTAAAATATAAATTAATCATTAGAAATTCATCATTTTCGATAAATTTCTCTTCTCTCACAAATATTTTTCCAACAATTTTAATAATACCGATTTTGTCCGTAGAAAAAATTTTATTTTTTTCCACTTCTAGTACTAATATTTTTAGTTCCCAAATAATAATATCGTTAATTATTTTCCTTTATAAGTTTTCATTTTTTTATGGGTCCAAATTTATACTTCTATTAAACAGACACGCCTTACTATGGCCATGCGCAATCGGGGCCTAAATCTCCGAACGTTACAATTCTCTCCCCCTTAAGAAAATTTCGTCCTCGAAATTTACCTAATTAGTTGTAGCTGAATAGCTGAGGATACTGAGTTCTCATTATTTCTTCAATCTCCCAGGTGGCTTCTTCTACTGTATGATTGCGCCATAGGATCTTAACCAATGGTACCTTTTTGTTCCGTAGTTCCTTGACTTCTCGAGCTAAGATTTTCACAGGCTCTTCTTCATAGGTCAAGTCTGATTGTACCTCTATCGATCCCACAAATATTACATGTGTCGGATTCGATCTGTATCTCTTTAGCATTGAGACATGAAACACATTGTGGATCTTATCCAATTCTAGTGGTAAGGCCAATCGGTAAGCCACTAGACCCACACGTTCCGATATGTCATATGGTCCAATAAACCTAGGGCTAAGTTTTCCCTTTTTACCAAAACAAAATACATTGTTCTAAGGTGAGACGTTTAAAAATACCTTGTCCTCGACAACATATTCAATATCCTTCCTCTTCAAATCAATGTAGGATTTTTGTCGGTGAGTTGCAGCTTTTAATCAATCTTGGATTAATTTCACCTTCTCATTTGTCTGTTTCACCAATTCTAGGCCCATTAACTTCTTTTCATCCAGTTCTGTCCAACATAAAGGTGTCCTAGATCTCCTTCCATACAAAGCTTTGTATGGTTCCATGCCGAGACTAGTTTGATAGCTATTGTTGTATGCAAATTCCATCAATGGTAAATATTTATCCCAGCTACCCTCAAAATCAATTACACAGACTCTAAGCATATCTCCCAACAATTGAATATTAAATTTGAATTAATTATGAAAATATAAAATTTAATTTAATTCAATTAAATATTAAATTTTACTTTAAAATGACGTACAAAATTAAATTAACCGAAAGAACACAAGTAGACAATTTCGGTTCAAGCATTGAATCAATTTACAAATTGAAATCCAAAATTGTCAATTTTATTTTATGCAATAGAGAATGCATGTTAGGGGTGTATGAAAAGGCATGATGGATGATTATGGACTTAGGCCTAATGTGATTGAGCATTCATGGAATTGTTTTGTTTTATAGTAAATAGGGTCTGCATGTCCCTACCTCTATTTCTTTCTTATGTATTTCTCTTCTCATCTTACTCCCCTCAAATGTAAATTGAGGTTTTCTATAATTTGAAATATGTAATTAGATTACACAGGATTAGGATAGAATGAAGATACAAAGGAGCAAGAAGTAAATGAGGTGGTACCATAAACAAGAAGACTTATAAATAGGAATTTGATTTCTATTTTGGGTTATAAATTCATGCATATACCTAGATAAGACCAAGTCAATTTCTCATTGGCTCAGGAGATTGACTTTAGTATGTCCATAATCATGCCATATAGTTAATGTAACTATCTTTATATATCCATGTGATGAATGTATGATATATAAAAGCATGAAATAATAACTTGATGAGACTTAACAAAGAAATCCCTCGCTAAATAAACAATTAAGTCTTACGCCTTTTATTAATATGGGGAGAATCAGAGTTCTTTTAGAGTTAGGGTTGTTGAGTTGCCTTAAGCTCACTCTATAAGAATATGTTCAATCCATTGAAATTAGATTTCACGATTAATGGGTTAGACTTAACCGATATTATTAACTTGTTGGATTTGTGCCAAGGTTAATGGAGGCAAAGTTGGGTTTGTACACATGAGATGTACACATATCAAGAGTTGATAGGCCAATGTATGTGCACACATCATTAAGTTGATAGCACAAGATTCGATAGTTGCATGAATCATGCAATTGGTATGGATTAGATTCCTACCAACGAAACTAAGGATAGTTTGCTGTGTTGCCTCAAGGTTATTCTTAGCTAGTTGGATATCGACCCACTAGGAGAACTTCCGTATAAGTTCTCTCGGGTTCATAGTGAGGGCTATGGATTTGCAATAAAATAGTGGGAGTCATAATGCGATTTATTAAAGACCTAATAAACATGCATTTAATGTACATTCTAACATGTTCTATTTTACATTTAGGTTGCTAGAATCATCATCATCATGACAAGTGTGAATTTGCAATCACTAATGGAATCAAATAAATTGACTGGGCCAAATATTTTGGATTGGCTAAGGAATTTGAGAATAGTTCTCAAATCCGAAAATATTGGCTATGTCCTAGATGAGGCACTCCCTAATCCCCCTAGTGCTAATGCTTCTAAAGATGTTCAGAAGGAATATCAGAAGCATATTGATGATAGTAAGATGGTAAGCTGTATATTGCTTGCTACTATGTCAGCTGAGTTGCAAAAGTAGCATGAGGCTATGGATGCTCATTCTATAATATACCATCTAAGAGAGCTTTTTGATGAGCAATCACGTTCCAAAAGGTTTGAAACTTCGAGGTTGCTCTTCCGCACTAAGATGGTTGAGGGGACATCTCTAGTGCAATATGCATTGAAGATGAATGGGTATAGTGAGAGGTTGGCCACCTTGGGATTTGTGATGGACCATGAATCGGAAAAACCGGTTAGAATTAAGTATTGGCTTAATTCTAACCGATTTGTCTGATAGTTATTCACATTTGTGCTTAACTATAGGATGAACTAAATCTCTACCTATGACGTCCCACTTATATATTAGGGATAATCCCACGTATATAAGAAGGATGCCACAAGCTTAACTCGATGAATCTTTTCGAATTATTTTAAATAACTTAATCTATTTATTTATATTGGTTTAGGCAAGTCGTTCTAATTAACCATATTTATTTATCATTATATTGTATACACATATGGCACCCAACTATATTACATAATTATTTACATATACAATTCAATATATAAGACATGTCTACTACAAACCATATACATAGTCAAATTAAAAAAAAATAATAGATAACCAACCCTCTAACTATGTCTCTTATGTCTCTGCTGATATGGGCTTGGATTTCTTCCTGATCAACTCCACTATCTGCTATCTACAACTTCAATTCCTGCGTGAGAAGAACTCACGCTAAGCTATCTCTAGCTTAGTGATACATATACGTATTAAAGTTTTCCCTAGGCAGTCACACAAATGCATGTAATAAATAAATTTATGGCACATCAAATTTTATTACATATTTATCATATAAAATAGATAAATATATAACATAAAAGAATAAATATAACAACCTCATTTAAGAATTAAATTTGCACCACCTCATGCAAGCATTTTATACTTTGCTACTTACATCAAGTAATAAATTTCATATTCCGTTCTATAATTTATTAGCCCAAAATCTCATTCCCGGACTGTCTAGATACAGGGTGTGAAATAGGGGCTACCCTACTCGCTATAATCTCAAGTTAAGGGCGCTGGCGGAGCTTCAGCCACCTTGACCTAGTATAATCATTTTATCTGTGTGTAATTAGGATAAGGGGTGCTCTTGGAGCTATAGCCACCCTATCCTTAAATCATATTAATATCGGTACCAAAACTTTCCCCTAATGGTTCACCATCTATCCTATGTCAGTCCTCAGGCAGAAAAATGAGCAATTATTAACATTAATTACTTATTTCTTCAACCAATATTCATTTCATATTAGCATAATCATATACTCATAATTTATTTCAATATCATGTAGTAGCATGATATTTTATCAAATATTAATATAATATTAAGTTCATAATTAATAACATTCTGCAATTTTAAAACATGTCATAACATATAATTTCATCATTGTGACATATAATTTATGTCATGCACACACATTCATGCATAAGGGCAAACTAGAATACATATATGTACAAATCTCGATAGGATTTTTGCTTTTCCAAAACATAAACTCAGAGCTCGTTCACTTTTGTTGTTGTTCTTCTTGTTGAGATCCTAATTTAAAAGTATAATTAATTAATACCTTAATAAAATATTTATTCTTAATATAATTTAAATAAATACTACAATTTCTTTTAAGTTAGAACAGGACCTCTTAGGACTGTTGGATCAATAACTTTTTCTACACTTATCTAATTTATATGATTCTTGATCCTAATTAAAATAACATATAAAAATAAAACATACTAAAATTTCAGAAGTTTTGAGCAATTACACAATATTTGGTATAATTTTAAATATTTCCCTATTTTTTGCCCTTAGGCAGTTTTGAGGTACCAAATTTAAAAATTCATAGCTTTCAATGTGTAGCTTAAATTATCCTAAAACTTTTTATAAAATTATATAAGTTAATTGGAAACATTTGTCATGTTTAACTCATGTCAAGATTCGGTGTCTAAGGTTCTCAAATATTAGAGGATCTATAACTTGTTCAACATACAGTATCAACCCAACCAGTTCAATTGTTCAGCTCATAACTCACAAAATACATGACATTTTAAGGTGGGACTTTCACAGAAATTTAAAAATACATAGAAATAAAACTTTCAAGTTTTGAACTTTGGCTAATTCGATCTAAAAATATAAGGACGAAGTTACTGGAGCTGCACAGGTACCAGAACACAACTCAATCAAGGAACAACTATAATTCATTTAACTATAACACAACCTACACAAGAGATATTTATACGAAATTTGGCAGAGACCTAAATAACACATATACCTACAACTTGCATATTTTAAAAACCTCAGATTCAGCCATTAAGATGATCAATTTAAACAAAAACCATAGGTTATTCAGTTGATATGCCTCCCTGAATCAGTTTCACCCCAATGACCATTTCTCTTCATATACTCAAAATTATTTAATAACCTTTTACAGACAGATAAAAAAGATATATATGAGCAAATATTATGTTTTACACCTCCTCCAATTCGATTCATAGGATACTCAAAAAAATGAATGAAGTACACTGCAGAACATAATTCAAAAAGTTCTAATAACACAATAATCATGGGAAAGATATTACTTACTAAGATCAAATTTATTTGGAGTGAATTTTCTTGCCAATCATGAAGGAGAGGATGAGGATTTTGGGCTGTGATATGGAGGAAGGAAAAGGGATGATGAAGAAGAAGAAGGAGAGGGTTGAAGTTTGAAGCAAATGGCCAAAAGAAGTCTTAATTGACTTCAACCCCACTCTCCCGATTTTGCTGTTTTTTTTTTGTTGAGTTTACTTTTATATATATATATATATTTTAAATTTATTATTTATTTTATTTATTTATTTTCACATATTTACTTATCACTAGTCTCTTTTATTTTGACAAAAAATACAACTTAATTATGTGGTCTAATTTAATCAAATTTATCATGTCTATCAATTTAATTAATTTTAATTTCTAACTTAATCATTTATTCCATCTATTTTAATCTCTATTATCTATCATGTTTTTCCTATTTATACCACATAATTAAACTATAATTAGTGGGTGTTACACTACCACTATTCTTGAGCTAATTAACTTACTCAAAACAGCTGAGGCATCTGTCAAGAAGGACAGTAAGGCTGTGATGCTTATGGACTCTACAGGTTCTAAAAGGAAGAACCTTAAGAAGAAAAAGAAGTCCATTAAGCCTAAGGGAGGCATGGCCAAGAAGAAGGCCAAGGAATTGCTCCAAAGGGGATATGCTTCTATTTTGGCAAGGATGACCATTGGAAGAGAAACTACTAGGTTTACTTGGAGTCTTTGAAGAAAAAAGCATTTGATGCCCCATCTACTTCAGATATTTTTGTCATTGAAATTAATAATGTTTACGATAATAACATATGGGTATTGGATACCAGTTGTGGCTCACACATATGCACTAATATACAGGGCCTAAGGAACATTAGGCATCTCAATAACGGAGAGTTAGACCTATGCATTGGAAATGGAGCAAGGGTTGCTGCATTAGCTGTAAGAACTTATGTATTGACCCTCCCTAGTGGGCTTATGTTAAATTTGGATAATTGCTATTATGTACCTGTTTTGACTAAAAACATTATTTCTGTTTCAAGTCTAAATAAAGATGGTTTCCATTTAGCTTTTAGTAACAATTGTTATTCTCTTATGTTGAATGGAATTCTTTATGCTAGTAGTACATTATGCAATGGAATATACATATTAGATATGTCAAATCCAATTTTAAATATAAATGATAATAGAAGGCAAACATAAGATATATTGAAATCATCTTACTAATGGCATTGTCACCTTGGTCATATAAGTGAGAAATGCATAATTAAGATACACAATAGTGGTAGTTTGGGGTCATTTGATTATAAATCATATGACACATGTGAATCTTGCTTATTAGGCAAGATGACTAAATTACCCTTTAAGGGAAAGGGTAAACGTGCTAATGGACTTTTAGAATTAATACATTAAGATGTATGTGGTCCAATATCTACACACACCAAAGGTGGTTTCATCTACTTCAGTACTTTTATCGATGACTACTCACAATATGGATACGTGTATCTTATGAGATACAAATCTGAAGCTTTTGAAAAGTTTAAAGAATTCATAAATGAAGTAGAAAAACAACTTGGAAAAAGTATTAAAATATTTTGTTAAGATCGAGGAGGTGAATACTTGAGCCAAGAGTTTCTAGATTAGTTTAGGGATAATGGGATTTTATCTCAATGGACTGCACTTACACGCCACAACACAATAATGTGGCTGAAAGGAGAAACCGAACCTTGTTAGACATGGTAAGGTCTATGATGAGTTTTGTAGAACTGCCTAAATCCTTTTGGGGTTATGCACTAGAGAATTCCATTTATATATTAAATGGAGTTCCTTTAAAGTTATTTGATGTTACTCCATATGAGATATGGTATAACAAAAGGCCCACATTTTCATACATGAGAATTTGGGGTTGTCCTGCTTATGTGAAGTGGACAATGTCCGATAAGCTAGAAGCTAAGTCTAATAGATGTCTATTTGTGGGATATCCAAAAACATCATATGGATATCAATTTTACCACCCCTTGGAACAAAAGATTTTTGTTTCAAGACATACCATCTTTTTAGAGAGAGAATTCCTTCTAAAAGGAGATAGTGGAAGCAAAATTGAACTTGAAGAAGTTCAAAATGCTCAAATAGATGCTAATCAACTGCCTGAACTCGAGCTTGTTACTCATACAGATGATATAACACCTCAACCTTCAGAAGCACAAGAGCTTCATAGGTCAAGTAGGATACGTACTGTTCTAGAGAGATATAGATTTCTCATTAGTGAACAGAACCACGTATTGCTCTTAGAAAATGATGAGCCTACAACCTATGAAGAAGTTCTGAATAGTTCAAAATCTGACAAATGACTTCAAGCCATGAAGTCAGAAATGGATTCCATGTATGAAAACCAAGTATGGACTTTGGTTGACCCACTTGAAGGGATAAAGCCTTTAGGGTGCAAGTGGGTTTTCAAAAAGAAAACTAACATGGATGGTAATGTGATTGCCTATAAAGCTTGACTTGTTGCTAAAGGTTATCATCAAAGACAAGGAATTGACTATGATGAAACTTTTAGCCCAATAGCTACGCTTAAATCTATAAGGATGTATTCTAAGTATATAGAGATAGAGATCTTAATGTGAGCGGGTATACCGATGCCAGCTTCCAATAAAACAAGGATGACTTAAAATCTCAGTCAGGTTATATATTCACACTAAATGGTGGACCAGTTAGTTGGAATAGTTCCAAACAAGAAACGACTGCTGATTCCACAACTGAAGCTGAGTACATTGCAGCTTCTGAAGCAACAAAGGAAGCAGTTTGTATAAAGAAATTCATCACAGAACTTAGAGTGGTTCCCAACATTATTGATCCAATACAATTATATTGTGATAATAATGGAACCATTGCATAAGCAAGGGAGCCACGGTCTTATTAGAAATCTAAACATGTACTCATAAGATACCATTTGATTAGAGAAATCATTGGTAGGAGTGATGTGAAGATAGAAAGAGTGCCCATTGATGAGAATATTGTCGATCCTTTAACTAAGCCACTTCCCCAAAAGAAATATGATTCCCATGTACTCGCTTATGGAATTAAATACAAAGGCGATTATCTTTAGTGCAAGTGGGAGCTGGTTAGAGGAGTGCTCTAAAAGCAATCACCTTTAGCACTTATTGTGCAAATTTATTTGATTAATAAAAGCCTTTTTCATTAATTTGATGTTCATTTGATATATGAATTGATAGTGATCTTAAATCAATTAGTGAAGTCATTGATATATAATATAGCATGAAGGAAATCATGATGAGATCATGATATTGAGATTTTTATCATGTGTAATTATGTTAGTATCAAAATTATCCCTAGTCATAAGATCAATGAAACGGGACATTGTTAATATAGACAGACTAGCACATGTTACACTCCTTGATTGGATCGAGTAGTAGATCTCATAATCTATAAACATGAGATGTTTAAAGTTAACATGTGGATGCTTGTTGAGTGTAGCCAAGTACATTGGATGACCAACTATGAGACAATCATATGGATAATCTATTCAAATGTCAGTGATAGTCTCATCATAGCAATGGTGCAAGTATCCTTAGACTTGAGGTACTCAAGGATATCTTGGATACTGATTCTGTATTATGAAACTATTCCTTGTTGCCTCAGGGAAGTTGCTTATAGGGTGGTGATTGGATACAACTTAAGGTATTTGAAGGAAATTGGGTAACCAATAAAGGATTCACCACTCTTGATAAAAGGAGTGTATACCCATGTCCTCTTGTCGTGGTCATTACTTGGAAATATCTAACTGGAGTGGAAATGTCATAAAATAATGAGCCTTAAGGATAAGAACTAACATTACTTGGACTAGACGTGACGTTGTCAGTCTAGTGGGAGTTGACATATGTCCATACTTTGAACCAAGTGGGGTATAAAATGGTGAAAGGAATAATTGCACGAAAATTATCTATAGAAAGGTTCGTACTCAAATCACTGACTTTCCGGTCAATTGGGGGTCATGATGTATTGTTAGATATCACTCATGACTTGCTTAAATTAATTGTTAAATTTAAGTGACCAACATAATCGGGAACCTAATGGGTCACACGCATTGAAGATATGGAGAATGTGAAAAATAGTCTTAGATAGGATCCAAAATATGAGAGAATTATTTCGGGATGGATCGCGATGAGATCGTACGAAAAAAATCATTCAGGAGGATCATAGGCTCACGCGGGCTTGGCAAGCCTACTAGGCTACCCAGCAGCAGCCCGCAGCAGGCCCAGCGCAGCTGCTGCCGCCTTACGTTGGCCAACGGATGAATTGGCCTTAATTAAGCCAATTATGACCAATTTACTATTCATTCATTTCCCTTTTCTCCATTTTTGACTTTTGATCTTTTCTTTGAATTTTATTCAAATAGAAAAGATATCAAATGAGAGAAAATATACATGGAAATATTTTTTTTGTGAAAAAAATATTTTTAAGACACAATAAAATTCTCTCAAGAACACTTTCAAAGCTAGCACTTTGAATTTGTTCAAACCATTTCTTTTGATAGTTTCTTCTACATTCTTCATGTGGAATATCATTAGAGACATCGTAGTGTGGATTGTTGTGGTTTGCTACAACCCAACAAAGTGAAGATTTGAATAGCAAATAAAAAATTACAAGATATAATTTCTAACCTCTATGTTTATATAAATTAGTTTTAATGGTAGAAGTATGATCTTTTGTTTCGGGTTTTGAAAATTTTATTTTTTCACTGCATTGTGAATTTGATTCATTCTTCAAAACCCAACACCTACATCATGCAGACTTGCTACTGGTAATGAAGGTAAGCAGGTGATTGTTGCAAGGGGATGATTTATCCATCCCTTATTGATGCTATAGTGCACAATCGACCTATCACGCCTAATCATGTCAAGGTATCTGTAGATGAAGTATTATCTAGCTATCATGAAGCATTATCTAGCTATCATGAAGCCTAACTTCCTATGCCTACTGAATACTAACTACAGTTGGGAAAGTAGAAGGTAGCTTTGTTCAATGGCCACAACATCTCGTGGTTCTTGGAGTGGGAGTAATTCCTAAACTTATAAAACAATAAAATTTAGATTATCGCATTTCATATATCATAATATGTCATAATTTATTATTAATTGATAGGAACTTAAATCCAATCCATTAAAGAAGGCTCCAAAGAATAAATAAGGTAGCGGTTTATCGAAAGAATCAGCTACAAAGCAACATGGGCCTTTATTTAATGAGAAACTTTTGGCAATTTTGAGTGGTGAGATGAGGTTGATGCATGAGATGGTTGCTAAATTTCCTACTGGGTACATTTTTGAAGTTCCTGTAGACATTATAGTGTTTAAGTATCCAGTAGATAATCTAATGATTCATATAGGTATGGAAGACATCGCTCAACTCTTCTCCATAAAATGGCTTGATGTCTCGATCATTCATATATTTATGATGTAAGATTATACTATTTATTACTAATATTATAAGATCGATTTAAAAAATATGAAAATAATACTTATGTATATATTATGATTCATGCATACAAGTAGCTTCATAACTTGTGCAATACATTCTTTATATCGTCGATCAGATTTCTTTGTCCAGCAATTCTTCGTTTGATGTTCACAGAGAACAATGCGGCAGAAAGATATATTATAGAAGCTTTAAAGGAACAAAGAGATAAATATTTCATTCTACTACCATACTTCTAGGTGTAAGAAACATTTACATTCATGTTTGCATAATTTTTATTCTCAACATTTTTACTAACTTCAACATATTTGTATATCTCTAGTAACCATTGGATGTTGATTGTATTTTGCTGTGAATGAAGTGAGGCATTTTTCATGGATCCTCTAGCTCGTGGCAGTCGTGATATAAGTCTGAAACGTCATATTAACTTGTAAGTTATAATACTATTAGCTAATAGTTTCTACAATATTTGTAGCATTTTCAATATTAATGCCGATTTTGATATACACTTATTTTTCAGAGCTTATAGAACTTATGCTATAAAAGGTGGAAAAAAATAAAGGTGCCAGGTTAAAATGGAATGAGATTTTGGTGAGAATTTTATATTCCTAATTACTAGTTAAATTGAAGTTTTTATGATTTTATAATCCTTTATTTAGCTTTTTCTTTGTTGTTTTTTCTATTTTAACTGCTCTCAACAACAACGAGGTGTTGAATGTGGATATTATGTCATGAGGTATATGTATGAAATTGTTGTATATCATAACAGTGATACAACATTGCTTAAGGTATGTTCTTTCAAATACTAGTCAACTTATATTACAAGTATGATATATAACTATCTATTAATTTATTAATTTTTAACATATTTTTTATTCTTTGTTTGATTTGTCTTATAGGCTTTTGAAAATGGATCATATAGTCAAAATCAAATAGATAAAATTCAACATATGTGGTCAAATTACTTTATGAGAGAGTGTATGTAATCTTTTTATCTACTTTTTAAAATATTTCATATTAATGAGAAATGCAATTTAAATTAAAGAATTTTGAAGAACTTGTGGATTAATTATTTTCCTATGAATTGTTTTAGACATGTTGTATTGCTTTGATTTATTTAATTTTTGTAGTTTGTGTTGTCTTGTGAATATTTTGTGAATTCTTGATTATTGAGTATTTGTGACTTGAATGTTGGATGCCTATTGTGGATTGCAATATTGAAGCAGATTTATGATGAATTTTGAAGTAGGTTATATATGAATGGTAGCAGTATAATATAAGCTTTAATTAAAAAAAGACAATATAGGTGTCTGTCAATTTATTGTGACAGATGTGTATAACTTGATTATACGTGTCTATCCTTAAAAATAACAGATGCGTATAACTTGATTATACGTGTCTATTGTTAAAAATAACAGACGTGTATAATGATTATATGCGTCTGTTATTACTCAATAATAGATGCGTATAACCTGTTTATATGCGTATGCTATTACTAAATGACAGACGCATATAATTAAGTTATACATGTCTGTAACAACGATAGATACATTAAATTTATATCATATGCGTCTCATATATATGTGTCTACTACTTAACACACGCATAAAATACAAAATAACAAACACGTATAACTCTTTTCTGTACTAGTGACATGTCTTGAATAAGGTTTTCAAGGACCTATCTAATAGAGTAATGAGTCTCATAGATAATATAACACCCTTTTACCCCACTTTAGTTCTGCAGGGTGAGTGAGCATTGTCTGACTATATTATAAGATTAGCTAAATGAAGTATAATTTTTTTAATTTTGCAAAAATAGTACAATCAAAAAAATAAAATTATTACAAACGCTAATATTCAAAATTTTATTTATTTATAAAAATATTATTTTACATCCAAACTATGTCCATTATATTAGATGTACACATCCCCAATACATATTAGATGAGACAAAACTATAATTTAATTTGTAAAGTTTTTGACAAAATATACCAAAACTAGTCTAAAGCTTTAAGTTGTTTTCGTCCGATACCCTTCTTCTTTCGACGACTATACTATCTACAGTTATTCTTTAGAACTTGCGCGAGAGGAAACCACCCGTGCTAAGCTACTAGCTTAGTGGTGCTTTAGGGATAAAAATCTTACATACATATATTTTCTTACATGTCATATCAAAATTTTCACAAATAAGGCATAAAACAAAAGAAATACATAGAAATCAAATAAATGTTATCAAACATTTAATATTTAGCATTTTTCGATTTAGTACAAAATTATCAAAATGACACACTTTTATATTATTGTTATTTTCATTTTCTTGTGCTCATAACATGTATAATCGAATTAACTAATAGAAAGAATGGGGTTTTTATTTTTGGCTTTCATAATATTGGGCCGAGTGCTTTTATAATATTATCATTACCGGCTTTCATAATATTGCCACTACCGGCTTAATAATTTTGCGACGAGCGCATTTATAGAATTGTCATTACCGGCTTTCATGTTTTGCCAGCAAGTGCCTTAAATCCCTTGATTGACATGCCAAAATTATTTTCTATTCTAGTTCTAGGTTAGGTGTCTTCGGGCTTAACTATTTTTATATTTACTCCCAACATTAAGATTGTTATTCACAATATTTAAAAAATGATAATTATACCAAATTTCCACTTATATATTATTTATTTTTGTTATATGTTTCCATTATTATTGTATTAGAAACTCACACATAAATAATTTATTAAACATTTATAAATACAATTAAAGTCAAAATTCACATTAATTAACATATGTATTCATCACAACACACCAAAAGTCCAATATATTAATTCTTTATTTATGACAAATTTTGGCCCTGATTTGGGCCTCATTTTTAGCCCATTTATAGTTCGAATTTGAATTTATGGCCTTCTATTATTGTGTAGCTTAATGTCTCAGATTCATAGTCATAAAAAATAATACAAATCCAAGTTTTCTATCAAAAGTTATGCTCCTTTTTTTGATGGGTATTTCATTAGTTTTACCCAGTATTTTCTGGGTACTTATAGGTTTGAAATTTTGTTTCTAATTTTTAGCCCATTTGCAATTAAATTTTGAATTTAGATTATGAATTAAAGTTTTAGCCTTATGAGTCCACTTTCATTTCCAACTGATTTTATTTCAATCTCACTATCAAAACATTAGTTATGATAAAAAATGTCAAGTTTCCTCCTAGAATTTTGTAGTAGGGTAATCAATTAGCACAAACCTATTTAATAATTACATCAATCATATGCATTCATTTTTATACCAAAGTTTTCAGATCACAATTACATTCACATTTCTTAATATCTTCACACCATTTATTCCCATTACCATAAAAAATAATCAAAAGTAACTACAAATCACATTTTATGGCAAGCTACATTCATATCAAGAATTAACACATAATTTCACACATTAGATAACATGTAAGATTTTTATCAATGAAACACATACCTAATAAGCCTTGGAGCTTTCCTTTTCCCTTCTTTTCCTTCCCTCACTAAATAGTTTTCTCCTTGCCTTTGTCACCTTCTTGAGGGCCTCTCTTTTGCTCACTTGATTTTCCTACACAACCATACCATATCTCATTTTTATCATCCATTTTCAAAACTTGTCATGCCTACATAAAATTCTAATACTCCTAATATATTTTATACTTTATTTTAACCAAAAAATAGTAAGGTTAAACTCCTTTCTTGATAGGTCATGGCTGCCCAAAAATATTATCATAAGTCCTAATTTATTTTCTTCAAATTAACACTCTAATCACATTTCACTTATTACCAATTGTCTTTCCCTTAGGTTAATTTCATTTTTCCCCAAATTACCTTAACCAAGGCAGGCCCTCCTTCCTCCATTAGAGTTATCTTTCTTTAGTTTTTAAGTCATAAAATAATTAACTAACATCAATTTGTTAGAGGAGTGCTCTAAAGGCAATCACCTTTAGCACTTATTGTATAAATGTATTTGATTAATAAAAGACTTTTTCATTAATTTAATGTTCATTTGATATATGAATTGATAAGTGATCTTAAATCAATTAATGAAGTCTTTGATGCATAACATAGCATGAAGGAAATCATTATGGGATCATGATATTGAGATTCTTATCATGTGTAATTATGTTAGTATCAAAATTATACCTAGTCATAGGATTAATGAGACGGGACATTATTAATCCAAATAGACTAGCATATGTTACACTCCTTAATTGGATCGAGTAGTAGATCTCATAATCTATAAACATGAGATGTTTAGAGTTAGCATGTGGATGCTTGCTAAGTGTAGCTAAGTACATTGGATGACCAACTATGAGACAATCATATGGATAATCTATTCAAATGTCAATGATAGTCGCATCATAGCATTGGTGCAAGTATCCTTAGACTTGAGGTACTCAAGGATTTCTTGAATATTGATTCTTTATTTTGACACTATTCCTTATTGCCTCAGCGAGGTAGCTCATAGGGTGGTGATTGGATACAGCTTGAGGTATTCGAAGGTAATTGGATAACCAACAAAGGATTCACCACTTTTGATAGAAGGAGTGTATACCCATGAGCTCTTATCCTGGTCATTACTCAAGAATCTCTGGCCGGAGTGGAAATGTCATAAAGATAGTCTTCAATGACATATCTAATAGAGTAATGAGTCTCAAGGAGAAGAACTAACATTACTTGGACTAGACGTGACGTAGTTAGTCTAGTGGGAGTTGACACATGCCCATACTCTGAACCAAGTGAGGTATAGATTTGTGAAAGGAATAATTGCACAGAAATTGTCTATGGAAAGGTTCGTAGTCAAACCACTGAGTTTCCGGTCAATTGGGGGTCATGATGTGTTGCTAGATACCGCTCATGACCTGATTAAATTAATTGTTAATTTAAGTGGCCAACATAACTGGGAACCTAATGGGTCACACGCATTGAAGATATGGAGAATGAGTAAAATGGTCTTGGATAGGATCCAAAATATGAGACAATTATTTTAGGATGGATCACGATGAGATCGCACGAAAAAAATCATTCGGGAGTGTCACGGGCCCATGCGGGCTAGGCAGGCTGCTGGCTTACCTTGCGGGCCAGCTGGGCTACCCAGCAGCAGCCCGCAGCTGGCCCAGGGTGCCTACAGCTTCCATCCATTGGCCAACGGCTGTAATTGGCCATAATTAGGCCAATTATGGCCAATTACTATTCATTAGTTGCCATTTTCTCCATTTTTGACTTTTCATCTTATTTTTGAATTTGATTCAAATTGAAAAGACATCAAATGGCAGAAAATAGACATGAAAATATTTTTTTGTAAAAAAAATATTTTTAATACAACAACAATTCTCTCAAGAATACTTTCAAAGCTAACACTTTAAATTTGTTCAAACCATTTCTCTTGATAGTTTCTTCTTCATTCTTCATGTGGATTATCATTAGAGACATCCTAGTGTGGATTGTTGTGGTTTCCTACAACCCAACAAAGTGAATATTTGAAGAACAAATAAAAATTACAAGGTATAATTTTTAACATTTACATTTATATAAATTAGTTTTAATGGTACAAGTATGATTTTTTGTTTTGGGTTTTGAAAAATTTTGTTTTTCACTGCCTTTATGAATATGATTCATTCTTCAAAACCCAACACAATTATAATTAATTAAAGATTTAGCTTCAACTTTTCTTTAACTAGTTATCAATTCCAAATCCTAGGTCAATTCTTGCCAAATAACCCTGATCTACCAATCCTAATCATATCTATCATCCTTATGGGTCTCAAATGGAAGGAAACATGTTGAATTTAAGAAGAATAAACTCACCTTAATGGCTCTCAAAAGTGGGCTGAATCTATCCCAAAGTTTTCTCCCTTTTTCTTTCTTTTTCCTTCCTTCCTTCTTGCTCCTTAGCTCTCTTTATGGCAAGAACTCTTTAATTTATGAATTTTTCTCTCTCAAAATTTATGTTTCCTCTCTTTTTCTAGCTTAAAATGAAGCAAAAATGGTAGCTTTGGAAGGCTAAAGTGGACATCACAAGGAGGAGAAAGAGAGGAAGAAGACGAGTTAGATATTTAGGTGGAAGATTGTAGAATTTCTTCATCTTTTTTACTTTTATACTAAAATTAAGGAATGGGTCTCAGTAATTAAAATTAATCCCAATTCCCAAATAATAATATCCTTAATTATTTTCCCTTATTATTTGTCATTTTTATGGGTCCAAATTTAGACTCCGATTGAACCAGCGCACCCCACTACGGTCACGCGCAATCTGGGCCTAAATCACCGGATGTTATAGATAAGAACTAATAT
Organism: Triadica sebifera; assembly: GCA_023653625.1. Lineage (NCBI taxonomy): Eukaryota > Viridiplantae > Streptophyta > Magnoliopsida > Malpighiales > Euphorbiaceae > Triadica > Triadica sebifera. The sequence goes on from CM042909.1 coordinate 14,157,918, forward strand.
CATTTGGATTAAATGTGACGTAGTTAGTCATATGGGAGTTGGCACATAAATAGTCCATACTCTGAACCAAATGAGGTATAGTTCATTGAAAAGATGAATTGCACAGTAATTATCAATGGATGGGTTAAAACTCAAACCACTTACTTTCTAGTTAATTGGGTGGTCATAATGTATTGCTAAATATTGCTCATGATTTGCTAAATCAAGGAAAATTGAATAGAAATCAATAATGGATCAAAAGTGCTGACTCATAGAATCCTAATTGGATTAGGATTCCTCCCGAGACTTGAGCTACCAAAATATCCATAAAACCTATTAGGTCACACGCATAAAGAGAATGAAGAAAATGTAAATTGGGTTTTGTATATGATCCAAGTGAGAGAGAAAGGGAATTGGGCATTTTTATAAGAGTTATAAAAATGGGCCAAATCCAATTTGGATTAGGATTGATGACTTGGTCAACATTGGGCCATATACCTTATGGAAATTGGGCCATTAAGGCTTTTCCTTTTCCAACTCTAAAATGGTTATAAAGAGTATAAATACTCATTTTATGGAGTAAATTTCGTGGCTGCCTCCTTAAGAAAAATAAGAGTTATTTTTCCTTTCCCTTTTTATTTTAGACATTTATCACTCCATCTCTTTGGACTTTTTCTTCTTCTTCCTTCGCATGGATACTCTGAAAGGCAATCCTAACTTTGGATTATTGGGATTTGCTACAACCCAACAAAGAAGGAAAAACTCACAACTTAGAAGATCAAGAGTTCCAAACAAAGGTAATCAACTTCTCTCATTGAATGGTTAAATCTGATTTTAAATTATATAAGCCATTCCGTGGGTTTTGGGTTTAATTAAATTTTATACTTTTTCCATTTTATATGGGATGCATGTTCAAAACCCAACATTGTATCCAAGCCACCCAATGTAAGTTATATTTGGATTTAATTGAGGTATCAATGAGATTGATCAAAAAGGCATTCCTTCCTTCCGTTAAAAATGAATTTGATTATGTTTGGTCTCAAATTTTACTTTTAATTCAATGACATATTAAAATGATGGCCAAACAATCAAAATAATGTTTCAATTGTTGAAACAAAAGGAACCCAAATTATTACTTTAATTGATTACCCTTAATTATGCATTAGAGAATGCATGCTAGGGGTGTATGGAATGGCATGATGGTATGATTATGGAATTGAAGAATGTGATTGATCATGCATGGAATTTTAATTTTAGTAAATAGGGCCTGCGAGTCCCTGCCTTCTTTATTCTCTCTAATGTATTTCTCTTTTCATCTTATTCCCGTCAAATAAACTTGAGGTTTTCTTTTGAAGAATTTATATAATTAGATTACATATGATTAGAATATAATTGAAGTATGAAGGAGAAAAAAAAAAGCAATAGAGTTGGTGCTAATTACAAGAAGACTTAGAATAGAAAATTCTAGACTTAGAATTTATCTACTTAAGTGAGACCTAGTCAATCCTTTCATGGCTCAAAGGATTGATGTTAGATTATGTCCATAATTATGACCATATAATTAGTGTAATTATCTTATATATCTATATATGATGAATGGATATATTATGCATTCCAAATTGCCATGATGAGACACGATTTAAAGAAATCCCTCATTAATAATGTTAAGGCCAATGCCTTCAATTAATATGGCAAGAACTAGAGTTCTTTTAGAGTTTGGGTTGCTGGGCACACCCAGGCCCACTCTACACGATTATGTTCCAACCATCGAAATATGATTTCATGATTAATGGGCTAGCTTTAACTAGTTACATTGGCTTGCTGAGCACACCTAAGGCCAATGTGAATTAGAGGCAATATTGGGTAAGTGTATATGTGATGTGAAGATATCAAGAATTGATAGCCCAATGATTCAGTAGTTGCATAAAAGAATGCAACTGGTATGAGATACCTACCAATTGACCTAAGGTGGCTTGTTAGGCACACCCAAGGTCATTCTTAGTGATGTTGGATACTGATCCACTGGGAGAGCTTCCAACAGGTTCTCTTAGATTCATAGTGAGGGTTATGGGTTTGTAATAAAATAGTGGGAGTTGTAATGTGCATTTATTAAAGACCTAATAATCATGCATTTAGTACATTCTCTAACATGATCTTTCTTTACATCTAGGTTGCTAGAATCATGTCATCAAATGTGATCCTATGCTCAATTCTCAAACCCAAAAAATTGACTGGCCTAAACTTCCTTGAATTGCTAAGGAATTTAAGAGTAGTTCTCAAAGCTAAAAAGATAGCCTATGTCTTGGAAGAGTTGTTCCCCTCATCTCTTACTAATGATGCATCTATTGATGAATAGTTGGCATACAAGAAGCAAGTGGATGATAGTGAGTTGGCATACAAGAAGCAAGTGGATGATAGTGAGTTGGAAAGTTGCATTATGCTCGCCTCTATGTCTTTTGAGCTTTAAAAGCAGCATGAAAACATGGATGCTATTACCATTATGTATCATCTAAGGGAGCTAATAGATGAGCAAGCTTGAACTGAGCAATATGAGATATCTAAATTACTTTTCCACTCTAAAATGATAAAGGGGACATCTCCAATGCAAGGTACATTGAAGATGAGGAAGAAAGGCAGAGAGATGACATCAAAAGGAACTTATCTTCATTATAGGAAGAGTTGCCAATGGAAGATGAACTGCAAGGCTTATTTAAGAAGGATAAGACATTGGATGCACCTTCTACTTCAAGTATTTATGTTACTGAGGTTAATATTGTTTCTAACAATAATACATGGGTATTAGATACCAGATGTGAGTCTCACATATGCATTGATATGAAGGGCCTAAAGAATAATAGCTAGCTCAAGAAAGGAGAGTCAGACCTATATGTTGGCAATGGAGCAAGAGTTGTTGCATTACTTGTTGCAACTTATGTATTCACACTCTCTAGTGGGCTTGCTTTAGAAGTAGACAATTGCTATTATGTTACAGTTTTAACAAAGAATATTATTTCTGTTTCTTGTTTAAATAGAAAAGGTTTTCATTTAACTATTAATGGCAATGGTTGCTCTATATGGTTGAATGATATTCTTTATGGAACTAACGCATTATGTAATTGCATTCATATTCTAGACATGTCTAATTCAATCCTCAATATCACTAATAAAAGACAAAAGTTGGATAACATAAGACCATCATATTTATGGCATTGTTGCCTTGACTATATCAATGAGAGGTGCATGACTAAGTTACACAAGAATGGTGACTTAGGGTCAATTAATTATGAATCATATGACACATGATAATTTTGTTTATTAGGCAAGATGACAAAATCACCTTTTAGTGGAAAGAGTGAACATGCCAATGGGCTATTTAACCTTGTACATATATAGATGTATGTGGATCAATATCAATGCATGCCAGAGGTGGGTTTATCTACTTCATTACCTTTATTGATGATTATTCATGATTTGGGTACTTGTATATGATGAGATACAAATTTAAAGCTTTTAAAATGTTCAAGGAATTTAGAAATGAAGTAGATAAACAACTTACTAAAACACTTAAATTAGATCCAAGTTGTGAATATTTAAGCCAAGAGTTTCAAGGTTATTGAAGAGATAATGGGGTTTTATCTCAATGGACTCCACATTACATGCCACAACCCAATGGTGTGGCTGAAAGGAGAAACTGAACCTTAGTAGACATGGTGAGGTCAATGATGAGCTTTGTAGAACTACCTAAGTCTTTTTGGGGTCATGCACTAGATGTCAAAGGAGTGCTCTAAAGGCAATCACCTTTAGCACTTATTGTACAAATTTATTTGATTAATAAAAGGCTTTTCATTAATTTGATGTTCATTTGATATATGAATTGATAAGTGATCTTAAATCAATTAATGAAGTCCTTGATACATAACATAACATGAAGCAAATCATGATGAAATCATGATATTGAGATTCTTATCATGTGTACTTGTGTTAGTATCAAAATTATCCCCAATCATAGGATTAATGAGACGGGACATTGTTAATCTAGACAGACTAGCACATGTTACACTCCTTGATTGGATCGAGTAGTAGATCTCATAATCTATGAACATGAGATGTTTAAAGTTAACATATAGATGCTTGCTAAGTGTTGCACTCCTGATACAAGGAGTGCATAACCATGGCCTCTTATCGTGGTCATTACTCAAAAATCTCTGGCAGGAGTGGAAATGTCATAAAGATATTCTTCAATGACATATCTCACAGAGTAATAAGCCTTAAGGATAAGAACTAACATTACGTGGACTAGACGTGACATAGTCAATCTAGTGGGAGTTGACACATGTCCATACTCTGAACCAAGTGGGGTATAGAAAGGAATAATTGTATAGAAATTATCTATGGAAAGGTTTGTATTCAAACCACTGACTTTCCGGTCAATTGGGGGTCATGATGTGTTGCTAGATACCGCTCATGACTTGCTTAAATTAATTGTTAATTTAAGTGGCCAACATAACCGGGAACCTAATGGGTCACATGCATTGAAGATATGGAGAATGAGTAAATTGGTATTGGATAGGATCCAAAATATGAGAGAATTATTTTGGGATGGATCGCGATGAGATTGCATGGAAAAAATCGTTCTGGAGTGTCATGGGCCCATACGTAGGCAGGCTGTTTGCCTGCCTAACGGGCCAGCTAGACTGCCCAGTGGCAGCCTGCAGCAGGCCTAGCGTGCTGCTGCCTTCCTCCTGTTAGCCAATGAGCATAATTTGGCCTTAATTAGGCCAATTACTATTCATTCATTTCCTTTTCTCCATTTTTGACTTTTTATCTTTTCTTTGAATTTGATTAAAATAGAAAAGACATCAAATGGTGGAAAATAGACATGAAAATATTTTTTTGTGAAAAAAAATATTTTTAAGATAATAAAATTCTCTGAAGAACACTTTCAAAGCTAGCACTTTGAATTTGTTCAAACCATTTGTTTTGATAGTTTTTTCTTCATTCTTCACGTGGATTATCATTAGAGACATTTTAGTATGGATTGTTGTCGTTTGCTACAACCCAACAAAGTGAATATTTGAAGAACAAATAAAAAATTACAAGGTATAATTTCTAACCTCTATATTTATATAAATTGGTTTTAATGGCACAAGTATGATATTTTGTTTCGGATTTTGAAAATTTTATTTTTCCACTGTGTTTATGAATATGAGTCATTCTTCAAAATCCAACAGTGGTATCAGAACCCCCTTGTGTCCATTAAAAGTAATGGGATTGCATGGTTTTGCTGATTTTGGATCAATAGGTTTTGAAAAATTGAAATTACTTTTAAAAATATGTTTTACACAATATTTTATCTCTAATATGATCATGGGATCATTATTTTGACTGAAAAATAATTTGAATGTGATTCAAATAATTAATTTTGGATTTATTTCAAAAATACCTAAAATTGTCTTGTTTATGAACATGTGTTGTTGTTTGGCTTAATTGATGGGGCTGGTTATATTTTTCTTGTAATTTAATTATAAAACAATTATTTAGATATACTGAGAATATGTTTATGTCTCTGGAAGTGTCCAATAATTAATTAAAAATTATTTTAATTAATTTTTCAAACAAACACAAAAACGAGACTATTTTAGCATACCCGGTGGGGCTGTTTTGTTTCATTTTTTTGCAAGTGTTTATTTTATTTCCAGCTCCTTGAAATATTTCATGTGATTAAATAATTTGATGTTAGAGGCATGCCAAAATTATTTTGCAAGCATTTGAAATTTTGAAAAAAATTCTAGATTAAATGTGTTGGTTCATTTGTCTTAGTAATTTTGGCTTATGCCAAAAATATTTTGATAAACTTGAGCTGACCTAAAGATGATTAGAATGATGATTTAAAGTTATGAAAATTTTTAGAATTTCTTATAATTCTATAATGACTAGAAATTGGTATGTATATTAAAATTAAATTGTTTAATTTTAACATCATGATATTCTGATTTTAAGGAGAATTAATTTTGAATTAATTCTGGAAATATGAAATTTAATTTAATTTGATTAAATATTAAATTCCACTTTAAAATGACATACAAAATTAAATTAGCCGAAAGAACACATATAGACAATTTCAGTTCAAACGTTGAATCAATTTACAAATTGAAATCCAAAATTATCATTTTTATTTTGTGCATTAGAGAATGCATGTTAGGGGTGTATGAAAAGGCATGATGGATGATTAGGGACTTAGGCCCAATGTGATTGAGCATGCATGGATTTATTTTGTTTTATGGTAAATAGGGTATGCATGTCCCTATCTCTCTTTCTTTCTTATGTATTTCTCTTCTCATCTTACTCCCCTCAAATGTAAATTGAGGTTTTCTATAATTTGAAATATGTAATTAGATTACATAGGATTAGGATAAAATGAAGATACAAAGGAGTGAGAAGCAAAGGAGGTGGTACCATAAACAAGAAGACTTAGAAATATGATTTGATTTCTATTTTGGGATATACCTAGGTAAGACCTAGTCAATTTCTCTTTGGCTCAAGAGATTGGCTTTAGTATTTCCATAGTCATGCCATATAGTTAATGTAACTATCTTCATATATCCATATGATGAATGCATGATATATATAAGCAAGAAATAATAACTTGATGAGACTTAACAAAGAAATCTCTCACTAAATAAACAATTAAGTCTTACGACTTCCATTAATATGGGGAGATCTAGAGTTCTTCTAGAGTTAGGGTTGTTGAGTTGCCTTAAGCTCACTCTATAAGAATATGTTTAATCCATTGAAATTAGATTTCACGATTAATGGTTTAGACTTAACCGATATTATTAACTTGTTGGATTTGCACCAAGGTTAATGTGTATTGGAGGCGAAGTTGGCTTTGTATACATGAGATGTACACATATTAAGAGTTTATAGCCCAATGTATGTGAACACATCAATAAGTTGATAGCATAAGATTCGATAGTGGCATGAATAATTCAATTGGTATGGATTAGATACCTACCAACCAAACTAAGGATAGCTTGTTGAGTTGCCTTAAGGTTATTCTTAGCTAGTTGGATATCGACCCACTATGAGGACTTCTATATAAATTCTCTCGAGTTCATAGTGAGGGCTATGGAGTCGCAATAAAATAGTGGGAGACATAATGCGATTTATTAAGGACCTAATAAAAATGCATTTTATGTACATTCTAACATGTTCTATTTTACATCTAGGTTACTAGAATCATCATTGTGACAAGTGTCAATTTGCGATCACTATGGAATCAAATAAGTTGACTGGGCCTAATTTTTTGGATTGGCTAAGGAATTTGAGAATAGTTTTCAAATCCGAAAAGATTGGCTATGTTTTAGATGAGGCACTCCCTAATCCTCCTGCTGCTAATGCTTCTGAAGATGTTTAGAAGGCATATCAAAAGCATCTCGATGATTGTTAGATGGCAAGCTACATTATGCTTGCTACTATGTCAACTGAGTTGCAAAAGCAGCATGAGGCTATGGATGCTAATTCCATAGCATACCATCTAAGAGAGCTTTTTGATGAGCAAGCAGGTTCCAAAAGTTTTGAAACTTCGAGGTTGCTCTTCCGCACTAAGATGGTTGAGGGGACATCTCTAGTGCAATATGCATTGATGTTGAATGGCTATATTGAGAGGTTGGCCACCTTTGGATTTGTGATGGACCATGAATTAAGTATTGACTTAATTCTAATCGATTTTTTTGATAGTTATTCACTTTTTGTGCTTAACTATAGGATGAACCAAATCTCTACCACTATTCCTGAGCCGATTAACTTGCTCAAAACAGCTGAGCCATCTGTCAAAAAGGACAGTAAGGTTGTGATGCTGGTGGACTCTTCAAGTTCTAAAAATAAGAACCTTAAGAAGAAGAAGAAGTTCATAAAGCCTAAGGGAGGCATGGCCAAGAAGAAGGCCAAGAAGATTGCTCCAAAAGGGACATGCTTCCATTGTGGCAAGGGTGGCCATTGGAAGAGAAACTACAAGGCTTATTTGGAGTCTTTAAAGAAGAAAGCATCTGATGCCCCATCTACTTTAGGTATTTTTGTCATTGAAATTAATATTATTTTCTATAATAATATATGGGTATTGGATACCGGTTGTGGCTCACACATATGCGTTGATATGCAGGGCCCAAGGAACAGTAGACAGCTCAATAAGGGAGAGTCAGACCTACATGTTGGAAATGGAGCAAGGATTGCTGCATTAGCTATAGGAATATATGTATTGACCCTCCCTAATGGGCTTATATTAAATTTGGATAATTGCTCTTATGTACCTGCTTTGACTAAAAACATTATTTCTGTTCCAAGTCTAAATAAAGATGGTTTCCTTTTAGCTTTTAGTAACAATTGTTGTTCTATTATGTTGAATGTAATTTTTTATGCTAATGGTACATTATGCAATGAAATATACATATTAGATATGTCAAATCCAATTTTAAACATCAATGATAATAAAAGGCAAAAACAAGATATGTTGAAATCATCTTACTTACGGCCTTGTCACTTTGGTCATATAACTGAGAAACGCATGGCTAAGCTACACAAAAGTGGTAGTTTTGGATCATTTTATTATGAATCATATGACACATGTGAATCTTGCTTATTAGGCAAGATGACTAAAGTACCCGTTAAGGGAAAGGGTGAACGTGCTAATAGACTTTTAGACTTAATACATTCAGATGTATGTGGTCCAATGTCTACACACGCCAGAGGTGGTTTCATCTACTTCATTACTTTTATCGATGACTACGTACGTGTATCTTATGAGATACAAATCTGAAGCTTTTGAAAAGTTCAAAGAATTCAGAAATGAAGTAGAGAAACAACTTGGCAAAAGTATTAAAACACTTTGATCAGATTGAGGAGGTGAATACTTGAGCCAAGAGTTTCTATATTATTTTAGGGATAATGGGATTTTATCTCAATGGACTCCACCTTACACACCACAACACAAAGGTGTGGCTGAAAGAAGAACCCGAACCTTGTTAGACATGGTAAGGTCTATGATGAGTTTTGCAGAACTGCCTAAATCCTTTTGAGGTTATGCACTAGAGACCACCATTTATATATTAAATGGAGTTCCTTCAAAGTTAGTTGATGTTACTCCATATGAGATATGGTATAACAAATGGCCTTGATTTTCTTACATGAGAATTTGGGGTTGTCATGCTTATGTGAAGTGGACAATGTCAGATAAGCTAGAAGCTAAGTCTGACCAACGTTTGTTTATGGGATAACCAAAAGCATCATATGGATATCAATTTTACCACCTCTTGGAACAAAAAGGTTTTTGTTTCAAGACATGTTATCTTTTGAGAGAGAGAATTCCTTCTAAAAGGAGATAGTGGGAGCAAAATTGAACTTGAGGAAACTTAAGATGCTCAAACAGATGCTGATCAACTGCCTGAACTTGAGCTTGTTACTCATACAGATAATATGACAACTCAACCTTTTGAAGAACAAGAGCTTCATAGGTCAAGTAGGATACCTACTGTTCCAAAGAGATACGAATTTCTCATTAGTGAACAAAACGATGTATTGCTCATAGAAAATGATCAGACTACAACCTATGTAGAAGTTCTGGATAGTTCATAATCTGACAAATGGCTTTAAGCCATTAAGTCAGAAATAGATTTCATGTATGAAAACCAAGTATGGACTTTGGTTAAACCACCCGAAGGGATAAAGCCTATAGTGTGCAAGTGGGTTTTCAAAAAGAAAATTGACATGGATGGTAATGTGATTACCTATAAAGCTAGACTTGTTGCTAAAGGTTATCATCAAAGACAAGGAATTGACTATGATGAAACTTTTAGCGCAGTAGCTATGCTTAAATCCATAAGGATACTCCTGACCATTTCTACTTATTATGATTATGAGATATGGAAAATGGATGTGAAGATAGCTTTCCTTAATGGAAATCTGACTGAGGATGTGTACATGACACAACCAGAAGCCTTCATATCCAAAGATGGCATAAAGGTATGTAAGCTTCAAAGATACGTTTATGGATTAAAGCAAGCATCCATGAGTTGGAATATTCGGTTTGATGACACAATCAAACAGTTTGGTTTCTTACAAAATCCTGATGAACCTTGTGTTTACAAGAAGGTTAGTGGGAATGCAATCGTATTTCTTATGTTATATGTAGATGACATACTATTAATGGGAAATGATGTCTTAGCCTTACAATCAGTCAAAATTTGGTTATCCAAGAATTTCTCTATGAAAGACCTTGGAGAAGCAATCTATATTTTGGGGATAAAGGTCTATAGAGATAGATCTTAAAAGATTGCTTGGTCTTTCACAGTTTACATACATAGATAAGATGCTAAAGAGGTTTAGCACGAAACATTCCAAGAGGGGATATATTCCCATGACCAATATGATTACTCTTTCAAAGTCTTTGTGTCCAAAGACACAAGATGAGAGGACACACATGAGTTTGGTTCCATATGCTTCAACTATAGGATCAATCATGTATGCTATGATATGTACAAGACCCGATGTATCATATGCTCTGAGTGTCATGAGTAGATACCAATCGGATCCTGGTGAGGGTCATTGGGTGGCTCTCAAGAATATCCTTAAGTACTTAAGAAGGACTAAAGATGTATTCTTGGTATATGGAGAAGAAGAATTGTGAATGGGTATACCGATGCTATCTTATAGTCTGACAAGGATAACTCAAAATTTCAGTCAGGTTATATATTCACACTAAATGGTGGAGTAGTTAGTTGGAAGAGTTCCAAATAGAAAATGACTGCTGATTCCACCACTGATGCAGAGTACATTGCAGCTTCTGAAGCAACATAAGAAACAATTTGGATAAAGAAATTCATCATAGAACTTGGAGTGGTTCCAACATTATTAATCCAATATAATGTATTGTGATAATAATGGAGCCATTGCGCAAGCAAATGAGCCATGATATCATCAGAGATCCAAACACATACTCAGAAGATACCATTTAATTAGAGAAATCGTTGGTAGGAATGATGTAATGATAGAAAGAGTGCCCACTAATCAAAATATTACTGATCCTTTAACTAAGCCACTTCTCCAAAAGAAATATGATTCTCATGTACACGCCTATGGAATTAAATACAAAGGCGATTGACTTTAGTGCAAGTGGGCTCGTTAGAGGAGTTCTCTAAAGGCAATCACCTTTAATACTTATTGTACAAATTTATTTGATTAATAAAAGGCTTTTTCATTATTTTGATGTTCATTTGATATATGAATTGATAAGTGATCGTAAATCAATTAATGAAGTCCTTGATACATAACTTAGCATGAAGGAAATCATGATGAGATCTTGATGTTGAGATTCTTATCATGTGTAATTATGTTAATATCAAAATTATCCCTAGTCATAGGTTGAATGAGATGGGACATTATTAATCCAGATAGACTAGCACATGTTACACTCCTTGATTGGATCAAGTAGTAGATCTCATAATCTATAAATATGAGATGTTTACAGTTAATATGTGGATGCTTGCTAAGTCTAGCTAAGTACATTGGATGACCATTTATGAGACAATCATATGAATAATCTATTCAAATGTCAATGATAGCCTCATCATAGCAATGGTGCAAGTATCCTTAGACTTGAGGTACTCAAGGATATCTTAAATATTGATTATGTATTTTGACACTATTCCTTATTGCCTCAGGGAGGTTGCTCATAGGGTGGTGATTGGATACAGTTTGAGGTATTCAAAGGTAATTGGGTAACCAACAAAGGATTCACCACTCCTGATAGAAAGAGTGTATACCCATTGCCTCTTGTCATGGTCATTACACGAGAATCTCTGGCCGGAGTGGAAATGTCATAAAGATTGTCTTCAATGACATATCTAATAGAGTAATGATCCTCAAGGACAAGAGCTAACATTACTTGGCTTAGACGTGACGTAGTCAGTCTAGTGGGAGTTGACACATGTCCATACTCTGAACCAAATGGGGTATAGAATGGTGAAAAGAATAATTGCACGAAAATTGTCTTTGGAAAGGTTTGTAGTCAAACCACTGACTTTCCGGTCGATTGGGGGTCATGCTGGGTTGCTACATACTGCTTATGACTTGCTTAAATTAATTGTTAATTTAAGTGGCCAATATAACTAGGAACCTAATGGGTCACATATATTAAAGATATGGAGAATGAGTAAAATGGTTTTGGATATGATCCAAAATATGAGAGACTTATTTTGAGATGGATTGCATAAAAAAATCACTTGGGAGGGTCACAAGCCCGCGTGGGCCTATGTGAGCTTGGCAGGCTGTTGGGCTGCCCAGCGCACTGCTGCCTCCCTACCGTTGGCCAATGGCAGAATTTGGCCTTAATTAGGCCAATTATGGCCAATAAATATTCATTCATTTCCCTTTTCTCCATTTTTGACTTTTCATCATTTCTTTGAATTTGATTCAAATAGAAAATATATCAAATGGCAGAAAATAGGCATGAAAATATTTTTTTGTGAAGAGAATATTTTTAAGACAACAAAAATTCTCTCAAGAACACTTTCAAATCTAGCTCTTTGAATTTGTTCAAACCATTTCTTTTGATAGTTTCTTCTTCATTATTCGCATGGATTATCGTTAGAGACATCCTAATGTGGATTGTTGTGATTTGCTACAACCTAACAAAGTGAAGATTTGAAGAACAAATAAAAAATTACAAGGTATAATTTCTAACCTCTATATTTGTATAAATTAGTTTTAATGGCACAAGTATGATCTTTTGTTTCTGGTTTTGAAAATTTTATTTTTCTGCTGTGTTTATGAATATGATTCATTCTTCAAAACCCAACACTAGAGACTTCTATTTATATATTAAATAGAGTCCGTTCTAAGTCAGTTGATGTTACTTTATATGAGATGTGGAATAACAAGAGACTCATTCTTTCACACATGAAGGTATGGGGTTGTCCTACTTATATGAAGCGAACAATGTTAGACAAGCTAGAAGCTAAGTCTAATAAGTCTTTGTCTATGGGATATCCAAAAGAGTCATTTGGATATCAATTCTATCATTTTTTGGAACAAAAGGTGTTTGTTTCAAAGCATGATGTCTTCTTAGAGAAAGAGTTTCTTCTAAAAAAAGATAGCAGGAGCAGGATTGAACTTGATGAAGTTCAAGATGCTCAAACAAACATTGATAAACTTATTAAACCCAAATCTATTACTCATATAGATGCACTAACAGTAACACCTTTTGAAACATAAGAACTTCATAGATCAAGTATGATACGCATTGTTCTTGAGAGGTATGGATTTCTCATAAGTGGACAAAATGATGTATTGCTTATAGAAAATGATGAGCTTATTACATATGAAGAAGTTTTGAATAATTTAGAATCTGACAAATGGCTAAAAGCCATACAGTTAGAGATGGATTCCAAGTATGAAGACCAAGTATCGACTTTGGTTGATTTACCTGAAGGGATTAAACCCATTGGGTGTAAATTGGTCTTCAAGAAGAAGACCAACATGGAAGGTAATGCAGTTACCTACATAGCTAGGCTAGTAGCTAAAGAATATTGTCAAGGACAAGGTGTTGAGTATGATGAAACTTTCTCTCTAGTTAATATGCTTAAATCCATCAAAATACTCCTAGCCATTGCTACTTATTATGACTTTGAGATTTGGCAAATGGATGTGAAAACAACTTTCCTAAATGGAAATCTTACTGAGGATGTGTACATGACACAACCTGAGGGTTTTACATCTAGTGATGTAAAAAAGGTAAGTAAATTGCAAAGATCCATTTAGGAATTGAAGTAAGCATCCAAGAGTTGGAACATTTGATTTGATAAGACAATCAAAGAGTTTAGTTTCTCATAAAATTTGGATGAGCCTTGTGTTGACAATAAGGTTCGTGGAAGGGCAGTCGTATTCCTATTATTGTTTGTAGATTACATACTTCTTATAGAAAATGTCATCTCAGTTCTTCATTCAGTCAAATTTTGGCTTTTTAAGAATTTTTATTTTGTTGAAAGTAATATTGACTAAAGCACTAGTGTTGACTCAACCCATTCCTAGGAAAATTTTACAGAACTGTTGTAACATCACACCATATGCATTTCAGTAAAACTTATCCCTGTATCAAATAATCACACATAGCATACTGGAAAGACAAAATATCCTATTAACAGTGATAGTAAATTTTTTTTATATCCTATAATATCATTCAATGACTTTGTAAGTCTCATATCCTATAATATCATTCAATGGATTTGCAAGTCAACACTGAGGTTTTCACCATAATATAATATATCGCATCTATTAAAACTTAAACTTTATGTCTAAAATATTACAAGTTGCTTCCATTCATACATTTTAAAACTAATCTAAAGTGACTGTACATATTCAAACATATTAATCCAAAATACAAATGACATGTTTTCATGCTTGTGTGGAATGCAAGGAGAGAGAGTGATAAGGCTCGACCAGTGACTTGTGCTCCATGTCTTCTATACGCGACTCAAAATGATCTATCACTTTTCTTTACCTAAAAAATGATGTAAATTGATGAGTTGCGGCTCAGTGAGAATAATCATCTAATGAGCTCTCAAGTACCAAACAACCCATAGTAATAAATCACAAATCCAATACATACTATGTATTCCATTCCATCCATCAATATCATACAAGTATCAATAAAATTGAAACGTATAATCATTACTTTTTACGTATGCAAATGCTTTGATTATTTTATTTTGTTGTGACCAAGTTAAATAGACATTTCCCCGGGTTTCCATGTGAACATTTGCATTTGCTAGCTAGCTTGATCATTTATTTCATTTGCACATTTGTTGGGCCATAGGCCTCTTCTTTTGCTTTACAATATCGATTAACTAGTCACAATGCCTTTTAAGTCCATATGCATACGCACTTGTACTTAAGCATTCATCAACCATTGTATCTTATCACATATAACATACATATACCGCATATATGCCTTATATACCATGCATATACCTTGTATATACTATACATATACAATGTTTATATATCAAATATGTCAAACATATACCTCAAATATGCCACAAGTATACCATTTATATGTACCACAAATGTCACAAATTATCCATCATCACATCATCAAGGACTAATCATGACAATCATATGAATAATATAGCAAGCAACATTCATTTGCACTAAAGAATTCAATTGATAATTAGACTCACATTTCTCTTATGATTCCGACCGCTAACTTATTGTCTATCCACTCCTTGTGGGTCTCCAATATGTTGTGAGCCTAATATGAAAACATAATCGATCAACTCATGATTAGGGAGACTTATTGTGGCTTAAACAAATTAATATGCATTGTTCATATTAATAGTTAAGATTTTTCCTATGAGGCAGTATGACCTTATGGGACTGTTTAGCCTATAACTTTTTCTATACTTGACCAATTAATCTTATCTTGTTCCTAATTCTAATTAACATATAATTATGTAACATATTAACATTTTAGACCAATTGGATCATTGTACAATATTTGGTGGAATTTTAAAATGTGTTCTATATTTTTCCCTATTTTCTGCCCTTAGGCAGTTTCAGGGTTCCAATTTTGGTTCATCATAACTTATAATATATAAGTCATATTTTAATGAAACTTGAAAAAAACTTATATGGGTTCAAATGGAACATTTTTCATGTTTTACAATATTTGTCAATTATGTCTCTATGGTCCTCAAAGTATAGGAAACATTTGACTGGTCCAGAATAGAATTGGCTTCGGAACCAGTATGACTTCTAAAGACCATAACTTAGCCTATATATAACATATTAAGCTGTAATTAGTACCCAACTTTAGAAACGAGTATACCTATAACTTTTAGGTTTTGATACTTTACATAATCTATCACTAAGGAGCTAAAAATAGCCAATACGTTTACTAGATCTGCCCAGGGTACTAAGCAGACAGTTCAAACCATGGAACAATCATGGTTCCATTGACCATAACTCAAAATATATGACATATGAACCTGAAATTTGATATACAGATACATAACACATATATCTACAAATTTTATTTTTTTAGATATCAAATAATGGCTTTATCATATTCAAAACTAACAAACACAGTGGTTAAATCACTTAGGGTTCATATCCGTACCAGTTTCAGTAGAGAGAAAATTTGTCTTCCTATACACAAAATCTTGAAACAATGTTTACTTATCCATAAATATAAGACATAAAGAAACAACTTTTATGTTTTAAACGTTTCCAGATTCGGTGTCTAATATCATCAAAACTATGGCACAAAACACCGTCTATTTATGAACCCTAAACACCATAATCAAGCTTAACACAAAAATAAATGTTTACTCACCTATAATCACTCTTGGCTAATCTTGTTGTTGCAATTTTTTGGAGTGAAAAAGAGAAGAAGAAGAAGATAAGGAAAGGGAGGAAGATAATTGTAACATCCTTGACCTTCCCCACATGCATTTCATCGAACATAAGCATCTTGCATACAATTCAATTGAACACGTGCATTTCATACGTATTTTCGTAGGAACAAGTTCATGACACTCACTAGCTATCTGTCCTAGTATTTGGCAATTGTATCGAGTCACACGTGTATCCTTATAACCTAAATAAGGATAACAAAGTATTAGAAATGAATTGAATATGGTGACTAAATTAAAGTAAGAAAAATGATTTGATTAAGATTAGTGAACATTTACATTGCTAATTTAGTTAAATCGGGTCAAATGATTAAGTTGTATCATTGTGTGAATTAGTGGAATTATAAATATATGTAAATAATAATAATAATATAGATAAAATAAAATGAAAATGACATAAAAGAGAAATAGAAGAGAAGAGAAGAGAAAGGAGAAGAGAAAGGAGAAAAGAGATGAGAAAAAGATAAAAAGACAAAAACCAAAAGTTAGCTTTACCTTCCCATTTCTGCCTTCTACTCGAGCCCGACTTCTTCGTCAATTTCCTCCATTTGAGACTTCAATGCTTCCTTGTTTCACCTAGTTTTTGAAGCTAATTGATCCCTTGCAAGGTTTTTCTTGGTAAGTAATCAATTCTTATTGCTATAGGGTTGATTTGAGTTGCTTAGGTTCAATATTAGGCACTGAATTCCACCAAGATTTGGATATTAATAGAAATTGATTCTGGAAAATTGTAAAACACAATCGTTGTTCCTTTATGTCTGATATTTGTGGATATGTAAACATATTTGCAAGATGTTATGTATTGGAAGAGATATGCTCTTCGTACTGAAACTGGTTAGGGTGTGAACCCTAACCAAGTTAGCTACTGTGTGGTTTGATTTCGAATATGTTAAAGTCATTATTTGAAGTCTCTCAAAACATAAGGGTTATCGATATATGTGTTTTGTATCTGTCTACCAAAGTTCAGGTTCATAGGCCTTGTAAATTGTGAGTTATGGTGAATGGAACCATGCCTATTCCATGGTTTGAACTGCCTACTGAGTACCCTGGGAAGATATAGTAACTTGTTTGGCTAATGTGAGCTTGTTAGAGCTAGATTCTGTAAATTATCAAAACCTAAGTGTTATAGGTATATGTCTTATCTAAATTTTGGTACTAATTGTAACTTCATTGGTTATGTATAGACTACGTTATGGCCTTTGGAAACCATACTGGTCCGGAAGTCAATTCTATTCTGGACCAGTCAAATGTTTGGTATAATTAGAAGATCTTAGAGACATAATTGGTACATGTTGTACACATGAAAAAATGTTCCATATGCACCCATATAAGTGTCTGTAAAGTTTCCTTAAAATAGGACTTATAGATTATAAGTTATGATGAACCCAAATGAGTACCCTAAAACTGCCTAAAGGCAGAAAACATAACACTCTTAGAAATTCCACCAAATATTTTACAATAACCCAATTGGTCTGAAATTTGAATATGTTATTTAATTATATGTTATTTTTAATTAGGAACAAGAATAATATTAATTGGTCAATTATAGAAAATGTTATAGGTTAAAGAGTCCCATAAGGTCACACTGCCTCATGGGAACAATCTTAACTATTGACATGAACAATGCATATTAATTTGTTTAAGCCACATTAAGTCTCCCTAATAATGAGTTAATCGATTATGTTTTCATATTAGGCTCGCAACATATTGGAGACCCACAAGGAGCGGATAGACAATAAGTTAGGGGTCGGAATCAAAGGAGACCGTTGAGTCTAATTATCGATTGAATTCTTTAGTGCAAATGAATGTTGCTTGCTGTGTGATTCATATGATTGTCATGAGTGGTCCTTGATAATGTAATGATGGATAATTTGTGACATTGTGGTACATATAAATGGTATACTTGTGGTATATTTGAGGTATATGTTTGACAAATGTGATATATATACATGGTATATGTATAGTATATGCAAGGTATATGCTTGACATATGAGGTATATATGGAATATATGTATGTTGTATATGATAAAGATGCAATGGTTGATGAATGCTTAAATACAAGTGCATATGCATATGGGCTAAAAAGGCGTTGTGACTAGTTAATCGATATTGTAAAGCAAAAGAAGAGGCTTATGGTTGAATATGTACAGTCAGTTTGGAATGGGTTTTAAAAATATATAAATGAAATCAACTCGAAAATACTTATGTGCAAAGTTTATGTTTTGATATATGTGATATATTATATTGTGGTGAAAACCTCAGTGTTAACTTTGCAAAGTCAGTGAATAATATTACAGGATATGAGACTTGCAAGTCATTGAATGAAATTATAGGATATGAGACTTGCAAAGTCATTGAATTATATTACAGGATATGAAAAAAAATTTACTACTATTGTTAACAGGGTATTTTACCTTTCCAGTATGCCATGTATGATTACTTGATATAGGGATAGGTTATACTCAAATGCATATGATGTGGCGTTACATTTTTGGTATCAGAGCAGGGATAGGTTCCATGGGAACATGCATAAGCATAAGAGCATGATAACATATGCATCCTATGTGTTGAACATTATGTAGTGACATACTTTCATTTATTTTAGGGACATCATAAGACATGATACACCAAGGAGGGAGAGGCCGGCTGAAATGTATTCTTATGAGGCATCACCTTATTTATATAGAGAGCAACCAGCAATAGGAGCTAGAGCTCCAGTACATGCATCACAGTCATCTCATGCAGAAGTAGCCTATGAAAACCTAGGACAAGAAGTATATGGTCCTGAAATGTACAAGGAAAGACGTTATGAGAAGCTGAGGAAACATGGTGCAACTGATTTCAATGGCACAACAGACCCAGCAGAAGTTGAGATATGGCTGAAAAGGACACAGAGGGTACTGAATATGATGAGATGTACCCCATATGAGAAATTAGATTATGCAGTATCCTTACTGCAAGAAAATGCTTATGAATGGTGGGAGACAGTCCCCGACAGTGATGCACAACCACCGGTGTTGACATGGAATGATTTTCTCCTGGAATTTCAGAACAATTACATGCCTGAAGCATATAAAGATGAGAATAGGAAGGAATTCCTGAATCTAAAACAGGTGAATATGTCTATTGCGGAGTATGAAGTACAATTTAACAAACTGTCCCATTATGCCACCTTCATGGTCTCTACTGAAAGAGACAAATGCAGGAAGTTTGAGGAGGGCCTCAAATATGAGATCAGAAATAGAATCACAACTACTGATATTGATAGTTATGCTAGGCTCAGAGCTACTGCAATCAAAGTTGAACGGTTAATGAAAGAAGCTGGGGAACAACAAATAAAAAGGCCATCACGTGAATTCTTTGGTGAGTCTAGCAGAAGGTTGGGAAAAAGAGGTAGATATATGCTTGCACAATCTGGTAACAGAAGTGGGTACTCCAGTTCTAGAGGTCGAGGAATGAATTTCTCTTACACAGGCAGAGTGCAGAGCCAAAATGTTGAACAGAGGCCCACATGTAGTCATTATGGCAGACAACATACGGACGAATGTAGAAGGCTCACAGGAGCATGTTATTTATGTGGATAGATGGAGCATATGTATAGAGACTGTCCAAATAGAGCCAAACTAGCAGAGACCAGCAGAGGCAGAGGAGTATCTGAGACTACTGTTGAGGCACCGAGGGTCTACCCTACTAGTGGGACACAAGGCAGAGGAAGAGGCAGGGGCAGGACTAGTACGATGGGCAGAGGAGTGACCAGATCTGAAGGTCAAAGTTCTAGACCTCCTACTCAGGCCAGGGTGTTTGCTATGACTAGACAAGAGGCAGTGGATGCTCCTGAAGTAGTCACTGGTAATATTTATATTTCTGAAATATTAGCATATGCATTGATTGACCCAGGCTCCACTCATTCATTTATATCATTGCATATGGCATTTGAATTGCATCAAATGCATGAGCCTTTGGGGATTGACATAAATGTGAGTACGCCATTGGGAACCGTGGTAGTTGTGAATAATGTCTGTCGTGATTGCTTGATATGCATTGACAGAGCTGAGTTAATAATTGATATGATTTTATTGCCAATATATGAATTTGATGTGACACTGGGAATGGACTGGTTAACTAGACATCATGCAATAGTGAATTGCTTTACTAAGGAAGTAATTTTGGAATCACCAAACCAGCCAAGGGTAGTATTTCTATGTGAAAGCAAACTTGTGCCTACATGTCTAGTTTCAGCTGTAAAGGCATTTCGAATGATCAAAGGGGATGTGAAGCATATTTGGCATATGTGACTGATACTAGAACCACTAATAGCTTGCTTGAAAATATACCAGTGGTAAGGGAATTTGCTGATGTATTCCCAGATGATCTACCTGGTTTACCACCAGATAGAGAGATAGAATTTACTATTGAACTAGTACCAGGAACTGCACCAATATCAAGGTCACCCTACAGAATGGCCCCAGTTGAGTTGAAAGAACTAAAGGCCCAATTGCAGGAGTTACTTAACAGAGGGTATATTAGACCTAGTGTATCACCATGGGGAGCTCCAGTGTTATTTGTTAAAAAGAAAGATGGAACAATGAGATTGTGCATCGATTATAGGCAATTGAACAAAATGACGGTGAAGAACAAATATCCATTGCCTAGAATAGATGATTTGTTTGACCAGTTGCAAGGAGCCCAAATATTCTCCAAGATTGATCTGAAATCAGGCTATTACCAGCTGAAGGTAGTAGAAGCAGATGTTCCAAAGACTGCCTTTCAAACCAGGCATGGACATTATGAATTTTTAGTAATGCCATTTGGGTTGACTAATGCTCCAGCTGCATTTATGGCATTAATGAATAAGGTGTTTCAACCATATCTGGATAGGTTTGTGATAGTATTTATTGATGACATATTGGTGTACTCAAAGAATAGAGGAGAACATGAACAACATTTAAAAGTTGTGTTGCAAACTTTGAGGGAGAAACAATTATATGCCAAATTGAGTAAATGTGAATTCTGGTTAGATCATTTGGTGTTTCTTGGACATGTGGTGTCGTGTAAGGGCATAGAGGTTGACCCAAAGAAAAATTGAGGCCATGGTAAATTGGGAAGCTCCTAAAAATATTTCAGAAATGCGTAGTTTTCTGAGAGTAGTCGGATACTATCGCAGATTTGTTGATGGATTCTCTTTAATTGCTAGCCCTTTGACTAAATTGTTGAGAAAGAATGTGCCTTTCAAGTGGACTCCAGAATGTCAGAGGAGTTTCGATGAACTAAAACACAGACTAACCTCAGCACCAGTGTTAACTATCCCTATAGGTACAGGTGGGTTTACAGTATATAGTGATGCTTCTCACCAAGGCTTGGGATGTGTATTAATGCAACATGGTAAGGTGATAGCTTATGCATCTAGGCAACTGAGACCACATGAGATCTCATATCCAGTGCATGATTTAGAATTGGCTGCTGTTGTATTTGCATTGAAGATTTGGAGGCATTATCTGTATGGTGAGACATTCCAAATCTTGACAGACCATAAAAGCTTGGGTTATTTGCTGACATAGAAAGAATTAAACATGAGGCAGAGACGGTGGTTAGAGCTATTGAAAGATTATGACTGTACAATTGAATACCATCCAGGGAAAGCCAATGTGGTAGCAGATGCATTGAGTAGGAAGGCTAGTAGCAGTGTAGCTCACTTGCAAGTATCCTCTTTTCCATATTTGATTCAATTACGATCTATGAATGTTGAATTAAATATACATGATGAAGGACCACTGATTGCTACTCTTCAAGTCAGACCTATACTAAAGGAGAGGATCAAAGAAGCACAAAGCAAAGATCCTAAATTGTGAGAAAATTGAATCAGAAAAGCAGGGAAACAGTAAAGATTTTCAATTGCAGGATGATGTACTGATGTTAAAATCACACATATGTATTCTAGACACTGAGAACTTACGTCAAGAAATAATGGAAGAGGCACACAATGCACTGTATGCAATGCACCCAGGGATGACAAAGATGTATCACAGTTTAAGGCCTCATTACTGGTGACCAAGAATGAAGAAAGATATAGCAGAATATGTTTCCTATCGCAGATTTGTTGATGGATTCTCCTTAATTGCTAGCCCTTTGACTAAATTGTTGAGAAAGAATGTGCCTTTCAAGTGGACTCCAGAATGTCAGAGGAGTTTCGATGAACTAAAACACAGACTAACCTCAGCACCAGTGTTAACTATCCCTATAGGTACAGGTGGGTTTACAGTATATAGTGATGCTTCTCACCAAGGCTTGGGATGTGTATTAATGCAACAATGCATATTAATTTGATTGGTATAATTAGAAGACCTTAGAGACATAATTGGTAAACGTTGTAAACATGAAACATGTTCCTTATGAACCCATATAAGTGTCTGTAAAGTTTCCTTAAATAGGACTTATAGATTATAAGTTATGATGAACCCAAATAAGTACCCTGAAACTGCCTCAAGGCAGAAAATAGAACACTCTTAGAAATTCCACCAAATATTTTACAATGATCCAATTGGTCTGAAATTTGAATATGTTATTTTTTTATATGTTATTTTTAATTAGGAATAAGAATTAAATTAATTGGTCAATTATAGAAAACGTTATAGGCTAAACAGTCCCATAAGGTCACACTGCCTCATAGGAAAACTCTTAACTATTGACATGAACAATGCGTATTAATTTTTTTAAGCCACATTAAGTCTCCCTAATAATGAGTTAATCGATTATGTTTTCATATTAGGCTTGCAACATATTGGAGATCCACAAGGAGCAGATAGACAATAATTTAGGGGTCGGAATCAAAGGAAAACGGTGAGTCTAATTATCGATTGAATTCTTTAGTGCAAACGAATGTTGCTTGCTGTGTGATTCATATGATTGTCATGATTGGTCCTTGATAATGTAATGATGGATAATTTGTGACATTTTGGTATATATAAATGGTATATGTATAGTATATGCAAGGTATATGCTTGACGTATGAGGTATATATGGAATATATGTATGTTGTATATGATAAAGATGCAATGGTTGATGAATGTTTAAATACAAGTGCATATGCATATGGGCTAAAAAGGCATTGTGACTAGTTAATCGATATTGTAAAGCAAAAGAAGTGGCATATGGCCCAACAAATGTGCAAATGAAACCAATGATCAAGCTAGCTAGCAAATGCAAATGCAAATGTTCACATGGCAAATGTTCACATGGAAACCCAAGGCAATGTCTGTTTAACTTAGTCACAACAAAATGAAATAAGCAAAGCATTTGCATACATAAAGAGTAATGATTATATGTTTCAACTTTATTGATACTTATATGATATTGATGAATGGAATGGAAAACATGGTATATATTGGAATTGTGATTTATTACTATGAGTTGTTTGGTACTTTAGAGCTCATTGGATGGTTATTCTCACTGAGCCGCAACTCATCAATTTGCATCATTTTTCAGGTAAAGAAAAGTGATAGCTCATTTTGAGTAGCGTATAAAAGACATGGAGCACAGGTCACTGGCCGAGCCTCATCACTCTCTCTCCTTGCATTCCACACAAGCATAAAAAAATATGTCATCTGCATTTTGTATTTTTATGGTTGAATATGTACAGTCAGTTTGGAATGGGTTTTAAAAATGTATAAATGAAATCAACTCGAAAATACTTATGTGCAAAGTTTATGTTTTGATATATGTGATATATTATATTGTGGTGAAAACCTCAGTGTTAACTTTGCAAAGTCAGTGAATAATATTATAGTATATGAGACTTGCAAGTCATTGAATGAAATTATAGGATATGAGACTTGCAAAGTCATTGAATTATATTACAGGATATGAAAAAATTTTACGACTATTGTGAACATGGTATTTTACCTTTCCAGTATGCCATGTATGATTACTTGATACAGGGATAGGTTATACTCAAATGCATAAGGTGTGACGTTACAATAATGGCAACCTAATAGGTTAAAAGCCACCACCACCATTTGTCTTTCCCTTTTCCATCTGTCCCTTTTTTTTCTGACTTTTATTTTTATTTTTATTTTTATTTTTTTTATTTTTATTTTTTTAATTCTTCTTCTTATTATTACACAAATCAATACAATATGCAATTTAATCTTAATCTAGTCATTTTGCATACTTTAATTTGGTCACCTTATTTCATTTACTTCTAATAATTTTTATCCTCATTAGATTATAAATACACATATGCGACTCGATACAATTGCAATGTACTAGGACACGTTGCTAGTGTGTGTCATGGACTTGTTCCAATAAAAATATACATGGAATGCACGTGTTCAATTGAATTATAAGCAAGATGCATATGTTCAAATAAAATGCATGTGAGGAAGGTTGAGGATGTTACAACTGTGCAATCCCATTGTGTTTTTAATTAAAATTAATTTTAATGGATACCACTATTGGGTTTCAAAGATGAATCTCATTCATAAATGTAGTGGAAAAATAAAATATTCAAATTTTGAAACAAAGATCTTTCTTTTACCATTAAAACTAAATTATCAAAACATAAAGATTAGAAATTATACCTTGTAATTTCTTGATTTTGTTATTCAAAATTTCACCTTGTTGATTTTTAGCAAACCATAACAATACACACTAGGACATCTCTAATGTTAATCCACACAAAAATATGAAGAAGAAACCAACAAGAGAAATAGTTTGAACAAAATTCAAAATGCTAGCTTTGAAAATGTTCTTGAGAGAAGTTTCTTGTGTTTCAAAAAAAATTAATTTTCACCCAAAAGATTTTTATCCCTTTTTTTCCTTTTGATGTCTTTTATATCTAAATGAAAATTCACAAAAGAAAAAAGTGGTAAAAAAAATACTTAATGGCCTAATTAAGATCGAAATTAGCCTAAGGGCATTGCACGTGCATGGGCCTGCAACCGGGCAGGCCTTCCTAGCCTTCTTGGAAAACCAATAGCCTTCCTAACCAATGGGCCCATAACCCCTCCCAACTGATTATTTTCCGCGATCTCATCGTGGTCTAACATTTTACTCATTTTCCACATTTCTCATGGATGAGACCTATTAGATTCCCATTCATTTTAGCCACTAAATTAAAAATTAATATAAGTAAGTAATGAACGGTATCTAGCAATACATCATGACCCCCAATTGACCAAAAAGTCAGTGGTTTGACTACAAACCTTTCCATAGATAATTTTTGTGTAATGCTCGATAATTTAGGCCACGGTCGCGGCTGACCTAAATTCGACGCTCCGAACCGATCAGAGTCTAAATTTGAAAATGAAAGAAATAAATTAAAATCATAATAAGATATGAGAAAAATATTCAGGATATTATTAATTGAGAATTTTGAAGTTCATAATTAAAATCTTGAAATTGTTTTTTCGCTGAACAAAATTGTAAATTGCAGTATTTTTGGCACAAATATTTCAAGAAGGCATAAAAATGGAATACTTTTTATTTAAGGAAAGGAATATTTTTTGGATTAAAATAAAGTAATAGTGATTTAAATTAATGGACCAATGGGGGACAAGATTATCTATTAATCTTAACAACCGACCTACTGCAACTATAAAAAGTCAAACTCTACTTTTTTGGTCATTATTCTTCTTCTGTCTCATCTAACCAAAGAAAACTCTCTCCCTTTCTTCTCCTTGTAGTCGTGACCTCCCTTCCCCGAAGTTCTTCTTTTTCTCTTCAATTAAAGCTAAAGTTAGATGGTAAAACTTGGATTAAGGCAAGATCATCGAGAAAGTGAAGCAAAGTGAACATAACCAAGGAAGAGGAAGGAAGAAAAGAAGAGAAAAAGAGAAGAAAGACTTTGGTCATTTTGAAAATCTATAAAGGTGAGGTTAGATTTTTCCATCTTCTAACTTTTCTTCTTCACTTTTCTTTGATTTTAGGGTTAGTTACTGTTAGAGGAGTGCTCTAAAGGAAATCACATTTAGCACTTATTGTATAAATTTATTTGATTAATAAAAGATTTTTTCATTAATTTGATGTTCATTTGATATATGAATTGATAATTGATCTTAAATCAATTAATGAAGTCCTTGATACATAACTTAGCATGAAGGAAATCATGATGAGATCTTGATGTTGAGATTCTTATCATGTGTAATTATGTTAATATCAAAATTATCCCTAGTCATAGGTTGAATGAGATGGGACATTATTAATCCAGATAGACTAGCACATGTTACACTCCTTGATTGGATCGAGTAGTAGATCTCATAATCTATAAACATGAGACGTTTACAGTTAACATGTGCATGCTTGCTAAATGTAGCTAAGTACATTGGATGACCATCTATGAGACAATCATATGAATAATCTATTCAAATGTCAATGATAGCCTCATCATAGCATGGTGCAAGTATCCTTAGACTTGAGGTACTCAAGGATATCTTAAATATTGATTATGTATTTTGACACTATTCCTTATTGCCTCAGGGAGGTTGCTCATAGGGTGGTGATTGGATACAGTTTGAGGTATTCAAAGGTAATTGGGTAACCAACAAAGGATTCACCACTCTTGATAGAAAGAGTGTATGTAACATCCTTGACCTTCCCCACATGCATTTCATTGAACATAAGCATCTTGCATACAATTCAATTGAACATGTGCATTTCATACGTATTTTTGTAGGAACAAGTTCATGGCACGCACTAGCTACGTGTCCTAGTATTTGGCAATTATATCGAGTCACACGTGTATCCTTATAACCTAAATAAGGTGACTAAATTAAAGTAAGAAAAATGATTAGATTAAGATTAGTGAACATTTACATTGTTAATTTAGTTAAATCGGGTCAAATGATTAAGCTGTATCATTGTTTGAATTAGTGGAATTATAAATATATGTAAATAATAATAATAATATAGACAAAATAAAATGCAAATGACATAAAAGAGAAATAGAAGAGAAGAGAAGAGAAAGGAGAAGAGAAAGGAGAAAAGAGATGAGAAAAAGATAAAAAGACAAAAACCAAAAGTTAGCTTTATCTTCCCATTTCTACCTTCTTCTCCAGCCTGACTTCTTCTTCAATTTCCTCCATTTTAGACTTCAATTCTTCCTTGTTTCACCTAGTTTTTGAAGCTAATTGATCCTTTGCAAGGTTGTTCTTGGTAATTAATCAATTCTTATATCTATAGGGTTGATTTGAGTTGCTTAGGTTCAATATTAGGCATTGAATTGCACCAAGATTTGGATATTAATAGAAATTGATTATGAAAAAGTGTAAAACACAAAAGTTGTTCCTTTATGTCTTAGATTTGTTCATATGTAAACATTATTGCAAGATGTTATGCATAGGAAGAGATATGCTCTTCGTACTGAAACTAGTTAAGGTGTGAACCCTAACCAAGTTAGCTACTGTGTTCTTTGATTTCGAATATTTTAAAGTCATTATTTGAAGTATCACAAAACATAAAAGTTGGCACTATATGTGTTTTGTATCGGTATACCAAAGTTCAGGTTCATAGGTCTTGTAAATGTGGAGTTAAGGTGAATGGAACCATGACTATTCCATGACTTGAACTGCCAATTGAGTGCTCTGGGCAGATCCAACAAGGTGTTTGGCCCATTTGAGCTTGTTAGAGCTAGCTTCTATAACCTTTCAAAACCTAAAAGTTATAAATAGATGTCTTAGCTAAAATTTGGTACTAATTTCATCTTGATTGGTTATGTATAGACTAAGTTATGTCCTTTTGAAGTCATAATGGTCTGGAAGCCAATTTTATTCTGGACCAGTAAAATGTTTGTTATAATTTGAAGACCTTAGATATATAATTGATAAAAGTTGAAAACATGATAAATATTCCATATGAACCCATATAAGTGTCTGTAAATTTGAATTAAAATAGGACTTATAGATTATAAGTTATGATGAACCCAAATGAGTACCCTGAAACTGCCTAAAGGCAGGAAACAAGGCAGAAAATAGAACACACTTAGAAATTCCAAAACAATATTGTACAATGATCCAATTGGTCTGAAATTTTGATATGTTCTATAATTATATGTTAGTTTTAATTAGGAATAAGAATTCGATTAATGGGTCAAGTATAGAAAAAGTTATAGTCTAAATAGTTCCATATGGTCACACTGCCTCAAAGGAAAAATCTTAACTATTGACATGAACAATGCATATTAATTTGTTTAAGTCACATTAAGTCTTCCTAATCATGAGTTAATCGATTATGTTTTCATATTAGTCTCGCAACAAATTGGAGACCCACAAGGAGTAGATAGACAATAAGTTAGGGGTCGGAATCAAAGGAGAATGGTGAGTCTAATTATCGATTGAATTCTTTAGTGCAAATGAATGTTGCTTGCTATGTGATTCATATGATTGTCATGATTGGTCCTTGATAATGTAATTATGGATAATTTGTGACATTGTGGTACATATAAACAGTATACTTGTGGTATATTTGAGGTATTTGCTTGACATATGAGGTATATATGGAATATATGTATGTTGTATATGATAAAGAGGCAATGGTTGATGAATGCTTAAATACAAGTGCATATGCATATGGACTAAAAAGGCATTGTGACTAGTTAATCGATATTGTAAAGCAAAAAAAGAGGCCTATGGCCCAACAAATGTGCAAATGAAACAAATGATCAAGCTAGCTAGCAAATGCAAATGCAAATGTTCATATGGCAAATATGCACATGGAAACCCGGGGCAATGTCTGTTTAACTTGGTCACAACAAAATGAAATAACCAAAGCATTTGCATACATAAAGAGTAATGATTATATGTTTCAACTTTATTGATACTATATGATGTTGATAAATGGAATGGATATATGGTATATATTGGATTTGTGATTTATTACTATAAGTTGTTTGGTACTTTAGAGCTCATTGGATGATTATTCTCACTGAGCCGCAACTGATCAATTTGCATCATTTTTCAGGTAAAGAAAAGTGATAGCTCATTTTGAGTAGTGTATAGAAGATATGGAGCACAGGTCATTGGCCGAGCCTCATCACTCTCTCTCCTTGCATTCCACACAAGCATGAAAACATGTCATCTGTATTTTGGACTTATATGATTCATTCTTCAAAACCCAACACTAGAGACTTCTATTTATATATTGAATAAAGTCCCTTCTAAGTCAGTTGATGTTACTTTATATGAGATGTGGAATAACAAGAGACTCATTTTTTCACACATGAAGGTATGGGGTTGTCCTACTTATATGAAGCGAATAATGTTAGACAAGCTAGAAGCTAAGTCTAATAAGTCTCTGTCTATGGGATATCCAAAAGAGTCATTTGGATATCAATTCTATCAATTTTTGGAACAAAAGGTGTTTGTTTCAAAGCATGATGTCTTCTTAGAGAAAGAGTTTCTTCTAAAAAAAGATAGCAGGAGCAGGATTGAACTTGATGAAGTTCAAGATGCTCAAACAAACATTGATAAACTTGGTAAACCCAAATTTATTACTCATATAAATGCACTAACAGTAACACCTTTTGAAACATAAGAACTTCTTAGATCAAGTATGATACACATTGTTCTTGAAAGGTATGGATTTCTCATAAATGGACAAAATGATGTATTGCTCATAGAAAATGATGAGCCTATTACATATGAAGAATTTTTGAATAATTTAGAATCTGACAAATGGCTAAAAGCCATACAGTTAGAGATGGATTCCAAGTATGAAGACCAAGTATCGACTTTGGTTGATTTACCTAAAGGGATTAAACCCATTGGGTGTAAATTGGTCTTCAAGAAGAAGACCAACATGGAAGGTAATGCAGTTACCTATACAGCTAGGCTAGTAGCTAAAGAATATTGTCAAGGACAAGGTGTTGAGTGTGATGAAACTTTCTCTCTAGTTAATATGCTTAAATCCATCAAAATACTCCTAGCCATTGCTACTTATTAGGACTTTGAGATTTGAAAAATGGATGTGAAAACAACTTTCCTAAATGGAAATCTTACTGAGGATGTGTACGTGACACAACCTGAGGGTTTTACATCTAGTGATGTAAAAAAGGTATGTAAATTGCAAAGATCCATTTAGGAATTGAAGTAAGCATCCAAGAGTTGGAACATTCGATTTGATAAGACAATCAAAGAGTTTTGTTTCTCATAAAATTTGGATGAGCCTTGTGTTGACAATAAGGTTCGTGGAAGGGCAGTCGTATTCATAGTATTGTTTGTAGATTACATACTTCTTATAGAAAATGACATCTCAGTTCTTTAATCAGTCAAATTTTGGCTTTTTAAGAATTTTTCCATGAAAAACCTTTGAGAAGCGAACTACATACTGGGGATAATGATCTATAGAGATAGATCTAAAAGGTTGTTTGGTCTTTCTCAGCCTACATACATAGATAAGATGCCAAAGAGGTTTAGAATGGAATAGTCTAATAAATGATTTATTCCTATGACTCATGAGATTACCCTTTCTAAATCCATTTGTCCAAAGACATAAGATGAAATGACATGCATGAGTAGGATTCCATATGCTTCGGCTATTGGATCTATCATGTATTCTATGTTATGTATTAGATCTAATGTAGCATATGCTCCAAGTGTCATGAGCATATATCAGTCAAATCCCGGTGAAGGGCATTGGGTGGCTACCAAGAACATCCTTAAGTACTTGAGAAGAACTAAGGATGCATTCTTGGTTTATGGAGATGGTGGGCTTAAGGTAAGCAGGTATATGGATGCTAGCTTCCAAACTGATAAGGATGACTTCAAGTGACAATCAAGCTATGTTTTCATGCTAAATGGCAGAGCAGTCAAATGGAAAAGTTCTAAATAGAAGACGATTGCAGATTTCACAATCGAAGCAAAGTACATTGTAGCTTCTGAGGCAACTAAATAAGCAATTTGGATAAGGAAATTCATCATAGAGTTAAAAATGGGTCTAAGCATTGTTGATCCAATAACCTTATATTGTGATAACAATGGAGCCATTACACAAGCAAATGAACCACGATCTCATCAAATATCCAAGCATGTACTCAGACATTACTATTTGATTTAAGAAATCATAGGTAGACATGATGTAAATATAGAAAGACTTCCCAATATCAAGTATAGTTGATCCTCTCACTAAGCCACTTCCCCAAAAGAAATATGATAATCATATTATCGCCTTTGGTGTAATATATAAAGGCGATTGGCTTTAGTGCAAGTGGGAGATTGTTAGAGAGGTTCCCTAAAGGAAATCACTTTTCATTATATTGGTGTTCATATATATATGAATAGGATTTAGACCTTAGACATTTTAATGAAGTCTTTGGTATGTAACACAGTATGAAAAAAATCATTATGAGATCACGATGGTGAGATTCCTATCATATGCAATTTTGTTTATACCTAAATTATTCTGAGTTATAGGATTAACAAGATAAGACATTGTTAATTTGGATAGACTAATGCATGTTATGCTCCTTGACTAAGTCAAGTAGCTAATCTCATAAGCTAAAGACATGAGATGTTTATAGTGAGCATGTGGATGCTTACTAGAGTAGTCAAGTACATTGGATGATTTGCTATGAGACAATGACATGGATATCTATTCAATGTCAGTGATAGTCTCATTATAACAATGGTGCAAGTACCCTTAAACTTGAGATGCTCGAGGTTATCTTGGATACTAAATCCATTACTTTGACACCATTCCTTGTTACCTCTTAGAGGTTGCTCATAGGGTGGTGATTGGATATAGCCTGAGGTATTCGAAGGTAGTTGAGTAGTTAATAGAGGATTTGCCACTCCTGATAAAGGGATAGTATACCTATGGCCTCTTATAGAGATCATTACTAAGAAGTCTTTGTCCAAGGTGGACATGTTTTGAAGGTCTTCAAGGACATATCTAATAGAGTAATGAGTCTCATATACAAGAACTAATATGATTTGGACTATATATATTGTAATCAGTCTAGTGGGAGTTGACACATAATCCATGCTCTAAACCAAATGAGGTATAATTCGCTGAAAGGATGAATTGCATGGTAATTGTCTATGGAAGGGTTATAAGTCAAACCACTGACTTTTCTGGTTAATTGGGTGGTAATGATATGTTTCTAGATACTACTCATGATCTGCTAAGTCAAGAGAAATTGATTAGAAATCAATTATGGGTCAAAAGTGTTTAAATCGTAGAATCCTAATTAGATCAGGATTCCTCCCAAGACATGGGTTGCCATCATATAGGATTTCCTCTAAAAGTATCTATGTGAAGGAACAAGAAGAAAACCTCTAAGGAGATGGGATGACAAAGGTCCAGTTATGGAAAATTGTCTTATAAAAGAGAAAAGGAGAGAAGAAAAATAACTCTTATTTTTCTTAAGGTGGCAGCCACGAAATTTACTCCATAAAAGGAGTATTTATACTATTTCTAATCCCTTTTAGGGTTGGAAAAGGAAAAGCCTTAATGGGCCCCTTTCCATAAGGTATATGGTCCAATGTTGACTCTTATAAAATGCCCAATTCTCTTTCTCTCTCATTTGGATCTTATTCAAAACTCATTTTTACATTGTCTTCATTCCCTCTATAAAAGCTCACAACTTAGAAGATCAAGAGTTGCAAACAAAGGTAATCAACTTCTCCCATCGAATGGTTCATTCCAATTTTAAATTACATAAGGTGTTCCATGGGTTTTAGGTTTAATTAAAATTTATATTTCCACTGCCATATGTATGATATGTATGTTCAAATCCCAACCCATGTTCTCATTCATAATGAGGGTTATAGGTTCATAATAAAATAGTGGGAGTAATAACATATGTTTATTAAAGACCTTATAATCATACATTCATGTACATGCTCTAATATATTCTTTCTTTACATCTAGGTTGATAGAATCATATTATATAATGTGAAGCTACACTCAATTCTCTAGTCAAACAAGGTAACAAGCACAAACTTCCTCGACTAGCTTAGAAATTTGAGAATAGTTCTCAAAGCTGTGAAAATAGTCTATGTTGTGGATGAGGTTCTTCATTCCCCTCCTATTGAACTATCAAAATAACTGGAAAAGCCTTTTAGGGTACACATATAGAGGGAATGAAGAAAATTTAAAGTGGATTTTGGATAAGATCCAAGTGAGAGAGAAAGATAATTGGGCATTTTATAAGCGTTATAAAAATGGGTCATATCCAATTTGGATTAGGATTGTTGACTTGGTCAACATTGACCCATATACCATATGGAAAGGAACCCATTAAGGCTTTTCTTTTTCCAACCCTTAAAATGATTAGAAAGAGTATAAATACTCCTTTTATGGAATAAATTTCGTGGCTACCCCCTTAAGAAAAATAAGAGTTATTTTTCTTCTCTCCCTTTTCTCTTTCATAAGATAATTTTCCATAGCTAGCACTTTAGACCTTTGTCAACCCATCTCCTTGGAGGTTTTCTTCTTCTACCTTCACATAGATACTTTTAGAGGAAATCCTAGCTTTAGATTGTTGTGGTTTGCTACATCCCAAAAAAGAAGGAAAAGCTCACAACTTAGAAGATCAAGAGTTGCAAACAAAGGTAATCAACTTCTCCGATCGAGTGGTTCATTTCAATTTTAAATTACATAAGGCATTCCATGGGTTTTGGGTTTAATTAAATTTTATATTTCCATTGCCATATGTATGAGATGCATGTTCAAAACCCAACACAGGTTCCCTCGAGTTCATAGTCAGGGTCATGGGTTCATAATAAAATACTGGGAGTATTGACACATGTTTATTAAAGACCTTATAATCATACATTTCTGTACATACTCTAACATAATTTTTCTTTACATCTAGTTGATAGAATCATGTCATCTAATGTGAACCTATACTTAATTCTCGAGTTCAATGAGTTAACTGACCCAAACTTCTTTGACTGGCTTAGAAATTTGGGAATAGTTCTCAAAGCTAAGAAAATAGTCTATGTCTTGGATGAGATGCTTCCTTCCCCTCCTACTAAAAATGCATCTATTAAGGAACATATGAAATATAAAAAGCACTAGAAGAGAGAGAACTAGCAGGATATATTATGTTTGCCTCTATGTCACTAGAGCTTCAAAAGTAATAGGAAAATATGGATTTTGTACCATATTGTATTATCTAAGGGAGATATTCGATGAGTATACTTGTTCTGAGTGATATGAGATATCTAAATTTCTCTTATGCTCGAAGATGGTAGAGGGCACATCTCCAGTGCATCATGTATTAAAGATGAATGGATAAATTGAGTGGTTAGCTTCTTTGGGTTTCATTATGGATCAAGAATTAAGTATAGACTTAATTATTTAAATTTTGCCTAATAGTTATTCACACTTGGTGTTAAACTATCAGAGGAAGAAGATATCCACTTCAATCCCAAGGCTGATGAATATGCTCAAAACAATTGAGCTTTCCATCAAGAAGGAATAGAAAGTTGTGATGCTGATGGACTCTACTAGTTCATCTAATAAAAAAAAGGACAAAAAAAGAAGAAGACTACCTCAAATGGGACTTGCTTCCATTGTGGTAAGAGTAGCCATTGGAAGAAGAATTGCAATAACTATTTGAAGCCTTGGAAGAAGGAGAAGGATAGGAAATTGGATGCACCTTCTACTTCAAGTATTTTTTTTTATTGAGGTTAATAGTATTTCTAATAATAACATATAGGTATTGGATACCGGATGTGCCTCATACATATGTACTGATGTGCAGGGCCTAAGGAACAGAAAACAACTCAAAAAAGAAGATTAAGACCTACGAATTGGCAATAGAGCGAGAGTTGTTGTATTAGCTATAGGAACTTATTTATTAACACTCCCTAATGGGCTTGTATTGGAATTAGACAATTGTTATTTTGTTTCAATTTTATCAAGAGTGTTATTTTTGTTTCCTATTTAAACAAAAAAGGTTTTCATTTGACCATAAATAACAATAGTTGTTCTACTTGGTTGAATGATATTATTTATGCAATCAGTTAATTATGAAATGGAATTTATATTCTTGATATGTCTAATCCTATCCTCAATATCAATAATAAAAAGATAAAAATTGGAAAACCAGAAATCATCATGTTTATGGCATTATTGACTTGGTCAAATAAATGAGAAACACATGACTAAGTGACATAAGAATAGTGACTTGGGGTCATTCGATTATGAATCATATGACACATGTGAATCATGTTTATTAAGCAAGATGAAAAAAATCACCTTTTTATAGAAAATGGTGAAGGTGCCAATGAACTTTTGAACCTAGTACATGCAGATATATGTTGACCAATGTCAGTGCATGCCATAAGTGGTTTTATCTACTTTATTACCTTTATTAATGATTGCTAATGACTTAGGTATATGTATATGATGAGATACAAATCTGAAGCTTTTGAAAGATTCAAAGAGTTAAAAAATGAAGTAGAGAAACAAGTTGGCAAAAGTATTAAAAACAAATTAAGATCAAATCGAGGTGGAGAATACTTAAATCAAGAGTTTCAATGTTATTTGAGAGATGATGGGATTTTATCTTAGTCGACTCCACCTTACACACCAAATATAATGGTGTAGCTATAAGGAGAAATCAAATCCTATTAAACATGGTAAGGTCGATGCTGAGTTTTGTAGAATTACCTAAATCCTTTTAGGGACATGCACTTGAAACTATTGATTATATTTTAAACAGAGTTCCATCAAAGTCAAATGATGTTACACCATATGAGATATAGAATAACAAGAAACCTATCATTTCTCATATGAAAGTATGGGGATGTCATGCTTATGTGAAATGGACAAAGTCAAATAAGTTAGAACTAAATTTGATGGATATTTGTAGGATATTCGAAAGACTCATTTAGATTTCAGTTTTGCCTCCCTTTGGAACAAAAGGAGTTTGTTTGAAAATGCGATGTCTTCTTAGAAAAGAGTTTCTTCTTAGAGAGGATAGTGGGAGCAAATTTGAACTTGATGAAGTTCAAGATGCTCAAATAGAAATAGATCAATTGACTGAACCCATATATGTTACTCATAAGATGAAGTAACTGTTACACCTTTTGAAACACAGGAAATTCATAGGTCGAGTAGGGTACACACTGTTTTAGAGAGATTAATTTCTTATCAATGAATAGAATGATGTATTTCTCATAGAGAATGATGAACCTAGTACTTATGAAGATGTTCTAAATAGTTCAAAATCTGACAGTTGGTTAAATGTCATGCAATAAAAAATGAATTACATATATGAAAACCAAGTATGGATTTTGGTTGACCCATATGAAGGGATAAAACCCATAGGGTGCAAATGGTTTTCAAAAATAAGACTGACATAGAAGGTAATATTATTACATATAAAGCTAGACTGGTAGCTAAACGATATTATCAAAGACAAGGAGTTGACTATGATGAAACCTTCTATCCAATTGATATGTTTAAATCCATAACGATACTCATTGTCATTGTCGCTCATTATGATTATGAGATTTGGCAAATGGATGTCAAAATAGCTTTCCTAAATGGAAACTTGACCAAAGATGTGTACATGAACCAATCCAAGGGGTTCATATTTAAAAATGGCATTATGGTATGCAAATTGCAAAGATCCATTTATGAATTAAAATAAGCATCTAGGAGTTGGAACATCCGATTTGATAAGATAATTAAAGACTTTGGTTTCTCGTAAAATGTGTATGATCCTTTTGTTTACAGGAAGGTTAGTAGGAGTGCAATCATTTTCCTAGAATTTTATACAGATGACATACTTCTTATAGGGAATGATGCCTCAGTTCCTCAATTAGCCAAAATATGGCTCTTAAATAATTTATCCATTAAAGATCATGGAAAAACAACCTATATTTTGGAGATTAAGATATATAGAGATATAGATCTAAAAGGTTGTTTAGTCTTTCTCAATATATATATATAGACAAGATATTAAAGAGATTTAGCATGGATCAGTCCAAGAGAAGATACATTCTTATGACTTAAGGAATAATGCTCTCTAAATTCATGTGTCCAAAGACATAAAATGAACAGGCGCGCATGAGTAGAATTCGATATGCATCTACTATTGGAACTATTATGGACACTATATTATGTACTAGACCCGATGTATCATATGCTCTAAGTGTTATGAGTAGATATTAGCTAGATCTCGAAAAGAGCATTACATGGCTATTAAGAACATCCTTAGGTATATCATTTGAACATATGCATTTAACATGTATTTCACTTGATCACGTGCATTCTACGTGTATTGTTATAGGAACAAGTTCATGACACACACTAGCTATGTGTCCTAGTATATGATAATAATGTCTAGTTGCACATGTCCATTTTATAATTTAGTTGGGAATGACTTGAAATTGATATTTAAGTAAGATGAAACCATGAAATTGTGCATTGACTATAGGCAACTTAACAAAATGACAGTCAAGAACAAATACATGTTGCCCAGAATAGATGATTCGTTTGACCAGTTGCAAGGAGCCCAAATATTCTCCAAGATTGATTTGAAATCAGGCTATTACCAGCTGAAGGTAGCAGAAGCAAATATTCCAAAGACTGCCTTTTGAACCAGGTATGGACATTATGAATTTTTAGTAATGCCATTTGGGTTAACTAATGCTCCAGCTGCATTTATGGCATTAATGAATAAAGTGTTTCAACCATATTTGGATAAGTTTGTGATAGTATTTATTGATGACATATTAGTGTACTCAAAGAATAGGGGAGAACATGAATAATATTTAAGAATTGTGTTGCAAACTTTGAGGGAGAAACAATTATACGCCAAACCAAGCAAATGTGAGTTCTGGTTAGCTCATTTGGTGTTTCTTGGACATATGGTATTAGGCAAGGGCATAGAGGTAGACCCAAACAAAATAGAGGCCATGGTAAATTGGGAAGCTCTTAAAAATATTTCAGAAATACATAGTTTTCTGGATTTAGCTGGATACTATCGTAGATTTGTTGATGTATTCTCCTTAATTGTAAGCCCTTTGACTAAATTAAGAATGCCAAAGGAGTTTTGAGGAGCTAAAATAGAGGTTAACCTCAGCACCAATGTTAGTAATTCCTATAGGTACAGGTGGATTTACAGTATATAGTGATGCTTCTCACCTGGGCTTAGGATGTGTATTGATGCAACATGGCAAGATGATAGCTTATGCATCCAGACAATTGAGACTATATGAGATCTCATATCCAGTGCATGATTTAGAATTGGTCGCAGTTGTATTTGCTTGAAGATTTGAAGGCATTATCTGTATGGTGAGACATTCCAGATCTTTACAGACCATACAAGTTTGGGTTACTTACTGACACAGAAAGAGTTAAACATGAGACAAAGGCAGTGGTTAGAGCTATTGAAGGATTATGACTGCACAATTGAATACAATTCAGGAAAAGCCAATGTCGTAGCAGATGCATTGACTAGGAAGTCCAATAGCAGTGTAGCTCACTTGCAAGCATCCTCTTTTCCATATTTGATGCAATTACAATCTATGAATGTTGAATTAAATTTTCATGAAGGAGGATCATTGATTGCTACCCTTCAAGTCAGACTATACTAAAGAAGAGGATCAAAGAAGCACAAGGTAGAGATCCTCCATTGTGTGAGAAAATTGAGATGGTAAAGTAGGGAAAAAATATAGAGTTTTATTTGCATGATGATGCACTAATGTTAAAGTCACGCATATTTGTTCTAGACACTGATAATTTAGGCTAGGAAATAATGGAAGAGGCACAAAATGCACCATATGCAATGCACCCAGGGATGACCAAGATGTATTACAACTTAAGACCTCATTAAGGGTGGCCAAGAATGAAGAAAGACATAGCAGAATATGTTTCTAAATGTTTGACATGTATGCAGATTAAAATTGAACATCAAGCACCAGTTGGTAAATGACATCCATTGCTAGTGCCAGAATGGAAATGAGAGAAAATAACGATGGATTTTGTTTATGGATTGCCAAGAACTTCACGAAAAAATGATGCAATATGGGTAATTATTGATAGATTAACCAAGTCATCACATTTTCTACCTATCAGATGGGGGTGTACACTTAAGAGTTTGGAAAAATCATATTCTAATGAGATAGTAAGATTACATGGTATTCCATTGTCCATTGTGTTTGATAGAGATCCATGATTTACTTCACATTTTTGGGTGAGTCTACAAGATGCATCGAGAACAAAATTGAACTTTAGTACTGCATTCCACCCACAAACTGACGGACAATCTGAGAGGACTATACAGACATTAGAATAATTGCTCAAAGCATGTTCTATGGAATTCAGAGAAGCTTGGGATGAATATATAGCATAGATAGAATTTGCATACAATAACCAATATCATAGCAGTATCTAGATGGCACCATACGAGGCATTGTATGGAAAAAAGTCTCGAAGCCCCATCATTTGGGATGAAGAAGGAGCACGTGCATTAGAAGGGCTAGAAATAGTACAAGACACAGTGAATAAGATCAAGATTGTCAAGAACAGGCTAAAGGCAGCACAAGATAGACAAAAAACTTACACTGATCAGCATAGAAGGAAAATGGAATATGATTTGGGTGAAAAGTTGTTTCTACAAGTATCTTCATAGAAAGGGGTAATTGGATTTGGTAAGAAGGGTAAATTAAGCCCAAGGTACATAAGGCTCCATTGGCATAAAAATTGGCTTTACCACTAGAGATGGCTCAAATTCATAATGAATTTCATGTGAGCATGCTTAGAAGATATAGATCAGACCCCACATATGTGCTTAAGGATCAAGCCATTGAAATTGCAAATGACATGAGTTATGTTAAAAAACCAGTGGAAATCATCAGATACAAGACTAAACAGTTAAGAAAATGAGAAATACCTTTAGTTAAGGTATTATGGCGTAACTATTTACTAGAAGAGGCAACATGGGAAACGAAAGAAAATATGAAGAGGCAATATCCACACCTGTTCCTAGGTATTAAATTTTGAGGATGGAATTTTTAAAAGGAGGGGAGAATTGTAACATTCTTGACTTCCCACATATGCATTTCTACAGGCATATCATTTGAACATATGCTTTTAGCATGTATTTCACTTGATCACATGCATTCTACATGTATTGTTATAGGAGCAAGTTCATGACATGCACTAGCTACATGTCCTAGTATTTGATAATTGTGTCGAGTTCCACATGTTCATTTTATAATTTTGTAGGGAATGACATGAAATTGATATTTAAGTGAGCAAAATGACTAGATCGATACAATAAAAATATGACATGATTAATTTAGCTAAATTGGGCTAAGGATTAAGTTGTATTTTGGGTTGATTAAGGGAATTAGATGTATGTATAATAAGAAAAAGAAGAATAAGAAGAAGAAGAAGAAAAAAGTAAAAGAAAAGAAAAAGAAAAGAAAAGAAGAAACAAAATAGAAGAAAATGACAAAAGTGAGGTGGAATGTGAATTTTATCTTCTTCCTCCAATTTCGTCCTTTCCTTTCTCCAACCTGTTTCTTTTTCTTCTTCCCCCATTTCAGCCTTCATTTATTCTTTATTTCACTTAGGGTTTTTAGAAAATTGATCCCTTTCAAGTTCATTCTTCGTAAGTAATCTTCTCTCCATTGTTCTAGTGTTGATTTAAATTGTTAAGTTTGAGTTGCAGTAGTATATTGTACCCCAATTTAGATACCAATATAAACTAATTATGGAAAAGTTTAAAACATAAAAGTTGTTCCTTTATGTCTTAGGTTTATATATGTATAAATAGTTTTCCAAGATATAGTGAATATTAAAATATATTGACATATTATTGGAACTGGTCTAGGTGCGAACCCTATCTGAGTTAGCTATTATATTTATTGGTTTTGAATATGATAGAGCCTGAATTTTAGGAAGATCAAAACATTAAAGTTTTAGATCATGTGTTATCAATGTATATGCCAAATTGTAGATTCATATGTCTTATGTATGTTGAGTTATGATGAATGTGACCATGAATGTTTTATAGTTTGAACTGCCTGCTTAGTGCACTGGGAAAATATAGAAAATTATTTTGCCATTTTGAGCTTCTTAGAAATGGATTGTGTAAATTATCAAAACAATAAAGTTACAGGTGTATTTCTTAGCTAAATATTTGTATAAATATCACATTAATATGCTATGTATAGAGTGAGATAGGGACTTCACAAACTATATTGCTCCAAAAGTCATTTCTATTCTAGACCAGTGAATATTTCTTATAATTTGAGGACTATAGAGACATAAATGATAAAAGTTGTAAAAATGAAAAATTTTCCATTTTAACCTATATAAGTTTATATGAAGTTTCATTATAATATGAGTTACATATTGTAAGATATGAAGGACCAAATTTGGTACCCTAAAACTACCAAAAGGCAGAAACAGGGCAGAAAACAAAACACAATTGCAAATTCCACCAAATATTGTACAATGCTCCAATTTCTCTAAACTTTGAATATTTTATATAATTATATGTTAATTTTAATGAGAAATAATAATCATATAAAATCAACAATTCTAGAAAAATTTATTGGCTAATCAGTGTCATAAGGTTACACTGCCCTATAGGAAAAATCCTAACTATGCATATGAACTATGCAGATTAATTTGTTTAAGCCACATTAAGCTTCTTTAGTCATAACTTAATCGATTATATTTCCATATTAGGCTCAGAACATATTGGAGACCCACAAGGAGGGGATACACAATAAGTTAAGGTTCAGAATCAAAGAACAAAGGTAGTTATCAAACAAATTCTTTAGTGCATATGAATATTGCTGACTATATGATATGTGAGATGATTTATGGTTATGTGATTCATATGATTGTCATGATTTGATCTTGATAATGATATAATGGATAATTTATGACATATGTGGTACATATAAGTGGTATATGTGTGGTATATTTGAGATATATGTTTGGCATACGTGATATATACATGGTTTATGTATAGTATATGAAGTATGTGTGGGCATATGTGACATATATGTGATATATGTATGGTATATGTGATAAAGATACAATGATTGATGAATGTTTAGTTACAAATGCATGTGCATATAAAGGCATTGTGACTAGTTAATCAATATTGTAAAGCAAAAGAATAGGCCTATGGCCTAACAAATGTGCAAATGAAACAAATGATCAAGCTAGCTAGCAAATGCAAATGTTCACAACGTAAGTGATCACGTGGGAACTCGGGACAATGTCTATTTAACTTGATCACAAGAAAAAGAAATAAGTAAAGCATGTACATACGTAAAGAGTAATGATTATGTGCTTTAATTTTACTGGTAACTATATGATACTGATGAATGAAACAGATACGTGGTATGCGTTGGATTTCTGATTTGTTACTATGAGCTGCTGGCTACTTTAGAGTTTGTTTGATGATTACTCTCACTGAGCCGAAACTCATCAATTTACATTATTTTTCAAGTAAAGGAAAGTGATAGCTTATTTTGATTGGCATATAGAAGACATGGAACATAAGTCATCAGTCGAGCCTCATCACTCTATCTCCTTGCATTCCACACGAGTATGAAAACATGTTATCTATATTTTGGACTTTTACATTTGAACTTGTATAGTCACTTTGGATTAGTTTTAAAATGTATAAATGGAAGCAACTCATAATCCTTTGGATGTAAAGTTTAAGTTTTAATAAATGTGATATATTATATTGTGGTGAAAACCTCAGCGTTGACATGCAAGGTCATTGAATGATATTATAGGATATGATGAAAAACAATTTACTATTACTGTTAATAGGATCTTATGTCTTGTTAGTATGCCATTGTGATTATTTGACATAGGGATAAGTTTTACTAAGAAGCATAAGGTATGATGTTACAAAAAAAG
The DNA here is from genome assembly GCA_023653625.1 of Triadica sebifera. NCBI lineage: Eukaryota > Viridiplantae > Streptophyta > Magnoliopsida > Malpighiales > Euphorbiaceae > Triadica > Triadica sebifera. The sequence continues at coordinate 14,201,210 of CM042909.1, forward strand.
CTATGGATACATTCTTAATTTATGTAGAAGATGAGCTTAAGGTAAGTGGGTATACAGCTGTCGGCTTCCAATTTGAAAAAGATGACTCCAAATCCAGTCAGATTATATTTTCGCATTAAATGGTGGTATAGTCAGTAGGAAGAGGTTTAAACAAGAGATGACTATGGATTCCATAACAAGAGCATAGTACAATATAGCTTCCAAGGTAGCTAAAAAAGCAATTTGGATAAGGAATTCTATCACAGAATTAGGATTGGGTCCTAGCATTGTTGATTCAATTCGGTTGTATTATGATAACAATGGAGTCATTGTACAAGCAAAGGAACCAAATCTCATCAAATATCCAAACATGTACTCAAACATTGCCATTTGATAAGAAAGATCATTAGTGTTAGGTTTTCAAGAATGAATCAGATTCATAAATGCAGTAAAAAAATAAAATTTTCAAAACCCGAAACAAAAGATCATACTTGAGCCATTAAAACTAATTTATATAAATATAGAGGTTAGAAATTATACCTTCTAATTTCTTATTTGTTCTCCAAATCTTCACTTTCTTGGGTTGTAGCAAACCATAACAATCCACAATAGAATGTCTCTAATGATAATCCACGGAGAAGAAACTATCAAAAGAAATGGTTTGAACAAATTCAAAGTGCTAGCTTTGAAAATGTTCTTGAGAGAATTTTGCTATGTCTTAATGTCTATTTTCTGCCATTTGATGTCTTTTCCAGTTGTATCAAATTCAAAAAAAAAGATGAAAAGTTAAAAATGGAGAAAAGGGAAATGAATGAATAGTAATTGGCCATAATTGACCTAATTAAGGCCAAATTCTACAGTTGGCCAATGGGAGGGAGGCAGCAGCGTGCTAGGCCTACTACAGGCTGCTGTTGGGTAGGCTAGCTGGCCCACTAGGTAGGCCAGTAGCCTATCTAGCCCGTACTGGCCAGCATGGGCCTGTGACCCTACCGAACGAATTTTTTCGTGCGATCTCATCGCGATCCATCTTGAAATAATTCTCTCATATTTTGGATCCTATCCAAGACCATTTTACTCATTCTCCATATCTTCAATGCGTGTGACCCATTAGGTTCCCAGTTTTGTTAGCCACTTAAATTAACAATAATTTAAGCAAGTCATGAGCGATATCTAGGAACACATTATGACCCCCAATTGACCAGAAAGTCATTGGTTTGACTACGAACCTTTCCATAAATAATTTTCGTGCAATTATTTCTTTCACCATTTTATACCCCACTTGGTTCAGAGTATGGACAGATGTCAACTCCCACTAGACTGGGTACGTCATGTCTAGTATAAGTAATATAAGACTATCTTTATGACATTTCCACTCTGGCCAGAGATTCCCGAGTAATGATCACGACAAGAGGCCATGGGTATAATCTGCTTCTATCAAGAGTGGTGAATCCTTTGTTGGTTACCCAATTACTTTGAATACCTCAATCTGTACCCAATCACCACCCTATGAGCAACCTCTCTGAGGCAATAAGGAATAGTGTCAAAATAAAAAATCAATATTCAAGATATCCTTGAGTACCTCAAGTCTAAGGATACTTGCATCATTGCTATAATGAGACTATCATTGACATTTGAATAGATTATTCATCTGATTGTCTCAAAGTTGGTCATCCAATATACTTAGCTACACTTAGCAAGCATCCATATGTTAACTCTAAACATCTCATATTTATAGATTATGAGATCTACTATTTGATCCAATCAAGGAGTGTAACATGTGCTAGTCTCTCTAGATTAATAATGTCCCATCTCGTTAACCCTATGACTAGGGATAATTTTGATACTAACATAAGAATCTCAATACCATGATCTCATCATGATTTCCTTCATGCTATGTTATGTATCAAGGACTTCATTAATTGATTTAAGATCACTTATCAATTCATATATCAAGTAAACATCAAATTAATGAAAAACTTTTTATTAATCAAATAAATTTGTACAATAAATGCTAAAGGTTATTGCCTTTAGAGCACTAATCTAACAAGCTCCCACTTGCACTAAAGCCAATCGCCTTTGTATTTAATTCTATAGACGAGTATATGAGAATCATGTTTCTTTTGGCGAAGTGGCTTAGTTAAAGGATCAGCAATATTTTGATCAGTGAGCACTCTTTCTATCTTTACATCATTCCTACCAATGATTTCTCTAATCAAATGGTATCTTCTGAGTACATATTTGGATCTCTGATGAGACTGTGGCTCTTTTGCTTGCGCAATGGCTCCAATATTATCACAATACAATTGTATTGGATCAATAATGCTAGGAACCACTCCAAGTTCTTTGATGAATTTCTTTATCCAAATTGCTTCCTTTGCTGCTTCAGAAGCTACAATGTACTCTGCTTCAGTTGTGGAATCAGTAGTTGTTTTCTGTTTGGAACTCTTCCAATTAATTGCTCCACCATTTAGTGTGAATATATAACCTGACTGAGATTTTGAGCCATCCTTGTCAGATTGGAAGCTGGCATTGGTATACCCGCTCATAATAAGATCTCCATCTCCATATACCAAGAATACATCCTTAGTTCTTCTTAAGTATTTAAGGATATTCTTGACAACCACCCAATGACCCTCACCAAGGTCCGATTGGTATCTACTCGTGACACTCAGAGCATATGATACATCGAATCTTGTACATATCATAGCGTACATGATTGATCCTATAGACCAAGCAATCTTTTAGATCTATATCTATAGATCTTTATCCCCAAAATATAGATTGCTTCTCCAAGGTCTTTCATAGAGAAATTCTTGGATAAGCAAATTTTGACTGATTGTAAGGCTGAGATATCATTTCCCATTAATAATATGTTATATACATATAACTCAAGAAATGCGATTGCACTCCCACTAACCTTCTTGTAAACAAAACCTTCATCCGGATTTTGTAAGAAACCAAACTATTTGATTGTCTCATTAAACCGAATATTCTAACTTCTAGATGCTTGCTTTAATCCATAAATGGATTTTTGAAGCTTACGTACCTTTTTTCTATCTTTGGATATGAAGCCTTCTCGTTGTGTCATGTACACATCCTTAGTTAAATTTCCATTAAGGAAAGTTATCTTCACATCCATTTGCCATATCTCATAATCATAATGAGTAGGAATGGCTAGGAGTATCCTTATGGATTTAAGCATAGCTATTGGGTTAAAAGTTTCATCATAGTCAATTCCTTGTTTTTGATGATAACCTTTAGCACCAAGTCTAGCTTTATAGGTAATCACATTACTATCCATGTCAGTTTTCTTTTTAAAAACCCACTTGCACCCTATAGTCTTTATTCCTTCGGGTGGGTCAACCAAAATCCATACTTGGTTTTCATACATGGAAATCATTTCTGACTTCATGACTTGAAGCCATTTGTTAGATTCTGAACTATTCAGAACTTATTCATAAGTTGTAGACTCATCATTTTCTATAAGCAATACGTCATTCTGTTCACTAATGAGAAATCCATATCTCTTTGGAATAGTACGTATTCTACTTGACCTACGAAGCTCTTGTTCTTTAGAAGGTTGAACTGTTATATCATCTGTATGAGTAACAAGCTCGGGTTCAGGCAATTGATCAGCATCTGTTTGAGCATCTTGAACTTTCTTAAGTTCAATTTTGCTCCCATTATCTCCTTTTAGAAGGAATTCTCTCTCTAAAAGGATAGCATGTCTTGAAACAAAAACCTTTTGTTCCAAGAGGTGGTAAAATTGATATCCATATGATGCTTTTGGATATCCCACAAATAGACATCAGTGAGACTTAGCTTCTAGCTTATCTGACATTGTCCGCTTCACATAAGCAGGACAACCCCAAATTCTCACGTAAGAAAATGTGGGCCTCTTGTTATACCATATCTCATATATAACTAACTTTGAAGGAACTCCATTTAATATATAAATGGCGGTCTCTAGTGCATAACCCCAAAAGGATTTAGGCAGTTCCACAAAACTCATCATAGACCTTACCATGTCTAACAAGGTTCAGTTTCTTCTTTCAGCCACACCATTGTGTTATGGCGTGTAAGGTGGATTCCATTGAGATAAAATCCCATTATCCCTAAGATAATCTAGAAACCTTTGGCTCAAGTATTCACCTCTTCGATCTGATCGGAGTGTTTTAATACTATTGCCAAGTTGTTTCTTTACTTCATTTCTGAATTCTTTGAACTTTTCAAAAGCTTCAGATTTGTATCTCATAAGATACACGTACTGTAATACCCGATAATTTAGGCCACAGTCGCAGTTGATTGAAATCCGGTACGCCGAACCGATCAGAGTCTAAATTCAGACATAAAATAAAAAAATTAAAATGATAATAAAATATGAGAATTTTTTTTGGATATTATTAATTTAGAATTTTGTAGTTTGGAAGTAAAATTGAGAAAAAAAATAATTTTTCACTAAACAAAATTGGAAGTTACAGTATTTTTGGCACATATATTTTAAGAAGGCATAAAAATGGAATATTCTTTATCTAAGGAAAGGAATATTATTTTGATTAAAATAAAGTAAGATTGATTTAAATTAATGGACCAATGGGAAGCAAGATTAGTAATTAATCATAACCACCCACCTAATCCAACTATAAAAAGTCAAACTTTCACTTTTTGGCCATTCTTCTTCTTCCTCATCTTAATCAAACCCATTTCTCTCCCTTTTTCTCTCTTGTAGTCATGACCCTCTTCTCCCCTAAGTTCTTCTTTTTATTTCTTCAAATAAAGCTAAGATTAGATGAAAAAAATGGGATTAAGGCAAGATCAATAAGGAAGTGAAGTAAAGTGAGTTAAACTAAGGAAGAGGAAGGAAAAAAAGAAGAGAAAAAGAGAAAGAAGACTTTGAATGTAACACCACATCTTATGCATTTGAGTATAATCTATCCCTATTTCAAGTAATCATACATAGCATACTGGAAAGGTAAAATACCCTATTAACAATAGTAGTAATTTTTTTTTCATATCCTGTAATATAATTCAATGACTTTGCAAGTCTCATATCCTATAATTTCATTCAATGACTTACAAGTCTCATATCCTATAATATTATTCACTGACTTTGCAAAATTAACACTGAGGTTTTCACCACAATATAGTATATCACATATATCAAAACATAAACTTTACACATAAGTATTTTCGAGTTGCTTCCATTTATACATTTTTAGACTCATTCCAAAATGACTATACATATTCAAGCACGTAAATACAAAACACATATGACATATTTTCATGCTTGTGTGGAATGCAAGGAGAGAGAGTGATGAGGCTCGGCCAGTGACCTGTGCTCCATGTCTTCTATACGCTACTCAAAATGAGCTATCACTTTTCTTTACCTGAAAAATGATGCAAATTGATGAGTTGCGGCTCAGTGAGAGTAACCATCAAATGAGCTCTAAAGTACCGAACAACTCATAATAATAAGTCACAAATCCAATACATATCATGTATTCCATTCCATTCATCAGTATCATATAAATATCAATAAAGTTGAAACATATAATCATTACTCCTTATGTTTCCATGTGAACATTTGTCATGTGAACATTTGCATTTTCTAGTTAGCTTGATCATTTGTTTCATTTGCACATTTGTTGGGCCATTGGCCTCTTCTTTTGCTTTACAATATCGAATAACTAGTCACAATGTCTTTTTAGTCCATATGTATATGCACTTGTATTTAAGCATTCATCAACCATTGCATCTTTATCATATACAACATACATATATTCCATATATACCTCATATGTCACGCATATACCTTGTATATACTATACATATACCATGTATATATATCACATATGTCAAACATATACCTCAATTATACCATTTATATGTACCACAAAGTCACAAATTATCCATCATTACATTATCAAGGACCAATCATGACAATCATATGAATCACATAGCAAGCAATATTCATTTGCACTAAAAAATTCAATTGATAATTAAACTCACCTTTCTCCTTTGATTCTGACCCCTAACTTATTGTCTATCCACTCCTTGTGGGTATCCAATATGTTGTGAGCATAATATAAAAATATAATCAATTAACTTATGATTAGGGAGACTTAATGTGGCTTAAACAAATTAATATGCATTGGTCATATCAATAGTTAAGATTTTTCATATGAGGCAGTGTGACCTTATGGGACTATTTAGCCTATAATTTTTTCTATACTTGACCAATTAATCTGATTCTTATTCCTAATTACATCGAACATATAATTATGTAACATGTTAAAATTTCATATAAATTGGATCATTGTACAATTTTTGGTGGAATTTCTAAGTGTGTTCTGTTGTCTGCCTTGTTTTCTACCTTTAGGCAGTTTCAGGGTACCCACTTTGGTTCATCATAACTTATAATCTATAAGTCCTATTTTAATGAACATTTATAGACACTTATATGGGTTCATATGGAAAATTTTTCATGTTTTCAACTTTTATCAATTATGTCTCTAAGGTCTTCAAATTATAACAAACAATTTACTAGTCCAAAATAGAATTGGCTTCCAGACCAGTATGACTTCAAAAGGACATAACATAATCTATTCATAACCCATTAAGCTGAAATTAGTACCCATATTTAACTAAGCCATATACCTATAATGTTTCAGTTTTGAAAATTTACATAATCTGGCTCTAATGTGCTCAAATGGGCCAAACAAATTGCTAAATCTGCCCAGGGCACTCAATTGGCAGTTCAAGTCATGGAACAGTCATGGTTCCATTCATCATAACTCAAAATATACAGGTCATATGATCTTGAAAATTGGTATACAGATACATAACAATATATCTACAACTTTTATGTTTTGAGATATTTCAAATAATGACTTTAACATATTCGAAATCAAAGAACACGGTAGCTAACTTGGTTAGGGTTCACACCCTGACCAGTTTCAGTAGAGAGAGTTTCTCTTCCTATTCACCAAATCATGCAAAACCATTTATATATACATAAATATAAGACATAAAGGAACAACTGTTGTGTTTTAAAATTTTTCAGAATCAATTTATATGTACATCAAAATCGGGTTGCAAATCAGTGCCTATTAATGAACCTAAGCAACTCAAATCAACCCTATAGCAATAAGAATTGATTACTTACCAAGAACGACCTTGCAAGAGATTAATTAGCTTCAAAAAATAAGTGAAACAAGGAAGAATTGAATTCTAAAATGGAGGAAAATGAAGAAGAAGTCGGGCTGGAGAAGAAGGCGGAAATGGGGAAGGAAGATGAAAATAAAGCCAACTTGTTTTTTTGTCCTTTTCTCTTTTTCTCTTTTTCTCTTCTTCTCTTCTCTTCTCATTTCTCATTTCTCTTCTCTTCTATTTCTCTTTTGTGTCATTTTCAATTTATTTTATCTATATTATTATTATTGTTTACATATATTTATAATTCCACTAATTCACACAATAATACAACTTAATTATTTGACCCGATTTAACTAAATTAACAATGTAAATGTTTACTAATCTTAATCTAATCATTTTTCTTACTTTAATTTAGTCACCTTATTCAATTTATTTCTAATGCTTAGTTATCATCATTTAGGTTATAAGGATACACGTGTGACTCAATACAATTGCCAAATACTAGGACACATAGCTAGTGTGTGCCATGAACTTGTTTCTAAGAAAATATGTGTGAAATGCACGTGTTCAATTGGATTATATGGAAGATGCATATGTTCAAATGAAATGCGTGTGGGTATGCATGTGGGGAAGATCAAGGATGTTACATTGAACATTTTGAAGATCATCAAAGGTGAGTTTAGATTTTCCATCTTCTCACTTTTCTTCTTCTCTTTTCTTTGATTTTGGGGTTAGTTGCCATTAAAGTTAGTAATTTAGGGTTATTAATATGTTAATGGTGATTAAGGGTGGATTAGTGTGATTAGTGCTTGATTAGTGTAAAAAAAAATTGTTTTTGGGCCAAAGAGGTGAACAATCTTTGAACCAAAATCAAACAGGAGGTAAGGGCAAGGAAAAGGCAAGCTAGGAGGAAGAGAGAAGTGAAGAGAAGTAGAATTTTGAGGTATGTACATTTGGCAAAAATTCAATATAGAAAAATATTGATTTTGATTTTATGATGTGTATGAAATTCTGGATATTTGATTGAGTAATGAATTGGTGATTAAATGATGCCATAAATGCGAAAATAAAAACTAGAATATGAGGTTGATGCATAAAAATGAAAATTGTATGAATTAATTGATGTGCTGGAAAATTCATCTTATGAACAGTGTCTAGTTTGCTAATCATATATTTGAGTTATGGAAATGATTTATGAGTGATTCTTATTGGGTTGGAAAGTTAAGACATAGGGCTTCAACTTTCTATCAGACCATTAGACCTGAATAGGCCTAGAATTAGGTGAAAAATGGACTCAGACTTTGAACTAGAAATCTGTTCAGAAAACAAATACTGGGCAGATTGCAGTGAATATAGCTTAGAAGAAAATTCATAAATTTTTCTAAACAATTCGGTTTAATGTAATTCCAGTTGGAAAGTAAATATTATACATGTACCTACATTTTGTTAGTTAATCACATGTCGAAATTCCATCTAACAATTGATGAAAAAGACAGAGAAATATAAGGTAGAAATTTGTCCAGTAAAATACTGGGCAGATTGCAGTGAATGTAGCTCTGAAGAAAATTCAAAACTTTTGCTAAAAATTTTGTTTTAATATGATTCTAGTTTAACATGTACCTAGATTTTGTTAGTTGATCACTTGTCCAATTTACATCTAAAAATGGACGAAAAATACAGGGCAACATAAGGAAGAAATGTTGTCTAGAATAGGACAGCTTGTAAATATGTGTTGATTGTGAAATTTTGTGATAGAAAATATATTAATTAATTTTTCTTATAGTTATAATAATTAAATGAGCAAGTATGAGGTTGTAAATTTTTAATGGGAATTATTGCATTTATTTGGAATTTATATTAATGTTACCTACATAAAGTATGTAAATAATAATAAAGGTAACAAATATAATTAAGCCCTATAATATCTAGTCGAGAACTAGAAATTAGGATAAGTTGGCATGCCAATAAAAGGATAGAAATGTAGATACTAAAAATAATAATGCTGAGATTTAATTTAAGTAGGCACTAAGAAATAATGTTGATTTGATATTATGTAGGCACTAACAAATAGTACTGAGTTCAAACTTACGTAGGCACCAAAAAAGTGTTGAGTTGTTATTGAAAATATAGACGTTAAATGTTGAGTCATAAAATAATTATGTAGCCGCCGAGTATACTGCCGGAGAGCAGAAATCTTGTATCCAGTGTTTAGTTCAGATCTAAGATGTCGTGGACTATCAAATAAATAACAGAAAAAAATGTAAATTATTAAATTGATAGTTCAAATTATATATCTTGTATTGTTAAAATTTTAAGCACGCTTAATGAATGGAATGTCATAATTGATGAATTAAATATTTTTCCATGAAGAAATTAGTTTTATTATTAATTGTAGTTTCTAAAATTTTATTTTAGAATTATTTATGTAATTATTAGATAGATGCCAAATGTACCACTAAGCTAGTAGCTTACCACTTGTTTTTGTATGTTTTGGAAATTATGTTGTAAAAATTAAATTTTAAGAATTTATTTTGATGTAAATTTGTGGCATATAGGATTTATAAGGAATGCATTTTGTAATTTTATATATCTAGTATTATTTGTAAATATATTTCTAAATATTATGGTTTAATTGAATGAATTCTTTTAAATCAAAATATTTCCATCACTAGTTATATATTTAAATGGAAAAAGAAAATATATAAAAAGAAAAAGAATGTCCCCTTTGGAGTAGTCAACTTATTTGATTCCATTAGCGATCGCAAATTCACACTTGTCATGATGATGATTCTAGCAACCTAGATATAAAATAGAACATGTTAGAATGAACATAAAATGCATGTTTATTAGGTCTTTAATAAATCGCATTATGACTCCCACTATTTTTATTGTGAATCCACAGCCCTCATTATGAACCCGAGAGAACTTATATGGAAGTTCTCCTAGTGGGTCGATATCCAACTAGCTAAGAATAACCTTGAGGCAACTCAACAAGCTATCCTTAGTTTGGTTGGTAGGTATCTAATCCATACCAATTGCATTATTCATGTAACTATCATATCTTGTGTTATCAACTTATTGATGTGTGCACATACATTGGGCTATCAACTCTTGATATGTGTACATCTCATGTATACAAACCCAACTTCACCTCCAATACACATTAACCTTGGTACAAATCCAACAAGTTAATAATATCGGTTAAGTCTAACCCATTAATCGTGAAATCTAATTTCAATGGATTGAACATATTCTTATAGAGTGAGCTTGAGGCAACTCAACAACCCTAACTCTAGAAGAACTCTGGTTCTCCCCATAATAATAGAAGGCGTAAGACTTAATTGTTTATTTAGTGAGGGATTTCTTTGTTAAGTCTCATCAAGTTATTATTTCATGCTTTTATATATCATACATTCATCACATGGATATATAAAGATAGTTACATTAACTATATGGCATGATTATGGACATACTAAAGTGAATCTCTTAAGCCAAAGAGAAATTGACTAGGTCTTACCTACGTATATGCATGAATTTACAACCCAAAATAGAAATCGAATTCCTATTTCTAAGTCTTCTTGTTTATGGTACCACCTCATTTGCTTCTAGCTCCTTTGTATCTTCATTCTATCCTAATTCTATGTAATCTAATTACATATTTCAAATTATAGAAAACCTCAATTTACATTTGAGGGGAGTAAGATGATAAGAGAAATACATAAGAAAGAAAGAGAGGTAGGGACACACAAACCCTATTTACCATAAAACAAAATAATTCCATGCATGCTCAATCACATTGTGCCTAAGTCCATAATCATCCATCATGCCTTTTCATACACCCCTAACACGCATTCTCTAATGCACAAAATAAAAATGACAATTTTGGATTTCAATTTGTAAATCAATTCGACACTTGAACTGAAATTGCCTATATGTGTTCTTTTGGATAATTTAATTTTGTATGTCATTTTAAAGTGGAATTTAATATTTAATCAAATTAAATTAAATTCCATATTTCCAGAAATAATTCAAAATTAATTCTCCTTAAAATTAGAATATTATGATGTTAAAATTAAACAATTTAATTTTAATATACATACCAATTTTTAGTCATATTAGAATTACAATTGCACAACTTAAATTAATTCAAAATTAATTTCCAAAAATTTGAAAAGTTTCCAGAACATCAAATCATCATTCTAATCATCTTTAGTTCAGCTTAAGTTTCCAGAACATCAAATCATCATTCTAATCATCTCCGACCAGATATTCCTGAGTAATGACCACAACAAGAGGCCATGGGTATACGCTCCTTCTATCAAGAATGGTGAATCCTTTGTTGGTTACCCAATTACCTTCGAATACCTCAAGCTGTATCCAGTCACCACCCTATGAGCAACCTCCCTTAGGCAACAAGGAATAGTGTCAAAATTCAGAATCAATATTCAAGATATCCTTGAGTATCTCAAGTCTAAGGATACTTGCACCATTGCTATGATGAGACTATCATTGACATTTGAATAGATTATCCATATGATTGTCTCATAGTTGGTCATCCAATGTACTTAGCTACACTTAGTAAGCATCTACATATTAATTGTAAACATCTCATGTTTATAGATTATGAGATCTACTACTCGATGCAATGAAAAAGTGTAACATGTGCTAGTCTGTCTGGATTAATAATATCTCATCTCATTAATCCTATGACTAGGGATAATTTTGATACTAACATAATTACACATGATAAGAATCTCAATATCATGATCTCATCATGATTTCCTTCATGCTATATTATGTATCAAGGACTTCATTAATTGATTTAATATCACTTATCAATTCATATATCAAATGAACATCAAATTAATGAAACAACTTGCCTTTACAACACTCCTCTAACACTTGGTTTAGAGTATGGATATGTGTCAACTCGCACTAGACTGACTACGTCACGTCTAGTCTTAGTGATGTTAGTTCTTGTCCTTGAGGCTCATTACTCTATTAGATATGTCAGTGAAGACTATCTTTATGACATTTCCACTCCAGCTAGAGATTCCTGAGTAATGACCACGACAAGAGGCCATGGGTATACACTCCTTCTATCAGAAGTGGTGAATCCTTCGTTGGTTACCCAATTACCTTCAAATGCCTCAAACTGTATCCAATCACTACCCTATGAGAAACCTCCTCGAGGCAACAAGGAATAGTGTCAAAATACAAAATCAATATTCAAGATATCTTTAAGTATCTCAAGTCTAAGGATACTTGCACCATTGCTATGATGAGACTATCATTGACATTTGAATAGATTATCCATATGATTCTCTCATAGATGGGCATCCAATGTACTTAGCTACACTTAGCAAGCATCTACATGTTAACTCTAAACATCTCATGTTTATAGATTATGAGATCTACTACTCGATCCAATCAAGGAGTGTAACATGTGCTAGTCTGTCTGGATTAATAATGTCCTGTCTCATTAATCCTATTACTAGGAATAATTTTGATACTAACATAATTATGCATGATAAGAATCTCAATATCATGATCTCATCATGAGTTTTTTCATGCTATGTTATGCATAAAGGACTTCATTAATTGATTTAAGATCACTTATCAATTCATATATCAAATGAACATCAAATTAATGAAAAAGTCTTTTATTAATCAAATAAATTTATACTATAAGTGCTAAAGTTGATTGCCTTTAGAGCACTCCTCTAACAATTAGTAGACATGATGTAAAAATAGAAAGCGTTTCCATATATCATATGTAACTAATCCTTTCACTAAGTCATTTCCCTAGAAGAAATATGAAAGTCATATATTTTCCTATGGTTTAACATATAAAGGTGATTGGCTTTAGTACAAGTGGGAGTTTGTTAGAGAGACGCCCTAAAGCCAATCACCTTGGGCACTTGATTAATAGAGGCATTTTCATCATATAACATTCATTAATATGAATTGATATAAATGTTAAACCATTTAATGAAGTCTCTAGTATATAACACAACATGAAAGAATCTATGATGAGTGATTGTGAGATTTTTATCATTTGCAATTGTGTTTATACTTAAGAGATCCCTAGTCATAGGATTAACAATATGGGACATTGTTAATCTAGATAGACTAGAACATGTTGAACTCATTGACTACATCAAACATTTGATCTTATAAACTGTAGACATGACATGTTTAAAGTTAACATGTGGATGCTTGCTAAAATAGTCAAGTACATTAGATGATCTAGTTATGAGACAATCACATAAATTATCTATTCAATGTTAGTGATAGTCTCATCATGGAAAATGCAAAAGTATCTCTTAAACTTGAGATGCTAAAGGTCATCTTGGATATTGAATCATGTACTTTGACTCCATTCTTTGTTTCCCCTAAGAGGTTGCTCGTAAGGTAGTGAATGGGTATAACATAATGTATTCAAAGATAGTTGAGCAGTAAATAGAGAATTCACCACTCTTGATAAAAGGAGATTATACATTTAGCCTCTTGTGGAGATCATTAATAAAAAATTCTTGGTCGTAGTGGACATATCTTGAAGATAGTCTTCAAGTACATATCTAATAGAGTAACAAATCTCATAAACAATAACTAAATCAATTTGACTAGACGTGATATTGTCAATCTAGTGGGAGGTGACACATAGTCTATACTCTGAACCAAATGAGTTATAGAGTGGTGGAAGGATTAACTGCATAATAATTGTCTATGGAAGGGTTTATAGTTAGGCTACTAACTTTCTAGTTAATTCGGTGATTATGATGTGTTGCTACATACCGTTTATGATCTACTCAGAATTATATGATAATTTGAGTTGCAACACAACCAAAAACCTCATTGGTCACATACATAAAAAATTTGAAGAAGATATGAAATGGGCTTTGGATTGGATTCAAATGAGAAGAGAGAGAAAACTTGGGTAGAGACATTTTGCAGTCGCGAGTGGTCTCGATTGTAATAATGTATTATGGTTACTATTGCCTATCACAGTCACTAAATGTCCGATTTGATATGAGTGTCATTTAATAAGGATAACTCTAATCATGATTACTACTCACGATGGCAAATGGCATAATATAATGAAGATATCTTGGGCTAAGGCTAATTTGAGAATGCAAAAATGGATTTGTAGTCACCAGTTAGGTTAGTGCAGCCATACCTACTTTTGTTTGAAAAACATGGCTAATGGATTGATTATTCCTAACCCTAAATTAGATCAAGGGACATATATATACCTCCCTTTAAAGCATTTTTTCATAAGCCTTCAATAAGAGAGATAAAAGTTATCTATCCAAAACTCTCCATATCTTTTACATTGTTGATCTTCCATATCTAACAACTTGGATCATCAACCACCCATTTTTTTCTTAAATGTTTTCTTCTTCATCCTTTGTGCGGATACTCTTAGAAACAATTCTAGCTTTGGATTATTGTAGTTTTCTACAACCAATATGAAGGAAAGCTCACAAATCAATAGTTGATTCTTCAAGGGTAATTTGTTCTTCCATTTGATGGTTTATATCAAATTTCGTAATTACATAGGCTTGATTCATCTGAGATACATAAACTAAAATCCATCAGTGGTATTTGGGCCTCCCTATGTATATTAAGATTGGATAAAATTGATGAATCAATGAGATTAGTTCAAAAACAACATTTTGGTTTTCTTCTTCATTTATTAAAATGTTTGGACAAATTTTGACCATGGATTTCTTTTGATCTGTTAACCATATATTACTATGATGATATTAAATGTTAATGGCGAAAAAGAAATTGTTTAGATCAGATTTTAAATGAAATTTGAAGCTATACAAGGTATCTAAAAATTATGGGTTCTATGAACACTAGAATGGCTTGATTAGTTTTTTACAGGGGCTGATCATTTTTGCTTATTTAAATGCATTTTTAACATATTGAAATTTTTTTTTAAATTCTAGACAACTCCCTACAAAAAATCATTTTTGGTCATGATCTAAAAAAACTTGATACATAGAACACAAATCCTCAAAGTGATGGGGTTGTTGTGTTTAAATGATTTGATATAATATATTTTCATTTCTAGAGTCTTAATTATATGTTTATGATATGCATTTAAGTTATTTTGATATATATTGCATGATAAAACCAAATTAAGTTTGTGTGTATAATTCCTTGAAAATTCTATTTCATGTACGACTTTATTTGGGCAACTTTAAGCAAATTGGTTTGCTAGTTAAATTCTTGATGATTTAGAATGTTTAATGAATTGATTTAACTATATAGAACTGATTTTAAGATTCATATTTTGATAAGAATGAAATTTGAAATTTTTAAAAATTTGAATTCGATTCTAAATTGGATTAGAAAATAGTACTCTAATGCTAGTATGACTAATTAATCATGCAATTGTATTTGGATTGTTTAATCCTTATAACATCAAAAATAATTGAGGCAATTTTATGTGCTTAAATTATGGACATAATTGGATTTAATGTTAATGAGATTAAATGATTAAATTCAAATTCAGAAATTACACGTATCAATTGGGATGTATACCAACTAGCTAAGTAGGCAATTTTAAGAACATTTTGATGAGATCAAGTAGTTATCTATACTTGTATAATTTCCTTTCAGTAAATGTTATTTAAATTTTCATATGATCATTTAATGAGATTAAATGATGAAGATACGATGAATTTCATTAAAGGCCAAAATCTCTATGGCTTGGTTCAGGAGTTGAAATCGAATTGTCAAAAAGGCAACAAAATATGTTATATTTTGATGAGATAAAATGATTGTCTAAACTTGTATAATTTTCTTTTAGAAAGTGTTTTTTAAATATTCATATTGTTGCCCAGATATTAAGCCAAAAAGGGGGTTGAATTGGAGTTTTAAAAATTTAACTTTAAAGTGTGGAAATAAAAAGTTAAGTTTATGAGGGATAGAGAAATTTTACACAAGGATTTTTATAGAGGTTCGGGTGTTAACAAACCCTACTCCTCTCCCCAATCACAATTGGGAGTTTCACTAACACACTATGTGTTACAATGGAGTTTTATAAGCTCACTCCCAACTATGGTGTTTCTCACAATGGCTCACACCTAACCCAGATATCCCTTGTGTTTTCATGCCTCACACAATAACCAATTCCTTATGTTTTACAGGCTCACACAAACAACATTTACCTTGTGTTTTACAGGTTAACACAAATAACCTTTACCTTGTATTTTACAGGCTCACACAAATAACCTTTCTTTGTGTTTTAAAGGCTCACACAACTAACCCTCACAAATGTTCTACTCTTAACGCAGAAACACCCAAAACTCACTTGGGTAATAAATGATTACAAAGAGAAACACTTGCAAATCTTTATTGCTCAATAAATGATGAGCAAAAAGATTTTAACAGAGAATAGATATTTGTTATGAAAATATTAAATGTACAAATAGCTTGTAATAAGATTTTGATTCAAAGTATTAGCTATCCTTTTGTACTGAATACGCAAATGACTTGCATTTATACTCTCATGGCAAATTATAGCCGTTAGAATGCATTTAATATGAAACTAGCCATTACACCAACCCAAATAATCGCGCCTGACATTTTTCTCTTTCATCTTTCACGGGCGTGACTATGTTTGTCATGGCCGTGACTGAAGTGGTGACCTTGGTCGTGAAGCATTCTGGAAGGTTTTGAAATATTGGGTCACGGACGTGACATATATCTTCACAAGCGTGACAAACTTCCCAACCGTGATCCAAGTGGTGACTTTGGTTGTAAAGCTCTCTAGATGAATTTGTCAAGAAGGTTCATGGCGTGACTTAAATGTGCATTTCACGGTTTGTTGTCTTCCTTCATGGCCGTGAACTTCAAATGTTGGTTTTGTTGACGGTTAGCTTCTTCACGGGCGTGGCACCTAGGGTCATGGGCGTGAACATGCTACTTCTTTTTATCTTTCAAGGATTGATCTTCCATTCTCCATTCTTGTTATTTTATTCCATACCTATTTAATAGACTTAGAAAACAAGTATGTTAAATACATTATTGCTATTTTATTTGTTATCATCAAAATGACGGAAATACCCCTCAAGGTTTAACAATCTCCCCCTTTTTGATGGTGACAAATAATCTAGCAATATGTACTTTTGAGAAGTCTCCCCCTCAAAAGATGGTTAGGATAAAAATTGATGAAATGCAAGAATTGTAAAGAATGATGAAGTGTAGCATTGAGATAAACTTTCTAGTTTTAAGTATACGCAAGTTATATGCAGAGTATATCCAATATATACCAAAATTCTCTTTAAGTCATGAAGTATATGTAAGGTATATTTAGAGTATATCAAGTGTATATTCATTTATGTAACTTGCATCAAGGTATATGCAAAGTATACTTAAGATATATTTAATGTGTATAAAGCTCAATTTGCATACTTGCATATTCATTTTGAATCAAATTTTAAGTATTGCATTTAAACTCAAAATATTGCTATTTTATCCCTACTTAACTCAATATATTTGTAGGATCTTCATTTTGATTCAAAATTAAGTATTGTTTGCATTTATCTTAATATATTGCTAGTTTCTCCCCCTTTTGTCATCAACAAAAAGAATATAAAGATAATAAACCATAATGGAAAAACAAAGCAAATATATTATAAAAAATGAAATACAATTAAAGATAATAAAAATTCAGAAAGGAAATTTAAAATTTCCTACACACAAACAAAATAAAGAAACAAGCATATCAAGGCTACCATCTAGCCTAACATCTATTCGGACATCCTGTCCCTAAGACAAGCAACTTCAGCCTCAATGTTGTCCATCATAGACTCCATGAAGTCCTTGAGGTTCTCCAACCTCTCATCTATGGAAGCATGCAGCTGCTCAAATCGTGGTGCCAGAAGGTTAACCACCTGTTGCGTCAAATTCGGTATGGAAGCTGAGGATTGTCCAATGTCCTGCTCAACCACTGGAGGTGCCTCCTCAACCCGAGGCATTTTCCTCTGTTGGATTCCTTAGAGGTCGGCTTTGAAGTCCTCCGAGTCATTGTCTTCCCATATGATTTCGCCAGTAGTGTCAGTGAAGCGGTAGTAAATATTGTTCTCATGGACAATTCTAAGAGCCGCTCCCATCTTAATGAAGGACTCTACATCCAATCGATCTCGAGGATGCCCTGGGATGAGATTAAAGTGATGGTCATCCAGCTTCAAATATCCAAGCTTCAAAGCCATATGGGTCACATATCCACCAATAAGTATATCTCCGAAGGGCTTGATGGCAATGGACCGGAGATGGTTCGCAAACCATCGAGAAAGTGCCACTACGAGGCCTCTTCGGGCCATCTCAAAGCGAAAAAGCTCAGACTTTCGAATGGTGCCATTGCTGTCTCCTCAGGAAAATGTGCTATAGGTTAGAAACCTATGCAGATATTTGTGCATTGGGGACCGGAGATGAGTGCTCTTGGTATTCTTTACATCCTAGCTGAAATCCGTACCAAAATGAGTCCACGCTCGAGTTGCGAAGAACTCCACTTCGCTGTCGTTGAGGATGCCTTCCGAGGGTAGGTTGAATAAGTCCCCGAATTCTACAACACTGAGAGTGTTCGGATTGCTGCAGAGTTGGAATTTTACTATTCCAGTGGGAGACACTTGCAAAGTGCTGAAAAATTCCAAGGTTGGCTCCCTCAAGGTGGGCTGATGAATGTCGACAAACTCCTTCAAATGACAGGTCTGGAGTTGCTCTGTCATCACTATTTCAAGCCTGACAGTGTGCACTATTTGGCATTCAAAAGATCTTGATGAAATGAGAGGCCTTTTCTTCAGGGTTGAGTACCGAGGATGGAAATTCTCCGGGATTCTATTCATTAGGTAGTCTAAGTACCTCTTGGGAGCATGAGATTTCTTCCTAGTACCCTTTGATGAGCCAGTTTCCATGTGGATTGAAGAAATGAACTTTGAAGTGTTTGGATAAAAGTTGAAAGAAATTTTGAGGAAACCCTAAGGAAAGATGATTTTTGATGAAGGAAAGGATTTTTGATGGTATTTATAGCAGAAATTTGTCACTTGGGGGCTGGAATCTTCAATGTACCATTCAATGTGTGTAAATGAGAGCGGTTTCAAGGAGTTGAAAGGTTGAAATGTGAAGAATAACTGACATAATTGTTATATAGCCGATGCATTCACAGGCATGAAATATGTAGTCACGGTCGTGAAGAGTCGTGTTCACGGTTTGCTGAAGGGGTGCTTTACCCGTGAATAAAGGCGTGAATACATTCACGGTAGTGACATTTGAATGTCACAGGTGTGAATGATGAACTATCATGGTGGTGAAAGACGAATCACGATTGTGAAGGGTTGAATTTCACTACTTATGCCCGTGAAACAAAGTGTGACTCAAAGCGTGAACGTCTCTGTGAGTTTTAGGAGAAAATGTTCATGGGAGTGAAAATTTGTCACGGGTGTGAATAAGGCTTTTCATGGGAGTGAATGAAGTCATGAACATGAGCTTCACTACTTGAAGCCGTGAACGATGTCTTGAATCAAGTCCTGAAAGACACTGGTTTTTTTGGCTATTTAATTCACGAGCGTGAACATATGTCACGGGCGTGAATTGCCTAAAATTTCCATCAAATAAAATTAAGTCCTAAAACAAGACTAAATCATTTCTATGAAGATTCTATCCCTTATAACATAAAATTTTCATCCAATTTACTACCTTATGTCTAGTAATATGATACATAAACAAGATTATCACTTAAGATTTGACAATTTTGCAATCACAAGGTTAATCCATCAATCATACCAAGTTCTCTTCTAATGAAATTAAATCTTTCCTCATTTAGAGATTTAGTGAATATATCTGCCAATTGATTTTCTGTGCTTATAAATACCAATGCAACATCTCCATATTGGACATGATCTCTAATAAAGTGGTGTCTAATGTCAATGTGCTTACTTGTAGAATGTTGAATGGGATTCTTTGAAAGATATATAGAACATGTATTGTCATATTTAATAGGTATATGGTTCATATCATGACCATAGTCCTTAAGTTGTTGTTTCATCCAAAGGATTTGAGTACAATAATATCCTGCTGCTACATACTCTGCTTCAGCAGTTGAAAGAGCAATTGAAACTTGTTTCTTGCTAAACAAAGAAACTAAGCACTCTCCAATAAAGTGACAAGTACCTGAAGTACTTTTTCTATCTAAAAGACTACCAGCATAGTCTGCATCTGAAAATCCTACAATATAAAAGGATGAGTTTCTAGGATACCACAAACCTAGATGCCATGATCCATGTAAATATCTTAGAATTCTTTTTATTGCATTTAAATGAGATTGTTTTGGACATGATTGAAATCATTCACATAGGCAAACACTATACATTATGTTGGGTCTAGAAGCAGTAAGATATAAAAGTAATCCGATCATACCTCTATAGAGCTTTTCATTAATGCTCTTACCCTTTTCATCCTTGTCCAATTTTGTTGATGTGCTCATAGGAGTCTTGGCATTCTTGCATCCTTCCATTCCAAATATTTTGATTAAATCTTTGGCATATTTGGACTGATTGATGAATATGCCCTCATTGCCTTGTTTTATTTGTAGACCAAGGAAATATTTAAGCTATCCCATCATGCTCATTTCAAATTCCCGAGTCATACACTTAGCGAATTCTTGACAAAGCAATTCTTTAGTAGAACCAAATATTATATCATCAACATAAATTTGAACAATTAATATATCATGCTTATGTTTTTTAATGAATAATGTGGTGTCAACATTCCACTTTGTAAAGTTATTTTCTAAGAGAAAAGAACTTAGTCTTTCATACCAAGCTCTTGGGGCTTGTTTCAAACCATATAAAGCTTTTAAAAGTTTAAAAATATGATTTGGCAAATCATAGCTTTCAAAGCCTGGTGGTTGTTCTACATAAACTTCTTCTTCCATATAACCATTTAGAAATGCAATTTTCACATCCATTTGAAAAAGTTTGAAATTTATGTGACATGCATATGCTAAAAGTATTGTTATGACTTCTAATCTAGCTACAGGTGCATAGGTCTCATCATAATTTATTCATTCTTCTTGATTATATTCTTTTGCAACTAATCTAGCCTTATTCCTAGTTATTGAACCTTGTTCATCTAGTTAATTTCTAAATACCCATTTGCTACCAATAATTTGATGATCCTTGGGTCTAGGTACTAAGGTCCATACCTTACTTCTCTCAAATTGGTTGAGTTCCTCTTGCATAGCAATTACCCAACTTTCATCATTAAGAGCCTCATCAACATTTTTAGGCTCAATTTGAGAAATAAAAGCAAGGTCAATGGCTAAATGTTTGAAATGAGATCTAATACTTACTCCCTTTAAAGGATCACCAATGATTTGCTCATTGGGATGATCTTTTGTCATTCTCCATTCCTTTGGGAGTTCTTGCCTGTTTTCTTCTTGACCTTGAGGTAGAGAATCATCTTGATGTGAATCTTCTTGATCATTTTCTTCTTTTCCATTTCCAAGATCAAGTCTTTCCACAGTTCCTAAAACATCATCAAGAACACTACCTTTCACAAGATCAAGTCTACTAGATTCATTAAAAACAACATGCATAGATTCTTCAACAGTTAATGATCTTTTATTAAATACTCTATATGCTTTGCTAGTTGTAGAGTATCCTAAAAAGATACAATCATCAGATTTAGAGGCAAATTTTCCAATGTTGTCCTTGGTATTAAATATGAAGCACTTGCATCCAAATACTCTAAAGTATGATATCAAGGGCTTTCTTCCATTCCATAGCTCAAATGAGGTTTTGTTTAAAAGTGGTCTTTTGAAAACTCGATTTGAAATATAACATGCAGTGTTTGTGCCTTCTGCCCAAAAGTAAGTTGGTAAACCATACTCATTGAGCATTGTTCTAACCATTTCAATTAAAGTTTGATTTTTCTTTTCAACTACCCCATTTTGTTGAGGTGTCCTAGGAGATGAGAAATTATGTGAAATGCCATGTTCAAGACAAAAACTTTCAAAGTTTTCATTTTCAAATTCTTTGCCATGGTCACTTTTTATCTTTGAAATACAATATCCTTTTTCATTTTGAACTCTTTTAGCAAAGTTTTTGAAATTTTCAAAAGCATCACTCTTTTGAGCTAAGACAATTACCCAAGTAAATCTAGAGTAATCATCTACGATGACAAAGGTATAATGTTTACCTCCTAAGCTAGCAATTCTAGTAGGTCCAAATAAGTCTAAATGCGGGAGTTGAAGAGGTTTTGAGGTACTTACTATGTTTTTGGCTTTGAAGGATGACTTGTGTTGCTTCCCTCTTTAGCAAGGTTCACATGTCTTGTCTTTTTCAAATTTGACTCTTGGTAGTCCTTTTACTAGTTCTCCTGTGCTGAGGCTTTTGATTAAGTCCATGTTAACATGACCAAGGCTTTTATGCCACAACCAAGATTCATCACTAGTAGTCACAAGACACTTAGAGGAATGGTTAGATAATTCATGTAAGTCTATTATGTATGTGTTGATATCTCTATTTCCTTTAAATATCTCTTGATCGTCGATAGAGGTTACAAGACATTCATTTGAAGTAAAGATTACTTTGTTTCCTTTATCACATAATTGACTAACACTTAACAAGTTATGTTTCAAGCCATCAACAAGTAAGACATCTTTAATAAGGGTAGTACCATAAATACCAATAGAACCAATGCCAATTACTTTACCCTTACCATTGTTTACAAAGGTAACTTTACCTCCAACAATACTTTTGATTTCATTGAAAAGTTCTTTATCTCCTTTCATATGCCTAGAGCATCCACTGTCTACTAGCCAAGCATTTTTGTTTATTGTGGACTTGAGGCATACCTATAGAGTCACAGTTCAAGTATGATTTTTAGGTACCCAAATGAGCTTGGGTCCTTGGGGGTTAGCACATGAAGATTCCCAATGAGGCTTCCTTATCCAACAATGTTTATTTATATAACCAATCTTCATACAATAATTACACTGTTTAGGTCTAACATTGTTTTTTGGTCTTACAATATATTTGAATGCCATATTTCTATTTAACTGATTTTCTAAACAATGGCATGGACAGTCATGATTAATTGATGTTTTTCTAGAAGCATGCTTCTTATACATAAAGGCATGATTATTCTTTTTATGTATAGAAGGTTTAATATACTTATTCCTTGGTGTTGTTCCAATAATTGTGGAGATGTGAGGTTCACTAAACTTAACAAAAATGGTTTTGTGAGAAGATGATGATGTGTCCTTAAATCCTAGACCATGTCTAATTAAAGGTGGTCTTTGAGACACAATGAGAGTATCTAAACTCTCTTTACCTTTGTGAAATTTAGAAATGGAATTTCTAAGTTCCTCAACTTCATTTTTCAAAGTATTATTTTCTTTAAGCAAGGAAGCAGTTGAGGGTTTTGATGAATATTCATCTAATGACTTTTGAAGAGATTCATTAGATGATTTAATCTTAAGATTCTCCTTTTCTAAAGCATCCATTTTGTTTTTCAAATTGGAAATGTTATTCCTATAAGTACTTAATTTACTCCTATATTTCTCTAGTTCTAAATTTAATTCTTCTATAAGGCTTTGCTCATCATCATCATCATCACTATCACTATCATTATCATTATTACTACTATCATTATTGAAAGAGTATGAGTGTAGTGATCTTACCTTATTCGAGACGTGATCCTCAATAGCCATGAAGCATAGGTTGACCTATTCGCTTTCATTATCATCTCTTTCATTTGAAGAGCTTTCGTCATCCCATGTGGCTTTGTGACCTTTCTCCCCATTGTCTCTTTGGTATTTTCTCTTCTGCTTCTTGAGCCTTGGAAATTCTAGTTTGATATGTCCTTTCTTTCCATACTCATAGCACTTTACCTCTTCTTTACTTCTTTATGCATCATTAGAAGTTTGTTTGAGGTTTCTTTACCTAAATTTTCCGGAGTTGCTCATTTTCTTCTCAATTATTCTTTTTAGTCTTCTTGAAAGCATAACAACATCCTCATTTTCATCATCACTCATTTCTTCATCATCTTCACTTTCTTCTTGAGATTTTCAAGTAGAGGCTTTGAGTGCTAAAGGCTTTCTTTTCTCTGGCTTTGCTTCAAGCTCTCTATCTCTTTTCACTGCTATTTCATGTGTGAGAAGTTTGCCAATAAGCACATCAGTATTCATGATGCTCATGTCTTCATTTGCTTCTTCTATGCCAGCAACTCTTGAGCCATAGTCTTTAAGAGAAAGACTTCTCAGGATTTTGTTGTTTACATCTTCCAAGCTCAGATGCTTTTCAAGTTTCCTCATTCCATTTATAATGGCTAGAAGACGGTTGGTCATGTCAGTGATTGACTCATTGGATTTCATCTTGAAGAGCTCATATTCTGAGGTAAGAAGTTGAATATTCTTGCATTTGACTTGCTTAGTTCTTTCATGATAATTTTCCAATGTCTTCCATATGCTGTAGGCTGTTGGGCAATGTTGTATTCTTCCACATTCTTCAATAGATAATGAGCTTGAGAGGATTGTCATTGCCTTCTTATTTTTGAAATTTGCTCTTCTTTGAGGCTCTGTTCAATCATCTCTTGATAAGATTTCTTCTTCACCATCAGCTCCTCTTCTTGTTGGTGGTGTCCATTCTTTTCGTACACTATCACAGACTTCAATTCCTTCACTATCCAGGTATGTCTCCATCTGAAACTTCCAATGGGCATAAATGGCTCCTTCAAAGTAAGGTTTGAGACTTTGGAATCCTTTACTGGCCATATCTTAATCTTTACTAGCACTTTTTAGGCTTAGATGCTAGACAAAGCTCTGATACCAATTGTTGCCCAGATATTAAGCCAAAAAGGGGGGTTGAATTGGAGTTTTAAAAATATAACTTTAAAGTGCGGAAATAAAAAGTTAAATTTAGGAGGGATAGAAAAATTTGACACAAGGATTTTTATAGAGGTTCGGGTGTTAACAAACCTTACTTCTCTCCCCAATCGCAATTGGGAGTTTCACTAACACACTATGTGTTACAATGGAGTTTTACAAGCTCACTCCCAACTATGGTGTTTCTCACAATGGCTCACACCTAACCAAGATATCCCTTGTGTTTTAATGGCTCACACAATAACCAATTCCTTGTGTTTTACAGGCTCAGACAAACAATGTTTACCTTACGTTTTACAGGCTCACACAAACAACCTTTACCTTGTGTTTTACAGGCTCACACAACTAACCCTTACAAATGTTCTACTATTGACCCAGAAATACCCAAAACTCACTTGATTAATAAATGATTACAGAGAGAAACACTTGCAAATCTTTATTGCTCAATAAATGATGAGCAAAAAAATTTTCACAGAGAATAGATATTTATTATGAAAGTATTAAATGTACAAATAGCTTGTAATAAGATTTTGATTCAAAGTATTAGCTATCCTCTTGTACTGAATGCATAAATGACTTGCATTTATACTCTCATGGTGAATTATACTGTTAGAATGTATTTAGTATGAAACTAGCCGTTACACCAACCCATATAATAATGCATGACATTTTTCTCTTTCATCTTTCACGGGCGTGACTATTCTTCCAAGCCGTGACTGAAATGATGACCTTGGTCGTGAAGCATTATGGAAGGTTTTGAAATATTAGGTCAT
This sequence comes from Triadica sebifera, assembly GCA_023653625.1. NCBI lineage: Eukaryota > Viridiplantae > Streptophyta > Magnoliopsida > Malpighiales > Euphorbiaceae > Triadica > Triadica sebifera. The sequence goes on from CM042909.1 coordinate 14,227,019, forward strand.
GGGTGTGACATATATCTTCACGGGCATGACAAACTTCTCAGCCGTGATCCAAGTGGTGACTTTGGTCGTGAAGCTCTCTGGATGAATTTGTCAAGAAGGTTCACGAGCGTGACATTTAATTCACGGGCATGACTTAAATGTGCATTTCACGGTTTGTTGTCTTCCTTCATGGTCATGAACTTCAAATGTTGGTTTTGTTGATGGTTAGCTTCTTCACGGGCGTGACACCTAGGGTCACGGTCGTGAACATGCTACTTCTTTTTATCTTTCAAGGATTGATCTTCCATTCTCCATTCTTGCTATTTTATTTCATACCCTATTTAATAGACTTAGAAAACAAGTATGTTAAATACATTATTGCTATTTTATTTGTTATAATCAAAATGACGGAAATACCCCTCAAGGTTTAACACATATTATCATTTAATGAGATTAAATGATGAAGATATGATGAATTTCATTAAAGGACAAAATGTAAATGGTTTGGTTCAAGAGTTGAAACTGAGTTGTGAAAAGGGAACCCAAAATGTTATTTTCTAGATTATCTAATTTTAATGTAATAGAGAATGCATGTTAAGGGTGGATGGAATGACATAACGGTATGATTATGGATTGACCAATGTGATTGATTATGCATGGAACTTCATTTTTGGTAAATAAGGCATGCTCTTATATTCTATTGTATTTCTTTTCTTATCTCACTCCCTTCAAATATAACTTGAGGTTTTCTTATGAAGAATTTATGTAATTAGATTACATAAGATTATAGTAGAATTCAAGTGCAAATGAGATGGTGCCAAAGACAAGGAACATTAGAATAGAAAATTATTTTCTAATTAACAATGTAATTCATGCTTCTATATAGGTGAGACCTAGTCAATCTTTTCATGGCTCGAAGGATTGATGTAGATATGTCATTAGTCATGACCATATAATTAGTGTAATTATCTTATATATCTATATGTGATGAATGGATATATAATGCATGCCAACATGATGGGACTTAAATAAATAAAATCCCTCATAAATTATATTAAGGCTAATGCCTTCATTTATATGGCAAGAGCCATAGTTCTTTTAAAGTTTGGGCTATTGAGCACACCCATACCCACTCTACAAAATATATTCAAACTATGAAAATGAGATTTCATTGTTAATGGGATGAATTTAATTGGTTGTATTTGTTAGAGAGGTACCCTAAAGGCAATCATCTTATGCACTTGATTTACTCATTTATTATTAATAAATGAAATTACCATTATATGGTATTCATTGCATATGAATTGATATAGATCTTAGACCATTTAATGAAGTCCTTGGTATATAACATAGCATGAAGGAAATCATGATGATGAGATTCCTATCTTGTGCAATTGTGTTTAAACTTAAATTATCCCTAGTTATATGATTAACAAGATGGGACATTATTAATTTGGATAGACTAGCATATGTGATACTCCTTAACTAAGTCAGGCAGCTGATCTCATACATTAAAGATATGAGATATTTGGAGTTAACATGTGGATGTTTCCTAGAGTAGCCAAGTACATTAGATGACTTATACTATGAGTTAATCACATGGATATCTATTTAATGTCAATGATAGTCTCATCATGGCAATGGTACAAGTTATCTTGGATATCAAATTCTATACTTTAACTCCATTCCTTGTTGCCTCTAAGAGGCTACTCATAAGGTGGTGATTAGGTATAACCTAAGATATTCAAAGGTAGTTAAGTAGTCAATAGAGGATTCACTACTCCTAATAGAAGGAAATTATACCTATGGCCTCTTATAGAGATCATTATTCAGATATCTCTGGCCGACATGAACATGTCTTGAAAAATGTCTTCAAGGACATATCTACTAGAGTAATGAGTCTCATAGATAAGAACTAATATCATTTTGACTAGCTATAATGTTGTCAATCTAGTGAGAGTTGACACACAGTCCATGCTCTGAACAAAATGAGGTATAGCTTGGTGAAAGGATAAATTACACAGTAATTATCTATGGAAGGGTTAAAAGTCAAACCACTAACTTTCTAGTTTATTGGGTTGTCAGGATATGTTGTTAGATACTAGTCATGATCTGCTAAGTCAAGGAAAATTGATGAGAAATTAATTATGGATCAAACGGGTTTGACTCGTAAAATCCTAATCGAATTAGGATTCCTCCCAAGACTTGAGCTGACAACATGCTCCAAAAACCTATTAGGTCACATGTATAGAGGGAATGAAAAAAATTGTAAAATGGGTTTTGGATAAGATCCTAGTGAGAGAGAAAGAGAATTGGGCCTCTTATAAAAGTTATAAAAATGGGCCAAATCCATTTTGGATTAGGATTGTTGACTTGGTCAAAATTGGGCTTTTTCTTTTCTAAAACTAAAAGTGATTCAAAATTTTAAGGAGTCAATTTTATGGCTGCCCTCTAAAGAAAAATAAGAGTTAGTTTTCTCCTCTCAATTTTCTCTTTCATAAGACAATTTTTCATAGCTAGCATGTTGGACCTTTGTCACCCCATCTCCTTGGAGGTTATCTTCTTCTTCTTTCTTTGCATAGATACTCTTAGAGGCAATCCTAGCTTTGGATTGCTGTGGTTTACTACAATTTGACTGTTATATCCATTAATTTATGCCTCAAGTCACGTGTGTCACTAAGCCGATGCATTGAATCAATCAGATTCTAAATTCAGATTTTGACAGGAAAATAATAAGTGTGGTTGGCCATCACAATAAGTGTTTAAAGTATTTAAAGATGTTGGATCACAATGAGTGACTAAAATCCAAAATTTGGAAAGCTTCAGGGTTAATTTATAATTTATTGAAAATTGGAGTAATAGTTAGGATAATTATAAATTAAAGACATAATTTGGGAACATGATAATGTGATGGCCAACCACACCAAGTGTCATACATTAAGATGCACATTAACATATAAATATCTAGTTTTTTATATGAAAATGGAACACATCTTTAATTATTTGTCATTTTTTTATTTTTTCCATCTTCTTCTTTCTTCCTTATCACTTTTAATCTAGAATTTTCTACACTTAAACCATCTCCCATGTTCTCCCACCTTTCCTTCATAGCCAAACCTTGTTCTAGAGAGAGAAAGTGAGGAAAAGAGTGAGAAATGCATGGAAAAGTACGTTTTCATGCATAGAAAAGCTTGAGAAAGTTTATGAAAGAAAAAATCTTAAGGTAAATTGTTCTTCTTGTTCTCTTTAGGTTTCTCTAAAAGAAAATAAGATTTTGAGCTCTTTTGGAGAAGAGGGAATTTAGGATCTTAAGAGAGACAATATTCGGTTTAGAGACAAGTGATGAAAGGAAGGTATTTAATGATATTTTTATGTGTTTTAGGAGCTCAAGTGGATAAGGAACTAGGTCAAATGAGTAAAGGAAAAGAGAAAGAAAAGTGAAGAGAAAGGAGGAAAGTCAAAAAGCTAAGTGCATAACTTAAGGTAATAGCCTATATTTTATTATCAAGTTGCATGATTTAAGCATTTGACTTATAAATAATTATAAAGTAGTAGTATTTTATGTTAAAAGTTTGAGGATGCATGTTTCCTATACTTAGGATAATATTTGATAAAAATTGAATTATGTTGATTGTGTGAGTTTTGTTGGATTTTATAGAACAACATGTATACAAATTGTTGAAACTTAAGTTTTGGAAATTGGTTTAATATTTATTTATTGGGTTTTAAAGATAATACATAGATCTAAAACTTTCATGAAGAATATAAAACCTAATTCTGAATTTAACTATGCTTAAATTGGGCACAAATGTTGGACTAGAAAACTGTCCAGAAAAATCTAAGCAAAATTTTTACTAACTAGTCAGCGATCAAATGATCATAACTTTTACTAAAGAACTCAAAATTAATTTTTTCAAATTGAATATTAAATATAATATTCAAAGCTATAATTTTTAAGAATACCATTAAATTTAATTCGGATGGGAACATGCCCAAAATTCAGATCCATAATAGAGCATGGAATCTGCTAGCTACAGGGAAGAATATAATTGAGTAATTTAATATGTTAATTAGACCTATGAAATATATGATGTAAAAGAGTTACGAATTTTATAATGACAAAGGTAAGTCCTAGAATATCTAGTATAGAACTAGAGTCTTAGATAGTTTGACAAGCCAATCAGGGGTCATATTTATGCTGATGATGACACTGATATTTATGCTGATGATGACACTTATATTATGTCAGTGATGAAACACATATTTACGCTGATGATGGCATACTTATATAATGCAAATGATGACACTTGTATGCACACACCACTATGCCTAGGTGGTAATTATATTATGTCTAGATAGCCAACCCCGTTATCTTGATTATTAGTTCCTAAGTGTTATGGGCATAAGCAACTTAACAATGGCACGATATTCTTATATAAATTATAATTGATAATTGTTGATGTGTGTGTTAATCAAACTATTATAACATAGTGCAAGTGTAAGATAATGACACAAGATGTGTAAATGAGGTTTATATATGCAATGTTGTATATATATGAATGGAAAAAAATAATGCACTTGTGGTGTATATATATATGCTGGTAGATAAGTGCATATTGCATGAATATAGTATATTACCTTATTTATATATACCACTAAGCCTAGTACTTAGTGTGGGAGTTCTTTTCATATAGATATAGCAAAATAAAGACCTAATCCAGTACAACAGCTATATACTGACACCGTGGGTTCTATGTTTTTGTTTTTCTTTCTATATATTTTCTTTTATGATGTATGCAACTAAACTCAGCTTTTTAAGTAAGTATGAATGTTTTCTAAATAATACTTTTGTATATAAAGCATGTAGTTATCTTTGTCATAATGTTATTATATGTCTAAATATGAAAGATAAAAAAAATAATATATTATCGTATAAGTTACCTATGTTCAATTGACCTTGATTTATAAACATTTTATCTGAAGAGCTAGCATAACATCCCTTTATTCAGGCACTAGTTGTTGAGGTAAGAGGGTGTTACACCAACAAAGAAGGAAAAGCTCACAACTTGGAATATCAAAAGTTACAAACAAAGGTAACCAATTTCTCCCATTGAACGGTTTAATCCAATTTTAAATTACATTAGGTGTTCCATGGGTTTTGTTTTAATTAAATTTTATAATTCCACTGCCATATGTATGAGATGCATGTTCCAAACCTACTAGTATTGACTTGTTGGGCACACCTAAGGTCAATATAATCTAGAGGTGGGATTGGGCCAATGTAAATAAGATGTGCATGTATCAAAAGTTGATAGCCCAATGATTCATTAGTTACATGAATAGATGCAATTGGTATGAGATACCTACTAACTAACCTAAGATAGGTTGTTGGGCACACTTAAGGTCATTTGTGGTGATGTTGGATATTTACCCAATAGGAGAACTTCTAATGGGTTCTCTCAGATTCATAGTGAGGGATATGGGTTCGTAATAAAATAGTGGAAGTAATAATGCATGTTTATTAAAGAACTTCTAGTCATGCATTCATATACATACTATAACATAATCTTTCTTTTCATCTAGATTGATAGAATCATGTCATCTAATGTGAACCTATGCTCAATTCTTGAGTCAAACAAGTTGACTGGCTCAAACTTCCCTGACTAGTTTAGAAATTTGAGAATAAAGTCATGTTTGCCAAATCATATGTTTAAGCTCACTAAGGCCTTGTATGGTTTGAAACAAGATTCAAGAGCTTTATATGAAAAGCTTAGTGCATTTCTTTGGAAAATGGATTTCCAAAAGGACATATTGATACTACTCTTTTTATTAAAAAGCACAAGCATGAAATTTTACTTGTTCAAATTTATGTTGATGATATTTGTTAAACCTTAAGGGGTATTTCCATCATTTTGATGCTAACAAATAAAATAGCAATAATGTATTTAACATACTTATTTTCTAAGTTTATTGAACAGGGTATGGAACATGATGGAAGAATGGAAAATGGAAGAATAACCTTAAAAAGACAAAAATTGAAGAAATAGTATGTTCACGCACGTGATAAAGCTTAGCGCCAACTACCCAATATTTAAAGTTCACGGCCATGAAAGATCATAGCAATCGTGAATGATCATATCAATCACGCCCGTGAAATAAAGTCACGCCCGTGAGAAAATATGTCAAATTCCTCCAGAGAGCTTCACGGCCACAGTCACCACTTGAACCACGGCTTGGAAGGATGTTCACGCCCGTGAAAGAATAATGTCACGCAAGTGATCAAACACTTCAAATCCTTCCAAAATACTTCACGACCAAAGTCACCACTCAAGTCATGGCTTGGAAGAACAGTCATGACAGTGATATACATATTCATAACCGTGAAAAAGGAAAGAGAAGCATGTCAGGTGCAAAATTAAGAGTTGCTGCAATGGCTATTTTCATATTAAATGCAACCAAACGGCTATAATTTATCATGGAAGTATAAATGCAAGTCATTTATGAATCCAGAATAAGAGAATAACAAAAATTTCGAATCAAAATCTTGCTATAGCCATTTATGCATTTACTACTTTCAAACAAACATTAATTCTCTGTAAAAAAAAATCTTTTTCCTCATTATTTTCTGAGCATTATAGATTTGTGAGTGTTTCTCTTTGTAATCTACTATTCAAGTGAGTTTGGGTATATTGGGTTAAGAGTAGAATACTTGTAAGGGTTATTTGTGTGAGCCATTAAAACACAAGAAATTGGTTTATTGTGTGAGCCATTAAAACACAAGGGATTTATGGGTTAGGTGTGATCCATTGATAGAAACACCATAGTTGGGAGTGAGCTTGTAAAACTCCATTATAACACTTAGTGTGTTAGTGAAACTCCCAATTGAGATTGGGAAGATGAGTAGGGTTTGTTAACACCCGAACCTCTATAAAAATTACTATGTGATATCTTCCTATCCCTACTTTACTTAACTTTTCTTTCTGCACTTAAAAGTTAAGAATTTTTAATATCCAATTCAACCCCCCCTTTTTGGTTCAATTTCTGGACAACAATATTATATTTGGGTCTACTAATGAATTGCCTTGTTAAGAGTTTGCTAAGTGTATGACTAAGGAGTTTGAAATGAGCATGATGGGTGAGCTCAAATTCTTCTTTGGCTTTCAAATCAAGCAAAGTAAGGAAGTCATCAAACAATCCAAGTACATCAAAGAGTTATTGAAAAAGTTTGGAATGGAAGGATGCAAGAGTACCAAGACTCTAATGTGTACATCAACAAAGTTGGACAAAGATGATAAACATAAGGCTATAGATGAAAAGCTTTATAGAGGTATAATCAAATCTCTTTTATACCTTGCCGCTTTTAGGCCCAATATAATGTTTAGTGTATACTTGTGAGCTAGATTTCAATTAGGTCCTAAGGAATCTCATTTGAATGTTGTAAAAAGAATTTTAAAATATTTTCATAGCATAATGCACTTAGGCTTAGTGTATCCTAGGAACACTCTATTTCATATCATTGGGTTTTCAATGCTGATTATGTCGGTAGTCTTCTAGATGGAAAAAGCACTTTTGGAACTTATCACTTAATTGGTGAATGTTTAGTTTCTTGGTTTAACAAGAAACAAGTTTCGGTTGCCTTATCCACTATTGAAGAAAAATATGTGGTAGCAGGTTATTGTTGCACTCAAGTTCTTTGGATAAGACAACAGCTCAATGACTATGGCTAAGTGATTAACCACATTCCCATCAATGTGACAATTCAAGTGTTATAATCTTTCTAAAAATCCCATTCAACATTATGTTAGACATCATTTTCTTAGAGATCATGTCCAAAATGGTAATGTTGTGTTAGAATTTATTGACACAAACTACAATTGGTTGGCATATTCACCAAGCCTCTTAATGATGAAAGATTTTTTTTTTTTAAAAAAAGAAGTTTGGTATGCATGATGGGAGCATTTTGTCTCAAACAAATAGGTATTTTAAGAGGTATAAATTGCATTCATCATGCATTATTGATGTCGTAAACCAAGTTTCTTAGTGATTGATCCTAATTTTGGCATATTTGAATGATTTAGTTGTGAATCGTATGAAATATTCTTCACGTATATGGCTTATTTGCTTTCAATGTGAACCTTAAGTGATATATCATGTTTTTTATGATATATTTGTTCCATTTCTACGATACATATTTGATTTCCATAAAAAAATTGTTTTATTATCTTAGGAAGATGTTTTATGGAACAAAGAATTCTTTTTGGAACTTGTTATATTTTTTGCTAGTTTTTAGGTCTTTATGCCCATGACTAGTGAGTCACAGCCATGAACATTTTGAACCACAAATGACAAAAACATTCACATTTTGGTTCACGCCAATGAAGATTATGCCATGACTATGAACAAATGCTCTTTCAAGACAAAAAGGTCACTCTGTTCACAACTTGCATCGTGCTTGCATCTACCTATACATTTAGTATTCATGCCCGTGAATCAGGACATATAAAATCTGAAATTTCACTTTTTCCATCAATGTTCTCTCTTTTTTCTTGCTGACAATCGCTATTCCTTGCCATCTCCAACCATTTTCTACCACTTTAACATCAATTCTTTGCCAGTTTCACCTTCTAAACACTCATAAATATTTTTACCCAATTTTATTTGACATTCTCTCGTGTTTTTTTTAAGTATCTATCAAAACCCTAAGATCACATTTCCTTAGGTCGATGGTAGATATTGGTCTTTCTTTCCATCTTTTAGTTTTCTTCATCATTTTTTACTATCATCATGGTTGGTTCTTCCATAGGAATGAAGAATAGAATAGCCCCTAAGCCCCATGTGGATTCCGTGTTTACCATTTTGCATAGACATTTCTATCAAAGTTATTTTGTCCTTAAGAAATTTCTTATCTTGTCTTTCAATGCCTTTCATTGGGATTATATCAAAACTCTAGTCTTGGAGAATGACAAGAAGGTCTAGGTCAAGAAATGCGGTTTGCTTGAGTTTGTCTATTCAACGCCTTTTATTGGGATTATATCACCTTTAGCACTTATTGTGCAAATTTATTTGATTAATAAAGGGAATTTTCATTATTTTGATATATGAATTGATAGTGACAGTAGATCAATTAATGAAGTCCTTGATACATAATATAACATGAAGAAAATCATGATGAGATCATGATATTGAGATTCTTATCATGTGTAATTATGTTAATATCTAAATTATCCTTAGTAATAGGATTAATGAGATGAGATATTGTTAATCCGTATAGACTAACACATTTTATACTCCTTGATTGGATCAAGTAGTAGATCTCATAATCTGTAAATATGAGATATTTAGAATTAACATGTGGATGCTTGCTAAGTGTAGCTAAGTACATTGGATGACCTACTATGAGACAATCATATGGATAATCTATTCAAATGTCAAAGATAGTCTCATCATAGTAATGGTGCAAATATCCTTAGACTTGAGGTACTCAATGATATATTGGATACTGATTTTCTATTTTGACATTATTCCTTGTTGCCTTAGGGAGGTTACTCATAGGTTGGTGATTGGGTGTAGCGTGAGGTATTCAAAGGTGATTGGGTAACCAATAAATCATTCACTAATCCTGATAGGAGTGTATACCCATAGCCTCTTGTCGTGGTCATTACTTGGGAATCTCTAGTCGTAGTGGAAATGTCATAAAGATAGCCTTCAATGACATATTTAATAAAGTAATGAGTTGTTAAGTTTTGGAGATGAATCTCATTCATAAAACACAGTGGAAAAGAAAATTTTTCAAAATCCAAAACAAAGATCTTGCTTGTTCCATTAAAACTAATTCATCAAATATAAAAGTTATAAATTATACCTTGTAATTTCTTCATTTGTTATTCAAATCTTCATCTTATTAGGTTATAGAAAACCACAACAATTCATACTAGTATGTTTCTAATAATAATCCATGGGAAGAATGAAGAAGAAACTAACAAAATAAATGGTTTGAACAAATTCAAAGTGCTAGCTTTGAAAGTGTTCTTGAGATAATGTTTCTTGTCTCAAAAATATTTTTTTCACAAAAAAAATATTTTAATGTATATTTTCTATCATTTAATGTCTTTTCTATTTGAATCATATTTAAAGAAAAGATTAAAAGTCCAAAATGGAGAAAAAGAAACTTATATGAATAGTGAATGCCAATTATGACCTAATTAAGGCCAAAGAAAACCAACGACCAGTGTTGAACGCAAGCCAATAGCCTGCCTAGCCCACACGGGCCCACGCAGACTCGTTACTCTCCTGAATGAATTTTTCGTTCAATCTCATAACGATCCGTCCCGAAATATTTCTTTCATATTTTTGGATCTCATCCAATACTATTTTACTCATTCTTCATATCTTCAATGCGTGTGACCCATTAGGCTTCCGGTTACGTTGGTCACTTAAATTAACAATTAATTTAAGTAAGTCATGAGCGGTATCTAACAATACATCATGACCCCCAATTGACCGGAAAATTAGTTGTTTGACTATGAACCTTGCCATAGATAAATTTTTGTGCAATTATTACTTTCACTATTTTATACCCAACCTGGTTCAAAGTATGGACATGTGTCAACTTCTACTAGATTGACTATCATGTATAGTCCAAGTAATATTAATTCTTGTCTCTGAGACTCATTACTTTATTATATATGTCATTGAAGACTATCTTTATGGCATTTCCATTACGAACAGAGATTCCCAAGTAATGACCCCTACAAGTGGTCCTAGTTATACACTCTTTCTATCTGCAGTGGTGAATCCTTTCGTTGTTATCCAATTAGCTTCGAATATCTCAAGTTGTATCCAATCACTACCCTAAGAGCAATCACCCTGAGGCAACAAGGAATAGTGTCAAAATACTGACTCAGTATCTAAGATATCCTTGAGTATCTCAAGTTTAAGTATACTTGCACCATTGTTATGTTGAGACTATAATTGACATTTGAATATATTATCCATATGATTGTCTCATAGTAGGTCATTCAATGTACTTAACTACACTTAGCAAGCATCCACATATTAACTCTTAACATCTCATGTTTACAGATTATGAAATTTACTGCACAATTTAATCAAGAAGTGTAACATGTGTTAGTCTGTCCGAATATGAAATGCACGTGTTCCATTGGATTATATGGAAGATGCATATGTTCAAATAAAATGCATGTGAAAAAGGTCGAGAATGTGACATATACATAATCCAAATCCTATATACATATTCATATATACATGTCGTTCATAATAATATACTATGTTAATTTTTCCTTTCAGCTACTCCCAAAAAGTAGTATGCTTGCTCTTGTGCCTTCCTAGCTATTACCTGTATGCAGTCAAATAACTACGTGCTGAGTATTACAAATGTCCAGTGGTGATTACAAATCTAATAATTTCCATTGGTTTAAAAATTTCACATATTAATGCAAAATCATGTCCACTACACTATTCCAATTTTACTGTTCAATATATTAATTAAGAATATACTTAAAGCTTCATATCTTTTTAATCAATATTTTATTATTATTTACCATTAATTCATTATTTAATACCTTTATTAAATTAACAATTTTACTTAATTAATCTTATAACTTTTTTTTTCATTTCAATCCTCCATTTAAATTTTCTTTTCATTTCAATTCAATCCTCCATTAATCTTATAACAATTCATGCCACTACTTTACACTTATTTATACTTTTTCCACAATATATATATATATTATTTTTCTTCTCATTTATTTTCTTTTTAAATACATAAATTACCATATAACCCTTATTTTACCAATTTATCTACAATCTTTTCTCTTTTTTTTTACAATTAAGTCCATTTTCATTCAATTTTTTTAGTTATCTTTTTTTTCTTCATTTTACCCCTTTTTGTCATAATTTTCAATTTACTAATATGTCGTTTACATTCTTACCAAATTTGTCATTTTTGTCTTATTTATCATTAAATACATAAATTATTATCTAGCCCTTATTAGTTTTTTCAATATACTCCTAAACTTTTATTTCCTTTCAATTTAGTCCTTTTTCATTCTATTTCTTTAATTAACTTTCTTTTTTTCCCTACTTTTATTCCATTTTACAATTTTATTATTTTTGCCATATTTATGAATTTTATCATATTTACTATTATACAATTTTTGTATATTTTCCCTAGTTTCATTACGATAGAAAATTTTCGAACTGAATACATGAGATATAGACCCCTCAATTCCACTACAGTCAAGAGTAATCCTGAAAGACAACCTAAGAACTACATTGTACACTAATCACTGAATCACTATCACTGAAGTAGATCATCATTAGCCTACCTAAGTGAATCGTCATGACTCACACCGCAACAATAGTGTCCCTGTGGCTAGCCAATTATATCCTGGACTAGATTAAACTATCAGAACACAACTAAGGGTAATAAACTTATTCCTTTGATTCAATTCCCATTAAATTCATTATTTGCATTTATTTTACATTATTAATTACCTAAAATTTTATTTATCCATAACCAAATCATCTTTACCATATTATGTTTCCACACTTTCCATTCTAATATATCAAATATTAGCCATTATTTTCAATGAGGCCTTCAAACACCATTAGATACACTTTATTCATTATGTTCCATTTCATACATAAGGAAATTACTAACTAGAAAAATAGTTAATATATTCTAAAAATTCTCAATCCATTCATATACACTAAATATCATATCTTCTTGCAATTTATGGTTTAGTTTTCATTTAATTAGCAAGAAAAACATTAAATTCTTCATATCCATTTTTCGGCCTACAAACCTTTTTTATCATTAAACTTTTTATCACCTTCTAATAATTCATTTCAATAATTCATACTTCCATTAATATATATATATATATATATATATATATATATATATGTCCACATAAAAATTTTCAATTCAATCGGAGTCTATTTCTTATCCGTCTCACCCAAACCAGACTGATTAGTCAAATTTCGGTGCTACCATAAAATTTCTTTCTCATTGTCAAATAATAATAAAAATTTTTTAGAATCTATCCATGTCTTAAATAAATTTTTAGATGTCGTTTACTATTTTTATTAGTCCGGTCAAAGTACGGTCAAACCAATTTATTAATTAGATCGAGTCCTTTTTTTCTTATTTTTGACTTTTAATGACTTATTTGACCTCATTTTCACTCTAAATTTTACCTCTGAACTAGTCATAACCCATATTTTCCAATAATCGAATAAAATATTTTTTACCCGCAGGTGCATTTTTGACCCTGGGTATACTGATCAATTTTGGAATTTACAATTTACAACTAATCCGGCATTTGGGCCATTACAATTACACATAATAAGAATCTCAATATCATGATCTCATCATGATTTTGTTCATGTTATGTTAGGTATCAATGACTTCATTAATTGATTTAAGATCATTATCAATTCATATATCAAATGAACATCAAATTAATGAAAAAACCTTTTATTAATCAAATAAATTTGTACAATAAGTGTTGAAGGAGATTGCCTTTAGAGCACGATAACTATCGGACAAACCATTTATAATTAAGTCAATACTTAATTCATGATCCATCACAAATCCCAAGGTGGCTAACCTCTCAATATAGCCATCATATTCAGTACATATTGCACTAGAGATGTCCCCTCAACCATCTTAGTGCAGAAGAGCAACCTTGAAGTTTCAAACCTTTTGGAATATGGTTGCTCATCAAAAAGCTCTCTTAGATAGTAGGCTATGGAATTAGCATTTGTGGCCTCATGCTACTTTTGCAACTCAGCTGACATAGGAGCAAGCATAGTACAACTTGTCATCTCATTATCATCGAGATGCTTTTGATATGCCTTCTGAACATCTTCAAAAGCATTAGCAGTAGAGGGATTCGGGAGTGCCTCATCTAGGACAACCAATCTGTTGAACCTTGAGGGGTATTTCTATCATTTTGATGCTAATAAATAAAATAGCAATTTTGTATTAACATACTTGTGTTCTAAGTTTATTGAACAGAGTATGAAATATGATGCAAGAATGGAAGACTAACTTTGAAAGTCAAGAAATGAAGAAATAGCATGTTCACGCCCGTGACTGTTTATGTCATGCCCGTGATGTAGCTTAGTGCCAACTTTCCAACATTTAAAGTTCACTGCCATGAAGAATCATAGTAACCGTGAATGATCATATCAGTCACGCCTGTGAGATAATATGTAAAATTCCTCCAGAGAGCTTCATGGCCAGAGTCACCACTTGGACCACGACTTGGAAGGATATTCACGCCCGTGAAAGAATAAAGTCACACCCATGATCAAACACTCAATTCCTTCCAGAATGCTTCACGGTTAGAGTCACTACTTGGACCATGGCTTGGAAGAACATTCACGACTGTGAATGAGGAAAGAGAAACATGTCAGGCGTGAAATTAAAAGTTAGTGCAATGGCTATTTTTGCATTAAATGCATCCAAACGGCTATAATTCTCTAAGGAAGTATAAATGTAAGTCATTCATGAATCTAGAACAAGAGAATAGCAATTACTTCGAATCAAAATCTTGTTGTACCCATTTGTGCATTAATTACTTTCAACAAAATATTATTTCTCTGTAAAAATCTTATTGCTCATAATTTCTGAGCATTATAGATTTGTGAGTGTTTCTCTTTGTAATCTACTACTCAAGTGAGTTTGGGTATATTGGGTTAAGAGTAAAACACTTATGAGGTTTATTTTTGTGAGCCATAAAACACAAGGAATTGGTTCATTGTGTGAGCCATTAAAGCACAAGGGATTTCTGGGTTAGGTGTGATCCATTGATAGAAACACCATAGTTGGGAGTGAGCTTGTAAAACTCCATTATAACACTTAGTGTGTTAGTGAAACTGCCAATTGAGATTGGGGAGAGGAGTAGGGTTTGCTAATGTAACATCCTTGACCTTCCCCACATGCATTTCATTTGAACATATGCATCTTCCATATAATCCAATTGAACACATGCATTTCATACATATTTACATTGTTAATTTAGGTAAATCGGGCCAAATGATTAAGTTGTATTATTGTGTGAATTAGTGGAATTATAAATATATGTAAATAATAATAATAATAATATAGATAAATGAAAATGAAAATGAAACAAAAGAAAAATAAAAGAAAATAGAAGAGAAAACAGAAGAGAAGAAGAGAAAAAGATAAAAAGACAAAAACAAAAAAAGTTAGCTTTATCTTCCTCCCCCATTTCTGCCTCCTCACTCCATCCCGTTTTCTTCTTTGTCTTCCTCCATTCCAGACCTCAATTCTTCCTTGTTTCACTTAGTTTTTAAGGCAAATGGATCCTTTGCAAGTTCATTCTTGGTAAGTAATCAATTCTTATTGCTATAGGGTTGATTTGAGTTGCTAAGGTTCATTAATAGGCACTGAATTGAACCCCGATGTTGATACATATATAAATTGATTCTGGAAAATTTTAAAACATGCAAGTTGTTCCTTTATGTCTTATATTTATGGATATGTAAACCTTTTTGGAATATTTGTTGTATATGAAGAGAAATACTCTCTATACTAAAACCGGTTAGGGTGTGAACCCTAGCCAAGTTAGCTATTGTGTTTTTTGGTTTTGAATATGTTCAAGCCATTATTGGAAGTATCTCAAAACATACAAGTTGCATATATATGTGTTATGTATCTGTATACCAAATTTCAAGTTCATAGATTAAGATTAGTAAACATTTACATTGTTAATTTAGTTAAATCGAGCCAAATGATTAAGTTGTATTATTGTATGAATTAGTGGAATTACATATATATGTAAATAATAATAATAAAAATATAAGATAAATTGAAAATAAAAAAAAAAAGAGAAATAAAAGAGAAGAGAAAAGAGAAGAGAAGAAGAGAAAAAGAGAAAAGGACAAAAAAATAAGTTGGCTTTATCTTCATCTTTCATCCCCATTTCTGCCTTCTTCTCCAGCCCGACTTCTTCAATTTTCTCCATTTCAGACTTCAATTCATCCTTGTTTCACCTAGTTTTTGAAGCATATTAATCCCTTGCAAGGTCGTTCTTGGTAAGTAATCAATTCTTATTGCTATAGGGTTGATTTGAGTTGCTTAGGTTTATTAATAGGCACTGACTTGCAACCTGATTTTGATGCACATAGAAATTGATTCTGGAAAAGTTTAAAACAGAAAAGTTGTTCCTTTATGTCTTATATTTATGTTTATGTAAATTGGTTTTCATGCTATGGTGTATAGGAATATAAATCCTCTCTCTACTGAAACTGGTTAGGGTGTGAACCCTAACCAAGTTAGCTACTGTGTTCGTTGATTGTGAACATGTTAAAACCATTATATGAAGTAGATCAAAACATAAAAGTTGTAGATATATGTGTTTTGTATCTGTATACCAACTATCAGGTTCATAGGTCTTGTAAATACTGAGTTATGGGGAATGTAACCATGATTGTTCCATGGTTTGAACTGCCTACTGAGTGCCCTGGGCAGATCCAGTAATTCGTTTGGCTAATTTCAGCTTGTTAGAGATAGCTTCTGTAAATGATCAAAACAGAAAAGTTATAGGTATATGTCTTAGATAAAGTGTGGTACTAATTTTAGCTTAATTGGTTATGTATATACTAAGTTATGTCTTTTGGAAGTCATACTGGTCCGGAAGCCAATTCTATTCTGGACCAGTAAACTGTTAGTTATATTTTGAAGACCTTAGAGATATAATTGATAAAAGTTGTAAATATGAAAAAATGTTCCATATGAATCCATATAAGTTTCTGTAAAGTTTCATTAAAATGGGACTTATATATTATAAGTTATGATGAACCCAAATGAGTACCCTGAAACTGCCTAAAGGCAGAAAACAAGGCAGAAAACAGAACACTCTTTGACATTCCACCAAATATTGTACAATGATCCAATTGGTCTGAAATTTTAATATCTTCTATAATTATATGTTAGTTTTAATTAGGAACAAGAATCAGATTAATTGGTCAAGTATAGAAAAGGTATAGGCTAAATAGTCCCATATGGTCACACTGCCTCATAGGAAAAATCTTAACTATTGACATGAACAATGCATATTAATTTGTTTAAGCCACATTAAGTCTCCCTAATCATGAGTTAATCGATTATGTTTTCATATTAGGCTCGCAACATATTGGAGATCCACAAGGAGCAGATAGACAATAGACAATAATTATCAATATGATTGTCATGATTGGTCCCTGATAATATGATGATGGATAATTTGTCACATTGTGGTACACATAAGTGGTATACTTGTGATATATTTGAGGTATATGTTTGACATATGTGATATATATACAGGGTATATGTATAATATATAAGAGGTATATGCGTGACATATGAGGCATATATGCGGTATATGTATGTTATATGTGATAAGATGCAATGGTTGATCAATGATTAAGTACAAATGCATATGCATATGGACTTAAAAGGCATTGTGATGAGTTAATCGATATTGTAAAGTAAAAGAAGACGCCTATGGCCCAACAAATGTGCAAATGAAATAAATGATCAAGCTAGCTAGCAAATGCAAATGCAAATGTTCACATGGCAAATGTTCACATTGAAACCCGGGGCAATGTCTATTTAACTTAGTCACAACAAAATGAAACAAGCAAAGCATTTGCATACATAAGGAGTAATGATTATATGTTTCAACTTTATTGATATTTATATGATACTGATTAATGGAATGGAATACATGGTATGTATTGGATTTGTGACTTATTATTATGAGTTGTTCGGTACTTTAGAGCTCATTTGATGGTTACTCTCACTGAGCCGCAACTCATCAATTTGCATCATTTTTCAGGTAAAAAAAGTGATAGCTCATTTTGAGTAGTGTATAGAAGACATGAAGCACAGGTCACTGGCCGAGCCTCATCACTCTCTCTCTTTGCATTCCACACGAGAATGAAAATATGTCATCTGCATTTTGTATTTACGTATTTGAATATGTATAGTCATTTTGGAATGAGTTTTAAAAATGTATAAATGAAAGCAACTTGTAAATACTTATGTGCAAAATTTATGTTTTAATATATGTGATATATCGTATTGTGGTGAAAGCCTCAAAGTTGACTTGCAAAGTCATTGAATGATATTACAGGATGTGAAAAAAATTTACTACCAATGTTAACAGGGTATTTTGTCTTTCCAGTCTGTTACGTATGATTACTTGATATAGGGATATGTTATACTTAATTGCATAAGATGTGGTCTGACAATTAACACCCGAACCTCTATAAATTTCTTGTGTGATATCTTCCTATCCCTACTCTACTTAACTTTTTATTTCGCACTTAAAAGTTAAGAATTTTTAATATCCAATTCAACCCCCCTTCTTGGTTCATTATCTGGGCAACACAATCTTTTCGGATTTGAGAACTATTCTCAAATTCCTTAGCCAATTCAAAAAATTAGGCCCAATCAACTTATATTGACTCTATTAGTGATCACAAATTCACACTTGTCGACATGATGATGATTCTAGCAATCTAGATGTAAAATAGAACATGTTAGAATGTACAAAAAATTGTGTATTTATTAGGTTTTTAATAAATCGCATTATGACTTCCATTATTTTATTGTGAATCCATAGCTCTCACTATGAACCCGAGAGAACCTATATGAAAGTTCTCCTAGTGGGCCGATATTCAACTAGTTTAGAATAACTTTGAGGCAACTCAACAAGCAATCATTAGTTTGGTCGATAGGTATCTAATCCAAACCAATTGCATTATTCATGCAACTATCGAATCTTGTGCTATTAACTAATTGATGTGTGCACATATATTGGGATATCAACTCTTGATATGTGTACATCTCATGTACACTAACCCAACTTCACCTTCAATACACATTAACCTTGGCGCAAATCCAACAAGCTAATGATATCGGTTAAATCCAACCCATTAATCATGAAATCTAATTTCAATGGTTTGAACATATTCTTATAGAGCAAGCTTGAGGCAACTCAACAACCCTTACTTAAGAAGAACTCTAGTTCTCCTCATATTAATGGAAGGCGTAAGACTTAATTCTTTATTTAGCGAGGGATTTCTTTATTAAGTCTCATCATATTATTAGTTCATGCTTTTATATATCATACATTCATCACATGAAAATATAAAGATAGTTAATTAACTATACGATGTGATTATGGACATACTAAAGTTAATCTCTGAAGTCAAAGAGAAATTAACTAGGTCTACTTGTTTATGGCACCACCTTCTTTTCTTCTTGCTCTTTTGTATTCTCATTTTATCTTAACCCTATGTAATCTAATTACATATTTCAGAGTATAGAAAATGTCAATTTACATTTGATAGGAGTATGATGAGAAGAGAAATACATAAGAAATAAAGAGAGGTAGGGACATATAGGCCCTATTTACTATAAAATAAAACAAATCCATTCATGCTCAGTCATAATGGGCCTAAGTCCATAATCATCCATCATGTCTTTCCATACACCCCTAACATACATTCTCTAATGCATAAAATAAAATAATGGCAATTCAATGCTTGAACTGAAATTGTCTACTTGTATTGTTTCAGTTAATTTAATTTTTTATGTCATTTCAATGTGGAATTTAATATTTAATCAAATTTAATCAAATTTCATATTTCCAGAATTAATTCAAAATTAATTCACCTTAAAATCAAAATATTATGATATCAAAATTAAACAATTTAATTTTAATATACATACCAATTTCTAGTCATTTTAGAATTACCATTACTTAACTTAAATTAATTCCAAATTAATTTCCAAAAATTATAAAAGTTTCTAGAACTTCAAATCATCATTCTAGTTATCTTTAGGTGAGTTCAAGTTCGTCAAAATATTTTTGGCATAAGAAACAATTACTGAGACAAACAAACCAACAACATACTTAGACACTCAAAATAATTCATTCTACATCTAAAATTTTCAAAAGTTTTTAATTTGTGCAAACTAATTTTGGCATGAATATAACATCAAAAGAACATATTTGTAATCACATAAAAATTATTTAAAGGTGTTGGAAATAAAATAATCACATACAAAAAAAATCAAACAATACGGTCCCATTGGGTATGCCAAAATAGTCTCATTTTTGTGTTTGTTTGAAAAATTAATTAAATTAATTTTAATTAATTGTTAAAAAATTCCAGAGGCATAAACACATTTTCAATATGTATAAATAAGTTTTCTACAATCAAATTATAAGAAAAATATAAACAGCTCTATCAATAAAGGCAAGCAACAATATATTTTCATAAACAAGGCAATTTTCAGTATTTTGAAATAAATCCGAAATTAATTATTTGAATCACATGCAAACCATTTTTCAATGAAAATAATCATCCTTAATCAACCCATGATCATATTAAATAAATAAAAATGTATAAAACAAATTTTAAAAATTAATTTCAATTATTCAAACCTATTGATCCAAAACCATCAAAATCGTGCAATCTCATTACACTTTGAATTAAATTTAATTTTAATAGTCACAACCAGGTTCTGATACCACTATTGAGTTTTGAAGATGAATTTCATTCATAAAATACAGCAGAAAAAAAATTTTCAAAACCTGAAACAAGGATCTTGCTTGTTCTAGTGAAACTAATTCATCAAACATAAATGTTAAAAATTGAAATCTTCACCCTCTTGGGTTGTAGCAAACTACAACAATTCATACTAGGATGTTTCTAATGATAATCCATGCGAAGAATGAAGAAGAAACTAACAAAAGAAATTGTTTAAATAAATTCAAAATGCTAGCTTTGCAAGTGTTCTTAATAGAATTTTTCTTGTCTCAAAAATAATTTTTTTCACAAAAAAATATTTTAATGTCTCTTTTATGCCATTTGATGTCTTTTCCATTTGAATCATATTCAAAGAAAAGATTAAAAGTCAAAAATGGAGAAAAGAAAACTTCATGAATAGTGAATGCCAATTATGGCCTAATTAAGGCCAAAGAAAGCCAACGACCAATGTTGCGCATTATGTTGCATGCGTGTTGGGCCTGCTGTGAGCTGCCGCTGGGTGGGTAGGGCTAGCTGACTTGACAAGCCCGCAAGGGCCCATTAATCTCCTAAATGAATTTTTTATGCGATCTCATCGTGATCCATCCTGAAATAATTCTTTCAAATTTTTGGATCCCATCCAATACCATTTTACTTATTCTCCATATTTTCAATACGTGTGACCCATTAGGTTCCCGATTATGTTGACCACTTAAATTAATAATTAATTTAAGCAAGTCAAGAGCAGTATCTAGCAATATATCATGACCCCAATTGACCAGAAAGTTAGTGGTTTGACAACGGACCTTTTGATAGAAAATTTTCGTGCAATTATTCATTTCATCACTCTATACCCCATTTGGTTCAGAGTATGGACATGTGTCAACTCCCACAAGACTGACTATGTCACGTCTAGTACAAGTAATATTAGTTCTTGTCTCTAAGGCTTATTACACTTTTCGACATGTCATTAAAGACTCTCTTTATGATATTTCCACTTCAGCCAAAAATTCCCATGTAGTGACCCCAACAAGAGGCCATAGGTATACACTCCTTCTATTAGGAGTGGTGAATTCTTTGTTAGTTACCCAATTACCTTCTAATACCTCAAGTTATATCCAATCACCACCTTATGAATAACCTCCCTCAGGCAATAAGGAATAGTGTCAATATACAGAATCAATATCCAAGATATCCTTGAGTATCTCAAGTCTAAGGATACTTACACCATTGCTATATTGAGACTATCATTGACATTTGAATAGATTATCCATATGATTGTCTCATAACAAGTCATCCAATGTACTTAGCTACACTTAACAAGCATCCATATGTTAACTCTAAGCATCTCATATTTATAGATTATGAGATCTACTAGTTGATCCTATCAAGGAGTACAACATGTTCTAGTCTGTTTGGATTAACATTGTCTCATCTCATTAATCCTATAACTAGGGATAACTTAGATACTAACATAATTATACAAGATAAGAATCTCAATATCATGATCTCATCCTAATTTTCTTCATGTTAAGTTATATGTCAATGACTTCATTAATTAATTTAAGATCACTATCAATTCATATATAAAATGAACATCAAATTAATTAATCAAATAAATTTGTACAAAAAGTGCTAAAGGTGATTGCCTTTAGAGCATTTCTCTAACATGAGCCTCAAGGACAAGAACTAACATTACTTTGGCTAAATGTGATGTGGTCATTTTAGTGGGAGTTGACACATGTCCATACTCTAAACCAAGTGGTGTATTGAATGGTTAAAGGAATAATGGCAAGAAAAATTTTCTATGGAAAGGTTCATAGTTAAACCACTGACTTTTCGGTCAATTGGAGGTCATAATGTGTTGCTAGATAACGCTCATGTATGGCTTAAATTAATCATTAATTTAATTGGCCAACCTAATCGGGAACCTAATGGGTTACATGCATTGAAGATGTGGAAAATGAGTAAAATGGTATTGGATATGATTTAAAAATATAAGAGAATTATGTCGAGTCAGATCACTATGAGATCGCAAGAAAAAATACCTAGAATGGGACACGCCCTTGTGCAGCCCTTTGGTCAAGTGGCTCACTCGTTCACAGGCCCATTAACCAAGTGGACCCATACCTTGTGTTGTGCTACGTGCTGCACAGTGCACAACAATTGTGGTCGTTAGGCCAATAATGTCATTTACTATTCATTAAGTTTCATTTTCTCTATTTTTGGTTTTTATCTTCTTTTTGAATATGATTAAAATTTAAAAGATGTAAAATGGAAAAAAAGAGACATGAAATTATTTTTGGTGAATAATTTTTAGACTCATAAATAATTCTTTCAAGAAAATATTCATAGCTAGTACTTTGAATATTGTTTAACCCATTTTCTTTTCATAGTTTCTTCTTCATATCTTCGCATGGATTATCATTAGAGACATCATAGTGTAGATTGTTGTGGTTTGATACAACCCAATAAGGTGAAGATTTGAATAACAAATCAAGAAATTACAAGGTATAATTTCTAACCTCTATGTTTCATAAATTAGTTTTAATGGCATAAGCATGATCTTTTGTTTCAGTTTTTGAAAAATTTTATTTTTCCACTGAATTTATGAATGATATTCATCTTCAAAACCCAACACTTTCAGGAAACCTACATTGTCTTTCG
The DNA here is from genome assembly GCA_023653625.1 of Triadica sebifera. Lineage (NCBI taxonomy): Eukaryota > Viridiplantae > Streptophyta > Magnoliopsida > Malpighiales > Euphorbiaceae > Triadica > Triadica sebifera. Next base: position 14,250,242 of record CM042909.1, read on the forward strand.
TAGGCAAAGTCGCCTTTCAGCTATGCAAACATGAGCACACTCTAACAACTTCATAATTTGGTGATATATTCAAGCTACCTCATGAGGTATTGGTCCAGTGAATTGATGAAAAAGACTTCAATCCTCACTCCACATGGTATAGTTTTGGAGGACATTGCAATTGGGATGTAAAAAACACAAAAAGTACACATTTCATGTCCCTAATTCATTGATATATCCATCATTTTCTTATCTACAATATCTTTGCAGAAGGTGACAACATTGGCTTGATACGAAAGTCTGAATTGGTTTTATCAGAGTGGGTTTGGGAAGGATGAGCCACTAGCCTGATCTAGGTGGTTCACCTCACACTTTCTCTCCATCGCCATGAAGCCCTTTAGTGACATTATCATTGGGAGCTATGTCATTCACTTGGCAGTGAAGCTTATAATTTTGGACCTCAAAGACCATACTTACATTATCGTTTTGACATCCCCTAGAGATTGACTTGATGTCAAGTCCTTGATTAAAATGGAAGCCATTATCAGAATCCACTATAAAGATGATGTCTTCTACCAGTTTAAGACATCTGGGAGTTACTTAGGAGACTAATGACATCGATGAGTTCAAGGCTAGTCTTCAAGGAAATTAGTAGAAGAAGAGAGCAAGAATGGAGCTTCTTGGGGCCCCAGCAGTTCAAGGCTGGTCTATTTATCTTCGTGTGAAACACACGCGCTAAGCTACTAGCTTAGTGGTATGTTTGACAATTATCCAATAATTATATAAATATTTCTAAAATAAAATTTTAGAAACTATAATTAATTTACTAAGCATGCCTAAACATTCAAATAATATCAATACCATTTACATCAAACAAAAATGAACATTTCATCAATTATAATATTTCATTCATTTATCATGCTTGAAAGTTTTTATCAATACAAGACATTCAATTTAAAATATCAATTTAATAATTTGCATTTATTTATTTATTTGATAGCCTAGGACATCTTAGACCGAAACTAAACACTGGATATAGAATTTTTGATATCTGACAGTATACTCAGTGCCTACTTAATTATTTTATAACTCGGCATTTAACACCTACTTTTTCAACAATAATTCAGTACCTTTTTGGTGCCTACATAAATCCGAACTTAGCACTATTTTTTAGTACTTACGTAATTTCAACTCAGTACTATTTCCTAGTGCCTATGTAAATTAAATTTCAACACTATTTTCTAGTGCCTATATTTCTACCTTTTTATTGGCATGCCAACTTATCCTAATTTCTAGTTCTCGATTAGATGTTATAGGACTTAATTATATTTGTTACTTTTATTATTATTTATATAAATTATGTAGGTAACACTAATATAAATGCAATAATTCCCATTAAATATTTTACAACCTCATACTTGCTCATTTAAATATTATAACTATAAGAAAAGTCAAGTAATATATTTTTCTATCACAAACTTCCACAATCAATACATATATGCAAGCTACCCTATTCTGGATAGTATTTCTGCCTTATATTTCTCTATATTTTTCATCCATTTTTATATTGAATTTGGACAAGTGATCAACTAACAAAATGTAGGTACATGTCTTCTATTCAATTTTCAACTGAATCACATTAAACCAAATTTGGTAGCAAAAGTTATAAATTTTTATCTAAGATACGTTCATTCTAATCTGCCCAGTATTTTACTGGATAGATTTCTAGTTCGAATGTTGAGTCCATTTTCCACCTAATTCCATGTATATTAAGGTCTAATAGTCTAATGAAAGTTGAAGCCCTATGTCTTAACTTTCCAAACCAATAAGAACCACTCAAAAAGTATTTCTAGAACTCAAGTTATGACCAGAAAACTAGATATTGTTCATAAGATGAATTTTCTCGTACTTCAATCAATTCCTACAATTTCCATCTTCATGCATCAAACTCATATTCTAATTTTTATTTTTACATTCATGGCATCATTTAATCACCAATTCATCACTCAATCAAAATATCAAGAATTTCATACACAATTACTCAAGCATCACAAAATCAAAATTAACATTTTCCATATTGAAGTTTTTCCAAATGTACATACCTCAAAAATCTACTTCACTTGACTTTTCTCTTTCTCCTAGTTAGATTTCTCCTTGTCCTTACTTCCTCTTTGATTTTGGTTCAAAGATTGTTCACCTCCTTGGCCTAACAACAATTTTCACACTAATTAAGCACTAATCACACTAATCCACCCTTAATCACCATTAACATAATAATAACCCTAAATTACCAACTTTAATGGTAACTATCCCCAAAATCAAAGAAAAGAGAAGAAGAAAAGTGAGAAGATGGAAAATCTAACCTCACCTTTGTTGATTTTCAAAATGACCAAAGTCTTTCTTCTCTTTTTCTCTTCTTTTCTTCCTCCCTCTTCCTTAGTTATGCTCACTTTGCTTCACTTTCTTGATGATCGTGCCTTAATCCAACTTTTACCATATAACTTTAGCTTTAATTGAAGAAAAAAAAAGAAGAACTAGGGGGAAGGGAGGTCACAACTACAAGGAGAAGAAAGGATAGAGTTTCTTTGGTTAGATGAGAAAGAAGAGGAATAATGACCAAAAACGTAGAGTTTGACTTTTTATAATTGGATTAGGTGGGTGGTTAAGATTAATAGATAATCTTGTCCCCCATTGGTCCATTAATTTAAATCACTTTTACTTTATTTTAATCCAAAGAATATTCCTTTCCTTAGATAAAGAATATTCCATTTTTATGCCTTTTTAAAATATCTTTGCCAAAAATACTGCAATTTCCAATTTCGTTCAGCAAAATATTATTATTTTCCAAATTTTAATTCGGAACTTCAAAATTCCTAATTAATAATATCCAAAATATTTTTCTCATATCTTATTATTATTTTAATTTATTTATTTTATTTTCCAATTTAGACCCTGATTGGTTTGGAGCACCAGATTTCGGTCAACCGCGACAATGGCCAAAATTATCGGGCATTACAATTTTCCCCTCCTTAAAAAAATTTCGTCCTCGAAATTTACATTTTTAACTGGAGTGGAATAATTGTGGATATTGAGCCTTCATAACCTCTTCATTTTTCCAAGTCGCCTTTTCTGAATTATGATTTTTCCACATTACCTTTACCAATGGTACCTTGTACGCCACGAGACCTATGCGTTCAAGTACCTCGTATGGTCTAATGAACCTAGGATTCAACTTTCCCTTCTTTCCAAATTAGAAAATCCTTTTCCAAGGTAAGACTTAAGAATAATTTGTCACCAACTGTATACTAAATATGCCTCCTTTTCAAATCTGCGTATGATTTCTATTTATCAGCAACAATTTTCAGCCTATCTCTTATTACTTTAACTTTTTCCTCTGTCTGCTGCATTAGATCTGGATCCCCTACTTTCTTTTCACTAAGCTCGGTCCAACATAAAGGTGTTCTACATTTTCTCCCATATAAGGCTTTAATGGTGTCATACCAATATTGGCTTGGTGACTAGTATTGTAGGTAAATTTTATCAATGGAAGATGTTTATCCTAACTGCCTTCAAATTCCATCACACAACTCCTCAACATATCTTCTAATATCTATATGACCCTCTTAGATTTTCCATCTGTTTGTCGGTGGAAAGCTGTGCTGAAATTGAGCCGAGTACCCATGGCTTGATGTAAATATTTTCATAATTGTGAAGTGAACCTCGGGTCTGGATTTGAAATGATTGAAAATGACACACCATGTAAATGGATTATCTCATTAACATAGATCTCTACAAAATGGTTAGTAGATAATCCATCTTGATTGGTAGAAAATAAGCGGATTTGATGAGTCAGTCCACCACTGCCCATACTGCTTCATGCCTTTTTGTGTCAAGGCAACCCATAAACAAAATCCATTGTAACCCTTTCCCATTTCCACTCTAGAATTGAAATTCACTACAATAATCCATTTGGGACTTGATGCTCAACCTTCACTTGCTGACAACTTAAACATCTAATAGTATACTCTGTGATATCTCTTTTCATTCCCGGCCACCAGTAATATGCCTTCAAGTCATGATACATTTTGTTGCTTCATGGGTGTATTGCATAAATAACATTGTGAGCCTCCTTCAAAATATCTTGTTTCAATTCTGGTATGTTTGGTACACATAACCCTTTTGCCTTAAACTCCCATATGCTTGAATAGTAAATTATGGTTTTTCACCCTTTTTCACCATTTCAAAGATTTCCTTTAATTTCGTGTCCTGCTTCTAATTGTCATTTACTTGTTGAATCAATGTGGGTTGAATTCGCAATTCTGCCAAAATAATATATATAAATTATTTATTATTTCATTTTTTTGTTATTTAATCTTGTTCACTTAATAAATTCAAGTTTTAACGTTTACTTGCCAGAGTTTTTCTACTTAGAGAGTTAGCTACCACATTAGCCTTACCCAGCTGATAATCAATGATACAATTGTAGTCTTTGATTAATTCTAGCCATTGCCTCTGTCTCAAATTGAGTTCCTTTTGTGAAGGCAAATATTTCAGACTTTTATGGTCTGTATAGATATAGCATTGCTCGCCATACAGGTAGTGTCGTCATATTTTCAATGCAAACACAATGGCCGCTTGTTTCAGATCATATGTCAGATAATTTCTCTCATGAGGTTTCAGTTGTCTAGAAGCATAAGTGACCACTTTGCCTTCTTACATTAGTACACAGTCCAAACCATTAAGAAAAGCATCACTGTACACCATATAATCTTTTCCTATAGTTGGTTGTGTCAACACTGGTGCCTCTATCAATATTTTTTTCAACTTATCAAAGCTAGTCTGGCATCGGTCTGTCCACTCAAATCTGGTCTCCTTTCTAAGTAATTTTGTCAGTGGTGAAGCTATCATTGAAAATCCTTTCATGAACCTCCGATAATAACTAGCCAAACTAAGAAAACTTCTCACCTCTATTACATTCTGAGGTGGTTTCCAGTTGAGGATTGCCTCTACGTTGTAGGTGTCGACTCTGATCCCATCGGCTAAGACAATATGCCCTTGAAAGGCCACTTCATCTAATTAGAATTCACATTTTGACAAGTTCACATATAATTGATTCTCTCTTAAGGTATGAAAGACAATATAAAGATGTTGATCATGCTCTTCTCTACTTCTGGAATACACCAGGATATCCTCTATGAACACCACCACGAACTAGTCCAAATAAGGCCTAAAGATAATATTCATTAGATCCATAAATGCTACTAGGGCATTCGTCTTTCCAAAGGAATTACTAATAACTCATAACGACCATACCGAGTCTTAAATGTTGTTTTTGAAATGTTTGATTCTCTAATTCTCAGTCGGTGATAACCTGATCTAAGGTCAATTTTAGAAAATATCCCTGCTCCTTTCAACTGATCAAACAAGTCATATATTCTCGGCAATGGATATCTGTTCTTAACTGTCATCTTGTTCAACTGACGATAATCAATGCACAAACAAAAGGTGCCATCCTTTTTTTTCACAAATAGAACCGGAGCTCCTCAAGGTGAGACAGTGGGTCTGATAAACCCTTTCTCTAACAACTCTTGCAACTATACTTTTAATTCCTTAAGCTCAATAGGTTCCATTCTGTAGGGAGTGATTGATGTTGGGGTTGTGCTTGGCAAAACATCTATGGAAAACTCTATCTCCCTAACAGGTGGTAACCGTGGCAAGTCCTCAGGGAAGATATCTGGATATTCACATACTGTAGAAATCTCCATGATATCTAAACTCTCTTTCTTGGTATCTACAATATGTACCAAAAATGCTTCACATCCCTTTTTGGTAAGCTTACGTGCCTTTGTAACAGAAATGATATTAGTTGAGTATGGTCAGTTTTCGCCTAAGACAATCATGTCATCCTGCCCTGAATTCTTAAAAGTCACTCTCCTATACTAACAATCCACCACTGGCCTATGCTGACTTAACGAATCCATCCCCAAGATTGCATCAAACTCATGGAAAGGAAACTCTATTAGGTCAGTTGGGAATTTTATATTCTGAGCTTTGTTTGGACTGTTTTTATAGACTCGACTAACTTTCACTCCATGACCCAAAAGATTTATCACTAATATATCATAATCTAATACCTCTGCTACCATATTACCCTGACTAGGTGGTGACATGCATAAATGTGAATATGTAGAACCCAGATCTATCAATGCAAATAAATCAATATCATAAAAAGAAAATTTATCGATAATGACATCTGGGGCATCCTACTCCTCATAAGCTTTTATGGCATATGCTTGGGCTGGGGCTCAACTACCTTATGCTCTATTCATTGATTTTGATACACTCTGCCCAATCCTATCGCTTCTAGACTGTCCATGTCCCCTGCCTCTACCTTAAGCGACATTTTGAACTTGAATTGATACTACACCCCCTATAGCTCTTCCTCTAGGGAGTCCTTCCACTTGTTCTCAGTAGATTCACATTGTAAGCATGCTCAAGTAATCCACCAACAATCACCTACATGTGATCTTTCATAATGCTGACATGTGACATATATAAATCTCCTATTACCCAAAGCCGATGCACTAGCTGTAGACCCTTCTAGCCTCGATTGTTGGCTTTGCCTAGCTTAAAAGGTTGGTCTAGAACCCCATGACTGGAAAAACCTAGGCGTTGTCCACCCCCTTTTACCAGATGTCTGGGCCATGCTAATTGTCGATCTCTGTGGCGGCTCTTATATCCTCCTTCTCTTTGACCTCTTTTCCACATTGATGGACGATGATACTAGTGTAGCAAAATCCTCAAGCTGAAGGGCGATAACCATATTTCCAATATCATCATTAAGCCCATCCTCAAATCTACGACATCTGTCTGCCTCATCAGCAATGATTTCAGTTGCATATTTACTCAGTTTGGTGAATTCCATCTCGTATTTGGCCACTGACATGCTTCCTTGCTTCAAGTCTTGAAACTCCCTTTTCTTTTCATTCACATAAACTCTAGGCACATATTTCTTGCTAAATTCTTCCTTGAAGAAATTCGATGAAGGTGGTTTCAGTGTATGGGGCTTCTATAAGATTGATTTTCACTAGTCATCGGCATGATCTTTTAGAAGGGACACTGCATACCTGACCTTCTGTTCCTCTGGACACTTGCGTTCCTCAAACACCCTTTCTGTCAATTCCATCCAAAACTCTAAAGCTGCTAGGTCATCCTCTCTCCTTCCCATCAAATTTGTGGCCCCATATTTTCTCAGCTTATCAATCCAGGGTTTTGGCTAAGGTGGATGAGGAGGTGGAGCTGGTTGCGGAACTGCTTGTACTATCCGTTGCAACAAATTTGCTATCTACTCAATAAGAGGCTCCTGTCCTAAATTAGCCTGTCCCTCTACTCTCGGTGGAGCTATTACACTCGGCCCAAAATCTCTCACTAATGGAGGTTGTCCAGGATCGGCTAAGTCTGGAGGACTGTTACTCAGTTCATCTTCTGAGAAATCTTTGTTCCGATCCCAAATCCATATCTACCTATAAACCAGAAGAAGGGACCCAAATCAGATAATTGCAGCATTTTATGCATATGCATGAGACACACTTTCTATATTACACCCAGTGTTCAAGAATCAATTTGCCTAGGCTCAGATACCACTAAATGTAGTACTCCCTTACCCTACTAATCATTAATAGTGTATGAAAACGCTACTAAGCTCATTTTTTGTAAAAATAATAAATTCTCAAATTATTGTATGTTTTTTAATTTTCGAGTTTATTATCAGCGGAATATTTATTACTATAATTATTTTTTTATCATTTAAATATGTAGCTAGTGATGTAAATATTTTGATTTAAAAGAACTCATTCATTAAACCAAAATACTTAGAAATATATTTACAATAATACCAAATATATTAATTACAAAATTCAATTCTTATAAAACCTACATGAACAAATTTATATCAAAAGAAATTCTTAAAATTTAATTTTTATAATTCAATTTTCCAAAACATAAAAAAAGGACATAAACTGCTACAAATTGATCTCGGGATTTCCCTCTTGTTCGATTGCCCTATCGGAACAATTGTTTCTATTTATCTATGCGTGAAACACACGCGCTAAGATACTAGCTTAGTGGTACATTTTGCAACTATCCAATAATTATATAAATATTTCTAAAATAAAATTTTAGAAACTACAATTAATTTACTAAGCATGCCAAAGCATTCAAATAATATCAATACCATTTACGTCAAGCAAAAATGAACATTTCATCAATTATAATGTTAAACCGTGAAGGGTATTTCCATCATTTTGATGATAACAAATAATATAGTAATATTGTATTTAACATACGTGTTTTTGTAAGTATATTATATAGGACATGGATTAAAATAGCAAAAATGAAGAATTAGAAGAATAATCCTTGAGAAACAAAATTCAAGTAGTAGCATATTCACTGTCGTGACTCTATGAGTCACTCTCGTGAAGGAAACTAACCGTTACCAAAACCAATATTTGAACTTCACAGCCATGAAGGAAAAACAAATCGTGAAGTAAGCATTTCAGTCATCCCCGTGAAGATTCATGCAATTTCATCCAGAGAGCTTCACAACCAGAGTCACCACTTGGATCACGGCTGGGAAGATTGTCATGCAAGTGAATGAGTATGTCACGCCTGTGACTCAATATGTCAAAACATTCCAGAGAGCTTCACGACCAAGGTCACCACTTCAGTCACGGCTTAGGAAGAACTGTCACTCCCGTGACAAGCGTAGTCACGCCCGTGAACAATGAAAGAGAAAAATGTCAGGCGCGATTTTTGGTTGGTACAACGGCTAGTTTCTTATTTAATGCACCCCAACGGATATATTCAGCCATGGGAGTATAAATGGAAGTCATTTATGCATTAAGGAAAAAGAGAATGAAGAGAATAACAATAGAATAGCATATACTTCGAATTTAATTCTTATTACAAGCTATTTTGTACTTTCATACTTTGAGAACAAATCTATTCTCTGTAAAAATCTTTTTGCTCCTCATATTTGAGCAAATTAAGATTTATAAGTGGTTCTCTCTGTAATCTTTACTCAAGTGAGCTTTGGGTATTTCTGGGTTAAGAGTAGAACACTTGTAAGGGTTAGTTGTGTGAACCTCCAAAATACAAATTAAAAGGTTGTTTGTGTGAGCCTGTAAAACACAAAGTGAAGGCTATTTGTGTGAGCCTGTAAAATACAAAGTGAAGGTTGTTTGTGTGAGCCTATAAAACATAAGGAATTGGTTATTGTGTGAGCCATTAAAACACAAGAGATTTTTGGGTTAGGTGTGAGCCATTGTGAGAAACACCATAGTTGGGAGTGAACTTGTAAAACTCCATTGTAACACTTAGTGTGTTAGTGAAACTCTCAATTGCGATTGGGGAGAGGAGTAGGGTTTGTTAACACCTGAACCTCTATAAATCTTTGTGTCTGATTTTCTCTATCCCTCATAAAATTAATTATTTATTTCCGCACTTTAAAGTTGAATTTTTTGAAACTCCAATTCAACCCCCCTTCTTGGTCTAATATCTGGGCAACAATTGGAATAAGAGCCTTGTCTAGCATCGAAGCCTAAAAAGCATTAGTAAAGAGTAAGATATGGCCAGTGAAGGATTCCAAAGCCTCAAACCTTACTTTGATGGAGCAAATTATGCCCATTGGAAGTTTAGGATGGAGACATACTTGGATAGTGAAGGAATTGAAGTCTGGGATAGTGTACGAAAAGAATGGACACCACCAACCAGAAGAGGAGATGATGGTGAAGAAGAAATTCTATCAAGAGATGATTGGACAGAGCCTTAAAGAAGAGCAAATTTCAAAAACAAGAAGGCAATGACAATTCTATCAAGCTCATTATCTATTGAAGAATGTGGAAGAATACAACACTGCTCAACAGCATATAGCATGTGGAAGACATTGGAGAACTATCATGAGGGAACTATGCAAGTCAAATCCAAGAAGATTCAACTTCTAACCTCAGAATATGAGCTCTTCAAGATGAAATCCAATGAGTCAATCACTGACATGACCAACCGTCTTCTATCCATTATAAATGGAATGAGGAAACTTGGGAAGCATCTGAGTTTGGAAGATGTAAACAATAAAATCCTGAGAAGTCTTCCTCTTAAAGACTATGGTTCAAAAGTTGCTGGCATAGAAGAAGCAAATGAAGATATGAGCATCATGAATACTGATGTGCTGATTGGCAAACTTCTCACACATGAGATGGCAGTGAAGAGAGATAGAGAGCTTGAAGTAGAGCCAGAGAAAAGAAAGCCCTTAGCACTCAAAGCCTCTACTTCAAAATCTCAAGAAGAAAGTGAAGATGATGAAGAAATGAGTGATGATGAAAATGAGGACATCGCTATGCTTTCAAGGAGATTAAAAAGAATCATTGAAAAGAAAATGAGCAATTCCAGAAAATTCAGGCAAAGAAACCTCAAACAAACTTCTAATGACACACATAAAAGTAAGGAAGAGGTAAAATGCTATGAAAGAGGATAGAAAGGACATATCAAACCAGAATGTCCAAGGCTCAAAAAGCATAAGAGCAAATACTAAAGAGACAATAAGGAGAAAGGTCATAAAGCCACATAGGATGACGAAAGCTCTTCAAGTGAAAAATATGATAATGAAAGTGAAGAGGTCAACCTATGCTTCATGGCTATTGAGGATCACGTCTCAGACAAAGTAAGATCACTACACTCATACTCTTTCAATAATGATAGTAGTGATAATGATAGTAATTGTGATAGTGATGATGATGATGATGATGAGCAAAGCCTAATAGAAGAATCAAATATAGAATTAGAGAAATATATAACTAAATTTAGTACCTATAGAAATAATATCTCTAATTTGAAAAATAAGATAGATGGTTTAGAAAAAGAGAACATAAAGCTTAAATCAGCTAATGAATCTCTTCAAAAGTCATTAGATGAATATTCATCTAGACCCTCAACAGCTTCATTGTTAAAAGAAAATAATACTTTGAAAAATGAAGTTAAGGAACTTAGAAATTTCATTTCTAAATTTTACAAAGGTAAAGAGAGCTTAAATACTCTCATTGTGTCTCAAAGATCACCCTTAATTAGACATGGTATAGGATTTAAGGACACATCATCATCTTCTCACAAAACTATATTTGTTAAATATAAAGAATCTCACATCTCCACAACTGTTAGAACTGCACCAAGAAATAAGAATGTTAAACCTTCTATACAGAAAAAGAATAATCATGCCTTTATGTATAGGAAGCATGCATCTAGAAAAACGCAAATTAATCATGATTGTGCATGCCATTGTTCTCAAAATCAGTCTAATAGAATTGTGGCATTTAAACATAGTGTAACACCAAAAAGCAAGTTTAGACCAAAACAATGTAATTATTGTATGAAAATGGGTCACATAAATAAACATTGTTGGATAAGGAAGGCTCATTGGGAACCTTCATGTGCTAACCCCCAAGGACCCAAACTCATTTGGGTACCTAAAAATCATACTTGATTTGTGATTCTATAGGTATGCCTCAAGTCCACAATAAATAAAAATGCGTGGCTAGTAGACAGTGGATGCTCAAGGCATATGACAGGAGACAAAAAACTTTTCAATAAAATCAAAAGTATTGATGGAGGTAAAGTTACCTTTGGAAACAATACAAAGGGTAAGGTAATTGGCATTGGTTCTATTGGTGTTAATGGTACTACTTTTATTAAGGATGTCTTACTTGTTGATGGCTTGAAACATAACTTGCTAAGTGTAAGTCAACCATGTGATAAAGGAAATAAAGTAATTTTTACTTCAAACGAATGTCTTGTAATCTCTATCGATGGTTAAGAAATATTTAGAGGAAATAGAGATATCAATACGTACATAATAAACTTACTTGAACTATCTAACCATTCCTCCAAGTGTCTTGTGACTACTAATTATGAATCTTGGCTGTGGCATAGAAGACTTGGTCATGCTAACATGGACTTAATACAAAGTCTCAGCACAGGAGAGCTAGTAAAAGGATTACCAAGAGTTAAATATGAAAAAGACAAGACATGTGATCCTTGTCAAAGAGGAAAGCAACACAAGTCATCTTTCAAAGCTAAAAACATAGTAAGTACTTCAAAACCTCTTCAACTCCTGCATTTAGACTTGTTTGGACCTACTAGAATTGTTAGCTTAGGAGGAAAACATTATGCATTTGTCATCGTAGATGATTACTCTAGATTTACTTGGGTAATTTTCTTAGCTCAAAAGAGTGATGCTTTTGAAAATTTCAAAAACTTTGCTAAAAGAATTCAAAATGAAAAAGGTTACTGCATTTCAAAAATAAGGAGTGATCATGGGAAAGAATTTGAAAATGAAAACTTCAAAAGCTTTTATCTTGAACATGACATTTCACATAATTTCTCATCTCCTATGACACCTCAACAAAATGGGGTAGTTGAAAGGAAAAATCGAACTTTAATTGAAATGGCTAGAACAATGCTTAATGAATATGAATTACCAATTTATTTTTGGGCAGAAGCCACAAACACTGCATGTTATATTTCAAATCGAGTTTTCAAAAGACCTCTTTTAAACAAAACCTCATTTGAGCTATGGAATGGAAGAAAGCCCTTGATATCATACTTTAGAGTATTTGGATGCAAGTGTTTTATATTGAACACCAAGGACAATCTTGGAAATTTTGCCTCTAAGTCTGATGAAGGTATCTTTTTAGGGTACTTTACAACCAGCAAAGCATATAGAGTATTTAATAAAAGATCTTTAATGGTTGAAGAATCCATGCATGTTGTTTTTAAGGAATCTAGTAGACTTGATCTTGTGAAAGGTAGTGTTCTTGATGATGTTGTAGGTAATATGGAAAGACTTGATATTGGAAATGGGAAAGAAGAAAATGATCAAGAAAATTTACTGCAAAATGGAGAATGACGAAAGATCATCCGAAAGAACAATTGGAGCAAGAACTTCCAAAAGAATGGAGAATGACGAAAGATCATCCAAAAGAGCAAATAATTGGTGATCTATCAAGGGGAGTAAGTACTAGATCTCATTTCAAGCATTTAGTCACTGACATTGCTTTTATTTCACAAATTGAGCCTAAAAATATTGATGAGGCTCTTAATGATGAAAGTTGGGTAATTGCCATGCAAGAGGAACTCAACCAATTTAAGAGAAATAAGGTATGGAATCTAGTACATAGACCCAAGGATCATCAAATCATAGATAGCAAATGGGTATTTAGAAACAAATTAGATGAACAAGGGTTAAAAACCAGGAATAAAGCAAGACTAGTTGCAAAAGGATATAATCAGGAAGAACATATAGATTATGATGAAACATATGCACCTGTAGCTAGATTAGAAGCTCTAAGAATACTCTTAGCATATGCATGTCACATGAATTTCAAATTTTTTCAAATGGAGGTGAAAAGTGCATTTCTAAATGGTTATATAGATGAAGAAGTGTATGTAGAACAACCACCAGGTTTTGAAAGCTATGATTTGTCAAATCATGTTTTTAAACTTTTAAAAGATTTGTATGGTTTAAAACAGGCTCCAAGAGCTTGGTATGAGAGACTAAGTTCTTTTTTATTAGAAAATAACTTTACAAAGGGAAATGTTGACACTACATTATTCATCAAAAAGCATAAGCATGATATACTAATTGTTCAAATTTATGTTGATGATATAATATTTGGTTCTACTAATGAGTTGCTTTGTCAAGAATTTGCCAAGTGCATGACTAGGGAATTTGAAATGAGCATGATGGGAGAACTTAAGTATTTCCTTGGTCTACAAATAAAGAAAAGCAATGAGGGCATATTCATCAACCAATCCAAATATGCCAAAGATTTAATCAAGAAATTTGGTATGGAAGGATGCAAAAATGCCAAGACTCCTATGAGCACATCAACAAAATTGGACAAAGATGAAAAGGGTAAGAGCATTAATGAAAAGCTTTATAGAGGTATGATCGGATCACTTTTATATCTTACTGCTTCTAGACCCGATATTATGTATAGTGTTTGCTTATGTGCACGATTTCAATCATGTCCTAAAGAATCTCATTTAAATGCTGTAAAAAGAATTTTAAGATATTTACATGGATCATTGCATCTAGGTTTATGGTATCCTAGGAATTCATCTTTTTATATTATAGGATATTCAGATGCAGAATAGTAGTCTTTTGGATAGGAAAAGTACTTCAGGTACTTGTCACTTCATTGGAGAATGTTTAGTTTCTTGGTTTAGCAAGAAACACGTTTCAGTTGCTCTCTCAACTGCTGAAGCTGAATATGTAGCAGTTGGATGCTGTTGTACACAAATTCTTTGGATGAAACAACAACTTAAGGACTATGGTCATGAGATGAACCATATACCTATAAAATGTGACAACACAGTGCTATAAATCTTTCAAAGAATCCTATTCAACACTCTAGAAGCAAACATATTGACATTAGACACCACTTTATTAGAGATCATGTTCAATATGGAGACGTTGCATTATAATTTATAAGCACAGAAAATCAATTAGCAGATATTTTCACTAAGTCTATAAATGAGGAAAGATTTAATTTCATTAAAAGAGAAGTTGGTATGATTGATGGATTAACCTTGTGATTGCAAAAATATGAAATTCTAATTGTTGATCTTAAATTATATCACAAGTTATAAGATAGAAATGTTTGATGAGAATTCATGTTTTAAGAAGTAGAATCTTTGTTGAAATGATTTAGTCTTGTTGTAGGACTTAATTTTAATTCAATGAAAATTTTAGGGGAGTCACGCCCGTGACTTAAATGGCCCAAAGAGGCAGTGTCGTTCACGACATGGTTCACGGCTTCAAGTGGTGAAACTTATTTTCACGGCTTGAGTCACGTCCGTGACAAGAGACTTTCATGCCCATGATATTCAAATATCACTCCCGTGAACTTATTCACGCCTTCATTCACGGGTGGGACACTCCTTCAGCAAACCGTGAACATGAGCATTCACGCCCGTGAACCATAATTCACGCCTATGAATGTATCGAATATATAAGAGAACAGCCAGTTACAAACCTTCATTTCAACTTTCATTCATTAAGACATTGAAGATTTCGGCCCCAAAGACTTGAAATTTCACTATAAATACCACCAAAAGTTCGAATCTTCATCAGAAATCATACATTTCTAGGGTTTTACATCAAATTTTCTGTCAAAATTATTTTTAACTCCATCAACAACAAATTTCTTCAAATATGGAGTATGCTTGATCCAAGGAAAAGAGAAAGAAGTCCCATGCACCTAAGAGGTATGCAGATTACCTCATGAACCGCATTCCAGAGAATTGTCATCCTCGGTATGCAACATTGAAGAAAATACCTCTTTTGTCATCAAGGTCCTTCGATTGACAAACAGTCTAAAGTCTCGGGCTTGAGATAGCTATGACAAAGCAACTACAAGCCTGTCATCTCAAAGATTTTGTTGAAATTCATCAGCCGACTCTGAGGGAGCCAACACTGGAATTCTTTAGCACCTTGCAGGTTTCACCTACTGGAGTGGTGAAATTCCAACTCTGCAACAATCCCAACACCCTTAGTGCCATTGAGTTTGGGGAATTGTTCAGCCTACCATCTAAGGGCATCCTAAATGATACTGAGGTAGAATTCTTTGCCCCTCCATCCTGGACACATTTTGGCACAGGTTGCAGCTGGGATGTCAAGAAAACCAAGAGCACACATCTCAGGGCCCCAGTGCATAGGTATTTGCATAGGTTCCTAACCTATAGCATTTTTGCTAGGGGAGAAAGTAATGGAACAATCAGGAAGTCAAAACTCTTCCTCCTTGAGATGGTTCATAGGGGAGTCACAAGAGCACTTTCCAGATGGTTTGCTAACCATCTTCTCTCCATTACCACCAAGCCCACAGGAGATATTTTGATTGGGGCATATGTCACACATATCGCAGTGAAGCTCAATTATTTGAAGCTGGATGACCATCACTTCAACATCATTCCTGCACATCCTCGAGATAGCTTGGATGTCGAGTCGTTCATCAAGATGGGAGTGACTGTTAGAATCGTTTTTCAGAACGATATCTTCCACCGCTTCACTGACACTGCTGGGGAGACTATCTGGGAAGATAATGACATGGAGGATTTTAAAGGAGGCCTCCAGAGAGTCCAGCAGAAAAAGAGGGCTCGGGTTGAGGAAGCACCTCCAGCAGCCGAGTAAGACATCGGACAGTCCTCAGCTTCCACACCGTCCTTAGCGCAACAGGTGGTTGACCTCTTGGCACCATATTTTGAGCAGCTGCAGACTTCGATGGATGAGAGGTTGGAGAAGCTCATGGACTTCATGGAATCTCGGATGGACAGCTTTGAGGCTGAAGTAGCTAGGCTTCGTGATAGGATGTCTAGCTAGGAGATAGGCTAGAGTGTAGCCTAGATTTGCTTGTTTTTTAGATTGTTTGTTATATTTTTGTTTGCTTGTGTAGGAAATTTTAAATTTCCTTTCTGAATATTTTAACTTAGTTTGTATCCTTTCCTTTATGATATATATATATATTTTCTTTTATTTACTTCAATCTTCATATCCTTTTTGATTGATGACAAAAGGGGGAGTAAACTAGCAATATATGATAGGCAATATATGATAAGGGAAAATGGTATCAAACTAGCAATATAAGAATTTTGAATCAAATAATTAAAATTGAATTGACTTTGAAATGGATTAAAATTTTGATTCAAAATTTCATATGTAAAGTATAAATTGAGCTTTATATACCTTAGATACAACTTAAGTATACTTTGTATATACCTTAAAGCAAGTTACAAATAAAAATATGCCATGATATACCTTAAATATACCTTACAGATACTTCATGTCTTAAAAAGAAATTATGGTATATATATATTGGATATACTTCTCATATAACTTGCATATAATCTAGTTAAGTTTATTTAAATGTTACATCATTATCTACTATTCTTGCACATGATAAATTTTTTATCCTAAGTATATTTTGAGGGGGAGACTTCTCAAAATCACATATTGCTATGGGGGAGATTGTTAAACCTTGAGGGGTATTTCCGTCATTTTGATGATAACAAATAATATAGCAATATTGTATTTAACATACGTGTTTTTGTAAGTATATTATACAGGAAATGGATTAAAATAGCAAAAATGGAGAATTGAAAGAATAATCCTTGAGAGACAAAATTCAAGTAGTAGCATGTTCACTGTCGTGACTCTATGAGTCACTCCCGTGAAGGAAGCTAACCGTTACCAAAACCAACATTTGAAGTTCACGTCCATGAAGGAAAAAAAATCGTGAAGTAAGCATTTCAGTCACCCCTGTGAATAAAGGTGTCACCCCCGTGAAGATTCATGCAATTTCATCTAGAGAGCTTCACAACCAGAGTCACCACTTGGATCACGGCTGGGAAGATTGTCACGTCCGTGAATGAGTATGTCATGCCCGTGACTCAATATGTCAAAACATTCCAGAGAGCTTCACGACCAAGGTCACCACTTCAGTCACGACTTGGGAAGAACTGTCACTCCCATGACAAGCGTAGTCACGCCCGTGAACAATGAAAGAGAAAAATGTCAGCCGCGATTTTTGGTTGGTACAACGACTAGTTTCTTATTTAATGCACCCCAACAGATATATTCAACCATGGGAGTATAAATGAAAGTCATTTATGCATTAAGGAAAAAGAGAATGAAGAGAATAACAATAGAATAACATATACTTCGAATTTAATTTTTATTACAAGCTATTTTGTACTTTCATACTTTGAGAACAAATCTATTCTCTGTAAAAATCTTTTTTGCTCCTCATATTTGAGCAAATTAAGATTTATAAATGGTTCTCTCTGTAATCTTTACTCAAGTGAGCTTTGGGTATTTCTGGGTTAAGAGTAGAACACTTGTAAGGGTTAGTTGTGTGAACCTCCAAAATACAAATTAAAAGGTTGTTTGTGTGAGCCTATAAAACACAAAGTGAAGGTTGTTTGTGTGAGCCTATAAAACACAAAGTGAATGTGGTTTGTGTGAGCCTGTAAAATACAAGGAATTGGTTATTGTGTGAGCCATTAAAACACAAGGAATTTCTGGGTTAGGTGTGAGTCATTGTGAGAAACACCATAGTTGGGAGTAAGCTTGTAAATCTCCATTGTAACACTTAGTGTGTTAGTGAAACTCCCAATTGCGATTAGGGAGAGGAGTAGGGTTTGTTAACACCCGAACCTCTATAAATCTTTGTGTCTGATTTTCTCTATCCCTCCTAAAATTAATTATTTATTTCCGCACTTTAAAGTTTAATTTTTTGAAACTCCAATTCAACCCCCCTTCTTGGTCTAATATCTGGGAAACATATAATATTTCATTCATTTATCATGCTTGAAATTCTTTATCAATACAAGACATTCAATTTAAAATATCAATTTAATAATTTGTATTTTTATTTATTTATTTGATAGTCCACGACATCTTAGACCGGAACTAAATACTGGATACATAGTTTTTGCTCTCCAGCAGTATACTCGGTGCCTACTTAATTATTTTATAACTCGGTATTTAACGCATACTTTTTCAACAATAATTCAACACCTTTTTTGTGTTTACATAAATCTGAACTCAGCACTATTTCTTAGTGCCTACGTAATTTGAACTCAACACTATTTCTTAGTGCCTACGTAAATTAAATCTCAACACTATTTTCTAGTGCCTACATTTCTACACTTTTATTGGCATACCAACTTATTCTAGTTTCTAGTTCTCGATTTGACGTTATAGGGCTTAATTATATTTGTTACCTTTATTATTATTTACATAAATTATGTAGGTAACACTAATATAAATTCCATATAAGTGCAATAATTCCTATTAAATATTTTACAACCTCATACTTGCTCATTTAATCATTATAACTATAAGAAAAGTCAAATAATATATTTTTCTATCACAAACTTCCACAATCAATACATATATGCAATCTACCCTATTCTGGACAACATTTTTGCCTTATAGTTTTCTGTATTTTTCATCCATTTTTAGATGGAATTTGGACAAGTGATCAACTAAGAAAATTTAGGTACATATCTTATCTTTAATTTTCAACTAAAATCACATTAAACCAAATTTTGTAGCAAAAATTATAATTTTTTCTCTAAGATACATTCATTCCAATCTGCCCAGTATTTTACTAGATAGATTTCTAGTTCGAATTTTGGGTCCAATTTTCACCTAATTTCAGGCATATTCAGGTCTAATAGTCTAATGAAAGTTAAAATCATATTTTTCACTTTCCAAACCAACAAGAATCACTCAAAAAGTATTTCCAGAACTCAAGTTATGACCAGAAATCTAGATACTCTTTATAAGATGAATTTTCCAGTACTTCAATCAATTCCTACAATTTCCATCTTCATGCATCAATCTCATATTCTAATTTTTATTTTTACATTCATGGCATCATTTAATCACCAATTCATCACTCAATCAAAATATCAAGAATTTCATACATAATTCCACAAAAATCACAAACTCAAAATTGACATTTTCCATATTGAATTTTCACCAAATGTACATACCTTAAAAATCTACATCACTTGACTTTTCTCTTCCTCCTAGTTAGCTTTCTCCTTGTCCTTACTTCATCTTTGATTTTGGTTCAAAGATTGTTCACCTCCTTGGCCTAACAACAATTTTCACACTAATCATACTAATCCACCCTTAATCACCATTAACATTATAATAACCCTAAATACCAACTTTAATAGTAACTGTTGGGTTTTAAAGAATGAATCATATTCATAAACGCAGTGGAAAAAATATTTTCAAAACCCGAAACAAAAGATCCTACTTGTGCCATTAAAACTAATTTATATAAATGTATAGGTTAGAAATTATACCTTGTTTAGGGTAATTGCTTATTTGGTCTTCAAATCTTCACTTTGTTGGGTTGTACCAAACCACAACAATCTACACTAGGATGTCTCTAATGATAATCCACGCGAAGAATGAAAAAGAAACTATCAAAAGAAATGGTTTCAACAAATTCAAAGTGCTAGCTTTGAAAGTGTTCTTGAGAGAATTTTGTTGTTTTAAAAATATTTTTTTTCACAAAAAAATATTTTCATGTCTATTTTCTACCATTTGATGTCTTTTCTATTTGAATCAAATTCAAAGAAAAGATGAAAAGTCAAAATTGGAGAAAAGAGAAATAAATGAATAGTAATTGGCCTAATTAAGGCCAAAATCTACAGTAGGCCAAATGAAGGGAGGCAGCAGCGTGCTAGGCCTACTGCGGGCTGCCTGCTGGCCTACTAGGAAAGCCAGCAGCTTGTTTAGCCCGTGCGGGCCCGTGACCCTCACGAATGATTTTTTCTGTGCGATTTCATCGCGATCCATCCCGAAATAATTCTTTCATATTTTGGATCCTATCCAAGACCATTTTACTCATTCTCCATATCTTCAATGTGTGTGACCCATTAGGTTCCCGATTATGTTGGCCACTTAAATTAGCAATTAATTTAAGCAAGTCATGAGCGGTATCTAGCAACATATCATAACTCCCAATTGATCGGAAAGTCAATGGTTTGACTATAAACCTTTCCATAGATATTTTCCGTGCAATTATTCCTTTCACCATTCTATACCTCACTTGGTTCAGAGTATGGACATGTGTCAACTCCCACTTGACTAACTACGTCACATCTAGTTCAAGTAATGTTAGTTCTTGTCCCTAAGGCTCATTACACTATTAGATATGTCATTGAAGACTATCTTTATGACATATCCACTCTGGCCAGAGATTTCTGAGTAATGACCACGACAATAGGCCATAGGTATACACTCCTTCTATCAGGAGTGGTGAATCGTTTATTGGTTACCCAATTATCTTCGAATACCTCAAGTTGTATCCAATCACCACCCTATGAGCAACCTCCCTAAGGCAACAAGGAATAGTGTCAAAATACATAATCGATATTCAAGATATCCATGAGTACCTCAAGTCTAAGGATACTTGCACCATTGCTATGATGTGACTGTCATTGACATTTGAATAGATTATCCATATGATTGTCTCATAGTTGGTCATCCAATATACTCATGTACACTTAGCAAGCATCCACATGTTAACTCTAAACATCTCAGGTTTATAGATTAGGAGATCTACTACTCAATCCAATCAAGGAGTGTATTATGTGCTTGTCTGTCTGGATTAATAATCTCTCATCTCATTAATCCTATGACTAGGGATAATTTTGATACTAATATAATTACACATTATAAGAAACTCAATATCACGATCTCATTATGATCTCCTTCATGCTATGTTATGTATAAAGGACTTCATTAATTGATTTAAGATCACTTATCAATTCATATATCAAATGAACATCAAATTAATGAAAAAACCTTTTATTAATCAAATAAATTTATACAATAAGTGCTAAATGTGATTTCCTTTAGAGCACTCCTCTAACAGTAACTAACCCTAAAATCAAAGAAAAGTAAAGAAGAAAAGTTAGAAGATGGAAAAATCTAACCTCACCTTTATAGATTTTCAAAATGACCAAAGTCTTTCTTCTCTTTTTCTCTTCTTTTCTTCCTTCCTTTTCCATGGTTATGCTCACTTTGCTTCACTTTCTTGATGATATTGCCTTAATCAAACTTTTACCATCTAACTTTAGCTTTAATTGAAGAAAAAAAGAAAAACTTGGGGGAGGGGAGGTCATGACTACAAGGAGAAGAAAGGGAGAGAGTTTTCTTTGGTTAGATGAGACAGAAGAAGAATAATAACCAAAAAAGTAGAGTTTGACTTTTTATAGTTAGAGTAGGTGGGTTGTTAAGATTAATAGATAATCTTGTCCCCCATTGGTCCATTAATTTAAATCACTGTTACTTTATTTTAATCCAAAAAATATTCCTTTCCTTCAATAAAAATTATTCCATTTTTATGCCTTCTTGAAATATCTGTGCCAAAAATACTGCAATTTACAATTTCGTTCAGCGAAAAAATAATTTCCAGATTTTAATAATGAACTTCAAAATTCTCAATTAATAATATCCTCAATAGTTTTCTCATATCTTATTATGATTTTAATTTTTTTCTTTCATTTTCAAATTTAGACTCTGATCGGTTCGAAGCGTCGAATTTAGGTCAACCGCGACCGTGGTCTAAATTATCGAGCATTACACAAAAATTATCTATGGAAAGGTTTATAGTCAAACCACTGACTTTTTGGTCAATTGGGGGTCATGAGGTATTGCTAGATACCGTTCATTACTTACTTATATTAATTTTTAATTTAGTGGCTAAAATGAATGGGAATCTAATAGGTCTCATCCATGAGAAATGTGGAAAATGAGTAAAATGTTAGACCGCGATGAGATCGTGGAAAATAATCAGTTGGGAGGGGTTATGGGCCCATTGGTTAGGAAGGCTATTGGTTTTCCAAGAAGGCTAGGAAGGCATGCCCGATTGCAGGCCCATGCACGTGCAATGCCCTTAGGCTAATTTCGGCCTTAATTAGGCCATTAAGTATTTTTTTACCACTTTTTTCTTTTGTGAATTTTCATTTAGATATAAAAGACATCAAAAGGAAAAAAAGGGATAAAAATCTTTTGGGTGAAAATTAATTTTTTCTGAGAAACAAGAAAATTCTCTCAAGAACATTTTCAAAGCTAACACTTTGAATTTTGTTCAAACTATTTCTCTTGTAGGTTTCTTCTTCATATGTTTGTGTGGATTAACATTAGAGATGTCCTAGTGTGGATTGTTATGGTTTGCTAAAAATCAACAAGGTGAAATTTTGAATAACAAAATCAATAAATTACAAGGTATAATTTCTAATCTCTATGTTTTGATAATTTAGTTTTAATGGTAAAAGAAAGATCTTTCTTTCAAATTTTGAATATTTTATTTTTCCACTACATTTATGAATGAGATTCATCTTTGAAACCCAACAGTGGTATCCATTCAAATTAATTTTAATTAAAAACACAATGGGATTGCACAATTGTAACATCCTCAACCTTCCTCACATGCATTTCATTTGAATATATGCATCTTGCATATAATTCAATTGAACATGTGCATTCCATGTATATTTTTATTGGAACAAGTCCATGACACGCACTAGCAACGTGTCCTAGTACATTGCAATTATATCAAGTCGCACATGTGTATTTATAATCTAAATGAGGATAAAAATTATTAGAAATAAATGAAATAAGGTGAGCAAATTAAAGTATGCAAAATGACTAGATTAAGATTAAATTGCATATTGTGTTGATTTGTGTAATAATAAGAAGAATAATTAAAAAATAATAATAATAAAAAAAATAAAAATAAAAATAAAAATAAAAATAAAAGAAAAAGGGACAGATGGAACAGGGAAAGACAAATGGTGGTGGTGGCTTTTAACTTATTAGGCTGCCATTATCTTCCTTCCTTTCCTTATCTTCTTCTTCTTCTTTGCTTCATTTCTTCAATCCATTTTCTTTCAAGTTCTAGCCACCTTTTCTTCTCTATTTCACTCCAAAAAATTGCAGCAACAAGATTAGCCAAGAGTGATTATAGGTGAGTAAACATTTATTTTTGTGTTAAGCTTGATTATGGTGTTTAGGGTTCATAAATAGGCAGTGTTTTGTCCCATAGTTTTGATGATATTAGAGATCGAATCTGGAAAAGTTTAAAACATAAAATTTGTTTCTTTATGTCTTATATTTATGGATAAGTAAACATTGTTTCAAGATTTTGTGTATAGGAAGACAAATTTTCTCTCTACTGACACTGGTTCGGATATGAACCCTAAGTGATTTAGCCACTGTGTTTGTTAGTTTTGAATATGATAAAGCCATTATTTGATATCTAAAAAAATAACCTTTGTAGATATATGTGTTATGTATCTTTATACCAAATTTCAAGTTCATATGTCTTATATATTTTGAGTTATGGTCAATGGAACCATGATTGTTCCATGGTTTGAACTGCCTGCTTAGTACCCTGGGCAGATCTAGTAAACGTATTGGCTATTTAGAGCTCCTTAGTGATAGATTATATAAAGTATCAAAACCTAAAAGTTATAGGTATACGTGTTTCTAAAGTTGGGTATTAATTGCAGCTTAATATGTTATGTATAGGCTATGTTATGGTCTTTAGAAGTCATACTGGTTCCGAAGCCAATTCTATTCTGGACCAGTCAAATGTTTCCTATACTTTGAGGACCATAGAGACATAATTGATAAATATTGTAAAACATGAAAAATGTTCCATTTGAACCCATATAAATTTTTGTAAAGTTTCATTGAAATATGACTTATATATTATAAGTTATGATGAACCAAAATTGGTACCCTGAAACTGCCTAAGGGCAGAAAATAGGGAAAAAAACAGAACACATTTTAAAATTCCACCAAATATTGTACAATGATCCAATTGGTCTAAAATTTTAATATGTTACATAATTATATGTTAATTAGAATTGGGAACAAGATAAGATTAATTGGTCAAGTATAGAAAAAGTTATAGGCTAAACAGTCTCATAAGGTCATATTGCCTTATAGGAAAAATCTTAACTATTAATATGAACAATGCATATTAATTTGTTTAAGTCATATTCAGTCTCCCTAATCATGAGTTGATCGATTATGTTTTCATATTAGGCTCACAACATATTGGAGACCCATAAGGAGTGGATAGACAATAAGTTAGGGGTCAGAATCAAAGGAGAAATGTGAGTCTAATTATCAATTGAATTCTTTAGTGCAAATGAATGTTGCTTGCTATATGATTCATATGATTATCATGATTGGTCCTTGATGATGTGATGATGGATAATATGTGACGTTTTTGGTACATATAAATGGTATATTTGAGGTATATGTTTGACATATTTGATATATATACATGGTATATGTATAGTATATACAAGGTATATGCATGGTATATGAGGCATATATGCGGTATATGTATGTTATATGTGATAAGATACAATGGTTGATGAATGCTTAAGTACAAGTGCATATGCATATAGACTTAAAAGGCGTTGTGACTAGTTAATTGATATTGTAAAGCAAAAGAAGAGGTCTATGGCCCAACAAATATGCAAATGAAATAAATGATCAAGCTAGCTAGCAAATGCAAATGTTCACATGGCAAATGTACACATGGAAACCCAGGGAAATGTCTATTTAACTTGGTCACAAGAAAATAAAATAATCAAAGTATTTGCATACGTAAAGAGTAATGATTATACGTTTCAATTTTATTGATACTTGTATGATACTGATGGATGGAATGGAATACATAGTATGTATTGGATTTGTGATTTATTACTATGGGTTGTTTGATACTTGAGAGCTCATTAGATGATTATTCTTACTGAGCCGCAACTCATCAATTTGCATCATTTTTTAGGTAAAGAAAAGTGATAGCTCATTTTGAGTCGCGTATAGAAGACATGGAGCACAGGTCATTGACCGAGCCTTATCACTCTCTCTCCTTGCATTCCACACAAGCATGAAAACATGTCATCTATATTTTGGATTTATATGTTTGAATATGTATAGTCACTCTAGATTAGTTTTAAAATGTATGAATGGAAGCAACTCGTAATCTTTTAGACATAAAGTTTAAGTTTTAATAGATGTGATATATTATATTATGGTGAAAACCTCAGTGTTGACTTGCAAAGACATTGAATGATATTATAGGATATGAGACTTACAAAGTCATTGAATGATATTATAGGATATAAAAAAAATTTACTATCACTGTTAATAGGATATTTTGTCTTTCCAGTATGCTATGTGTGATTATTTGATACAGAGATAAGTTTTACTGAAATGCATAAGGTGTGACGTTACAACAGTTTTGTAAAATTTTCCTAGGAATGGGTTGAGTCAACACTAGTGCTTTAGTCAATATTACTTTCAACTAATCAAACCACACTTGACATTTGTCTATCCATTCAAGTTAGATATCTTTTTATAGCAACCATGTCAAAGGAGTTGCAATAAAGGAAAATCGTTTCACAAATCTCCTATAACATCCGACTAATATTAGGAAACTTCTCACTTTAGTCACTTTTCAAAGCAACCTCCAATTAAGCATAACCTTAATTTTACCAGGGTCAACTCGAATACCTTTAGTTGAAACTGTATGACCCAGAAAACTAACTTTCTTGAGACAAAACTCACACTTCGATAGCTTAACATATGGTTACTGCTCTCTCAATATCTATAGCACAATTATGAGGTGTTAATCATGTTCTTCTCTATCTCTGAAGTACACTAGAATGTCATTAATAAATACCACTACGAAATAATCTAAAAAAGGTCTAAAGATGTAGATGGTGCATTTGTTAGGCCAAAAGGCGTCACTAAGAACTATTATAGGCCATACCAGTCTTGAATGTTGTCACTAACAAAAGTTTATTCACCAATATCAAAAAGGTTGATGGTGGTAAGGTAACTTTTGGGAACAATGCCAAGGGTGAGATAATTGGCATTGAGTCTATTGGTTTAAATGGTGTAACTTTAATTGAAGATGTTTAGCTTGTTGATGGTTTAAAACACAACTTATTAAGTGTAAGTCAATTATGTGATAAGGGAAACCAAGTCACTTTCACCTCTAATGAATATCTTGTAACCACTGTAAATGGCCAAAAGACAATCAAATGAGATAAAAATGGCAATAATTACATAATAGACTTACACAAGATATCTAACCTATCCTCTAAGTGTCTTATGACTATTAGCGATGAGTCTTGGCAATGGCATAGAAGGCTTAGCCATGCAAGTATGGATTTAATTTAAGATCACTATCAATTCATATATCAAATGAGCATCAAATTAATGAAAAAGTCTTTTATTAATCAAATAAATTTGTACAATAAGTTTTAAAGGTGATTGCCTTTAGAACATTTCTCTAATAGGATTGTCTCTAACAGTAATTCACATGAAGGAGCGAACAAAACAACCATAAGGGTGAAGGGGTGTAAAAGCACCAAGGTGCTAGTTATGGCATTCCAACTTGAAAGAAAAGAAAAAGAGAGAATAACTTTTATTCTTCAAGGTGGCAGCTATGAATTTGGCCCTTAAAAGGGTTATTTATATATCCTCCAATAATATTAGGGTTGGACATAAGTTTTCCATGCATAGGAATTCCATTCGAAATAGTAAACCTAAAATCTCAAAAGTTAATATTAGGGCTTTCATGGCTATGAATAGTAGTGTCACTTCTGTGACTCCCTTTTGTCATAAGCGTGATAACCTTTGTCATAGGCATGACACTTGGTGCATGGCCAAATTATTTCTCACTCATGTCTTGGATCCAATCCTAGGCCCATTTCACATTTCCTTCATTCCTTCTATGCGTGTGACCCATTAAATTCCAAATATGTTGGCAATTCAAATCGTCACATGACTTCAAGCAAATCATTAGCGGTATCTAGCAACATATCATGACCCCTAATTGACTAGAAAGTCAGTGGTTTGACTATAAACCCTTCCATAGACAATTACTGTGCAATTTATCCTTTAACCATATTATAGCTCATTTGGTTCAGAGAATGGTCTGTGTGTCAGCTCCCACTAGACTGACTACATCACATCTAGTCCAAATGATATTAGATTATGTCTATGACATTCATTACTATGATCAAATATGTTCTTAAAGACCTTCAAGACATGTCCACCGCGGCCATAGATTTCTGAGTAATGATCTCTATAAGAGGCCATAAATATACTTTCATTCTATTAGGAGTGGTGAATCTTTTATTGACTGCTCAACTACTTTCGAATACCTCATGTTATAGGCAATCACAATCCTATGAGCAACCATTGAGAGGCAGCAAGGAATGGAGTCAAAGTATAGGATTCAATATCCAAGATAAGTTTGCGTACCTCAAGTCTAAGGATACTTGCATTATTGCTATGATGAGACTATCACTGACATTGAATAGATACCCATATGATTGCCTCATAGTAGGTCATCCAATGTACTTGGAAACTTTAGCAAGCATCCACATGTTAATTATAAGCATCTCATATTATCATCTTATGAGATCAGTTGCTTGACCTAGTCAAGGAGTATAACATGTGCTAACCTATCTAGATTAACAATGTCCCATCTTATTAATCCTATGACTAGGGATTATTTAGGTATAAACACAATTGCACATGATAGGAATCTCACCATCATGACCTTATCATGATTTCCTTCATATTGTGTTACATACCAAAGACTTCATTAAACAGTCAAAGATCTATATCAATTCATATGCAATGAATACCATATTATGAAAATGTGTTTTTATTAATAATCAATAAGTGCATCAAGTGTCTAAGGTGATTGCCTTTATGGCATGTGACGCCCCACTTATATAGTCGGAATAATCCCACATGTATAAGAGGGATGTCACAAGCTTAACTTGAAAAATCTGCTCGAATTAATTTTTTTTTTCATTTTAAATAACTTAAATCTATTTATTTATTTATATTGGTTTAGGCAGGTCATTCTAATTAATAATATATATATCATTATATTGTTCACACATATGGCACCCGATTATATTACTTACACAATATGAACATATGAGTCAAGTCCACCACAAACCATATACATAGTCAACCAAGAAAAGAAAAGAAAAAAAACTATTAAATAACCAACCCTCTAACTATATTTCTTGTGTCTTTGCTGATATGGGCTTGGATTTCCTTCCTGACCACTTCACTTCCTACCGTATATAGTTCCAATTCCTGCGTGAGAAAAACCCACGCTAAGCTATCACTAGCTTAGAGGTACATATAGGCATTAAGTTTTTCCCAAGCAGTCACACAAATGCATGTCTCAAATAATTCATGACACACTGAAATTTTATTGCATATTTGTCATATAAAAGAATTAACCACATCACATAGCAGTATAAGCATAATAATCATATTCAATAATTAAGTTCTCACTACCTCATATAAGCATTTCATTTCTTAATCACTTATGTCAATAATATAATTCCCATATTTCATTCCAAAGTCTTTAATTAGTATCAGCCCAAATCTCATTCCCGGACTGTCCGGATATGGGGTTTGAAATGGGGGCGCTCGCGGAGCTTAAGCCACCTTACTCACCATAATCTCAAGTCAAGGGCGCTAGCGGAGCTTAAGCCACCTTGACCGAATATAATCATGTCATCTGTGTGTAATCAGGATCAGGGGCGCTCCTAGAGCTTAAGCCACCCTGTCCTTAAGTCATATCCATAGTGGTACCGTAACGTCCCCCATAATGGTGCACCATCTGTCCTATGTTAGTCCTCAGGTAGAGAAATGGGTAATTAACACCATTAATTTCTTGTTTCTATAACCAATACTCAGTTCACATTAACACAATCATATACTCACCATTTATTTCAAAACCAAGTGATAGCATGATATTTTATCAAATATTAGCACAATGTTAAGTTCATAGTCAATAACATTTCTATAATTTTAAAACATGTCATAATATACAATTTCATCATTGTGACAAATAATTCATGTCATGCACACACAATCATGCATAAGGGCAAAATATAATACATATATGTACAAATCTCGACAGTATTTTCCTTTTCCAAAATATAAGTTCAGAGCTTGTTCAATTTTGTTGGTATTCTTCTTGTTGAAATCCTAATTTAAAAATATAATTAATTAATAGCTTGATAAAATATTTATTCTTAATATAATTTAAATAAATAACTAGAATTTCTATTAAGCTAGAACAAGACCTCTAAGGACTGTTGGATTAATAACTTTTTCTATACTTATCCAATTTATATGATTCTTAATTCTAATTAAATATAACATGTAAAAATAAAATATACTAAAATTTCAGAAGTTTTTAACCTTTACATAATTTGTGGTATAATTTTAAATATTTCCCTATTTTCTGCCCTTAGGCAGTTTCGAGGTACCCAATTCAAAAATTCATAGCTTTCAAGTTTTAGCTTCAATTATTATGAAAATGTTTATACAGTTGTATAGGTTAATTTAGAACATTTGTCATGTTTAACTCATTTCCAGATTCGGTCTCTAAGATTCTCAAATATTGGCTGATCTATAACTGGTTCAACATAGAGTATCAACCCGACCAGTTTAATTGTTCAGCTCATAACTCACAAAATACATGATATTTTAAGGTGAAACTTTCACAGAAATTTAGATAAGACATATTATGTTTTTAACTTTGGCTAATTCAATCTAAAAATAGGTGAAATATAAGGACGAAGTTACTGGAACTGAACAGGTATATGAAACTAGCTCAATCAAGGAACAGTCATAGATTATTTTAGAATAACTCAACCTACACAAGAGCAATTTATATGAAATGTTTCAGAGACCTCAATAACATATATACCTACAACTTTCATGTTTTACAAAACCTCGGATTAAGCCACTAAGATAATCCATTTGTACAAGAACCGTAGGTCATTTAGTTGATATGTCTCCCTGAACCAGTTTTATTCCAATAACCATATCTCTTCATATACTCAAAATAATTCAATCCAATATGGCAGAGAGATACAACAGACATAGATGAACAACTTTTATGTTTTATACTTCTTTAAATTTTGTTGATAACTCACTCGAAAATCAAGTGCCAAATACTGATAATATACAGTCCTAATACTCTAAAAATACAAGAATAATTAAGAGATGATCACTTACCAAGAACAAATCTATTTGGAGTGAAATTCTTGAAAATCATGGAGGCTGGTGGTTGGAGGAAGAAGAAGAGTGGAGATAAGGTTGATGTTATTATGACATTAAATGCATTTAACTCAAATACACTCCCCCCTTCCACAAAACCACATTCGGCCACCCTATCCTTTCTTTTTTTTTTAACTTGTTCTATTTTAATTAATTAATTTTTTATTTTTTTATTTTTTTTACATGTATTAAATTCCACTAACTTTTATTAAACTGTAATTTTACTACGATATGCCTAACCAAATTAAATTTTATCAATCTATTTAGTTCAAGCAGGTATGATGTGAGTAGGATCTAATCTATATCGTCTTAATATTGAGACATGGAAGACATTATGTATCAGACTCAACTCCGGTGGTAGAGCGAGTCTATATGCAACAGGTCCAACTCTTTCTAATATTTTATAAGGTCCAATGAATCTTGGACTTAACTTGCTTTTCTTTCCAAATCTCATAACTTTCTTCTAGGGAGATACTTTAAGAAAAACTTTATCACCCACTACATAATCAATGTCTCATCTCTTAAGATCAGAATACGATTTCTGCCTATCTGTAGCTGCCTTGAGTTTTTCACGAATGACTTTTACTTTCTCTTCTGTCTCTTGCACTAGGTCTGGTCCCATAAGCTTTCTCTCACTAAGCTCTGTCCAACATAAAGGTGTTCGACACTTCCTACCATAAAGTGCCTCATATGGAGCCATCTGGATACTAGACTGATAACTGTTATTATAGGCGAATTCCATTAAAGGAAGATATTTTTCCTAGCTACCTTCAAATTCGATGACACAACTTCTCATCATATCTTCTAGAATCTGAATGACTCTTTCTGATTGTCCTTCTGTCTGTGGATGAAAAGTCGTGCTAAAATTGAGCTTAGTACCTAGAGCTCGTTGTAGACTACCCTAAAATTGAGATGTGAAGCAGGGATCTCTATGAGCCACAATAGAAACAGACACTCCATGAAGTCGTACAACTTCATTCATATAAATTTCTGCCAATTTATTCAATGGATAGTCCTTTCTGACAGGTAAGAAATGTGCTGACTTTGTAAATCTGTCCACTATGACCCCATACAGTATCATGTTTCTTTGGAGTCAAAGGTAATCCAATTACAAAATCCATAGTGATTCGTTCCCACTTCCATTTTGGAATAGAAATTGGATGTAGCAATCCCGAAGGCACTTGATGTTCAGCCTTGACCTGCTGACAAGTCAAACATTGTGAAGTGTATTTCGAGATGTCCTTTTTCATACCTGTCCACCAGTATCTGCTCTTCAACTCTTGATACATCTTGTTACTCCCTGGGTGCATAACATATTTGCTTTCATGGGCCTCTCTAAGAATCCTCTGTCTAAGATCTTCGACATTGGGCACACATAATCTATCTTGATAGAACAATCCACCATCTAAATCCATAGTGAATCTAGGTCTCTCCCCTTTAGAGATCAACTCAGCTACTTCAATGAGCTTTCTATCCTGTCTTTGTGCATCCTTTATTTTCTGAGTAAGAGTGGGTTGAAGGTGCAACTCTACCACAATCTTTCTGCTTAAAGCATCTGCTACTACATTAGTTTTGCCTTGATGGTAGTCAATCACATAATTATAATCTTTTATTAGCTCTAACCATCTTCTCTGCCTCAAATTCAATTCTTTCTGTGAGGGAAGATATTTTAAACTCTTGTGATCTGTGTAAATAAAACACTTCTCCCCATATAAATAATGGCGCCAAATTTTTAATGCAAAAACTATAGCTGCTAACTCCATATCATGGGTAGGATAATTCTTCTCATGTTGCTTTAACTGTCTAGAAGCATAAGCAACCACCTTTCCATCTTACATCAATACACAACCCAATCCATTATGAGAAGCATCACTATAAATGACATACTCCTTATTAGGAATCGGCTGTGTCAAAACAGGGGCCTTAGTGAGCATACTTTTGAGCTTATCAAAACTAGCTTGACACTTATCTGTCCACTCAAATTTAACATCCTTCCTCAATAGTCTTGTTAAAAGAGAAGCAATCATTGAAAAACTCTTGACAAATCTCCGATAATATCCAGCTAAACCCAAGAAACTTCTGACCTAGGTCACATTCCGTGGAGGTTTCCAACTCACAATTGCCTCAACTTTGCTAGAATCCAATTTAATGCCTTCTATAGAGATAATGTGTCCCAAAAATGTCACCTCCTTTAACCAAAACTCACATTTTAAGAGTTTGGCATAAAGTTTATATTCTCTGAGAGTCTGCAACACTATTCTCAAATGCTTTTCATGTTCTTCTAAATCTTTAGAATATACCAAAATATCATCAATAAAAACGACCACAAATTGATCAAGATGCGGCCTGAAGATCCTATTCATAAGATCCATAAATGCTGTTGGAGCATTGGTCAGCCCAAATGGCATAACCAAAAACTCATAATGGCCATATATGGTTCTGAATGCAGTTTTAGCTATATCCTCCGTCTTTACTCTTAATTGATGATAACCAAATCTCAAGTCTATCTTGGAAAATACTCCTGCACCTTTCAGTTGGTCAAAGAAATCATCAATCCGCGGTAATGGGTACTTGTTCTTGATGGTCACCTTATTCAACTGTCGATAATCAACACATAGCCTCAAAGTTCCATCCTTCTTTTTCACAAACAATGCCGGTTCACCCCATGTGGATGTACTTGGTCTAATGAAACCCTTATCAAGAAGTTCTTGCAATTGTGTCTTAAGTTCTTTCATCTCTGATGGGGCCATTATGTATGACGTCTTTGATATAGGCATAGTTCCTGGAACAAGATCTATAGCAAACTCTACCTCTCTCTCTGAAGGCAACCCAGGTAAGTCATCAGGAAACACATCTGGAAATTCATTTACCACCGGAATATCTTCAAGATTCGAACCCCCCTTTTTGGTGTCAATCACATGGGCCAAATAAGCTTCACACCTTTTTCTTATCAATCTCCTAGCTTTCATCATGGATATGACTCGAGGATGTTGTGAAAATAATTCACCTTTCACAATAATTTCCTCCTGATTTTCTATCTTAAATACCACAAATTTAGACTTGCAATCCACCACTGCTCCGTGATGTGAGAGCCAATCCATGCCTAATATGACATCATACTCATGGAAAGGCAACTCAATCAACTCTACAGAAAACACCTTCCCATGCACAACCAAAGGACAATTCCTAAATACTTTATTCACTATTACACTGTGACCCAAAGGATTCTTAACTTCAATTCCATATTCTAGATTTGCTTTAATCATATTATGCTGACTAGGTGTACTAGTGCAAATATAGGAATGTGTGGAACCCGGATCTATGAGTGCACAAATATCAAAATCGTATAATGAAAACATACCAATAATAACATATATTGCCGCCTGATCCTCCTTAGTGGTACATATAGGCATTAAGTTTTTCCCAAGCAGTCACACAACTGCATGTCTCAAATAATTCATGACACACCGAAATTTTATTGCATATTTGTCATATAAAAGAATTAACCACATCACATAGCAGTATAAGCTTAATAATCATATTTAATAATTAAGTTCTCACTACCTCATATAAGCATTTCATTTCTTAATCACTTATGTCAATAATATAATTCCCACATTTCATTCCAAAGTCTTTAATTAGTATCAGCCCAAATCTCATTCCCGGACTGTCCGGATATGGGGTGTGAAATAGGGGCGCTCGCGGAGCTTAAGCCACTCTACTCACCATAATCTCAAGTCAAGGGCGCTCGCGGAGCTTAAGCCACCTTGACCGAATATAATCATGTCATCTGTGTGTAATCAGGATCAGGGGCGTTCCCAGAGCTTAAGCCACCCTGTCCTTAAATCATATCCATAACGGTACCGTAACGTCCCCCATAATGGTGCACCATCTATCCTATGTTAGTCCTCAGGTAGAGAAATGGGCAATTAACACCATTAATTTCTTGTTTCTATAACCAATACTCAATTCACATTAACACAATCATATACTCACCATTTATTTGAAAACCAAGTGATAGCATGATATTTTATCAAATATTAGCATAATGTTAAGTTCATAGTCAATAACATTTCTATAATTTTAAAACATGTCATAATATACAATTTCATCATTGTGACAAATAATTCATGTCATGCACACACAATCATGCATAAGGGCAAAATATAATACATATATGTACAAACCTCGACAGTATTTTCATTTTCCAAAATATAAGTTCAGAGCTTGTTCACTTTTGTTGGTCTTCTTCTTATTGAAATCCTAATTTAAAAATATAATTAATTAATAGTTTGATAAAATATTTATTCTTAATATAATTTAAATAAATAACTAGAATTTCTATTAAGCTAGAACAAGACCTTTAAGGACTGTTGGATTAATAACTTTTTCTATACTTATCCAATTTATATGATTCTTTATCCTAATTAAATATAACATGTAAAACTAAAATATACTAAAATTTCAGAATTTGTGAACCTTTACATAATTTGTGGTATAATTTTAAATATTTCCCTGTTTTCTGCCCTTAGGCAGTTTTGAGGTACCCAATTCAAAAATTCATAGCTTTCCAGTTTTAGCTTCAATTATTCTGAAAAGTTTTCTACCGTTATATAGGTTAATTTGGAACATTCTTCATGTTTAACTCATTTCCAGATTCGGTCTCTAAGATTCTCAAATATTAGCAGATCTATAACTGGTTCAACATAGAGTATCAACCCGACCAGTTTAATTGTTCAGCTCATAACTCACAAAATACATAATATTTTAAGGTGAAACTTTCACATAAAATTAGATAATAACTTTCATGTTTTACAAAACCTCGGATTAAGCCACTAAGATAATCAATTTGTACAAGAACCGTAGGTCATTTAGTTGATATGTATCTCTGAACCAGTTTTATTCCAATACCCATATCTCTTCATATACTCAAAATAATTCAATCAAATTTGGCAGAGAGATACAACAGACATAAATGAACAACTTTTATGTTTTATACTTCTTCAAATTTGGTTGATAACTCACTCAAACATCAAGTTCCAAATACTAATAATATACAGTCCTAATACTCTAAAAATAAAAGAATAATTGAGAGATGATCACTTACCAAGAACAAATCTATTTGGAGTGAACTTCTGGAAAATCATGGAGGCTGGTGGTTGGAGGAAGAAGAATAGTGGAGATAAGATTGTTGTGGAGATAAGGTTGATGTTATTATGACATTAAATGCATTTAACTCAAATACACTCCCCCCTTCCACAAAACCACATTCGGCCACCCTATCCTTTTTCTTTTTTTTTTAACTTGTTCTATTTTAATTAATTAATTTTTTTTTACATGTATTAAATTCCACTAACTTTTATTAAACTTTAATTTTACTACGATATGCCTAACCAAATTAAATTTTATCAATCTATTTAGTTCATTTTTATTTCTTATTTAATAATTTACTCAATTTATTTTAATATCTAATGTCAATCATATAGTTTCTATGCATATCAAACTTATTCTAACTAGATGTTAATTAGTGACCATTACATGGCATCTCTCTAACAATCTTCCACTTGCACTAAAGCCAATGGTCTTTGTACATTATACCATAGGTGAGTACTTGACTATCATATTTCTTTTAGGGAAAAGGCATAGTCTGAGGATCAACTATATTTTGATTAGTGGGAACTCTCTCTATCTTTACATCATGTCTACCAATGATTTCTCAAATTAAAGGGTAAAGTCTTGAGTACATATTTGGATCTTTAATGGATTGTGGTTCCTTTGCTTAAACAATGGCTCCATTGTTATCACAATACAATACTCGATCAATAATGCTAAAAACCATTTCTAGCCTTGTGATGAATTTCTTTATCCAAACCACTTCTTTAACTGCCTCAGAAGCTGCTATGTACTTTAATTCGGTTGTGGAATCTATAATCATTTCCTATTTAGAACTCTTCCAACTAACTGCTCCACCATTTAACATGAAAACATATCCTGATTGGGACATAGAGACATTTTTATCAGTTTAGAAGCTGGCATCCATATACATGCTTACCTTAAGCTCTCCATCTTCATAAACCAAGAATACATCCTTAGTTCTTCTCAAGTACTTAAAGATATTATTAATAGCCATACAATGCCCCTTGTCAGGATATGATGATATATGCTCATGACACTCAGAGCATATGATACATCGGGTCTAGTATATAACATAGCATACATGATGGATCTAATAGTCAAAACATATGGAAAACTACTCATATGTGTCCGTTGATCATGTATCTTTGAACATATGGACTTAGAAAGGATAATTCCATAAGTCATTAGAATTAATCCTTTCTTAGACTATTCCATGCTAAACCTTTTTAGCATCTTATCTATGTATGTAGACTAAGAAAGACCAAGCATCCTTTTAGATCTATCTCTATAGGTTGTGTCATGTACACATCCTCAGTCATATTTCTATTAAGGAAAGTTTTTTTCACATCCATTTGCCAAATTTCATAATCATAATGAGTATCCTGATAGATTTAAGCATAACAAGTGGAGAAAAAGTTTTTTCATAGTCAACACCCTGTTTTTTACGATATCATTTAGCTACCAGCCTAGCTTTATAGGTAAAAATATTGCCTTCCATATCGATCTTCTTCTTGAAGAACCATTTGCACACAATGGGTCTAATTCCTTCAAGTGGGTTAACCAAAGTCCACACTAATGGGTTCTTAACATGCATCGCATGCATGGCACTATGAAAAATTAAAAATTATTTGAACCCCAAAACTATGGAATGCCTATGAACATTAAAATCAAATCATACCATCAATATGGAATAAGTTGATTACCTTGCTTGTTTCTTTTCAATCTTCCAAGTTTGTGAGCCTTTCCTTCTAGTTATGTTGTTACAAACCACAAAAATCCAAACCTAGATTATCTCTAATGGTAATCCATATGAAGGAACAGAAGAAACTGTGATGCCCCACTTATATATTAGGGATAATCGCACAGATATAAGCATGATGCCACAAGCTTAACTTGATAAATCTATTCGAATTAACACTTTTTCATTTTAAATAACTTAATCTATTTATTTATATTGGTTTAGGCAAGTCGTTCTAATTAACAATAAATATTTTATCATTATGTTGATACACATATGACACCCGATTATATTACATAATTATTTACATATACAATATTAACATATGAGACATGTCTACCACAAACCATATGCATGGTCAAACAAAAAAACATAATAGGTAACCAACCCTCTAACTATATCTTTTGCGTTCTCCGCTGATATGGGCTTGGATTTCTTCTTGATCAACTTCACTATCTACTAGCTACAGATCCAATCCTGCGTGAGAAGAACCCACGTTAAACTATCTCTAACTTAATGGTACATATAAGCATTAAAGTTTTTCCCAGGCAGTCACACAAATGCATATCTCAAATAAAATCATGTCACATCAAATTTTATTACAGATTTGTTATATAAAATAAATAAATACATAACATAAAAGGATAACATAATAACCTTATTCAATAATTAAATTTACACCACCTCATGTAAGCATTTTGTACTTTGTTACTTACATAAATTAATAAATTTTCATATTTTATTCTATAATTTATTGGCCCAAAATCTCGTTCCCGGACTGTCCGGATACGGGGTGTGAAATAGGGGTGCTCGCGGAGCTTAAGCCACTGTACTCACTATAATCACAAGTCAATGACGCTCGTTGAGCTTTAGCCACCTTGACCTAATATAATCATTTATCTGTGTGTAATTAGGATCAGGGATGCTCTCGGAGCTATAGCCACCCTATCCTTGAAACAATATCGGTACCTTAATTCCCCCTTAATGGTGCACCATCTATCCTATGTCTGTCCTCAGGTAGAGAAATGGGCAATTAACACCATTAATTACTTGTTTATATAACCAATACTCATTTCATATTAACATAATAATATACTCACAATTTATTTCAAAACCATATAATAGCATGTATTTTATCAAATATTAGCATAATGTTAAGTTCATAGTTAATAACATTTCTATAAAGTTAAAACATGTCATAATATATAATTTCATCATTGTGACATATAATTTATGTCATACACACAATTATGCATGAGGGGCAAACAAGAATACATATATGTACAAACCTCGATAGTGTTTTTCTTTTCCAAAATATAAGCTCAAAGCTAGTTCACTTTTGTTGTTCTTCATGTTGAGATCCTAATTCAAAAATATAAATAATTAATACCTTGATAAAATATTTATTCTTAATATAGTTTAAATAAATAACTACAATTTTGTTTAAATTGGAACATGACCTCTTAGGATATTGGAACTATAACGTTTTCTACACTTATCCAATTTGTATGATTCTTGATCCTAATTAAATTTAACATGCAAGAATAAAACATATAAAAAATTTATAATTTTTGAATAATTACATAATGTTTAGTGCAATTTTAAATATTATTTTGTTTGCTGCCCCTTAGGCAGCTTCAGGGTACCATATTTAAAAAGTGATATCATTCAAGGTATAGCTTTGTTTATTACTAAAATTTTTACAAATTTAAAACAAGTAATTTGGAACATTTTTCATCTTTACCTGTTTTCCAAATTCTGTTTCTCATGTCCTCAAACATTAGGTAATGTATAACTAGTTTAGCATAGAGTACCAACCCGACCAGTTCAATTGTTCAGCTCTTCACTCACCAAATAAATGACATTTTAAGGTGAGACTTTCACATGAACTTAGATAAGACATAGAAAAAAAATTTCATGTTTTGAACTTTGGATAATTCGATCTAAAAATAGGAAAAATATGAGGACGAAATTACTGGAGCTGTATATATATATGAAACCAGCTCAATCAAGGATCATCCATAGTTCATTTCATTGTACCTCAACGTACACAAGAGATATTTATATGAAATTTGGTAGAGACTTAAATAACACATATATCTATGTTAACCTTGAAGGGTATTTCCGTCATTTTGATGATAATAAATAATATAGCAATATTGTATTTAACATACTTGTTTTTGTAAGTATATTATACAGGACATGAATTAAAATAGCAAGAATGGAGAATGGGAAGAATAATCCTTGAGAAACAAAAAGCAAGAAGTAGCATGTTCACTGTCGTGACTCTAGGAGTCACTCCCGTGAAGCCAACTAGCCGTTACCAAGAAACCAACATTTGAAGTTCACAACCATGAAGGAAAACCAAACCGTGAAGTAAGCATTTCAGTCACCCCCGTGAAGAAAGGTGTCACCCCCGTGAAGCTTCATGCAAATTTCATTCCAAGAGCTTCACGACCAGAGTCACCACTTGGGTCACGGCTGGGAAGATGTTCACCCCCGTGAAGGAGTGTCACCCCCGTGAAGGCTTCATTCAATTTCATCCAGAGAGCTTCACGACCAGAGTCACCACTTGGTTCACTGCTGGGAAGAGTGTCACGCCCGTGACTGATTAAAGTCACGCCCGTGACTCTATATGTCAAAATATACCAGAGAGCTTCACGACCAATGTCACCACTTTAGTCACGGCTTGGGAAGAACTGTCACTCCCGTGACAAGTATATTCACGCCCGTGAACAATGAAAGAGAAAAATGTCAGGCACAATTTTTTGGTTGGTATAACGGCTAGTTTCTTATTTAATGCACCCCAACAACTATATTCAGCCATGGAAGTAAAAATGGAAGTCATTTATGCATTAAGAAAAAGGAGAATGACAAGAAAAACAAAAGATTAGCATATACTTCAAATCACAAGCTATCTTGTACTTTTATACTTTGAGAACAAATTCATTCTCTGTAAAAATCTTATTGCTCCTCATATTTGAGCAATAAAGATTTATAAGTAGTTATCTTTGTAATCTTTACTCAAGTAAGCATTGGGTAGTTCTGGGTTAAGAGAATAACACTTGTAAGGGTTAGTTGTGTGAACCTGCAAAACACAAATTAAAAGGTTGTTTGTGTGAGACTGTAAAACACAAAGTGTAGGTTGTTTGTGTGAGCCTGTAAAACACAAAGAAATTGGTTATTGTGTGAGCCATTAAAACACAAGGAATTTCTGGGTTAGATGTGAGTCATTGTGAGAAACACCATAGTTGGGAGTGAGCTTGTAAAACTCCATTGTAACACTTAGTGTGTTAGTAAAACTCCCAATTGCGATTGGGGAGAGGAGTAGGGTTTGTTAATACCCGAACCTCTATAAATCTTTGTGTCTGATTTTCTCTATTCCTTCTAAAATTAACAATTTTA
Source organism: Triadica sebifera (assembly GCA_023653625.1). Taxonomy (NCBI): domain Eukaryota; kingdom Viridiplantae; phylum Streptophyta; class Magnoliopsida; order Malpighiales; family Euphorbiaceae; genus Triadica; species Triadica sebifera. Next base: position 14,291,275 of record CM042909.1, read on the forward strand.
TTTCCGCACCTTAAAGTTTAATTTTTTGAAACTCCAATTCAACCCCCCTTCTTGGTCTAATATCTGGGCAACAATCTACAATTTTATATTTTAACAAAGCTCATATTCATCCATTAAAATGATCAAATTAAGCAAAAACTGTAGGTTATTCTGTTGACACGTCTCCCTGAACCAGTCTCACTCAAACAAGTTTATCTCTTTATATACCTAAACACATATATGAACTTTGACAGACATATAAAAAACACATGATAGATGATAGAGATATAAAAAACACATATATGAACAACTTTCATGTTTGACAATTTTTTCCCTTTTTTTGTATTGTCCTTTTCTTTCTTACTGTTCACTTTTCTATTTTTTTTCTCTTTATTATTATTATTATTATTATTATTATTATTATTATTATTATTATCATCATCATCATCATCATCATCATCTTCACATATTTACTTATATCTAGTACCTTTAATTTTTTTTACTAAAAGTACAATTTAATTATGTGGTATAATTTAATCAAATTTATCATGTCAATCAATTAATTCATTTTAATTTCTAATTTAGTCATTTATTCCATCTATTTTAATCTCTATCGTCTATCATGTGTTTTCTATGTATACCACATACTTATTCTAATTAAACTCTAATTAGTGGGCATTACAATTCTCTCCCCCTTAAGATGTTTCATTCTCAAAACATACCTAATGCATCGTCACTTAACAGGTGAGGATATTGAGCTTTCATCACCTCCTCACTTTCCTATGTTGCTTCTTCGATTGCATGATTCCTCCATAGCACTTTCACCAATGGTACTCGTTTGTTCCTGAACTCCTTAATTTCTCTTACTAAAATTTGGACCGGTTCTTCTTCATATGTCAAATCTTGTCTCACTTGAATGCTCTCAGCAGGTATGATATGATTAGGATATGATATATATCATTTTAACATTGAGACATGGAAAACATTATGTATCAAAATCAACTCTGGTGGTAGGGTGAGTCTAAAAGCAACAGGTCCAACTCTTTCTAATATTTCGTAAGGTCCAATGAATCTTGGACTTAACTTGCCTTTCTTTCCAAATCTCATAATTTTTTCCATGGAGAAACTTTAAGAAAAACTTTATCACCCACTGCATAATCAATGTATCATCTCTTAAGATAAGCATACGATTTCTGCCTATCTGTAGCTGCCTTAAGTCTTTCATGAATGACTCTCACTTTTTCTTCCATCTCTTGCACTAGGTTTGGTCCCATAAGCTTCCTCTTGCTGATCTCTATCCAACATAAAGCTGTTTGACACTTTCTGCCATAAATTGCCTCATATAGAACCATCTGGATACTAGACTGATAACTGTTATTATAAGCAAATTCCATTAAAGGAAGATATTTGTCCCAGCTACCTTCAAATTCGATAACACAAATTCTCATTATATCTTCTAGAATTTGAATGACTCTTTATGATTGTCCATCTGTCTGCGGATGAAAAGTCATGCTGAAATTGAGCTTAGTACCCAAAGCTCACTATAGACTACCCCAAAATTAAGATGTGAAGCGGGGATCTCTGTCAGAAACAATAGAAACAGGCACTCCATGAAGTTGTACTACTTCATTCATATAAATTTCTACCAATTTATTCAGTGGATAGTCCTTCCTGATAGGTAAGAAATGTGTTGACTTTGTAAATTTGTCCACTATGACCCATATAGTATCATGTTTCTTTGGAGTCAAAGGCAATCCAGTCACAAAATCCATAGTGATCCATTACCACTTCCATTTTAGAATAGAAATTGGATGTAGCAACCCTGAAGGTACTTAATGTTCAGCCTTGACCTGCTGACAAGTCAAACATTTTGAAGTGTATTCCGAGATTTCATTTTCCATACCTGCCCACCAGTATCTGCTCTTCAACTTTTGATACATCTTGTTACTCCCTGGGTGCATAGCGTATTTGCTTTCATGGGCCTGTCTAAGAATCCTCTGCCTAAGACCTTCTACATCGAGCACACATAATCTGTCTTGATAGAATAGTCCACCATCTAAGTCCATAGTGAATCCAGGTCTCTCCCCCTTAGAGATTAACTTAAATAATTCAATTAGCTTTCTATCCTGTATTTGTGCATCCTTGATTTCCTGCATAAGAGTAGGTTGAATGTGCAACTCTGCCACAATCTTTCTGCTTTTTGCTTGGATGGTAATCAATCACACAATTAAAATCTTTTATTAGCTCTAGCCATCTTTTTTGCCTCAAATTCAATTCTTTCTGTGAAGGACGATATTTCAAACTCTCAGTGTAGCGCCCTCCCCACCCGAACCACACGTGCCCGGATGAGGGAGCGCTAATGTCCGTCTTCCTTCTTGAAATCGCTATTTTTTTTTATATTCATGTATACATGGATATAAACAAAAACCAGAGTACAATTTATTTACATAAAATAGTAATTTTTAACATCAGAGTAATTCTTAACAAACTTTAAAAGTAAGTTTTACAAACTCAATCATTTCTTTAATATAAAAGCCAAATACAAAAGTTTCAAAACTTATAACCCACTTTCTTAAGATTCGACTGCTTTACTTGAATGGGATCACCGCTTGCTTTATCTAACGTCTTCAGCTACCTTTCTATATCTGCGTGGAAATTAAACTCCACGCTAAGCTCTAAGCTTAGTGGTGCATATAAATAAGGCAATATACTATATCATGCAACAAGCATTAACAATTATCATTTTGTGCATTAAAATGTTTGCATGCATGACTATCAACATATTCCTATTTCATACAAGTATAAATGTCATGCTCATATAGACAATGTTATTTTCATTTATCTTTAATGGCAATTTATTCTGTAAATCTCTTTATCATTTTATCTCAATCTCATATAATCAACATTTTCTTATTCTTTCCTTTTCTTATTTTTCCGACATATGTTCATTATCTTGCCCACATCACTCTAAATTTTGGACTGACTGGATACGGGTTATGGATCAGGAGCGCTCACACAAGCTTATGCCACCCTGTCCACTATCTGGCTCATAAGAGCTTCTCAAATCAATGGTGCTCACACAAGCTTATGCCACATTGATTGAGTATAAATTTCATCATAGATGAATAACCGGATCAAGGGCGTTCACACAAGCTTATGCCACCTTGTCCTCATTTATATGTGTTCATCGGAGCTTTCTCAAGTCAGTAGTGCTCTCCAAGCTTAAGCCACACTGACCGAGCATCCCAGACCAATGGCGCTCTTCGAGCATAAGCCACATTGGTTGAGGTATAGTACGGTACCGTTCGCCCCCTTAATGATATGTCATCTATCCTGATTCTAGTCTGCAAGTAGAGTAATGGGCTTCTTTATATTTTCACATCAATCATTATTCTCATATTTATCAACATCTCAATTTTCTTGTTTTGCAAACATATAGTCATAATCATATATCTTTTCATTCATTTACTAGATTCATCAATATTCTCATGTTTATCATCTGCATCAGATTTCATATATCATCCATGACAATTCATTTTTCTACATCAATTCATTTTTCTATATCAAAACATATCATATTCTCACATCAATATATATATATATATATATACATATATCTATATCCATATCATTCTTATTTCACTGGATAAACAATGACTTTCATTTACTTACCTGAATTCTTCATTTGATAACCATATTCATAATCACAAATACAGAGCATTCACGGCCGTGATTACTAATTTCACTCCCGTGAATTAGTTCACGCCCGTAATCCCAAGCCGTGAACGCTACTGGAATGAATCGCCCAAAAGCATTCACAGTCATGATTACTCATTCAGGCCCGTGAATAAGTTCACCTCCGTGATTCCAACCCGTTAATGCTTCTGAAATGAATAGTACCATTTCCACCCAGAAGTTCACAATCAGTCACAACCGTGAACCCTCAAGTTCATGCCTGTGACTCAATAGTCACACCCGTGACTTTCAGTAGGAAATCTGCATATTCACATTTCATTCATTCTAACATCATCCAAATCATACCAAATTCTATTTCATACATTTCTAAAGCTCTTTACTCAACTTATTACTTTCCAATACATGTACATGCCTTGATCATACAAGATTTTCTAACATACATGATTAATTCAAAGTCACACAAGAATCCCATTCACATGTCTAATCCTATGGTTTCATGCCATGATCATTATCATTCTTGAAATGCATTTATCTAAAATCATGTTCAGCATGCATTATTTCAAACAAAAATAAGCTATTGCCTTAAGTTATGCACAAACTTTAATCTTTCTCCTTCACTCTTTTAGGTAGCTTTCTCTTTTCCTTTGCTCCTTAGAGCTTGTCACTTGGAACTCCTACAATATCATAAATTATTATCATCATCATCTGATTTCCTCAAGACCCTAAGCTCTCTTTTTCTCTCTCAAACCCTAGTTTCTCTCTCTTTCCATATAAGTCTTAGATGAGCTCAAAATTCGAACTTTCCTTTAAGAAAAGATGAAGAGGAAGAAGAGATGCTTCTTACCTTACACTTTTCTTCACTAAATCACCTCTTTGGAGATTTTCTCTCTCTAGCAAACTTGATTTTTCTTCCTCTTTCTTGTTCTTTCCAGCTTCCTTAAGAGTTATGGAACATGAAAATCACCTTGTCTTACTCTTTCCCTTCTCTTCCCTTCCTTTCTCTCTCTAGAATCAAGGTGAGCTATGGGTAAATGGATGAAGCTGACATGACTGGTAAAGAAAACAGAGAAGGAGACAGAAAATGAAGAGAAGAAGAAGAAGAAAAGTCTTAAATAGGGTACCCACAAAGTCTTCATGTGGGACCCACCATTTGACCATTTTCTCCCAATTTTACACTTAATCAATATTAACCCTCTTCTTTTAAATGTCATAGCCAGCCAAACTTATCAAAATGTGCCTAAAATTAATATGTTGATTAGCAATTAATCTTATAAATCCTCAAATTTTTGGTAATTTGCAATTTGACCCCAAAACTTATCCAATTTTGCAATTTAGTCCTTTACCGTAAATCAACTTCTTTAAACTTTAATATCACTTATTTAGGCATTTATCATTTAATTTAGCCATTTCTTAATCAACTTTTGTAAAAATCCGAATTTAGACTCCGATCGGTCAAACGCGTCAACTTCTCGACACTTACGACTCAAGGCCTAAATTAGCGGATATTACACTTAGGATCTGTATAAATAAAACACTTCTTCCCATATAAATAATGGTGCCAAATCTTTAATGCGAAAACTATAACTGCCAACTCCAAATCATAGGTAGGATAATTCTTCTCATATGGCTTTAACTGCCTAGAAGCATAAGCAACCACCTTTCCATCTTGTATCAATAAACAATCCATTCCGTTATGAGAAGCATCACTATAAATGACATACTCCTTATTAGGAATCGATTGTGTCAAAATAGGGGCCTTAGTGAGCATACTTTTAAGCTTATCAAAACTAGCCTGACACATATCTATCCATTCAAATTTAACATCCTTTCTCAATAGTCTTGTTAAAGAAGAAACAATCATTGAAAAACCCTTAACAAACCTTCTATAATATCCAGTTAAACCCAAGAAACTTCTGACCTCGGTGACATTCCATGGGGGCTTCCAACTCACAATTGCCTCAACCTTGCTAGAATCCACTTTAATGTTTTCTGTAGAGATAATGTGTCCTAGAAATGTCACCTCCTTCAACCAAAACTCACATTTTGAGAGTTTGGCGTAGAGCTAATATTCTATGAGAGTCTACAATGCTATTCTCAAATGCTTTTCATGTTCTTCTGAATCTTTAGAATATACCAAAATATCATCAATGAAAATGACAACAAATTGATCAAGATGCAGCCTAAAGATCTTATTCATAAGATCCTTAAATGTTGCTAGAGCATTGTCAGCCTAAATGGCACAACCAAAAACTCATAATGACCATATCTGGTTCTAAATGTGATTTTAGCTATATCCTCCGTTTTCACCCTTAATTGGTGATAACCAGATATCAAATCTATCTTGAAAAATACTTCTGCACCTTTAAGTTGGTCAAAGAGATCATCAATCTGTGGCAATGGGTACTTGTTCTTGATGGTCACCTTATTCAACTATCGATAATCAATACATAACCTCAAAGATCCATCCTTCTTTTTCACAAACAATATCGGTGCACCCCATAGGGATGTACTTGGTCTAATGAAACCCTTATCAAGGAGTTCTTGCAATTGTGTCTTAAGTTTTTTCATTTCTGATGGAGCCATTCTGTACAACATCTTTGATATAAGCATAGTTACTGGAACAAGATCAATAGCAAACTCTACCTCTCTCTCCAGAGGCAGCCCAGGTAAGTCATCAGAAAACACATATGGGAACTCATTCACCATCGAAATATCTTTAAGATTTGAACCTCCCTTTCTGGAGTCAATCATATGGGCCAAATAAGTTTCACACCCTTTTCTCATCAATCTTCAAGCGTTCATTATTGATATGATTCGAGGATGTGAGAATAATTCACCTTTCACAATAATTTATTCCTGAGTTTCTGTCTTAAGTACCACAAATTTAAACTTGCAATCCACTTCTCTGTGATTGAGAGCCAATCCATGCCTAAAATGGCATCATACTCATGGAAAAGCAGCTCAATCAAATTTGCACAAAACTCTTTCCCATGTACAACTAAAGGACAATTCCTGAATACTTTATTCACTATTACACTGTGACCCAAAGGATTCCTAACTTCAATTTCATATTCTAGGTTTTCTTTAATCATATTATGCTGACTAGGTGTACTAATGCAAATATAGAAATGTGTGGAACCCGGATCTATAAGTGCACAAATGTCAAAATCATATAATGAAAACATACCAGCAATAACATCTGTTGCCACCTAATCTTCATTAGCTTTCATGGCATAGTCTCTGGCTGGAGCTCTATTAGATCCAGGTTTATTCACAATCTCTGAAACAACCTGCCTCGGTCAGCCTGATCCTCCTCTGAACTAAACTCCAGGCTGAGTCGAAGTTGATCTAGCTATATGAGTAAGAGTACTAAATGTCAAGAGTGGGCAATCCTTCTGTATGTGCTCTTTGGACCCACATCTAAAGCAAACACCTGTGACATGCCAACATTCCCCTCGATGCCACCTATTGCAAATGCTACATGCCGGTATAGCTTCCTTGCCAACATAAGGTTGTGAACTTACTGTACCAGAATGTGCCTTAGAGGGCGGTCCCCTCCTAATATACCCTATTTGTGAATAGTTAGGACCCTTTCTCTGTTCTCTATTCTGTGAATGGCTAGTAAAGAAACGACTCTTCTTCCCAGTGAATTGAGTCTCAAGAGTAGCTGATTTTTTAAAAGATTCTTCTATTTTTCTCTTTTTTATTTTTTCAAGGCTGAGTGCTGTAGAAACTAACTGAGAAAAATTATTATGCTAAATAGCAGTCACAATATCTCCAGCCTCCTCATTGAGGCCATCTTCAAATCTTCTGCATTTATCTCTTTCCTTTGCAACTAATTCGGGGGCATACTTGCTCAGTATGGTAAACTCACTAATACTCAGTCACTGACATTTTACCTTGCCTGAGATTCATGAACTCTTTCTTTTTCTCATCAATATAGATCAACAAAATATATTGCTCTTTGAATTTAGAGAGAAAGGAATCCCATGAGACCAGTTCCACCACATCTGGCTGAGTAAGAATTGATGTCCACCAATCATATGCCTGCTCTTGGAGTAGAGAAGTAGCAAATCTAGCTTTGTCATCTGCTTCCACTTGCAACTCTTTAAAAATTATTTCAGTATTTTCCAACCAATACTCACTTGCAGTTGTATCCTCATCTTTCTTACCATAGAAATTCGAAGCCCCATACTTACAAAGCTTATCAATTGTTACTTTTGCTTTAGGTAGTGGCACTAGGGTAGGCTGAGCAATGGCTCGTACCATCTGTTGGAATAATTCAGTCTTCTGTTGTATAAAAGGATTTTGACCAGGATCAATCTGTTATGCTAACTGCTGTGGGGGATTTGGAGTAGCATTTTGCCCTTGCACACTCGCTGCACTAGGCTGATGAGAAGTCTCAGTATCAGGAGAGCCAGTACTCTCAACCATATCCCTTTCAATCGAAGACATCTTCCTACAATCCTACAAGTTCCCAAGAAGAAAACCCATATCAGAATTATATGAGACACATGTGTATTTATGCCTAATGTCCCATTTCCCACCTAAGTCTAGAAATGCCTAAACCGAGCTCTGATACCACTAAATGTGATGCCCCATTTATTTATATATTAGAGATAATCGCACATATATAAGATGATGCCACAAGCTTAACTCGATAAATCTGTTTGAATTAAAACTTTTTCAATTTAAATAACTTAATCTATTTAATTATATTGGTTTAGGCAAGTCATTTTAATTAACAATATATATTTATCATTATGTTGTATACACATATGGGACCCGATTATATTACATAATTTTTTACATATACAATATTAACATATGAGACATGTCTACCACATTACTATTCAGAGTATGGACATGTGTCAACTCCCGAATGATTTTTTCGTGCGATCTCATTGCGATCCATCCTAAAATAATTCTCTCATATTTTGGATCCTATCCAAGACTATTTTACTCATTCTCCATATCTTCAATACGTGTGACCCATTAGGTTCCCAGTTATGTTGGCCACTTAAATTAACAATTAATTTAAGCAGGTCATGAGCAGTATCTAGCAACACATCATGACCCCCAATTGACCGGAAAGTCAGTGGTTTGACTACGAACCTTTCCATAGACAATTTATGTGCAATTATTCCTTTCACCAATCTATACCCCACTTGGTTCAGAGTATGGACATGTGTCAACTCCCACTAGACTGACTACGTCACGTCTAGTCCAAGTAATGTTAGTTCTTGTCCTTGAGGCTCATTACTCTATTAGATATGTCATTGAAGACTATCTTTATGACATTTCCACTCCGGCCAGAGATTCCTGAGTAATGACCATGACAAGAGGCCATGGGTATACACTCCTTCTATCAAGAGTGGTGAATCATTTGTTGGTTACCCAATTACCTTCGAATACCTCAAGTTGTATCCAATCACCACCTTATGAGCTACCTCTCTGAGGCAACAAGGAATAGTGTCAAAATACATAATCAATATTCAAGATATCCTTGAGTACCTCAAGTCTAAGGATACTTGCACCATTGCTATGATTCGACTTTCATTGACATTTGAATAGATTATCCATATGATTGTCTCATAGTTGGTCATCTAATGTACTTAGCTACACTTAGCAAGCATCCACATGTTAACTATAAATATCTCATGTTTATAGATTATGAGATCTACTACTCGATCCAATCAAGGAGTGTAACATGTGCTCGTCTGTCTGGATTAATAATGTCCCATCTCATTAATCCTATGACTAGGGATAATTTTGATACTAACATAATTACACATGATAAGAATCTCAATATCATGATCTCATCATGATTTTCTTCATGCTATGTTATGTATCAAGGACTTCATTAATTGATTTAAGATAGTGCACTTATCAATTCATATATCAAATGAACATCAAATTAATGAAAAATCCTTTTATTAATCAAATAAATTTGTACAATAAGTGCTAAAGGTGATTGCCTTTAGAGCACTCATCTAACAATATATACAAGGTATATTCAAAGTATATCAAATTGTTTGTTTAACGAGTTAAGTGTATGCAAAGTATATTCAAAGTATATCAATTTGTTTGCTTAACTAGTTAAGTATATGCAAAGTATATTCAAAGTATATCAACACATTTGTATTCATATAACACATTTGCATTCATATATTGCTAGGTTCTCCCCATTTTGTCATCAACAAAAATAAACCATAAAGTGAAAATGATGTAATTATATTCATACCAAATAGAGGAAGTACAAAGTTTGGAAAAGTGAATCAAAATCCTACACTCACAATACTAGACACTAGTAAACAAAATTAAAAAAGCTAGGACTCTAACTAGGCTTTGTGTAACACCACATCTTATACATTTGAGTTCAACCTATCTCTGTATCAAATAATCGCACATAGCATACTGGAAAGGCAAAATACCCTATTAACAATGGTAGTAAAAATTGTTTTCATATCCTGTGATATTATTCAATGACTTTGCAAGTCAACTTTGAGGCTTTTGCCACAATATGATATATCACATATATTAAAACATAAAACTTTGCACATAAGTATTTACGAGTTGCTTTCATTTATACATTTTTAAAACCCATTCCAAAATGACTATACATATTCAAACATGTAAATACAAAATACATATGACATATTTTCATGCTTGTGTGGAATGCAAGGAGAAAGAGTGATAAGGCTTGGCCAGTGACCTGTGCTCCATGTCTTCTATACGCTACTCAAAATGAGCTATCACTTTTCTTTACATGAAAAATGATGCAAATTGATGAATTGCGGCTCAGTGAGAATAACCATCAAATGAGCTCTAAAGTACTAAACAACTCATAGTAGTAAATGACAAATCCAATACATACCATGTATTCCATTCCATTCATCAGTATCATATAAGTATCAATGAAGTTGAAACATATAATCATTACTCTTTATGTATGGAAATGCTTTGCTTATTTTATTTTGTTGTGACCAAATTAAACAGACATTGCCCCGGATTTCCATGTAAACATTTGCATTTGCTAGCTAGCTTGATCATTTGTTTCATTTGCACATTTGTTTGGCCATAGGCCTCTTCTTTTGTTTTACAATATCGATTAACTAGTCACAACGCCTTTTAAGTCTATATGCATATGCACTTGTACTTAATCATTCATCAACCATTGCATCTTGTCACATATAACATACATATACTGCATATATGCCTCATATGTCATGCATATACCTCGCATATACTATACATATACCATGTATATATATCACATATGTCAAACATATACCTCAAATGTACCACAAGTATACTACTTATGTGTACCACAATGTCACAAATTATCCATCATCATATTATCAAGGGCAAATCATGACAATCATATGAATCACATAGCAAGCAACATTCATATGCACTAAAGAATTCAATTGATAATTAGCCTCACCTTTCTCCTTTGATTCTGATCCTTAACTTATTGTCTATCCGCTCCTTGTGGGTCTCCAATATGTTGTGAGCCTAATATGAAAATATAATTTATTAACTCATGATTAGGGTGACTTAAAATGGCTTAAATAAATTCATATGCATTGTTCATATCAATAGCTAAGATTTTTCCTATGAGGCAGTGTGACCTTATGAGACTAATTAGCCCATAATGTTTTCTATAACTAACCAATTAATATGATTCTTGTTCCTAACTAAAATTACATATAATTATATAACATATTCAAATTTCAGAGAAATTGAAGCATTGTACAATATTTGGTGAAATTTCTAAATGTGTTATGTTTTCTGCCCTTAGGTAGTTTCAGGGTACCAACTTTGATTCATCATAAATTATAATACATAAGTCATATTTCAATGAAACTTTACAGAAAATTATGTGGGTTCAAATGGAATATTTTCATATTTACAACTTTTATCAATTATGTCTCTAAGGTCTTCAAATTATAAGAAATATTTCGCTGGTCCAGAGCAGAGTTGGCTTCCAGACCAATATGACTTCAAAATACCATAACTTAGTCTATACATAACATATTAAGCTAAAATTAGTACCCAAATTTATATAAGACATATAAATATAACTTTCATATTTTGATAATTTATATAATCGATCTTTAAGGATCTCATATTAGCCAAACAATTTGCTGGATCTGCCCAAGGCACTAAATAGGCAGTTCAAACCATGGAACAGTCATGGTTCCATTCACCATAAGTCAACATTTACAAGACATATGAACCTGAAATTTGGTATAAAGATACATAAAACATATATATAAAACTTTTATGTTTGGAGATACATCAAATAATGGCTTTAACATATTCAAAACTAAAGAACACAATAGCTAACTTGGCTAGGGTTCGCACCCTGACCAGTTTCGGTAGAGAAAGGATATCTCTTCCTATACATCAAATCCAAAAAATGATTTGTGTTTTAATCTTTTCTAGAATCAATTTCTATCGATATCAAAATCAGGGTGCAAGTCAGTGTCTATTAATGAACCTTAGCAACTCAAATCAACCTTATAGCAATAAGAATTGATTACTTACCAAGAACGAACTTACAAGGGATCAATTTGCTGCAAAAACTAAGTGAAAAAAGGAAGAATTGAAGGCTGAAATGGGAGAAGATGAAGAAGAAAATGGGGCTGAAGTGAGGAGGCAGAAATGGGAGGAAGAAGATAAAGCCAACCTTTTTGTTTTTGTCTTTTTATCTTTTTGTCTTTTTGTCTTCTCTTTTGTCTTCTCTTTTATTTTATTTTTCTTTTGTTTCATTTTCATTTTATTTTATAGATATTATTATTATTATTTACATATATATATATAATTCCACTAATCCTCACAATAAAACAACTTAATCATTTGGCCCAATTTAACTAAATTAACATTGTAAATGTTTGCTAATCTTAATCTAGTCATTTTGTTTACTTTAATTTAGTCACCTTATTCAATTTATTTGTTATACTTTGTTATCCTCATTTAGGTTATAAGTACACATGTGCGACTCGATACAATTGCCAAATACTAGGACATGTAGCTAGTGTGTGTCATAAACTTGTTTCTAAGAAAATATGTATGAAATGCACGTGTTCAATTGAATTATATGGCAGATACATATGTTCAAATGAAATGCATATGGATATACATGTGGGGAAGGTTGAGGATGTTACACTTTGAGCTTGACAATCCACCTCTAAGGCGTGCTACTTTCGCCTCAGGGCTATCCATGCGAGACTCAATGAAATCTTTGAAGTTTTCCAACCTCTCATTGATGGAAGCCTGCAATAGGTCACAACGAGGTGCTAAAAGATCAGCCACCTGCTATGCCAAGTTAGGTGTAGAGGCTGAGGATTGACCAACCTTTTGCTCAACCTCTAAGGTCATCGTCTCGACTCGAACTCATTTTCTTTGCTAGATTCCTTGGAGGCCAGCTTTGAATTCATTCTAATCCTGGTCTTCCCAATCAATTTCACCAGCTAGAGTGGTGAAGCAGTAATAGACATTATTCTCATGGATTATTTGAATAGCTGCTCTCATTTTTATAAAAGACTTGACATCTAGTTGATCTCGAGGAAGTGCTAGAATGAGATTGAAATTGTGCTCATTGAGCTTTAGATACCTGAGCTCAATTGCAAGGTGAGTCACATACCCACCAATCAAGATATCTCTCGATGGCTTTGTTGCAATTGAGAGAAGATGATTTGCAAACCATCAAGACAGGGCCACAGTTAGACCTCTTCGTGCCATCTCCAGGAGGAAAAGCTCATATTTTCGGATTGCACCATTGCTATCGCCTCTTGCAAAGATACTATAGGTAAGAAACCTATGTAAATATTTATGCACAGGAGACCGAAGATGGATGCTCTTAGTCTTCTTCACGTCCCAGCTACAATCAAACCCAAAATGAGTCCATGCCGAATTGGCATAGAATTCCACCTCACTCTCATTGAGCACACCATTTGAGGGAAGTTTGAAGATTGTGCCAAACTCCGCTGCTGTGAGAGTGTTCGGATGCTTACAAAGTTGGAATTTGATTGTTCCTGTGGGAGAGACTTGTAAAGTGCTAAGAAACTCGAGAGTTGGTTCCCTTAGCATTGGCTAATGTATATCCACAAACTCTTTGAGATGACAAGCTTGTAGTTATTTTGTCATGCTTGTCTCAAGACAGAGGGTCCTGACAGCATTCCACTCAAAGGAACGAGACGAAAGTATGGGCCTTTTCTTAAGAACAACATATCTCGGATGACAATGCTCCAAAATGATGTTGAGAAGGAAGTCTGTAGCGTCTGGAAGCATGAGATTTCTTCCTTGTACCTTTTGATGAGCCGAGTTCCATTGATGATTTTAGAACGGGTTTTTGGAGAGTGAGTTTCTAATCAGGGATTTTGAAAATAATCTTGTGATGTTGTGATTTTTGAAAAAAGAAAAGAGTTTTGAAGGTTTTTATAGATGGAAAAGGATATGAGGGGACCAGAATCTATGAGAAATATTGAATTAGGGTGATAAATGAGAAAATTTGTAGAGTTGAAAATGAGAGAAAACGGCAAAAAACTGTTTTATAGTCGACATAGTCACGGTTGTGAACAGTAAATCATGGGCGTGAAATGTCGTGGTCACAGTTTGTTGAAGAGGCGTTCTAGCCGTGATGAAGGATATGAAATGATTCACGTTCATGACATTTAATGGTCACGGGGTTACTTGTGAATTTTCACATTGGTGACAAAATGAGTCACGATCGTGAAGTACAATCTTCACTACTTGTGACCGTGAGGCAACACGTGAAACAAAGCATGAACGATTCTGTAATTATTTGGTGCTAATGTTCACAATCATGAATAAGTGTCACGGTCGTGAACAAAGAGTTTCACGGGAGTGAAAAAAAAAGAGCTATGGGTGTGAAACATAGTCTTCACTACGTTCAGCCGTGAAGTATGTCGTGAAGAAAGGCATGAAAGCTACTGGAACTTTTGGTGATTAGATCACGATCGTGAATATATATCGTGGACATGAATTATCTTAAGTCTTCAATAAATAAAACTAAGTCTAAAATAAGACTAAAAATTTCTAAGGTGCTTATATCCCTTATAACATATATTTCCATCATGTTAACCACTTCATACCTTAAAAAATTAGACAATAAAAGAGAACATTTAAAGAAGATTAACATTTAAGGTTCGACAAATTTGACAATCATACTTAAGATAAGGTTAATCCATCAAGCATACCAAGCTCTCATCTCATGAAGTTAAATCTTTCTTCATTAAGAGACTTGGTGACAATATCTGCCAATTGATTGTCTGTATTGATAAATTCCAATACAACATCTCCATATTTAACATGATCTCTAAGAAAATGATGTTTTATGTCAATATGCTTACTTTTAGAGTGTTGAATGAGATTCTTAGATAAGTTTATGGCACTTTATTGTCACATCTGATAGGTATATGGTCCAAACTATGACCATAATCCTTAAGTTGTTGTTTCATCCATAGGATTTGAGTACAACAACATCTTGCTGCCACATACTCCGCTTCAGCGGTAGAAAGAACAATTGAAACTTGTTTCTTGCTAAACCAAGAAACTAAGCATTCACTAATAAAGTGACAAGTGCCTAAAGTACTCTTTCTATCCAAAAGACTTCCATCATAATCAGCATCTGAATATCCTATTATATGAAAGGATTAATTTCTAGGATACCATAAGCCTAGATGCAATGAGCCATGTAAATATTTTAAGATTCTTTTTCATAGCATTCAAATGTGATTCTTTAGGACACGATTGAAATCAAGCACATAAGCATACACTATACATTATATCGGGACTAGAGGCAGTAAGATATAAGAGTGATTCGATCATACCTCTATAGAGCTTTTCATTAATGCTCTTGCCCTTTTCGTCTTTGTCCAATTTTATTGATGTGCTCATTGGAGTCTTGGCATTTTTGAATCCTTCCATTCCAAATTTCTTCATTAAGTCTTCAGCATATTTGGATTGGTTGATGAATATGCCCTCATTGCTTTGTTTTATAGTGCGGAATAAAATTAAATAGAGTAAGGATGAAGAGATATCACATACAAGATTTATAGAGATTCGGGTATTAACAAACCCTACTCCTCTCCCGAATCTCAATTGGGAGTTTCACTAATACACTAAGTGTTACAATAGAGTTTTACAAGCTCACTCCCAACTATGGTGTTTCTATCAATGGCTAACACCTAACCCAGAAATTCCCTTGTGTTTTAATGGCTCACATAATAAACCAATTCCTTATGTTTTATGGCTCACACAATTAACCCTTACAAGTGTTTCACTCTTAACCCAATATACCCAAACTCACTTGAGTAATTGATTACAATGAAAACACTCACCAACCTATAATGCTCAGAATTTATGAACAAATAGGTTTTCACAAAGAATAAAATTTTTGTTGAAAGTAATTAATGCACAATGGCTACAACAAGATTTTTGATTCGAAAGTAAATGTTGTTCTCTTGTTTAGGAATCATAAATGACTTGCATTTATACTTCCTCAGCGAATTATAGCAGTTTGGATGCATTTAATGCGAAAATAGCCATTGAACTAACTCTTAATTTCACGTCTGACATGGTTCTCTTTCCTCATTCATGGTCGTGAATATATGTGTCACGGTCGTGAATGTTCTTCCAAGCCGTGGTTCAAGTAGTAACTCTGGCCGTAAAGCTCTCTGGAGGAATTTGAAGTGTCTAATCACGGGTGTGACTTTATACTTTCACAGGCATGAATATTCTTCCAAGTTGTGGTCTAAGTGGTGACTTTGGTCATTAAGCTCTCTGGAAGAATTTGACATATTATCTCAAGGGCGTGATTATCTTTCATGGGCATGACTGATTTGATCATTCACAGTTAGTATGATCCTTCATGGCCGTGAACTTTAAATGTTGAAGAGTTGGCGCTAAGCTATATCACAGGCGTAACATAATCAGTCACAGATGTGAACATGCTATTTTTTCTTATTTTGACTTTTAAAGGTTGTCTTTCATTCTAGCATCATATTCCATACCCTGTTCAACAAATTTAGAACACAAGCATTGTTAAATACATTATTGCTATTTTATTTGTTAGTATCAAAATGACAAAAATACCCTTTAAGGTTCAACACTCTCCTATCAGGAGTGGTGAATCATATGCTGACTACTCAACTACCTTTGAATACCTCATGCTATTCCTAGTCACCACCCTATGAACGACCTCTTTAAAGGAAATAAGGAATGGAGTCAAATATAGGATTCAATATCCGAGAAAACCTTGAGCATCTCAAGTCTAAGGATACTCGTACCATTGCTATGATTAAACTATCACTAACATTGAATAGATATTGTGACTGTCTCATAACAGGTCATTCAATGTACTTGCTACTCTTAGTAAGCATCCACATGTTAACTCTAAACATCTTATGCTTTCAGCTTATGAGATCAACTACTTGACCTAGTCAAGAAGTATAACATGTACTAGTCTATCTAGATTAACAATGCCTTATCTTATTAATCCTATGACTAGGAATAATTTGGGTATAAACATGATTGCACATGATAAAAATCTCATCATCATGATCTAATCATGAATTCCTTCATGTTGTGTTACATACCAAGGACTTTATTAAACAGTTTAAGATCTATATCAATTCATATGCAATGAATACCATATAATGAAAAATACCTTTTTATTAATAATAAATTAGTACACCAAGTACCAAAGGTGATTGCATTTAGGGCACTTCTCTAATACACACTTGGTTTTTAAACATGGAATCCATCTTTGACTGCATGGCTTTTAGCCATATGTCAGATTCTAAACAATTCAGAACTTCTTCACAGGAAGTAGGCTCATCATCCTCTATGAGTAATACATCATTATGTTCACTTATCAGAAATCCAGATCTCTCAGGAATAATGCATATCCTACTTGATCTATGAAGCTTTTGTGTTTCAGAAGGTGTAGTTGTTACTTCATCTGTATGAGTAACATATTCAATTTCAATAAGTTGATTTGCATCTGTTTGAGCATTTTGAACTTCATCAAAAGTTCAATTTTGTTCTCACTATCTCCTTTTAGAAGAAACTATTTCTCTAAAAAGATAACATGCTCTGAAACAAATACTTTTATATGTGAAAGAATAGGTTTCTTATTATTCCATATCTCATATGGAGTAACATCAACTGACTTAGAAGGAATCTATTTAGTATGTAAACAGAAGTCTCTAGTGTATGACCTCAAAAGGATTAAGTAAATCTACAAAACTCATCATAGACCTCACCATGTCTAACAAGGTTTAATTCCATAAGCCTAAAAGTTTTAATAAACCACCAATTCATCTCTCTGCTTCTTTATATGCATCTTTCCTAATAGTTGGTATCAGAGTAAGTGCCAACTTCTAACAATTAGCATCATAGCCTAGGCCTATCATCTAGGTTTTAATTGAGAGAGGAAAGATCAAAGATGGCAACCAAAGAGAGTCACCAATTCAATCCATTCTTTGATTATTCAAACTTCACACTTTGGAAGAAAAGGATGGAGGCTTACTTAGGTTGTGACCTTCTTAACCTATAAGACACTATTTTTAAAGAATGGAAGCCACCATCTAAGGTGATTGATGGTGTGGTAAAGATCATTCCATGAGAAAAGTGGTCAAATGCTTAAAGGAAGGCAAATGGAAGAAATAAAAGAGAAATAACAATTCTCCTTACCTCACTATCAATAGAAGAGTACTCAAGAGTGCAACATTATCAAAGTGCACATAACCTTTGGAGGACTTTGGAGAATTATCATAAGAGGACCAAATAATTAGGTTGAATAAAATCCAATTTCTTGTGATAGAGTATGAGCTCTACCAAAAAAACGCCATATGAGTCTATCACCAAGATGACCAACTAACTCCTGACTCCTAGCAATCATCAACAATTTGAGGAAATTGAGAAGCATTATAGCTTGGAGGATGTCAATAACAAAATTCTAAAGAGTCTTTCTATGAAGGAGTATGGGTCTAAAGTCATCAGTATTGAGGAGGCCAATAAAAACTTAAGCACCATTCCAACTAATGTGTTCATTGGTAAATTCCTCACTTTTGAGATGACATTAGCAAATGAGAGAGAAATGGAGCTTGCAACAAAGAAAAAGGCTATAACTCTTAAGGCATATGCAAAGTAAAAATATGAAAGTGAAAGCTCAAGTGATGAGAAGATGAGAGAATGAAGTGATGAAAAGCTTGTTATGCTCTCTATAAAAATTAATAAGTTTTTAAAGAAGAAGAATGACAAGAGCAACATCAAGTCCTCATAAAGCAAGAAAAGAAGTAGACCAAGATGTTATATGTGTGGAAAAAAAAATCACACCAAATTTGGTTACCCTCATTCAAGAGACACGGAAGGAGGTCCTGTAACATCCATTAATTAAAGTTTAATTAGAATAAGTATATGGTATACATAGGAAACACATGATATGCAATAGAAATTAAAATAGATGGAATAAATAACTAAATTAGAAATTAAAATAAATTAAATTGATTGACATGATAAATTTGATTAAA
This sequence comes from Triadica sebifera, assembly GCA_023653625.1. Taxonomy (NCBI): domain Eukaryota; kingdom Viridiplantae; phylum Streptophyta; class Magnoliopsida; order Malpighiales; family Euphorbiaceae; genus Triadica; species Triadica sebifera. The sequence goes on from CM042909.1 coordinate 14,310,516, forward strand.
TTATCATCATCCCTTTCCTTCCTTTCAATAACAGCCCCAATTCTTCATGATCTCACTCAAAATTTGCATCAAAATCACTCCAAATAAATTTGTTCTTAGTAAGTAATTTCTTTTTCATTGTTATTGTGTTATTAGAGCTTTTTAGGTTATGTTACTGTAGTATGTTTCACTCTATTTTTTATTGTCTTATGTGCCGAATTTGGAGAAGTGTCAAACATAAAAGTTGTTCATTTATATCTTGCATATCTATTTATTAAATTATTATTAGTATATGAAGAGAAATAGTCATTTGAGTGAGACTGGTCCCTAGAAGAGTATCAATAGGATACTCCACGATTTTTGCTTAATTTGATCATCTTAAGGGCTGAATCTAAAGTGACTTAAAGCATAAAAGTTGTATCCCTATTTGTGTTCTAGGTCTCTGCCAAATTTTGTATGAATATCTCTTGTATAGGTTGAGTTATAGTAAAATGAACTATAGTTATTCTTTAATTGAACTGGTTTCACATACCTATGCAACTCCGATAATTTCATGCTCATATTTGACATGTTTTTAGATCGAATTAGTTAAAAATATAAACATTTTATTTCTATATCTTATCTAAGTTCCTGTGAAAGTTTTACCTTAAAATTTTATTTCTTTTCTGAGTTATGACCTTAACAAGTGAACTGGTTGAGTTGTTATTCTATTCTGAACTAGTTATAGATCTTCTAGTATTTGAGAACCTTAGAGGCATAATCTAGAAATGAGGTAAACATGAAAAATGTTCCAAAGTAACTTATATAACTTTTTAAAAAGTTTTATAATAATTGAATATACACGGTGAAAGATACAAATTTTTAAATATAGTAACCCAAAATTGCCTAAGGGCAAAAAATAGAGCAACATTTAAAATTATACTAAAAATTGTGTAATGGTTCAAAAATTATAAAATTTTAGTATGTTATAGTATTACATGTTAAATTTGATTGAAATAAGAATCATATAAATTGGATAAGTGTAGAAAACGTTATAGATCTAATAGTCCTAAGAGGTCTTGTTTCAGCTTAAAAGAAATTGTAGTTATTTATTTAAACTATATTAAGAAGAAGTATTTTATCAATGTATTAATTATTTATATTTTTGAATTAGGATCTCAACAAGAGGAAGAACATCAAAAGTGAACAAGCTCTGAGTTTAGATTTGGAAAAGAAAAAAAACTATCAAGGTTTATACATATATGTATTATGGTTTGCCCTGATACATGTTTGTGTGTGCATAATAAAAATTATGTGTCATCATAATAAAATAATATATTATTACATTCTTTTAAATTATAAAAATGTTACTAATTAGGAATTTAATGCTATGGTAATATTTGATGGAATATCATGTCATTACATGGGTTTGAAATAAATTGTGAATTTGTAATTATGTTGATACGAAATGAGAGTTGATTATGGCAAGTAATGAGATGATAAAAACAATTAATCAATAGTTTTAATTGCCCATTTCTCTTCCTGAGGACTAACATAGGATAGATGGTGAACCATTAAGGGAGAATTACGGTACCGATATTGATATGATTTAAGAACAAGGTGGCTATAGCTTCGAGAGCACCTCTGATTCTAATTACACACAGATAAAATGATTATACTAGGTCAAGGTGGCTAAAGCTCTATGAGTGCCATCGACTTGAGATTATAGTGAGTAGAGTGACTTAAGCTCCGCGAGAGCTCTTATTTCACACCCCGTATCCGGACAGTCCAGAAATGAGATTTTGGGCTAATAAACCATAGAATAAAATATAAAAATTTATTAATTGATGTAAGTAGCAAAATATGAAATTTTTATATGAGGTGGTGCGAATTTAATTATTGAATACGATTATTATGTTTATTCTTTTATGTTATTATTAATTTATTTTATATGACAAATATGTAATAAAATTTAATGCGTCGTGATTTTATTTGAGATATTCATTTGTGTGACTGCTTAAGGAAGACTTTAATACTTATATGTACCACTAAACTAGAGATAACTTAGCGTGAATTCTTCTCACACAGGAATTGGAGCAGTAGACAGTAGATAATAGATAGTGAAGTTGGCAAAGAAGAAATCCAATCTCATATCAGTGGAAGCACAAAGACGTAGTTAGATGGTTGGTTGCTTATCATGTTTTTTTTGAATTTGACAATGCGTATGTATTGCAGTAGACATGTCTCATATATTAATATTATATATAAACAATTATATAATATAATCTGGTGTCATATGTATATATATATATATATATATATATATATATATATATATATATTGTTAATTATAACGACTTGTCTAAACCAATATAAATGAATGAATTAACTTATTTAAAATGAAAAGTTTTAATTCGAACAAGTGTATTTAGTAAATCTTGTAGCGTCCTATTTATATATATAAGATTATTCCTAATATATATAAGTATGACGTCACATGTCCTATATAGAGTAAAAAGAAAAGAGGTATGTAACAATATGGAGTGATAGCTCTTCTAATGAGGAAGGAACTCATGATGGAATAGTTGCCTCTTGCTTTATAAGGCCATGAAAGAGGAGTCCAATAAGGAATGCTCAACATCCCTTTTTTATAGTAGCATGATGTAGATAATGAGCTACTTAAAGCCTTATTTTAAAAAAATTGAGTTATTTAAAAAGAAAATTTATTTTTATAAGAAAAAACATTGAACTTGAGAATAGTTTAGAGGATTTAGAAAATTAAGTTTTACTTCTTAAAACCTCTAATGATTTCCCTAGAAATTATTAGATGAGATTTCCTCTAAAATCCCAACCCATGAAGTGTTATTAAAAGAAAATGAATATTTGAAAAAGGAGATTGAAGAACTTAATAAAAAGAGAGTCAGTTATCTTGTTTAGATAACTTCCTATAAGAGTGGAAAGTTACTGTAGTATCTAGTAATACACAAAAAGAAAAATAGAAAAAATATAGAGCAGAAAAGATAATTAATCTTTGTGAGAATTCTATGAAATTATTTAGTGTAGTTGTTACCAATAGACTCACAAAATTTCTTTGGTGACTTTTATGAGAAATTGCAAGGATAAATAGTAGAAACAAGTATGAACAATTTTGCTAGATCTCCAAAGTGATCATTCTGACATATAAATAAAACAAATTTGAGAAATTATTACATATTTATAGGTCTGTAGATACTAATCCTAATCCTCCAAACATGATAAACATGATAGGAATAAGATAATAAAACAAGAAACCCTAAAACGAATAGAAAATTATTATAACAATTTTCCTACATAGAATACGAAAATTTTGATTATTTTTTTTCTTTTCATATGATCCCATCAACATTTGAAGAAATCATTGTGGTCAACAAACACAAATCTCTCTACAACAACTCTAATGAGAACTTGAAAAAAAAGGATAGTCTAATTATGCACAAGTTTTTTATTAGGGGCAATTTTTTAATATACAACGCATTGTGGTGGTGATATATTATTCACGTGCCATTTGAATATATCATCATTTGAATACATCTTTAAATTTTTTTTACTTAATAAATATCCTATTGAAATTCAAAATTTTGAATTACTAAATACAAATTTTATATAGTTTTAGAAAAAAAATACAAAATTTATATTTTAGTGTCAATTTGAAGTGGCTAATAGGGGTGCCTACAGATTGGGCTGGTTTGTTGAACCGGTTCAGATTAGACTAGGTCAACACCGGTTTTATGCCAAACCTAGAGGGGAAAGGGTTCGAGCTAGTTCTTCCCCCATGGGGCCATTAACGGGCGATTCATAGTCAAAACTACTAGTTGAAGATTCCAACCTAGATTTTTAAAAAAATTATATATATATATATATATATATATATATATATATATATATATATATATATATATATATATATATATATACACACACACACACACACAAAACTCAACTAATAAACATAAGACAAAAAAATGGGCATATGTCCAGCCACTTGAATGATATATTAAAAGATGAGTGTTCTCTCTTTTTATAAGAAATAAAACACGACTTCTTTTGTATTTTAGCAATGTAAGATAAATGCATTTATGCATAAAAGTATGCATTTATCATACATAAAAAGAGTTATGATTTTCTTCCTTATAAAAGAGTTTTTCACTCCTTCTTTGATGTAATTGAAGTGGTAAAGGTCACTCAACATAGACTCATTTTTTTTGGATTTGCACCAGCTTGACCAATGTCTTCTTCTTTGATTCTTCATTAGTTCCTCCTTGATATCCAGCCGGACTAGTTGATTGGAAAGGTCCTTATCTTCAGTCGCCCCTCTTTCTTCCTCCTCATCCTCCTTAATTTTCAATTGCACCCGAACGATAATTATTTTTCTGTCGAGTTAATTCAGGAAAAAAAATATTTAGATATAAGTTTGATTGAGGTTATAGAGTGAGCAAAAATTAATTTTATAGTAAATTTTTCTACCGAGTTAATTCAGGAAAAAAAAATTAGATCTAAGTTTGATTTAGGTTACAGAGTGCATAAAAATTAATTTTGTGGTATTTATTGTTCTGTCGAGTTAATTCAAAAAAAACATTTAGATCTATGTTTGATTGAGGTTACAAAGTGATTAAAAATTAATTGTGTTTTTTTATTTTTTTATCAAAAAATTTTTCTTTTATTTCTTGTTATGTATTGACACATTTTATACATGTATAAGGAAAATTACACAAAAAAAATTATGGAATGACAACTCTAATTTTCAAATTGTAGTTTTTTTTAATGAACTATGAAGACTCTAATTTTTAATTTGTGATTTTTAATGAATTATGAAGGCTCTATTGTAATTAATTCTGATGTTATGGATGAGATTTGTTTTTGCAGATTATTAGTATTTTCAATTTAATATTCATGTCGTATCGTATTAGTTATACATATTTAAACACGCTAAGCTAATTAGGTATAATCGTATTGTGTCATTTAATCAGTATATGTTTTGATACGCTAAGTTAATTGTGTCTAATCGTGTTAATAGGAATTTTAACTATATCATATCTGTATTTCAAATTTTTGACACGATTAATTAATCGCATTGTATTCGTATTTAGTATAATCATATCATTTCAAATTGAAATACGATACAATTGTCAGCCATAGTAACATTTAAGTGGAAATGGTAACTCAAAGCCCATAATTTTTGAGATGTATGCTTTAAGGTAATTTTTTTTTTTTAATATTTGAACATGCTAAACGGTTTATAAATTAGAAACGACCAATTTTAAATTGGTTTTAAAACTGTCTAAGGAACAGTTTAGAGCATGTTACACCTAGTTATGAACCGTGAACTAACGATTTCAAACTAAAGTCAGCCAATTCATGAACCATTTGAATGATTAATGTTTTTAATTGTTAATAGATGATTATAATTTCAAGAAGTGATTAATTATCATTCGTTTAAAATTTATTAATTATAAAATTTTTATAAATTTAGATTATTTTTTATATTAATAAATTATTTTATAATATAAAAAATAATTGATGAATGAAACACATTAATGTTTTTCTGATCGGTAGTGTTGTTGGGTGCCCATTTTTCGAGGGGCCACACAATAATAGATAATATAACACCCACAAGTAGCAATGCATCCACCAGGGGTAACGACCACTACCGCCATCAACGGGCTGGCGTCTCTCCTCCAATTCTGTCCACAGCTCTCTTTCGTACCCAATTCTCAATTTGGCTTCATTTTTAGCAACTGCTATATAACACTATCTCCTACTTGCCCATAGAGGAAACGAAGAAAGCTATCCTCTCTTTTCTCTTATTTTCACTATCTTCAACTCGTTCAAGCCAAGAACTCTTTTGAAGAGGGAAATTTCTGCATTTATGCTCAATGGCTTGCACAATTGCAGATTCTGTTTCCCTCTTCATTGTATAAAATATCCTTCTCTCCCTTTCTCTGATTTGTCTATTAAAGTTTCTCCCTTTTCTTCTTTTGAAGTGACTAGTGTTTGTTTGGTTTAATTTTCAGGGTCCCCAACCATGGGCAGTTAGGAGTCAGAAGATTGCCACACATTACTCTCCAGGTATTTTAATCCCTCTTTTTATGTCTGCAAGTGCAAGTTTTGGCTGGAATTTCAACGTCGTCTTTGTTCCTTTAGATTTCTTTCTATTTTTTTTCTTTATCTGCGGACCAAATGAGAAGTTGGGTTTGTAATCTTATGCATTTCTTTGACTAAAATTCTCTGCTTTGTTGTTTCTCAATTGGTTTCGGCGTTCAACTTACCAATTAGGTATCAAGATTGGCAAATACAGATATTTTCAGCCTATTCTATCAAACAATTAGCTGACTGCCTTACAAATGAGCCACTCTTCATTCTTCGTTCCGTAGACGTGCATAGTCTTTATACCTGAATTTGAAGATCAAGGCTTTAAATAACATAGGAATCAAAAAGGTCAATTTGGTGCTCCATTTTTGCAGCTTAATATCGTCCAGGTGCTATACCATCTGAGGAAGTTTATGAAGCATTGCTTCTTGTGGGTGTTATTTGTGCCTTAAGAGTTCCTATGCTGGTGTTAGTCAAATTGTTCTAAGAATCTTGCAATTTATGAAATTCTACAGTATCACATACAACCTCTCACTGGGTATCAATAGAATATGGGCAATTGTTAACAGTTGGATGAGTTACTGGTTGCTTTGCATCTATACAATTACACTCTGTCCATAACTCTAACAGAACTTTCCTTTTTTCCCCTCTAGCTGATTCCTCGTGGGATAGCTATTCTTTCATTTTTTTGAAATAAATGAATGGGGCTTCTGGGCTCACATGTGATTTTTATGGGTCATACTATGTTCTCCTTCAGTTTGAACAGTTTAACAAAATTGAAACTCATATTTGATATCTAATTGTTAACTAAGGTTTTTTCCCAACCCTGTTCCACCTTGTATCTCCATTTCCTCTTTAAACAAAATTACTAATGAAATACTGAAATTTTGAATAGGTGCATCGGTATACTTATAGCCATCAAATTCCAGATAATTAAATGCTATTTACACACCATGTAACTCCAGTTATTTCTTTTTTTGAGGCCATTGAAATTCCAAGAAAACACTTCTAAACCTGAGGTTTCCAACTTTTGGCATGATTTTTTCATTTTTTATGAAGCTTGGAACTAGTTTTTTTTTTACATTTTTCCACATAATCTGTGATGCTCAAAGTTGCTTCTTATGAGTCATGGTGAAAGTTCTGTAATTTTAAAAGAACTTGACACCTTACTTTTTCATTTATTTGCTTGCGAACTATTTGGATTGATGAGCATCTTTATCATAATTTTAAATTTTCTGTTCAGCTCATACTACAATAATTCTCTTCAGCCTTGTATTTTAGGCTTCTTTCCGTGGATATAGTTACTGTTCATTGAAACAGCAGAGGCCTTATAATCTTGTGGAATGTCCCTCCTTGTATGTTTTCTCAAATGCTGTTATCGCCACATTATGATGCTTTTTTGATAGACAGGTATCCATCACTTGACATGGAACAGCGTTCTTCAGAAGGGAGATAAACAGAAAAATTATTTTTTCTACCTGAAAAGACTTAAACCTGTACAAGCTGTGGCAATTCCAGATGCACTATCTTCAGCAGAAAGTGCTGATTACAGAAAACAGTTAGCAGAAAATTATGGCTTTAGGCAAATTGGTGAACCACTTGCAGAAAATGTTACATTAAAGGAAATCATTGATACTCTGCCAAAGAAGGTAAGTTTCCAAAGATAAATCATTCATTTCACAGATTTATTTTGTGTCTTCCCTGAAAATGATATATTGTTTTAGGAACTTTTCATTCTAGGCTTGTAAGCTAATGTTTCAAGTAGCTTTATTTGGTGTGCAAGTTTTCAATTGTCCGCACTCTTGTATGTTTCCCACTCAGTAGATCTAGACTGAAGAAGAGGTTTTAATGGCATGAAAGTTGCCGCAAGAAGTGAGTGCACTTCTGAACCAAATATTTTGTCTCTGGTCAGAAGAAAATATGGATGTTGAATGATACTTCACACTCTGATGCCAATTTCTAAATACCAACATCTGATGACACTTAAAATTGTACATTAAGTTATTATCTAATATAGCATAGCAAAGCAGGTTCCTTGATGAGGTTAATTGGAATAATATCCTGCCTTCCCATTATTTGCAAGTTTGAGGCATAAATTTTCTACTAAAAATGACGAAGGATATGACTATCTCCAGATTTGGAGTCTCTGGATATTTGAATCAAAGCAGCACTGTTGTTGATTCATAATTATGGGCTTCATCGAAGCTACTAAAATTTGAACATTAATGCCTTCTGTTCTTATCTTTCCTTTTCCTAATTTTGTTGTAAGGTGTTTGAGATTGATGATGTGAAAGCATGGAAGACAGTTTTAATATCAGTCACTTCATATGCACTAGGGCTTCTTATGATTTCAAAGGCCCCATGGTACCTACTTCCTCTTGTTTGGGCATGGACAGGAACTGCAGTTACTGGGGTTTGTTCTATATACATCTTTTGCTTTAAGTTGCCTTTCAGCCTTTGTAATTCGTAGTATATTCCTGTCACTTTTCAAAAGTATCATTAGAATCAAAAATTACATCTTTGTCAACATTCTTATTTCATTTTTCTTTCTTTATTAAGCTTTTTGTTATAGGTCATGATTGTGCTCACAAATCATTTTCGAAGAACAAATTGGTGGAAGACATAGTGGGAACTCTAGCCTTTCTGCCGTTAATTTACCCTTATGAGCCATGGAGGTTTAAGCATGATAGGCATCATGCGAAAACAAACATGTCTGTACAATCTCCCTTAATCATGCAACAATATATCAACTATGGGAGAATATTTTATCTGAATGTCGGCATTTCTTAACCCAGTAGAATAAAGCATATGAAATGTTTACATAATGATTCACATAATTAGCATTTTCACATTCAGGAGAAAAGGTTGCATTCAGTTTAAAGTATGCATAATTGCACAGCACACTCATAGTATATTTAACATAGTACGCAGATGTGTTATATGCTGCATTTATACAAAAAAGGACACTAATCCTTTTCCCTTGTTCTCTCTTGAATATTAACTTTTGATAATAGAATATTGTGTTACTTAGAAATTTAATCCAGTTTCCTGCTTATCAGTTGGCGTCCTTAATTCTCTTGTTGGCTTCTAAATTAGCATTTCTTCCCATTCATGAATTATAGGTTGGCTGAGGATACAGCTTGGCATCCTGTTTGGAAAGATGAATTTGAATCATCTCCTATTTTGCGCAAGGCAATTATTTATGGATATGGTCCATTTCGGCCTTGGATGTCTATAGTTCACTGGTAGGCTCTACAATAGTGCAAAAATTATTTATGTGGGGAATTAGAGTGTTTTTGGCTAGTAACTTCTGAATTTTATTTGAATAATTATATTCAAGATACAATTATCCTAACATTATTAATGATCCTTACAGGTTAATCTGGCACTTTGACATAAAAAAGTTCAGACCAAATGAAGTTAAAAGGGTGAAGATAAGTCTGGCATGTGTGTTTGCATTCATGGCAATAGGATGGCCATTGATTATCTATAAAACAGGGATCATGGGATGGATCAAGTTCTGGTTAATGCCATGGTTGGGCTATCATTTTTGGGTAATCTATTGTCCAGTCTTCTATTGTATATCATGATTTGAGTATTAAACACCTCGGATTGTTCCCTCTCTACAGTGATTTTTATGTTAAAATACTTGTTTTCATGCTAGTATGAATTCATGATCTGGAACATATATATTACTTGATAACTTTATTACTTGAACGCAACTTTAAAGTTAATAATTACTGATGTTCTTTGAATAATACTGAAGCTTTATTATGTTAAACATGTAATGGTTCATGTTTTTTTCAGTGTACTTGTACTTTGCAGGTACATTGCCATTATCTTTCTTGTTTAAGCTCTTTGTACTTTCAGTTTGCTGACCCGTAGCATGTTAATTAATGGATTATATGTTCTTTTGGGTATGGAATAACTGTGGTTTCTTCAATGTTTTGACTTATGATCTTCAGTTTTAACTGGATGACCTAATAATTATCTATGCTTGCATCTAATTTGTGTTCCTTAAATTTTACAGATGAGTACTTTCACCATCGTGCATCATACAGCTCCTCACATTCCTTTCAAATCGTCAGATGAGTGGAATGCAGCTCAGGCCCAGCTTAATGGAACAGTCCATTGTGACTACCCTCGTTGGTAATTGATCTTTTCTGCTTTAGTATAAGCTAAGATATCATTCTTTTACACTTTGGTTCTTGTTATTATTTTTGTGACACTTCAGGTTCTTGGTTTCTTATCATTATCACCTGCTTTTTCACAATATAATATTTCTATGATGCAAATTGACAATGCACAATGATTTCGTCAAAATATGACATCTATTAAACATTGTTATATTAGTAAAATGCCATGTAAAGAGTGAAGAACTACAGCATTTGAAATGTAGAAATGTGATACTACGGGATACATTTTATGCTCTTTTCCCTTCATCATTTTTATAGTTCACCGTCTCATGGTCTTTGATTAGGCAATGAACTATGATATATTTTATGAGATGATGCTGTTAGTATTAAATAGTATATTTAACTTTAAGATTTTTTCACATTGAAGGCTATTTTTCTAAGTTCTCCTTGCAAAAAAAAAAAAAAAAAAACCTGCAATTCATAGTACTAAGAGTATTTTCAGTACTTTTCTGTATAGTGACCACAAATTAGGGAATCACAGAGTGTGCATCTATAAGATAATATGCACGGTCAAAATCAGTTTAGTCTGAAATGCTTTCAAATCCATGCGGTTGGATATGATCTTAAATTATCCTTACCAGTTGCTGGTTGGATTGTAGAATGAATGCTTCTCATAAAAATGGAGTAAAAATTTGCTAATTTTCCACTGCAGGATTGAGATCCTATGCCACAACATCAACGTCCACATTCCACACCATATTTCTTCGAGAATACCAAGCTATAATCTACCAGCAGCTCATAAATCTATTCAAGAGAATTGGGGAAAGGTCAGATCCATTCACTTATCAAAATGTTAATAAGATTGAACTTTTTGTTCATTTTAGTTCTTAAAACTCTTTCACCTATGCTTGTAACAGTATTTAAACGAGGCTACATGGAGTTGGCGATTAATGAAGACGATAATGACAATATGTCATGTTTATGACAAGGAGCAAAATTACATTGCTTTTGATGAGCTTGCCCCTGAAGAATCTCAACCAATCAAATTCCTGAAAAGAGTGATGCCTGATTATGCTTGACATTTTTCTGTGACTCATCACCATCGGCTTTTTGATTCCATCCTATCTATTATCCCTTTCTCTTTTCCTAAAGTTAGGTATGCAATTAATTCTTTACAAGTTCTTTCTGACGTTAAATTATTCTTTTAGAAGAGGGGAGGACAATAATCTGGATGAAGATGCCTTTGATTGATAGATAAAAGGCTTATTATAAAGAATTATGACCTAGTAGAATAGTTTCTGGTTTCATCCCCGGCTTGTTGAAGCGAAACTTAGTCCCTGTATTAGACCAAGGTTGGTAACGATAATGTGAGATTTTCCTCGAATAATCATAAGCACTTCATATGATCATTTTCCGCATGACCTTTCATTTCATATGATACATCTTATCACATGTTAACTAGATGGATTAGAGCAACGAAAAAGATGGAAATGCTAGCTACCTTATTTTTCTATTTTACTTTCTTCGTTGTTTTGATGACACACCGCTGTTACTTTTTCCTGTAGAGGCCCTATAATAATAAAAATTGTGACATATCATCAAAATAATATAATGAGAAAAACAAAGAAGATAACTAGCACTTATCTAGACAAGAATATCGTTCCCAACATTTGACAGGTTTGCATTATGGAGATTCTGTCTTGCATAAATGTTAATGTCGCTGACATTAGTATTAAATTTGTCAAATTGCAAATTTTATGTCAGATTTTCTAAATTATATTATTTAGTTTGACTGCATTAAAACATTATTAGACAGACAGACACACAGAGACTCAGAGGGTCAAATAATTCAAGCCGTGTATGAATCGCGGGTCTAATTTATAGTGATTTGTTCCCACTTTACAAGTTTGGAAATTGCATGTGCGCAAAAACAAATGAAAAGCTCTATTTTTAATAATTATAAAAAAGTAATTAAATAAAAATTAAAGGCAGATCTAGAGTTGTAAATATATAAAGCAACTAGTGAGCTATTCAGATTTCGATTTGAAAAAAAAACTCATTCGATATTATTTGTCATTGTTAACGAGCTAAATTCGAGCTCAAAATTTTTTTCAAGCTTGAACTCGAGTTTAATATTTTTGGTTCATTAGCTCACGAATATATTCGTTTACTTGTTCGCGAATATATTTGTTTACAAACTTATTTATATTATATATTGTTATCAAATTCAAACTTTTGTTATTATTAATTAATGAGTCAAACTATATCTAAATTCATTAAGTATAATAAGTGAGCTTTTTATGAACTGAGTTTGAGCTAATTGCAAGATTAATAATTTTAAAATAAGTCAAACTCAAATTTAAATATAAAAATTTGAATAAGATCAAACATATAATAAACTTAAATGGACCAAGATCGAACTCACCAATAACAAAATTGAGCTGAATATTGGTGAGTTCAAACTTAGTTCGGCTACAGGCAGATTCAGTTTCAAAAATAGCAGAAAGCAACAAAAGGTATAATAGAAGGCTGGATTTGATAATATAAGCAATAATCATTAGCATAGCCAGTGTATTAGAAAAAGTTTATTGATATACAAAGCTGAAAATATTAATCTGCGTAGCATTTAAGCTGTTCAACTGCTCTCACATGCAAAAAAGCATCTCTCTCTCTGTCTCAAACTCATAAAATTGAGAGCATTATAATTTCCATTACAATAACCAACTAAAGGCTGAGGATTTGATGCGGGTATGATCATTAACAGATTTGGTGCACCAAAAGAAAGGTAAAGATGCATTACATTCTTAAAGTACATGACGATATATAAACTATGAGAATTTAAGCTCATCTGAAATAAAGCAAATGACCCAACTTTAAGCAAAAAGTGAAACTAACCCAGACAGTTGAAATTGTTCAGATGTATTCTCATCACTCTCTTATGGACTATAAAAAGAATTTGATAAGATTCTAGTAGGCCAATGTGATGGCAAATCAACTTTGCGAAAGCATAGGTCAAAAAAAAGTAAAAAACAAAAAGGAGAGGGTCAAAAGGAAAAAATATTAAAGACCTGTCCTTGAGCAGTTCATAAAATGGGAAAAGAACCACAATGTATGAAAGTAGATCCTCTCAATAATTATATGCATCCTCCACGAAAAAACAATGAAGGAAATGGCACTGGGGTAGTTGAGCAAAGTTTCAATTCTGTAACAGAAATTAACAATCATATGCAATTCTTTCTGTACATGAAATCTTAGATGTCACTTTGTATGAGTTTCAAGCAATCACTTTCATTTGAATCAATCACTTTCATTTCTGTTACAATAGATTTCATTCTGTAACAATGGACAATTAGTTTTGTTACCGTGACCATGGGCAAACCCCAGACAAACTCATTGCAGATAGTAGTTAAAAGCTATATACACACACTTCAAATCTCCAGCTAAGTTTTCCTAACCTAAAATATTCATTATCTATCTTCTACAATCTATGAATGAATATATATATATATATATGGTGTGGAACCATTTATATCAGAATGTAAGAAACATTAGCTGCCGAACAAACAAACCTTATAACCTGAATCATAAAACTGGTGGAGGTAGAGTCTCCCATATATCAAATACATTTTCTTCACTGTGAAGAGCAAAGAGTCTATCCCCACCAATTGAAAAATCGCATATCGAACCTCCATAACTCCATCGAAGCCTAGATGTCAAGACCCAATCAGGACCACAAAAGACAGAAATGCAATCATCCATTGATGAAAACAACTGCCCTTCATGTAATGCTAGCTTAGGGTAACAAGGCTCATCAGGCATTTTCCCTTTCATCAATCGACTCCTCGAGCTCCACCTTACACTCCCTCCACTCATCCTCAAATCCATAAACCCCAAATCTTCGTATTCATTCACAACACAAATAGCACAACAATCTTCCATAGCTATAGCATCACGAACTCGTTTCTCATCCACAGTTAATGGAGCTCCCATATCAGACCAAGACCATACCTTTCTCTTCTCTCTAAAATCCAACAGACTGATGTAACAGTTGTCCTTTCTAGGAAATAAAGTTGCCACCAACAAGCAATTGTTTCCACTCAACCATTGCAATTTATCAGCATCACCTAATGACCAACCTGGACTTTCATAGAAAAAATCAATCTGTTTGCCAGTAATTTGATCCCAAACTCCAATTCCATACTCATTGCTCCTACCTTTGCAGCTACTAAAAATTCTATCATCAGAACTAGTGCTTAAAGCCCCAGCAGTATAGCTCTTGAATTGATTCTCATGGCAAACCTGAAACTTATACTTCAATTCACCTGTACTCTTACTGAACAATCCCATACCTCCATCTCCACGGCCTAATCTTTCACAGGCACTAAGAATTACATTCTCAGAATCAACCCAAGCTACATCATTCACTCGCTGATAGTCCAGATTAATTGGTGGATGCTCTTCCATCATCCAATCATAAACATGTACCATACTTCCATGCGCCACACAGCACCCACCATCCGGCCCCGCTCGAATAGCTGTGCCGTCCCCTGGTGCCCGGCCGGTCATAGACTGGGAATGGCGGAGTCTGTTTCCATCAAATGGGCCCCATTTGGCCGACCTTACGTGGTCCAGGAGGCCGTAAAATGAGGCCTCACGGAGGAAGAGTCGCTCCGGGACATGAGATGGGATGTGGAGATCGCCGGTGCGGAGGAGATCGAGGACCACGCCAAAACAATCCGGATTTCGATCAATGAAGAATTCACAGTTGGGATTGGAGTCATTATGTTTGAAGGCCCAATTATCATCAAAACATGCACCGAAGAATGAGTTTCTGCCAGCATTGGCTAATGTTGTGGAGGTTGTCTCGAAGATTTTGCCTCCTACGTTGAATCGGACTCTGTCTTTGGGGATTTTCATGGCGGAATTTTCTGAAGAATTTCAAAGATTTCGTCAATTTTGAAGCCAAAATTTATGGGGAAAAAACTGAGAGAGTTGAATTAGAGATTATGGAAGAAGATTTTTGGAAAAAAAAAAAAAAGGATATGGAGCGACGGAATTTAAAAAAAAAAGCGAAGCAATGAATTTTCCTAGAAAGTTTGAGGGAATTAGAAACTTTGTGTTCTCTTGTATGTATTATTATTGAAATTAAATTCAACTGGAAAATATAACTACTAATAAAACATCATCATCATCATAACAGAATCATACCAGAAGACTGTCAGAGAGCTGCAGAAAACAAGTAGGCAGACCGATTTTAAAACAGAGAGGTTAACGTGGTGCCATTTCCTATTCTGAAGAGGCTGAGGAAAACAGAGCTTAAAAACAGGGGAGGAAGGAGATAGATAAAAAAGAACACAAATTTGATAAAATTGTAGGAAATTAAGATCTGGGTTTGAAGAAAGAAGGTTTTTAGCATATGGGGTTGGAATTTCCGGTAATTTTCACAGAGAATTTGTAACAGTTGAATTCAAAAACATTGACCCTATAATAAATCGCTCTCTTTTTCATTTCTATCCCTATGGAATACCTAATTCTGTTTCTCAATAGTCCGTATCATATATCTCTTTTTCCACGTCTGTCCTAATGCCTCCTTTAGGTCTTAACTATGGACCCCAAACATTGCTGAGCTTTATATAAATTAAAGGAATTAATTAATGTAGGGTCCACTTGATTTTTTTACTATTTTTGTTTCGACCGTGCAAATCGATATCAATACGGTTTTTAATGATCGAACGGTAGACATGTGATGGTAGATGTACTCGTTGGGGGGCACATAACCATGATACGACAAAAAAAAAAAAATTTAAAACTGTTAGGTTGAATTTTCCAAATGGATTTGCGGATGAGGTCAGGTGGGATGTAAATTGAAAAGAAAGAGAGCGGGCGCGGGCAGGCTTGAACTTTGATGTTCATTTATTTTGGAAATAAATATAGATTATTCTCTACTTTTTTTTAACTCATTCATGATCCAATTTATAAGTCCACTTATAAATCAATTTAATTTTAAATTTTTGTATACATAATAATTTATAATTAAATTAAAGGATTTAGAGCATTCCTAAATTCAATCAATATTAGGTATAACATATAAGTGCATTTCTAAATTTATAAAAATATCGTTTGCATGTCTCAATTTTAAAAGGTTATTTATTTTATATTTTCAATTATAAAAATATAACATTTTTATATTCGTATAAAAACATAATAAAGAATAAAAAGAGAATTAAGAAATGCATTCAAAAAATTACTCTTTACTACTCTTTTATGGTGTGTCTTATATGAGCGTGAATATTAATTTGTTTACACTTTAAAATGTATAATAAGTGACTTTCAAAGTTGAAATATAAAAAATATATTTTTAAATAATTTTATGTTGTATTTGCATATCAAGCCTTGCTCATTAAAATAATTGCACTAGTTTGTGTTATAAACTGTATATTGATAATTATACTAATATATTCTCTACTCCAAAAAAATTAATTGTATTTTTTGTAACTTTAAGAAAAATGAATTAATACATTTAAAATTATAATGTATTTTTTCTAATAAATTATTATATTAATTAGAGATACATTAAAAATTTAATAAAATAATTTATTTTTACTATTCTCTCATTCTCAATATGAGAGATTTACCCTTTTTTTATTCCCATTGTGGCTCTGCCCAAAAATAGTCTAACTTCACTTATCACATAAATTAAGAAAAAAAGTTATGTATTATAGTTGCATAACAAAATTTTTTCTATTATACCATTCATGATGAAAGATAAAAATCTAAATTGACATTAATAAATTTGACAAATTGCAAATATTAAACCAAAAATATTAAATATCATATGGATTAAAATAATTTTTCATTTGAAAATGTAAAAAAAAAAAAAGAAATAAAATTTTTGTTGCCTAGATATTAGGCCAAGAAGGGGGGTTGAATTGGAGTTTAAAAAAAAATAAACTTTAAGGTGTGAAAATAAATAATTAAATTTAGGAGGGATAGAGAGAATTTGACATAAGAATTTTTATAGAGGTTTGGGTGTTAACAAACCATACTCCTTTCCTCAATCGCAATTGGGAGTTTCACTAACACACTAAGTGTTACAATGGAGTTTTACAAGCTCACTCCCAACTATGGTGTTTCTCACAATGGTTCACACCTAACCCAGAAATTCCTTGTATTTTAATGGCTCACACAATAACCAATTCCTTGTGTTTTACAAGCTCACACAAACAACATTCACTTTATATTTTTACAGGCTCACACAAACAACTTTTTAATTTGTGTTTTGGTGGCTTACACAACTAACCCTTACAAGTGTTCTACTCTTAACCCATAAATACCCAAAGCTCACTTGATTAAAGATTACAAAGACAACTACTTACAAATCTTAATTGCTCAATAAATGAAGAGCACAAAATTTTTTACATATAATAGATTTTGTTCTCAAAGTATGAATGTACAAATAACTTGTAATAAGAATTAAATTTGAAGTATATGCTATTCTATTGTTGTTCTCTTTATTCTCCTGTGATGAATGCATAAATAACTTCCATTTATACTTTCATGGCTGAATATAGTCGTTGGGGTGCATTAAATACGAAACTAGTCGTTGTACCAACCAAAAAATCGCGTCTGATATTTTTCTCTTTCATTGTTCACGGGCGTGACTATGTTTGTCACGGGAGTGACATTTCTTCCCAAGCCGTGACTAATGTGGTGACTGATGTGGTGACCTTGGTCATGAAGCTCTCTGGAATGTTTTGACATATAGAGTCACGATCGTGACATACTCATTCACGGGCGTGACCAACTTCCCAACGTGATCCAAGTGGTGACTTTGGTCGTGAAGCTCTCTGGATGAAAATGCATGAACATTCACGGGGGGTGACATATTTATTCACGGGGGTGACTGAAATGCCCACTTCACGGTTTGATCTTCCTTCATGGCCGTGAACTTCAAATGTTGGTTTTGGTAACGGTTAGCTCCTTTCACGGACGTGACTCATGGAGTCACGGCAGTGAACATGCTACTTCTTGAATTTTGTCTTTCAAAGATTATTCTTCCAATCTTCATTCTTACTATTTTAATCCATGTCCTGTATAATATACTTACAAAACAAGTATGTTAAATACAATATTGCTATTTTATTTGTTATCATCAAAATGACGGAAATACCCCTCAAGATTTAACAATCTTCCTTTTTTTATGGTGACAAATAATCTAGCAATATATAATTTTGAGAAGTCTCCCCCTCAAAATATACTTAGGATAAAGAATTTATAAAATGCAAGGATTGTAAAGAATGATGTAGCATTGAAATAAACTTACTAGATTTTAAGTATATGCAAGTCATATTAGAAGTATATCCAATATATACCATAATTCCTTTTTAAGGGATGAAGTATATGTAAGGTATACTTAAGGTATATCATGACATATTTATTTTTGCAACTTGCATGAAGGTATATGCAAAGTATACTTAAGGTATATCTTATGTATATATGAAGCTCAATTTCTCAATTTTATACTTTCCATATGAATTCTTGAATCAAAGTTTCTAATCCCTTTTAATTTATATCAATGTCAATTCATAATTCAATTTTAATTTTTGATTCAAAATTCATTTACCTTAATATATATTGCTAGTTTCTTCTTATGTTGCTATTTGATACCATTTTTCCTATAATATATTGCTAGTTTTCTCCCCCTTTTATCATCAATCAAAAAGGAAAATAAAAATATCAATGAGATAAGCAAAAGCAAATACATTAAGTAAAGGAAAAGATACAAACAAAAGTAAATGTTCAACAAGGAAATTGAAAATTTCCTACACACCAGCAAACATAAACAAAATAAACAATCAAAACAAGCAAATTTAGGCTACACTCTAGCCTAACTCCTAGCCGGACATCCTATCACGAAGCCTAGCTACTTCAGCCTCAAGGCTGTCCATCTGAGACTCCATGAAGTCTTTGAGGTTCTCCAACCTCTCATCCATCGAAGTCTGCAACTGCTCAAAACGTGGTGCCAAAAGGTCAACCATCTGCTGCGCTAAGGTCGATGTGGAAACCGAGGACTGTCCGATGTCCTGCTCAGCTACTGGAGGTGCTTCCTCAATCTAAGCCCTCTTCTTCTGTTGGACTCCCTGGAGGCCTACTTTAAAATCCTCTGTGTCATTATCTTCCCAGATGATCTCCCCAGCAGTGTCAGTGAAGCGGTAGAAGATATCGTTCTGGAAAACAATTCTAACAGCCGCTCTCATCTTGATGAAGGACTCGACATCCAAGCGATCTCGAGGATGTCCAGGGATGAGGTTGAAGTGATGCACATCTTACTTTAGATACTCAAGCTTCACTGCTATATGGGTGACATATGCCCCAATCAAAATATCTCCAGTAGGCTTAGTGGCAATGGAGAGAAGATGGTTTGCAAACCATCTAGAAAGTGCCACTGTGAGTCCTCTGTGAGCCATTTCAAAGAGGAACAGCTCCGATTTCCTGATAGTCCCGTTGCTTTCTCCCCTAGCGAATATGCTATAGGTTAGGAACCTATGCAAATATCTGTGCACTGGGGCCACGAGATGAGTGCTCTTTGTCTTCTTAACGTCCCAGCTACAATCATGACCAAAATGTGTCCAGGCTCGAGGGGCAGAGAATTCTACCTCATTGTCATTTAGGATGCCATATGATGGTAAGTCGAACAATTCTCCAAATTCAGTGGCATTGAGGGTGTTGGGATTATCACAGAGTTGGAATTTCACCACTCCAGTAGGTGAAACCTGCAGGATGCTGAGGAATTCCAGTGTTGGCTCCTTCAAGGTTGGCTGGTGAATTTCCACAAAGTCTTTCAGATGACAGGCTTGGAGTTGCTCTATCATAGCCATCTCGAGTCCGAGACTTCGGATTGTCTGCCATTCGAAGGACCTTGATGACAGTAGAGGTCTCTTCTTCAAAGTTGCATAACGAGGATGGCATTGCTCCGGAATGCAGTTTATGAGATAATCTGCATACCTCCTAGGAGCATGGGACTTCTTTCTCTTTCCCTTGGATGAAGCAGTCTCCATTTGATTTGAACAATTTGGTTGGTGATGGAGTTGGAAAATTTTTGATAGAAAATCATTATGAAAACCCTAGAAATGTATGATTTTTTATGAAGATTTGAACTTTTGGTGGTATTTATAGGAAAAGTTTAAGTCATGGGGGCCAGAATCTTCAATGTCTCAATGAATGTGTGTAAATGAGAGCAGTTTTGGGAGTTAGAGAGTTGAAATGAAAAATATAACCGACTGTTCTTTTATATACTCAATACATTCATGGGCGTGAAGTAGGTGTTCATGGGCGTGAATGGTCGTGTTCACGGGCGTGAATGGTCGTGTTCACGATTTGCTGAAGGAGTGTTCCACCCGTGAATGAAGGCGTGAATAAGTTCACGGGCATGATCGTTGAATGTCACGGGCGTGAATGATCATCCGTCACGGGGGTGAATAAATTGTCACGAGTGTGAAATGTTGAATTTCACCACTTATGCCCGTGAAGCAAGCCGTGACTCAAGGTGTGAAAGCCTCTATGAGTTTTGGGGTGTTAAGGTTCACGGGAGTGAAAATTTATCACGGGCATGAAAGTCTCTTTTTCACGGGTGTGAATGAAGCCGTGAAAATAAGCTTCACCAGTTGAAGCCGTGAACCATATCGTGAACCAAGTCGTGAATGACACTGCCTCTTTGGGCCATTTAAGTCACAGGCGTGAACATATGTCACGAGCGTGACTCTCCTAAAATTTTCATCAAATAAAATTAAGTCCTAAAACAAGACTAAATCATTTCAACAAAGATTCTATTCCTTAAAACATAAATTTTCATCAAAATTTCATAATTTAGCAATCACAAGGTTAATCCATCAATCATACCAAGTTATCTTCTAATGAAATTAAATCTTTCCTCATTTAGAGACTTAGTGAAAATATCTGCTAATTGATTATCCGTGCTTATAAATTCTAATGCAACATCTCCATATTGAACATGATCTCTAATAAAGTGGTGTCTAATGTCAATATGCTTACTTTTTGAGTGTTGAATATGATTCTTTGAAAGATTTATAGCACTTGTATTATCACATTTAATAGGTATATGGTTCATCTCATGACCATAGTCCTTAAGTTATTGTTTCATCCAAAGAATTTGAGTACAACAACATCCAGCTACTACATATTATGCTTCAGCAGTTGAGAGAGCAAATGAAACTTGTTTCTTACTAAACCAAGGAACTAAACATTCTCCAATGAAGTGACAAGTACCTAAAGTACTTTTCCTATCTAAAAAACTACCAGCATAGTCTGCATCTGAATATCCTATAATATAAAATGATGAATTCCTAGGATACCATAAACCTAGATGTAATGATCCATGTAAATATCTTAAAATTCTTTTTACTGCATTTAAATGAGATTTTTTAGGACATGATTGAAATCGTGCACACAAGCAAACATTTTACATAATATCGGGTCTAGAAGCAGTAAGATATAAAATTGATCTGATCATACCTCTATAAAGCTTTTCATTAATGCTCTTACCCTTTTCATCCTTGTCGAATTTTGTTGATGTGCTCATAGGAGTCTTGGCATTTTTGCATCATTCCATACCAAATTTCTTAATTAAATCTTTGGTATATTTGGATTGGTTGATGAATATGCCCTCATTGCTTTGCTTTATTTGTAGACCAAGGAAATACTTAAGTTCTTCCATCATGCTCATTTCAAATTCCCTAGTCATACACTTAGCAAATTCTTGACAAGGCAACTCATTAGTAGAACCAAATATTATATCATCAACATAAATTTGAACAATTAGTATATCATGCTTATGCTTTTTGATGAATAATGTAGTGTCAACATTTCCCTTTGTAAAGCTATTTTCTAATAAAAAAGAACTTAGCCTCTCATACCAAGCTCTTGGAGCTTTTTTTAAACCATACAAACCTTTTGAAAGTTTAAAAACATGATTTGGCAAATCATAGCTTTCAAAACCTAGTGGTTGTTCTACATACACTTCTTTATCTATATAACCATTTAGAAATGCACTTTTCATATCCATTTGAAAAAGTTTGAAATTCATGTGACATGCATATGCTAAAAGTATTCTTATGGCTTCTAATCTAGCTATAGGTGCATATGTTTCATCATAATCTATACATTCTTCCTGATTATATCCTTTTGCAACTAGTCTTGCCTTATTCCTGGTTATTAACCCTTTCATCTAATTTATTTCTAAATACCCATTTCCTACCTATGATTTGATGATCATTGGGTCTAGGTATTAGGGTCCATACCTTATTTCTCTTAAATTGGTTGAGTTCCTCTTGCATGACAATTACCCAACTTTCATCATTAATCATCAATATTTTTAGGCTCAATTTGTGAAATAAAAGCAATGTCAGTGACTAGATGTTTGAAATGAGATATAGTACTTACTCCCCTTGATAGATCACCAATTATTTGCTCTTTTGGATGATCTTTCGTCATTCTCCATTCTTTTGGAAGTTCTTGATTATTTTGTTCTTGATTTTGAGGTAGAGAATCATTTTGCAGTAAATTTTCGTGATCATTTTCTTCTTTCCCATTTCCAATATCAAGTCTTTCCCTATTACCTACAACATCATCAAGAACACTACATTTCACAAGATCAAGTCTACTATATTCATTAAAAACAACATGCATGGATTCTTCAACCGTTAATGATCTTTTATTAAATATTCTATATGCTTTGCTAGTTGTAGAGTATCCTAAAAAGATACCTTCATCAGACTTAGAGGCAAAATTTCCAAGATTGTCCTTGGTGTTCAATATAAAACACTTGCATCCAAATACTCTAAAGTATGATATCAAGGGCTTTCTTCCATTCCATAGCTCAAATGAGGTTTTGTTTAAAAGAGGTCTTTTGAAAACTAGATTTGAAATATAACATGCAGTGTTTATGGCTTCTGCCCAAAAATAAGTTGGTAAATCATATTCATTGAGCATTGTTCTAGCCATTTCAATTAAAGTTCAATTTTTCCTTTCAACTACCCCATTTTATTGAGGTGTCCTAGGAGATGAGAAATTATGTGAAATGCCATATTTAAGACAAAAGCTTTCAAAGTTTTTATTTTCAAATTCTTTCCCATGATCACTTCTAATTTTTGAAATACAATACCCTTTTTCATTTTGAACTCTTTTAGCAAAGTTTTTGAAGTTTTCAAAAGCATCACTCTTTTGAGCTAAGAAAATTACCCAAGTGAATCTAGAGTAATCATCTATGATGACAAATGCATAATGTTTTGATCTCTTTTAGCAAAGTTTTTGAAGTTTTCAAAAGCATCACTCTTTTGAGCTAAGAAAATTATCCAAGTGAATCTAGAGTAATCATCTACGATGACAAATGCATAATGTTTTCCTCCTAAGCTAGCAATTCTAGTGGGTCCAAACAAGTCTAAATGCAGGAGTTGAATAGGTTTTGAAGTACTTACTATGTTTTTGGCTTTGAATGATGACTTGTGTTGCTTTTCTCTTTGGCAAGGATCACATGTCTTGCCTTTTTCATATTTAACTCTTGGTAGTCCTTTTACTAGTTCTCCTGTGCTGAGACTTTGTATTAAGTCCATGTTAGCATGACCAAGTCTTCTATGCCACAGCCAAAATTCATCACTAGTAGTCACAAGACACTTAGAAGAATGGTTAAATAGTTCATGTAAATTTATTATGTATGTATTGATATCTCTATTTCCTTTAAATATTTCTTGACCATCGATAGAGATCACAAGACATTCATTTGAAGTAAAGATTACTTTGTTTCCTCTATCACATAATTGACTTACACTTAACAAGTTATGTTTCAAGCCATCAACAAGTAAGACATCTTTAATAAAAGTAGTACCATTAATACCAATAGAATCAATGCCGATTACCTTACCCTTTGCATTGTTTCCAAAGGAAACTTTACCTCCATCAATACTTTTGATTTCATTGAAAAGTTCTTTGTCTCCTATCATATGCCTTGAGCATCCACTGTCTACTAGCCAAGCATTTTTTTTTATTGTGGACTTGAGGCATACCTATAGAATCACAATTCAAGTATGATTTTTAGGTACCCAAATGAGTTTGGGTCCTTGGGGGTTAGCACATGAAGGTTCCCAATGAGCCTTCCTTATCCAGCAATATTTATTTATGTGACCCTTCTTCATACAATAATTACATTGTTTTGGTCTAAATTTATTTTTTGGTCCTCCATTATATTTGAATGCCATATTTCTATTAGACTAATTTTGAGAACAATGGCATGCACAGTCATGATTAATTTGTATTTTTCTAGATGCATGCATCCTATATGTAAAGGCATGATTATTCTTTTATGTATAAAAGGTTTAACATGCTTATTTCTTAGTGTTGTTCTAACAGATGTGGAGATGTGAGGTTTTTTAGACTTAACAAATATAGTTTTGTGAGAAGATGATGATGTGTCCTTAAATCCTAGACCATGTCTAATTAAGGGTGATCTTTGAGACACTATGAGAGTATCTAAGCTCTCTTTACCTTTGTGAAATTTAGAAATGGAATTTCTAAGTTCCTCAACTTGATTTTTCAAAGTATTGTTTTCTTTTAACAATGAAGCTGTTGAGGGTCTTGATGAGTACTCATCTAATGACTTTTGAAGAGATTCATTAGATGATTTAAGCTTTATGTTTTCCTTTTCTAAAACATCTATCTTATTTTTTAAATTAGAGATATTATTTCTATAAGTACTAAATTTACCTTTATATTTCTCTAATTCTAGATTTAACTCTTCTATTAGGTTTTGCTCATCATCATCATCATTATCATCATCATTATTACTACTATCATTGTTCAAGGAGTATGAGTGTAGTAATCTTACCTTATTCGAGACATGATCTTCAATAGCCATGAAGCATAGGTTGACCTCTTCACTTCCATTATCATCTTTTTCATTTGAAGAGCTTTCGTCATCCCATGTGGATTTGTGACCTTTCTCCCCATTGTCTCTTTGGTATTTGCTCTTATGCTTCTTGAGCCTTGGACATTCTGGTTTGATATGTCCTTTCTTTCCACACTCATAACACTTAACCTCTTCCTTACTTCTATGTGTGTCATTAGAAGTTTGTTTGAGGTTTCTTTGCCTAAATTTTCCGGAGTTGCTCATTTTTTTCTCAATGATTCTTTTTAATCTCTTTGAAAGCATAGCGATGTCCTCATTTTCATCATCACTCATTTCTTCATCATCTTCACTTTCTTCTTGAGATTTTGAAGTATAGGCTTTGAGTGCTAAGGGCTTTCTTTTCTCTGGCTCTGCTTCAAACTCTCTATCTCTCTTCACTGCCATCTCATGTGTGAGAAGTTTGCCAATCAGCACATCGGTATTCATGATGCTCATATCTTCATTTGCTTCTTCTATGCCAGCAACTCTTGAACCATAGTCTTTAAGAGAAAGACTTCTCAGGATTTTATTGTTTACATCTTCCAAACTCAGATACTTCCCAAGTTTCCTCATTCCATTTATAATGGCTAGAAGATGGTTGGTCATGTCAGTGATTGACTCATTGGATTTCATCTTGAAGAGCTCATATTCTGAGGTTAGAAGTTGAATCTTCTTGGATTTGACTTGCTTAGTTCCTTCATGATAATTCTCCAATGTCTTCCACGTGCTGTATGCTGTTGAGCAGTGTTGTATTCTCCCACATTCTTCAATAGATAATAAGTTTGATAGGATTGTCATTGCCTTCTTGTTTTTGAAATTTGCTCTTCTTTAAGGCTATGTCCAATCATCTCTTGATAGGATTTCTTCTTCACCATCAGCTCCTCTTCTGGTTGGTGGTGTCCATTCTTTTCGTACACTATCCCAGACTTCAATTCATTCACTATCCAAGTATGTCTCCATCCGAAACTTCCAATGGGCATAATTTGCTCCATCAAAGTAAGATTTGAGACTTTGGAATCCTTCACTGGCCATATCTTAATCTTTACTAGCGCTTTTTAGGCTTCGATGCTAGACAAAGCTCTGATACCAATTGTTGCCCAGGTATTAGGCCAAGAAGGGGGGGTTGAATAGGAGTTTCAAAAAAACTAAACTTTAAGGTACGAAAATAAATAATTAATTTTAGGAGGGATAGAGAGAATTTGACACAAGGATGTTTATAGAGATTCGGGTGTTAACAAACCCTACTCCTCTCCCCAATCACAATTGGGAGTTTCACTAACACACTAAGTGTTACAATGGAGTTTTACAAGCTCACTCCCAACTATAGTGTTTCTCACAATGGCTCACACCTAACCCAGAAATACCTTATGTTTTAATGGCTCACACAATAACAAATTCTTTGTGTTTTACAAGCTCACACAAAAAACCTTCACTTTGTATTTTTACAGGCTCACACAAATAACCTTCACTTTGTGTTTTTACAGGCTCACACAAACAACCTTTTAATTTATGTTTTGGAGGCTTGCATAACTAACCCTTACAAGTGTTCTACTCTTAACCCAAAAATACCTAAAGCTCACTTGAGTAAAGATTACAGAGACAACTACTTACAAATCTTAATTGCTCAATAAATGAAGAGCAAAAAGATTTTTACAGAGAATAGATTTTGTTCTCAAAGTATGAATATACAAATAGCTTGTAATAAGAATTAAATTCGAAGTATATGCTATTCTATTGTTGTTCTCTTTATTCTCCTGTGATGAATGCATAAATGACTTCCATTTATACTCCCATGGTTGAATATAGCCGTTGGGTGCATTAAATACGAAAATAGTTGACATTTTTCTCTTTCATTGTTCACGGGCGTGACTATATTTGTCACGGGAGTGACATTTCTTCACAAGCCGTGACTGATGTCATGACCTTGGTCGTGAAGCTCTCTGGAATGTTTTGACATATAGAGTCACGGTCGTGACATACTTATTCACGGGCATGACCAACTTCCCAGCCGTGATCCAAGTGGTAATTTTGGTCATGAAGCTCTCTGGATGAAAATGCATGAATATTCACGGGGGTGACATATTTATTTACGGGGATGACTGAAATGACCACTTCACGGTTTGTTCTTCCTTCATGGCCGTGAACTTCAAATGTTGGTTTTGGTAACGGTTAGCTCCTTTCACGGGCGTGACTCATGGAGTCACGGCAGTGAACATGCTACTTCTTGAATTTTGTCTTTCAAGGATTATTCTTCCAATTTCCATTTTTGCTATTTTAATCCATGTCCTGTATAATATACTTACAAAACAAGTATGTTAAATACAATATTGCTATTTTATTTGTTATCATCAAAATAACATAAATACCCCCTCAAGGTTTAACAATTTTGTTGATTATATGACAATTAAAAGTCTATATAGTTTAGTGATGACAATCAATCATCGGCAGATAACGATAGTAGTCAACTATTAGCAGTCAGACATGACAGTTAGCTGTTAGCAAGCAACAACGATGGTTAGCTATGAAAGTTCATAATTTACAAGTAGTTTTAAAGTATTCAATAGGAATGTAAACAAACTGAGTTAAGTCGAATATTGGTGAAATCGAGTTCGGCTCGTTTAAATTTATCACAAGATTGAGCTCGATTCGAGCTTTTATATTTGAACTCGAACTCATTTCGTTTGAAATTATTAAGTTCGTGAGCAGTTCAAACTCGACTCGTTAACTAATAATAACAAAAATTCAAATTTGACTCGTTAATTAATAATGACAAAAATTTAAGTTCAATAACAAAATATAATATAAACGAGTTCTAATGTTTTTTTATCTTTTAAATGAATATGTTCGCGAGCTTTTAAATGAACATGTTCGCGAGCTTTTAAACGAACAAGTTCGCAAGCTATTGAATGAACATGTTTTCG
Organism: Triadica sebifera; assembly: GCA_023653625.1. NCBI lineage: Eukaryota > Viridiplantae > Streptophyta > Magnoliopsida > Malpighiales > Euphorbiaceae > Triadica > Triadica sebifera. The sequence goes on from CM042909.1 coordinate 14,338,613, forward strand.
AATTTTTAAACAAATATCTTTGCAATCTTTTTAAATAATTATGTTCGCAAACGTGATCGCGAGTTCGTAAACGAATATATTTGCGAGTTACAAATCAAACAATATTAAACTCGAAGTCAAAAAGGTTTTCGAGTTCAGATTTGAGATCGAATTCAGTTTATTAATAGTAATAAATAATATCGAACGAATTTTTTTCCGAATCGAGATCCAAATAATTCGCGAGCAACTTTGTTTATTTATAGCCCTAATATTTGGTAATTGATTGGTCCAAAATTAATTATAATTTTTAAAATAACTATTAATGATTATATTTTGTTATTAATATGATACTGATTTTTTTATTTTTTTTTATAATATATATCATATCTAAAATAAGAAATAATTAATTAAATACAGACATATAATAGAAACTTTATTTTTAATGAAGAAAAAATTATTATAAATTGATAGTATAAAAATCATATAAAATAATTTTATATATTAAATATTTAAAAGTTAATTTTTAATATAAAAAACTGTAAATTTTAGCTTTTAGTATAAAATTTAAGTTATTGACTTTTATTTTTGTTTAACTAAATACCATTAATAACTAAAACTGACCAGACTCAATTCTACAACTAAAGTCTGAGAACAAAAGGGGTATCAAAAGTAATTCACAAATTGATTATGGTGTAAAAATAGCAAGTGAAATTATATTTTAAAACAAATAAAAAAGGAAAGTAGAACTATATTTTTTTGACGTAAGGAATATTTGTCCCCAAAAAAATAATCTTTTTATTTTCAAGTATGGGTATTTATTAATTTTTTGTTATATTTCTTTTTAATGCATCATGTAATCAATTGTTATCATTAAATATGAGTTATTATCTTAATTTTTCAATAATATCCTAATTAATGTAGGATTATATTAAGCAAAAGTTATATTTTAGCCATATTAATTACATTTTCTGTTAATGGAGGCTAGTTCAATTGTTACACTTAACATGAAGTAAATATGAATAAATGTGAAAGAATATAAAGTTAATAGTTAGCATCTATCAAGTAGATGTTGGGGAAAGAATTCCAACGTGGATTACTCCAAAAATTTATAAAATTTTCAATTAACTAAATCACAAAAATTCCCACTATAGTGTAAGGAGAAATAATTATCCCTTACCAATTACATCAAATCATTGAACTAAAGTGATCCCAAATTTTGATTCGTAATATAACAGGTAGACATTAATTTATATTGCCAAAAAATGCTTATAAAATTTGACCATAGCTATGCTCTATCTAAATAATAAAATAACAATAATTCCTCTATAATACCAAATCTAATCACAATTGCCTCCTTATTTTTCCCAACTTCTTAATTATGTTCCTGTTATCAAGACACTCTCTTCAAAACAAATTTCCTATTTTCTTTTAAAGAAGAGCACAAATTGTTAATATATTGGATTATGCATATATAAATTAATCTGCAATCACATTTTATTGTTTTTTAAAAAAATTAGAAGTGACATGGTTGGGACCTAACTCCAACAGTCTAAACTCGAATTAAGCACTCTATTCTTTAAAGAAATTAAAATAATAAAGAAATTATCAAATTCTTTGAAGTCAAAACATAAAAATTTAACAACTGAAATGATTTCCATTAGATCTTATTGGAATTGCCGGATTAAATCGAAACAAACATATTGATTCGATTAGATTGATTAGATCGAACCAATTTGCACACATCTAAAGCAATATTTTTGAATTACTAAATATTTAATTTTTAAATTCCACCAAGAGATTATGTACCAATGAACATGAACGTTTAAATTATTTGTGTCTAAATTCTAAATAGTAATAACTTGAGATAAAGTTTACTGATAAACCACAATTACGGTGTAAAAAATTTGCTAATGCAAATATGATTTTGGAAGATAACTAGGGTTGCCTTCAATATATTGAGAATACAATTACGAATATCATAATCCAATATAAAATCATTGATTCACTATTTGCTACCATTAACGACACTCTATATTATAACAAAGAAAGAAAAATTAAAAAGAAAAATAAAAGAAAAGAAAAATAAAGAAAAAAAATGCTTATCAAGAGGTTTATTGGGTAATGATGATACGGTTCCAAAAAAAAAAGGAGATTTTAGGTTTTCTGGCCCAAAAAAATAATAATCAAATTATGATTGCTTCTATTCTGGATGTGATCATATAATGAGAAGTTCTTTAAAGTCAAAGAGACCAGAAGGATTAACACTATAATTTATCTTGTTGTCTTTTAAGTTAGTTGCCCTTCTCCTATCGATAGTCGTATCTTTTTTCAGAATGTTAAGTAAAGTACCCAAAATTAGTTATATTGTCGATCAAAATTAGTTATATTGTTGTCTTTTTGTTTTAAGTGATTAAACAAATTAAATAAATGTTGATTCATCAAAGACAAAGAAATCAAATCAATTCAAGTTAATCGTTGCAAAATAGAAGATATTCATATTCAAGAAACTTTGTATCACGATCGAAATTTAACTATTATTTGTGTTCTAAGTGATTATGTGACACCCCACTTATATATTAGGAATAATTCCACATATATAAGAAGAATGTCATAAACTTAACTCGATAATCTGCTCAAATTTAATTTTTTTTTTTCATTTTAAATAACTTAATATATTTATTTATTTTGGTTTAGGCAAATTGTTCTAATTAAATATATATATATATATATATATTTATCCTTATATTGTATACACATATGACACCCGATTATATTACATAATTATTTACATACACAATATTAATATATGAGATATGTTTACCACACCATATACATAGTCAAACTAAAAAAAATATATAATAATACATAACTAACCCTCTAACAATGCTTCTTGTGTCTCTGCTGATATGAGCTTGGATTTCCTTCTTGACCACTTCAGCTCCTACCGTCTATAGTTCCAATTCCTGCGTGAGAAGAACTCACGCTAAGCTAACTCTAGCTTAGTGGTACATATACATATTAAGTTTTTTCCAAGTAGTCACACAAATGCATGTCTTAAATAATTCATGATACACTGAATTTTTATTTCATATAAAAGAAATAACCACATCACATGACAGTATAAACATAAAAATCATATTCAATAACTAAATTCTCATTACCTCCTGTAAGCATTTAATTATTATTTTTATCTTCACATATTTCTTTATAGCTAATATTTTTAATTTTATTTAATCAAAAACACAATTTAATTATATGGTCTAAATTATTCAAATTAAATTCTAATTAGTGTGTGTTACAATTCTCTCCCCCTTAAAATGTTTCTTCCTCGAAACATACTTATGTATCGTCACTGAACAGGTGAGGGTATTGAACTTTCATCACCTCCTTGCTTTCCCATATTGCTTCTTTGATTGCATGATTCATCCATAGTACCTTCACTAATGGTACTCGCTTGTTCCTCAGTTCCTTAATTTCTCTTGCTAAAATTTGGACTGGTTCTTCTTCATATGTCAAATCTTGTCTCACCTAAATGCTTTCAGCAGGTATGATGTGATTAGGATCTGATCTATATCATCTTAACGTTGAGATATGGAAGACATCATGTATTTGACTCATCTCCGGTGGTAGAGCAAGTCTATAAGCAACAGGTCCAACTCTTTCTAATATTTCATAAGGTCCGATGAACCTTGGACTTAACTTGCCTTTCTTTTCAAATCGCAAAACTTTCTTCCAGGGAGATACTTTAAAAAAAACTTTATCACCCACTACATATTCAATGTCCCGTCTCTTGAGGTCAGCATATGATTTTTGTCTATCTGTAGCTGTTTTAAGTCTTTCACGAATAACTTTCACTTTTTCTTTTGTCTCTTGCACTAGGTTTGGTCCTATAAGTTTTCTATCACTGAGCTCTGTCCAACATATAGGTGTTCGACACTTCCTACCATAAAGTGCCTCATATGGAGCCATCTGGATACTAGACTGATAACTGCTATTATAGGCGAATTCCATTAAAGGAAGATATTTGTCCCAACTACCTTTAAATTCGATGACACAACTTCTCATCATATCTTCTAAAATCTGAATGACTCTTTCTGACTGTCCATCTGTCTGCAGATGAAAAGCTGTGCTGAAATTGAGCTTAGTGCCTAGAGCTCGTTATAGACTACCCCAAAATTGAGATGTGAAACGAGGATCTTTGTCAGACACAACAGAAACAGGCACTCCATGAAGTCACACAACTTCATTCATATAAATTTCTACCAATTTATTCAGTGGATAGTCCTTTCTGATGGGTAAGAAATGTGCTGACTTTATAAATCTGTCCACTATGACCCATACAGTATCATGTTTCTTTAGAGTCAAAGGCAATCTAGTCACAAAATCTATAGTGATCCGTTCCCACTTCCATTCTGGAATAGAAATTGGATGTAGCAACCCCGAAGGTACTTGATGTTCCGCCTTGACCCGCTGACAAGTTAAACATTTTGAAGTGTACTCTGTGATGTCCTTTTTCATACCTACCCACCTGTATCTGCTCTTCAACTCTTGGTACATCTTGTTACTCCCTGGGTGCATAGCATATTTGCTTTCATGAGCCTCTCTAAGAATCCTCTGTCTAAGATCTTCTACACTAGGCACACATAATCTGTCTTGATAGAACAATCCACCATCTAAGTCCATAGTGAATCTAGGTCTCTCCCCCTTAGAGATCAACTCAGCTAATTCAATTAAATTTTTGTCATGTCTTTGTGCATCCTTGATTTTCTGCATAAGAGTGGGTTGAAGGTGCAACTCTGCCACCATCTTTCTGCTCAAAGCATCTGCTACTACATTCACTTTGCCTGGATGATAGTCAATCACACAATTATAATCCTTTATTAGTTCTAGCCATCTTCTCTGCCTCAAATTCAATTCTTTCTGTGAGGGAAGATATTTTAAACTCTTGTGATATGTGTAAATAAAACACTTCTCCCCATATAAATAATGGCGCCAAATCTTCAATGCAAAAACTATAGCTGCCAACTCCAGATCATGGGTAGGATAATTCTTCTCATGCGGCTTTAACTGTCTAGAAGCATAAGCAACCACCTTTCCATCTTGCATCAATACACAACCCAATCCATTATGAGAAACATCACTATAAATGACATACTCCTTATTAGGAATCGGCTGTGTCAAAACAGGGGCCTTAGTGAGCATACTTTTGAGCTTATCAAAACTAGCTTGACACTTATCTATCCACTCAAATTTAACATCCTTTCTTAGTAGTCTTGTTAAAGGAGAAGTCATCATTGCAAAACCCTTGACAAATCTCTGATAATATCCAGCTAAACCCAAGAAACTTCTGACCTCGGTCACATTCCGTGGAGGTTTCCAACTCATAATTGCCTCAACTTTGCTATAATCCACTTTAATGCCTTCTGCAGAGATAATGTGTCCCAAAAATATCACCTCCTTTAACCAAAACTCACATTTTGAGAGTTTGCCAAAAAGCTTATATTCTCTGAGAGTCTGCAATGCTATTCTCAAATGCTTTTCATGTTCTTCTGAATCTTTAAAATACACCAAAATATCATCAATGAAAACAACAACAAATTGATCAAGATGTGGCCTGAAGATCCTATTCATAAGATCCATAAATGCTGCTGGAGCATTGGTCAACCCAAATGGCATAACCAAAAACTCATAATGACCATATCTGGTTCTGAATGCAGTTTTAGCAATATCATCCGTCTTCACCCTTAATTGATGATAACCAGATCTCAAATCTATCGTAGAAAATACTCCTGCACCTTTCAGTTGGTCAAAGAGATCATCAATCCGCGGTAATGGGTACTTGTTCTTGACGGTCACCTTATTCAACTGTCGATAATCAATACATAGCCTCAAAGATCCATCCTTCCCTTTCATAAACAATACTGGTGCACCCTATGGGGATGTACTTGGTCTAATGAAACCCTTATCAAGGAGTTCTTGCAATTGTGTCTTAAGTTCTTTCATCTCTGATGGGGCCATTCTGTATGGTGTCTTTGATATAGGCATAGTTCCTGAAACAAGATCAATAGTAAATTCTACCTCTCTCTCCGGAGGTAACCCAGGTAAATCATCAGGAAAGACATCTGGAAATTCATTTACCACCGGGATATCTTCAAGATTTGAACCTCATTTTCTGGTGTCAATCACATAGGCCAAATAAGCTTCACACCCTTTTCTCATCAATCTCCGGGCTTTCATTATGGATATGACTCAAGGATGTTGTGAAAATAATTCCCCTTTTACAATAATTGCCTCCTAATTTTCTTTTTTAAGTACCACAAATTTAGACTTGCAATCCACCACTGCTTCGTGACGTGAGAGCCAATCCATGCCTAATATGACATCATACTCACGGAAAGGCAACTCAATCAAGTCTGCAGAAAACTCCTTCCCATGCACAACCAAAGTAAAATTCCTAAATACTTTATTCACTATTACACTGTGACCCAAAGGATTCTTAACTTCAATTCCATATTCTAGGTTTTCTTTAATCATATTATGCTGACTAGGTGTACTAGTGCAAATATAGGAACGTGTGGAACCCGGATCTATGAGTGCACAAATGTCAAAATCATATAATGAAAACATACCAACAATAACATCTGTTGCCGCTTGATCTTCTTTAGCTTTCATGGCATAGGCTCAGGCTAGATCTCTGCTAGATCCAGGTCTATTCACTGTCTCTGAAACAGCCTGCCTCGGTCGGCCTGGTCCTCCTCTGAACTGAACTCCAGGCTGAGTTGGAGCTGATCTAGTAGTCTGAGTAGGTGTACCACCTGTCAAGAGTGGGCAATCCCTCCATAGATGTTCTTTGGACCCACATATAAAGCAAGCACATGTGGCACGACAACATTCTCCCCGATGGCTCCTATTGCAAATGGTACATACCGGTATAGCTTCCTTGCTAACCTGAGGTTGTGAACTGGCTGTAGCAGGAGGTGCCTTAGAGGGCGGCCCCCTCCTAAAAGACCCTATCTGTGAATAGCTAAAACTTTTTCCCTGTCCTCTATTCAGTGAACGACTAGTAAAGAAACGACTCTTCTTTCCAGTGAATTGAGTCTCAGAAGTAGTTGACTTTTTCGAAGATTCTTCTATTTTCCTCTTTTTCCTTTTTTCAAGGCTGAGTGCTGCAGAAACTAACTGAGAAAAATTATTATGCTGAAGAGCAGTCACAATATCTCCAACCTTTTCATTAAGGCCATCTTCAAATCTTCTACATTTATCTTTTTCATTTGCAATTAATTCAGGGGCATACTTGCTCAGTCTGGTAAAATCCCGCTGATACTCAGTCACTAACATTTTACCTTGCTTGAGATTCATGAACTCTTTCTTTTTCTCATCAATATAGATCAACGGAATATACTGCTCTTTAAATTCAGAAAGGAAGGAATCCCATGAGACCGGTTCCACCATATCTGGCTTGGTAAGAACTGATTTCCACCAATCATATGCCTCATCTTGGAGTAGAGAAGTAGCAAATCTAGTTTTGTCAACTGTTTCCACTTGCAACTCTTTAAAAATTCTTTCAGTCTTTTCCAACCAATACTCAGCTGCAGCTGGATTTTCATCTCTCTTACAATAGAAATATGAAGCCCCATACTTACAAAGCTTATCAATTGTTGCTTTTGGTCTAGGTGGTGGCACTGGGATAGGCTGAGGAATGGCTCGTACCATCTGTTGGAATAATCCAGCCATCTGTTGTATAAATGGATTTTGACCAGGGTCAATCTGTTCTGCTGCATGCGGTGGGAGATTTGGAGCAGCATCTTGCCTTTACACGCTTGCTACACTAGGCTGATGAGGTGTCCTAGTATCAGGAGAGCCGGTACTCTCAACCATATCTCGTTCATCAGAAGACATCTTCCTACAATCCTACAAGTTGCCAAGAAGAAAGCCCATATCAGAATTATATAAGACACATGTATATTTAAACCTAATATCTCATTTCACACCTAGGCCTAGAAACGCCTAAACCTGCTCTGATACCACTAAATGTGACGTCCAACTTATATATTAGGAATAATCCCACATATATAAGAAGAATTTCACAAGCTTAACTCGATAATTTGTTCAAATTGAAAATTTTTTTTCATTTTAAATAACTTAATATATTTATTTATTTTGGTTTAGCCAAATTGTTCTAATTAAAAATATATAAATATATATATTTATCCTTATATTGTATACACATATGACACCTGATTATGTTATATAAGTATTTACATACACAATATTAATATATGAGATATGTCTACCACACCATATACATAGTCAAACTAAAAAAAAAATATAATAATACATAACCAACCCTCTAACTATGCTTCTTGTGTCTCTGCTGATATGGGCTTGGATTTCCTTCTTGACCACTTCAGCTCCTACCGTCTATAGTTCCAATTCTTGCGTGAGAAGAACTCACGCTAAGCTAACTCTAGCTTAGTAGTACATATACGTATTAAGTTTTTTCCAAGCAGTCACAAATGCATGTCTCAAATAATTCATGATACACTGAATTTTTATTTCATATAAAAGAAATAACCACATCACATAACAGTATAAACATAAAAATCATATTCAATAACTAAATTCTCATTACCTCCTGTAAGCATTTCATGTTTTGTCACTTATGTCAATAATAAATTTTTTCACATTTCATTCCATAGTTTTTAATTAATATCAGCCCAAATCTCATTCCCGGAGTGTCCGGATATGGGGTGTGAAATAGGGGCGCTCGCGGAGCTTAGCCACCCTACTCACCATAATCTCAAGTCAAGGGCGCTCGCGAGCTTAAGCCACCTTGACTGAATATAATTATGTCATCTGTGTATAATCAGGATGAGGGGCGCTCCCAGAGCTTAAGCCACCATGTCCCTAAATAATATCCATATCGGTACCGTAATTCCCCCCTTAATAGTGCACCATCTATCCTATGTTAGTTCTCAGGTAGAGAAATGGGCAATTAACACCATTAATTACTTGTTTCTATAACCAATACTCATTTCATATCAACACAATTATATATTCACAATTTATTTCAAAACCATGTAATAGCATGATATTTTATCAAATATTAACACAATGTTAAGTTCATAGTTAATAACATTCCTACAACTTTAAAACATGCCATAATATATAATTTCATTATTGTGACATGTAATTTATGTCATACACACACAACCATGCATAAGGGCAAAACAAAATACATATATGTACAAACCTCGATAGTATTTTTCTTTTTCCAAAATATAAGTTCAGAGCTTGTTCAATTTTGTTGGTATTCTTCTTGTTGAAATCCTAATTTAAAAATATAATTAATTAATAGCTTGATAAAATATTTATTCTTAATATAACTTAAATAAATAATTTCAATTTCTATTAAGCTAGAATAAGACCTCTAAGGACTGTTGGATTAATAAATTTTCCTACACTTATCCAATTTATATGATTCTTGATTCTGATTAACTATAACATGTAAAACTAAAATATACTAAAATTTCAGAATTTTGGAACCTTTACATAATATTTGGTATAATGTTAAATATTGACCTGTTTTCTGCCCATAGGCAGTTTCAAGGTACCCAGTTCAAAAGTTCATAACTTTCAATGTGTAGTTTCAATTATTCTGAATATTTTTATGTAGTTATATACGTTAATTGGGAACATATTTCATGTTTAACACATTTCCTGATTCAGTCTCTAAGGGTCTCAAATATGGGAGGATATATAACTACTTCAATATAGAGTATCAACCCGACCAGTTTCATTGTTCAGCTCATAACTCACAACATAAATGACATTGTAAGATGAAACTTTCACATAAATTTAGATAAGAAATAGGAGTAAAACTTTTATGTTTTTCAATTTGGCCAATTTGATCTAAAAATAGGTGAAAGATAAGGACGAAGTTACTGGAACTGTACAGGTATATGAAACCAGCTCAATCAAGGAACAGTCATGGTTCATTTCAGAATAACTCAACCTACACAAGAGAAATTCATACGAAGTTTTGCAGAGACCTTAGTAACATATATACCTACAAATTTCATGTTTTAAAAAATCTCAGAATAAGCCACTAAGATGGTCAATGTTTACAAAAACTGTAGGTTATTTGGTTGATACGTCTCCCAAAACCAGTTTCACCTCAATAACCATATTTCTTTATATATTCAAAATCATTCAATAAAATTTGGTATCGAGATACACAAGATATAGATGAACAACGTTTATATTTAACACATCCCTAAATTCGAGTCACAAGATAATCAAAAATAGAGTGTAATAATCTATCAAAATATAACCTAAAAAGTTCTAATAACACAATAATCATGAGGAAAATATTTCTTACCAAGATCAGATTTAATTGGACTGATTTTTGATGCAAATTTTGAATAATATGATGAGTAATTTGATCTGAGATATGAAGAAAGAAAAAGGGATGAAGAAGAAGAAGAAAAGAGAAGAAGGAAGAAATGTCCAAAAATTGGTTTCAGCCCCTTTTTCCGGTTTCTTTCTTTTTTTTTTTGCTGTCCATTTTACTGTTCACTTTAATTTTTTTTAAATTTTCTTATTATTATTATTATTATTATTATTATTATTATTATTATTATTATTATTATTATTATTATTATTATTATTATTATTATTATTATTATTATCTTCACATATTTCTTTATAGCTAATATTTTTAATTTTATTTAATCAAAAACACAATTTAATTATGTGGTCTAAATTATTTAAATTAAATTCTAGTTAGTGGGTGTTACAGATTAAATAGGGTAAATAAATATTGAATCATTAAAACCAAAGAAATCAAGTCAATTCAAATTAATTGTTGCAAAATAAAATCTATTCACACACATAAAGCTTTTTGTGTCATGACTGTAAAAGTATTAAAATTCCAAATAATTCAAAAATTCAATTCAATAATGGTCAAGAAATGGAGTCATGCCCATGACTAAGTTTTGAAATCTACACTGTTGAACCTTGAGGGATATTTATGTTATTCTGATAGTCACAAATAATTGATCAATAAGAAATTTAACCATATATTGTGTTTTAAGTATTTTAGATCTTGATCAATAAAAAATATTTTCATTTATGGTATTCATTGCATATGAATTAATATACATCTTAGACTGTTTAATGAAATCCTTAGTATATAACACAACATGAAAGAAATCATAATGAGATTCCTGTCATGTACAATTGTATTTATACCTAAATAATCCTTAGGCATAAAATTAATAAGATAAGAATTATTGATTTAGATAAACTAGCATATGTTATATACTGTTTGACTAGGTCAAGCAGTTGATCTCATAAGCTGATAATATGAAATGTTTAGAGTTAACATGTGGATGTTTGTTAGAGTAGCCAAAGACTTTCTAGAATAGCTAAGTACATTGGATGACCTGCTATTGAGGTAATCACATGGGTATCTATTCAATGTCAGTGATAGTTTCATCATAGCAATGATACAAGTATTCTTAGTGTAACACCATATCATATGCATTTAAGTATAACCTATTTCTGTATCAAATAATTACATACTGCATGTTGGAAAGAGAAAATACCCTGATAACAGTGGTAGTAGTTTTTTTTTTCATATCATGTCCTGTAAAATCAACTAATGCCTTTACAAGTCTTATATAATGTAATCCTATTCAATGACTTTGCAAGTCTCATATCTTGTAATATCACTCAATGACTTTTCAAGTCAACATTAAAAACCACAATACGATATATCATATATATTAAAACATAAACTTCACATCCGAAGGATTACGGGTTGCTTCCATTTATACATGTCAAAACTAATCTAAAGTGATAATACATATTCAAACATATAAGTCCAAAATACAGATGACATGTTTTCATGCTTGTGTGGAATGCAAGGAGAGAGAGTGATGAGGCTCGGCCAATGACCTGTGCTCCATGTCTTCTATACACTACTCAAAATGAGTTATCACTTTTCTTTACCTGAAAAATGATGCAAATTGATGAGTTGAGGCTCAGTGAGAATAACCATCCAATGAGCTCTAAAGTACCAAACAACTCATAGTAATAAATCACAAATCCAATATATACCATGTATTCCATTCCATTCATCAGTATCATATAAGTATCAATAAAGTTGAAACATATAATCATTATTCTTTATGTATGCAAATGCTTTGCTTATTTCATTTTGTTGTGACTAAGTTAAACAGACATTGCCCCGGGTTTCCATGTGAATATTTGCATTTGCATTTGCTAGCTAGCTTGATCATTTGTTTCATTTGCACATTTGTTGGGCCATAGACCTCTTCTTTTGCTTTACAATATCGATTAACTAGTCACAACGCCTTTTTAGTCCATATGCATATGCACTTGTATTTAAGCATTCATCAATCATTGCATCTTTATCATATACAACATACATATATTCCATATATACCTCATATGTCATGCATATACCTTGCATATACTATACATATAACATTTATATATATCACATATGTCAAATATATACCTCAAATATACCACAAGTATACCATTTATATATACCACAATGTCACAAATTATCCATCATTACATTATCAAGGACCAATCATGACAATCATATGAATCACATAGCAAGCAACATTCATTTGCACTAAAGAATTCAATCGATAATTAGACTCACTGTTCTCCTTTGATTCCGACCCCTAACTTATTGTCTATCCGCTCCTTGTGGGTCTCCAATATGTTGCAAGCCTAATATGAAAACATAATCGATTAACTAATGATTAGGGAGACTTAATGTGGCTTAAACAATTTAATATGCATTGTTCATGTCAATAGTTAAGATTTTTCCTATGAGGCAATGTGACCTTATGGGACTGTTTAGCCTATAACTTTTTCTATACTTGACTAATTAATCTGATTCTTATTCCTAATTAAACCTAACATATAATTATAGAACATATTAAAATTTCGGACCAATTAGATCATTGTATAATATTTGGTGAAATTTCTAAGAGTGTTCTATTTTCTGCCTTTAGGCAGTTTTAGGGTACTCACTTTGATTCATCATAACTTATAATATATAAGTCCTATTTTAATGAAATCGATTGTTTTTTTGGTTCCAGAGAGAAGAAAAACTTGTCTCTTTGTTAAGCGAGAGTGATTCCCAGAAGCAAGAACTCTTTTTCGAAGAAAGAGATTCAATTCGGAACTATTATATGTCTAAGGTTCAATATTGGAATAATTTCAGAGGTTTTCCTTGACTTTGTCCGAATGCAGACACAAGTGGTGCATGGCTGTTGTCAGCTCGTGATAAGTTCCTTTCGCCTTAGGACTCCACGGTCAGCAAAAAATACTATACAGAAACTTATATGGGTTCATATGGAACATTTTTCATGTTTACAACTTTCATCAATTATGTCTCTAAGGTCTTCAAATTATAACCAACAGTTTACTGGTCCAGAATAGAATTGACTTTCGGACTAGTATGGCTTCCAAAGGCCTTAACTTAGTCTATACATAACCAATGAAGCTGAAATGAGTATTAAAATTTATATAAGACCTATACCTATAACTTTTATGTTTTGATCATTTACATAAACGAGCTCTAACAAGCTCAAATTATCCAAACTAGTTACTATATCTGCCCAGGGCATTCAGTAGGCAGTTCAAACCATGGAACAGTCATGGTTCCCTTCCCCATAACTCAAAATTTACAAGAACTATGAACTTGAACTTTTGTATACAGATACAAAACACATATATCTACAACTTTTAGGTTTTGAGATACTTCCAATAATGGCTTTAACATATTCGAAATCAAACCACACAGTAGCTAACTTGGTTAGGGTTCACACCCTAACCAGTTTTAGTACGAAGAGGATATCTCATTCTATACACCACATCTTGTAAAAATATTTACATATCCATATATTTAAGCCATAAAGGAACAAGTTTGGTATTTTAAGTGTTTCCAGAATCAATTTCGATGGATATCAAAATCGGGGTGCAATTCAGTGCCTAATATTGAACCTAAGCAACTCAAATCAACCCTATAGCAATAAAAATTGATTACTTACCAAGAACAACCTTGCAAGGGATCAATTAGCTTCAAACACTAAGTGAAACAAGGAATAATTGAATTCTGAAATGGAGGAAAATGAAGAAGAAGTCAGGCTGGAGAAGAAGGCAGAAATGGGGAAGAAAGATGAACATAAAGCCAACTTGTTTTTTTGTCATTTTCTCTTCTTCTCTTCTCTTTTGTCTTCTTATTTCTCATTTCTCTTCTCTTCTATTTCTCTTTTGTGTCATTTTTATTTTATTTTGTCTATATTATTATTATTATTATTTACATATATTTATAATTCCACTAATTCACACAAAAATATAGCTTAATCATTTGGTCCGATTTAACTAAATTAACAATGTAAATGTTTACTAATCTTAATCTAATCATTTTTCTTACTTTAATTTAGTCACCTTATTCAATTTATTTCTAATGCATTGTTATCATCATTTAGGTTATAAAGATACACGTGTGACTCGATATAATTTCCAAATACTAGGACACGTAGCTAGTGCGTGCCATGAACTTGTTTCTAAGAAAATATGTGTGATATGCACGTATTCAATTGAATTGTATGCAAGATGCTTATGTTCAATGAAATGCATGTGGGGAAGGTTGATGATATTACACTTAGACTTGAGACATTCAAGATTATTTTGGATACTGAATCATATACTTTGACTATATTTCTTATTATATAGGATGATGAGTTATTCGAAGGTAATTGAGTAGTCAATAAAGGATTCATGTGACACTTTTATAACAATCATTCTATATGTATGTTATGTGCGTTAATAAGATTATAACCGATGTGTGCCAAAAAAAATTTCTTAATTTAATTTAATGACTATAGTATTATTAACACTTAATTAATTCTTTTTATTTTTTCAAAATTTTCGGCAGTATAACGACTATATATTAATTAGCCCATTTGCAATACAAACAATTCATAACCCACTTTTTGGCACAACAATACTAATATAATATAATACATTATTCATTCAACCACAATATCGACATTCCATTCTTTATACATAAAATAATTTACAAATATTTTTTTATCATAATATACATAATTTTATTCATAAAACTTCATATCCATACATATATATAGATGTTATTTTTGGATACTAACCTACTATTATATATTCTTCTGTCTGCTTTTAAAACTTGCACGTTTGCTCATGTCTTCTCCACTATTACCTACACGCAGTCAAATAACTACGTGTTAAGCTTTAATATGTCTAGTGGTGATTACTAATCTAAATATTTCAATCGAGTTATATTTTCATTCATTTATACATGCAATAACATTTTTAATACACTATTCAAATATTCTCTTTAATATATTTATTTTTTTATCAAGGCTTTATTTTTCTTTACTCTTACTTTACTATTTAATATCCTCATTCAATTAATAATATTTCTCAATTAATCTTATAGTTTTTTTTGAACTTTCAATTCATTTCAATTTAATCTTTTTTCACTTTACTTCTTTAATTAACCCTTATTTTCTTTCTTTTTTTCAATCTTTCATTTAATTAGCTACAAATATTACTTTAATTCCTAAATTTTTATCTATTTACAATTATGCCACTACTCTACATTTATTTACACTTTTGCCACTAATTATATATTATTTTTATTTTTATTTCATAATTTTAGCATTTTTCTCCACTTATATTTTATTTTTTCAATTTTACTATTTTTGTCACATTTATCATTATTATTATTATACCGTTTTTATCATTTTTATTACTTTTATCATATTTATCATGTGTATCACTTATGTCATTTTTCTCATATTTTTCACTTATTTCATTTTTATTATATTTTTCACTTGCATCTCTTTTCTTATCATTTTTTGTTTCCTTAAATCATTTTTATCATATTATTCATTTTACTACTTTTATTCACATTTGCCCATAGTTTCAATCTGATAGAAAATTTTCGAACATACATGGAATGTGGACTCAAAAGTCCACTACATTGAAGAGTAATCCCGAAAGACCAGTCAAGCATTGTACTGTACACTGATAACTGAATCACTATCACTGAAGTAAACTATCATTGGCCTATATAAGCGAGTCGCCATGACCCGCACCATAGTAATGGTGTTCCTATGGCTAGCCAATTATATCATGGGCTATATTTAACCATTAGAAAAACAATTAAGTGCATTATTTTATTCCTTTAATTCAATTTCCATTAAATTCATCAATTCCATTATATTTACATTATTCATCACTTAACATTTTATTCATCCATACATTTTTATTACTACCATAATTTTTTACACTTTCCATTCTAATATATCAATATTTCATTATGAATAATCAATTAAGTATTAAGCTCACTAAACACACTTTATTCAATATTTTTCATTTCATGCATAATATAATCAATAATTAGAAAAATATTCAATATATAATTTAAAATTTTTAATAAATTTCTACACACTCAAAATCATATTTTCTTATATTTTATGATTAAATTTTGATTTAATTAACAAGAAAAATATTAATTTTTCCTTCTTCATATTGCGGCCTATATTTAATTTTCATCATTAAAATTTCTCTTTTACCTTCTAAATATTCATTTCAATAATTTATACTTCCATTATTCGATATGTACCATAATATTACACTAAAATATAATTATACCTTAATTTTCATTTTTCTATAATAGGGTCATATTTACCAATTTCCATTAATTAATTTTTTTAAATTAAAATTAACCATTCTAATTTACTTTTTATAATTCCTTAATCATGTTTTAAGCATCAATTATCAATTACATGCCAAACACACAAAATTTCTAATTTTCATAACCCTAATTCATACTTATTCAATGGAAATAGATAGATTTTGAAATCACTAATCTTATTTTCTTGGTTTGGCCTTCCTAGGTTTCCTTTTCCTTAACCTTTTCCTTGGAAGCACCTTCACTTTGCTTTGAACCTACCATGGCCGAAATTATTTTATCATTAATCCACTAATATTTTGCTTTTCTAACTCAATCTAACTTCATAATTATCATCTACATCTCTTAAACTACCTATTTGAACCATTAAACTAATTTAAAAATATAAATTTCACTTACCTCAAATTTGTATCCTAACTTATCTCATTTGATTTTCTTCTACTCTAACCCTCCAAATAAAGATTAAAAGCTTTTACTAGCTAATAGAGATGTTAAAATTATATTAGGGTGGTTGATTTTGGAGTAAAAATTAAAGAAATTGGAAGAATTTTGGAAGAGAAATGGGAGAAGATAGGTTTGACCAAGAGGGAAGAGAAAGAAGATGATGGAGCATAATTCTATCTAAAGAATTCTAGTAATTGAGCCTTTATATTATGGCATAAGTTGGGTGGGCTTGGACCAAACAAAACCCAACCCATTTAGGCCTAATTAAGCACTTTAAATTATTTATCACTTTCCAATCTCAATTTTACCCAAATTTGATTCCATAATTTATAAAATATTTTTATATGTCTAACAAAAATTTTCAACTCAATTAAAGTCTATTTTCTGTCCGGATCACTCAAACCGGACTAATAATTTAATTTGCGGTGTTACCGTAAAATTCGTTTTTCACTATCAAATAATCCTACATATTATTTAAAGTCTATCCATGTTATAAAATAAATTTTTAGATGTTTGCTATTTTTCATAGCCTGGTCAAAGTATGGACAACCAATTATTTAATTAAACTGGGTCATATTTTTTCTTAATTTTGACTTTTGAGGACTTATTTGATCTCATTTTCACTCCAAATTTTACCCCATGACTAGTCGTAATTTATATTTTTCGATGATTAAATAAAATATTTTTCACCCGCTGGTGTATTGTATGCTGATCAATTTCGGAAACTACAGTTTACGACTAACTTAGTATCTAGACCATTACAATTCTCCCTACCAATAGAATTTTTGTCCTCAAAATTTTATCTGTATTAAACAATTATAGATATTGCTGTCTCATTACAGCTTCTGGCTCCCACGTGGCTTCTTCCATATTGTGGTGACTCCATAACTCATTCACTAATGGAATTTGCTTATTCCTGAGTTGTCTAACTTCTCTGCCTAGAATCTCTAATGGTTTCTCTTCATAAGTTAGATCAGTCTGTATCCGAATTTCTTCTGGCTTGATCACATGGCTAGGGTCTGACCTATACCTTCGTAGCATTGACACATAGAACACATCATAAATATTTTTCAACTCCTGAGGTAACTTCAATTTGTAGGCTACGAGTCCCACTTGCTGCATAATCTTATAAGGGCCTAAAATAAATTTTTAGATATTGTTTGCTATTTTTCATAGCCTGGTCAAAGTATGATCAACCAATTATTTAATTAAACTGAGTCCTATTTTTTCTTAATTTTGACTTTTGAGGACTTATTTGATCTCATTTTCACTCCAAATTTTACCCCATGACTAGTCGTAATTTATAATTTTCGATGATTAAATAAAATATTTTTCACCTGCTGGTGGATTGTATGCTGATCAATTTCGGAAACTATAGTTTACGACTAACTCAGTATTTAGACCATTACAATTCTCCCCTACCAATAAAAATTTCGTCCTCAAAATTTTATCTGTATTAAACAATTGTGGATATTGCTGTCTCATTACAACTTCTGGCTCCCACGTGGCTTCTTCCATATTGTGGTGACTTCATAACACATTCATTAATGGAATTTGCTTATTCCTGAGTTGTCTAACTTCTCTGGCTAGAATCTCTAATGGTTTCTCTTCATAAGTCAGATTAGTCTGTATCAGAATTTATTCTGGCTTGGTCACGTGGCTAGGGTCTGACCTATACCTTCGTAGCATTGACACATGGAACACATCATAAATATTTTTCAACTCCTGAGGTAACTTCAATTTGTAGGCTACGGGTCCCACTTGCTGCATAATCTTATAAGGGCTTAAAAATCTCGGACTTAGTTTCCCCTTCTTGTCAAATCTCATAACTTTCTTCCAGGGTGATACCTTCAGGAACACTTGATGTCTGACTTGGAACTCTATATCTTTTCTTTTTAAATCTGCATATGATTTTTATCGGTCCGTGATGGCTTCTTTCAATTTATCCTTGATCACCTGTACCTTATCTTCAATTTCTCTAACAAATCTATCCCTATTAGTTTCTTCTCACTCAATTATGTCCAACATAAAGGAGTCGTACATTTCCTTCCATTAAGTGCTTCATATGGCATTATTTTGATGTTGGACTAATAGTTATTGTTGTAAGCAAACTCGGCTAATGACAAATACCTTTTCCAACTGCTTTCAAACTCAAGGACACAACTTCGCAACATATCCTTAAGTATCTGAATCACACGCTCTGACTGTCAATCAGTTTAGGGATGAAAAGTTGTACTAAAATGAAGTTTTGTCCCCAATGCTTCTTGTAATTTCTTCCAAAACTGGGAAGTTAATCTTGGATCCCTGTCTGAAATAATGAAGGATGGTACTCCATGGAGTCTCACTATCTCATTAATGTAGATTTCTGCCAACTTGGTCAGTGGATAATCCCTCCGTACTGGTATGAAATGGGCTGATTTTGTAAGTCTATCAATGACTACCCAAATAGCATCATGCTTCTTTCCATTCAGAGTAGACCCATCATAAAATCCAGAGCCACTTGATCCCATTTCCACTCTGGTATCACGATAGGCTGAAGTAAACCCGATGGAACTTGGTGTTCAGCTTTCACCTGCCGGCATATCAAACATTTACTCACGAATTCTATCATATCACATTTCATTCCTGGCCACCAATAGTGTACCTTTAAGTCCTGATACTCTTGTTACCACTAGGATTCATCGCATAACTGCAATGATGAGCTTCTGTGAGAATGTTCTTTCTTAATTCATCTTGATCAGGTACACATAATATCTGGTTGAAATAAATGCTGTCATTTTCATCCATAAACTCTCGGAGGTGACATGCCTGTAGTTGTTCGATCATGCTTGTTTCAAGACCAAGTGTCTTGATGCAACTCCACTCAAAGGATTGTGATGATAGTAAAGGTTGTTTCTTGAGAATGGCATAGTGCGGATGGCAATGGTTCGGAATGACGTTGAGTTGGAAATCGGTGTAGCGTTTAGGAGCATATGATTTCTTCCTAGTGCCCTTGGAGGAACCAAATTCCATTTTTGATAGCTTGAACAACAGAAAAGAAGAAATTTGCAAACAAAAGGTTGAAAACCTTTGAGAAACTTGTGATTCTTTAAAGAGAAAGGGGTTTGAGATGGTTTTATAGAGGGAAAAGTAAGTGAGGAGGCTGGATTTTGTGAGAAATATTGAATGGGTGTATTAAATGCTTGAATTTAGAGAGATGGAAATGAGAAAAGATAAAAAATTTCATTTTCTAGTCGATAGCTTCACGGCTGGGAATAACCAGTCATGGGCGTAAATCATCGGGGTCACGATTTGTTGAAGGGGCACTCTAGCTGTGAAAAAGAAGGTGAAACAAGTCACGGTTGTGATATTAAATAGTCACGGGTGTGAAGAAGACTTTTCATAGGTGTGACAAATTTGTAATGGGCATGAAGCTTAGTCTTCACTACCTCTTCCCGTGAGGCAAGTCGTGAAACAAAGCGTGAACGGTTATGGCATTTTTTGCTGTCTTTGTTCACAGCCGTGAATATATGTCACGAGCGTGAAGAAAGCTTTTCACGGGTGTGACAAATAGAGTATTAGGCATGAAACTTAGTTTTCACTACTTCTATCCATGAAGCAAGTTGTGAAGCAAAGCGTGAAAGCTAATGGAACTTATGCTATTTATGTTCATGACCGTGAATATATGTCACGAGTATGAACCACCTCAAATCTTCAAAAAATAAAACTAAGTCTAAAACAAGACTTATGCCTTAAAATACATATTTCTATCATGTTAACCACTTCATACCTTAAAATCAATCAAGTAAAATGCATCATATGAAGGAATTAACATTCAAGGTTCACACAACATACAATTGGCATAAAAAATTAATTAAGACAATGTTAATCCATCAAGCATACCAAGCTCTCTTCTTATAAAACAAAAACTTTCATTAAGAGATTTGGTAAAAATATCTGCCAATTAAATATTTGTATCAATAAATTCTAACACAACATCTCCATATTGAACATGATCTCTAAGAAGATGATGTCTAATGTCAATATGCTTACTTCTAGAGTGTTGAATGAGATTCTTAGATAGGTTGATGGCGCTAGTGTTGTCACATTTGATGGGTATATGGTCCAAACTATGACCATAGGCCTTAAGTTGTTGTCTCATCCATAGGATTGGAGTACAACAACACCCTGCAGCCATATATTCCGCTTCAGCGGTAAATAAGGCAACTGAAACTTGTTTCTTGCTAAACTAAGAAACTAGGCATTCACCAATAAAGTGACAAATGCCTGAGGTACTCTTTCTATCCAAAAGACTACCAATATAATATGTGTCTGAATATCATATGATATGGAATGATGAACTTAAGTTCACCCATCATGCTCATTTCAAATTCTCTAGTCATGCACTTAGCAAATTCTTGGCAAAACAATTCATTAGTAGACCCAAATATGATATCATCAATATAAATTTGAACAATTAAAATGTCATACTTATGCTTTTTAATAAACAAGGTTGTATCAACATGTCTTTTTGAAAAATTATTTTCTAAAAGAAAAGAACTTTGTCTTTCATACCAAGCTCTTGGAGCTTGTTTTAACCCATACAAGGCTTTTGAAAGTTTAAAAACATGATTAGGCAAGTTATGACTTTTAAAACTTAGAGGTTGTTCTACAAATATTTTCTATTCTTTAAACCCATTTAAGAATGCATTTTTTACATCCATTTGAAAAAGTTTAAAATTCATATGGCATGCAAATGCTAAAAGGATTCTTATGGCTTCTAATCTAGCTACCGGAGCATAGGTCTCATCATAGTCTATACCTTCTTCTTGATTATAACCTTTTGAAACTAACATAGCTTTATTCCTAGTTATTGAACCTTGTTCATGTAATTTATTTCTAAGCACCCATTTACTACTAATGACTTGATGGTCTTTGGGTCTAGGAACTAAGGTCCATGCCTTACTTCTCTTAAATTGGTTGAGTTCCTCTTGCATAACAATCACCCAACTTACATCATTAAGAGCCTCATGAATATTTTTAGGCTCAATTTGAGAACCAAATCAAGGTTAGAATCTAAGAGTTTGAGATGAGATCTAGTACTTAAACCCTTAGTAAGATCACCAATAATTTGTTCCTTGGGGGTGATTCTTTATCATTTTCCATTCCTTTGGGAGCTCTTAGTTGTCTTGCTCTTGAGCTTGAGGTAGAGAGACATCTTGTTGTTGTTTCTCTTGATCATCATCATCTTTCTCATGATCAATATCAAGCTTCTATATTGTACCTATAATATCATCAAGAACACTACCTTTCCCAAGATCAAGCTTACTAGATTCATAAAAAACAACATGCATAAACTCTTCAACAACTAAAGACCTTTTATTCAAGACTCTAAAAGCTTTGCTAGTTTTAGAGTATCCTAAGAAGATACCTTCATTGGATTTAGAGGCACATTTTCCAAGGTTATCCTTGGTGTTTAATATAAAACACTTGCATCCAAATACTCGAAAGTAAGATATCATGGGTTTTCTTCCCTTCCATAGTTCAAAAGAAGTTTTTTTTTTAAAGTGGGCTTTTGAAAACTTGATTTGAAATGTAACACGCAGTATTAGTGGCTTCGGCCCAAAAGTAGGTTGGTAAACCATACTCATTGAGCATTATTTGAGCCATTTTAATTAAAGTTCAATTTTTCCTTTCTACTACCCCATTTTGTTGAGGTGTCCTAGGAGTTGAAAAATTGTGTAAAATATCATATTGTAAACAAAAGTTTTCAAAATTTTCATTTTCAAATTCTTTGCCATGATTGCTTCTTATTTTGGAAATAAAATAGTCTTTTTCATTTTGAACTCTTTTAGTAAAATTTTGGAAAGATTAAAAAACATCACTCTTTTGAGCTAAGAAAATTACCCAAGTGAATCTAAAGTAATCATCAATAATGACAAAAGCATAGTGTTTACCTCCTAAACTAGTAACTCTAGTAGGTCTAAAAAGATCTAAATGCAAAAGTTGTAGAGGTTTAAAGGTACTTACAATATTTTTGGATTTGAAGGATGACTTATGCTATTTTCTTCTTTGGCAAGGGTCACATATCTTATTTTTTTCAAATTTGACTTTTGGAAGTCCACTCACTAGCTCTCATTTGCTAAGGCTTTGAATTAATTTCATGCTTGCATGACTAAGCCTTCTATGCCATAACCAAGATTCATCACTTTCCACCATCAATTATTTTGATGTGATTGAAGAGTTCTTTGTTGCCAGTAATATGCTTTGAGCATCCACTATCCACAAGCCAAACATTTTCCTTTATAGTGGACTTGAGGCATACCTTATCCGTGAAGTGATCCTCTAAAGCCATAAAGCATAGGTTGATCTCTTCTCCTTCATTATCATCTTTTTCGCTTGAAGAGCTTTCGTCATCCCATGTGGCTTTGTGAATTTTCTCCCCATCATCTTTTTGAAATCTTTTCTTGTGTTTCTTAAGCTTTGGACATTCTGGTTTGATATGTCTTTTCTTTCCGCATTCATAACACTTTACCTCCTATTTATTTCTTTGAGAGTCATTTGAGGAGTGTTTGAAGGATCTTTGTTTGAAGTTTCGAGAATTGCTCAGTCTCTTTTCAATTATTCTTTTTTTTTTCTTCTTGAAATCATGGCAATGTCCTCATTCTTGTCATCACTATTCTCTTCATCATCTTCAATTACATCTTGAGATTTTGAAGTAGAGGCTTTGAGTGTTAGATGCTTTCTTTTTTCTGGTTAAGCTTTAAGTTCTTTATCTCTTTTCACTGCCATCTCATGCGTTAGAAGTTTGCCAATACGCCCATCGGTAGGCATGATAGTCATGTCTTCATTGGCCTCTTCTATACCCGCAACTCTTGAACCAAAGTCTTTGAGAGGAAGCCTTCTTAGAATTTTTTTGTTCACATCTTCCAAGCTCAAGTGCTTTCCAAGCTTTCTCATGCCATTGATGATGGCTAAAAGATGGTTCATCATGTCGGTGATGGTTTGATTGGATTTCATTTTGAAGAGTTCATATTCTGAAGTAAGAAATTGAATCTTCTTGGATTTTACTTGCTTGGTTCATTCATGATAATTCTCCAATGTTTTCCACATGCTATATGTGGTAGGACAATGTTGGATTCTGCCACATTCTTCAATAGATAAAGAGCTTGCAAGGATTATCATTGGCTTTTTGTTTTTGAAATTAGCTGTTCGTTGAAGTTCCGTCTAAGCACCTATTGAAAGAATTTCTTCTTCACCATCAACTCCTTTCTTGGTTGGTGGTGTCCATTCTTTCTAAACACTATCCCAAACTTGAATTCCTTAACTATCAAGATTTTTCTCCATCTGAAATTTCCAATGAGCGCAGTTTGCTCCATTAAAGTAATGCTTGAGACTTGAAATCTTTCATTGGTCATTTCTTGATCTTTGCTAGCACTTATTAGGCTTTGTTTCTAGACAAGCTCTGATACCAATTGTTGCCCAAACAATTAACCAAGAAGGGGGTTGAATTGGTTAGCAAATAAAATTTGCTTAATTAAAAATGCGGAATATATAAAATAGAGGAAGGAAGAAGAGATATGACACACAAGATTTATAGAGATTCGGGTATTAACAAACCCTACTTCTCTCCCCAATCTCAATTGGGTGTTTCACTAACACACTAAGTGTTACAATGGAGTTTTTTAAGCTCATTCCCAACTATGGTGGTTCTCTCAATGGCTAACACCTAACCTTGAAATTTTCTTGTGTTTTTCAATGGCTCACACAATAACCAATTCCTTGTATTTTATGGCTCCCACAATAAACCCTTAAAAGTGTTTCACTCTTAACCCAATATACCAAAGCTCACTTTTGAGTAATTGATCACAATAAGAAACACTCAACAACCTACAATGCTCAGAAGTTATGAGAAATTAGGTTTTCACAGAAAATAGAGGATTATGGAGAAATAATTAATGCACAATGGCTACAACAAGATTAAAGATAAAAAATAATTATTGTTGTTCTTGTTCTTTTTGTACTCACCTTTTTTGGGATTCATAAATGACTTGCATTTAAACTCCCTATATGAATTATAGCTATTTGGGTGCATTTAATGTGAAAATAGCCATTGAACCAACTCTTAATGTGATATGTTTCTCTAACGGACGTGACTATATGTGTCACAGATGTGAATGTTCTTCTAAGCCGTGGTCAAAGTGGTGACTCTAGCCGTGAAGCTCTCTGGAAGAATTGGAAGTTTTTGATCACAACCATGAATATTTTTCCAAGCCATGGTCTAAGTGGTGACTTTGGCTGTGAAGCTCTCTAGAAGAATTAGACATGTTTGGTCATGGACGTGACTATCTTTCATGGGCATGACTTGTTTGATCATTCATGGTTGGTTTGATACTTCATGGCCGTGAACTTTGAATAGTGGAAAGTTGGTGCCTAGCTATATTCACGAGCGTGACGTTAGTAGTCATGGGTGACTTTGCTATTTTTTTGATTCTTATCTTCAAAAGTTGTCTTTCAATCTTGCTTCATGTTCTAATCAAAGTATATCCTATTTAACACACTTAGAACACAAATATTGTTAAATATATTATTGCTATTTTATTTGTTATCATCAAAATGATGAAAATACTCCTCAAGGTTCAACAATAACCTTTAGCTACAAATCTAACTTTATAGGTAACCACATTACCATCCATGTCAATTTTCTTTTCAAAAACCCACTTGCACCTTATAGGCTTTATCCCTTTGGGTGGGTCAACCAAAGTCCATATTAGGTTTTCATACATGGAATTAATTTATGACTTCATGGCTTGAAGCCATTTGTCAGATTCTGAACTATTTAGAACTTCTTAATATGTTGTAGGCTCATTGCTTTCTATGAGCAATACATCATTGTGTTCACTAATAAGAAATCTCTATCTCTATGGAACAATACATATTCTACTTGACTTATGAAGCTCTTGTGTTTTAGAAGGTTGGACTGCTATATCATCTGCATGAATAACAGGCTCAAGTTCAGGCAGTTGATCAACATATGCTTGAGCATCTTGAACTTCCTCAAGTTCAATTTTGCTCCCATTATCTTCTTTTTGAATAAATTCTTTTTCTAAAAAGATAGCATGTCTTGAAACAAACACCTTTTGTTCCAAGGGGTGGAAAAATTGATGTCCATATGATGTTTTTGGATATCCCACCAACAGACATCTAAAAGACTTAGCTTCCAACTTATCTGACATTGTCCACTTCACATAAATAGGATAACCCCAAACTCTCATGTAAGAAAATGTGGGATTTTTGTTATAGCATATCTCATATGGAGTAACATCAACTAACTTTGAAAGGACTCCATTAAATATATAAATGACAGTTTCTAGTGCATAAACCCAAAAGGATTTAGGGAGTTTCGCAAAGCTCACCATAGACCTTATCATGTCTAATAGGGTTCGGTTTCTTCTTTCATCCACACCATTGTGTTATGGCATGTAAGGTGGAGTCCATTGAGATAATATCCATTATCCCTAAGATAATCTAGAAACTCTTGGCTCAAGTATTCTCTTTGTAACATCCAGTGATATAGGCCCCGATTGTGCGTGACCGTAGTGGGTGCGCTAGTTCAATCAGAGTCTAAATTTGAACCCATAAAAAAATGACTAATAATAAGGGAAAATAATTAAGGGTATTATTATTTAGGAATTAGAAAGATTAGTGTTAGAACTGGGAAAAAAATAAAATTACCCCACAGACAAAATCGATATTATTGGAATAGTTGTGGGAAAAAGTGTGTAGATGAGGAAATTGGTAGAAAATAAGGAATTTATCAAAATTAAAAGTTAATCAAGATTAATTAAGTTAATGAACCAATGGAAATTAGGATTAAGTTTAATTAATGGGCCCACTCCTTAATCATAGTATAAAAGTCAAAAAATGGAGGAATTCTACATTCTTCCACCCAAAATATCTAACTTATCTTCATCTTCTTTTCTCTTCTTGGTTGTCATCCACCCTAGCCTACCAAAAGCCTCAATTTTTTCTTCATTTCAAGCTTGAAAAAGATAGGAAAAATAAGTTTTGAGAGAGAAAAATTCAGAAATTAAAGAGTTCTTGCCATAAAGGGAGCTAAGGAGCAAGAAAGAAGGAAGAAAGAATAAAAGAAAAATGGAGATATTTTAGGGGGAATTTAGGCCCACTTTGGAGAGCCATTAAGGTGAGTTTATTCTTCTTAAATTCAACCTTTTTTTTCCTTCCATTTGAGATCCATAAGGATGATAGATATGATTTGGCAAGAATGGACCTAGAATTTGAAATTGGTAACAAGTTGAAGAAAAGTGAAGTTAAATTTTTAATTAATGATAATTGATGTTAGTTAATTGTTTTATGACTTAAAAACTAGAGAAAGATAACTCTAATGCAGGAAGGAGGGGCTGCCTTGGTTAAAGTAATTTGGGAAAAATTGAAATTAACCTAGGAGCAACACAATTGGTGATAAATGAAGTGTGATTAGAATGTTGATTTGAAGAAAATAAATTGGGACTTATGATAAGGTTTTTGGGCATCCATGACATATCAAGAAAGAATTTTAACCTTAGTAATTGTTGGCTAAATTAAAGTATAAAACATATTAGGAGCATTATAATTTTATGTAGGCTTGAAAAGTTTTGAAAATGAATGATATAAATGAGATATGGTATGGTTGTGAAGGAAAACCAAGTGAGCAAATGAGAGGCCCTTAAGAGGGTAAAAAAGGCAAGGAAAAAGTAAATTAGTGAGGGGAGGAAAATAAGGAAAAAGGGAAGCTCTAAGACTGATTAGGTATGTGCTTCATTGATAAAAATTGTACATGTTTAAATGTGTGAAATTATGTATTAATGCTTGATATGAATGTGGTTTGTCATGGAATGTGATTGGTTGCTTTTTAAATTTTAATGGTAATGAGACTAAATGGTGTGAAAACATTAAGATATGTGAATGTAATTGTGATCTGAAAACTTTGGTATAAAAATGAATGCATATGATGGATGTAATTAGTAGATAGGTGTGTGCCAATTGATGACCTTGCTGTAAATATTT
This sequence comes from Triadica sebifera, assembly GCA_023653625.1. Taxonomy (NCBI): domain Eukaryota; kingdom Viridiplantae; phylum Streptophyta; class Magnoliopsida; order Malpighiales; family Euphorbiaceae; genus Triadica; species Triadica sebifera. The sequence continues at coordinate 14,366,871 of CM042909.1, forward strand.
TGGAGCAGTCTTGACTATTTTAATCATAACTAATGCTTTTGTAATGATATTGAGATAAAATTAGTTGAAAATAAAAGTGGAATCATAAGGATAAAACTTTCATTCCGAATCTAAGTTCAAATTTTAATTTTAAGTTGGCTAAAAATTGGACTTAAAATCTCAGACCTGTAGGTATCCAAATGTAGAACTAATGGAATGCCCTTCAGTAAAAGGGCCATATCTTTTGATAGAAAACTTGAATTTATATGATTTTTGATTCATCTGATAATTGAGGCATTAAGCTATAAAATATTATAGACCATAAATTCAAATTTGAACTTTAAATGGGCTAACAATGAGGCCTAAAATTAGGGCTAAAATCAGTCATAAATAAAAATTTGATATATTGGGCTTTTGCATATGAGGTGATGTATATATATGTTAATTAATGTGAATTTTTACTTTAATGGTAGTTATAAATATTTAATAAATTATTTATACGTGAGGTTCTAATTCAATAATAATGGAAACAAATAATAAAAATAAATAAACATATAAGTGGGAATTTGGTTTAATTATCATTTTTGAAAATATTGCGAATAATAATCTTAATGTTGAGAGTAAATATAAAAATAGTTAAGCCCTAGGATACCTAACCTAGAACTAGAATAGATAATAATTTGACATGCCAATCAGGAGATTAAAGGAACTCGGTGCCAAAATATGAAAGCCGATAATAACAATTTTATAAATGCGCTCGGTGCAATATGATTAAGTCGGTAATGATAATATTACGAAAGCCGGTAATGACATTATTATAAAATCACTTGACACAATATTATGAAAGCCGGTAATGACAACCCCGTTATTCCTTTTAGTTAGTTCGGTTATAGGTGTTATGGGCACAAGGAAAATGAAAAATAACAATAATGTAAAAGTATGTCATTTTGATATCGTTTTGTTAAATTAAAATTACTAAATATTAAATGTTTGATGACATTTCTTTGATTTCATATAATTCTTTTCTTTTATGCCTTATTTGTGAAATTATTAAATGACATGTAAGAAAATATATGTATGTAAATTTTTTTTATCTCCGAAGCACCACTAAGCTAGTAGCCTAGTGCAGGTAGTTTTCTCTCACACAAGTTCTAAAGAAAAGTCGTTGATAGTATAGTTGTCAGAAGAAGAAAGTTATCCGGACAATAAACTACTTAAAGCTTTGGACATATTTTGGTATAATTTATCAAAAAGCTTTGTAAATTAAATTATAATTTTTATCTTATCTTGTATGTATTTGGGATGTGTAACTTTAATGTAATGGACATAGTTTGGATGTAAAATAATATATTTTATAAATAAATAAAATTTTGAATATCGGTGTTGGTAATAAATTTATTTTAGCGTTTGTAATATTTTTGCAAAAAAAAAAATTATACTTCATTTAACTAATCTTATAAGACAGTTAGTTGGATAATCTCACTTACCTTGCTGAACTAAAGTGGGGTAAGGGGGTGTTACACTCCTCTTCGATCTAATCAAAGTATTTTAATACTTTTGGCAAGTTGTTCCTCTACTTATTTTTTGAACACTTTGAACTTTTTAAAATCTTCAGATTTGTATCTCATAAGATACACATATCCATATCGTGAGTAGTCATCGATAAAAGTAATGAAGTAGATGAAACCACCTTTAGCGTGTGTGGACATTGGACTGCGTACATCCGAATGTATGAAGTCTAAAAGCCCATTAACACATTCATCCTCTCCCTTAAAGGATAATTTAGTCATCTTGCCTAATAAGTACGATTCACATATGTCATATGATTCATAATCAAATGACCCCAAACTACCATTCTTGTATAGTTTAGCCATGTGTTTCTCACTTATATGACCAAGGCGACAATGCCATAAGTAAGATGATTTCAACATATCTTTTTTTTTCCTTTTATTATCATTGATGTTTAAAATTAGATTTGACATATCTAATATATATATTTCATTGCATAATGTACCGCTAGCATAAAGAATTCCATTCAATATAATAGAACAATAATTGTTACTAAAGGCTAAATGGAACCATCTTTATTTATACTTGAAATAGAAATAATGTTTTTAGTTAAAGCAGGTACATAATAACAATTATCCAAATTTAACATAAGCCCACTAGGGAGGTCAAAACATAAGTTCCTATAGCTAATGCAATAACTCTTGCTCTATTTCCTATGCGCAGGTCTGACTCTCCCTTACTGAGATGTCTACTGTTCCTTAGGCCCTGCATATAATTGCATATGTGTGAGCCACAACCGGTATCTAACACCCATATATCATTATGGGAAAAAATATTAATTTTAATGACAAAAATACTTGAAGTAGATGGGGCATCATATGCCTTCTTCTTTAAGGACTCCAAGTAAGCCTTGCAGTTTCTCTTCCAATAGCCATCCTTGCCATAATGGAAGCATGTCCCCTTTGGAGTAATCTCCTTGGCCTTCTTCTTGGCCATGCCTCCCTTAGGCTTCATGGACTTCTTCTTCTTCTTAAGATTCTTATTTTTAAAACGTGAAGAGTCCACTAGCATCATAACCTTACTGTCCTTCTTAACAGATGACTCAGTTGTCTTAAGCATATTGATCAGCTCAGGAATAGTGGTGGAGATTTGGTTCATCCTATAGTTAAGCAAAAAATGTGAAAAACTATCGGACAAACCAATTAGAATTAAGTCAATACTTAATTCATAATTCATCACAAATCCCTAAGTGGGCAACCTCTCAATATAGCCATTCATCTTCCGTGCATATTGCACTAGAGATGTCCCCTCAACCATCTTAGTGCGGAAGAGTAACCTTGAAGTTTTGAACCTTTTGGACCGTGCTTGCTCATCAAAAAGCTCTCTTAGATGGTAGACTATGGAATTAGCATCCATAGCCTCATGCTTCTTTTGCAACTCAGTTGACATAGTAGCAAACATAATACAACTTGCCATCTCACTATCATCGAGATGCTTTTGATATATGCCTTTTGAACTTCTTTAGAAGCATTAGTAGCAGGGGGATTCGGGAGTGCCTCATCTAGGACATAGCCAATTTTTTGAATTTGAGAACTATTCTCAAATTCCTTAGCCAATCCAAAAATATAGGCCCAGTCAACTTATTTGACTCCATTAGTGGTCGCAAATTTACACTTGTCATGATGATGATTCTAGCAACCTAGATGTAAAATGGAGCATGTTAGAATGTATATGAAAATGCATGATTATTAGGTCTTTAATAAATCACATTATGACTTCCACTATTTTATTGTGAATCCATAGCCCTCACTATGAACTCGAGAGAACTCATATGGAAGTTCTCCTAGTGGGTCGATATCCAACTAGCTAAGAATTACCTTGAAGCAACTCAACAATCCATCCTTAGTTTGGTTGGTAGGTATCTAATCCATATCGATTACTTTATTCATACAATTATTGAATCTTATGCTATCAACTAATTGATGTGTGCACATATATTGGGCTATCAACTCTTGATATGTGTACATCTCAAGTACACTAACCCAACTTTGCCTCGAATACACATTAACCTTGGCGAAAATCCAACAAGATAATGATATTAGTTAAATCCAACCCATTAATTGTGAAATATAATTTTAATGGTTTGAACATATTCTTATAGAGTGAGCTTGAGGTAACTCAACAACCCTAACTCTAGAAGAACTCTAGTTCTCCCTATATTAATGGAAGGGGTAAGACTTAATTGTTTATTTAGCGAGAGATTTATTTGTTAAGTCTCATCATGTTATTAGTATATGCTTTTATATATCATACATTCATCACATGAAAATATAAAGATAGTTACACTAACTATATGACATGATTATAGACATACTAAAGTCAATCTGATGAGCCAAAGAGAAATTGACTAAGTCATACTTAGGTTTATGCATGAATTTACAACCCAAAATAGAAATCAAATTTATGTTATGAGTCTACTTGTTTATGACACCTCTTCCTTTGCTCTTCTTGCTCCTTTATATCTCAATTCTATCCTAATCCTATGTAATCTAATTACATATTTCAAAATATAGAAAGCCTCAATTTACATTTGAGGGGAGTAAGATGAGAAGAGAAATACATAAGAGAGACAGGGACACACAGACATTATTTACCATAAAACAAAAATATCATGCATGCTTAATCACATTGGGCCTAAATCCATAATAATCCATCATACCTTTTCATACATCCCTAACATGCATTCTTTAATGTATAAAATAAAATAACGACAATTTTGGATTTCAATTTGAAAATCGATTCAATGCTTGAACTGAAATTGTCTACTAATGTTGTTTCGGTTAATTTAATTTTGTATATCATTTCAATGTGAAATTTAATATTTAATAAAATTAAATTAAATTCCATATTTCTAGAATTAATTCAAAAATAATTCACCTTAAAATCAAATTACTATGATATCATAATTAAATAATTTAATTTTAATATACATATCAATTTCTAGTCATACTAGAATTATCATTGCTCAACTTAAATTAATTCAAAATTAATTTCCAAAAATTATAAAAATTCCTAGAACTTCAAACCATCATTCTAAGAATCTTTAGGCCAGTTTACATTTATCAAAATATTTTTAGTATAAGTCAAAATTACTAAGACAAATGACCAACACACTTAGACGCTCAGAACAATTCATTCGATATCTAAAAGTTTTTAAAATTTTAAATTCATAGAAAATAATTTTGGCATCAATATAACATCAAAATAGCATATGTTTAATCATATAAAAATTATTTCAAGGTGTTAAAAATAAAATAATCACATACAAAAAATTAAACAAAGCTCTGTCGAGTATGCCAAAACAGTCCTATTTTTGTGTTTGTTTGAGAGATTAATTAAAATAATTTTTAATTAATTATTAGACACGTCCAGAGGCTTATAAATATTCTTAATATATATAAATACCTATTCCATAATCAAATTACAAGAAAAAAATAAGTAGCCCCATCAATTAAACCAAATAACAACACATATTCATAAATAAGACAATTTTTGGTATTTTGAAATAAATATGAAATTAATTGTTTGAATCATATTCAAACCGTTTTTCAATCAAAATAATTATTTGAATAATTCATGATTAGATTAAAAAAAGGAAAATGTGTAAAATAAATTTTACAAATTAATTTCAATTATTGAAACCTATTGATCCAAAACCATCAAAATTGTGCAATCCCATTTTACTGTTAATTAAAATTAATTTTAATGGGCACAAGGGGCCTCTGATACCAATGTTAGGGTTTGAAGATAAATCTCATTCATAAAACATAGCAAAAAAAATAAAAATTTCAAAACCCGAAACAAGAATCTTGCTTGGGTGATTAAAACTAATTTATCAAAACATAGAGGTAAGAAATTATACTTTATAATTTGTTGATTTATTCATCAAATGTTTACCTTGTTGGGTTGTTGCAAATAACAACAATCCACTTTAGGATGTCTCTAATGTTAATCCACATAAAAATATGAGAAGAAACTATAAGAGAAATGGTTGAAAACACCTTAAAGTGCCAGCAATGATGTATGCTCAACACGAGAGAATATGAAAAATAACTATTATTTTTCTTTTTGAATTTCATAATTTCCAAAAACAATTTTTAGTCTTTTAAACATTTCAAAAATGTTTTTACCCCAAAAATAGTCTAGGTACAAAGTGCACAAGATAAGGGGAGAGATTTTGGGATTTTTGCCTTAATTAACCTTAATTGGCCAATTAAGGCTAATTAGGCTAGCTGATGGCTAGCAGCATGTAAGGTAGGCCAGTAGCCCATGTGGGCCCGTGACCCCCCTCGAATGAGTTGTTTGTGCGATCTCATCTCGATTTGTACCAAAATAATTCTCTTATAATTTTGGATCCCATTCAGGACTATTTTACTCATTCTTCACATCTCCAATGCGTGTGACCCATTAGGTTTCATTAAGCAAGTCATGAGTGGTATCTAGCAACACATCATAACCCCCAATTGACTGGAAAGTCATTGGTTTGACTACAAACCTTTCCATAGACAATTAATTTCTATGCAATTATTCCTTTCACCATTCTATACCCCATTTAGTTTAAAGTATGAACATGTGTCAACTTTCACTAGACTAACTATGTCATGTCTAGTACAAATAATGTTAGTTCTTGTCCCTAAGGCTCATTACTCTATTAGACATGTCATTGAAGACTACCTTCATGACATTTCCACTCTAGCCAAAGATTCCCAATGAATGAATCCGACAAGAGGCTATGGGTATACACTCATTCTATTACGAGTGGTGAATCCTTTGTTGGTTACACAATTACTTTTGAATATCTCAAGCTATATCCAACCACCACCCTATGAGCAATCTCTTTGAGGCAATAAGGAATAGTGTCAAAATACAGAATCGGTATCTAAGATATTCTTGAGTACCTCAAGTCTAAGGATACTTGCACCATTACTATGTTGAGACTATCATTGACATTTGAATAGATTATCCATATAACTATCTCATAGAAGGTCATCCAATGTACTTAGCTACACTTAGCAAGCATACACATGTTTACTCTAAACATCTCATGTTTACATATTATAAAATCTACTGCTCGATCCAAACAAGAAGTGTAATATGTGCTAGTCTATCAAGATTAACAATGTCCCACCTCATTAATCCCATGACTAGGGATAATTTAGATACTAACATAATTACACATAATAAGAATCTCAATATCATGATCTTATCATGATTTTCTTCATGTTATGTTATGTATCATAGACTTAATTAATTGATTTAAGATCACTATCAATTCATATATCAAATGAATATCAAATTATGAAAAACCCTTTTATTAGTCAGATATATTTGTACAAAAAGTGCTAAAGATGATTGCCTTTAGAGCATTTCTCTAACATGCATGTCATATATGTTAGAGAGGTTCCTTAAAGGCAATCACCTTAGACACTTGATGTACTCATTTATTATTAATAAAAAGGCATTTTCATTATATGGTATTCATTGCATATGAATTGATATAGATCTTAAACCATTTAATAAAGTCTTTGGTATGTAACATAACATGAAAGAATTCATGATGAGATCATGATGACTAGATTCCTATCATGTGTAATTGTGTTTATACCCAAATTATCTCTAGTCATAGGATTAGCAAAATGAGATATTGTTAATTCGGATAGACAAGCACAATTTATACTCATTGACAGGTCAAACAGCTGATCTCATAAGTTGAAAGCATGAGATGTTTAAAGTTAACATATGGATACTTGCTAAGAGTAAAAAGTACATTGGATGACCTACTATGAGACAATCACATGGATATCTATTCAATGTCGGTGATAACCTCATCATAGCAATGGTGCAAGTATCCTTAGACTTGAGATACTCAAGGTTATCTTGGAAAATGAATCATATACTTTGACTCCATTCCTTATTGCCTCTAAAGAGGTTTCTCATAGAGTGATGATTAGGTATAACATGAGATATTCAAAGGTAGTTGAGTAGTCAAAAAAAGATTCACCACTCTTGATAGAATGAGAGTATACTTATAGCCTCATGTAGAGATCAATACTCAGAAATGCTTAGTCAAGGTGGACATGTCTTGAAGAAGGTCTTTAAGGATATATTTGATCAGAGTAATGAGTCTCATAGACAAGAACTAATATCAATTGGACTAGATGTGATATAGTCAGTGTAGTGGGAGTTGACACATAGACCATGCTTTGAACGAAATGAGGTATAGTTTGGTGAAAGGACAAATTACATGGTAATTGTCTATAGAAGGGTTAAAAGTCAAACCACTAACTTTCTAGTTAATTGGGTGGTCATTATGTGTTGCTAGAAACTGCTCATGATTTGCTAAGTCATGGGAAATATTATTTATGTTTCTTGTTTAAATAAAAAAGGTTTTCATTTGACTATTGATGGCAATGGTTGCTCTATATGGTTAAATGATATTATTTATGGAACTAGCACATTATGCAATGGAATTTACATTATTGACCTGTCTAATTCAATCCTCAATATCAATAATAATAAAGAAAAAAGTTAGATAACCTAAAACCATCATATTTATGGCATTATCGCCTTGGCCATAAAAATGAGAGACGCATGACTAAGTTACACAAGAATGGTGACTTAGGTTCATTTGATTATGAATCATATGATACATGTGAATCTTTTTATTAGGTAAGATGACAAAATCACATTTTAGTAGAAAGGGTGAACGTGCCAATAGGCTATTGGACCATGTACATACAAATGTATATGGACCAATGTCACTGCCTGCTAGAGGTGGTTCTATGTACTTCATTACCTTTATTGATGATTATTCATGATTTGGATACTTATATCTGATGAGATATAGATTTGAAGCCTTTGAAAAGTTCAAAGAATTAAAAAAAAGAAGTAGAGAAACAACTGGGCAAAAGTATTAAAACACTTTGATTGGATCGAGGAGGAGAATACTTAAGCCAAGAGTTTCAAAGTTATCTAAGAGTTAATGAAATTTTATCTCTATGGACTTTACCTTACACGCCATAACATAATGGTGTGGCTGAAAGGAGAAACCTAACCTTACTAGACATGGTGAGGTCAATTATGAGATTTGCAAAACTACTTAAGTCCTTTTAGGGCTGTGCACAATAGACTTCTGTTTATATATTAAATAGAGTCCCTTCTAAGTCATTTGATGTTACTCCATATGAGATATGGAACAACAAGAGACCTATTCTTTCACATATGAAAGTATGGGGTTGTCTTGCTTATTGAAGAAGACAATGTCAGACAAGCTAGAAGCTAAGTTTGATAAGTGTTTATTTATGGGATATCCAAAAGAGTCATTTGGATATCAATTCTACCATCATTTGGAACAAAAGGTATTTGTTTCAAAGCATGTTGCATTCTTAGAGAAAGTGTTTCTTCTAAAAGAAGAGAGTGAGAGTAAAATTGAACTTGATGAAGTTCAAAATGCTCAAATAGATGCAAATCAAATGACTGAACCCAAATATGTTACTCATATAGATGAAGTAACAACTACACCTTCTAAAATACAAGAACTTCGAAGATCAAGTAGGATACGCATTGTTCCTGGGAGAGATGAATTTCTCATAAGTGAACATAATGATGTATTGCTCATAGATGATGATGAGCCTACTTCCTATAAAAAAGTTCTGAATAGTTCAAAATCTAATATAAGGTGAAAAGCCATGCAGTCAGAGATGGATTCCATGTATGAAAACCAAGTGTGTACTTTGGTTAACCCATCTAAAGGGATTGAACCTATTGGGTGCAAATGGGTCTTCAAGAAGAAGACTAACATAGAAGGTAATATAGTTACCTATAAAGCTAGGTTGATATCTAAAGGATATCATCAAATGGGTCTTCAAGAAGAAGACTAACATAAAACTTTTTCTCTAATTGCTATGCTTAAATCCATCAAAATACTCCTAGTCATTGCTGCTCAATGTAATTATGAGATTTGGAAAATGGATGGGAAATTAGCCTTCCTTAATGGAAATCTGTCTGAAGATGTATACATGACACAATATGAGGGTTTCACATCAAGTGATGTCAAAAAGGTATGCAAATTGCAAAGATCCATTTATGGATTGAAGCAAGCATCTAGGAGTTGGAACATCTGATTTGATGAGACAATCAAAGAGTTTGGTTTCTCACAAAATATGGTTGAACCTTGTGCCTAAGAGAAGGTTAGTGGGAGTGTAGTTGTATTCCTAGTATTGTATGTAAATGACATACTTCTTATAGGAAATGATGTCTCAATTCTTCAATCAGTCAAAATTTGGCTTTCTAAGAATTTCTCCATGAAAGACCTTAAAGAAAGAACCAACAAACTGGGGATAAAGGTCTATAGAGATATATCTAAAAGGTTTCTTGGTCTTTTTCAGTATATATACATAGATAAGATGCTAAAGAGGTTTAGCATGGAACAATTTAAGAGAGGATTAATTCCAATGACTCATGGGATTACCCTCTTTAAGTCCATGTGTCTAAAGACACAAGATGAATAGACATGCATGGGTAGGATTTTATATGCTTCGGCTATAGGATCCATCATGTATGTTATGTTATATATTAGATATGATGTATCATATGCTCTGAGTGTCACGAGCATATATTAGTCAAATCCTAGCGAGGGGCATTGGGTGGCTGTCAAGAATATCCATAAGTACTTGAGAAGAACTAAGGATGCATTCTTGGTTTATGGAGATGGTGAGCTTAAAGTAAGCGGGTATATAGATGCTACTAGAGAGGTGCCCTAAAGGTAATCACCTTAGGCACTTGATGTACTCATTTATTATTAATAAAATGCATTTTCATTATATGGTATTCATTGCATATGAATTAATATAGATTTTAAATTGTTTAATGAAGTGTCTGGTATGTAACACAACATGAAGGAATTCATGATGAGATCATGATGAGGAGATTCCTATCATGTGCAATTGTGTTTATACCCAAATTATCCCTAGTCACAGGATTAAAAAGATAGGACATTGTTAATCGGGATAAACTAGCATATGTTATACTTTTTGACTAGGTCAAGCAGCGGATCTCATAAGCTAAAAGTATGAGATGTTTAGAGTTAACATATAGATGCTTGCTAAGAGAAGCAAGTACATTAGATGACCTGCTATGAGACAATCCTATGAATATCTATTTAATATTAGTGATAGTCTAATCATAGCAATGGTGCAAGTATCCTTAGATTTGAGATGCTTAAGGTTATCTTGGATACTGAATCCTATACTTTGATTCCATTCCTTGTTGCCTCTGAAGAGGTCGCTCATAGGATGGTGATTGGGTATAACATATGGTATTCAAAAGTAGTTGAGTAGTCAATAAAAGATTCACCATCTTGATAAAAAGAGAGTATACCTATGTCCTCTTGTAGAGATCATTACTCAAAAATCCTTGGCCTAGGTGGATATGTCTTGAAGAAGGTCTTCAGAGACATATCTAATTAGGGTAATGAGTATCATAGATAAGAACCAATATCATTTGGACTAGATGTGATGTAGTCAGTCTAGTGGGAGTTGACACACATACCATGCTCTGAGCTAACTGAGGTATAGTATGGTAAAAGGATGAATTGCACGGTAATTTTCTATGAAAGGGTTTATAGTTAGACCATTAACTTTTCGTTCAATTGGGGATCATGATGTATTATTAGATACTACTCATGATTTGCTTTAAATTGTGTGATTATTTGAGTTGCCAACAAAATTGAGAACTTAATGGGTCACATGCATAGAAGGAATAAAGGAAATGTAAAATGAGTTTTGGATTGGATCAAAAAACATCAGAGAGAAAGTTGCATGAAAGAGTTTTGCGTATGAGAGCTAAATGGGTTATCTGTCACGTGCACTTAATGGTTGTCATGTGCAAGTGATATGTATAGAGTTCCATTATACCGCGATTGTGAGGATTCCTCGTGTGCATGCGACTATACAAAGGCATTCTATGGCACGCACAATGATGCCCTCGCATGCGCCACGAGATGACCCCTCGCGTGTGCGAGAATCTGCATTATGCAAAATTTCTTTCTGAATAGAAGCCAAATGTGTGATTTTATGTTTCCAACCCTAATTATGATTAGTGGACATATAAATACCCTTAAAAGGGCTTAGAAAAGAGCTTACCTTATTAGAGAAATAAAAGTTATCTCTCTTCAATCGCTCTCGAAAGTTGAATCTCCATTGCTTGCACCTTAGTGCTTTGAAAACCCATCTCCTTTGAGGTTGTTTCCTTTGCTCCTTTGCATGGATTACTATTAGAGACAATCTAGCCTTGGATTGTTGCGGTTTTTAATAATCCCACTAAGAAGGAAGGCTCACAACTTGGAAGATTGAAACGCTACAAACAAAGGTAATCAACTTCTTCCATATTGATGGTATGATCCGATTTTAATATACATAGGGCATTCCATGGGTTTTGGGTTAAATTAAATTTTATTTTTCTGCTACCATATGCATGAGATGCATGTTCAAAATCCAACAGGTAGAATTGATGTCAAAATGACTCTTTTAGATATACCACAAATAAACACTTATCAGACTTAGCTTTTAGCTTGTCTAACATTGTCCTCTTCACATAAGAAAGACAACCCCATACTTTCATATGTGAAAAATAGGTCTCTTATTATTCCATATCTCATATGGAGTAACATCAATTGTCTTAGAAGGGACTCTATTTAGTATATAAACAAAAGTCTCTAGTAGATGACCCCAAAAGGACTTAGGTAAATTTGCAAAGCTCAACATAGACCTCACCATATCTAACAAGGTTTGGTTTCTCCTTTAACCACACCATTATGTTATGGTGTGTAAAGTGGGGTCCATTGAGATAAAATTCCATTATCTCTCAGATAACATTGAAACTATTGACTTAAGTATTCTCCACTTAAATTTGATCTAAGTGTTTTAATACTTTTGCCAAGTTGTTTCTCTACTTCATTTCTGAATTCTTTGAACTTTTCAAAAGCTTCAGATATAAGTACGGAAATCGTGAATAATCATCAATAAAGGTAATGAAGTAGATAGAACCACCTCCGGCATGCACTGACATTGGTCTACATACATCTGTATGTACAAGGTCCAATAGCCCATTGGCACATTCACTTTTTCCCCTAAAAGGTGATTTTGTCATCTTGCCTAATAAACAAGATTCACATGTATCATTTGATTCATAATCAAATGACCCTAAGTCACTATTCTTATGTACTTTAGTCATGTGCCTCTCATTTATATGGCTAAGGCAACAATGCCATAAATACAATGGTTTTTGGTTATCCAACTTTTGTCTTTTATTATTATTGATATTAAGGATTGAATTAGATGTGTCAAAAATGTAAAGTCCATTGCATAATGTGCCAGTTCAATAAATAATATCATTCAACCATATAGAGCAAGCATTGCCATTAATAGTCAAATGAAAACCTTTTCTATTTAAATAAGAAACAAAAATAATATTCTTAGTTAAAACTGGAACATAAAAGTAATTGTCTAATTCTAAAACAAGCCCATTAGGTAATGTCAATACATAAGTTCCTATAGCTAATGCAACAACTCTTGCCCCATTGCCAACATGCAGGTCTGACTCTATTTTCTTTAGCTGTTTACTATTCATTAGGCCATGCATATTAGTACATATATGTTAGTCACATCTAGTATCCAATACCTATGCATTATTAATAGAAATAATATTAACCTCAATAGCATAAATACTTGAAGTAGAAGGTGCATCCAATGTCTTATCCTTCTCCTTCTTCAAAGACTCAATATAGGTCTTCTAGTTCCTCTTCCAAAAGCTAGTCTTACCATAATGGAAGCAAGTCCCTTTTGAAGCAGTCTCTTTTCCTTTCTTCTTTATGCCTCTTTGGGTCTTTGTTGACTTCTTCTTTGTCTTAGAAGAACCAAAAATGTCCACTAGCATCACAACTTTTTGCTATTTCTTAACAGAAGACTCAGCTGTCTTGAGCATATTGATCAATTCGAGGATCGAAGTGGATATCTTGTTCATCTAATAGTTTAGCACAAAGTGTGCATAACTAAAAAGCAAACTTGGAGAATTAAGTCTATACTTAACTCATGATCCATTACAAACCTCAAAGTAACCAATCGCTCAATGTACCCATTCAACTTCAATGCATGTTGCACGTAGAAGTCATATCATCTTGGAGCGGAAAAGCAACTTGGATATCTCATATTGCTCAGTTCAAGCTTGCTCATCAAAAAGCTCTTAAGATGATACATAATGGTATCAATATCCATATTCTCATGTTGCTTTTGAAGCTCGGGAGACAAGAAGGAGAGCATATTGCAACATGCCAACTCATTATCATCCACTTGCTTCTTGTATGCAAACTATTCATCAACAGATGCATCATCAATAGGAGGAAATGGAAATAGCTCTTCCAAGTCATAGGCTATCTTTTCAGCTTTGAGAACTATTCTCAAATTCCTTAGCTAATCTAGGATGTTTGGGTCAATCAATTTGTTGGATTTGAGAATCGAGCGTAAGTTCACATTTGATGACATGATTCTAGCAACCTACATATAAAGAAATATCAAGTTAGAGAATGTACTAAATACATGATTATTAGGTCTTTAATAAATGTGCATTATAACTCTCACTATTTTATTAGGAATCCATAGCCCTCACTATGCATCCAAGAGAACCCGTTGAAGCTCTCATAGTGGGCCAGTATCTAACATCACTAAGAATGACCTTGGGTGTAACACCACATCTTATGCATTTTAGTATAACCTATCCAAATATCAAGTAATCATACATGGCGTACTGGAAAGGTAAAATACCCTGTTAACAATAGTAGTAAAATTTTTTTTTCATATCCTGTAATATAATTCCATGACTTTGCAAGTCTCATATCCTATAATTTCATTCAATGACTTGCAAGTCTTATATCCTGTAATATTATTCACTGACTTTGCAAAGTTAACACTGAGGTTTTCACCACAATATAATATATCACATATATCAAAACATAAACTTTACACATAAGTATTTTCGAGTTGATTTCATTTATACATATTTAGACTCATTCCAAAATGACTATACATATTCAAGCACGTAAATACAAAAACACATATGATATATTTTCATGCTTGTGTGGAATGCAAGGAGAGAGAGAGTGATGAGGCTCGGCCAGTGACCTGTGCTGCATGTCTTTTATACGCTACTCAAAATGAGTTATCACTTTTCTTTACCTGAAAAATGATGCAAATTGATGAGTTGCGGCTCAGTGAGAATAACCATCCAATGAGCTCTAAAGTACCAAATAACTCATAGTAATAAATCACAATTCCAATATATACCATGTATTCCATTCCATTCATCAGTATCATATAAGTATCAATAAAGTTGAAACATATAATCATTACTCTTCATGTATGCAAATGCTTTGCTTATTTCATTTTGTTGTGACTAAGTTAAACAGACATTGCCCAGGGTTTCCATGTGAATATTTTCCATGTAAACATTTGCATTTGCATTTGCTAGCTAGCTTGATCATTTGTTTCATTTGCACATTTGTTGGGCCATATGCCTCTTCTTTTGCTTTAGAATATCGATTAACTAGTCACAACACCCTTTTAGTCCATATGCATATGCACTTGTATTTAATCATTCATCAACCATTGCATCTTTATCATATACAACATACATATATTCCATATATACCTCATATGTCACGCATATACCTTGCATATACTATACATATACCATATATATATATCACATATGTCAAACATATACTTCAAATATACCACAAGTATACCATTTATATGTACTAAAATGTCACAAATTATCCATCATTACATTATCAAGGACCAATCATGACAATCATATGAATCACATAGCAAGCAACATTCATTTGCACTAAAGAATTCAATCGATAATTAGACTCACCGTTCTCCTTTGATTCCGACCCCTAACTTATTGTCTATCCGCTCCTTGTGGTTCTCCAATATGTTGCGAGCCTAATATGAAAACATAATCGATTAACTCATGATTAGAGAGACTTAATGTGGCTTAAACAAATTAATATGCATTGTTCATGTCAATAGTTAAGATTTTTCCTATGAGGCAGTGTGACCTTATGGGACTGTTTTGCCTATAACTTTTTCTATAATTGACCAATTACTCTGATTCTTGTTCCTCATTAACAATAACACATATATATAGTACATATTCAAATTTCATACCAATTGGATCATTGTATAATATTTGGTGGAATTTCTAAGAGTGTTATGTTTTCTGCCTTGTTTTCTGCCTTTAGGCAGTTTCAGGGTACTCATTTGGGTTCATCATAAATTACACTCTATAAGTCCTATTTCAATGAAACTTTACGGATACTTATATGGGTTCATATGGAACATGTTTCATGTTTACAACATTTACCAATTATGTCTCTAAGATCTTCTAATTATACCAAACATATTACTGTTCCAGAATAGAATTGGCTTCCGGACCAGTATGACTTCCAAAGGCCATAACTTAGTCTATAGATAAAAAAATTAAGCTAACATTAGTACAAAAATTTAGCTAAGACATATACCTATAACTTTAATGTTTTGATAATTTACATAATGTAGCTCTAACAAGCTCAAATTATCCAACCAATGTACTGGATCTGCCCAGGGCACTCAGTAGGCAGTTCAAACCATGGAACAGTCATGGTTCCATTCACCATAACTCACCATTTACAAGACCTATGAACCTGAAATTTGGTATAAAGATAAAAAAACACATATATCTACAAATTTTATGTTTTGAGAGACTTCAAATAAGGGCTTTAACATATTCGATATCAAACCACACAGTAGCTAACATGTTTAGGGTTTATACCCTGACCAGTTTCAGTACGAAGAGCATATCTATCCCTATACATAACATCTTGAAACAATGTTTACATATCTACAAATATAAGATATAAAGGAACAAATTTTGTGTTTTACACATTTCCAGAATCAATTTCTATTAATATCAAAATCGGGGTGGAATTCAGTGCCAAATATTGAACCTAAGCAACTCAAATCAACCCTATAGCAATAAGAATTGATTACTTACCAAGAAAAACCTTGAAAGGGATCAATTAGCTTCAAAAACTAGGTGAAACAAGGAATAATTTATGTTTGAAATGGAGGAAATTGAAGAAGAAGTCGGGCTAGAGTGAGGAGGCAGAAATGGGGAAAGATATATGAAGATAAAGCCAACTTGTTTTTTGTCATTTTCTCATTTTCTCTTCTTCTCTTCTCTTTTCTCTTCTCATTTCTCTTTTCTCTTCTCTTCTATTTCTCTTTTGTGTCATTTTCATTTTATTTTGTCTATATTATTATTATTATTTACATAGATTTATAATTCCATAAATTCACACAATAATACGGCTTAATCATTTGACCTCATTTAACTAAATTAGCAATATAAATGTTCACTAATCTTAATCTAATCATTTTTCTTACTTTAATTTAGACACCTTATTCATTTCATTTCTAATACTTTGTTATCCTCATTTAGGTTATAATTACACATGTGCAACTCGATACAAGTGCCAAATACTAGGACACATAGCTAGTGCATGCCATGAACTTGTTCCTATAGAAATACGTATGAAATGCATGTGTTCAATTGAATTGTATGCAAGATGCTTATGTTCGATGAAATGCATATGGGGAAGGTCAAGGATGTTACAATTCTCCCCTCCTTTTAAAAATTTCGTCCTCAAAATTAATACCTGAAAACAGGTGTGGATATTGCTTTTTCATATTTTCTTCTATTTCCCATGTTGCCTCTTCTTGTAAATGGTTATGCCATAATACCTTAACCAAAGGTATTTCGCGATTTCTTAGCTGTTTAGTCTTGTATCCAATGATTTGCACTGGTTCCTCAACATAACTCATGTCCTCTGCAATCTCAATGGCTTGATCTTTAAGTACATGTGTAGGATCTGACCTATATCTTCTAAGCATGCTCACATGAAACACATTATGTATCTGAGCTATCTCTGGTGGTAACACCAATCTATATGCCAGTGGACCAATCTTCTCAAGAATTTCATATAGCCCTATATACCTTGGGCTCAATTTACCCTTTTTGCCAAATCGAATTATCCCTTTCCATGGAGACACACGAAGAAATACCTTTTCACCCAACTCGTATTCCATCTCCCTTCTATGCTGATCAACATAACTTTTTTGCCTATCATGTGCTGCCTTTAGCTTGTTCTTGACAACCTTGATCTTATCCACTGTGTCTTGCACTAGCTCTGGCCCTACTAATGCACGTGCTCCTTCTTCATCCCAAATGATAGGGCTTCGACACTTTCTGCCATACAATGCTTCATATGGTGCCATCTGGATACTGCTATGATACTGGTTGTTGTAAGCAAATTCAATCAATGCTATATATTCATCCCAAGCACCTCTGAATTCCATAGAACATGCCCTAAGCATTTCTTCCAATGTCTGTATAGTCCTTTCTGATTGTCCGTCAGTCTATGGGTGGAATGTAGTGCTAAAGTTCAATTTTGTTCCTAATGCATTCTGTAAACTCACCCAAAAATGTGAAGTAAACCGTGGATCTCTATCAGACACAATGGACACTGGAATGCCATGCAATCTGACTATCTCATTCACATATAATTTGGCCAAATTCTCAAGTGCACAATCCCATCTGATAGGCAGAAAATGTGCTGACTTGGTTAATCTGTCAATAATTACCCATACTGCATCATTTTTCCGTGGAGTTCTTGGCAATCCATAGACAAAATCCATCGTTATTCTTTCCCATTTCCATTCTAGCACTGGCAATGGATGTAACTTACCAATTGGTGCCTGATGTTCAATTTTAATCTGCTGACATGTCAAGCATTTGGAAACATATTCTGCTATATCTTTTTTCATTCTTGGCCACCAGTAATGAGGCCTTAAACTGTGATACATCTTTGTCAACCCTGGGTGCATTGCATAGGGTGCATTGTGTGCCTCTTCCATTATTTCTTGACGCAAGTTCTCAGTGTCTGGAACACATATGCGTGACTTTAACATCAGTACATCATCCTGCAATTGAAAATCTTTACTGTTTCCCTGCCTTACTGATTCAATTTTCTCACACAATTTAGGATCTTTGCTTTGTGCTTTTTTGATCCTCTCCTTTAGTATAGGTTTGACTCGAAGAGTGGCAATAAGTGATCCTTCATCATGTATATTTAATTCAACATTCATAGATCGTAATTGAATCAAATATGGAAAAGAGGATACTTGCAAGTGAGCTACACTGCCACTAGCCTTCCTACTCAATGCATCTGCTACCACATTGGCTTTCTCTGGATGGTATTCAATTGTACAGTCATAATCTTTCAATAGCTCTAACCACCATCTCTGCCTCATGTTTAATTCTTTCTGTGTCAGCAAATAACCCAAGCTTTTATGGTCTGTGAAGATTTGGAATGTCTCACCATACAGATAATGCCTCCCAATCTTCAATGCAAATACGACTGCAGCCAGTTCTAAATCATGCACTGGATATGAGATCACATGTGGTCTCAGTTGTCTGGATGCATAAGCTATCACCTTACCATGTTGCATCAACACACATCCCAAGCCTTGGTGAGAAGCATCACTATATACTGTAAACCCACCTGTACCTGTAGGGATGGTTAACACTGGTGCTGAGGTTAGCCTGTGTTTTAGTTCATCGAAACTCCTCTGACATTCTAGAGTCCAATTGAAAGGCACATTCTTTCTCAACAATTTAGTCAAAGGGCTAGCAATTAAGGAGAATCCATCAACAAATCTACGATAATATCCGGCTAAACCCAAAAAACTACGCATTTCTGAAATATTTTTAGGAGCTTCCCAATTTACCATAGCCTCAATTTTCTTTAGGTCAACCTCTATGCCCTTACACGACACCACATGTCCAAGAAAGACCAAATGATCTAACCAGAATTCACATTTACTCAATTTGGCATATAATTATTTCTCCTTCAAAGTTTGCAACACAATTTTTAAATGTTGTTCATGTTCTCCCCTATTCTTTGAGTACACCAATATGTCATCAATAAATACTATCACAAACCTATCCAAACATGGTTGAAACACCTTATTCATTAAAGCCATAAATGCAGCTGGAGCATTAGTCAATCCAAATGGCATTACTAAAAATTCATAATGCCCATACCTGGTTTGAAAGGCAGTCTTTGGAACATCTGCTTCTGCTACCTTCAGCTGGTAATAGCCTGATTTCAAATCGATCTTGGAGAATATTTGGGCTCCTTGCAACTGGTCAAACAAATCATCTATTCTGGGCAATGGATATTTGTTCTTCACTGTCATTTTATTCAGTTGCCTGTAATCGATGCACAATCTCATAGTTCCATCTTTCTTTTTAACAAATAACACTGGAGCTCCCCATGGTGATACACTAGGTCTAATATACCCTTTGTCAAGTAACTCCTGCAATTGGGCCTTTAGTTCTTTCAACTCAACTGTGGCCATTCTGTAGGGTGACCTTGATATTGGTGCAGTTCCTGGTACTAGTTTAATAGTAAATTCTATCTCTCTATCTGGTGGTAAACCAGGTAGATCATCTGGGAATACATCAGCAAATTCCCTTACCACTGGTATATTTTCAAGCAAGCTATCAGTGGTTCTAGTATCAGTCACATATGCCAAATATGCTTCACATCCCCCTTTGATCATTCGAAATGCCTTTACAGCTGAAACTAGACATGTAGGCACAAGTTTTCTTTCACCTAGAAATACTACCCTTGGCTGGTTTGGTGATTCCAAAATTACTTCCTTAGTAAAGCAATTCACTATTGCATAATGTCTAGTTAACCAGTCCATTCCCAGTATCACATCAAATTCATATATTGGCAATAAAATCAGATCAGCTATTAACTCAGCTCTGTCAATGCATATCAGGCAATCACGATAGATCTTATTCACAACTACCACGGTTCCTAATGGCGTACTCACATTTATGTCAATCCTCAAAGTCTCATTCATTTGATGCAATTTAGATGCCATATGCAATGATATAAATGAATGAGTGGAGCCTGGGTCAATCAATGCATATGCTAATATTTCAGAAATATAAATATTACCAGTGACTACTTCGGGGGCATCCACTGCCTCTTGTCTAGTCATAGCAAAAACCCTGGCCTGAGTAGGAGGTCTACAACTCTGACCTTCAGATCTGGTCACTCCTGTGCCCAGTGTACCAGTCCTGCCCCTGCCTCTTCCTCTGCCTTGTGTCCCACTAGTAGGGTAGACCCTCGGTGCCTCAACAGTAGTCTCAGATACTCCTCTGTCTCTGCTAGTTTGGCTCTATTTGGACAGTCTCTATACATGTGCTCCATCGATCCATAGAAATAACATGCTCCTGTGATCCTTCTACATTCGCCCGTATGATGTCTGCCACAATGACTACATGTGGGCCTCTGTTCAACATATTGGCTCTGCCCTCTGCCTGGGTAAGAAAAAGTCATTCCTCGACCTCTAGAACTGGAGTACCCACTTCTGTTACCAGATTGTGCAGGCATATATCTACCTCTTTTCCCCAACCTTCTGCTAGACTCACCAAAGAATTCACGTGATGGCCTTTTTATTTGTTGTTCCCCAGCTTCTTTCATTAACCGTTCAGCTCTAATTGCAACAGCTCTGAGCCTAGCATAAGTGTCAAGATCAGTAATTGTGATTCTGTTTCTGATATCATATTTGAGGCCCTCCTCAAACTTCCTGCATTTGTCTCTTTCAGTAGAGACCATGAAAGTGGCATAATGGGAAAGCTTGTTAAATTGTACTTCATACTCCGCAATAGACATATTCCCCTGTTTCAGATTCAGGAATTCCTTCCTCTTCTCATCTTTATATGTTTCAGGCATATAATTGTTCTGAAATTCCAGGAGAAAATCATTCCATGTCAACACCGGTGGTTGTGCATCACTGTCAGGGACTGTCTCCCACAATTCATAAGCATTTCCTTGCAGTAAGGATACTGCATAATCGAATTTCTCATATGGAGTACATCTCATCATATTCAGTACCCTCTATGTAAATGAGGTGATGCCTCATGAGAATGCATTTCGGCCGGCCTCTCCCTCCTTGGTGTATCATGTCATATGATGTCCCTAAAATAAATGAAAGTATGTCACTACATAATGTTCAACACATATGATGCATATGTTATCATGCGTTTATGCATATGCATGTTCCCATGGAACCTATCCCTGCTCTGATACCAAAAATGTAACACCACATCTTATGCATTTTAGTATAACTTATTCAAATATCAAGTAATCATACATGGCGTACTGGAAAGGTAAAATACCCTGTTAACAATAGTAGTAAATTTTTTTTTCATATCCTGTAATATAATTCCATGACTTTGCAAGTCTCATATCCTATAATTTCATTCAATGACTTGCAAGTCTCATATCCTGTAATATTATTCACTGACTTTGCAAAGTTAACACTGAGGTTTTCACCACAATATAATATATCACATATATCAAAACATAAACTTTACACATAAGTATTTTCGAGTTGATTTCATTTATACATATTTAGACTCATTCCAAAATGACTATACATATTCAAGCACGTAAATACAAAAACACATATGACATATTTTGATGCTTGTGTGGAATGCAAGGAGAGAGAGAGTGATGAGGCTCGGCCAGTGACCTGTGCTCCTGGTCTTTTATACGCTACTCAAAATGAGTTATCACTTTTATTTACCTGAAAAATGAAGCAAATTGATGAGTTGCGGCTCAGTGAGAATAACCATCCAATGAGCTCTAAAGTACCAAACAACTCATAGTAATAAATCACAATTCCAATATATACCATGTATTCCATTCCATTCATCAGTATCATATAAGTATCAATAAAGTTGAAACATATAATCATTACTCTTCATGTATGCAAATGCTTTGCTTATTTCATTTTGTTCTGACTAAGTTAAACAGACATTGCCCCGGGTTTCCATGTGAATATTTTCCATGTAAACATTTGCATTTGCATTTGCTAGCTAGCTTGATCATTTGTTTCATTTGCACATTTGTTGGGCCATAGGCCTCTTCTTTTGCTTTACAATATCAATTAACTAGTCACAACACCCTTTTAGTCCATATGCATATGCACTTGTATTTAATCATTCATCAACCATTGCATCTTTATCATATACAACATATATATATTCCATATATACCTCATATGTCACGCATATACCTTGCATATACTATACATATACCATATATATATATCACATATGTCAAACATATACTTCAAATATACCACAAGTATACCATTTATATGTACTAAAATGTCACAAATTATCCATCATTACATTATCAAGGACCAATCATGACAATCATATGAATCACATAGCAAGCAACATTCATTTGCACTAAAGAATTCAATCGATAATTAGACTCACCGTTCTCCTTTGATTCCGACCCCTACCTTATTGTCTATCCGCTCCTTGTGGTTCTCCAATGTGTTGCGAGCCTAATATGAAAACATAATCGATTAACTCATGATTAGAGAGACTTAATGTGGCTTAAACAAATTAATATGCATTGTTCATGTCAATAGTTAAGATTTTTCCTATGAGGCAGTGTGACCTTATGGGACTGTTTACCCTATAAATTTTTCTATAATTGACCAATTACTCTAATTTTTGTTCCTCATTAACAATAACACATATATATAGTACATATTAAAATTTCATACCAATTGGATCATTGTATAATATTTGGTGGAATTTCTAAAAGTGTTCTGTTTTCTGCCTTGTTTTCTGCCTTTAGGCAGTTTCAGGGTACTCATTTGGGTTCATCATAACTTACACTCTATAAGTCCTATTTCAATGAACCTTTATGGAAACTTATATGGGTTCATATGGAACATGTTTCATGTTTACAACGTTTACCAATTATGTCTCTAAGATCTTCTAATTATACCGAACATATTACTGTTCTAGAATAGAATTGGCTTCCGGACCAGTATGACTTCCAAAGGCCATAACTTAGTCTATAGATAACCAATTAAGCTAAAATTAGTACCAATATTTATCTAAGACATATACCTATAACTTTCATGTTTTGATAATTTACATAATGTAGCCCTAACAAGCGCAAATTATCCAACCAATGTATTGGATCTGCCCAGGGCACTCAGTAGGCAGTTCAAACCATGGAACAGTCATGGTTCCATTCACCATAACTCACCATTTACAAGACCTATGAACCTGAAATTTGGTATACAGATACAAAACACATATATCTACAACTTTTATGTTTTGAGAGACTTCAAATAAGTGCTTTAACATATTTGATATCAAACCACACAGTAGCTAACTTGTTTAGGGTTTACACCCTGACCAGTTTCAGTAAGAAGAGTATATCTATCCCTATACATAACATCTTGAAACAATGTTTACATATCCACTAATCTAAGATATAAAGCAACAACTTTTGTGTTTTACACATTTCCATAATCAATTTCTATTAATATCAAAATCGGGGTGGAATTCAGTGCCTAATATTGAACCTAAGCAACTCAAATCAACCCTATAGCAATAAGAATTGATTACTTACCAAGAACAACCTTGAAAGGGATCAATTAGCTTCAAAAACTAGGTGAAAAAAGGAAGAATTTAAGTCTAAAATGGAGGAAATTGAAGAAGAAGTCGGGCTGGAGTGACGAGGCAGAAATGGGGAAAGATATATGAAGATAAAGCCAACTTGTTTTTTGTCATTTTGTCATTTTCTCTTCTTCTCTTCTCTTTTCTCTTCTCATTTCTCTTTTCTCTTCTCTTCTATTTCTCTTTTGTGTCATTTTCATTTTATTTTGTTTATATTATTATTATTATTTACATAGATTTATAATTCCATAAATTCACACAATAATACGGCTTAATCATTTGACCCCATTTAACTAAATTAGCAATGTAAATGTTCACTAATCTTAATCTAATCATTTTTCTTACTTTAATTTAGACACCTTATTCCTTTCATTTTTAATACTTTGTTATCCTCATTTAGGTTATAATTACACATGTGCGACTCGATACAAGTGCCAAATACTAGGACACATAGCTAGTGCATGCCATGAACATATTCATATAGAGTGGGCTTGGGTGTGCCCAACAACCCAAACTCTAAAAAAACTTTGGTTCTTGCCATATTAAGGGAAGGCATTGACCTTAATATTATTAATAAGGGATTTCTTTAATATTAGGTCTCATCATGGCAATTTGGCATGCATAATATACCCATTCATCACATATAGATATACAAGATAATTACAATAATTATATAGTTATAATTATGGAAATAATCTAACATCAGTCCTTCGAGCCATGAAAGGATTGATTAGGTGTCACCTAGGTAGATGCTTGAAATTACAACACCAAAATAGAAAACAATTTCCTATTCTAGTGGTCATTGCCTTTGACACCATCTGCTTGAATTTTAGCTCATTTATACTTCAATTCTATTCTAATCCTATGTAATCTAATTACATAAATTCTTCATAAGAAAACCTCAAGTTTCACTTGAGGGGAGTAAGATGAGAAGAGAAATACAATAGAGAGAATAGAGAAGGCAGAGACTCGCAGGCCTTATTTACCAAAAACAAAATTCCATGCATGATCAATCACATTGGTCAAGCCCATAATCATACCATCACACCATTCCATAGGCATCCTTAGCATGCATTCTTTAATGCATAAATAAATGTAATCTATTAAAGAAGCAATTTGGGTTCCCTTTGTTTCAACTCTTGAAACATTGTTGTGATTGTTTGGCCTTTAATGAAATTCATCATATATCCATTAGTTTATCGCATTAAATAATCATATAAATATTTAGAAATACTTTCTAAAAGGAAATCATGCAAATTAGGCATACATTTCATAAATAATCCTAGTTAAATTTTCTTAATTAGTTATTAGTTTGATGCCAAATAGGATTAAATAATCCTAGTTAAAATTGTATACTAGAATCCTAGTCAAACTAGGACTTTAGAAAAACCCTTTTCTAATTCAAATCAAATTCTATTTAAAAATTTTCAAATTTTCAAGAATTCATTCTCATTATTATAGACAACTTATAATTTGTTTAAACTAATTAAAATTTTTTATTAGACAATAGAAATCATTCATCATTCAACTAGTAAACCAATTACATAAAAAATGCCTAAATTGAATCATACATGAATTAGGATTATTTAGGGACTTAACCACGAATTTAATTTGACTTTAGCATGCAATTGACATCAAAATAATATCACCAATATCTAATAAACATAAATTAAGCTTCTGGTCATCGTGTTACATTCCATTCAATCAAACAACACAAAACAGTCCCATCACATGGTAAGGTTTTTTGCATCATTATAAGAGATGTCCAAAAGTTAAATACATTCTAAATATTTCATAAACATGTTTGATTAATCAAATTAATAAACCAAATTCGAACAACCCCTCAAACAAATAAATTGGCACAACTAGGTTTCATAAACCCTAGAAATTCAATAACTACGTATAACTTTGAATTTCATGTTTAAATCAAAATAAAAACTTTTAATTATCATCAACAACATCTAATATCATCATATTAACAATTAATTGAATTAAAATTAAAATTTGAGGACAAACATAATCAAATTCATTTTTAACAAAAGGAGGGTATCCAAGTTGTTCCTTTTCAATCAATCTCATGGATACTTCAATTAAATCCAAAATTAAATTACATAGGGTGGCTCTGATACCACTATTGGGTTATTAACATGCATCTCATATATGGAACAATGAAAATTTAAAAATTAATTCAACCTAAAAACCTTGGAACACCATATGAACAATAAAATCGGATCATACCATCAATAGGGAAGAAGTTGATTACCTTGTTTGTATCTTTTTAATCTTCCAAGTTTGTGAGCCTTTCCTTTAAGTTAGGTTGTTACAAACCACAACAATCCAAGGCTGGATTCTCTCTAACAATAATCCACATGAAGGAACGAAAGAAATAACCTCAAAGGGAGATGGGGTGTCAATGCACCAAAGTGTTAGCTATGGTGTTTCAACTTGAAAAAGAAGAAGATGAGAGAATAACTTTTATTGCTCAAGGTTGCAACTACGAATTTGTCCATTAGAGGAGTTATTTATATGTCCTATAATCATATTAGGGTTGGACATACATAACCCATGCATAGGAGTTCTATTCGAAATAGAAAAACCTAAATTGCAAGGGGCTTTCATAGCTGTGAATAGTAGTGTCATGGTTGTGACTCCCCTTTGTCATAGGTGTGACAACCTTTGTCACATTCGCGAGATATGGTGCATGGCCAAATCACTTCTCTCTCATGTCTTGGATCCAATCCAAGGCCCATTTCATATTTCCTTTTTTGCGTGTGACACATTAGGTTCTTGGTTATGTTGGTAGCTCAAATCATCACTTGATTTTGAGCAGATCAAGAGTGGTATCTAGCAACACATCATAATCCCCAATTGACTAGAAAGTCAGTGGTCTGACTGTAAACCCTTCCATAGACAATTATCGTGCAATTCATCCTTTCATAAACTATACCTCATTTGGTTCAGAATATGGTCTGGGTGTTATCTCCCACTAGACTGACTACACCACATCTAATCCAAATGATATTAGATCTTGTCTATGAGACTCATTGCCTTGATCAGATATGTCCTTGAAGAACTTATTCAAGACGTGCACATCAACTAAAGATTTCTTAGTAATGATCTCTATAAGAAGACATAGATATACTTTCTTTTTATCAGGAGTGGTTAATCCTTTATTGACTACTCAACTACCTTTGAAAATCTTATGCTATTCCTAATCACCACCCATGAGCAACATTTGAAAGGCAACAAGGAATGGAATCAAAGTATAGGATTCACTATCCAAGATAACCTTGAGTATCTCAAGTCTAAGGATACTTCCACCATTGCTATGATGATACTATCACTGACATTGAATAGATACCCATATGATTACCTCATTAGCAGGTCATCCAATGCACTTGGCTACTTTAATAAACATCCATATGTTAACTCTAAATATCTTATGTTATCAACTTATGGGAAGCTGCTTGACTTAGTCAAGGAGTATAACATGTGCTAGTCTATCCGAATTAACAATGTAATGTCTTGTTAATCCTATGACTAGGGATTGTTTTAGGTATAAACATAATTGCACATGGTAGGAATCTCATCATTATGATATCATCATCATTTTGTTCATATTTTGTTACAAAATAATGACTTCATTAAATGGTCTAAGATCTATATTAATTCATATGCAATGAATACCATATAATGAAAATGCCTTTTTTATGAATAATAAATGAGTGCATCAAGTGCCTAAGGTGATTTCCTGTAGGGCACCTCTCTAACATCTAGCACTTAAAGCTTCAACCTCAATGCCTATAGATGAAGATCTCCTTAGCGATGAAGAGTTAGTTGATGAAGGAGATGATCAAATAGCCTTGCTTTCAAGGAGAATGAAGAGGTTGATCACTAGCAAGTATGGCTTAATTAAGAACTACATGTAAAGAGCCTCAACATTCCCACCTAGTAACTCCTCATCTAACAAAGGCAAGGAAGAAGTCAAGGGTTATGAATATGGGAAGAAGAGACACATTAGATCTGAGTGCCCCATAAAGAAGTACAAGAGGATACCCAACAAAGAAGATGAAGAAAAGGGTCACAAAGCCACTTGGGATGATGAAACCTCATCACTCGAAGAAGAAGAAGAAGATGAGGTGGCTAACTTATGCTTCATGGCTATTGAGCATTAGTCCAATGATGATGTATGCTCTACTTCCTAACCTTGTGATGATTTATGTGATTTAATTAAAGATGATAATGATGATGATGATGATGAGATAGTTGAAGTACTAAATCTAGAAATAGAAATATACAAAATGCAACTTGATCTTTATAGAAAAAATAGCTCTAAACTCAAAATTGATTTTAATAACCTTCAAAAGGTAGTTAAAGAGCTAAAAACCTCAAATGACTCCTTAAATAAATCATTGGATGAGATTTCCTCAAAACCCTCAACAAGTTTTCTCTTAAAAGAAAATAATGCATTGAAAAATGAGGTTGAGGATCTTAGAAATTATATTTCTAGATTTCACAAAGGGGATGAGAGTTTAGACAATCTAATCATATCTCAAAGACCTCATTTAGTTAGACATGGTCTAGGCTTCAATGGAGCTTCATCATCTTCTAAAATCATCTTTGTTAAATCATGCAAACCACAAACTTCTACTATTGAAGTAATAGCCTCAAGGGTTAATGGAAAAGCACATATAAAACCCTCTACTCAAAAGAAGAGTAGCCAAGGGTCACATGGTCCAAGAGGAAAACCTCCTCAAAAGGCCAATCATGCTTTCTTATATAAGAAGCATGACCTTAGGAAAGCATCCACAACATATGAATGTTTATGTCATTGTACACATATTCCTTCTAGGAGAGTAGTAAAGCCTAAACCTATTGCAAAATGGTAAAGCATATTTAAATCCAAACAATGCCACTATTGCATAAAGCTTGGGCATATAAACAAGCATTGTTTCATACGGAAGGCCCATTGGGAACCTTCTAGTGCTAACCCCTAAGGACCCAAGTTCATTTGGATACTTGAAATCCAACCTAAATTGTTATTTTGTAGTTGTGCCTCAACTCCACATGAAAGGAAAATGCTTGGCTAGTGGATAGTGGATACTTAAGGCACATGAATAGAAAAAAAAGGCTTTTCACTCAAATAAAAAGAATTGATAGTGGTAAGATAGCCTTTGGAAACAATGTCAAGGGTAAGGTAATTGGAATTGGCTCAATTGGTTTAAATAATGCCTCTTTAATTGAAAATATTTTGCTTGTTGATGGTTTAAAGCATAATTTATTAAGTGTAAGTCAATTATGTGATAAGGGAAACCAAATCATCTTTACCTCTAATGAATGTCTTGTGGCCACCCCAAATGGTCAAGAGATGTTCAATGGAGATAGTGATGGAAATACTTACATAATAGATTTAGCAAAGTGTCTTATGACAATTAGCGATGAATCATGGATATGACATAGAAGGCTTGATCATGCAAACATCGACTCCCTAAACTCTCTTATTCTCTCTCAAAACCCTAATTTCTCTCCCTTTCCATATGAGTCTTTGATGAGCTCAAAATTCAAACTTCTTTAAGAAAAGATGATGAAGAAGAAGAATCACTTCTTACCTTACTCTTTTCTTCACTTGATCAAAATTTTGGAGATTTTCTCTCTCCACCAAACTTGATTTTGCTTCCTCTTTCTTGCTTTTCCCAGCTTCTTTAAGAGTTATAAACCATGAAAATCACTTATTCTTGATCTTTTCTTCCTCTTCTCTTCCTTTCTCTCTCTAGAAATCAAGATTGGCTATGGAGGAAAAGAAATGGCTGGCGTGGAGACTAGTTTGCAGAAGAGAGAAAAAAAGTAGAAAACATGAGAACAAGAAGAAAAGAAAGGAAAACATAAAAGTCCTCATGTGCATTTAATTCTTGTTCTTCCTCATGCTATGGCTGGCCAAACCAATTTAAAATGTCCCATCTCTTATGTTAATTAGCAAATAACCTCATTGATCCTCCAAATTTTTGGTAAATTGCAATTTGACTCCAAAACTTATCAAAATTTGCAATTTAGTCCTTCACTGTAAATCAACTTCTTTAAATTTTATAATCACTTAATTAGGCATATATCATTTAATTTAGTCATTACTTGATTAATTCAGATCAAAAATCTGAATTTAAACTCCTATCGGTCATACGGATCAATTTTGCGACACGTGCGACTCGATGTCTAAATTTGCGGATATTACAGGTTAGCTCATTATGGAGTGGTAGTGGATTTTGGAAGGAAGCATATGATCATTATAATTCCATAGAAAGATGTGATAGTGGTGATGGGTAAGAATAGAGGATATCCAAACAATGTGATATCAATGTTCAAAGCTCAGAAACTCATTAGTAAAGGGTGCGAAGCATACTTAGTGTATGTGGTGGATATAGAAAAAGCAAGTCCGAAGTGGGTGGATATTCCTACTATTAGTGAGTTTTTTGATGTGTTTCTAGAGGAGTTGCTGGATATTCCTACTATTAGTGAGTTTCTTGATGTGTTTCTAGAGGAGTTGCCAGGGTTATCACCAAATAAATAAATCGAGTTTGCTATTGATTTGGTACCCAAAACTACTCCTATTTCCATTACACCATATAGGATGGCATCAGCGGAGTTGAAAGAGTTGAAGATACAGTTGCAAGATTTGTTAGATAAGGGATTTATACAACCTAAAGTATCATCGTGGGGTGCTCCAGTGTTATTTGTGAAGAAGAAAGATGACACCTTTCATCTTTGCATCGACTACAGACAGCTTAATAGGGTTACTATTAAGAATAAATACCCATTTCTTAGGATTGATGATTTATTTGATCAATTGAAGGGTGCAACCATATTTTCAAAGATAGATCTTTGATCGGGGTATCATCAACTGAAGATCAAAGAGTCAGATGTACCTAATACGACATTCAGGACTCGTTATGGTCATTATGAGTTCTTGGTTATGCCCTTTGGATTGACGAATGCACCAACAACTTTTATGGACCTAATGAACTGAGTGTTCAGGCCATATCTTGATCAATTTGTAGTGGTGTTTATTGATGACATTCTTGTGTACTCTAGAGACCAAGTAGAACATGATCAACATCTCAGAATAGTGCTGCAAACACTAAGGGAGAAGCAGTTGTATGTAAAGTTATCAAAGTGTGAGTTTTGGCTTGAAGCAGTCAATTTTCTAGGTCATGTAGTTTTAGCGGAAGGCATTTGGGTTGACCTAGTAAAATTGAGGCTATTCTTAATTGGAAACCACCACAAAATGTGATAGAAGTGAGGAGTTTCCTCGGATTAGCTAGATATTATAAGAGGTGCGTGAAAGGATTTTCATCCTCAGTACTCCATTGACACAATTGCTATGAAAAGAGGTTCGTTTTGAGTGGACATATAGGTGTCAAGTAAGCTTTGATCGACTGAAAGCAATGTTGACTGAAGCACCAGTCTTGTCTTAGCCTACTCCAGGAAAATACTTTATTGTATATAGTGATGCTAGTGATAATGGTCTAGGTTGTGTTCTTATGCAAGAGGAAAAAGTAGTTGCATATGCCTCCACACAGCTTAAGCCTTATGAGCTTAACTATCCGATGCATGATTTAGAGCTTGCAGCAATAGTCTTTGCTCTCACGATCTGGAGACATCATTTGTATGGGGAAAGATGGAATATCTATACAAATCACTAAAGTCTGAACTACTTTCCCTCATAGAAGGAGTTGAATCTGAGACAACGAAGATGGTTGGAGTTGATTAAAGATTATGATTGTGTGATCGACTACCAGCCAGGCAAAGCTAATGTGGTTGCAGATGCACTAAGCAAGAAAATTTTAGCTGAGATGCGAGTAGAATCCACATTGATGTAGAAAATTAAAGATGCTCATAAGCAAGATGAGAAGTTAGTAAAGATAGCTGAGGCAATGAAAAAGGGAGAAAAGCTAGAGTTTTCATTGACAGAACATGGCATAGTGTACTTCGATAATAGGATTTGTGTGCCTAGTATAGAAGATCTAAAGTCCGATATTTTAAAAAAGCACATGAAATAGTATATGCATTGTATCCAGGAGGAAATAAGATGTATCAAAACTTGAAAACTCAATACTAGTGGCCAGGGATGAAAAAAGATATCATCGAGTACATTGCTAAGTGTCTAACTTGTCAACAATTAAAAGCAGAACATCAATTACCAACGGGATTGTTGCAACCAATACCGATCCCAAAGTGGAAATGGGAGAGAATTGCGATGGATTTTGTGACTAGTTTACCTATGACTCAAAGGAAGCATGATGCAGTGTGGGTGATAGTGGATCAACTGATGAAGTCAGCACATTTCCTACCAGTCAGAATGGACTACTCATGAACAAGCTAGCCAAAATTTATATAAGTGAGATAGTGAGACTTCATGGAGTGCCAGTATCTATCATCTTCGATAGAGATCCTCGCTTTACTTCACAATTTTGTAGGAGCTTACAATAAGCTTTGGGAACTCGACTTAATTTCAGCACGACTTTCCATCCACAAACAAATGGACAGTCAGAGCAGATTATCCAGTTGTTAGAGGACATGATGAGAAGTTGTGTGCTTGAATTTGAGGGAAGTTGGGATCAACATCTACCTTTTATGGAGTTTGCCCACAACAACAGCCATTAGATGAGCAAAAACATGACTCCTTTTGAGGCATTGTATGGAAGAAAGTGTAGGACACCAGTTTGTTTGACAGATCTGAATGAGAAGAAGTTGATTGGGCATGAGATAGTTCAACAGACTGAGGAGAAAGTTAAAGTGATCAAGGAAGGCTAAAGTCAATATAAGATCGACATAAATCATATGCCGATTTAAAGAGGTGAGATATTGAGTATGAGGTGGGTGACAAAGTGTTTCTTAGAGTTTTTCCTTGGAAAAAGGTATTGAGGTTTGGTAGAAAAGGAAAGTTGAGTTCAAGGTTCATTAGTCCTTATGAGATTTTGGAAAACTCAGACCCGTGGCATGCCGTTTAGCCTTGCCACCGGAGTTAGACCGAATTCACAATGTATTCCATGTATCTATGCTAAGGAGATATAGGTCTGATCTGACTCATGTCATACCAACTGAGGAAATAGAAGTGCAGAAAGATATAACTTACGAGGAAGAACCAGTGGCGATATTAGTACGTGAAGAGATGATTCTTCAGAATAAAAGAATTCCTCTAGTTAAAGTGCTTTGACTGAATCATTCTACAGAAGAACTACATGGGAGAGCGAATAAGTCATGAAGAGGCAATATCCCTAGCTGTTCACAAATTAAACAAGTGAAATTTTGAGGACAAAATTTATTTTAAGGGGGAGAAGATGTCATATCCGCTAATTTAGGCCCCTAGTTGTGCGAGTTCTTAAATCAACTCGACGGTTCGACCTGAGTCTAAATTTGTATTTTTACTTAAAAATAATGAAAATAATGGCCAATAATTATGGAAAATACTCAATAAAGTGTTTAAAGTATTGAAAGATGTTAAATTAGGGTAAAGGACTAAATTGCAAAATTTAAAAAGTTTAGGGGTTAATTTGCAATTTACTGAAAATTGGAGGATTAATTGGGATAACCATCAATTAAATGCATAATTGAAACATTAAACACATGGAGTGGGTTGGCCACACCAAGTGGCATGCATTAAGTGAACAATTAAAATGCATGAATCCATTAATTAGATATTAAAATCACATGGGCTTAGATGTCCCAAAATTAATTTTGTTTTCATTCTCTTAATTATCTCTATTTCTTCCTCATCACTTAACATCTAGAATTTTATATTCTCCAAACCAGCCCACATTTCCCATCATTTGTCTCATGTCCAAAGCTTGATTCTAGAAAGAGAAGGTGAGAAAAAGAGGGAGAAAGGCATGGAAGAGTAGATTTCATGCATATTTGGTCTAAAGGAAGCTAGAAAAAGTAAAGAAAGGTATAGATTAAAACATATTATGGAAAAGGAGATATTTGATGAAAGGAAGTTTTAATGAGCTCTTTTATGTATTTTAGGAACTCAAATTGACAAGGATATAGCTCAAAGGAGTAAAGGAAAAGAGAAAGAGAAGTAAAGAGAAAGAAAAGAAAAGAAAATAAAACAGAGGTTTGTGCATAATCTAAGGCAATAGCCTATGTCTTATTCTTTTTAATTGCATGATTTGAACTTTGACATGTTAATAATTCTGAATTAGTATTATTTTATGATAAAATCTTAGGAATGCATGTTTGCTAGACTTAGGATTAATTTTGGTAAAAAATTGAAGATGGTAAATATGTATGTTCTTTGCTGGAATTAATGAGCAGTAAGTAAATAAACTATTATAACTTAAGTTATGGAATTCAGATTTGTATATTCTTTATCGGATTTTAAAGCTAAGACATAGGGCTTGAACTTTTATTTAGACTATAAAATCCAGATATGTCTATATTGTTCAAGAAAAATACATAAAGTTCGGACCTAGAATCTGTCTATGAAATTCTAGGCAAAATTGTTAGTGACCAGTCAGTGTTAAATGGACCATATCTTTTGACTTAGAACTCCAAATTAGGTGATTCAAGTTGCATATTAAATCTAAGATTTTGAACTAAAATTTTTAGTAAGACTTTGTAATTTAATTTGAATGTTAATATGACCAAAAGTAAGGTCTACAATATAGCACAAAATCTGTCTGTGACAAGGTAGCATATGAGTTGAGGAATGTAATGAGTAAAACGATGTGAACAGTGTTATATTATGCAAATACTATTTTTATTGAGTCATTGTGTGATTAATTGAACCTTTATATGCATAAAAAGTGTGAATTTAATTACTATGAAGTTTAATGACATTTACTAAACCCTATAACACCTAACTTGAAACTAGACTCGGGATAGTTTGGCATGCCAAGCAGGGGGGATTATGATTAATTCCATTAATGATACAATTAATGAAGCTGATGATGACACTATTATTAAAACTGGTGATGACATTATTATTAAAGTCGGTGATGATACTTAATTATGGCCAAATCATATTTCGCGGGTGGCATTTCTAAGTGCCTGGATGACAACTCTGTTATCCTAGTCAGGGGTTCATAGGTGTTGTGGGCTATAAAGAAGTAATTGAAAATAAAAAGGGAATCATGAGTTATGATATGGATAATAATGATGATTTGATAAAGTAAAACAAAAATAAGATATAATAATATAATTTGATGTTTATGTATGCTAGAATACTATGAGATGTATATTTGCATGGAAAGATGATTTGAGTATAAATTGATATATGGTAATGCATGTTGTATAAAATGGTTTATTGCCTTATTTATATGCACTACTAAGCTTAGAGCATAGCATGATAGTTTTTCTCTCGATCTAGTAGAGCAGCTTGTGTCAAATATTGTGTGTAGCACTCCCTTACCCTACTAGTCGTTAATAGGATATGAAAGTGCTACTAAGCTCATTTGTTTTAAAACCAATGTTCAAATTATTGTAATTGTTTTTGAGTTTATTTTTAGCGAAATATTTATTATTATTTTTTTCTTTCTATTTAAATATATAACTAGTGATGGAAATATTTTGATTTAAAAGAACTCATGCAATTAAACCATAATATTTAGAAGTAATACTAGATTATAAAATTACAAAATTCATTCCTTATAAATCCTACATGCCACAAATTTACATAAAACAAATTCTTAGAATTTAATTTTTACAGCATAATTTTCAAAACCTACAAAAAGAACTAGACTGATCCAATCTGATCTTGTGGTTCCCTCTTCTTCGGTCGCTCTATCGAAACAACTACTTCTATTTATCTGCGCGTGAAACACATGCACTAAGCTCCAAGCTTAGTGGTACATTTGGCAACTATCCAATAATTACATAAATAATTCTAAAATAAAATTTTTGAAACTACAATTAATTTATTAAGCATGCCAAATATTCAATTAATAATAAAACCATTTTCTTCATGAAAAAATATTTAATTCATTAATTATGACATTCTATTCATTAAGCATGATTGAAATTGGTTAACAATTAAAGATATAAAATTTACAATATCAATTTCAGAATTCATATATTTTTTCCTATTAATTATTTAATAGCCCAAGACATCTTAGACCGGAACTAAACACTGGATACAGGGTTTCTGCTTTCCGGCAGTAAACTCAGCGCCTATATAATTATTTTATAACTCGGCGTCTAATGCCTACACTTTCAATAACAACTCCGCATCTTTTTGGTACTTATGTAAATTCGAACTCAGCATTATTTCTTAGTGCCTATGTAATTTCAACTTAGCACTATTTCTTAGTGCCTATATAATTTCAACTCATCACTATTTCTTAGTTCCTACTTAAATTAAATCTCAACACCATTATTTTTAGAGCCTACTTTTCTACCCTTTTATTGGCATGCCAACTTATCCTAATTTGTAGTTCTCGACTACATGTTATAGAGCTTAATTATATTTGTTACCTTTATTATTATTTACATAATTTATGTAGGTAACATTAATATAAATTCCATATAAATACAATAATTCCCATTAAATATTTTAAAATCTCATACTTGCTCATTTAATCATTATAACTATAAAAAAAATCAATTAATATATTTTCTATCACAAAATTTCACAATTAACACATATTTATAAGTTGTCCTATTTTGGACAGCATTTCTGCCTTATGTTGCCCTGAATGGTTCGCTATTTTTAGATGGAAATTGGACAAGTCATCAACTAACAAAATGTAGGAACATATCTTATATTTAATTTCCAACTAGAATCATATCAAAACGAAATTTTTAGCAAAAGTTATGAATTTGCTTCTAAGTTTTATTCACTGCAATATGCCCAGTATTTTATTGGATAGATTTCTACCTTATATTTCGCAGTCTTTTTCATCCATATTTAGATGGAATTTGGACAAGTGATCAACTAAAAAAATGTAGGTACATGTCTTATATTTAATGTCCAACTAGAATCATATTAAAACGAAATTGTTAGCAAAAGTTATGAATTGTCTTCTAACCTATGTTCACTACAATCTGCCCAGTATTTTTTTTGGACAGATTTTCTAGTTCAATTTTTGAATATATGTTTCACCTAATTCTAGGCATATTCAGGTCTAAGGGTCTGAAGGAAAGTTGAAGCCCTATGTCTTAAATTTCCAACCCACAATAATCACTCAAAACCCATTTCCAGAACTTAATTTATGATCAGAAAACTAGACATTGTTCAAAAGATAAATTTTCTAGCACATCAATTAATTCATACATCTTCCATTTTCATGCATCAATCTCCTATTCTATTTTTTATTTTCACATTCATGGTATAATTTAATCACCAATTCATCACTCAATCAAATATCTAGAATTGCTTACACAAATTCACAAACATCACAAAATCAAAATCAATATTTTTCTATATTGAATTTTTGTCAAGTGTACATACCTCAAATATTTGACGTCTCTTCACTTTTATCTTCTTCCTAGATAGCTTTCTCTTTTCCCTTACTTCCTCTTTGATTTTGGTTCAAATTTTGTTCATTTCCTTGTCCTAACAACAAATTTTACACTAATCAAGCACTAATCATACTAATCCACCCTTAATCACCATTAACATAATAATAACCCTAAATTACTAGATTTAATGGCAACTAACCCCAAACTCAAAGAAAAGAGAAGAAGAAAAGTGAGAAAATAGAAAATCTAAACTCATCTTTGATGATCTTCAAAATGACCAAAGTCTTCTTTCTCTTTTTCTCTTCCTCTCTTCCTTCCTCTTCTTTGGTTTATCTCACTTTTTTCACTTCTTTGATGATCTTGCCTTAATCCCATTTTTTTTCATCTAATCTTAACTTGATTTGAAGAAAGAAAAGGAAGAGTAAGTGAGGGAAGAAGAGCTCACAACAAAAGAGAGATTAGGGAGAGAAATTGGTTTGATTAAAATGAGGAAGAAGAAGAATGAAAAAAAATGGAAATTTGAATTTTTATAGTTAGATTAGGTGGGTTGTTAGGATTAATTATTAATCTTGCATCCCATTGGTCCATTAATTTAAATCACTCTTATTTTATTTTAATCAAAAGAATATTCCTTTCCTTAGATAAAGAATAT
The DNA here is from genome assembly GCA_023653625.1 of Triadica sebifera. Classification (NCBI taxonomy): domain Eukaryota; kingdom Viridiplantae; phylum Streptophyta; class Magnoliopsida; order Malpighiales; family Euphorbiaceae; genus Triadica; species Triadica sebifera. The sequence continues at coordinate 14,405,194 of CM042909.1, forward strand.
TCCATTTTTATGCCTTCTTAAAATATATGTGCCAAAAATACTGAAATTTCCAATTTCATTTAGCGAAAAATTAATTTTTTTTCCAAATTTTAATTCCAAACTTCAAAATTCTCAATTAATAATATCCAAAATATTTTTCTCACATCTTATTATTATTTGAATTTATTTGTTTCATATCCGAATTTAGACTTTGATTGGTTCAGCGTACTGGATTTCGGTCAACCGCGACCGTGGCCTAAATTATTAGGCATTACAATTTTCCCCTTCTTAAAAAAAACTTTCGTCCTCAAAATTTACCTTTTTAACTAGAGTGGAATAATTATGGATATTGAGCTATCATTGTGGAATGATTGTGGAATAATTGTGAAGCTATCATTGAAAAGCTTTTCACAAATCTCCGATAATAACCAGCCAAACTAAGAAAACTTCTCACCCCTGTCACATTTTGAGGCGGTTTCCAGTTGAGGATTTCCTTTACCTTGTTGGAGTCGACTCTGATCCCATCAGATGAGACAATATGCCCTAGAAATGCCACTTTGACTAACCAGAACGCACATTTCGATAACTTCGCATATAATTGATTCTCTCTCAAGGTATGGAAGACAATACGAAGATGTTGATCATGTTCTTCTCTACTTCTGGAGTACGCCAGGATATCATCTATGAACACCACCATGAATTTGTCCAAATAAGGCCTAAAGATTCTATTCATTAGATCAATAAATGCTGCTGAGGCATTTGTCAGGCCAAAAGGCATTACTAAGAACTCATAATGACCATACCGAGTCCTGAATGCTATATTTGAAATATCTGATTCTTTAATTCTCAATTGGTGATAACCTGATCTGAGATCAATTTTAGAAAATACCCCTGCTCTTTTCAACTGATCAAACAAATAATCTATTCTCAGCCAGGGAAATCTGTTCTTAATTGTCATCTTGTTCAACTGACGATAATCAATGCACAAACGAAAGGTGTCATCCTTCTTTTTCACAAATAGAACCGGAGCACCTCAAGGTGAGACACTAGGCCTGATAAACCCTTTCTCTAACAACTCTTGCAACTGCATTTTTAATTCTTTTAGTTCAGCAGGTGCCATTCTGTAGGGAGTGATCGATATCGGGGCTATGCCTAACAAAAGATCTATGGCAAACTCTATCTCCCTGATAGGTGGTAACCCTGGCAAGTCCTTAGGGAAGATATCTGGATATTCACATACTATAGGAATCTCCCTGAGATCTAGACTCTCTTTCTTGGTATCTATGATATGTGCCAAAAATGATTCACATCCCTTTTTTATAAGCTTACTTGCCTTCATCACAGAAATGACATTAGTCAAGTATGCACGTCATGCTGCCCTGAATTCTTGAAAGTCACTCTCCTATATTGACAATCCACCACTGCCTTATGCTGAGTTAACTAATCCATCCCCAAGATTGCATCAAACTCACAGAAGGGCAACTCTATTAGGTCAGCTGGGAATTCTACATTCTGAGCTTTGATTGGACTGTTTTTATAGAGTCGACTAACTTTCACTCCATGACCCAAAGGATTTGTCACTAATATATCACAATCTAATTCCTCTGCTACCATATTCCCGTGACTAGGTGGTGACATGCATACATATGAATGTGTAGAACCTGGATCTATCAGTGCAAATAAATTAGTATCATAAAGAGAAAATTTACCGATAATGACATCCGGGGTATCCTGCTCTTCATGAGCTCTCATGGCATATGCTCGGGCTGGGGCTCGACTACCTTTTGCTCTATTCACTGATTCTGATATACTCTGCCCAATCCTACCACTTCTAGACTATCCATGTCCCTTACCTTTACCTCGAGTGACATTCTGAACCTGTACTAATACTACACCACCTGTACCTCTTCCTCTGGGGCTATCTTTCTGTTTGTGCTCATTAGATCCACATCATGAGCATGCTCCAATAATCCACTAGCAATCACTTGCATGTGATCCTCCACAATGCTGATATGTGACAAATATGAATCTTCTGTTACCCGAAGCTGGTGCACTAGCTGTAGACCCCTCTGGCCTTGACTATTGGCCTTGCCTAACTGAAAAGGTTGGTCTAGAACCCCATGACTGGAAAAACCTAGGCATTGTTCGCCCTCTTTTATCCGATGTCTGGGCCATGCTAATTGTCGATCTTTGTGGTGGCTCTTCTATCCTCTTTCTCTTTTACCTCTTTTCCACATTGATGGCTGAGGATACTAGTGTAGCAAAATCCTCAAGCTGAATCGCGGTAACCATATTCCCAATATCATTATTAAGCCCATCCTCAAATCTACGACATCTGTCTTCCTCATCAGCAATGATTCCAGCTGCATATTTACTCAGTCTAGTGAATTCCATTTCATATTCAGCCACTAACATGCTTCCTTGTTTCAAGTCTTGAAATTCCCTTTTCTTTTCATTCATATAAACTTTAGACACATATTTCTTGCTAAATTCTGCCTTGAAGAAGTTCCATGAAGGTGGTTTCAGTATCTAGGGCTTCAATAAGATTGATTTCCAATAGTCATATGCATGATCTTTTAGAAGGGACACTGCATATCTGACCTTCTGTTCCTCTGGACACTCAAGTTCTTCAAACACCCTTTCTGTGGACTCCATCCAAAATTTTGAAGCTGGTGGGTCATCCTCTCTCCTTTCCATAAAATCTGTGGCCCAATATTTTCTCAGCTTATCAATCCGGGGCTTTGGCTGAGATGGATGAAGAGGTGGTGCTGGTTGTGGAACTTCTTGTACTATCTGTTGCAATAAATTAGCTATCCGCACCATAATTGGCTCCTGTCCTCAATTAGTCTGTCCCTCTGCTCTGGGTGGAGCTACTACACTCGGATCAGAATCTCTCACTGATGGAGGTTGTCTAAGATTGGCTGATGTTGCCTAGATATTAGACCAAGAAGGGGAGTTGAATTGGAGTTTCAAAAATTAAATAATAAGGTGCGGAAATAAAAGATTAATTTTAGGAGGGATAGAGAAAATCTGACACAAAGATTTATAGAGGTTCGGGTGTTAACAAACCCTACTCCTCTCCCCAATCGCAATTGGGAGTTTCACTAACACACTAAGCGTTACAATGGAGTTTTATAAGTTCACTCCCAACTATGGTGTTTCTCACAATGGCTCACACCTAACCCAAAAATTCCTTATGTTTTAATAGCTCATACAATAACCAATTCCTTGTGTTTTACAGGCTCACACAAACAAACTTCACTTTGTGTTTTTACAGGCTCACACAAATAACCTTCACTTTGTGTTTATACAGGCTCACACAAACAACCTTTTAATTTGTGTTTTAGAGGCTCACACAACTAACCCATATAAGTGTTCTACTCTTAACCCAGAAATACCCAAAGCTCACTTGAGTACAAATTACAGAGAGAACCACTTACAAATCTTAATTGCTCAATAAATGAAGAGCAAAAAGATTTTTACAGAGAATAGATTTTTATAGAGAATAGATTTTGTTCTCAAAGTATGAAAGTACAAATAGCTTGTAATAAGATTTTGATTCAAAGTAATTACTATTCTATTGTTATTCTCTTTTTTTTTGTTCTGAATGCATAAATGACTTCCATTTATACTCTCATGGCCGAATATAGTCGTTGGGGTGCATTAAATATGAAACTGGCTGTTGTATAAACCAAAAAATTGCGCCTGACATTTTTTTCTTTCATTGTTCACGGTCGTGACTATGTTTGTCACAAGAGTGACATTGCTTCCCAAGCCGTGACTGAAGTGGAGACCTTGGTCGTGAAGCTCTCTGAAATGTTTTGACATATGGAGTCATGGTCGTGACATACTCATTCACGGGCGTGACCAACTTCCCAGCCATGATCCAAGTGGTGACTTTGGTCGTGAAGCTCTCTGGATGAAAATGCACGAATCTTCATGAGGGTGACACATTTATTCACGGGGGTGACTGAAATGCCCACTTTATGGTTTGTTCTTCCTTCATGGCCGTGAACTTCAAATGTTGGTTTTGGTAACGGTTAGCTTCTTTCACGGGAGTGATTCATAGAGTCTCGACAGTGAACATGCTACTTCTTGAATTTTGTCTTTCAAGGATTGTTCTTCCAATCTCCATTCTTGCTATTTTAATCCATGTCCTGTGTAACAGACTTAGAAGACAAGTATGTTAAATACAATATTGCTATTTTATTTGTTATCATCAAAATCACGGAAATACCCCTCAAGGTTTAACAATCTCCCCCTTTTTGATGGTGACAAATAATCTAGCAATATGTGATTTTGAGAAGTCTCCCCTTCAAAATATACTTAGGATAAAAAATTTATAATGTGCAAGAATAGTAAATAATGATGTAGCATTGAAATAAACTTAATTAGATTTAAGTATATGCAAGTTATATGAGAAGTATATCCAATATATACCATTATTCCTTTTTAAGGCATGAAGTATATGTAAGGTATATTTAAGGTATATCATGGCATATTTATTTTTGTAACTTGCATTAAGGTTTATGCAAAGTATACATAAGGTATATCTAATGTATATAAAGCACAATTTCTCAATTTTATACTTTGCATATGAATTCTTGAATCAAAGTTTCTAATCCGTTTTAATCAATTCATAATTCAATTTTAATTTTTGATTCAAAATTCATTTACCTTAATATATATTGCTAGTTTCTCCTTATATTCTCCTTATATTGCTAGTTTGATACATTTTCCCTATCATATATTGCTAGTTTTTTCCCCCTTCTATCACCAATCAAAAAAGGTTAAAAAGATAACAATGAGATAAGTAAAAGCAAATACATTAAGTAAAGGAAAACATACAAACAAAGGTAAATGTTTAGAAAGGAAATTGAAAATTTCCTACACGCCAGCAAACATAAACAAAATAAACAAGCAAAATTTAGTCTACACTCTAGCCTAACTCCTAGTCGGACATCCTATCACGAAGCCTAGCCACTTCAGCCTCAAGGCTGTCCATCCGAGACTCCATGAAGTCTTTGAGGTTCTCCAACCTCTCATCCATTGAAGTCTGCAGCTGCTCAAAATGTGGTGCCAAGAGGTCAACCACCTGCTGCGCTAAGGTCGGTGGGGAAGCCGAGGACTGTTCGATGTCCTGCTCAGCTACTGGGGGTTCTTCCTCAACCCGAGCCCTCTTCTTCTGCTGGACTCCTTGGAGTCCTGCTTTAAAATCCTCCATGTCATTATCTTCCCAGATGATCTCCCCAGCAGTGTTAGTGAAGCGGTAGAAGATATCGTTCTGGAAAACGATTCTGATAGCAGCTCCCATCTTGATGAAGGAATCGACATCCAAGCGATCTTGAGGATGTCTAGGGATGAGATTGAAGTGATGCGCATCCAGCTTCAGATAATTAAGCTTCACTACTATATAGGTGACATATGCCCCAATCAAAATATCTCCAATGGGCTTGGTGGCAATGGAGAGAAGATGGTTTGCAAACCATCTAGATAGTGCTACTGTGAGTCCTCTCTGAGCCATCTCAAATAGGAAGAGTTCTGACTTCCTGATAGTCCCATTACTTTCTCCCCGAGCAAATATGCTATAGGTTAGGAACCTATGGAAATACTTGTGCACTGGGGACCTGAGATGAGTGAGCTTTGTCTTCTTGACATCCCAGCTGCAGTCGATGCCAAAGTGTGTCCAGGCTCGAGGGGCAGAGAATTCTACCTCAATGTCATTTAGTATGCCATCTGATGGTAAGTCGAACAATTCCCCAAATTCAGTGGCATTGAGGGTGTTGGGATTGTTGCAGAGTTGGAATTTCACCACTCCAGTAGGTGAAACCTGCAATGTGCTAAGGAATTCTAGTGTTGGCTCCCTCAAGGTTGGCTGGTGAATCTCCAAAAAATCTTTGAGATGACAAGCATGTAGTTGCTCTGTCATAGCCTTCTCAAGCCCGAGACTTCAGATTGTCTGCCATTCGAAGGACCTTGATGACAGTAGAGGTCTCTTCTTCAAAGTTGCATACCGAGGATGGCATTGCTCCAGAATATGGTTCATGAGGTAGTCCGCATACCTCCTAGGAGCATGAGACTTCTTTCTCTTTCTTGTGGATGAAGCAGTCTCCATTTTTGAAGAAATCGGTTTGTGATGGAGTTGGAAAATTTTGATAGAAAATCCTTATGAAAACCCTAGAAATGTATGATTTTTGATGAAGATTCGAACTTTTGGTGGTATTTATAGGGAAAGTTTGAGTCTTTGGGGCCGGAATCTTCAATTTCTCAATGAATGTGAGTAAATGAGAGCGGTTTTGGGAGTTGGAGAGTTGAAATGAAAAATATTACCGGCTGCTCTTTTATATACTCGATACATTCACGGGCATGAAGTAGGTGTTCACGGGCGTGAATGGTCGTGTTCACAGTTTGCTGAAAGAGTGTTCCACCCGTGAATGAAGGAGTGAATAAGTTCACGAGCATGATATTTGAATGTCACGGGTGGAACAGCCGTCACAGGGGTGAATAAATTGTCACGGGTGTGAAATGTTGAATTTCACCACTTATGCCCGTGAAGCAAGCCGTGACTCAAGGCGTGAAAGCTTCTGTGATTTTTAGGGTATAATGGTTCACGGGAGTGAAAATTCGTCACAGGCATGAAAGGCTCTTTTCACGGCAGTGACTCAATCCATGAAAATAAGTTTCACTGCTTGATGTCGTGAACAATGTCGTGAACCAACTCGTGAACGACACTGCTTCTTTGGGCCATTTAGGTCACGGGCCTGAACATATATCACGGGCGTGACTCCCCTAAAATTTTCATCAAATAAAATTAAGTCCTAAAACAAGACTAAATCATTTCAACTAAGATTTTATTCCTTAAAACATGAATTTTCATCAAAATTTTTATCTTATATCTTGTGATATGATTTAAGATCAACAATAAAAATTTCATATTTTTGCAATCACAAGGTTAATCCATCAATCATACCAAGTTCTCTTCTAATGAAATTAAATCTTTCCTCATTTAGAGACTTAGTGAAAATATCAGCTAATTGATTTTCTGTGCTTATAAATTCTAATGCAACATCTCCATATTGAACATGATCTCTGATAACATGGTGTCTAATGTCAATATGCTTGCTTCTTGAGTCTTAAATAGGATTCTTTGAAAGATTTATAGCACTTGTGTTGTCACATTTGATAGGTATATGGTTCATCTCATGACCATAGTCCTTAAGTTGTTGTTTCATCTAAAGAATTTGTGTACAACAACATCCAGCTGCTACATATTCTGCTTCAGCAGTTGAGAGAGCAACTGAAACTTGTTTCTTGCTTAACCAAGAAACTAAACATTCTCCAATGAAGTGACAAGTACCTGAAGTACTTTTTCTATCTAAAAGACTACCAGCATAGTCTGCATCTAAATATCCTACAATATAAAAAGATGAATTCCTAGGATACCATAAACCTAGATGCAAATATTTTAAAATTCTTTTTACTGCATTTAAATGAGATTCTTTAGGACATGATTGAAATCATGCACACAAGCAAACACGATACATAATATCGGGTCTAGAAGCAGTAAGATATAAAAGTGATCCGATCATACCTCTATAAAGCTTTTCATTAATTCTCTTACCCTTTTCATCTTTGTCCAATTTTGTTGATGTGCTAATAGGAGTCTTGCCATTTTTGCATCCTTCCATTCCAAATTTCTTAATTAAATCTTTGGCATATTTGTATTGGTTAATGAATATGCCTTCATTGTTTTGGTTTATTTGTAGACCAAGGAAATACTTAAGTTCTCCCATCATGCTCATTTCAAATTCCCTAGTCATACATTTAGTAAATTCTTGACAAAGCAACTCATTACTAGAACCAAATATTATATCATCAACATAAATTTGAACAATTAGTATATCATGCTTATGCTTTTTGATGAATAGTGTAGTGTCAACATTTCCCTTTGTAAAGCTATTTTCTAATAAAAAAGAACTTAGCCTCTCATACCAAGCTCCTGGGGCCTGTTTTAAACCATATAAAGCTTTTGAAAGTTTAAAAACATGATTTGGAAAATCATAGCTTTCAAAACCTGGTGGTTGTTCTACATACACTTCTTCATCTATATAACCATTTAGAAATGCACTTTTCACATCAATTTGAAAAAGTTTGAAATTCATGTGACATGCATATGCTAAAAGTATTCTTATGGCTTCTAATCTAGCTACATGTGCATATGTTTCATCATAATCTATACCTTCTTCCTGATTATATCCTTTTGCAACTAGTCTAGCCTTATTCCTTGTTATTAACCCTTGTTCATCTAATTTGTTTCTAAATACCCATTTGCTACCTATGATTCGATGATCCTTGGATCTAGGTACTAGGTTCCATACCATATTTCTCTCAAATTGGTTGAGTTCCTCTTGCATGGCAATTACCCAACTTTCATCATTAAGAGCCTCATCAATATTTTTAGGCTCAATTTGTGAAATAAAAGCAATGTCAGTGACTAAATGTTTGAAATGAGATCTAGTACTTACTCCCCTTGATAGATCACCAATTATTTGCTCTTTTGGATGATCTTTCGTCATTCTCCATTCTTTTGGAAGTTCTTGATCATTTTGTTCTTGATTTTGAGGTAGAGTGTCATTTTGCAGTAAATTTTCTTGATCATTTTCTTCTTTCCCATTTCCAATATCAAGTCTTTCCATATTACCTACAACATCTTCAAGAACACTACCTTTCACAAGATCAAGTCTACTAGATTCATTAAAAACAACATGCATGGATTCTTCAACCGTTAATGATCTTTTATTAAATACTCTATATGCTTTGCTGGTTGTAGAGTACCCTAAAAGATACCTTCATCAGACTTAGAAGCAAAGTTTCCAAGATTATCCTTGGTGTTCAATATAAAACACTTGCATCCAAATACTCTAAAGTATGATATCGGGGGCTTTCTTCCATTCCATAGCTCAAATGAGGTTTTGTTTAAAAGAGGTCTTTTGAAAACTCGATTTGAAATATAACATGCAGTGTTTGTGGCTTTTGCTCAAAAATAAGTTGGTAATACATATTCATTAAGCATTGTTCTAGCCATTTCAATTAAAGTTCGATTTTTCCTTTCAACTACCCCATTTTGTTGAGGTGTCTTAGGAGATGAGAAATTATGTGAAATGCCATGTTCAAGACAAAAGTTTTCAAAGTTTTCATTTTCAAATTCTTTCCCATGATCACTTCTTATTTTTGAAATACAGTACCTTTTTTCATTTTGAATTCTTTTAGCAAAGTTTTTGAAATTTTCAAAAGCATCACTCTTTTGAGCTAAGAAAATTACCCAGGTAAATCTAGAGTAATCATTTACGATGACAAATGAATAATGTTTTCCTCCTAAGCTAGCAATTCTAGTAGGTCCAAACAAGTCTAAATACAGAAGTTGAAGAGGTTTTGAAGTACTTACTATGTTTTTGGCTTTGAAAGATGACTTGTGTTGCTTTCCTCTTTGGCAAGGATCACATGTCTTGCCTTTTTCATATTTAACTCTTGGTAGTCCTTTTACTAGTTCTCCTGTGCTGAGACTTTGTATTAAGTCCATGTTAGCATAACCAAGTCTTCTATGCCACAACCAAAATTCATCACTAGTAGTCACAAGACACTTAGAGGAACGGTTAGATAGTTCATGTAAGTTTATTATGTATGTATTGATATCTCTATTTCCTTTAAATATTTCTTGACCATCGATAGAGATCACAAGACATTCATTTGAAGTAAAGATTACTTTGTTTCCTCTATCACATAATTGACTTACACTTAACAAGTTATGTTTGAAGCCATCAATAAGCAAGATATCTTTAATAAAAGTAGTACCATTAATACCAATAGAACTAATGCCAATTACCTTAACCTTTGCACTGTTTCGAAAGGTAACTTTACCTCCATCAATACTTTTGATTTCATTGAAAAGTTCTTTGTCTCCTGTCATATGCCTTGAGCATCCACTGTCTACTAGCCAAGCATTTTTGTTTATTGTGGACTTGAGGCATACCTATAAAATCACAATTCAAGTATGATTTCTAGGTACCCAAATGAGTTTGGGTCCTTGGGGGTTAGCACATGAAGGTTCCCAATGAGCCTTCCTTATCCAACAATGTTTATTTATGTGACCAATTTTCATACAATAATTACATTGTTTCAGTCTAAACTTGCTTTTTGGTCTTACAATGTATTTGAATGCCATAATTCTATTAGACTGATTTTGAGAACAATGGCATACACAATCATGATTATTTTTTTTTCTGTATAGAAGGTTTAACATGCTTATTTCTTGGTGTTGTTCTAACAGGTGTGGAGATGTGAGATTCTTTAGACTTTACAAATATAGTTTTATGAGAAGATGATGATGTATCCTTAAATCCTAGACCATGTCTAATTAAGAGTGATCTTTGAGACACAATGAGAGTATCTAAGCTCTCTTTACCTTTGTGAAATTTAGAAATGGAATTTCTAAGTTTCTCAACTTCATTTTTCAAGGTATTATTTTCTTTTAACAATGAAGCTGTTGAGGGTCTTGATGAGTATTCATTTAATGACTTTTGGAGATATTCATTAGATGATTTAAGCTTTATGTTTTTCTTTTCTAAAACATCTATCTTATTTTTTAAATTAGAGATATTATTTCTATAAGTACTAAATTTACCTCTATATTTCTCTAATTCTAGATTTAACTCTTCTATTAGGCTTTGCTCATCATCGTCATCATCACTATCATTATCATTATCACTACTATTCAAGGAGTATGAGTGTAGTGATCTTACCTTATTCGAGACATGATCTTCGATAGCCATGAAACATAGGTTGACCTCTTCACTTTCATTATCATCTTTTTCACTTGAAGAGCTTTCGTCATCCCATGTGGCTTTATGACCTTTCTCCCTATTGTCTCTTTGGTATTTGCTCTTATGCTTCTTGAGCCTTGGATAGTCTGGTTTGATATGTCCATTCTTTCCACACTCATAACACTTTACCTCTTCCTTACTTCTATGTGTGTCATTAGAAGTTTGTTTGAGGTTTCTTTGCCTGAATTTTCTAGAGTTGCTCATTTTCTTCTCAATGATTCTTTTTAATCTCCTTGAAAGCATAGCAATGTCCTCATTTTCATCATTACTTATTTCTTTATCATCTTCACTATCTTCTTGAGATTTTGAAGTAGAGGCTTTGAGTGCTAAGGGCTTTCTTTTCTCTGGCTCTGCTTCAAGCTCTATATCTCTCTTCAATGCCATCTCATGTGTGAGAAGTTTGCCAATCAGCACATCAGTATTCATGATGCTCATATCTTCATTTGCTTCTTCTATGCCAGCAACTCTTGAACCATATATTTAAGAGGAAGACTTCTCAGGATTTTATTGTTTACATCTTCCAAACTCAGATGCTTCCCAAGTTTCCTCATTCCATTTATAATGGCTAGAAGACAGTTGGTCATGTCAGTGATTGACTCATTGGATTTCATCTTGAAGAGCTCATATTCTGAGGTTAGAAGTTGAATCTTCTTGGATTTGACTTCTTAGTTCCCTCATGATAGTTCTCCAATGTCTTCCACATGTTGTATGTTGTTGTGCAGTGTTGTATTCTCCCACATTCTTCAAAAGATAATGAGCTTGATAGGATTGTCATTGCCTTCTTGTTTTTGAAATTTGCTCTTCTTTGAGGCTCTGTCCAATCATCTCTTAATAGGATTTCTTTTTCACCATCAGCTCCTCTTCTGGTTGGTGGTGTCCATTCTTTTCGTACACTATCCCAGACCTCAATTCCTTCACTATCCAAGTATGTCTCCATCCTAAACTTCCAATGGGCGTAATTTGCTCCATCAAAGTAAGGTTTGAGACTTTGGAATCCTTCACTGGCCATATCTTACTCTTTACTAGCGCTTTTTAGGCTTCGATGCTAGACAAAGCTTTGATACCAATTGTTGCCCAGATATTAGACGAAGAAGGGGAGTTGAACTGGAATTTCAAAAATTAAACAATAAGGTGCAGAAATAAAAGATTAATTTTAGGAGGGATAGAGAAAATCTGACACAAAGATTTATAGAGGTTCAGGTGTTAACAAACCCTACTCCTTTCCCCAATCGCAATTGGGAGTTTCACTAACACACTAAGTGTTACAATGGAGTTTTACAAGCTCACTCCCAACTATGGTATTTCTCACAATGGCTCACACCGAACACAAAAATCCCTTGTGTTTTAATGGCTCACACAATAACCAATTCTTTGTGTTTTACAGGCTCACACAAATAACCTTCACTTTGTGTTTTTACAGGCTCACACAAACAACATTTTAATTTGTGTTTTAAAGGCTCACACAACTAACCCTTACAAGTGTTCTACTATTAACCCAGAAATACCCAAAGCTCACTTGAGTACAGATTACAGAGAGAACCACTTACAAATTTTAATTGCTCAATAAATGAAGAGCAAAAAGATTTTTACAGAGAATAGATTTTGTTCTCAAAGTATGAAAGTACAAATAGCTTGTAATAAGAATTAAATTCTAAGTATATGCTATTCTATTGTTATTTTCTTCATTCTCTTGTTCTGAATGTATAAATGACTTCCATTTATACTCTCATGGCTGAATATAGCCGTTGTACCAACCAAAAAATCGCGTCTGACATTTTTCTCTTTCATTATTCACAGGCGTGACTATGTTTGTCACGAGAGTGACATTGCTTCCCACGTCGTGACTGAAGTGGTGAACTTAGTTGTGAAGCTCTCTGGAATGTTTTGACATATGGAGTCATAGTCATGACATACTCATTCACGGGCGTGACCAACTTCCCAGCCGTGATCCAAGTGGTGACTTTGGTCGTGAAGCTCTCTGGATGAAAATGCATGAATCTTCACGGGGGTGACTGAAATGTCCACTTCACGGTTTGTTCTCCCTTCATGGCCGTGAACTTCAAATGTTGGTTTTGGTAATGGTTAGCTTCTTTCACGGGAGTGACTCAAAGAGTCACGACAGTGAACATGCTACTTCTTGAATTTTGTCTTTCAAGGATTATTCTTCCAATCTCCATTCTTGCTATTTTAATCCATGTCCTGTGTAATAGACTTAGAAGACAAGTATGTTAAATACAATATTGCTATTTTATTTGTTATCATCAAAATGACGAAAATACCCCTCAAGGTTTAACAGCTGAGTCTGAAAGACTGTTGCTCAGTTCGACTTCTAAGAAATCTTGTTCCGATCCCGAAGCCATATCTACCTATAAACCAGAAGAAGAGACCCAAATCAGATAATTGCAGAATTTTATGCATATGCATGAGACACATATTCTATTTTACACCCACTAATTAAGAATCAATTAGCCTGAGCTCTGATACCACTAACTATAGTGCTCCCTTACCCAACTACTCGTTAATAGGATATGGAAGTGCTACTAAGCTCATTTGTTTCAAAACCAATGTTCAAATTATTGTAAAATTGTTTTTGAGTTTATTATTAGAGAAATATTTATTACTATTTTTTTCTTTCCATTTAAATATATAACTAGTGATGAAAATATTTTGATTTAAAAGAACTCATGCAATTAAACCATAATATCTAGAAATAATACTAGATTTATAAAATTACAAAATTCATTCCTTATAAATCGTACATGCCACAAATTTACATCAAAAAAATTCTTAGAATTTAATTTTTACAACATAATTTTCAAAACATACAAAAAGAACTAGACTGCTGCAATCTGATCTTGGGGTTCCCTCTTCTTCGGTCGCCCTATCGGAACAACTACTTCTATTTATCTGCTCTAGCTTAGTGGTACGTTTGGCAACTATCCAATAATTACATAAATAATTCTAAAATAAAATTTTTGAAACTACAATTAATTTATTAATCATGCCAAATATTCAATAAATAATAAAACCATTTTCTTCATGCAAAAATATTGAATTCATCAATTATGACATTCCATTCATTAAGCATGCTTGAAATTTCTTAACAATTCAAGATATAAAATTTACAATATCAATTTCATAATTTATATATTTTTTTCCTATTATTTATTTAATAGCCCAAGACATCTTAGACCGGAGCTAAACACTGGATACAAGGTTTCTGCCCTCCGACAGTATACTCAGTGCCTACATAATTATTTATAACTCGTCGTTTAATGCCTACACTTTCAATAGCAACTCAACATCTTTTTAGTGCCTACGTAAATTCGAACTAATACTATTTCTTAGTACCTACGTAATTTCAATTCAACACTATTTCTTAGTGCCTACGTAATTTCAACTCAGCACTATTTCTTAATGCCTACTTAAATTAAATCTCAGTACTATTATTTTTGGTGCCTACTTTTCTACCCTTTTATTCGCATGGCAACTTATCCTAATTTATAGTTCTCGACTGGATGTTATAGGTCTTAATTATATTTGCTACCTTTATTATTATTTACATAATTTATGTAAGTAACATTAATATAAATTCCATATAAATACAATAATTCCAATTAAATATTTTACAACCTCATACTTGTTTATTTAATCATTATAGCTATAAAAAAATTAATTAATATATTTTCTATCACAAAATTTCACAATGAACACATATTTATAAGTTGTCCTATTATGGACAACATTTATACCTTATGTTGCCCTAAATTTTTCGTCTATTTTAAGATGGAAATTGGACAAGTGATCAACTAACAAAATGTAGGAACATGTCTTATCTTTAATTTTCAACTAAAATCATATTAAAACAAATTTTGTAACAAAATATATGAATTTGCTTCTAAGTTATATTCACTGCAATATGCCCAGTATTTTACTGGACAGATTTCTACCTTATATTTCTCTATCTTTTTCATTCATTTTAAATGGAATTTGGACAAGTGATCAACTAAAAAAATGTAGGTACATGTCTTATATTTAATGTCCAACTAGAATCATATTAAAACGAAATTGTTAGCAAAATTTATGAATTGTCTTCTAACCTATGTTCACTATAATCTGCCCAGTATTTTTTTCTGGACAGATTTCTAATTCATAACTTTGAGTCTATTTTTTACCTAATTCTAGGCCTATTCAAGTCTAATGGTCTGACTGAAAGTTGAAGCCCTATATCTTACTTTTCAACCAATAAGAATTACTCAAAATTCATTTCCAGAACTCAAGTTATGATCAGAAAACTAGACACTATTCATAAGATGAATTTTCCAGCACATCAATTAATTCATACATTTTCCATTTTCAAGCATCAACCTCCTATTCTAGTTTTTATTTTCACATTCATGGCATCATTTAATTACTAATTCATCACTCAATCAAATATCCATAATTTCATACACAATTTCACAAACATCACAAAATCAAAATCAACATTTTTCTATATTGAATTTTTTCCAAATGTACATACCTCAAAATTTTCACTTCTCTTCACTTTTATCTTCTTCCTGGCTAGCTTTCTCTTTTCCATTACTTCCTCTTTTATTTTGGTTCAAAGTTTGTTCACTTCCTTGTCCTAACAACAAATTTACACTGATTAAGCACTAATCACACTAATCCACCCTTAATCACCATTAACATAATAATAACCCTAAATTACTAGCTTTAATGGCAACTAACCCCAAAATCAAAGAAAAGAGAAGAAGAAAAGTGAGAAGATAGAAAATCTAAACTCATCTTTGATTATCTTCAAAATGACCAAAGTCTTCTTTCTCTTTTTCTCTTCCTTTCTTCCTTCATCTTCCTTGGTTTAGCTCACTTTTCTTCACTTCTTTGATGGTCTTGCCTTAACCCCATTTTTTTTTCATCTAATCATAGCTTGATTTGAAGAAAGAAAAAGAAGAATAAGTGGGGAAAGAAGATCTCACGACAAAAGAGAGATTAGGGAGAGAAATGGGTTTGATTAAGATGAGGAAGAAGAAGAATGGTAAAGAAAAAAATGGAAATTTGACTTTTTATAGTTGGACTAGGTGAGTGGTTAGGATTAATTATTAATCTTTCTTCCCATTGGTCCATTAATTTAAATCACTCTTACTTTATTTTAATCAAAACAATATTCCTTTCCTTAGATAAAAAAATATTCCATTTTTATGCATTCTTAAAATATCTATGCCAAAAACACTGAAATTTCTCAATTAATAATATCTAAAATTATTTTTTTCCAAATTTTAATTCCAAACTTCAAAATTCTCAATTAATAATATCTAAAATATTTTTCTCACATCTTATTATTATTTTAATTTATTTTTTCATGTCCGAATTTAGACTCCGATTGGTTCAGCGCGCCGAATTTTGGTCAATCGCGACCGTTGCCTAAATTATCCAGCATTACATTGTGGGTCACACAACTGTTGTATTTATGGTTTGAGTTTTATTTTATAGTACTTGTAAAATAAACGCATATTTTGTAAATAATACTTTAGTATATAAAATGTATTGTGTTTCTTTATTATGATTTCTTTTACACTACAAGTAAATAAATGGTCAGTAAAGAAAAAAAATATGAGTGATTTTCATTTATTCATAATTTAAAAATGATATTTTAACCGATGAAGTTTGTATAACACTCCTTTATCTTGGCATGAGCTACTGGGGTGAGGGGATGTTACATTTATTTAATCATAACGAGTTATATATATATATATATATATATATATATATATATATATATATATATATATGTTGCATCATCACATCAATCAATTTATATCTTTCTAGGTAAAGGGCATTCACAAGTGTGAATATTTGTTCATGGGCGTGAAATTCATACTTTTTCAGCAATGAAGCGAGGCTTCACATGTGTGAAATCCTTTCATGGGCATGAAGCTTGGCTTCACGACCGTGATTCATTACACAAATGATATTCCAACACTATTTTCAACCAATTTTACACACAATCATAATTCAAATCACAACCACATTAAATTCGAATAAAAATGTGTATATGTACAAACCTTATTATTGGAGCCCAAAAATTCAACTCTCACATGTCTACTACTTTTAGTGGTTATCTCTATCCTCTATTTCAAGCTCTAACACAAAATCAGAGACCATATTATCACTAATTTTGCCATGGATAGCATCTCATGCCATAAAACTATCAAAACCATAATTTTTTATTGTTTTTAAGCCTATAAATCTAACTTTCCCATTAATATGAATCAAAACTATCAAAGATTAACAAAAACAACCCTTTTTACTTTTATTTCGGCAATAACAGTTTGATTATCTATGTTTTAGAATGTGTTCCAATGATCCTTGTCACCCACCTCAATTTTTATACCAAATTTCTTATTTTTATCTATTTCAAACTCGTTTTTGGGTAGGGATGGCAACGGGGCGGATTTGGTGCGGAGTTTTTCGTCCCCGACCCCTACCCTTGCCCCCGTACTTCAACTCTGCCCCGAACCCCGATAAAGAAAAGTTTTGGATCCCCATCCCCGCACCACATGGGGACAGGGATCCCCGACCCCGCCTCGATCCTCGAATTTTATTAAAATTTTTTATTTTATTTTAATGTTAAAATTTTTTATTTTTTTAATTAATTAGTTAATTATATAATTTTTTAAATAAAAAAATATTTTTACTTAAAATAAGTGTTATATTTTTATTTTATTATTATTTTTAAAATATTAATTATATTAAAATATAAATAATTATTATATATATAAATAATATAAATATATAAATATATTTTCGGGGTGGGGATCGGGATGGGGATCAGGGTGGGGAAAATTTACCATCCCTATTTTTGGGTGGTTATTTCATGTTTAATCAATCAGAATTGAAAAGGGAATGAGGAAAATGTGTTTCTAAGGTTTCAAAGTGTGGTGGCTAGGTTTAGGAGTGATTTTACGTGAGTTTCTATCAAAACACGAAACTACCATATATATAAATTGCGAACTTTCATGGGTGTGAACCATGGTATCATGGTCATGAACTATAGTGTCATAGTCGTGAAGCTTCCTAATTTTAGAATATGAATTCCACGACATTCACGTCTATGATTAATTATATCACAGGTGTGAACACTGGAAATTTCACTTTTTCATATTATTTTCATTATAATAAAGTTCCTAGCACCCATAACCACCCATATACTTTCCATATAGCCTTAATATACCTTTATTTAACTTATTAATTCCAGGCCCTAACTTGTAGGGTTATATTTCTCTCCCTCTTAAAGAAATTTCATCCTCAAAATTACCTGATGTACTATCTATGAATAGTTATGGATACTGGGCTTGCATCAGCTCTTCACTTTCCTATGTAGCCTGTTCTATTGCATGACTTCTCGACAATACTTTGATTAATGGTACTCGTTTATTTCTGAGTTCCTTGATTTGTTTGGCAAGAATCTGCACTGGTTCTTTCTCATAGGTCAAATCCAATCTCACCTCATTGTCCTCAATTGAAACAATATGAGAAGGATCATATTTGTATCTCCTCAACATAGAGAAGTGGAACACATCATGAATCTTGTTCAACTCTGGTGGTAGAGCAAGCCTATAAGCCACTGGTCCAACTTTTGCTAGTACATCATAAGTCCCAATGAATCTTGGGCTCAATTTACCTTTCTTCACGAATCTCAGAACCTTCTTCCATAGAGAGAATTTAAGGATAACCTTGTCTCCCACTATATACTGGACATTTTTTCTCTTGAGATATATATATGACTTTTGTCTATCAGAAGCTACCTTCAATCTTTCTTGAATAACCCATCCTTTATCTCCTATACCAAGTCTAGCCCTACTAGTCTTCTCTCACTGAGTTCTATCCAACACAAGGGTGGTCGATACTTCCTACCATATAGTGCCTCATAAGGAGCCATCTTGATACTAGACTAATAGTTGTTGTTATAAGTAAATTCCATCAATGGAATATATTTATCCATCCTACCCTCAAATTCAACCACGCAACTTCTCATCATATCCTCTAGGATCTGTATGACCCTTTCTGATTGAACATCTATCTGAGGATGAAAAGTTGCACTGAAACCGAGCTTGGTACCCAAAGCTCTTTGCAGACTACGCCAAAATTGAAAAGTAAACTTGGGGTCCTTATCTGATACATTGGAGATGGGCACTTTATGAAGTCGTACTATCTCATTGACATAAAGCTCTACTAGTTTGTACAAAGGAAAATCCCTCTTGATAGGCAATAAGTGAGCTCGTAAGCATATCCATAATAACCCATACGACATTAATTTTTAAGAAGTTACTGGCAATCCAATCACAAAATCCATAGTAATCTACTCCTATTTCTATAGAGTGATAGGTTGCAGTAGTCTTGATGGTATCTGATGTTTTGCTTTGACTTGTTGACAAGTCAGGTATCTAGTTGTATACTCTGTGATATCTTGTTTCATACCTGTCCACCAGTCTTTAGGTCGTTATACATCTTGGTGCTTCTAAGGTGCATAGTTATAACATCATATCTTATGCATTTCAGTAAAACCTATTGTTGTGTCTAGTAATCACATATGGCATACAAGTAAGTTAAACGAACCTATTAACATTGATAGTAATTTTTTTTTGTCATCACATCCATATCATCATTCAATAAATATGCAAATCAACCTATCTCACATATATTAAAACTTAAACTTTACATCTAAGGTTCACTAGTTGCATCCATTTACGTATCATTGTACAACTTCGAATAAATATACATGTGTATTCACATAAATCCAAAATGTAGATGACATGATTCCATATTCGTGTGGAATGCAAGGAGAGATAGTGGTAAGGCTCGGCTAGTGACTTGTGTTCCATGTCTTCTATATGCCACTCAAAATGAGCTATCTCTTTTCTTTACCTAAAAAATGATACAAATTGATGAGTTACGACTCAATGAGAGTAATCATTAAACAAGTTTTAAAGTACCAAGTAACTCATAGTAACAAATGATAAACCCCTTGCATTCACCATTATCATATAATTATAAGTAAAATTTAAACATGTAATCAGTAATCCTTGCTTATGCTCATGCTTAGCTCATTTCATTTTGTTGTGAACTAGTTAAGTAGACATTGCCCTAGGTTTTTCTATGATTTTTCCATGTAAATATTTGCATTTGCTAGCAAGCTTGATCATTTGTTTCATTTGCATATTTGTTGGGTCAGACCTTTTCTTTTTCCTTGTAATGTCGATTAACTAGTCACAATGCCTTTTAACTTCTTATGCATATGCATTTGCAACTAATCATTCATCATCCATTATGTCTTTATTATGTATACCTCAAATATATACCACATGTATACCATGTATGTTATGCATATAACTTAAATATGTTATACATATACCATGTATATATCACGTATGCCAAACATATACCTCAAATATACCACTTATATATACCACATTCGATATAAATTATCCATCATCTCATTATCAAGGTCAAATCATGACAATCATATGAATTACATAACCATAAATCATCTCACATATCAAATAGCAAGCAATATTCATATTCACTAATTAAAATCGTTTGATAACTATACTCACATTTCTCTTTTGATTATGACCTTAACTTATTATCTATCCTGTAACATTCAGTGATTTAGGCCCCGATTGCGCGTGACCGTAATGGGATCCACTAGTTCAATCGGAGTCTAAATTTAAACCCATAAAAAAATGATTAATAATAAGAGAAAATAATTAAGGGTATTATTATTTTGGAATTAAAAAAATTTGGGGTAGAATTAGAAAAAAATAAAACTTCCTATGGACAAAATCGGTATTATGACAATTGTTTGGGAAAAAAATGTAAATATGGAGGAAGATGTGGCAAATAAGAAATTTCTTAAAGTTTAAAATTTCATTAAAATTAATTTGTATTCTGGACCAATGGATGAAGAGCTTAATGTAGTCATGAAACCACCAAATACTCACCTAAAAAAAAAAGAGGAATTCTTTATTCTTCCACCCAAAATATCAAAGTCATCATCTTATTCTTTCTTCACCTCTTTGGTCGTCCAGCATAGTCCCTCCCTAAGCCTCCATTTTCATTCAATCCAAGCTTGAAAAAGAAAGCAAATGAATTAGTTTTGAGAGAAAAAAAAAATCAGAATTTAACAGTTCTTACCATAAAAGTTACCAAAGGAGCAAGAAGGAAGGAAAAAAAAAAGGAAAGAGAGAAATATTAATTGGAATTTCGGCCCACTTTGAAGAACACTTAAGATGAGTTTATTCTTCTTAAATTCAACCTTTTTTCCTTCTATTTGAGACCCATAATGATGATAGATGTGATTAGGTTTGGTAGATTGAGCTTATGTTGCAAGATTGGAAGTAGAAATTTAAGTTTGTGATTTGTTGATGGAAGTGTAATTAAACTTTGAATTAATGATATTTGATGTTAGGTAATTATTTTATGGCTTAAAAACTGAAAAAAATATAATGTTGAAGGATGAAGGAGGGGCTGCCATAGTTAAATAAATTTGGGGGAAATTGAAATTAACATAGAAACACTACAATTGGTGATAGATTAAGGGTGAATTGAGTGTTGAATTGAAGAAAATAAATTGGGAACTAGGATATAATTTTTGGGCAACCATGACATGTGAAGAAGGAAGTTTAACCTCAGTACATTTTAGCTCAATTAAGGTGTAAAACATATTAGGAGCATTAGAATATTATGTAGACATGAAAAGCATTGAAATTGAATGTTGGAATTGAGTTATGGTATGGTTGTGTAGGAAAAATAAGTGAACAAGTGAGAGGCCCTCAAGAGGGTGACAAAGGCAAGGAGAAAGCTAACTAATAAGGGAAGAAAAAGAAGGATTAAGGGAAGAGCCAAGGCTGATTAGGTATGTGCTTCATTGATAAAAATTTTGCATATTGTTAATATGTATGGAATTATATGTTAAGGTTTGTTATGTTTGTGTTTTTGAGATGTTATGTGTTTTGTTGTGACTTTTGATATTATATATGGAAATGAGATCAAATGGTGTGAAATAATTGAGACATATGAATGTATTTGTAATTCTGGAAATTTTAGTATTAAAATGAATGCAAATGATGAATGTGGTTGAAATATGGATTGATGTCAATTGATGGCTCGGGTACAGAATTTCAGGAACAACTCTGTCTATTTTGATGATAACTTGAGTTATGGAACTCCGTTTTGTATGTTATTTGTTGGAAATGAAAGATAAGACACATGGATTTAAATTTTATTTAGACTATAATATCTAATTATGTAACACCACATCTTATGTATTTTAGTATAACCTATCCAAATATCAAGTAATCATACATGGCGTACTGGAAAGGTAAAATACCCTGTTAACAATAGTAGTAAAATTTTTTTCATATCCTGTAATATAATTCCATGACTTTGCAAGTCTCATATCCTATAATTTCATTCAATGACTTGCAAGTCTCATATCCTGTAATATTATTCACTGACTTTGCAAAGTTAATACTGAACTTTTCACCACAATATAATATATCACATATATCAAAACATAAACTTTACACATAAGTATTTTCGAGTTGATTTCATTTATACATATTTAGACTCATTCCAAAATGACTATACATATTCAAGCACGTAAATACAAAGCACATATGACATATTTCCATGCTTGTGTGGAATGCAAGGAGAGAGAGAGTGATGAGGCTCGGCCAGTGACCTGTGCTCCATGTCTTTTATACGCTACTCAAAATGAATTATCACTTTTCTTTACCTGAAAAATGATGCAAATTGATGAGTTGCGGCTCAGTGAGAATAACCATCCAATGAGCTCTAAAGTACCAAACAACTCATAGTCATAAATCACAATTCCAATGTATACCATGTATTCCATTCCATTCATCAGTATCATATAAGTATCAATAAAGTTGAAACATATAATAATTACTCTTTATGTATGCAAATGCTTTGCTTATTTCATTTTGTTGTGACCAAGTTAAACAGACATTGTCCCGGGTTTCCATGTGAACATTTTCCATGTGAACATTTGCATTTGCATTTGCTAGCTAGCTTGATCATTTGTTTCATTTGCACATTTGTTGGGCCATAGGCCTCTTTTTTTTCTTTGCACATTTGTTGGGCCATAGGCCTCTTCTTTTGCTTTGCAATGTCGATTAACTAGTCACAACGCCTTTTTAGCCCATATGCATATGCACTTGTATTTAAGCTTTCATCAACCATTGCATCTTTATCATATACAATATACATATATTCCATATATACCTCATATGTCAAGCATATACCTTGCATATACTATACATATACCATGTATATATATCACATTTGTCAAACATATACCTCAAACATACCGCAAGTATACCATTTATGTGTACCACAATGTCACAAATTATCCATCATTACATTATCAAGGACCAATCATGACAATCACATAGTAAGCAACATTCATTTGCACTGAAGAATTCAATCGATAATTAGACTCACCGTTCTCCTTTGATTCCGACCCCTAACTTATTGTCTATCTGCTCCTTGTGGGTCTCCAATATGTTGCGAGCCTAATATGAAAACATAATCGATTAACTCATGACTGGAGAGACTTAATGTGACTTAAACAAATTAATATGCATTGTTCATGTCAATAGTTAAGATTTTTCCTATGAGGCAGTGTGACCTTGTGGGACTGTTTAGCCTATAAATTTTTCTATAATTGTCCAATTACTCTGATTCTTGTTCCTCATTAACAATAACACATATTTATAGTACATATTCAAATTTCAGTCCAATTGGATCATTGTATAATATTTGGTGGAATTTCTAAGAGTGTTCTGTTTTCTGCCTTTAGTTACACTCTATAAGTCCTATTTTAATGAAACTTTACAGAAACTTATATGGGTTCATATGGAACATGTTTCATGTTTACAACTTGTACCAATTATGTCTCTAAGTTCTTCTAATTATACCAAACATATTACTGCTCCAAAAAAGAATTGGCTTCCGGACCAGTATGACTTCCAAAGGCCATAACTTAGTCTATAGATAACCAATTAAGCTCCAATTAGTACCATAATTTAGCTAAGACATATACCTCTAACTTTAATGTTTTTATAAATTACATAATCGAGCTCTAACAAGCTCAAATTATCCAACCAATATACTGGAGCTGCCCAGGGCACTCAGTAGGCAGTTCAAACCATGGAACAGTCATGGTTCCATTCACCATAACTCACCATTTACATGACCTATGAACCTGAAATTTGGTATAAAGATACAAAACACATATCTCTACAACTTTTATGTTTTGAGAGACTTCAAATATGGGCTTTAACATATTCGATATCAAACCACACAGTAGCTAACTTGGTTAGGGTTTACACCCTGACCAGTTTCAGTACGAAGAGCATATCTCTCCCTATACATAACATCTAGCAAAAATGTTTACATATCCACAAATATAAGATATAAAGGAACAACGTTTATGTTTTACACATTTCCAGAATCAATTTCTATTAATATCAAAATTGGGGTGCAATTCAGTGCCTAATATTGAACCTAAGCAACTCAAATCAACCCTATAGCAATAAGAATTGATTACTTACCAAGAACAACCTTGAAAGGGATCAATTAGCTTCAAAAACTAGATGAAACAAGGAATAATTGAAGTCTGAAATGGAGGAAATTGAAGAAGAAGTCGGGTTGGAGTGAGGAGGCAGAAATGGGGAAAGATATATGAAGATAAAGCCAACTTGTTGTTTGTCATTTTCTCATCTTCTCATTTTCTCATTTTCTCATTTTCCCTTTTGTGTCATTTTCATTTTATTTTGTCTATATTATTATTATTATTTATATAGATTTATAATTCAACAAATTCACACAATAATACGGCTTAATCATTTGACCCCATTTAACTAAATTAGCAATGTAAATGTTCACTAATCTTAATCTAATCATTTTTCTTACTTTAATTTAGACACCTTATTCATTTCATTTCTAATACTTTGTTATCCTCATTTAGGTTATAATTACACATGTGCGACTCGATACAAGTGTCAAATACTAGGACACATAGCTAGTGCATGCCATGAATTTATTCCTATAGAAATACGTATGAAATGCATGTGTTCAATTGAATTGTATGCAATATGCTTATGTTCGATGAAATGCATATGGGGAAGGTCAAGGATGTTACAAATTATGTCTAGCTTTGCCCAGTTAAATACACGAAGTTTAAACCTAAAATCTGTCCAGAAAATTATGGGTAGAAATTCTGTGATGATGCAGTAGTGAATTAATCATAACTTTTGATAGAAAATTGGGATTTAAGTGATTCTTGATTCATCGGAAAGATAAGCCAATAGGGTAAATATGGTTAGAAGGCTAGAAATTCAAATTCGAATTATATATGGGCTAAAAATGAAGCCCAAAAATAAGTCTGAAATCTGCCATAGGTAAAAACATACAATATTGAGCTTTTTGCATGTGTTGTTATAACTATATGTAATAATCCATGCAAATATTTACTTTGATGGTAATTATAAATGTTTAACAAATTATTTATGTATGAGATTTTATTTCAATAATAATGGAAATAAAGAACAAAAATAAATAAGCATAATTATGATAGTTAAATAATGTTGACATTTTTGAAATATAGTGAATTAATATAAAAATAGTTAAGCCCAAAAACACCTAATCTAGAACTAGAATAGGGAATAGTTTGGCATGACAATCAGGGGATTTAAGGCAATCGGTGTCAAATATGAAAGTCGGTAATGACAATTTATAAATGCGTTCGGCGCAAAATTATTAAGCCGGTAATGACAATATAACAAAAGCCGGTAATGACATTATTATAAAAGCGCTCGGCGCTATATTATGAAAGTCAGGAATAACAACCCCGTTATTCCTATTAGTTAGTTCGGTTATAGGTCTTATGGGTATAAATAATAATAATAATAATAATAATAATAATAATAATAATAATAATAATAATAATAATAATAATAATAATAATAATAATATCGAAGTATGTGATTTTTTTTTATAAATGTTATATGAATTAAAGTTATTAGATATTGAGTGTTTGCAAAAATTTATTGATTTTATATAATTCTTTATTTTATGTCTTATTTATTAAATGGATAATTAATATGTGAGAAAATATATATGTATGTAAAATTTTTATCATTGAAGCACCACTAAGCTAGTAGCTTAGCGCGGATGGTTTCCTCTCGCACAGGTTTAGAAGGGTAGCCATAGAAAATAGACTGTCAGAAGAAGAAGAGTATCCGGAGGGAAGCAACAAAAAACTTTGGGTTTTATTTTTGGTATATTTTGTTAAAAGCTTTGTAAATAAAAGTATCGTTTTTATTTCATATCATGTGTATTAAATATATGAGTCACCATATAAAAGAACATGGTTTGAATGTAAATTAATGTACTTTATAAATAAATAAAATTTTTAATATTTGGGCTTGTATGAAATTTTATTTTAGTTTATGCAATATTTTCAAAAAAAAAATATTTACTTCACTTCATTAATTTTATAAAACAGTAAGACGGGTAATCCTCACTTACCTTGCTGAACTATAGTGGGGTAAAGGGATGTTACATATCCCTTCCTTGTGGGTATCCAATTTATTTGAGCCCAATATGGAAATATAATTAATTATCTTATGACTAGAGAAAGTTAATGTGGCTTAAACAAATTAATATGCATTTTTCATATCAATATTTTCCTATGAGGCAGTATGAGCTTTCAGCATTGTTTAGCCTACAACTTTCTCTACAGTTGTCCAATTTGTTTGATTCTTATTTATAATTAAATTTCACATATAATTATTTAACATATTAAAATTTCAGAACTATTGGAGCATTGTAAAATGTTTGCTGGAATTTCTAATTGTGTTATATTTTCTGCCCAATTTTCTACCCTTTGGCAGTTTTAGGATACCAAGTTTGGTGCTTCATATCTTATATTATAAAAGTCATATTATAGTTAAACATTATAGTCATTTGTATAGGTTAAAATTTAACATTTTTCATGTTACAACTTTTGTAAGTTATGTCTCTAAGGTCCTCAAATTATAAGAAAATTTTGACTGATCTAAAACAGAGTTAACTTTAGGACTAGTATGAATTTTGAAGGCTATATATCACTCTATACATAACATATTAAGGTGATATTTTTACTAAATTTTAGCTAAGAAAAAACACTATAATATTAATTTTTTTAAAATTATGGATTTTATCTATAAGGAGTTCAAAAAGAACAAACAACTTGCTAGACCTACCCAGGGCATTAAGCAGACATCTCAAACTATGGAACAATCATTAGTTTCATTCATGATAAATCAACATCAACAACATATATGAACCTTAAATTTCGTATAAATATATATAACACATGTATCTAAAATTTTCATGTTTTGATCTTTTTAAAATACGGGCTCTATCATATTCAAAGCAAACAAATACAGTAGTTAACTTAACTAGGGTTTTCTCCCGAACCAGTTCCAATAAAGAGAGGATTTCTCTTCATATACAAAAAATATTGCAAAACTATTTATATATACATAAACTTAAGATATAAATGAACAACTTTTATGTTTCAAATGTCTCCACATTCGGTTCATAAGGTCATTCAAATCAGAGTGTCAAACACTGATGCAACACAACCCTAACAGTTCAAACCAATATTAGAACAGTAGAGAGAATATTACTTACCAAGAGTGAAATTGGAAGGGATGAATTTGTTGAAAAATTAAGTGAAGTAAAGAAGAAAAAAAGGTTGAAATGGTGGAAGAAAAAGAAGAAATGGAATTGCAGTAAGGGAGGTAGAATAGTGAGGAGAAAGATAAGGTCCACCTCCCACCTCCTCACTTTGGTCATTTTTTGTTTTTTTGTTTCTTCCTTTCTTTTCTTTTTCTTTTTCTTTCCCCTTTTTTTTGTTTCTTTTCATTTTCATTTTATATATTTATTATTACTATTATTATTTCTAAAACCTTATTACCTTCATTTAGGATATAAGTACACACGTTCGACTCGATGCAATTGAAATATACTTAGACACATAACTATTGAATGTCATGAACTTATTCCTATGAAATTACATATGGAATGCACATATTCAAATGAAGTATATGTAAGATGTATATATTCAAATGAGATGCATGTGGTGAAGGTCGAGGATGTTACAATAATATACCTGGTCTCATATGCTTCCTATTTTATCCTTTGTCTCAGTTCAATAACATTGGGCATGCATAAATGGCCCTGATATTATATTCTACCATCAGACTCAACTGTACAATTTGATCGCTCCCCCTTAGAGACTGAATTGGCTATCTTCACAAGACTACTATCCTGTCTTTGTGTATCAATAATGTAACGCCACATCATATGCATTTAAGTATAACCTATTTCTGTATCAAACAATCACAACTGCATGTTGGAAAGAGAAAATACCCTGATAACAGTGGTAGTAAAATTTTTTTTCATATCATATCCTGTAAAATCAACTAATGAATTTACAAGTCTTATATCATGTAATTCCATTCAATGACTTTGCAAGTCTCATATCCTGTAATATCACTCAATGACTTTTCAAGTCAACATTAAAAACCACAATACGATATATCACATATATTAAAACATAAACTTCACATCTGAAGGATTACGAGTTACTTCCATTTATACATTTCAAAACTAATCTAGAGTGATAATACATATTCAAACATATAAGTCCAAAATACAGATGACATATTTTCATGCTTGTGTGGAATGCAAGGAGAGAGAGTGATGAGGCTCGGCTAGTAACCTGTGCTTTATGTCTTTTATAAGCTACTCAAAATGAGCTATCACTTTTCTTTACCTGAAAAATGATGCAAATCGATGAGTTGCAGCTCAGTGAGAATAACCATCAAATGAGCTCTGAAGTACCAAACAACTCATAGTAATAAATCACAATCCAAGATATACCATGTATTTCATTCCATTCATCAGTATCATATAAGTATCAATAAAGTTGAAACATATAATCATTACTTTTTATGTATGCAAATGCTTTACTTATTTCATTTTGTTGTGTCTAAGTTAAACAGACATTGCCCGGGATTCCATGTGAACATTTGCCATGTGAACATTTGCATTTGCTAGCTAGCTTGATCATTTGTTTCATTTGCACATTTGTTGGGCCATAGGCCTCTTCTTTTGCTTTACAATATCGATTAACTAGTCACAACGCCTTTTTTGTCCAAATGCATATGCACTTGTATTTAAGCATTCATCAACCATTGCATCTTTATCATATACAACATACATATATTCCATATATACCTCATATGTCTTGCATATACTATACATATATCATGTATATATATCACATATGTCAAACATATACCTCAAATATACCACAAGTATACCATTTATATGTACCACAATCTCACAAATTATCCATCATTACATTATCAAGGACCAATCATGACAATCATATGAATCACATAGCAAGCAATATTCATTTGCACTAAAGAATTCAATTGATAATTAAACTCACCTTTCTCCTTTGATTCTGACCCCTAACTTATTGTCTATCCACTCCTTGTGGGTTTCCAATATGTTGCAAGCCTAATATGAAAACATAATCGATTAACTCATGATTAGGGAGACTTAATATGGCTTGAACAAATTAATATGCATTGTTCATATCAATAGTTAAGAGTTTTCCTATGAGCCTGTGTGATCTTATGGGACTGTTTAGCCTATAACTTTTTTTATACTTGACCAATTAATCTGATTCTTGTTCCTAATTAATATTAACATATTATTATATAACATATTACAATTTCAGACCAATTGGATCATTGTACAATAATTGGATCATTGGTTCATCATAACTTATACTCTATAAGTCATATTTTAATACATATTTACATAACCTTATATGGGTCATATGGAACATTTTTCATGTTTTCAAATTTTATCAATTATGTCTCTAAGGTCTTAAAATTATAACAAATAATTTACTGGTCCATAATAGAATTGGCTTCCAGACCAGTATGAAATCAAAAGAACATAACTTAGTCTATACATAACCCATTAAGCTGCAATTAGTACCACCATTTAGCTAAGACATATACCTATAACTTTCCTGATTTTACACGTTACAGAATCTAGCTCTAATGAGCTCAAATGGACCAAACAAGTTGCTGGATCGGCCCAGGGTACTCAATTGGCAGTTCAAGTCATAGAATAGTCATGGTTCCATTCACCATAACTCAAAATATACAAGTCATATGATCCTTATATTTGGTATAAAGATACATACACATATATCTACAACTTTTAAGGTTTGAGATACTTCAAATATTGACTTTAACATATTCGAAATCAAAGAACACTTGGTTAGGGTTCACACCCTGACCAGTTTTAGTAGAGAGAGGATTTCTCTTCCTATACACTCAATCATGCAAACCTGTTTACATATACATAAATATAAGACATAAAAGAACAATGTTTTTGTTTTAAATATTTCCAAAATCAATTTGTATGTGCATCAAAATCGGGTTGCAAATCATTGCCTATTAATGAATCTAAGCAACTCAAATCAACCCTATAGCAATAAGAATTGATTACTTACCAAGAACGACCTTACAAGGGATCAATATGCTTCAAAAACTAAGTGAAACAAGGATGAATGGAAGTCTGAAATGGAGGAAATTGAAGAAGAAGACGGGCTGGAGAAGAAGGCAGAAATGGGAAGATAAAGCTAACTTTTTGTTTTTTGTCTTTTTATCTTTTGCTCATCTCTTTTCTCCCTTCTCTTCTCTTTTCTCTTCTCTTCTCTTTTATTTCTCTTTTGTTTCATTTTCATTTTATTATATTTATATTATTATTATTATTTACATATATATATATAATTCGACTAGTTGACACAATAGTACAACTTCATCATTTGGCTCGATTTAACTAAATTAACAATGTAAAATGTTTAATAATCTTAATCTAATCATTTTGCTTACATTAATTTGGCCACCTTATTCAATTTATTTCTAATGATTTGTTATCCTCATTTAGGTTATAAGTACACACGTGCGACTCAACACAATTTCCAAATACTAGAACATGTAGCTAGTGCGTGCCATGAACTTGTTTCTAAGAAAATATGTATGAAATGCACGTGTTCAATTGGATTATATGGAAGATGCACATGTTCAAATGAAATGCATATGGGTATGCAAGTGGAGAAGGTAAAGGATGTTACAAATAATCTCCAGATGAAGTGTCGGCCTGATATGCAACTCGGCCATTGTCTTCCTACTCAATGCATTTGCCACTACATTGGCCTTGCCTGGGTGGTAATCAATAACATAGTTATAATCTTTTATCAGCTTTAACCACTACCTCTATCTCATATTGATATCTCTCTGTGTAGGTATTTCAGACTCTTACGGTCAGTATAGATGAAACATCGCTCCTCATAAAGATAGTGTAACACCCCTTTACCCCTACTTTAGTTCAGCAAGGTAAGTGAGCATTACCCGACTAAATGTCTTATAAGATTAGCTAAATGAAGTATAAATGTTTTTTTGCAAAAATATTACAAACACTAAAATAAATTTATTACCAACACCGATATTCAAAATTTTATTTGTTTATAAAATATATTATTTTACATCCAAACTGTAACACGATTTATTAAATACCTAATAAACATGCATTTTATGTACATTCTAACATGTTCTATTTTACATCTAGGTTGCTAGAATCATCATCATAACAAGTGTGAATTTACGATCGCTAATGGAATCAAATAAGTTAACTGGGCCCAGTTTTTTGGATTGACTAAAAAATATGAGAATAGTTTGGGTGATATTTTGGAGAAATTAAATAAGGACCCTAGAGAACCATTTTGGACATCTTTGACCTAGAAAAAAGGAAGTTTACTCTTAGTAATTTTTGGCTAAAATAAGATAAAAAATATATAGGAGCATTAGAATTTTATGTATGCATGAAAACTTTTAAAAATTAATGATAAAAATAAGATATGGTATAGTTGTGTAGGACAATCAAGTGAGCAAAAGAGAGGCCCCCAAGAGGGTAACAAAGGAAAAAAAAGGCCATCTAGTGAGAGGAGTAAAATAAAGAAAATGAGAAGTTTTAAGGCTGATTAGGTATGTGCTTCATTGATAAAAATCTTACATGTCATTTGATTATGTGGAATGATATCGTAATGCTTGATAAGAATGCCATGGAATGTGTTTAATTATTATCTTTGATTTTGATAGTAATTAGACTAAATGATGTGAAAATATAAAGATATATGAATGTAGTTATGATCTAGAAATTTTGATATAAAAATGAATGTATACGATGATTGTGTGCATTAGACAGGCTTATATAAATTAATGACTCTGTTTCAGATTTCCATGAACAACCTTGACATTTCTTATCATAACTAATGTTCTAGCAATGAGAATGGTAAGAAACCAGTGGGAAATGAAAGTGGACTCGTAAGACCAAAATTTTCATTAAGGACTTAAATCCTCTATGGCCTTCATAGCATAGGCCTTCACTGGTGCTCTACTAGATCCCAACTTGTTCATCATCTTTGAAACGACTTGTCTAGATCCATCTCTTCCATAACGGGTATGTCCCTATTCCTTAGCCTGAGTTGACACTGAACTTTTAAGTTTGAGTGGATGTCTTAATCATTTGTAATGGATAATCTCTCCGGTAGTGGTCTCGAGAACCACACATGTAACAAGCTCCTAAGGATCTTCGGCACTCTTCCTTATGGTTTGAACCACATGATGCACTCTCTGGTGCTACCTCTCTTTATGTTTGTGTTGAACTACTGGCAGCTGTAGAAATGGCTCCTGATGATGGTGCCTGTCTAGTATACCCTAAGTAACTCCTACTTTGACCTTTCCCTTTAGACTGGAGGTACCCAAAACTAGCACGAGCTTTCTTACTCAATGTCTAAGCAACGGTGAAAGATGGTCCACTGAAGTCCCTTCTAGATGACTCATATGATCTCTTCAGTTTTATCCTCTTTTCTATAATAATAGCAACATATACCAACTTGGAAAAGTTCTCAAGATGTTGTGAAATCATATGGAACTCAATCTCATCTCTCAGACCATCCTCAAACTGGCAACATTTGTCTGCATCATTCTCGATAATACCAATCGCATACTTGCTCAACCAGGTAGACTCTCTCTCATACACTCTCATGGACATGTTCTCTTATCGTAAGTTTAGGAACTCTTATTTCTTCTCATCTGTATACACCCTCAGTACATACTATTTCCTAAACTCAACTGTGAAAAAATCCCATATAAGCGACTCTGGAATCTGAGGCTTCTGTAAAACTGACTTCCACCAATCATAGGCATGCTCTTTGAGGAATGATACAATATACCTAACCTTGTGCTCCTTGAAGACCCTATCAGTCTTCCCCTATCAAAGCTCTGCAGCTGTTGGGTCATCCTCAATCTTTCCTATGAAGTCTGTGGCTCCATACTTCCTCAGCCTATTAATATGAACCATAAGCCTTAGTGGTGAATGAGGAGGAGGTGAAGGTGACAACGGTGGTGGAGGTGGTGGCATAGCCTGTACCAAACTATCCAACAGAGTAAATTCATCCAGAGAGCTTAATGACCAAAGTCACCACTTGGATAACGGCTTGGAAGTTGGTCACGCCCGTGAAGATATGTATCATGCCCATGACCCGATATTTCAAAATCTTCCAGAATGCTTCACAACCAAGGTCACCACTTCACTCACAGCTTGGAAGAACAGTCACGTCCATGACAAACATAGTCATGCCCGTGAAAGATGAAAGAGAAAAATGTCAGGCGCGATTATTTGGGTTGGTGCAATGACTAGTTTCGTATTAAATGCATTCTAATAGCTATAATTCGCCATGGGAGTATAAATGCAAGTCATTTATGCATTCAGTATAGGAGGATAGCTAATACTTTGAATCAAAATCTTATTATAAGTTATTTGTACATTTAATACTTTCATAACAAATATCTATTCTCTGTGAAAATCTTTTTGCTCATCATTTATTGAGAAATAAAGATTTGTAAGTGTTTCTCTCTGTAATTATTTATTACTCAAGTGAGTTTTGGGTATTTATGGGTTAAGAGTAGAACACTTGTAAGGGTTAGTTATGTGAACCTTTAAAACACAAAGAAATGTTGTTTGTGTGAGTCTGTAAAACACAAGATAAAGGTTATTTGTGTGAGCCTGTAAAACACAAGATAAATGTTGTTTGTGTGAGCCTGTAAATCACAAGGAATTGGTTATTGTGTGAGCCATTAAAATACAAGGGATATCTGGGTAAGGTGTGAGCCATTGTGAGAAACACCATAGTTGGGAGTGAGCTTGTAAAACTTCATTGTAACACTTAGTGTGTTAGTGAAACTCCCAATTGCGATTGGGGAGAGAAGTAGGGTTTGTTAACACCCAAACCTCTATAAAAATCCTTGTGTCAAATTTCTCTATCCCTCCTAAACTTAACTTTTTATTTCCGCACTTTAGAGTTAAATTTTTTAAACTCTAATTCAACCCCCCTTCTTAGCTCATTATCTGGGCAACAATTGGTATTAGAGCTTTGTCTAGCATCTAAGCGTAAAAATTACTAGTAAAGATTAAGATATGGCCAATGAAGGATTCCAAAGTCTCAAACCTTATTTTGATGGAGCAAATTATGCCCAATGGAAGGGATGGAGACATACCTGGATAGTGAAAGAATTGAAGTCTGGGACAGTGTACGAAAATAATGGACACCACCAACCAGAACAGGAGCTGATGGTGAAGAAGAAATCTTATCAAGAGATGATTGGACAGAGCCTCAAAGAAGAGAAAATTTTAAAAACAAGAAGGCAATGACAATCCTTTCAAGCTCATTATCTATTGAAGAATGTGGAAGAGTACAACACTGCCCAATAGCCTACAACATGTGGAAAACATTAGAAATTATCATGAAGGAACTAAGCAAGTCAAATCCAAGAAGATTCAACTTCTTGCCTCAGAATATGAGCTCTTCAAGATGAAATCCAACGAGTCAATCACTGACATGACCACCATCTTCTAGCCATTATAAATGGAATGAGGAAACTGGGGAAGCATCTGAGCTTGGAAGATGTAAACAACAAAATCTAGAGAAGTCTTCCTCTTAAAGACTATGGCTCAAGAGTTGCTAGAATAGAAGAAGCAAATGAAGACATGAGCATCATGAATACTGATGTGCTTATTGGCAAACTTCTCACACATGAAATCGTAGTGAAAAGAGCTAGAGAGCTTCAAGAAGAGCCAGAGAAAAGAAAGCCTTTAGCACTCAAAGCCTCTACTTCAAAATCTCAAGAAGAAAGTGAAGATGAAGAAATGAGTGATGATGAAAATGAGGACGTTGTTATGCTTTCAAGAAGACTGAAAAGAATCATTGAGAAGAAAATTAGCAACTCTAGAAAATGCAGGCAAAGAAACCTTAAACAAACTTCTAATGATTCACAAAGAAGTAAGGAAGAGGTAAAGTGCTATGAGTGTGGAAAGAAAGGACATATCAAACCAGAATGTCCAAGGCTCAAGAAGCATAAGAGCAAATACCAAAGAGACAATGGGGAGAAAGGTCACAAAGCCACATGGGATGACGAAAGCTCTTCAAGTGAAAGAAATGATAATGAAAGCGAAGAGGTCAACCTATGCTTCATGGCTAATGAGGATCACATCTTGGATAAGGTAAGATCACTACACTCATACTCTTTCAATAATGATAGTAGTGATAATGATAATGATAATGATAGTCATAGTGATGATGATGATGATCAAAGCCTTATAGAAGAATTAAATTTAGAACTAGAGAAATATAGGAGTAAATTCAGTACTTACAGGAATAACATTTCCAATTTGAAAAACAAAATGGATGCTTTAGAAAAGGAGAAGCTTAAGCTTAAATCATCTAATGAATCTCTTCAAAAGTCAGTAGATGAATATTCATCAAGACCCTCAACTACTTCCTTGCTTAAAGAAAATAATACTTTGAAAAATGAAGTTGAGGAACTTAGAAAATCCATTTCTAAATTTCACAAAGGTAAAGAGAGTTAGATACTCTCATTGTGTCTCAAAGACCATCTTTAATTAGACATGGTCTAGGATTTAAGGACACATCATCATCTTCTCACAAAACTATTTTTGTTAAGTCTAGTGAACCTCACATCTCTACAATTATTGAAACAACACCAAGGAATAAGTATATTAAACCTTCTATACATAAAAAAATAATCATGCCTTTATGCATAAGAAGCATGCATCTAGAAAAGCATCAATTAACCATGACTGTGCATGTCATTGTTCTCAAAATCAGTTAAATAGAGATATGGCATTCAAATATATTGTAAGACCAAAAAGCAATTTTAGACCTAAATAATGTAATTATTGTATGAAGATTGGTCATAAAAATAAACATTATTAAATAAGGAAGGCTCATTGGGAACCTTCATGTGCTAACCCCCAAGGATCTAAGCTCATTTGGGTACCTAAAAATCATACCTGAACTGTGATTCTATAGGTATGCCTCAAGTCCACAATAAACAAAAATGTTTGGCTAGTAGATAGTGGATGCTCAAGGCATATGACGGGAGACAAATAACTCTTCTATAAAATCAAAAGTATTGATGGAAGTAAAGTTACCTTTGGAAACAATGCTAAAGGTAAGGTAATTGCCATTGGTTCTATTGGTATTGATGGTACTACTTTTATTAAAGATGTCTTACTTGTTGATGACTTGAAACATAACTTGTTAAGTAATCTTTACTTCAAATGAATGTCTTGTAACCTTTATCGATGGTCAAGAGATATTTAAAGGAAATAGAGATATCAATACATACATAATAAGCTTACATGAATTACCTAACCATTCCTCTAAGTGTCTTGTGACTATTAGTGATGAATCTTGGATGTGGCATATAATGCTTGGTCATGCTAACATGGATTAATCCAACTCCTCAGCATAGGAGAACTAGTAAAAGGACTGCCAAGAGTCCAATTTGAGAAAAACAAGACCTGTGAACCTTGCCAAAGAGGAAAGCAACACAAGTCATCCTTCAAAGCCAAAAACATATTAAGTACCTCAAAACCTCTTCAACTCCTACATTTAGACTTATTTGGACCTACTAAAATTGCTAGCTTATGAGGTAAACATTATGTCTTTGTCATCGTAGATGATTACTCTAGATTTACTTGGGTAATTTTCTTAGCTCAAAAGAGTGATGCTTTTGAAAATTTCAAAAACTTTGCTAAAAGAGTTCAAAATGAAAAAGGATATTGTATTTCAAAGATAAGAAGTGACCATGGCAAAGAATTTGAAAATGAAAACTTTGAAAGTTTTTGTCTTAAACATGGCATTCCACATAATTTTTCATTTCCTAGAACACCTCAACAAAATGGGGTAGTTGAAAGGAAAAATCGAACTTTAATTGAAATGGCTAGAACAATGCTTAATGAGTATGGTCTACCAACTTACTTTTGGGTAGAAGTCACAAACACTGCTTGTTATATTTCAAATCGAGTTTTCAAAAGACCTTGACATCATACTTTAGAGTATTTGGATGCAAGTGCTTCATATTGAATACCAAGGACAACCTTGGAAAATTTGTCTCTAAATCTGATAAAGGTATCTTTTTAGGATACTCTACAACTAGCAAAGCATATAGAGTATTTAATAAAAGATCATTAATTGTTGAAGAATCTATGCATGTTGTTTTTAATGAATCTAGCAGACTTGATCTTAAGAAAGGTAGTATTCTTGATGATGTTACAGGAACTATGGAAAGACTTGTTCTTAGAAATGGAAAAGAAGCAAATGATCAAGAAGATTCACATCAAGATGATTCTCTACCTCAAGCTCAAGAAGAAAATGGGCAAGAACTCCCAAAAGAATGGAGAATGATAAAAGATCAACCAAATGAGCAAATCATTGGTGATCCCTCAAGCATTTCAAACATTTAGCCACTGACCTTACTTTTATTTCTCAAATTGAGCCTAAAAATGTTGATGAGGCTCTTAATGATTAAAGTTGGGTGATTGCAATGCAAGAGGAACTCAACCAATTTGAGAGAAGTAAGGTATGGACCTTAGTACCTAGACCCAAGGATCATCAAATTATAGGAAGCAAATGGGTATTTAAAAATAAACTAGATGAACAAGGTTCACTAGGAATAAGGCTAGATTAGTTGCAAAAGGATATAATCAGGAAGAATGAATAGATTATGATGAGACCTATGCACCTATAGCTAGATTAGATGCAATAAGAATACTTTTAGCATATGCATGTCATATGAATTTCAAACTCTTTCAAATGGATGTCAAAAGTGCATTTCTAAATGGTTAAATAGAAGAAGAAGTTTATGTAGAACAACCACCAGGCTTTGAAAGCTATGATTTTCCAAATCATGTTTTTAAACTTTAAAAAGCTTTATATCGTTTGAAACAAGCTCCAAGAGCTTGGTATGAAAGACTAAGTTCTTTTCTCTTAGAAAATAACTTTACAAAGGGGAATGTTGACACCACATTTGTTAACCTTGAGGGATATTTCCATCATTTTGATGATAATAAATAATATAGCAATATTATATTTAACATACTTGTTTTTTGTAAGTATATTATACAGGACATGAATTAAAATAGCAAGAATGGAGAATTGGAAGAATAATCCTTGAGAAACAAAAAGCAAGAAGTAGCATGTTCACTGCCGTGACTCTAGGAGTCACTCCCGTGAAGCCAACTAGCCGTTACCAAGAAACCAACATTTGAAGTTCACGACCATGAATGAAAACCAAACCGTGAAGTAAGCATTTCAGTCACCCCCGTGAAGAAAGGTGTCACCCCCGTGAAGCTTCATGTAAATTTCATTCCAGAGAGCTTCACGACTAGAGTCACCACTTGGGTCACGGCTGGGAAGATGTTCACCCCCGTGAATGAATGTGTCACCTCCGTGAAGGCTTCATTCAATTTCATCCAAAGAGCTTCACGACCAGAGTCACCACTTGGTTCACTGCTAGGAAGAGTGTCACGCCCGTGACTGATTAAAGTCACGCCCGTGACTATATATGTCAAAACATACTAGAGAGCTTCACAACCAAGGTCACCACTTCAGTCACGGCTTGGGAAGAACTGTCACCCCCATGACAAGCATATTCACGCCCGTGAACAATGAAAGAGAAAAATGTCAGGCGCGATTTTTTGGTTGGTATAACGACTAGTTTCTTATTTAATGCACCCCAATGGCTATATTCAGCCATGGGAGTATAAATGGAAGTCATTTATGCATTAAGAAAAAGGAGAATGACAAGAACAACAAAAGATTAGCATATACTTCAAATCACAAGCTATCTTATACTTTTACACTTTGAGAACAAATTCATTTTCTGTAAAAATCTTATTGCTCATCATATTTGAGCAATAAAGATTTATAAGTAGTTATCTCTGTAATCTTTACTCAAGTAAGCATTAGGTAGTTCTGGGTTAAGAGAATAACAGATGTAAGGGTTAGTTGTGTGAACCTCCAAAACACAAATTAAAAGGTTGTTTGTGTGAGCCTGTAAAACACAAAGTGTAGGTTGTTTGTGTGAGCCTGTAAAACACAAAGGAATTGGTTATTATGTGAGCCATTAAAACACAAGGGATTTCTGGGTTAGGTGTGAGCCATTGTGAGAAACACCATAGTTGGAAGTGAGCTTGTAAAACTCCATTGTAACACTTAGTGTGTTAGTGAAACTCCCAATTGCGATTGGGGAGAGGAGTAGGGTTTGTTAATACCCGAACCTTTATACATCTTTGTGTCTGATTTTCTCTATCCCTTCTAAAATTAACAATTTTATTTCCGCACTTTAAAGTTTAATTTTTTGAAACTCCAATTCAACCCCCCTTCTTGGTCTAATATCTGGGCAACAATTGGTTTCAGAGCCTTGTCTAGCATTGAAGCCTAAAAAGTGCTAGTAAAGAGTAAGATATGGCCAGTGAAGGATTCCAGAGTCTCAAACCTTACTTTGATGGAGCAAATTATGCCCATTGGAAGTTTAGGATGGAGACATACTTGGATAGTGAAGGAATTGAAGTCTAGGATAGTGTACGAAAAGAATGGACACCACCAACCAGAAGAGGAGCTAATGGTGAAGAGGAAATCCTATTAAGAGATGATTGGACAGAG
Organism: Triadica sebifera; assembly: GCA_023653625.1. Classification (NCBI taxonomy): domain Eukaryota; kingdom Viridiplantae; phylum Streptophyta; class Magnoliopsida; order Malpighiales; family Euphorbiaceae; genus Triadica; species Triadica sebifera. The sequence goes on from CM042909.1 coordinate 14,445,310, forward strand.
CCCTAAAGAAGAGCAAATTTCAAAAACAAGAAGGCAATGACAGTTCTATCAAGCTCATTATCTATTGAAGAATGTGGGAGAATACAGCACTGCTCAACAGCATATAGTATGTGGAAGACATTGGAGAACTATCATGAGGGAACTAAGCAAGTCAAATCCAAGAAGATTCAACTTCTAACCTCAGAATATGAGCTCTTCAAGATGAAATCAAATGAGTCAATCACTAACATGACCAACCATCTTCTATCCATTATAAATGGAATGAGGAAACTTGGGAAGCATATGAGTTTGGAAGATGTAAACAATAAAATCCAGAGAAGTCTTCCTCTTAAAGACTATGGTTCAAAAGTTGCTGGCATAAAAGAAGCAAATGAAGATATGAGTATCATGAATACTGATGTGCTGATTGGCAAGCTTCTCACACATGAGATGGCAATAAAGAGAGATAGAGAGTTTGAAGCAGAGCCAGAGAAAAGAAAACCCTTAGCACTCAAAGCCTCTACTTCAAAAGAAGAAAGTGAAGATGATGAAGAGATGAGTGATGATGAAAATGAGGACATCGCTATGCTTTCAAGAAGATTAAAAAGAATCATTGAAAAAAAGATGAGCAATTCCAGAAGATTGAAGCAAAGAAACCTCAAACAAACTTCAAATGATACACACAGAAGTAAGGAAGAGGTAAAATGCTATGAACGTGGAAAGAAAGGACATATCAAACCAGAATGTCCAAGGTTCAAGAAGCATAAGAGCAAATACCAAAGAGACAATGGGGAGAAAGGTCACAAAGCCACATGGGATGATGAAAACACTTCAAGTGAAAAAGATAATAATGAAAGTGAAGAGGTCAACCTATGTTTCATGACTATTGAGGATCACGTCTCGGACAAAGTAAGATCACTACACTCATACTCTTTCAATAATGATAGTAGTGATAATGATAGTGATAGTGATGATGAGCAAAGCCTAATAGAATAATTAAATATAAAATTAGAGAAATATAGAACTAAATTTAGTATCTATAGAAATAATATCTCTAATTTGAAAAATAAGATAGATGGCTTAGAAAAGGAGAACATAAAGCTTAAATCATCTAATGAATCTCTTTAAAAGTCATTAGATGAATACTCATCAAGACCCTCAACAGCTTCACTGTTAAAAGAAAATAACACTTTGAAAAATAAAGTTGAAGAACTTAGAAATTCCATTTCTAAATTTCACAAGGGTAAAGAGAGCTTAGATACTCTCATTGTGTCTCAAAGACCACCTTTAGTTAGACATGGTCTAGGGTTTAAGGACACATCATCATCTTCTCACAAAACTATATTTGTAAAATCTAAAGAATCTCACATCTCCACACCTGTTAGAACAACTCCAAGAAATAAACATGTTAAACCTTCTATACAGAAAAAGAACAATCATGCCTTTATGTATAAGAAGTATGCATCTAGAAAAATGAAAATTAATCATGATTGTGCGTGTCATTGTTCTCAAAATCAGTCTAATAGAATTATGGCATTCAAATACATTGTAAGACCAAAAAGCAAGTTTAGACCGAAACAATGTAATTATTGTATGAAAATTGGTCACGTAAATAAACATTGTTGGATAAGGAAGGCTCATTGGCAACCTTCATGTGCTAACCCCCAAGGACCCAAACTCATTTGGGTACCTAAATATCATACTTGATTTGTAACTCTGTAGGTATGCCTCAAGTCCACAATAAACAAAAATGCATGGCTAGTAAATAGTGGATGGTCAAGACATATGACAGGAGACAAAGAACTCTTCAATGAAATCAAAAGTATTGATGGAGGTAAAGTTACCTTTGGAAACAATGCAAAGGGTAAGGTAATTGGCATTGGTTCTATTGGTGTTAATGGTACTACTTTTATTAAGGATGTTTTACTTGTTGATGGCTTGAAACCTAACTTGTTAAGTGTAAGTCAATTTTGTGATAAAGGAAACAAAGTAATTTTCACTTCAAAAGAATGTCTCGTAATCTCTATTGATGATCAAGAAATATTTAAAGGAAATAGAGATATCAATACGTACATAATAAACTTACATGAACTATCTAACCATTCCTCTAAGTGTCTTGTGACTACTAGTGATGAATCTTGGTTGTGGCATAGAAGACTTGGTCATGCTAACATGGATTTAATACAAAGTCTCAGCACAGGAGAGCTAGTAAAAGGATTACCAAGAGTTAAATATGAAAAAGGCAAGACATGTGATCCTTGTCAAAGAGGAAAGCAACACAAGTCATCTTTCAAAGCCAAAAACATAGTAAGTACTTCAAAACCCCTTCAACTCCTACATTTAGACTTATTTGGACCTACTAGGGTTGCTAGCTTAGGAGGAAAACATTATGCATTTGTCATCATAGATGATTACTCTAGATTTACTTGGGTAATTTTCTTAGCTCAAAAGAGTGACGCTTTTGAAAATTTCAAAAACTTTACTAAAAGAGTTCAAAATGAAAAAGGGTACTACATTTCAAAAATAAGAAGTGATCATGGAAAAGAATTTGAAAATGAAAACTTTGAAAGTTTTTGTCTTGAACATGCTATTTCACATAATTTCTCATCTCCTAGAACACCTCAACAAAATGGAGTAGTTGAAAGGAAAAATCGAACATTAATTGAAATGGCAAGAACATTGCTTAATTAATATGAATTACCAACTTATTTTTGGGCAGAAGCCACAAACACTGCATGTTATATTTCAAATCGAGTTTTCAAAAGACCTCTTTTAAACAAAACCTCATTTGAGCTATGGAATGGAAGAAAACCCTTGGTATCATACTTTAGAGTATTTGGATGCAAGTGTTTTATATTGAACACCAAGGACAATCTTGGAAAATTCTCCTCTAAGTCTGATGATGGTATCTTTTTAGGATACTTTACAACCAGCAAAACATATAAAGTATTTAATAAGAGATCATTAATAGTGGAAGAATCCATGCATGTTGTTTTTAATGAATCTAGTAAACTTGATCTTGTGAAAAGTAGTGCTCTTGATGATGTTGTAGATAATATGGAAAAACTTGTCATTGAAAATGGAAAAGAAGAAAACGATCAAGAAAATCTACTACCTCAAAATCAAGAACAAATGGAGCAAGAACTTCCAAAAGAATGGAGAATGAACAGAAATCATCCAAAAGAGCAAATAATTGGTGATTTATCAAGGGGAGTAAGTACTAGATCTCATTTCAAGCATTTAGTCACTGACATTGCTTTTATTTCACAAATTGAGCCTAAAAACATTGATGAGGCTCTTAATGATGAAAGTTGGGTAATTGTCATGCAAAAGGAACTCAACCAATTTGAGAGAAATAAGGTATGGAACCTAGTACCAAGACCCAAGAATCATCCAATCATAGGCAGCAAATGGGTATTTAGAAATAAGTTAGATGAACAACGATTAATAACCAGGAATAAAGCAAGACTAGTTGCAAAAGGATATAATCAGGAAGAAGGTATAGACTATAATGAAACATATGCACCGGTAGCTAGATTAGAAGCTATAAGAATACTCTTAGCATATGCATGTCACATGAATTTCAAACTTTTTCAAATGGATGTGAAAAGTGCATTTCTAAATGGCTATATAGATGAAGAAGTGTATGTAGAACAACCACAAGGTTTTGAAAGCTATGATTTGCCAAATCATGTTTTTAAACTATCAAAAGCTTTGTATGGTTTAAAACAAGTTCCAAGAGCTTGGTATGAGAGACTAAGTTCATTTTTACTAGAAAATAGCTTCACAAAGGGAAATGTTGACACTACACTGTTCATCAAAAAGCATAAGCATGAGATACTAATTGTTCAAATTTATGTTGATGATATAATATTTGGTTCTACTAATGAGCTGCTTTGTCAAGAATTTGGTAAGTGCATGACTAGGGAATTTGAAATGAGCATGATGGGAGAACTTAAGTATTTCCTTGGTCTACAAATCAAACAAAGCATTGAGGGCATATTCATCAACCAATCCAAATATGTCAAAGACTTAATCAAAAAATTTGGTATGGAAGGATGCAAAAATGCCAAGACTCCTATAAGTACATCAACAAAACTGGACAAAGATGAAAAGGGTAAGAGCATTAATGAAAAGCTTTATAGAGGTATGATCGGATCACTTTTATATCTCACTGCTTCTAGACCCGATATTATGTATAGTGTTTGCTTATGTGCGCGATTTCAATCATGTCCCAAAGAATCTCATCTAAATGCTGTAAAAAGGATTTTAAGATATTTACATGGAACATTGCATCTAGGTTTATGGTATCCTAGGAATTCATCTTTCGATATTATAGGATATTCAGATGCAGACTATGCTGGTAGTCTTTTGGATAGGAAAAGCACTTCAGGTACTTGTCACTTCATTGGAGAATGTTTGGTTTCTTGGTTTAGCAAGAAACAAGTTTCAGTTGCTTTATCAATTGCTGAAGCTGAATATGTAGCAGTTGGATGTTGTTGTACACAAATTCTTTGGATAAAACAACTTAAGGACTATGGTCATGAGATGAACCATATACCTATAAAATGTGACAACACCAGTGCTATAAATCTTTCAAAGAATCCTATTCAACACTCTAGAAGTAAACATATTGACATTAGACATCACTTTATTAGAGATCATGTTCAATATGGAGATGTTGAATTAGAATTTGTATACACAGAAAAGCAATTAGCAGATATTTTCACTAAGTCTCTAAATGAGAAAATATTTAATTTCATTAGAAGAGAACTTGGTATGATTGATGGATTAACCTTGTGATTACAAGAATATGAAATTTTTAATTGTTGATCTTAAAACATCTCACAAGTTATAAGATAAAATTTTTTATGAGAATTTATGTTTTATGAAGTAAAATCTTTGTTTAAATGATTTAGTCTTGTTGCAGAACTTAATTTCAATCTGATCAAAATTATAGGGGAGTCACGCCCGTGACTTATACTCACGCCCGTGACTTAAATGGCTCAAAGAGGCAGTGTCGTTCACGACTTTGGTTCACGACATGCTTCACGGCTTCAAGTAGTGAAACATTGTTTCACGGCTTGAGTCACGCCCGTGGATAAGAATATTCACGCCCGTGACACTTTTTCACTCCCATGAACCATTACGCCTCAAAAACTCACAGAAGCTTTCACGCTTTGGGTCACGGCATGATTCATGGCTTCAAGTGGTGAAACATAGATTCACGGCTTGCGTCACGCTCGTAGCAAAGAACCTTCACGCCCGTGACAGAGTGTCACGCCCGTGATTAATTACACCCAAAAACTCACAGAAGCTTTCACGCCTTGTGTCACGGCTTGCTTCATGGGTATAAGTAGTGAAATTCAACAGTTCATGCCCGTGACAATATATTCACCCCCGTGACCTATGATCATGCACGCCCGTGATGTTCATGGATCACGCCCATGAACGCATTCTCGCTTTCATTCATGGGTGGAACACTGCTTCAGCAAACCGTGAACACGACTATTCACGCCCGTGACACCCCAAGCCACGCCCGTGAATGTATCGAATATATAAGAAAACATCCGGTTACAATCTTCATTTCAACTCTCCATCTTCCAAAACCGCTCTCATTTACTCTCATTCATTGAGACATTGAAGATTCCGACTCCAAAGCCTTGATATTTCACTATAAATACCATCAAAAAGTTCGAATCTTCAGCAGAAATCATACACTTCTAGGATCTTTTATCAAAATTTCTGTCAAAATCTTCTTCAACTCCATCAATTACTAAATTTCTTCAAATATGGAGTCTGCTTCATCAAAGGGAAAGAGAAAGAAGTCTCATGCACCAAAGAGGTATTCAGATTACCTCATGAACATCATTCCCGAAAGTTGCCATCTTCGGTATGCAACTTTGAAGAATAGACCTATTTTATCATCAAGGTCCTTCGAATGGCAGACAGTCCGTAATCTCGGACTCGAGATGGCTATGACAGAGCAACTTCAAGCCTGTCATTTAAGAGAATTTGTTCAAATTCATCTGCCAACCCTACGGGAGCCAACGCTGGAATTTCTCAGCACCTTGCAGGTTTCACCAACTGGAGTGGTGAAATTCCAACTCTGCAAAAATGAAAACACCCTAAGTGCCATCGCTTTTGGAGAATTATTCAACCTACCATCTGATGGCATTCTGAATGAGACTGAGGTAGAATTCTCTGCCCCTGCAGCATGGACACATTTTGGCACGGATTGCAGTTGGAATGTCAAGAAAACTAAGAGCACACATCTCAGGACCCCAGTACACAGGTATTTGCATAGGTTTTTAACCTATAGCATTTTTGCTCAGGGAGAGAGCAATGGAACTATTAGGAAGTCAAAACTCTTCCTATTCGAGATGGCTCGCAGGGGAGTCACAGTGGCGCTTTCCAGATGGTTTGCAAACCATCTTCTCTCCATCGCCACCAAGCCTACCGGAGATATCTTGATTGGAGCCTATGTCACTCATATGGCAGTGAAGCTCAATTACTTGAAGCTGAATAACCATCACTTCAACATCATTCCTGCACACCCACGAGATAGGCTGGATATAGAGTCATTCATCAAGATGGGAGCAGCTAACAGAATCATTTTTCAGAACGATATCTTCTACTGTTTCACTGATACTGCTGGAGAGATTATCTGGGAAGATCATGACACGGAGGATTTTAAAGCAGGCCTCCAGGGAGTCCAGTAGAAAAGGAGGGCTAGGATTGAGGAAGCAACTCCAGCCATCGAGCAGGACATTGGACAGTCCTCAGCCTCCACACCATCTTTAGCACAGCAGGTGGTCGACCTCTTGGCACCACGTTTCGAGCAGCTGCAGACTTCCATGGATGAGAGGTTGGAAAACCTCAAGGACTTTATGGAGTCTCGGATAGACAGTCTTGAGGCTGAAGTAGCTAGGCTTCGTGATAGGATATCTGGCTAGAATATAGGCTAGAGTGTAGCCTAAATTTGTTATGTTTGATCATTTTTTGTTTGTTATGTTTGCTTATATAGGAAATCTTAAATTTCCTTTCATAGTTTGTATCCCTTCCTTCATAATATATATTTGCTTTTGTTTACTTTAATCTACATATTCTTTCTGATTGATGACAAAAGGGGGAGAAAACTATCAATATATGATAGATAATATATGATAAGGGAAAGTAGTATCAAACTAGCAATAATAAGAATAGTGAATCAAAAAGTGAAACAGACTTTGAATTGATTTAAAAATCTTGATTCAACTTTTCAGATGCAAAGTAGATAATTGAAAAACTGAGCTTCTATATACTTTAAATATACCCTAAGTATACTTTGCATACACCTTAAAAGCAAGTTACAACATGCCATGATATATCTTAAATACACCTTACATATACTTTATGTCTTGAAAAGGAATTATGGTATGTATTGGATATACTTCTCATATAACTTGCATATACTTAAAAACTACTTAAAATGCTACATCTTTATTTACTATTCTTCCATATTATATTTTTTATTCTAAGTATATTTTGAAGGGGAGACTTCTCAAAATCACATATTGCTAGATTATTTGTCACCATCAAAAAGGGGGAGATTGTTAACCTTGAGGGGTATTTCCATCATTTTGATGATAATAAATAATATAGCAATATTGTATTTAACATACTTGTTTTTGTAAGTATATTATACAGGACATGAATTAAAATAGCAAGAATGGAGAATTGGAAGAATAATCCTTGAGAAACAAAAAGCAAGAAGTAGCATGTTCACTACCGTGACTCTAGGAGTCACTCCCGTGAGGCCAACTAGTCGTTACCAAGAAACCAACATTTGAAGTTCACGACCATGAAGGAAAACCAAACCGTGAAGTAAGCATTTCAGTCACCCCCGTGAAGAAAGGTGTCACTCCCGTGAAGCTTCATGCAAATTTCATTCCAGAGAGCTTCACGACTAGAGTCACCACTTGGGTCACGGCTGGGAAGATGTTCACCCCCGTGAATGAATGTGTCACCCCCGTGAAGGCTTCATTCAATTTCATCCAGAGAGCTTCACGACCAGAGTCACCACTTGGTTCACGGCTGAGAAGAGTGTCATGCCCGTGACTGATTAAAGTCACACCCGTGACTCTATATGTCAAAACATACCAGATAGCTTCATGACCAATGTCACCACTTAAGTCACGGCTTGGGAAGAATTGTCACTCCCGTGACAAGCATATTCACACCCGTGAACAATGAAAGAGAAAAATGTCAGACGCAATTTTTTTGTTGGTATAACGGCTAGTTTCTTATTTAATGCACCACAACGGCTATATTCAGCCATAAGAGTATAAATGGAAGTCATTTATGCATTAAGAAAAAGGAGAATGACAAGAAAAATAAAAGATTAGCATATACTTCAAATCACAAGCTATCTTGTACTTTTAAACTTTGAGAACAAATTCATTCTCTGTAAAAATCTTATTGCTCCTCATATTTGAGCAATAAAGATTTATAAGTAGTTATCTCTGTAATCTTTACTCAAGTAAACATTGGGTAGTTCTGGGTTAAGAGAATAATAGTTGTAAGGGTTAGTTGTGTGAACCTCCAAAACACAAATTAAAAGGTTGTTTGTGTGAGCCTGTAAAACACAGAGTGTGGGTTGTTTGTGTGAGCCTGTAAAACACAAAGTGTAGGTTGTTTGTGTGAGCTTGTAAAACACAAAGGAATTGGTTATTGTGTGAGCCATTAAAACACAAGTGATTTCTGGGTTAGGTGTGAGTCATTGTGAGAAAGACCATAGTTGGGAGTGAGCTTGTAAAACTCCATTGTAACACTTAGTGTGTTAGTGAAACTCCCAATTGCGATTGGGGAGAGGAGTAGGGTTTGTTAATACCTGAACCTCTATAAATCTTTGTGTCTGATTTTCTCTATCCCTTCTAAAATTAACAATTTTATTTTCGCACCTTAAAGTTTAATTTTTTGAAACTCCAATTCAACCCCCATTCTTGGTCTAATATCTGGGCAACAACATTATTCATTAAAAAGCATAATCATAATATACTAATTGTTCAAATTTATGTTGATGATATCATCATTGGTTCTACTAATGAATTGATTTGTCAAGTGTATGACTAGGGAATTTGAAATGAGCAGGATGAGAGAACTTAAATATTTACTTGGTCTACAAATAAAACAAGGCAATGAGGGCATATTCATCAACCAATCCAAATATGACAAAGGTTTAATTAAAAAAAATGGATTGAAAGGATGCAAGAATGTCAAGACTCCAATGAGCACATAAAAAAAATTGGACAAGATAAAAATGGTAAAAGCATTAATGAAAAGCTCTATATAGGTATGATCAGATCACTTTTATATCTTACTGCTTCTAGACCCAACATAATGTATAGTGTTTTCTTGTGTGCACAATTTCAATCATGTCCAAAAGAATCTCATTTACATGCAGTAAAAAGAATTCTAAGATATTTACATGGATCATTGCATCTAGGTTCGTGGTATCCTAGATATTCATCCTTTTATATTGTAGGATATTCAAATGCAGATTATGCTGGTAGTCTTTTAGATAGAAAACGTACTTCAGGTACTTGTCACTTTATTGGAGAGTGCTTAGTTTCTTGGTTTAGCAAGAAACAAATTTCAATTGCTCTTTCAACTGCTGAAGCAGAGTATGTAGCAGCAGGATGTTGTTGTACTCAAATCCTTCGGATAAAACAACAACTTAAGGACTATGGTCATGATATGAACGATATACCTATTAAATGTGACAATACAAGTGCTATAAATGTTTCAAAGAATCCCATTCAACATTCTAGAAGTAAGCATATTGACATTGGACACCACTTTATTAGAGATCATGTTCAATACAGAGATGTTGCATTGGAATTTATAAGCACATAAAATCAATTGGAAGATATTTTCACTAAGTCTCTAAATGAGGAAAGATTTAATTTCATTAGAAGAGAACTTGGTATGGTTGATGGATTAACCTTGTGATTGCCAAATTGTCAAATCTTAAGTGATAATCTTGTTTTTGTATCATCCCACTAGATATAAGGTAGTAAATTTGATGGAAATTTTATATTTTAAAGGATAAAATCTTCATAGAAATGATTTAGTCTTGTTTTAGGAATTAATTTTATTTGATGAAAATTTTAGGCAATTCACGCTCAGGAAATATGTTCACGCCCATGAATTAGATAGCCAAAAGAACCACTGTCTTTCACGATATGGTTCACGGCTTTAAGTAGTGAAGCCAATGTTCACGACTTCATTCACTCCCGTGAAAAGCCTTGTTCACGCCCGTGACGCATTTGCACTCCCGTAAACATTTTCACCAAAAACTCACAGAGGCATTCACATTTTGAATCATGCTTTGTTTCACGGGCACAAGTAGTGAAATTCAACATTTCATGCCCGTGACTCCTTTTTCACCACCGTGATAGTTCATCATTCGTGCCCGTGAGATTCAAATGTCACGACCGTGAACCAATTCATACCTTTATTCACAGGTAGATCACCCCTTTAGCAAACCGTGAACACGACCATTCACACCCATGACTACATATTTCACGCCCGTGAAGGCATCGGCTATATAACAATTCTGCCGGTTATTCTTCACATTTCAACCTTCCAACTTCTTGAAACCGCTCTCATTTACTCACATTGAATAGTACATTGAAGATTTCGGCCCCCTAGTCACAAATTTCTGCTATAAATACCATCAAGAATCCCTTCCATCATCAAAAATCATCTTTCCTTAGGGTTTCCTCACAAATTCTGTCAAATTTTTTCCAAACTCTTCAAAGTTCATTTGTTCAAATCAACATGGAAACCGGCTCATCAAAGGGTACTAGGAAGAAATCTCATGCTCCCAAAAGGTACTCAGACTACCTAAGGAACAGAATTCCAGAGCATTGCCATCCTAGGTACTCAACCCTGAAGAAAAGGCCTCTCATTTCATCAAGATCTTTTGAGTAGCAAACCGTACGCACTTTTAGGCTTGACAGTGATGACAGAGCAACTCTAGGCCTGCATTTGAACGAGTTTGTGGACATTCATCAGCCCACCTTAAGGGAGCCAACCTTGGAATTCTTGAGCACTTTGCAAGTGTCTCCCACTAGAGTAGTGAAATTTCAACTGTGCAGTAATCTGAACACTCTCTCTACCATAGAATTTGGGGACTTATTCAACCTACCCTCAGAAGGCATCCTCAATGACAACGAAGTGGAGTTCTTTGCAACTCGAGCATGGACTCACTTTGGTACGGATTGCAGTTGGGATGTAAAGAAGACCAAGAGCACTCATCTCTAGTCCCTAGTGCACAAGTATCTGCATAGGTTTTTAACCTATAGCATATTTGCCCAAGGAGACAGTAATGGCATCATTCGAAAGTCTGAGCTCTTTCTTTTGGAGATGGCCCGAAGAGGCCTCATAGTGGCGCTTTCTCAATAGTTTGCGAACCATCTCCTATCCATTGCCACCAAGCCCTCCTGAGATATACTTATTGGTGGGTATGTAACCCACATAGCCTTGAAGCTTGGATATCTGAAGCTGGATGACCATCACTTTAATCTCATCCTAGGGCATCCTCGAGATCGATTGGATGTAGAGTTCTTCATCAAGATGGGAGCAGCTGTTCAAATTGTCCATGATAACAACATTTACTACCGCATCACAGACGCTGCTGGCGAAATCATATGAGAAGACAATGATTCGAAAGACTTCAAAGCTAGCCTCCAAGGAATCCAACAGAGGAAAATGGCTCGGGTTGAGGAGGCACCTCTAGCGGTTGAGCAGGACATCGGACAATTCTCGGCCTCCACACCGAATTTGGTGCAGCAGGTGGTTGACCTCCTAGCACCAAGATTTGAGCAATTGCAGGCTTCCATAGATGAGAGGTTAGAGAACCTCAAGGACTTCATGGAGTCTAGGATGGACAACCTTGAGGCTGAAGTAGCTCCTTTTAGGGACAAGATGTCCGGTTAGGTGTTAGGCTTGATGTTAGCCTTGCTATATTTGTTTCTTATTTATTTGTTTTGTTTGTGTGTTTTTAGGAAATTTTAAATTTCCTTTATGACTTTTAAATTACCTTTGTTTGTATTTCTCTTTAAATATTAATTTATTTGCTCTATTTTTTCATTATGGTTTATCTATATTGATATTTTTTTTGTTGATGACAAAAGGGGGAGAAACCAGCAATATATTAAGATAAGTGCAAAAATATATTTCGTTACGAAGTAACTAGCAATATATTAAGACAATACTTAATTCAAAATGAATATACAAGTATGCAATTGAGCTTTATACACCTTAAATATATTTTAAGTATACTTTGCATATACCTTGATGGAAGATTACATAAATGAATATGCATTTGATATACTCTAAATATACCTTACATATACTTCATGATTAAAAGAGAATTTTGGTATATATTGGATATACTTTGCATATAATTAAAACTAGAAAGTTAATGCTACACTTCATCATTCTTTAAATTCTTGCATTTCATCAATTTTTATCCTAAGCATCTTTTGAGGGGGGAGATTTCTCAAAAGCACATATTGCTATATTATTTGTCATCATCAAAAAGGGGGAGATTGTTAAACCTTGAGGGGTATTTTTGTCATTTTGATGATAACAAATAAAATAGCAATAATGTATTTAACATACTTTTTTTCTAAGTCTATTGAACAGGGCATGGAATAAAATAGCAAGAATGGAGAATGGAAGATTAATCCTTGAAAGATAAAAAAAAAAGTAGAATGTTCACACCCGTGACCCTATGTGTCATGCTCGTGAAGAAGCTAACCGTCAACAAAACCAACATTTGAAGTTCACGGCCATGAAGAAAGACAATAAACCATGAAATGCGCATTTAAGTCACGCCCGTGAACCTTCATGACAAATTCCTTTAAACTCATATTTTACATCTTTCGTCAGTAGTTTGGTTCAAGGAGAAGCAATCATAGAGATTCCTTTAACAAACCTCCTATAGTAACCAGCTAGCCCAAGAATAATTATGATCTCTGTCATATTGTGGGGAGGCTTCTAACTCATAACAACCTCAACCTTACTGAGATCAACCTCTATATACTCGATTTACTATCATGTTATGCCCTAAAGGGTTTGTGACCTCAATTTCATATGCAAGATTCTCACTGATCATATTGTGTTGTCTAGGAGTGTTTATGCATATTTAAGATGGTTGATATTTGGAAAATTGATGTCGGAATATTGTTAAATAAGGAATAAGACATTGTTTGGATGATGAATAATAATATTATGCCTGATTATGATCGATTTTTACATTTTGGAATATGGGAAGTGTCGATAGGTGTGGCTAACATTGGTTAGTTTAGAATTTTGCATGATTGTGTGAGAAATTCATTGAAAACAATGTTGAATCATGCCCGTGAAGCCAAACTTCATGCCTATAAAAGAATTTCACACCTGTGAAGCCAAGCTTCACTCCCATGAAAATTATGAATTTCATGCATGTGAACAAATATTCATTCCCATGAATGATCATGAGTCAGTCATGGCCTCGTCACGGGTATACAACCCGTGACATAAGGTTTCATGCCCTTGAATGCCCTGTACCCAGAAACATATAAAATGATTGATGTGATAAAGAAACATGAGTATGATATATATATATATATTTATATATATATATATATATATACTTGTTATGACTAAATAAAATTATATGAAATGTGATAACATGATAGAGAATCTATGAATAAGCACTAGGTGTTTTATAATACAAAGTAATATATGATGATTATGTAAAAACGATTGCAATGTGACATAAATGAAATAAATATTAGAAAGTAATTAATTATGCACTTTCTATATTCAAGGACTAGCTAGGATAGGTGGCATGCCATTGAGGGGGTTGCAGTATCGTAGAATAGCTATGCATGTGATTATTATATTGCTCATATGGATGGCTTAAGCTCATGTTAGAGTGCTCCTAATTTGAGAAGCTCAATGGTAACATATCTATATTAGGGACAAGGTGGCTTAAGCTCGTGTTAAAGCACCCTTGTACCCATATGCATGTAGTCATTACTCATTAGGGTTGCTTAAGCTCATGTTAGAGCATTTCTGATTTAAGAAGCTCAGTGGTAGAAATACAAACAAATACAATAGTGTGAAGGTTGGCTTAAGTTTGTGTTAGAGCGCTCCTTTTTCATAACCTGCATCTGAATGGTTTGGTTCTAGAGGAATGGGTTAAGAAAACTAGAATTTGGTAATACAATAATATGGAAAATGGGAATGTAGAGAATATAGTCACATCCTATAAAAGGATTGTGAAAAAATAGTTATCATATGAATAATATTAAAAGCTTGGTATTTCATATTATGATTGATATACAGTATGGCTATATGATATGGATTCACTTATGATAATTATACCATGCATGTAATTAGATTATGATATTAATATGTATGTTTTATATTGATGTATATAAGGCATGGTTGAGTGTGTTGTTATCACAAGTTGAATATTATGATAGTATTGTATAATATGGAGAAGTCAGCATAAATAAAGTAAGTCAAGTCAATATGTGATATATAAATGATGTTATCATCAAGCACACATGTATGTTTGATTATGAATGTATGTCATATGTGAATACATGTTAGAATTTAAATGATTATATGTACCACTAAGCTTTCAGTAGGTTAGCATATTGATGAGTCAAAATTACCCGTGTTAGGTTTGTACTTTATCTCATTCATTTCAGTATTGATTATTTTGCATGACATGGGATAGAGATATATAGTTATATCAATATTTAAATAAAGACGTGTGATAGATTTTCACAAGCACAAGTATTATGGATTATGTAATAAGGGATATTAAATCCCGAGATGGTTTTGAGATTGAATCAGATTTGGTATTTGTTACATAGATTATAGTAGATTGAATCAGATTTAGATAGATAGTGACTCCAGTGACCCAACCTTAAGGAAAGAAGGGTCGATTTCATTAACAGTCTCGTGGTAGGAATCAAGGATGAAGTAGAGGCTATACTCAGGGCGGTTCATATAGGAGGGGGCAACTCTCCAAGGCTACATCTGCAGTAAGTAGCAATCACACACAGACTACTAGAGATAGTATTCCAATTTGTGGCATTTTCCCCAATAGTCACAGAGGAGAGTGCTAGAAGAATAAGGTGCATGCTTCAGATGTGGATCAAATAAGCATTTAAGGAGATGTGCTTCAGATGTGGATCAAATAACCTTAACTTTTCATTGTTTTTAAGCTTATAAATCTAACTCTTCCATTCATCTGAATTGAAACTATCTAAGATTAATGAAAACAACCCCTCTTATTGACAATAACAGATCAATTATCTATGTTTTAGAATAAGTTCCAATGCTCCTTGACACTCAGCTAATTTTTATCCTAAATTTCTTATTTTTAGTTGTTTCAAACTCGTTTTTGTGTGGTTATTTTGTGTTTAATCAATCAGAAATGAAAAGGAAATGAGGGAAATATGTTTATGAGGTTTTAGAGTGTGGTGGCTAGGGTTAGGAGTGATTTTATGTGAGTTTATATCAAAACATGAAACTACCATATATATAAACTGCAAACTTTTATGGGCATGAACCATAGTGTCACGACCGTGAACCATAATGTCACAGTTGTGAAGCTTTTCAGCTTCAGAATCTGAATTTTACGACGTTCACGACCATGATTAACTATATCACAGGTGTGAACTCTAAAAATTTTTGCTTTTTTCCTATTATTTTCATTATAATAAGGTTCTTAACACCCATAACCACCCATATACTTCTCATATACCCTTAATATAGATATATTTAAGATATTAATTTCTGGCCCTAACTTATGGGAATTATAATTTTTATGTATATTCTAACATGCTCTTTTTTACATCTAGGTTGCTAAAATCATGATCATGTCGATGAGTGTGAATTTATGATCACTAATGGAGTCAAATAAGTTGACTGGGTCTAACTTTTTTTATTGGTTAAGGAATTTGAAAATAGTTCTCAAATCCTGAAGATGTTTAGAAGGCATATCAAAAGCATATCGATGATAGTGAGATGGTAAGTTGCATTATGCTTGCTACTATGATAGCTGAGTTGCAAAAGCAACATAAGGCTATGGATGCTAATTCCATAGTCTATCATATAAGGGAGCTTTTTGATGAGCAAGCACATTTCAAAAGGTTCAAAACTTCAAGGCTGCTCTTATGCACTAAGATGGTTGAGGGGATATCTCCAGTTTAATATACATTAAAGATGAATGGCTATATTGAGAGGTTGGCCACCTTAGGATTTGTGATGGACCATGAATTAAGTATTGAATTAATTCTAACTGGTTTGTCTGATAGTTTTTCACATCTTATGCTTAACTATAAGATGAACCAAATCTCCACCATTATTCTTAAAATGATTAACATGCTCAACACAGATGAGTCATCTGTCAAGAAGGACAGTAAGGTTGTGATGCTACTGGACTCTTCTAGATCTAAAAAAGAGAATCTTAAGAAAAAGAAGAAGTCCATAAAGCCTAAGGGAGATGTGGCCAAGAATAAGGCCAAAGAGACTGCTCCAAAGGGAACATACTTCCATTGTGGCAAGGAGGGCCATTAGAAAAGAAACTGTAAGGCCTACTTGGAGATCTTAAAGAAACAGGCATCTGATACCCCACCTACTTCAGGTATTTTTGTCATTAAAATTAATATTATTTTTGATAATAATATATGGGTATTATATACGGGTTGTAGCTCAATGAGAGTCGAACCTGCGCATTAGAAATGGAGCAAGGGTTACTGTTTTAGCTATAGGAACTTATGTATTGACCCTCCTAGTGAGATTATGTTAAATTTGGATAATTATTATTATTTACCTGCTTTGACTAAAAATATTATTTATGTTTCTAGTTTAAATAAAGATGATTTCCATTTAGCTTTTAGTAACAATTGGTGTTTTATTATGTTGAATGATATTCTTTATTCTAGCGGTACATTATGCAATGGAGTATACAAATTAAATATGTGAAATCCAATTTTAAACATCAATTATGATAAAAGGCAAAAACAAGATATGTTGAAATCATCTTACTTATGGCATTGTTGCCTTGGTCATATAAGTGAGAAGCGTATGGTTAAGCTACACAAGAGTGGTAGTTTGGGGTCATTTGATTATGAATTATATGTTACATGTGAATATTGTTTATTAGGCAAGATGACTAAATTACCTTTTAAGGGAAAAGATGAACGTGTTAATGGGCTTTTAGACTTAATACATTCGGATGTATGTGGTCCAATATCGACACACGCTAGAGGTGGTTTCATCTACTTCATTAATTATCGATGACTACTCACGATATGGGTACATGTATCTTATGAGATACAAATATGAAGCATTTGAAAAATTCAAAGAATTCAGAAAATGAAGTAGAAAAATAACTTGGCAAAAGTATTAAAACACTTCGATCAGATCGAGGAGGTGAATACTTGAGCCAAGAGTTTCTAGATTATTTTAGGGATAATGGGATATTATCTCAATGACTTCGGATTGTCTGCCATTCGAAGGACCTTGATGACAAAAGAGGTCTCTTTTTCAAAGTTGCATACCGAGGATGGCAATTCTCTGTAATCTGCATACCTCTTAGGAGCATGGGACTTGTTTCTCTTTCCCTGGGATGAAGCAGACTCCATTTTTGGAAGAAATTTGTTGATGATGGAGTTGGAAATATTTTTGACAGAAAATTTGATGTAAAACCCTAGAAATGTATGACATTTGTTGATGATTCGAACTTTTGGTGGTATTAATAGGGAAAGTTCAAGTCTTTGGTGCCAGAATCTTCAATGTCTCAATGAATGAGAGTAAATGAGAGCAGTTTTGGGAGATGGAGAGTTGAAATGAAGGTTGTAACCGACTGTTCTCTTATATATTCGATACATTTACGGGCAAGAATGGTCGTGTTCACAGTTTGCTGAAAAAGTGTTTCACCCGTGAATGAAGACATGAATAAGTTCACGGGCGTGAATGATCATCGGTCACGGGGGTGAATAAATGGTCACGGGCGTGAACTGTTGAATTTCACCACTTATGCCCATGAAGCAAGCCGTGACTCAAGGCGTGAAAGCTTCTGTGAGTTTTGGGGTGTAATTGTTCACAAGAGTAAAAATGCATCATGAGCGTGAAAGTCACTTTTCACGGGAGTGACTCAAGCCGTGAAAATAAGTTTCACCACTTGAAGCCGTGAACAAAGTCGTGAACGATACTGCCTCTTTGGGCCATTTACGTCACGGGCGTGACTCCCTTAAATTTTCATCAAATTAAAATTAAGTCCTAAAATAAAACTAAATCATTTCAACAAAAGATTCTACTACTTAAAACATGAATTCTCATGAAAAATTATATTTTATAACTTCTGATATGATTTAAGATCAACAATTAAAATTTCATATTTTTGCAATCACAAGGTTAATCCATCAATCATACCAAGTTCTCTTCTAATAAAATTAAATCTTTCCTCATTTAGAGACTTAGTGAAAATATTTGCTAATTGATTTTCTGTGCTTATGAATTCTAATGCAACATCTCCATATTGAACATGATCTCTAATAAAGTGGTGTCTTATGTCTATATGCTTGCTTCTTGAGTGTTGAATAGAATTCTTTGAAAGATTTATAGCACTTGTGTTGTCATATTTTATAGGTATATGGCTCATCTCATGACCATAGTCCTTAAGTTGTTGTTTCATCCAAATAATTTGTGTACAACAACATCCAGCTGCTACATATTCAGCTTCAGCAGTTGAGAGAGCAACTAAAACTTGTTTCTTGCTAAACCAAGAAACTAAGCATTCTCCAATGAAGTGACAAGTACCTGAAGTACTTTTTCTATCTAAAAGACTACCAGCATAGTCTGCATCTGAATATCCTATCATATAAAAAGATGAATTCCTAGGATACCATAAACCTAGATGCAATGATCCATGTAAA
Source organism: Triadica sebifera (assembly GCA_023653625.1). Classification (NCBI taxonomy): domain Eukaryota; kingdom Viridiplantae; phylum Streptophyta; class Magnoliopsida; order Malpighiales; family Euphorbiaceae; genus Triadica; species Triadica sebifera. Next base: position 14,464,287 of record CM042909.1, read on the forward strand.
TATCTTAAAATTCTTTTTACAACATTTAAATTAGATTCTTTAGGACATGATTGAAATCGTGCACATAAGCAAACATTATACATAATATCGGGTCTAGAAGTAGTAAGATATAAAAATGATTCGATCATACCTCTATAAACACTACAAGAAAATTTCATTTTAGCGATGAACAAATCTGTCGCTAACTTTAAGATATCTGTCGCTAATAAAATTAACAACGGATTTGCGACGACATTAAGCAGTCTTTAAAATGATCCTCGCAAATTGACTAACGACAGATTTACTAGTCGTCGCTAACATTAGCGACGCCATTAGCAACAGTAACTCTGTCGCTGAAATATGGTCGTTAGGGGATAAGATGGCGAGAAATCAACAAGTGGTTTAGCGACGGCATGTCCATCGCTAAATAGTGACAGAAATGAATTACCGTCGCTATTGAGCGACGACATGTCCATCGCTAAATAGCGACGGAAATGAATTACCGTAGCTATTGAGTGACGGCATGTCCGTTGCTCGATAATTCATTTCCGTCGCTAAAAATTGTAGTGAGACGAATTTTTAGTCGTTGCTAATTGTGACGAGCATTTAGTGACACATATCATTCCATCACTGAATTTTTTATATATTATATTTTTATTTTATTTTAAGGTTTATAATTTTAAAATTAAATTAAATGCAAATATATTTTTTTAACATAATTTGTAAATAAATATTAAAATTTGTTTGAAGCTAATTATGTTAAAATTAAAATTTCAAAATATGATAAATATTCGAAAAACACAAAATACTACAAATGTTATTATAGAGTTCAACATGTTATTAGAATGAGGTGGATCTGTTTGTGGAGTTGAAGCTGAAATGAGTCATCTCTGCTAATAACAACAGGCCAGAATGAGTCATGTCTGCTATTAGCTGTCGCATCTCTATGCACATCTCGTCCCGAATTTTATCTTGAATCTCCTCCCGAATCTCATCTCGAAACTCAAGTCAAAGTTCTTCACGCATCTGTTCTCGCATACAACTTGTCTATGTTATAATCTTAATAATTAAGTGACTCAAATTCCATTTGGTGGGAATATGGACTACTGAATCAATATGCATATATATATATATATATATATATATATATATATATATATATATATATATATATTGAAACATGAAAGAAATGAGGCTAAATGAACACCGGTTGGACATTCATAAATAAACAAGTAAAGCCAAATTCATATATATATTGAAACTCAACCTAAAAGAATCTTATAACATCTTCTATGCTATTCATCTTTTTACTTAATGCAGTGCCATGACTAACCAATTTAAACAGTAGTAAAACTATAATTGCAAATAATGGGGCAGGTACACAACATCTAGTTGTCTTCTAGCACTGAGCACAACATGCAATCACAACAGACCACAAAGTAAATTACTTGCCCGTTTGGGTTGAAAATTGTAGAATCTTATAAATTTTTTGTCTTCTTATTATCAGGTTTACCTAAAGAAATACATTATTATGTTTAATTTTACTGTTTAAAGTTCCACATAAAATTGTGGTGAAGGTAGTCATTGTCATTTCTTTCATGAAAAGGAAATATATTAACTGAGAATTTGACAACTCTTCCATTCAGCTATTCTCAACTCATGTGGCTATTGCGATGGATGATTGGTTTAATTTCTTTCCTTAATGCCCAAATAAAAAGGAAATCATTAAAAACTTATTATCAGGTTTGGTTGATTCAGTTTGGAATAATGTTTTTCAAATCAGAATAGATATCCAGTTGAATTGATAATTAGTTTAATCAGATTAATTCGAGCTTTTTGAAATTTTTTTTATAGATGTTTATAAAAAATAAAAAAATCATGATTTTGTACAAAAAAAATTGCTTACAAATTAATCACCTTGTCTTATCTCATATTATTTTAATTTTATTTAATTTTTGTTATTTTCAATTCATTCAATTATTGTTGATGATTCTCTAATTTGTTTGTTAGGATGATAAAAAAATTTAATCTTAACTCATTATGAGATAATAAAGGAAATTTGAACGAATGAAAAAAAAAAAAACCAATTAATTAAATTAAGTGATCTTTTGAGTATTTACATAAGGTTTTTCCATTATGATATAGTAAATAATTGCACATTAATAACAATAGTACCTGATGTCTTTCGAGCCAACATATATTGACTATTGCTTTGTTTTCAAAGTCTTTGCTGTCAGTATGTCACCACAATTATTGCAAGTTTAATAATTAATTTATTCATCATTATTTCTCCATTCATTTATTAATCATTTTTTAATAGAATTTACTAATTATGGGTTGCTTAAATTTTTTTTTGTCTCCCTTGTTGGTCAGTTTTGCCTAGTAATTAAATACATTAAACATATCTCAAAAGTTCAAAGTGCAATTCTCATATATCTCTTAACGCAATAAACAACGCGTAATAAACACAGACATTGAGATAAGTAAAAGTTTACCTCTTGAGTTATAAAAGTCCACTTCGATTCCAGTATCACCTTTGCAGAGCAAGTAGGAAGATCCACTTCAATTTCATTCAGCTGCAAAGGGCGTCCATCTGTACAATATATTAAAATCAGGATACTGTATAAATGGAAAATCCTTCACCCAAATAATACAAGTATACAACCCAATATTAAAACTTGATGTGATTGTGGAGTTATTTTTAGATACATAATGAGAGAAATTTCAACCTCAACAGCTTTCAAATAGAGTGCCAATTAGATGGCCAATAAACTAACATTTGAAATCATTTATAGAGATAAAAATTTGTATAAACATTGAGAGACAGCTTAACATACCACTGCAGTATCCATGAAAATATAGCACTGGAACCCTATATGAAGCACTGTAGACTATATGGAAATCATAGAAAAGCGTTTGGTGTTGATTAATATGTACCTTGCAACAAAGAACAAATGACCGAGTAAACAAAATGAGAAAGGACAATCAATAAATTGTAATATATACCTTTCCTGATCAAAACATGTAACTAAGACAGAGTACCAATGTGGCATCATCAATTCCCTCTTCTTTATCAGATAAACTGCTGTCTTCTTTCCCTGTGCCACTAATTTCATTAAGATTGCCAAAGTATTTGAGCAAAATAACAAAAGAAGGCCAAAAAGTACGCATTCCTTGTTGCAATTATTACTAAAATACACAAATTATATACTGCACCAAAGATTGCCAAAATTAATTTTACACATTAGTACTCTAACATTTGAGTCAAATCCTTTTAAACTTGTGCAAGAAACCATTTGGTATCTAAAAGTATATGCAAAAGGATTGACCCTTAATGCAGTGCCATGACTAACCAATTTAAACAGCAGTAAAACCATAATTTTAAACCATAGGCACAAACAATTTTTGCTTTAAACTTTATCATTAATCTGTTTGAATAAGAAATAGACATGAGACAAAGGAATCAAAGCAAAACTCCAAAAGATAACATCATAACCATGTAAAGATTGGCAGACAATGTTATATATTATAAGCACATAAACTGAGCAACTATAAATAGTCTTCCTTGCAATTTCTATAATTTGAGTAGGTTTTTAGAGTGATCATATAAAAAAATATACCATAATAGCATTGTCTTATTCAGACAGAAAGAAGAACAAGCTTTATTTCAGTGGTTTTGAAATCATTTCCAGAACTTTAACATTTCAATAATAAAAAAGAAAAATGAAGAAAGAAAAAAGAGGAAAGAAAAGAGAAGGTAATGCTTAACAATGAAATTCAGATTTGAGTAAATTTTAATTTCTAACTTTGTTTGGTTCCTTGTTGACCTGCACTTTTCTTTTTCAATTTATCAAGATTCCTTGTTGACCTTCCAGTCTGGTTGTCAATCTCTTTTCATTTATTTATTTTCCTTTTTCTATTTTCACTTATATATGCAAAGTAAATTTAGAACTTCCAACAATTTCTTGTAGCTACCCGTGCAGATGGTATTATGTGCATATTGTTATAAGTATTTATGGACTATGGCCCATGTACATATGATTAGCATCCAGTTGGTTCTAAATCAGTCCTTGTTTGCTCTACATGCTACAATTTTAAGTACTGGCAGGTTCTTAAATTCATAAATTTAAAACTCCACCTTTCAGTATCTAATCAACAATGCCTCAAGATCAAACATTTTTCACAGGATCTATGCTTCCAAATTCTAAATTAGTCATTGTTTGCACTATGTCCTACAATTTTAAGCAATGGCAAGTACACCTCTATTTCTATGAAAGCAGAGAAATATTACATCATTTAATATCTATGCAAATAATTTTCGACCACTATATGACAAATTGAAAGAGTTGACACTGCAATCCTATGCAAAGCAAGGATATTTCATTCAAAAATAGGCAAAGCACATGGAACACATTATGTTAAACTCTATCTCTAGAAAACCCAAAAGCAGTGTGAAACATTAGAACTTTCCACATTCTGAAATTCCATATTTGTTCATTTTGATTTTTAAAATTAACTCACATTTAGTCAAACCAAATTAAACAATAAATCATCCTCTGAAATTTATTAGGTCATATGATGAAAGTCATAAGGTACAGTACAGCATTATGTTAGACCCAGCATTAAGCTGATTATCGATGTCAAATTTGTTAAGAACAATGTATTCAGCTTGTAGTGATTGTGACCAAATGGACAGAATAACCTACATATTTGTCCCTGTGAAAGTAATGGAAGATGAAATTTGTAGAAAATCCGTAGTTCCGCATCAAACGTTCAGTTTAAAAGAAAAATCACATTAACAAAGCACATCCACAAATTAATCTCATGTTCTCCTCTTTTTATATAATTACCAACATCTAAACAAAAAAAAAACAAATTCAGGAAATGCACTTCAATTATGTCATCCAAGACAACCAGACCTCGTTAACCCAAAAAAAAATGCCTTAAAGGAAAATAAATCAATATTTGAATCTTATACCACCAACCTAAAATCTAGAAAGTCATTTAAGTAACTTTCTACATACTAACTAAATGCATACACAACATAAGATCCAAAAAATTTCAACTCATTCTTCCATGAAAGAAAGAAAAAAATAAAATAAAAAAAAGTACCGTATTCGTAGCTCCCCCTCTTGGCCGCTCAAAAGCTTGAATCAACTCCCTTGAGCAGAGTACCACATGAAGTAGATCGAGGAGTTAACTAGGAGGTTAAAAATCGGTTCAAGATCTGAAATTGGATAATAAATGTGCTTAGGGTTTCAGATTTGTTAGATACACCATAATAATGAAGTAGAAGGAGAAGAAAACCCGACCGGAACTACACTATAAATTGCTTTTCACTGGATTAGGTAAAGAGGAACAGTAGTCTTTGCTTTTCACTGGAGAGAAGGCAGATAAGTGAAGAAAGGATCAAAGGGGGCTACATGCTACTGCGCGGTCAACCAAAAATATTTTTATTATCAAAATTAATAAGTATGCTACTGGTCATTTTTATTATCAAAAAATATTTTTATTATCAAAAAAAAATTTTAACTTGTTCTGGGAACAAATAAGCATGATACTAGTCATTTTTTTATTTAGTAAAAAATATTTTACTTTTGTTGGGCTCATTTTATTTGATTAATGCTTTTAAAATTTTCAAATTGAATTAATCCAAGAATTGAATTTAAAAAAAAAAATTAATGATCTATTATTAATATCTTAGGCTACACCAATCTATTACAATTAAAATTGAAAAACTTAATTGATACAAATTGAAGTTCTATTATCATAATTACTTGGAAAATATAAGGTTTTTTTCGGTCTGCGATGCTCATGAATCAACCCTATTATAAACTTAAAGATGATATTAGAACTACATATATTATGTTTATATTTTATACTTTTAGAACAGTGAGATCCACTTCTTTTTTGAAATTGAGTTCTGACATTAACATGGGATATATGAAATTGACTCATTGTTATACGTGATGATCTAGGAGCAGGTTTCTTCATATTCTAAATAAATTTTTATTGATTTTATGTCAGCTTGATAAGTATGACGCAAGGTTCAATGCACATTTTTTTAATGATGGTTAGGTTATACTTTATATTTTAAAAATTTACTTTATTGTCTTTGTTATTATATTAATTTAAATAATTAAATGTTGTTAGGGATGATAATATTTATTGATAATTGATATTTTATGATGAGTAGGTTTTCATAATATATTGTTACTTTATTATATAGTATACTAGTATATATAACTATCGCATTGCGTCAGAATTAAATAATTATTTGGATAATAAATAGAATAATAAAAGAATAAAAGAAAAATTAATGACTTATGTATAAATCTTAACAACATCTATATGTTAAATTGTCTTTAAAAGAATTAATTAATACATAACATTTGTATAGAATTGAAAGAAATTATAAAAATTGATGACTTAAATAGATAAGAAAAATCAATAAGATTTAAATTGAGAAAATGCCTAACTATAAGGAAATTTTGTAATTTTTCATAAGATAAGAAATGTGCTGCATATTTAGCGATGACTTTTTTCCGTCACAAAAACTGTAACAAAACAAAAAAACTTAGTGACGGAATATTTGTCTGTCGCTAAAATCTTTTCCATTAACTCATAGCGACGGATTATCTCGTCACTAAGAATAGCAACGCACAATCCGTCACTAAAATTTTACTTTTTTTCCAATAAATTTAGCTACGGACATTATCGTCACTAATTATCGTAATAGTGACAAATTAAAATTGTCGCTAAGTTTCTCTCGCAATTCTGTCTCTATGCTGTCGCTAATATTGGCGCCATATCTTCTCGCAATAATTAGCTACGGATTTTTGCGACGGTGACTGTCTGAAGCAAATTGTTGTCGCTAATCTGTCGCTACTTCTGTTGCTACATTTTTAATTTTTTTTTATTATTTTTTCTCACTAATTTGTCACTATTCCGTAGCTATTTGCTACGAATAATATTCAGTCACTAATTTTTGTCGCTATTCTATTATTTTCTTGTAGTGAAAGCTTTTCATTAATGCTTTTACCCTTTTCATTTTTATCCAATTTTGTTAATGCGCTTATAGGAGTCTTGGCATTTTTGCATCCTTCCTTACCAAATTTCTTAATTAAATCTTTAGCATATTTGGATTGGATGATGAATATGTCATCATTGCTTTGCTTTATTTGTAGACCAAGGAAATACTTAAGTTCTCCCATCATGCTCATTTCAAATTTCCTAGTCAGGCACTTAGCAAATTCTTGACAAAACAACTCATTAGTATAACCAAATATTATATCATCAACATAAATTTGAACAATTAGTATATCATTCTTACGCTTTTTGATGAATAGTGTAGTGTCAATATTTCCCTTTGTAAAGCTATTTTCTAATAAAAAAGAACTTAGCCTCTCATACCAAGCTCTTGGAGCCTGTTTTAAACCATACAAAGCTTTTGAAAGTTTAAAAACATGATTTGGCAAATCATAGCTTTCGAAACCAGGTGGTTGTTCTACATACACTTCTTCATCTATATAACCATTTAGAAATGCACTTTTCACATCCATTTGAAAAAGTTTGAAATTCATGTGACATGCATATGCTAAAAGTATTCTTATAACTTCTAATCTAGCTACAGGTGCATATGTTTCATCATAATCTATACCTTCTTACTGATTTTATCCTTTTGCAACTAGTCTAGCCTTATTCCTAGTTATTAACCCTTGTTCCTCTAATTTGTTTCTAAATATCCATTTGCTACCTATGATTTGATGATCCTTGGGTCTAGGAACTAGGTTCCATACCTTATTTCTCTCAAATTGGTTGAGTTCTTCTTGCATGGAAATTACCCAACTTTCATCATTAAGGGCCTCATCAATATTTTTAGGCTCAATTTGTGAAATAAAAGCAATGTCAGTGACTAAATGCTTGAAATGAGATCTAGTACTTACTCCTCTTGATAGATCACCAATTATTTGCTCTTTTGGATGATCTTTCGTCATTCTCCATTCTTTTGGAAGTTCTTGATCAATTTGTTCTTGATTTTGAGGTAGAGTGTCATTTTGCAGTAAATTTTCTTGATCATTTTCTTCTTTCCCATTTCCAATATGAAGTTTTTCCATATTACCTACAACATCATCAAGAACACTACCTTTCACAAGATCAAGTCTACTAGATTCATTAAAAACAACATGCATGAATTTTTCAACCGTTAATGATCTTTTATTAAATACTCTATATGTTTTGCTGGTTGTAGAGTATCCTAAAAATATACCTTCATCAGATTTAGAGGCAAAATTTCCAAGATTGTCCTTGGTGTTCAATATAAAGCACTTGCATCCAAATACTCTAAAGTATGATATCAAGGGCTTTCTTCCATTCCATAGCACAAATGAGGTTTTGTTTAAAAGAGGTCTTTTGAAAACTCGATTTGAAATATAACATGCAGTATTTGTGGCTTCTGCCCAAAAATAAGTTGGTAATTCATATTCATTAAACATTGTTCTAGCCATTTAAATTAAAGTTCGATTTTTCCTTTCAACTACCCCATTTTGTTGAGGTGTCCTAGGAGATGAGAAATTATATGAAATTCCATGTTCAAGACAAAAGCTTTCAAAGTTTTCATTTTCAAATTCTTTCTCATGATCACTTCCTATTTTAAAAATGCAGTACCCTTTTTCATTTTGAACTCTTTTAGCAAAGTTTTTGAAGTTTCCAAAAGCTTCACTCTTTTGAGCTAAGAAAATTACCCAAGTAAATCTAGAGTAATCATCTACGATGACAAATGCATAATGTTTTCCTCCTAAGCTAGCAATTCTAGTAGGTCCAAACAAGTCTAAATGCATAAGTTGGAGAGGTTTTGAAGTACTTACGATGTTTTTGGCTTTGAAAGATGACTTGTGTTGCTTTCCTCTCTAACAAGGATCACATGTCTTGCCTTTTTCATATTTAACTCTTGGCAATCCTTTTACTAGCTCTCCTATGCTGAGACTTTGTATTAAGTCCATGTTAGCATGACCAAGTATTCTATGTCACAACCAAGATTCATCACTAGTAGTCATAAGACACTTAAAGGAATGGTTAGATAGTTCATGTAAGTTTATTATGTATGTATTGATATCTCTATTTCCTTTAAATATTTCTTAACCATCAATAGAGATTACAAGACATTCATTTGAAGTAAAGATTACTTTGTTTCCTTTATCACATAATTGACTTACACTTAACAAGTTATGTTTTAAGCCATCAACAAGTAAGACATCCTTAATAAAAGTAGTACCATTAACACCAATAGAACCAATGCCAATTACCTTACCCTTTGCATTGTTTCCAAAGGTAACTTTACCTCCATCAATACTTTTGATTTCATTGAAAAGTTCTTTGTCTTCTGTCATATGCCTTGAGCATCCACTGTTTACTAGCCAAGCATTTTTGTTTATTGTGGACTTGAGGCATACCTATAGAATCACAAATCAAGTATGATTTTTAGGTACCCAAATGAGTTTGGGTCCTTGGGGGTTAGCATATGAAGGTTCCCAATGAGCCTTCCTTATCCAACAATGTTTATTTATGTGACCAATTTTCGTACAATAATTACATTGTTTCGGTCTAAACTTGCTTTTTGGTCTTACAATGTATTTGAATGTCATAATTCTATTAGACAGATTTTGAGAACAATGACATGCACAATCATGATTAATTTGCATTTTTCTAGATGCTTGCTTCTTATACATAAAGACATGATTATTCTTTTTCTGTATAGAAGGTTTAACATTCTTATTTCTTGGTGCAGTTCTAACAGATGTGGAGATGTGAGATTCTTTAGATTTAACAAATATAGTTTTGTGAGAAGATGATGATGTGTCCTTAAATCCTAGACCATGTCTAATTAAGGGTGATCTTTGAGACACAATGAGAGTATCTAAGCTCTCTTTACCTTTGTGAAATTTAGAAATGGAATTTCTAAGTTCCTCAACTTCATTTTTCAAGGTATTATTTTCTTTTAACAATGAGGCTGTTGAGGGTCTTGATGAATATTTATCTAATGACTTTTGAAGAGATTCAGTAGATGATTTAAGCTTTATGTTCTCTTTTTCTAAACCATCTATCTTATTTTTCAAATTAGAGATATTATTTCTATAGGTACTAAATTTAGTTCTATATTTCTCTAATTCTATATTTAATTATTCTATTAGACTTTGCTCTTCATCATCATCATCACTATCACTATTACTATCATTATCACTACTATCATTATTGAAAGAGTATGAGTATAGTGATCTTACTTTGTCCGAGACGTGATCCTCAATAGCCATGAAGCATAGGTTGACCTCTTCACTTTCATTATCATCTTTTTCACTTGAAGAGCTTTCGTCATCCCATGTGGCTTTGTGACCGTTATCCCCATTGTCTCTTTGGTATTTGCTCTTATGCTTCTTGAGCCTTGGACATTCTTGTTTGATATGTCTTTTCTTTCCACATTCATAGAATTTTACCTCTTCCTTACTTCTATATGTGTCATTAGAAGTTTGTTTGAGGTTTCTTTGCCTGAATTTTCTGGAATTGCTCATTTTCTTCTCAATGATTCTTTTTAATCTCCTTGAAAGCATAGTGATGTCCTCATTTTCATCATCAATCATTTCTTCATCATCTTCACTTTCTTCTTGAAATTTTGAAGTAGAAGCTTTGAGTGCTAAGGGCTTTCTTTTCTCTGGCTCTGCTTCAAGCTCTCTATCTCTCTTCACTTCCATCTCATGTGTGAGAAGTTTGCCAATCAGCATGTCAATATTCATGATGCTCATATCTTCATTTGGTTCTTCTATGCCAGCAACTCTTGAACCATAGTCTTTAAGAGGAAGACTTCTCAGGATTTTATTGTTTACATCTTCCAAACTCAGATGCTTCCTAAGTTTCCTCATTCCATTTATAATGGATAAAAGACGGTTGGTCATGTCAGTGATTGACTCATTGGATTTCATCTTGAAGAGCTCATATTCTGAGGTTAGAAGTTGAATCTTCTTGGATTTGACTTGCTTAGTTTCCTCATGATAGTTCTCCAATGTCTTCCACATGCTATATGCTGTTGAGCAGTGTTGTATTCTCCCACATTCTTCAATAGATAATGAGCTTGATAGGATTGTCATTGTCTTCTTGTTTTTGAAATTTGCTCTTCTTTGAGGGTCTGTCCAATCATCTGTTGATAGAATTTCTTCTTCACCATCAGCTCATCATCTGGTTGGTGGTGTCCATTCTTTTTGTACACTATCCCAGACTTCAATTCCTTCACTATCCAAGTATGTCTCCATCCTAAACTTCCAATGGTCATAATTTTCTCCATCAAAGTAAGGTTTGAGACTTTGGAATCCTTCACTGGCCATGTCTTACTCTTTACTAGCGCTTTTTAGGCTTCGATACTAGATAAGGCTCTGATACCAATTGTTACCTAGATATTAGACCAAGAAGGGGGGTTGAATTGGAGTTTCAAAAAATTAAACTTTAAAGTGCAGAAATAAATAATTAATTTTAGGTGGGATAGAGAAAATCAGACACAAAGATTTATAGAGGTTCGAGTGTTAACAAACCCTACTCCTCTCCCCAATCGCAATTGGGAGTTTCACTAACACACTAAGTGTTACAATGGAGTTTTACAAGCTCACTCCCAACTATGGTGTTTCTCACAATGGCTCACACCTAACCCAGAAATCCCTTGTGTTTTAATGGCTTACACAATAACCAATTCCTTGTGTTTTACAGGCTCACACAAACAACCTTCACTTTGTGTTTTTACAGGATCACACAAACAACCTTCACTTTGTGTTTTACAGGCTCACACAAACAATCTTTTAATTTGTGTTTTGGAGGCTCACATAACTAACCCTTACAAGTGTTCTACTCTTAACCCAGAAATACCCAAAGCTCACTTGAGTAAAGATTACAGAGAGAACCACTTACAAATCTTATTTGCTCAAATATGAAGAGCAAAAAGATTTTTACAGAGAATATATTTTGTTCTCAAAGTATGAAAGTACAAATAGTTTGTAATCAGAATTAAATGCGAAGTATATGCTATTCTTCTATTAGTCTCTTCATTCTCTTATTCTTAATGCATAAATGACTTCCATTTATCCTCCCATGGCTAAATATAGCCATTGGGGTGCATTAAATACGAAACTAGTCGTTGTACCAACTAAAAAATCACGCCTGATATTTTTCTCTTCATTGTTCACGGGCGTGACTATGATTGTCACGGAAGTGACATTTCTTCCAAAGCCGTGACTGAAGTGGTGATCTTGGTCGTGAAGCTCTCTGGAATGTTTTGACATATAGAGTCACGGGCGTGACATACTCATTCACTGGCGTGACAAGCTTCACAGTCGTGATCCAAGTGGTGACTCTGGTCGTAAAACTCTCTGAATGAAATTGCGTGAATCTTCACGGGGGTGACTCCTTTATTCACAGGGGTTACTGAAATGCCCACTTCACGGTTTGTTTTTCCTTCATGGCCGTGAACTTCAAAAGTTGGTTTTGGTAACGGTTAGCTTCTTTCATGAGAGTGACTCATAGAGTCACGACAGTGAACATGCTACAACTTGAATTTTGTCTTTCAAGGATTATTCTTCCAATTCTCCATTCTTGCTATTTTAATCCATGTCCTATATAATATACTTACAAAAACAAGTATGTTAAATTCAATATTGCTATTTTATTTGTTATCATTAAAATGACGAAAATACCCCTCAAGGTTTAACATGTTGGTAGCTCAAATCATCACATGATTTTAAGCATATCATGAGTAGTATCTAGCAATATATCATGACCCCCAATTGACCAGAAAGTTAGTCATCTGACTATAAACCCTTCCATAGACAATTACCATGCAATTCGTCCTTTCACCAAACTATACGTAATTTGGTTCAGAGTATGGATTGTGTGTCAACTCCCACTAAATTGACTATGTCACATCTAGTCCAAATGATATTAGTTCTTGTCTATGAGACTTATTACTCTTTCAGATATGTCCTTGAAGACCTTCTTCAAGACATGTCCACCTTAATAAAGGATTTATGAGCAGTGATCTCTACAAGAGGCCATAGGTGTACTCTCATTTTATTAGGAGTGGTGAATCCTTTATTACTACTCAACTACCTTCAAATACCAAATGTTACACCTAATCACCATCCTGTGAGTGATCTTTGATAGGCAACAAGGAATGGAGTCAAATTATAGGATTCAGTATCTAAGATAACCTTGAACATCTCAAGTCTAAGGATACTTGCACCATTGCTATGATGAGATTATCACTGACATTGAATAGATATCCATGTGATTGTCTCATAGCAGGTCATCCAATGTACTTAGCTACTCTAGCAAGCATCCATATGTTAACTCTAAACATCTCATGTCTTCAGCTTATGAGATCAGCTACTTGACCTAGTCAAGGAGTATAACTTGTGCTAGTCTATATGAATTAACGATGTCCATCTTATTAATCCTATGACTAGGGATCATTTAGATATAAATACAATTACACATTATAAGAATCTCATCATCATGATCTCATCATGAATTCCTTCATGTTGTGTTACATACCAAGGACTTCATTAAACAGTTTAAGATTTATATCAACTCATATGCAATGATTACCATATAATGAAAATGCCTTTTATTAATAATAAATAAGTACATCAGGTGCCTAAGGTGATTGCCATTAGGGCACCTCTCTAACAATCTCCCACTTGCTCTAAAGCCAATTGCCTTTATATATTATACCATAGACGAGTACATGACTATCATGTTTCTTTTGGGGTAGTGGGTTAATAAGAGGATTAACTATATTCTAATCAGTGGGGACTCTCTCTATCTTTATATCGTGTCTAACTATGATTTCCCGAATCAAATGATATGACTAGATGTTTGGATCGTTGATGAGACCATGACTCATTTGCTTGTGCAATGACATCAATGTTATCACAATACAAGGGTATTGGATCAAAATGCCAGGAACCACTTCTAACTCTATGATGAATTTCCTTATCCAAACCACTTCTTTAGCTGCCTTAAAAGATGCAATGTACTCTGCTTCAGTTTTGGAATATGCAGTCATCTCCTATTCGGAACTTTTCCAACTGACTACTCCACCATTCAACGTAAAAACATAGCCTGACTGGGATTTGGAGTCATCTTGTCATTTTGAAAGCTGGAATCCGTATACCCACTTACTTTAAGCTCACCATCTCCATAAACCAAGAATGCATCCTTAGTTCTTCTTAAGTACTTAAGGATGTTCTTGACAGCCACCCAATGCCCCTCTCAGGGATCTGACTGATATCTACTCATGACACTCAGAGCATATGATACATCAGGTCTAGTACATAACATAACATACATGATGGATCCAATAGTTGAAGCATAAGAAATCCTACTTATGCATGTTCGTTCATCCTGTATATCTAGACACATAGACCTAGAGAGGGCAATCCCATGAGTCATTGGAATTAATCCTCTCTTGGACTATTCCATGCCAAACCTCTTTAGCATCTTATCTATGTATGTAGATTGAGAAAGCCCAAATAGCCCTTTAGATCTATCTCTATAGATCTTAATTCCCAGATATAGGTTGCTTCTCCAAGGTCTTTCATGGAGAAATTCTTAGAAAGCCAAATTTTGACTGATTAAAGAACTACGATGTCGTTTCCTATAAAAAGTATGTCATCTACATACAATACTAGGAGTATGAATGCACTCCCACTAACCTTCTTGTAAATACAAGGTTCATCCATATTTTGTAAGAAACCAAACTCTTTGATTATCTCATCAAATAGGATGTTCCAACTCCTGGATGCTTACTTCAATCCATAAATGAATCTTTGCAATTTGCATAATTTTCTCCATCACTTAATGTTAAACCCTCATATTGTGTCATATATACATCCTCAGTTGGATTTTCATTAACGAAAGTTGTTTTCATATCCATTTTCCAAATCTCATATTTATAATGTGTTGGAATGGCTAGGAGTATCCTGATGAATTTAAGCAAAGCAATTGGAGAAAATGTTTCGTCATAGTCAATACTTTGTCTTTGACGATATCCTTTAGCTACTAGCTTATCTTTATAGCTAATTACATTACCTTTCATGTCGGTCTTCTTCTTGAAGACCCATTTGCACCCAATGGGTTTAATCCTTTCATGTGGATCAACCAAAGTCCATACTTGGTTTTCATACATGGAATCCATCTCAGACTTCATGGTTTTAGCCATGTCTCATATTCTAAACTATTCAAAACTTCTTTGTAGGTAGTAGGCTCATCATCTTATATAAGCAATACATCGATATGTTAGCTTATGAGAAATCCATATCTCTCAAGAGCAATGCGTATCCTACTTGATCTAAGAAGTTCTCTTGTTTCAAAAGGCATAGTTGTTATTTCATCTCTATGAGTAACATATTTGAGTTATGTCAGTTGATCTACATCTGTTTGAGCATCTTGAACTTCATCAAGTTCAATCTTGCTCCCACTATCTTCTTTTTGAAGAAACTCTTTCTCTATGAAGGCAACATGCTTTGAAACAAACACCTTTTGTTCCAAAGTGTAGTAGAATTGATATCCAAATGACTTTTTTGGATATCCAACAAACATACACTTATCAGACTTAGCTTATAGTTATCTGACATTGTCAGCTTCATATAAGCAATACAACCCCATACTTTCAAATGAGAAAGAATAGGTCTCTTGTTAGTCCACATCTCATATGGAGTAAGCTCAACTGACTTAGAAAGGACTCAATTTAATATATAAACAGAATTCTCTAGTGCATAACCCTAAAAGGACTTAGATAGTTCACCATGTCTAACAAAGTTCGGTTTCTCCATTCAGCCACACCATTATGTTGTGGTGTGTAAGGTGGAGTTTATTGAGATAAAATTCCATCATGTCTTAGATAACCTTGAAACTTTTGGGTTAAGTATTCACCACCTCAATCTGATCTAAGTGCTTTAATACTTTTACCAAGTTGTTTCTCTACTTCATTTCTGAATTCTTTGAATTTTTCAAAAACTTCAAATTTGTATCTCATCGAATACAAATACCCATATTGTCAAAAATCATCAATGAAAGTAATGAAGTAGATAAACCACTTCTGGCGTGCACTGATATTGGTCCACATACATATATATGTACAAAATTATAGCCCATTGGCACGTTCGCCTTTTCCACTAAAAGGTGATTTTGTCATCTTTCCTAATAAAAAGGATTCACATGTGTCATATGATTCATAATCAAATGGCCCTAAATCTTCATTCTTGTGTAACTTAGTCATGCGCCTCTCATTTATATGACCAAGACGACAATGCAATAAATATGATGGTTTTAGGTTATCTATCTTTTGTCTTTTATTATTGATATTGAGGATTGAATTAGACATGTCAAGAATGTAAATCCCATTACATAATGTGCTAGTTCCATAAAGAATATCATTCAACCATATAGAGCAACCATTGCCATTAATAGTAAAATGAAATCCTTTTATATTCAAACAAGAAACATAAATAATATTCTTTGTCAAAATTGGAACATAATAACAATTGTTTAATTCTAAATTAAGCCCACTTGGGAGTGTCAATACATAAGTTCCTATATCTAATGCAATAACTCTTGCTTCATTGCGAACACATAGGTTTTTTGCTCTTTCTTAAAAGAAGGCTCAATCGTCTTGAGCATATTGATCAACTCGAGGATGAAGTAGATATCTTGTTCATATGATAGTTTAGCACAAACTTTGCATAACTATTAGGCAAACTTTGGAGAATTAAGTCCATACTTAACTCATGATCCATAACGAACCCAAAACTAGCCAATCTCTCAATGTACCCATTTAACTTTAATGCATATTGCACTAGAGAAGTCCCCTCTATCATCTTGAAGCAGAAGAGCTATCTCATCACTCAATATGATCTTACTCATCAAACAACTCCCTTAGATGATACACAATGGTATTAACATCCATGTTCTCATACTCCTTTTGAAGCTCGGTAGACATAGAGGCGAGCATAATACAACCCGCCAACTCATTATCATCCACTTGCTTCTTGTATGCTAACTGTTCATCAATAGATGCATCATCAGTATGAGGGGAGGAAGCGAATTTTCCAATACATAGGCTATCTTTCGATTTTGAGAACTATTCTCAAATTCCTTAGCCAATAGAGGAATTTTAGGCTAGTCAATTTATTGGAATTAAGAATCAAGTGTAAGTTCATGTTTGATGACATGATTCTATCAACCTAGATGTAAAGAAAGATCATGTTAGAGAATTTACTAAATGCATGAATATTAGGTCTTTAATAAACGTGCATTATAACTCCCACTATTTTATTACGAACCCATAGCCCTCACTATGAATTCGAGAGAACCTATTGGAAGCTCTCTTAGTGGGTTAGTATCCAACATCGTTAAAATTAACCTTGGGTTTGCCCAACAAGCCATCTTAGGTCAATTGGTAGGTATATCATACCGATTGCATGATATCATGCAACTATTGAATCATTAGACTATCAACTCTTGATATGTGCACATTTCATGTACACTTACCCAATATTGCCTCTAATTAACATTGACCTTGGGTTTTCCCAACAATCCAAACTCTAAAAGAACTCTGGTTCTTGCCATATTAATGGAAGACATTGGTCTTAATATTATTTAAGAGGGATTTCTTTATTTAGGTATTATCATGGGAATTTGGCATACATAATATAGCCATTCATCACATATAGATTATGGACATAATCTAACATTACTCCTTTGAGCCATGAAAGGATTGACTAGATCTCACTTAGGTAAATGCCTAAAATTACAACACCAAAATAGAAAATGATTTCCTATGCTATTGCTCATTTGTTTTTGGCACCATCTCCTTGGCCTTTTTCTCCTTTGAATTTCAATTCTATTATAATCCTATGTAATTTAATTACATAAATTCAATATAAGAAAACCTCAAGTTACATTTGAAAG
Source organism: Triadica sebifera (assembly GCA_023653625.1). Lineage (NCBI taxonomy): Eukaryota > Viridiplantae > Streptophyta > Magnoliopsida > Malpighiales > Euphorbiaceae > Triadica > Triadica sebifera. The sequence goes on from CM042909.1 coordinate 14,482,269, forward strand.
GAGTAAGATGAGAAGAGAAATACAATAAAGAGAAAAGAAAAGACAGGGACTCGTAGGACATTGCCAGACTCTCAAGAAGATTAAAAATAATAATTGAAAAGAGACTTGGCAATTCTCGAAACTTCAAACAAATAACTCTCAAACACTTCTCCAATGACTCTCAAAGAAATAAAAAGGTAAAGTGTTATGAATGTGGAAAGAAAGAAAATATCAAACCAGAATGTCCAAAGCTCAAGAAACACAAGAAAAAATTTCAAAAAGATAATGGGGAGAAAGGTCACAAAGCCACATGGGATGACGAAACCTTCTTAAGCGAAAAAGATGAGAATGAAGGAGAAAAGGTCAACCTATGCTTCATGGCTTTAGAGGATCACTTCACGGATGTGGTAGGTCCTTCTTACTCATATTCATTTAATAATGATAGTAGTGATAATAATAGTGATAGTGAAGATGATGATGAGCATAACTTAATAGAAGTATTGAACCTAGAATTAGAAAAATATAGAAGTAGATTCAATACTAACAAAAAGAATATTTTAGATGTGAAAAACAAAATGGAAGTTTTATGAAAAGAAAATCATGATCTTAAAACTTCAAATGAAACTCTTCAAAAATCATTAGATGAGTATTCCTCTAGACCTTCAACTAAATCTTTGCTTAAAGAAAACAATATTTTGAAAAATGAAGTTGAGGAACTTAGAAACTCTATTTCAAGGTTTCGTAAAGGCAAAGAAAATTTAGATACTCTTATAGTTTCCCAAAGATCACCTTTAGTAAGACATGGTCTAGGAGTTAATGGAACATCATCTTCTTCTCATAAGACTACATTTGTTAAGTCTAGTGTACCACAAACTTCTACAATTGAGGTAATAGCCCCAAGGACTAAAAGTATAACACACACAAAACCTCCTATTCATAAGAAGAATGGTAAAGGGTCACATAGCTTAAGAGGGAAACCTCAAAAGGCTAATCATGCCTTCATGTATAAGAGGCATGTACCTAAGAAAGCACCTGCTCATCATGCATGGGTATGTCACTACACATATACAGCTTTTAAAAGGATGTTCAGACCAAAAAACATGTCAAAACTGAAAAATATGTTTAGAGCTAAGCAATGTAATTATTGTATGAGATTCGGTCATGTCAACAAACATTGTTAGGTAAGAAAGTCTTATTGGAAACCTTCAATTGCTAACCCCCAAGGACCCAAGTTCGTTTGGGTACCTAAAAATCAAACATGGCTTATGATTTTATAGGTATCCCTCAAGTCCACTATAAAGGAAAATGCTTTGCTTGTGGATAGTGGATGCTCAAGGCATATGACCAGAAATATATAACTATTCAATCACAGTAAAAGTATTGATGGTGGTAAGGTAACCTTTGGAAACAATGCTAAGGGCAAGGTAATTGGCATTGGCTCCATTGGTATTAATAATACTACTTTTATTGAAGATGTTTTACTTATTGATGGTTTGAAACATAATTTGTTAAATGTAAGTCAATTATCTGATAAGAGAAACCAAGTAATCTTTACCTCAAATGAATGTCTTGTAACCTCTTTAAGTGGCTAAGAGATATTCAAATGAGATAGAGATGTCAATACTTACATAATAGACTTACACAAAATATCTAATCTTTCCTCTAAGTGTCTTATGACTATTAGTGATGAATCTTGGTTATGGCATAAAAGGCTTGGTCATGCAAGCATGGATTTCATTCAAAGCCTTAGCAAAGGAGAGCTAGTAAGTGGACTTCCAAAAGTCAATTTTGAAAAGGATAAAACATTTGAACCTTTCCAAAGAGGAAAGAAACACAAGTCATCTTTTAAATCCAAAAATATTGTAAGTACCTCAAAGCCTCTACAACTTTTGCATTTAGATCTTTTTGGACCTACTAGAGTTGCTAGTTTATGAGGTAAATACTATGCTCTTGTCATTATTGATGATTACTCTAGATTCACTTGGGTAATTTTCTTAGCTCAAAAGAGTGATGCTTTTGAATCTTTCAAAAATTTTGCTAAAAGAGTTCAAAATGAAAAAAGATATTTTATTTCAAAAATAAGAAGCTGTCATGGCAAAAAATTTGAAAATGAAAACTTTGAAAACTTTTGTCTAGAACATGGTGCATCACACAATTTTTCAACTCCTAGGACACCTCAACAAAATGGGGTAGTCCAATGCTCAATGAGTATGGGTTATTATGCTACTTTTGGCCTGAAGCCACCAATACTGCATGTTATATTTCAAATCGAGTTTTCAAAAACCGCTTTTAAAAAAAACTTCTTTTGAGCTATGGAATGGAAGAAAACCCACGATATCATACTTTAGAGTATTTTGGATGCAAGTGTTTTATATCAAATACCAAGGACAACCTTGGAAAATTTACCTATAAATTCAATGAGGGTATCTTCTTAGGATATTCTACAACTAGCAAAGCTTATAGAGTCTTTAATAAAAGATCTTTAATTGTTGATGAGTCTATGCATGTTGTTTTTGATGAATCTAGCAAGCTTGATCTTGTGAAAGGTAGTGTTCTTGATGACATTGTAGGTACAATGGAGAAACTTGATCTTGATCATGAGAAAGATGATGATGATCAAAAGAAACAACAAAAAGATGTATTTCTACCTTAAGCTCAAGAGCAAGACAACCAAGAATCACCCTAAGCAACAAATCATTGGTGATCCAACTAAGGGTGTAAATACTAGATCTCATCTCAAACTTTTAGATTCTAACCTTGCTTTTGACTCTCAAATTGAGCTTAAAAATATTGGTAAGGCTCTTAATGATGAAAGTTGGGTGATTGCTATGCAAGAGGAACTCAACCAATTGCTATTTTATTTGTTATCATCAAAATGATGGAAATACCCCTCAAGGTTCAACAATCTCCCCCTTTTTGATGGTGACAAATAATCTAGCAATATGTGCTTTTGAGAAGTCTCCCCCTCAAAAGATGCTTAAGGTAAAAAATTGATGAAGTGCAAGAATTGTAAAGAATTATGAAGTGCAACATTAAAATAAACTTTCTAGTTTTAAGTATATGCAAGTTATATGCAAAGTATATTCAATATATACCAAAACTCTTTAAATCATGAAGTGTATGTAAGGTATATTCAAGGTATATGCAAAGTATACTTAAGATATCTTTAAGGTGTATAAAGCTCAATTGCATACTTGCATATTCATTTTGAATCAAGTTTTAAGTAAATTTTAAGTATTGCATTTAACTCAATATATTGCTAGTTTCTCCCTACTTAACTCAACATATTGGAAGGTTCTTCATTTTGATTCAAAATTAAGTATTGCTTGCACTTATGTTAATATATTGCTAGTTTCTCCCCCTCTTGTCATCAACAAAAAGAATATCAATAATGATAAACCATAATGGAAAATAAAGCAAATATATTAATTATGAAAGAGAAGAACAAACAAAAGTAAATAAAATTCAGAAAGGAAATTAAAATTTCCTACAAACAAGCAAGCTAGAAATAGACATAGCAAGGCTAACAAAAACATCTAGCCTATCATCTAGCCGGACATCCTATCCCTAAGACGAGCAATTTCTGCCTCAAGGCTGTCCATTCAAGACTCCATGAAGTCTTTGAGGTTCTCCAACCTCTCGTCCATCGAAGCCTGCAGCTATTCAAATTGTGGTGCCAAGAGGTCAACCACTTGCTGAGCCAAATTTGGTGTGGAAGTCTAGGATTGTCTGATGTCCTACTCAACTGCTGGAGGAGCCTCCTCAACTTGAGCCCTTTTTCCTCTACTAGATTCCTTGGAGGCCAGCTTTGAAGTCCTCCAAGTCATTGTCTTCCCATATGATTTCGCAAGTAGTGTCGATGAAGCAGTAGTAAATGCTGTTCTCATGGACAATTCGAACAGCCGCTCCCATCTTGATGAAGGACTCTACATCCAATCAGTCTCGAGGATGCCCTGGGATGAGATTATAGTGATGGTCATCCAGCTTCACATATCCAAGCTTCAAGGCCATGTGGGTTACATACCCACCAATAAGTATGTCTCCGGAGGGCTTGGTGGCAATGGACAGGAGATGGTTTGCAAACCATCGAGAAAGTGCCACTGTGAGGCCTCTTCGGGCCATCTCCAAGAGAAAAAGCTCAAACTTTCGAATGGTACCATTGCTGTCTCCTCGGGAATATATGCTATAGGTTAGAAACCTATCCAGATATTTGTGCACTGGGGTCCGAAGATGAGTGCTCTTGGTCTTCTTTACATCCCAGCTGCAATCCGTACCAAAGTGAGTTCATGCTCGAGTTGCATAGAACTCCATTTCACTGTTGTTGAGGATGTCGTCTGAGGGTAGGTTGAATAAATCCCTAAATTCTATGGCAGAGAGAGTGTTCAGATTGCTGCACAGTTGAAATTTCATTATGCCAGTGGGAGACACTTGCAAAGTGCTCAAGAATTCCAAGGTAGGCTCCCTCAATGTAGGCTGATGAATGTCCACAAAATCCTTCAAATGATAGGCCTGGAGTTGCTCTGTCATCGCTGTCTTGAGCCCAAGAGTGTGTACCATCTACCACTCAAAAGACCTTGATGAAATGAGAGGCCATTTCTTAAGTGTTGAGTACCTAGGATGGCAATGCTCCGGGATTATGTTCATTAGGTAATCTGAATACCTCCTAGGAGCATGAGATTTCTTTCTACTACCCTTTGATGATCCAGTTTCCATGTTGATTTGAAGAAATGAACTTTGAAGAGTTTGAAAAAGTTTGACAGAATTTGTGATGAAACCCTAAGGAAAGATGATTTTTGATGATGGAAGGGGGTTTTTGATGGTATTTATAGAAGACATTTCTGACTGGGGGGATAGAATCTTCAATGTACCATTCAATGTGTGTAAATGAAAGCAGTTTCAAGAAGTTGGAAAGTTAAAATATGAAAAATAACCGGCATAAATGTTATATAGCCGACCCCTTCACGGGCGTGAGGTGTTGTGTTCACAGTTTGCTGAAAGGGTGCTCTACCCGTGAATCAAGGCGTGAAATGGTTCACGATGGTGACATTTGAATGTCACAGGCGTGAATGATGAACTATCATGGTGGTGAAAGAGGAGTCACTAGCGTGAAGTGTTGAATTTCACTACTTATGCCCGTGAAACAAAGCGTGACTCAAAAGCGTGAACGCTTATGTGAGTTTTTGCTGAAAATGTTCACGGGCGTGAAAATGCGTCACGGGCGTGAACAAGGCTTTTCACGGGAGTGAATGAATTTGTGAACATAGGCTTCACTGCTTGAAGTCGTGAACCATGTCGTGAAAGCAGTCGTGAAAGCTACTGGTTCTTTTGGCTATTTAATTCACGGGCGTGAACATATGTCACAGACGTGAATTGCCTAAAATTTCCATTAAATAAAATTAAGTCCTAAAAAAAGACTAAATCATTTCTATGAAGATTTTTTCCCTTATAACACAAATTTCAATCAACTTTACTACCTTATATCTAGTGAGATGATACAAAAGCAAGATTATCACTTAAGATTGGACAATTTGGCAATCACAAGGTTAATCCATCAATCATACCAAGTTCTCTTCTAATGAAATTAAATATTTCCTCATTTAGAGACTTAGTGAATATATCTGCCAATTGATCTTCTATGCTTATAAATTCCAATGCAACGTCTCCATATTGAACATGATCTCTAATAAAGTGTTGTCTAATGTCAATATGCTTACTTCTAGAATGTTGAATGGTATTCTTTGTTAGATTTATAGCACTTGTATTGTCACATCTAATAGGTATATGGTTCATATCATGATCATAATCCTTAAGTTGTTGTTTCATCCAAAGGATTTGTGTACAACAACATCCTGCTGCTACATACTCTGCTTCAGCAGTTGAAAGAGCAACTGAAACTTGTTTCTTGCTAAACCAAGAAACTAATCACTCTCCAATAAAGTGACAAGTACCTGAAGTACTTTTTCTATCTAAAAGACTACCATCATAATCTACATATGAATATCCTACAATATAAAAGGATGAGTTTATAGGATACCACAAACCTAAATGCAATGAGCCATGTAAATATCTTAGAATTCTTTTTACTGCATGTAAATGGGACTCTTTTGGACATGATTGAAATCGTGCACATAAGCAAACACTATACATTATGTCGGGTCTAGAAGCAGTAAGATATAAAAGTGATCCGATCATAACTCTACAGAGCTTTTCATTAATGCTTTTACCCTTTTCATCCTTGTCCAATTTTTTTGATGTGCTCGTTAGAGTCTTGGCATTCTTGCATCCTTCCATTCCAAATTTCTTAATTAAATCTTTGGCATATTTGGATTGATTGATGAATATTCCCTCATTGCCTTGTTTTATTTGTAAACCAAGGAAATATTTAAGCTCTCCCATCATGCTCATTTCAAATTCCCTAGTCATACACTTAGCGAATTCTTGACAAAGCAATTCATTAGTAGAACCAAATATTATATCATCAACATATATTTGAACAATTAGTAATCATGCTTATGCTTTTTAATGAATAATGTGGTGTCAACATTCCCCTTTGTAAAGTTATTTTGTAAGAGAAAAGAACTTAGTCTTTCGTACCAAGCTCTTGGGGCTTGTTTCAAACCATATAAAGCTTTTGAAAGTTTAAAAACATGATTTGGCAAATCATAGCTTTCAAAACCTGGTGGGTGTTCTACATAAACTTTCTTTTCAATATAACCATTTAGAATGACACTTTTCACATCCATTTGAAAGAGTTTGAAATTCATGTGATATGCATATGCTAAAAGCATTATTATGGCTTCTAATCTAGCTATAGGTGCATAGGTCTCATCATAATCTATTCCTTCTTCCTGATTGCATCCTTTTGCAACTAATCTAGCCTTATTCCTAGTTATTGAACCTTGTTCATCTAGTTTATTTATAAATACCCATTTGGTGCCTATAATTTGATGATCTTTGGGTCTAGGTACTAAGGTCCATACCTTATTTCTCTCAAATTGGTTGAGTTCCTCTTGCATTGCAATCACCCAACTTTCATCATTAAGAGCCTCATCAACATTTTTAGGCTCAATTTGAGAAATAAAAGCAAGGTCAGTGGCTAAATGTTTGAAATGAGATCTGGTACTTACTCCCCTTGAAGAATCACCAATGATTTGATCCTTAGGATGATCTTTTGTCATTCTCCATTCCTTTGGGAGTTCTTGCCCATTTTTTTCTTGAGCATGAGGTAGAAAATCATCTTGATGTGAATCTTCTTGATCATTTTCTTCTTTTCCATTTCCAAGATCAAGTCTTTCCATAGTTCCTACAACATTATCAAGAACACTAATTTTCACAAGATCAAGTCTACGAGATTCATTAAAAACAACATGCATAGATTCTTCAACACTTAATGATCTTTTATTAAATACTCTATATGCTTTGCTAGTTGTAGGGTATCCTAAAAAGATACCTTCATCAGATTTAGAGGCAAAATTTCCAAGGTTGTCCTTGGTATTCAATATGAAGCACTTGCATCCAAATACTCTAAAGTATGATATCAAGGGCTTTCTTCCATTTGATACCTCAAATGAGGTTTTATTTAAAAGAGGTCTTTTGAAAACTTGATTTGAAATATAAAAAACAGTGTTTGTGGCTTCTGCCCAAAAGTAAGTTGGTAGACCATACTCATTGAGCATTGTTCTAGCCATTTCAATTAAAGTTCGATTTTTCCTTTCAACTACCCCATTTTGTGGAGGTGTCCTAGGAGACGAAAAATTCTATGAAATGCCATGTTCAAGACAAAAACATTCAAAGTTTTCATTTTCAAATTCTTTGCATGGTATCTTCTTATCTTTGAAATACAATATCATTTTTCATTTTGAACTCTTTTAGCAAAGTTTTTGAAATTTTCAAAAGCATCACTCTTTTGAGCTAAGAAAATTACCCAAGAAAATCTAGAGTAATCATCTATGATGACAAAGGCAAAATGTTTACCTCCTAAGCTAGCAATTCTAGTAGGTCCAAATAAATCTAAATGCAGGAGTTGTAGAGGTTTTGAGGTACTTACTATGTTTTTGGCTTTGAAGGATGACTTGTGTTGCTTCCCTCTTTGGCAAGGTTCACAAGTCTTGCCTTTTTCAAATTGGACTCTTGTCAGTCCCTCTACAAGTTTTTATGTGCTAAGGCTTTGAATTAAGTCCATGTTAGCATGACCAAGCCTTTTATGCCACTGCCAAGATTCATCACCAGTAGTCACAAGACACTTAGAGGAATGGTTAGATAATTCATGTAATTCTATTATGTATGTGTTGACATCTCTATTTCTTTTAGATATCTCTTGACCGTCGACAGATGTCATAAGACATTCATTGGAAGTAAAGATTACTTTGTTTCCTTTATCACATAATTGACTAACACTCAACAAGTTATGTTTCAAGCCATCAATAACTAAGACATCTTTAATAAAAGTAGTAACATTAATACCAATAGAACCAATGGCAGTTACCTTACCCTTAGCATTGTTTCCAAAGGTAACTTCACCTCTAACAATACCTTTGATTTCATTGAAGAGTTCTTTGTCTCCTGTCATATGCCTTGAGCATCCACTGTCTACTAGCCAAGCATTTTTGTTTATTGTGGACTTGAGCCATACCTATAGAATCACAGTTCAAGTTTGATTTTTAGGTACCCAAATGAGCTTGGGTCCTTAGAGGTTAGCACATGAAGGTTCCCAATGAGCCTTCCTTATCCGACAATGTTTATTTATGTGACCAATTTTCATACAATAATTACATTATTTTGGTCAAAAACTTGCTTTTTGGTCAAAAACTTGCTTTTTGGTCTTACAATATTTTTGAATGTCATATTTCTATTAAACTGATTTTGAGAACAATGGCATGCACAGTCATGATTAATTGATACTTTTCTAGATACATGCTTCTGATACATAAAAACATGATTATTCTTTTTATGTATAGAAGGTTTAATATACTTATTCTTTGGTGCTGTTCCACCAAGTGTGGAGATATGAGGTTCATAGACTTAACAAAGATGGTTTTGTGAGAAGATGATTATGTGTCCTTAAATCCTAGACCATGTCTAATTAAAGGTGGTCTTTGAGACACAATGAGAGTATCTAAACTCTCTTTTCCTTTGTGAAATTTAGAAATGGAATTTCTAAGTTTCTCAACTTTATTTTTCAAAGTATTATTTTCTTTAAGCATGGATGTTGTTGAGGGTCTTGATGAATATTCATCTAATGACTTTTGAAGAGATTCATTTGATGATTTAAGCTTAAGGTTCTCCTTTTCTAAAGCATCCATTTTGTTTTTCAATTTGAAATTGTTATTCTTATAAGTACTGAATTTACTCCTATATTTCTCTAGTTCTAAATTTAATTCTTCTATAAGGCTTTGCTCATCATCACTATCATTATCATTATCACTACTATCATTATTGAAAGAGTATGAGTGTAGTGCCCTTACCTTATTCGAGATGTGATCCTCAATAGCCATGAAGCATAGGTTGACCTATTCGCTTTCATTATCATCTATTTGTTGGTTTTTGAAGAATGAATCATATTCATAAACACAGCGAAAAATAAAATTTTTCAAAACCCAAAACAATAGGTCATGCTTGTACAATTAAAACTAATTTATATAAATGTAAATGTTAAAAATTATACCTTGTAATTTTTATTTGTTCTTCAAATCTTCACTCTGTTAGGTTTTAGCAAACCACAACAATCCACATTAGGATGTCTCTAATGATAATCCACGCGAAGAATGAAGAAGAAACTATCAAGAGAAAATGGTTTGAACAAATTCAAAGTGCTAGTTTTGAAAGTGTTCTTGAGCAAATTTTTGTTATCTTAAAAATATAATTTAAAAAAAAAAAAATTCATGTCTATTTTCAGCCATTTGATGTCCTTTCAATATGAATCAAATTCAAAAATAAGATGAAAATCAAAAATGGAAAAAATGGCAACTAATGAATAGTAATTGGCCATAATTGGCCTAATTACGGCCAATTACAGCCGTTGGCCAATGGAAGAAAGCTGCAAGCACGCTGGGCCTGCTGCGGGCTGCTGCTGGGCAGCCCAGCTAGCTCGCAAGGTAGGCCAGTAGCCTGTCTAGCCCGCGCAGGCCCATGAAACTCCTGAACGATTTTTTTGTGCGATCTCCTCGCGATCCATCCTAAAATAATTCTCACATATTTTGGATCCTATCCAAGACCATTTTACTCATTCTTCATATCTTTAATACATGTGACCCATTAGGTTCTCGGTTATGTTGGCCACTTAAATTAACAATTAATTTAAACAGCTCATGAGCGGTATCTAGCAAAACATCATGACCTCCAATTGACCGGAAAGTCAGTGGTTTGACTATGAACCTTTCCATAGATAATTGCTTCAAGGACTCCAAGTAAGCCTTGCAGTTTCTCTTCCAATGGTCATTCTTGCCATAATGGAAGCATGTCCCTTTTGGAGCAATCTCCTTGGCCTTTTTCTTGGCCACGCCTCCCTTAGGCTTCATGGACTTCTTCTTCTTCTTAAAGTTCTTCCTTTTAGAACTTGAAGAGTCCACCAGCATCACAATATTATTGTCCTTCTTGACAGATGGCTCAACTATTTTAAGCAAGTTAATCAGCTCAGGAATAGTGGTAGAGATTTGGTTCATCCTATAGTTAAGCACAAAATGTGAATAACTATCAGACAAACCGGTTAAAAATAATTCAATACTTAATTCATGGTCCATCACAAATCCCAAGGTGGCCAACCTCTCAATATACCCATTAATCTTCAATGCATATTGCATTGGAGATGTCCCCTCAACCATCTTAGTGCGGAAGAGCAACCTTGAAGTTTCTAACCTTTCGGAACGTTCTTGCTCATCAAAAACCTCTCTTAGATGGTATACTATGGAATTAGCATCCATAGCCTTATGCTGCTTTTGCAACTCAGTTGACATAGGAGCAAGCATAATGCAGCTTGCCATCTCACTATCATCGAGACGCTTTTGATATGCCTTCTAAAAATCTTTAGAAGCATTAGCAGTAGGGGGATTAGGGAGTGCCTCATCTAGGACATAGCCAATCTTTTCGGATTTGATAACTATTCTCATATTCCTTAGCCAATCCAAAAAATTGGGCCCAGTCAACTTATTTGATTCCATTGGAGATCGCAAATTCACACTTGTCATGATGATGATTCTAGCAACCTAGATGTAAAATAGAACATGTTAGAATGTACATAAAAAACATGTTTATTAGGTCTTTAATAAATCGCATTATGGCTCCCACTATTTTATAGCTAATCCATAGCCCTCACTATGAACCCGAGAGAACTTATATGGAAGTTATCCTAGTGGGTCGATATCCAACTAGCTAAGAATAACCTTGAGGCAACTCAACAAGCTATCCTTAGTTTGGTTGGTAGGTATCTAATCCATACCAATTGCATTATTCATGCAACTATTGAATCTTGTGCTATCAACGTATTGATGTGTGCACATACATTGGGCTATCGACTCTTGATATGTGTACATCTCATGTATACAAACCCAACTTCACCTCCAATACACATTAACCTTGGTGCAAATCCAACAAGTTAATAATATCGGTTAAGTCTAACCCATTAATCGTGAAATCTAATTTCAATGGATTGAACATATTATAATAGAGTGAGCTTGAGGCAACTCAACAACCCTAACTTTAGAAGAACTCTGGTTCTCCCCATATTAACGGAAGACGTAAGACTTAATTGTTTATTTAGTTAGGGATTTCTTTGTTAAGTCTCATCAAGTTATTATTTCATGGTTTTATATATCATACATTCATCACATTGATATATAAAGATAGTTACATTAACTATATGACATGATTATGGACATACTAAAGTCAATCTCTTGAACCAAAGAGAGATTGACTAGGTCTTACCTAGGTATATGCAAGAATTTACAACCCAAAATAGAAATCAAATTCCTATTTCTAAGTCTTCTTGTTTATTTTACCATTTCCTTTGCTTCTTACTCCTTTGTATCTTCATTCTATCCTAATCCTATGTAATCTAATTACATATTTCAAATTATAGAAAACCTCAATTTACATTTGAGGGGAGTAAGATGAGAAGAGAAATACATAAGAAAGAAAAAAGAGGTAGGGACACGCATGCCCTATTTAGCATAAAACAAAATAATTCCATGCATGCTCAATCACATTGGGCCTAAGTCCTTAATCATCCATCATGCCTTTTCATACACCCCTAACATGCATTCTCTAATGCACAAAATAAAAATGACAATTTTGGATTTCAATTTGTAAATCGATTCAACACTTGAATCGAAATTGCCTATATGTATTTTTTCGGTTAATTTAATTTTGTATGTCATTTTAAAGTCGAATTTAATATTTAATCAAATTAAATTAAATTCCATATTTTCAGAAATAATTCAAAATTAATTCTCCTTAAAATCAGAATATTATGATGTTAAAATAAAACAATTTAATTTTAATATACATACCAATTTCTAGTCATACTAGAATTACAATTGCACAACTTAAATTAATTCAAAATTAATTTCCAAAACTTATAAAAATTTCAAGAACATCAAATCACCATTCTAATTATTGTTAGGTCAGCTCAAGTTCATCAAAATATTTTTGGCACATGCCAAAATTACTATGACAAACGAACCAACACACATAGACGCTCAAAATGACTAATTCGATATCTAGAATTTTTAAAATTTCAAATGCTTGAAAAATAATTTTGGCATGCATCTAACATCAAAATAACATATTTTTAATCACATAAAAATTATTTCAAGGTTCTGGAAATAAAATAAATACATACAAAAAAATCAAACAAAACAGCCCCACCAGGTAAGCTAAAACAGTCCCATTTTTGTGTTTGTTTGAAAAATTCATTAAAATACTTTTTAATTAATTATTAGACACTTCCAGAGGCATAAACATATTCTTAATATGTCTAAATAATATTTTCATAATTAAATTACAAGAAAAATGCATCCAGCCAAACAACAACATATGTTTATAAACAAGGTAATTTTAGGCATTTTTGAAATAAATCCGAAATTAATTATTTGAATCACATTCTGTTAACCTTGAGGGGTATTTATGTCATTTTGATGATAATAAATAATATAGGAATATTTTATTTAACATACTTGTTTTTGTAAGTATATTATACAGGACATGAATTAAAATAGCAAGAATAGAGAATTGGAAGGATAATCCTTGAGAAACAAAAAGCAAGAATTAGCATGTTCACTGCTGTGACTCTAGGAGTCACTCCCGTGAAGAAAGCTAGCCGTTACCAAAAAACCAGCATTTGAAGTTCACGATCATGAAGGAAAACCAAACCGTGAAGTAAGCATTTCAGTCACCCCCGTGACTGAAGGTGTTACCCCCGTGAAGAGTCATGTAATTTCATCCAGAGAGCTTCACGACCAGAGTCACCACTTGGGTCACGGCTGGGAAGCTTGTCACCCCCGTGAATGAAGGTGTCAGCCCCATGAAGGCTTCATTCAATTTCATCCAGAGAGCTTCACGACCAGAGTCACCACTTGTCTCACAGCTGGGAAGAATGTCACGCCCGTGACTGATTAATGTCACGCCCGTGACTCTATATGTCAAAACATACTAGAGAGCTTCACGACCAAGGTCACCACTTCAGTCACGGCTTGGGAAGAACTGTCACCCCCGTGACAAGCATATTCACGCCCGTGAACAATGAAAGAGAAAAATGTCAGGCGCGATTTTTTAGTTGGTACAATGACTAGTTTCTTATTTAATGCACCCCAACAACTATATTCAGCCATGGGAGTATAAATGGAAGCGATTTATACATTAAGAAAAGAGAGAATGAGAAGAAAAACAAAAGATTAGCATATACTTGTAAGGGTAGTTCTGGGTTAAGAGAAGAACACTTGTAAGGCTTAGTTGTGTGAACCTCCAAAACACAAATTAAAAGGTTGTTTGTGTGAGCCTGTAAAACACAAAGTGTAGGTTGTTTGTGTGAGCCTGTAAAACACAAAGGAATTGGTTATTGTGTGAGCCATTAAAACACAAGGGATTTCTGGGTTAGGTGTGAGCCATTGTGAGAAACACCATAATTGGGAGTGAGCTTGTAAAACTCCATTGTAACACTTAGTGTGTTAGTGAAACTCCCAATTGCGATTGGGGAGAGGAGTAGGGTTTGTTAATACCTGAACCTCTATAAATCTTTGTGTCTGATTTTCTCTATCCTTTCTAAAATTAACAATTTTATTTCCGCAATTTAAAACATAATTTTTGAAACTCCAATTCAACCCCCCTTCTTGGTCTAATATCTGGGCAACAATTGGTATCAGAGCCTTGTCTTGCATTGAAGCCTAAAAAGCACTAGTAAAGAGTAAAATATGGCCAGTGAAGGATTCCAGATTCTCAAACCTTACTTTGATGGAGCAAATTATGCCCATTGGAAGTTTAGGATGGAGACATACTTGGACAGTGAAGGAATTGAAGTATGGGATAGTGTACAAAAAGAATGGACACCACTAACCAGAAGAGGAGCTGATGGTGAAGAGGAAATCCTATCAAGAGATGATTGGACAGAGCCCTAAATAAGAGCAAATTTCAAAAACAAGAGGGCAATGACAAATCTATCAAGCTCATTATCTATTGAAGAATGTGGGAGAATACAGCACTGCTCAACAACATATAGTATGTGGAAGACATTGGAGAACTATCATGAGGGAACTAAGCAAGTCAAATCCAAGAAGATTTAACTTCTAACCTCATATGAGCTCTTCAAGATGAAATCAAATGAGTCAATCACTGACATGACCAACCGTCTTCTATCCATTATAAATGGAATAAGGAAACTTGGGAAGCATCTGAGTTTGGAAGATGTAAACAATAAAATCCTGAGAAGTCTTCCTCTTAAAGACTATGGTTCAAGAGTTGCTGGCATAGAAGAAGCAAATGAAGATATGAGTATCATGAACATTGATGTGCTGATTGGCAAGCTTCTCACACATGAGATGGCAGTGAAGAGAGATAGAGAGCTTGAAGCAGAGCCAGAGAAAAGCAAAGCCTCTACTTCAAAATCTCAAGAAGAAAGTGAAGATGATGAAGAGATGAGTGATTATGAAAATGAGGACATCGCTATGCTTTCAAGGAGATTAAAAAGAATCATTGAGAAGAAAATGAGCAATTCCAGAAAATTCAGGCAAAGAAACCTCAAACAAACTTCAAATGATACACACAGAAGTAAGGAAGAGGTAAAATGCTATGAATGTGGAAAGAAAGGACATATCAAACTAGAATGTCCAAAGCTCAAGAAGCATAAGAGCAAATACCAAAGAGACAATGGGGAGAAAGGTCACAAAGCCACATGGGATGAAGAAAGCACTTCAAGTGAAAAAAATGATAATGAAAGTGAAGAGGTCAACCTATGTTTCATGGCTATTGAGGATCACGTCTCGGACAAAGTAAGATCACTACACTCATACTCTTTCAATAATGATAGTAGTGATAATGATAGTGATAGTGATGATGATGATGATGAGCAAAGCCTAATAGAAGAATTAAATATAGAATTAGAGAAATATAGAACTAAATTTTGTATCTATAGAAATAATATCTCTAATTTGAAAAATAAAATAGATGGCCTAGAAAAGGAGAACATAAAGCTTAAATCATCTAATGAATCTCTTCAAAAGTCATTAGATGAATACTCATCAAGACCCTCAACAACTTCACTGTTAAAAGAAAATAATACTTTAAAAAATGAAGTTGAAGAACTTAGAAATTCCATTTCTAAATTTCACAAGGGTAAAAAGAGCTTAAATACTCTCATTGTGTCTCAAAGACCACCTTTAGTTAGACATGGTCTAGGGTTTAAGGACACATCATCATCTTCTAACAAAACAATATTTGTTTAGTCTAAAGAACATAACATCTCCACACCTGTTAGAACAACACCAAGAAATAAGCATGTTAAACCTTCTATACAGAAAAAGAATAATCATGCCTTTATGTATAAGAAGTATGCATCTAGAAAAATGAAAATTAATCATGATTGTGCATGCCATTGTTCTCAAAATCAATCTAATCAAATTATGGCATTCAAATATATTGTAAGACCAAAAAGTAAGTTTACACCTAAACAATGTAATTACTGTATAGAAATGGGTCATATAAATAAAAATTGCTTGATAAGGAAGGCTCATTGGGAACCTTCATGTGCTAACCCCCAAGGACCCAAACTCATTTGGGTACCTAAATATCATACTTGATTTGTACTTCTGTAGGTATTCCTCAAGTCCACAATAAACAAAAATGCATGGCTAGTAGACAGTGGATGCTCAAGGAATATGACAGGAGACAAAGAACTCTTCAATGAAATTAAAAGTATTGATGGAGGTAAAGTTTCCTTTGGAAACAATGCAAAGGGTAAGGTAATTGGCATTGGCTCTATTGGTGTTAATGGTACTACTTTTATTAAGGATGTTTTACTTGTTGATGGCTTGAAACATAATTTGTTAAATGTAAGTCAATTATGTGATAAAGAAAACAAAGTAATTTTCACCTCAAATGAATGTCTTGTAATCTTTATTGCTGGTCAAGAAATATTTAAAGGAAATAGAGATATCAATACGTACATAATAAACATACATGAACTATCTAACCATTCCTCTAAGTGTCTTGTGACTACTAGTGATGAATCTTGGTTGTGGCATAGAAGACTTGGTCATGCTAACATGGACTTAATACAAAGTCTCAGCACAGGAGAGCTAGTAAAAGGATTACCAAGAGTTAAATATGAAAAAGGCAAGACATGTGATCCTTGTCAAAGAGGAAAGCAACACAAGTCATCTTTCAAAGCCAAAAATATAGTAAGTACTTCAAAACCTCTTCAACTCCTACATTTAGACTTATTTGGACCTACTAGGGTTGCTAGCTTAGGAAGAAAACATTATGCATTTGTCATCGTAGATGACTACTCTAGATTTACTTGGGTAATTTTCTTAGCTCAAAAGAGTGATGCTTTTGAAAATTTCAAAAACTTTGCTAAAAGAGTTCAAAATGAAAAAGGGTACTGCATTTCAAAAATAAGAAGTGATCATGGGAAAGAATTTGAAAATGAAAACTTTGAAAGTTTTTGTCTTGAACATGGCATTTCACATAATTTCTCATCTCCTAGTACACCTCAATAAAATGGAGTAGTTGAAAGGAAAAATCGAACATTAATTGAAATGGCAAGAACAATGCTTAATGAATATGAATTACCAACTTATTTTTGGGCAGAAGCCATAAACACTGCATGTTATATTTCAAATCGAGTTTTCAAAAGACTTCTTTTAAACAAAACCTCATTTGAGCTATGGAATGGAAGAAAGCCCTTGGTATCATACTTTAGAGTATTTGGATGCAAGTGTTTTATATTGAACACTAGGACAATCTTGGAAAATTTGCCTCTAAGTGTGATGATGGTATCTTTTTAGGATACTCTACAACCAGCAAAGCATATAGAGTATTTAATAAAAGTTCATTAACAGTGGAAGAATCCATGCATGTTGTTTTTAATGAATCTAGTAGACTTGATCTTTTGAAAGGTAGTGCTCTTGATGATGTTATAGATAATGTGGAAAAACTTGTCATTGAAAATGGAAAAGAAGAAAATGATCAAGAAAACTTACTACCTCAAAATCAAGAACAAATGGAGCAAGAACTTCCAAAAGAATGCAGAATGAACAGAAATCATCCAAAAGAGAAAATAATTGGTGATCTATCAAGGGGAGTAAGTACTAGATCTCATTTCAAGCATTTAGTCACTGAGATTGCTTTTATTTCACAAATTGAGCCTAAAAACATTGATGAGGCTCTTAATGATGAAAGTTGGGTAATTGCCATGCAAGAGGAACTCAACCAATTTGAGAGAAATAAGGTATGGAACCTAGTACCTAGACCCAAGAATCATCCAATCATAGGTAGCAAATGGGTATTTAGAAATAAGTTAGATGAACAAGGGTTAATAACCAGGAATAAAGCAAGACTAGTCGCAAATGGATATAATCAGGAAGAAGGTATAAACTATGATGAAACATATGCACCTGTAGCTAGATTAGAAGCTATGAGAATACTCTTAGCATATGCATGTTACATGAATTTCAAACTTTTTCAAATGGATGTGAAAAGTGCATTTCTAAATGGTTTTATAGATGAAGAAGTGTATGTAGAACAACCACCAGTTTTTGAAAGCTATGAATTGCCCAATCATGTTTTTAAACTTTCAAAAGCTTTGTATGGTTTAAAACAAGCTCCAAGAGCTTGGTATGAGAGATTAAGTTCTTTTTTACTAGAAAATAGCTTCACAAAGGGAAATGTTGATACTACACTGTTCATCAAAAAACATAAGCATGAGATACTAATTGTTCAAATTTATGTTGATGATATAATATTTGGTTCTACTAATGAGCTGCTTTGTCAAGAATTTGGTAAGTGCATGACTAGGGAATTTGAAATGAGCATGATGGTAGAACTTAAGTATTTCCTTGGTCTACAAATCAAACAAAGCAATGAGGGCATATTCATCAACCAATCCAAATATTCCAAAGACTTAATCAAAAAATTTGGTATGGAAGGATGCAAAAATGCCAAGACTCCTATAAGTACATCAACAAAATTGGACAAAGATGAAAAGGGTAAGAGCATTAATGAAAAGCTTTATAGAGGTATGATCGGATCACTTTTATATCTCACTGCTTCTAGACCCGATATTATGTATAGTGTTTGCTTATGTGCGTGATTTCAATCATGTCCTAAAGAGTCTCATCTAAATGCTGTAAAAAGGATTTTAAGATATTTACATGGAACTTTGCATCTAGGTTTATGGTATCCTAAGAATTCATCTTTTTATATTATAGGATATTCAGATGTAGACTATGCTGGTAGTCTTTTAGATAGAAAAAGTACTTCAGGTACTTGTCACTTCATTGGAGAATGTTTGGTTTCTTGGTTTAGTAAGAAACAAGTTTCAGTTGCTTTATCAACTGCTGAAGCTGAATATGTAGCAGTTGGATGTTGTTGTACACAAATTCTTTGGATAAAACAACAACTTAAGGATTATGGTCATAAGATGAACCATATACCTATAAAATGTGACAACACCAGCGCTATAAATCTTTCAAAGAATCCTATGCAACACTCTAGAAGTAAACATATTGACATTAGACATCACTTTGTTAGAGATCATGTTCAATATGGAGATATTGAATTAGAATTTGTATGCACAGAAAAGCAATTAGCAGATATTTTCACTAAGTCTCTAAATGAGGAAAGATTTAATTTCATTAGAAGAGAACTAGGTATGATTGATGGATTAACCTTGTGATTACAAGAATATGAAATTTTAATTGTTGATCTTAAAACATATCACAAGTTATAAAATTTTTTTTAATGAGAATTCATGCTTTATGAAGTAAAATCTTTGTTGAAATGATTTAGTCTTGTTGCAGAACTTAATTTCAATTTGATGAAAATTATAGGGGAGTCATGCCCGTGACTTATACTCACGCCCGTGACTTAAGTGGCCTAAAGAGGTAGTGTCGTTCACGACTTTGGTTCACGACATGCTTCACGACTTCTAGTAGAGAAACATAGTTTCACGGCTTGAGTCACTCCTGTGAACAATTACGCCTCAAAAACTCACAGAAGCTTTCACGCTTTGGGTCACGACATATTTCACGGCTTGAGTCATACCCGTGGCAAAGAACCTTCACGTCCGTGAATAGTTACACCCAAAACTCAAAGAAGCTTTCATGCCTTGTGTCACGGCTTGCTTCACGGGTATAAGTAGTGAAATTCAACAATTCACACCTGTGACATTATATTCACCCCCGTGACCTATGATCATTCACACCCGTTACGTTCATCGATCACGCCCGTGAACGCATTCACGCTTTCATTCACGGGTGGAACACTGCTTCAGCAAATCGTGAACACGACTATTCACACCTGTGAATCCCTAAGCCACGCCCGTGAATGTATCGAATATATAAGAAAACAGCCGGTTACAATCTTCATTTCAACTCTCCATCTCCCAAAACCGCTCTCATTTACTCTCATTCATTGAGACATTGAAGATTCCGACCCCAAGGCCTTGATATTTCACTATAAATACCATCAAAAGTTCGAATCTTCAGTAGGAAAACAGACATTTCTAGGGTCTTTCATCAAATTTCTCTGTCAGAAATCTTCTTCTACTCCATCAACAACTAAAATTCTTCAAATATGGAGTCTACTTCATCAAAGGAGAAGAGAAAGAAGTCCCATGCACCAAAGAGGTATTCAGATTACCTCATGAATATCATTCCAGAAAGTTACCATCCTCGGTATGCAACTTTGAAGAAGAGACATACTTTATCATCAAGGTCCTTCGAATAGCAGACAGTCCGTAATCTCGGGCTCGAGATGGCTATGACAGAGCAACTTCAAGCCTATCATCTAATAGAATTTGTTGAAATTCATCTGCCAACCCTATAGGAGCCAACGCTTGAATTTCTCAGCACCTTGCAGGTTTCACCAACTGGAGTGGTGAAATTCCAACTCTGCAACAATGCAAACACCCTCAGCGCCATCGCATTTGGAGAATTGTTCAACCTACCATCTGACGGCATTCTGAATGAGACTAAGGTAGAATTCTCTGCCCCTGCAGCATGGACACATTTTTGGCACAGATTGCAGCTGGGATGTCAAGAAAACTAAGAGCACACATCTCAGGACCCCAGTACATAGGTATTTGCATAGGTTTCTAACCTATAGCATTTTTGCTCGGTGAGAAAGCAATGGAACTATTAAGAAGTCAGAACTCTTCCTATTCGAGATGGCTCACTGGGAGTCACAGTGGCACTTTCCAGATGGTTTGCAAACCATCTTCTTTCCATTGCCACCAAGCCCATAGGAGATATCTTGATTGGGGCATATGTCACTCATATGGCAGTAAAGCTCAATTACTTGAAGCTGGATAACCATCACTTCAACATCATTCCTGCACACCCACGAGATAGGCTGGATGTATAGTAATTCATCAAGATGGAAGCAGCTGTCAGAATCGTTTTTTAGAATGATATCTTCTACCGCTTCACTGATACTGCTGGAGAGATTATCTGGGAAGATCATGACACGGACGATTTTAAAGCAGGCCTCCAGGGAGTTCAGCAGAAAAAGAGGGCTCGGATTGAGGAAGCAACTCCAGCCATCGAGCAGGAACTTGGACAGTCCTCAGCCTCCACACCA
The DNA here is from genome assembly GCA_023653625.1 of Triadica sebifera. Taxonomy (NCBI): domain Eukaryota; kingdom Viridiplantae; phylum Streptophyta; class Magnoliopsida; order Malpighiales; family Euphorbiaceae; genus Triadica; species Triadica sebifera. The sequence continues at coordinate 14,503,533 of CM042909.1, forward strand.
TCTTTAGCGCAGTAGGTGGTCGACCTCTTGGCACCACGTTTCGAGCAGCTACAGACTTCCATGGATGAGAGGTTGGAAAACCTCAAGGACTTCATGGAGTCTCGGATAGAAAGTCTTGAGGCTGAAGTAGCTAGGCTTCGTGATAGGATGTCTTGCTAGGATATAGGCTAGAGTGTAGCCTAAATTTGTTATGTTTGATCATTTTTGTTGTTTGTTATGTTTGCTTGTGTAGGAAATCTTAAATTTCCTTTCTTAGTTTGTATCCTTTCCTTCATAATATATATTTGCTTTTTTCTACATATTCTTTTTGATTGATGACAAAAGGGGGAGAAAACTAGCAATATATGATAGATAATATATGATAAGGGAAAGTAGTATCAAACTAGCAATATAAGAATTGTGAATCAAAAAGTGAAACAGACTTTGAATTGATTTAAAAAATCTTGATTCAACTTTTCAGATGCAAAGTAGATAATTGAAAAACTAAGCTTTTATATACTTGAAATATACCCTAAGTATACTTCAACATCATTCCTGCACACCCACGAGATAGGCTGGATGTAGAGTCATTCATCAAGATGGGAGCAGCTGTCAGAATCATTTTTCAGAACGATATCTTCTACCGCTTCACTGATACTGCTGGAGAGATTATATGGGAAGATCATGACATGGAGGATTTTAAAGCAGGCCTCCAGGGAGTTCAGCAGAAAAAGAGGGCTCGGATTGAGGAAGCAACTCCATCCATCGAGCAGGAACTTGGACAGTCCTCAGCCTCCACACCATCTTTAGCGCAGCAGGTGGTCGACCTCTTGGCACCACGTTTCGAGCAGCTACAGACTTCCATGGATGAGAGGTTGGAAAACCTCAAGGACTTCATGGAGTCTCGAATAGACAGTCTTGAGGCTGAAGTAGCTAGGCTTCGTGATAAAATGTCTGGCTAGGATATAGGCTAGAGTGTAGCCTAAATTTGTTATGTTTGATCATTTTTGTTGTTTGTTATGTTTGCTTGTGTAGGAAATCTTAAATTTCCTTTCTTAGTTAGTATCCTTTCCTTCATAATATATATTTGCTTTTGTCTACATATTCTTTTTGATTGATGACAAAAGGGGGAAAAAACTAGCAATATATGATAGATAATATATGATAAGGGAAAGTAGTATCAAACTAGCAATATAAAAATTGTGAATCAAAAAGTGAAACAGACTTTGAATTGATTTAAAAAAATCTTGATTCAAATTTTCAGATGCAAAGTAGATAATTGAAAAACTGAGCTTTTATATACTTTAAATATACCCTAAGTATACTTTGCCTACACCTTAAAAGCAAGTTACAAATAAAAACATGCCATGATATATCTTAAATATACCTTACATATACTTAATGTCTTGAAAAGGAATTATGGTATGTATTGGATATACTTCTCATATAACTTGCATATACTTAAAATCTAGTTTAATGCTACATCTCTACTTACTATTCTTGCACATTATAATTTTTTATTCTAAGTATATCTTGAGGGGGAGACTTCTCAAAATAACATATTGCTAGATTATTTGTCACCATCAAAAAGAGGGAGATTGTTAACCTTAAGGGGTATTTCCGTTATTTTGATGATAATAAATAATATAGCAATATTGTATTTAACATACTTGTTTTTGTAAGTATATTATACAGGACATGAATTAAAATAGCAAGAATAGAGAATTGGAAGGATAATCCTTGAGAAACAAAAAGCAAGAAGTAGCATGTTCACTGCCGTGACTCTAGGAGTCACTCCCGTGAAGAAAGCTAGCCGTTACCAAAAAACCAACATTTGAAGTTCACGGCCATAAAGGAAAACCAAACTGTGAAGTAAGAATTTCAGTCACCCCCGTGACTGAAGGTGTTACCCTCGTGAAGAGTCATGTAATTTCATCCAGAGAGCTTCACGACCAGAGTCACCACTTGGGTCACGGCTGGGAAGCTTGTCACCCCCGTGAATGAAGGTGTCAGCCCCATGAAGGCTTCATTCAATTTCATCCAGAGAGCTTCACGACCAGAGTCACCACTTGTCTCACGGCTGGGAAGAATGTCATGCTCGTGACTGATTAATGTCACGCCCATGACTCTATATGTCAAAACATACCAGAGAGCTTCACGACCAAGGTCACCACTTCAGTCACGGCTTGGGAAGAACTGTCACCCCCGTGACAAGCATATTCACGCACATGAACAATGAAAGAGAAAAATGTCAGGCGCGATTTTCTAGTTGGTACAACGGCTAGTTTCTTATTTAATGCACCCCAACGGCTATATTCAGCCATGGGAGTATAAATGGAAGCCATTTATGCATTAAGAAAAGAGAGAATGAGAAGAAAAACAAAAGGTTAGCATATACTTTAAATCACAAGCTATCTTGTACTTTTATACTTTGAGAACAAATCTATTCTCTGTAAAAATCTTGTTTCTCCTCATATTTGAGCAATAAAGATTTATAAGTGGTTCTCTCTGTAATCTTTACTCAAGTGAGCATTGGGTAGTTCTGGGTTAAGAGAAGAACACTTGTAAGGGTTAGTTGTGTGAACCTCCAAAACACAAATTAAAAGGTTGTTTGTGTGAGCCTGTAAAACACAAAGTGTAGGTTGTTTGTGTGAGCCTGTAAAACACAAAGGAATTGGTTATTGTGTGAGCCATTAAAACACAAGGGATTTCTTGGTTAGGTGTGAGCCATTGTGAGAAACACCATAGTTGGGAGTGAGCTTGTAAAACTCCATTGTAACACTTAGTGTGTTAGTGAAACTTCCAATTGCGATTGGGGAGGGGAGTAGGGTTTGTTAATACCCGAACCTCTATAAATCTTTGTGTCTGATTTTCTCTATCCTTTCTAAAATTAACAATTTTATTTCCGCACTTTAGAGCTTAATTTTTGAAACTCCAATTCAACCCCCCTTCTTGGTCTAATATCTGGGCAACACATTCAAATCATTTTTTAATCAACATAATCATTCTTAATCATCCCATGATCAGATTAAAGAAAGAAAAATGCGTAATTTATATTTTACAAAATTAATTTCAATTTTTGAAAACCTATTGATCCAAAATCATCAAAAACATGCAATCCCATTGCACTTTCAATTAAAATTAATTTTAATGGATACAAGGAGGCTCTGATACCAATGTTGGGTTTTGAAAAATGAATCATATTCATAAATGCAGTGAAAAATAAAAGTTTTCAAAACCCAAAACAAAAGATCATACTTGTACCATTAAAACTAATTTATATAAATGTAAATGTTAAAAATTATACCTTGTAATTTTTATTTGTTCTTCAAATCTTCACTTTGTTGGGTTGTAGCAAACCACAACAATCCACACTAGGATGTCTCTAATGATAATCCATGCAAAGAAAGAAGAAAAAACTATCAAGAGAAAATTGTTTGAACAAATTCAAAGTGCTAGCTTTGAAAGTGTTAGTGAGAGAATTTTTGTTGTATCTTAAAAATATGTTTTTTCACAAAAATATTTTCATATCTATTTTCTGCCATTTGAAGTCTTTTCAATTTGAATCAAATTCAAAAATAAGATGAAAAGTCAAAAATGGAGAAAATGGCGACTTATGAATAGTAATTTGCCTTAATTGGCCTAATTATGGCCAATTATAGCCATTGGCCAACAGATGAAAGCTGTAGGCGTGCTGGGCCTGTTGCGGGCTGCTGCTGGACAGCCCAGCTAGCCTGCAAGGCTGGCCAGTAGCCTGTCTAGCCTATGCAGGTCCGTGACACTCCCAAACAATTTTTTCGTGCGATCTTATCTCAATATTTTGGATCCTATCAAAGACATTTTTACTCATTCTCCATATCTTCAATGCGCATGACCCATTAGGTTCCCGGTTATGTTGGCCACTTAAATTAATAATTAATTTAAGCAGGTCATGAGCCGTATCTAGCAACACATCATGACCCCCAATTGACCGGAAAGTGGTTTGACTATGAACCTTTCCATAGATAATTTATATGCAATTATTCCTTTCACCAATCTATACCCCACTTGGTTTAGAGTATGAATATGTGTCAACTACCACTAGACTGACTACGTCATGTGTAGTCTAAGTAATGTTAGTTCTTGTCCTTGAGGCTCATTACTCCATTAAATATGTCATTGAAGACTATCTTTATGACATTTCCACTCCGACCAGAGATTCCTGAGTAATGACCACGACAAGAGGTCATGGGTATACACTCCGTCTATCAAGAGTGGTGAATCCTTTGTTGGTTACCCAATTACCTTCGAATACCTCAAGATGTATCCAATCACCACCCTATGAGCTACCTCTCTGAGGCAATAAGGAATAGTGTCAAAATACAAAATCAATATTCAAGATATCCATAAGTACCTCAAGTCTAAGGATACTTGCACCATTGCTATGATGCGACTATCATTGACATTTGAATGGATTATCCATTTGATTATCTCATAGTTGGTCATCCAATGTACTTAGCTACACTTAGCAAGCATCCACATGTTAACTCTAAGTATCTCATGATTATAGATTATGAGATCTACTACTCGATCCAATCGCGGAGTGTAACATGTGCTAGTCTGTCTGGATTAATAATGTCCCATCTCATTAATCATATGACTAGGGATAATTTTGATACTAACATAATTAAACATGATAAGAATCTCAATATCATGATCTCATCATGATTTCGTTCATGCTATGTTATGTACCAAGGACTTCATTAATTGATTTAAGACCCCTTATCAATTCATATATCAAATGAACATCAAATTAATGAAAAAGCCTTTTATTAATCAAATAAATTAATAAGTGCTAAAGGTGATTGCCTTTAGAGCACTCCTCTAACAATGACCATAGTCCTTAAGTTGTTGTTTCATCCAAAGGATTTCAGTACAATAACATCCTACTGCTACATACTCTGCTTGAGCAATTGAAAGAGCAACTGAAACTTGTTTCTTGCTAAACCAAGAAACTAAGCACTCTCCAATAAAGTGACAAATACCTGAAGTACTTTTTCTATCTAAAATACTACCAGCATAATCTGCATCTGAATATCCTACAATATAAAAGGATGAATTTCTAGGATACCACAATCCTAGATGCAATGATCCATGTAAATATCTTAGAATTCTTTTTACTGCATGTAAATGAGATTTTTTTGGACATGATTGAAATTGTGCACACAAGCAAACGCTATACATTACGTCGGGTCTAGAAGCAGTAAGATATAAAAGTGATCCGATCATACCTCTATAGAGCTTTTCATTAATGCTCTTACCCTTTTCATCCTTGTCCAATTTTATTGATATGCTCATAGGAGTATTGGCATTCTTGCATCCTTCCATTCCAAATTTTTTGATTAAATCTTTGGCATATTTGGATTGATTGATGAATATGCCCTCATTGCCTTGTTTTATTTGTAGACCAAGGAAATATTTAAGCTCTCCCATCATACTTATTTCCTAATCCCTAGTCATACACTTAGCGAATTCTTGACAAAGCAATTCATTAGTAGAACCAAATATTATATCATCCACATAAATTTGAACAATTAGTAATCATGCTTATGCTTTTTAATGAATAATGTGGTGTCAACATTCCCCTTTGTAAAGTTATTTTCTAGGAGAAAACAACTTAGTCTTTCATACCAAGCTCTTGGAGCTTGTTTCAAACCATATAAAGCTTTTGAAAGTTTAAAAATATGATTTGGAAAATCATAGCTTTCAAAGCCTAGGGGTTGTTCTACATAAACTTCTTCTTCTATATAACCATTTAGACATGTACTTTTCACATCCATTTGAAAGAGTTTGAAATTCATGTGACATGCATATGCTAAAAGTATTTTTATGGCTTCTAATCTAGCTACAGGTGCATAGGTCTCATCATAATCTATTCCTTATTCATGATCATATCCTTTTGCAACTAATCTAGCCTTATTCCTAGTTATTGAATCTTGTTCATCTAGTTTATTTCTAAATACCCATTTGCTACCTATAATTTGATGATCCTTGGGTCTAGGTACTAAGGTCCATACCTTACTTCTCTCAAATTGGTTGAGTTCCTTTTGCATAGCAATTACCCAACTTTCATCCTTAAGAGCCTCATCAACATTTTTAGGCTTAATTTGAGAAATAAAAGCAAGGTCAGTGGCTAAAAGTTTGAAATGAGATCTAGTACTTACTCCCCTTGAAGGATCACCAATGATTTGCTCCTTGGGATGATCTTTTGTCATTCTCCATTCCTTTAGGAGTTGTTGCCCGTTTTCTTCTTGAGCTTGAGGTAGAGAATCATCTTGATGTGAATCTTCTTGATCATTTTCTTCTTTTCGATTTCCAAGATTAAGTCTTTCCATAGTTCCTACAACATCATTAAGAACACTACCTTTCACAAGATCAAGTCTACTAGATTCATTAAAAACAACATGCATAGATTTGTCAATAGTTAATGATCTTTTATTAAATACTTTATATGCTTTGCTAGTTGTAGAGTATCCTAAAAAGATACCTTCATCTGATTTAGAGAAAAATTTTCCAAGGTTGTCTTTGGTATTCAATATGAAGCATTGCATCCAAATACTCTCAAGTATGATAGCAAGGGCTTTCTTCCATTCCATAGCTCAAACGAAGTTTTGTTTAAAAGAGGTCTTTTGAAAACTCGATTTGAAATATAACATGCAGTGTTTGTGGCTTCTGCCCAAAAGTAAGTTGGTAAACCATACTCATTGTGCATCGATTTTTCCTTTCAACTACCCCATTTTGTTGAGGTGTCCTAAGAGAAGAGAAATTCTATGAAAAGCCATGTTTGAGACAAAAACTTTCAAAGTTTTCATATTCAAATTCTTTTCCATGGACACTTCTTATCTTTGAAATACAATATCTTTTTTCATTTTGAACACTTATAGCAAAGTTTTTGAAATTTTCAAAAGCATTACTCTTTTGAGCTGAGAAAATTACCCAAGTAAATCTAGAGTAATGTTTACTTCCTAAGCTAGCAATTCTAGTAGGTCCAAATAAGTCTAAATGCAGGAGTTGAAGAGGTTTTGAGGTACTTACTATGTTTTTGGCTTTGAAGGATGACTTGTGTTGCTTCCCTCTTTGGCAAGGATGACTCTTGGCAGTCCTTTTACTAGTTCTCCTATGCTAAGGCTTTGTATTAAGTCCATGTTAGCATGACCAAGCCTTCTATGCCACAGCTAAGATTCATCACTAGTAGTCACAAGACACTTAGAGGAATGGTTAGATAATTCATGTAAGTCTATTATGTATGTGTTGACATCTCTATTTCCTTTAAATATTTCTTGACCATCGACAGAGGTTACAAGACAATCATTTGAAGTAAAGATTACTTTGTTTCCTTTATGACATAATTGACTAACAATTAACAAGTTATGTTTTAAGCCATCAATAAGTATGACATCTTTAATAAAGGTAGTACCATAAATACCAATAGAACCAATGCCAATTACCTTACCCTTAGCATTGTTTCCAAAGGTAACTTTACCTCCATCAATACTTCCATTCCTTCACTATCCAGGTATGTCTCCATCCAAAACTTCCAATGGGCATAATTTGCTCCATCAAAATAAGGTTTGAGACATTGGAATCCTTCACTGGCCATATCTTAATCTTTACTAGCGCCTTTTAGGCTTAGATGCTAGACAAAGCTCTAATACCTATTGTTGCCCAGATATTCAGCAAAGAAGGGGGGTTGAATTGGAGTTTTAAAAATTTAACTTTAAAGTGCGGAAATAAAAAGTTAAGTTTAGGAGGGATAGAGAAATTTGACATAAGGATTTTTGTAGAGGTTCGGGTGTTAACAAACCCTACTCCTCTCCCCAATCGCAATTGGGAGTTTCACTAACACATTAAGTGTTACAATGGAGTTTTACAAGCTCACTCCCAACCATGGTGTTTCTCACAATGGCTCACACCTAACTAGATATCCCTTGTGTTTTAATGGCTCACACAATAACCAATTCCTTGTGTTTTATAGGCTCACACAAATAACCTTTACCTTGTGTTTTACAGGCTCACACAAACAACCTTTACCTTGTGTTTTACAGGCTCACACAAAGAACCTTTCTCTGTGTTTTAAAGGCTCACACAACTAACCCTTACAAATGTTCTACTCTTAACCCAGAAATACCCAAAACTCACTTGAGTAATAAATGATTATAGAGAGAAACACTTGCAAATCTTTATTGTATTACCACATCATATGCATTTGAGTATAACCTATCCCTGTACCAAATAATCATACATAGCATACTGGAAAGGTAAAATACCCTGTTAACAATAGTAGTAAAATTTTTTTTTCATATCATATCCTGTAAAATCAACTAATGAATTTACAAGTCTTATATCCTGTAATATCACTCAATGACTTTTCAAGTCAACATTGAAAACCACAAATACGATATATCACATATATTAAAACATATACTTCACATCCGAAGGATTACGGGTTGTTTCCATTTATACATTTCAAAACTAATCTAAAGTGATAATACATATTCAAGCATATAAGTCCAAAATACAGATGACATGTTTTCATGCTTGTGTGGAATGCAAGGAGAGAAAGAGTGATGAGGCTCGGCCAGTGACCTGTGCTCCATGTCTTTTATACGCTACTCAAAATGAGCTATCACTTTTCTTTACCTGAAAAATGATGCAAATTGATGAGTTGCGGCTCAGTGAGAATAACCATCCAATGAGCTCTAAAGTACCAAACAACTCATAGTAATAAATCACAATTCCAATATATATCATGTATTCCATTCCATTCATCAGCATCATATAAGTATCAATAAAGTTGAAACATATAATCATTACTCTTTATGTATGCAAATGCTTTGCTTATTTCATTTTGTTGTGACCAAGTTAAACAGACATTGCCCCGGGTTTCCATGTGAACATTTGCATTTTCATTTGCTAGCTAGCTTGATCATTTGTTTCATTTGCATATTTATGGCCTCTTCTTTTGCTTTACAATATCGATTAACTAGTCACAACGCCTTTTTAGCCCATATGCATATGCACTTGTATTTAAGCATTCATCAACCATTGCATCTTTATCATATACAACATACATATATTCCATATATACCTCATATGTCAAGCATATACCTTGCATATACTATACATATACCATGTGTATATATCACATTTGTCAAACATATACCTCAAATATACCACAAGTATACCATTTATATGTACCAAAATATCACAAATTATCCATCATTACATTATCAAGGACCAATCATGACAATCACATGAATCACATAGCAAGCAACATTCATTTGCACTAAAGAATTCAATCGATAATTAGACTCACCGTTCTCCTTTGATTCCGACCCATAACTTTTTGTCCATCTACTCTTTGTGGGTCTCCAATATGTTGCGAGCCTAAAATGAAATCATAATCGATTAACTCATGATTAGAGAGACTTAATGTGGCTTAAATAAATTAATATATATTGTTCATGTCATTAGTTAAGATTTTTCCTATGAGGCAGTGTGACCTTATGGGACTGTTTAGCCTATAACGTTTTCTATAATTGACCAATTAATCTGATTCATATTCCTAATTAAAAATAACATATCATTATAGAACATATTCAAATTTCAGACCAATTGGATCATTGTACAATATTTTTTGGAATTTCTAAGAGTGTTCTGTTTTCTGCCTTTAGGCAGTTTCATGGTACTCATTTGGGTTCATCATAACTTATAATATATAACTCCTATTTTAATGAAACTTTACAAAAAAGTATATGGGTGCAGTTGGAACATGTTTCATGTTTACAACTTTTACCAATTATGTCTCTATGGGCTTCTAATTATACCAAACATTTTACTGGTCCAGAATAGAATTGACTTCCGGACCAGTATGGATTCCAAAGGTCCTAACTTAGTCTATACATAACCAATGAAGCTGAAATTAGTACCCAAATTTAGCTACGCAATATACCTATAACTTTAATGTTTTGATCATGTACCGAATCTAGCTCTAACAAGCTCAAATTAGCCAAACAAGTTACTGTATCTTCCCAGGGCACTCAGTAGGCAGTTCAAACCATGGAACCGTCATGGTTCCATTCACCATATTTCATATTTTACAAGGTCTATGAACCTGATATTTGGTAGCCAAATACCACACACATATATCTACAACTGTTATGTTTTGAGAAACTTCAAATAAGGGCTTTAACATATTCGAAATCAAACCACACAGTAGCTAATTTGGTTAGGGTTTACACCCTGACCATTTTCAGTACGAAGAGCATATCTCTCCCTATACATAACATCTTGCAAAAATATTTACATATACACAAATATAAGACATAAAGGAACAACCTTTGTGTTTTACACATTTCCACAATCAATTTCTATTAATATCAAAATCATGGTTCAATTCAGTGCCTAATATTGAACCTAAGCAACTCAAACCAATCCTATAGCAATAAGAATTGATTACTTACCAAGAACAACCTTGAAAGGGATCAATTAGCTTCAAACACTAGGTGAAACAAGGAAGAATTGAAGTCTAAAATGGAGGAAATTGAAGAAGAAAACGGGGCTGAAGTGAGGAGGCAGAAATGGGGAAGAAAGAGGAAGATAAAGCCAACTTGTTTTTTTTGTCCTTTTCTCTTTTTCTCTTTTTCTCTTCTCTTTTCTCTTCTCATTTCTCATTTCTCTTCTATTCTATTTCTCTCTTTTTTTTTCATTTTCATTTTATTTTATATTGTTATTATTATTATTTACATAGATTTATAATTCCACTAATTCACACAATGATACAGCTTAATCATTTGACCCGATTTAACTAAATTAGCAATGTAAATGTTCACTAATCTTAATCTAATCATTTTTCTTACTTTAGTTTAGTCACCTTATTCAATTCATTTCTAATACTTTGTTATCCTTATTTAGGTTATAAGGATACATGTGTGACTCGATATAATTTCCAAATACTAGGACACATAGCTAGTGCGTGCCATGAACTTGTTCCTACGAAAATACATATGAAATGCATGTGTTTAATTGAATTGTATGCAAGATGCTTATGTTCGATGAAATGCATGTGGGGAAGGTCAAGGATGTTACATTTATTGCTCAATAAAGGATGAGCAAAAATATTTTTACAGAGAATGGATATTTGTTACGAAAGTATTAAATGTACAAATAGATTGTAATAAGATTTTGTTTCAAAGTATTAGCTATCCTCTTGTAATGAATGCATAAATGACTTGCATTTATACTCCCATGGTGAATTATAGCCGTTAGAATGCATTTAAGATGAAACTAACCGTTACACCAACCCAAATAATTGGGCCTGACATTTTTCTCTTTCATCTTTCACGGGCGTGACTGTTCTTCGAAGCCATGACTGAAGTGGTGACCTTGGTCGTGAAGCATTCTGGAAGGTTTTGAAATATTAGGTCACGGGTATGGCATATATCCTCACGGGCGTGACAAACATCCCAGCCGTGATCCAAGTGGTGACTTTGGTCGTGAAGCTCTCTGGATGAATTTGTCAAGAAGGTTCACGGGCATGACATTTAATTCATGGGCGTGACTTAAATGTGCATTTCACGGTTTGTTGTCTTCTTTCATGGCCGTGAACTTCAAATGTTGGTTTTGTTGACAGTTAGCTTCTTCGCGGACGTGACACGTAGGGTCACGGGAGTGAACATGCTACTTCCTTAATTTTATCATTCAAGGATTAATCTTTCATTCTCCATTCTTGCTATTTTATTCCATACCCTGTTTAATAGACTTAGAAAACATGTATGTTGAATACATTAATGCTATTTTATTTGTTATCATCAAAATGACTGAAATACCCCTCAAGGTTTAACAGTAAGTAACATTCTATCTATTGTTCTAGTGTTGTTGGAGCTGTTAGGGTTAAGTTGAATCAGTATTTTGCACCCTGATTTTGATACCAATAAAAGCTGATTCTGGAAAAATTTAAAACATGAACTTTGTTAATTTATGTCTTTGATTTATGGATATATAGATATTTTTGCCAACTTTTGTGTTGAAAAGATATTGGCATCTTATTGGAACTAGTTCGGGTGTGAACCCTAGCTGAGTTAGCTACTGTGTTCTTTGGTTTTGAATATGATAGAGCCAGTATTTTAGTAGGGTCCAAACATGATAGTTGTACATATATGTGTTATATATATTTTTACCAAATTTCAAGTTCATATATCTTGTGGATGTTGAGTTATGGTGAATGAAAACATGACTTTTCTATAGTTTGAACTGCATGCTTAGTGCCCTAGGCAGATCCAACAAATTCTTTGGCCATTTTAACTCCTTAGAAATCAATTATATACATTATCAAATCATGAAATTTATAGTTTTATGTCTTATCTAAATTTTCGTATATTTATCACCTTAATATGTTATTTATAGAGTGAGATAGGACCTTCACAAGTCATACTGATCCAGAAGCCAACTCTGTTCTCGACCAGTGAAATGTTTCTTATAATTTGAGGACTTTAGAGACATAATTGATAAAAGTTTAAAAAATATTAAATGTTCCATTTTAACCTATCTAAGTTTTTACCAAGTTTCAGTTTAATATGACTGACATATTGTAAGATATGAAGGACCAAATTTGGTACCCTAAAACTGCCGAAGGGCAGAAATAGGGCAAAAGACAGAACACAATTGAAAATTCCACCAAATATTTTACAATGCTCCAATTTCTCTGAAATTTGAATATGTTATATAATTATATGTTAATTTTAATTAGGACTAAGAAGCACATAAATTGGACAATTCTAAAAAAAGTTATTGGCTAATCAGTCTTATAAGGTCACACTGCCCTATAGGAAACTTCCTAACTATATATATGAACTATGCACATTATTTTGTTTAAGCCACATTAAGTTTCTCTAGTCATAAATTAATAGATTATATTTCCATATTAAGCTCACAAAATATTAAAGATCTATAAGAAAGGGATAGACAATAAGTTAAGGGTCGGAAGACAAAGGTAAAGGTGAGTATAGTTATCAAACGATTTCTTTAGTGCATATGAATATTGCTTACAATGTGACATGTGAGATGATTTATGATTATGTGATTCGTATGATTTTCATGATTTAACTTTGTTAATGAGATGAAGGATAATTTGTGATATATAAATAGTAAATGTATGGTATATTTGAGATATATGTTTGGTATACGTGATATATGCATGGCTTATGTATAGTATACGTGAAGTATATGCATGGAATATGTGATAAAGATGCAATGGTTGATGAATGCTTAGTTACAAATGCATACACATATGGACTAAAAAGCCATTGTGACTAGTTAATTGATATTGTAAGGCCAAAGAAGAGTCCTATGGCCCAACAAATGTGCAAAGGAAACAAATGATGAAGCTAGCTAGCAAATGCAAATGTTTACATGGAAACCTGGGGCAATGTCTATTTAACTTGGTCATAACAAAATGAAATAAGCAAAGCATTTGCATACATAAAGAGTAATATCTATACGATAATGGTGAATGGAGTCGAATACATAATATGCAATGGGTGGTGATTTATTACTATGAGTTGTTTGGTACTTTAAAGCTCATTTGATGATTATTTTTATTGAGCCGCAACTCATAAATTTGCATAATTTTTCAGGTAAAGGAAACTGATAGATTATTTTGAGTGGCATATAAAAGACATGAAACACAGGTCACTGGACGAGCCTCATCACTCTCTCTCATTGCATTCTACACGAGCATGAAAACATGTCATCTGTATTTTGGACTTATACGTTTGAACATGTATAGTCACTCTAGATTAGTTTTGAAATGTATAAATGGAAGCAACCCATAATCCTTTGGATGAAAAGTTTAAGTTCTAATAGATGTGATATATTATATTGTGGTGAAAACCTTAATGTTGACTTGAAATGTCATTGAATGATATTATAGGATATGAAGAAAAAACTTTACTACCTATTAGTATGCCATATGTGATTAATTGGTATAGGGATAAGTTTTACTGAAATGCATAAGGTGCGATGTTACAACAAGTACATTAGATGACTTGCTATGAGACAATCACATGGATATCTATTCAATATAAGTGATAGTCTCATTATAGCAATGGTTCAAGTATCCTTAGACTTGAGATGCTCAGGATTATGTTGGATATTGAATCCTATACTTTGACTCCATTCCTCGTTGCCTCTCAGAGGTTGCTCATAGGGTGGTGATTGGGTATACGATTTGGTATTCAAAGGTTGTTGAGTAGTCAATAAAGGATTCACCTCTTCTGATAGAATGAGAGTATACCTATGGCCTCTTATAGATATCATTGCTCAAAAATCCTTGCCCAAGGTGGACATGTCTTGAAGAAGGTCTTCAAGGACATCTTATTGAGTAATGAGTCTCATAGACAAGAACTAATATCATTTGAACTAGATGTGATGTAGTCAGTCTAGTGAGAGTTGACACAAACTATTGAACCTTGAGGTGTATTTTCATCATTTTGATGCTAAGAAATAAAACATCAATAATGTATTTAACATACTTGTTTTCTAATTTTATTGAACAGGGTATGGAACATGATGCAAGAATGGAGAATGGAAGACTAACCTTAAAAAGATAAAAATTTAAGAAATAGCATGTTCACGCCTGTGATAAAGCTTAGCGCCAACTACCCAATATTTAAAGTTTATGGCCATGAAGGATCATAACAACCGTGAATAATCATATCAATCACGCCCGTGAAATAAAGTCACACCCATGAGAAAACATGTCAAATTCCTCCAGAGAACTTCACGGCCAGAGTCACCACTTGGACCACGGCTTGGAAGGATGTTCACTCATGTGAAAGAATAATGTCACACCTATGATCAAACACTTCAAATCCTTCCAGAATGCTTCATGACCAAAAGTCACCACTCAAGTCACGGCTTGGAAGAATAGTCACGATCGTGACACACATTTTCACAACCGTGAAAGAGGAACGAGAAATATGCCAGGCACAAAATTAAGATTTGGTGCAACGGCTATTTTCGCATTAAATGCAACCAAACAACTATAATTCACCATGGAAGTATAATGCAAGTTATTTATGAATCCAGAATAAGAGAATAGCAAATACTTCAAATCCAAATCTTGTTGTAGCCATTTGTGCATTTATTTCTTTCAAACAAACATTAATTATATGTAAAAAAAAAATTTTCTCATTAATTTTTGAGCATTATAGATTTGTGAGTGTTTCTCTTTGTAATCTACTACTAAAGTGAGTTTGGGTATATTGGGTTAAGAGTAGAACACTTGTAAGGGTTATTTGTGTGAGCCATTAAAACACAAGGGATTGGTTTATTGTGTGAGCCATTAAAACACAAGGGATTTCTGGGTTTGGTGTGATCCATTGATAGAAACACCATAGTTGGGAGTGAGCTTGTAAAACTCCATTGTAACACTTAGTGTGTTAGTGAAACTCCCAATTGAGATTAGGGAGAGGAGTAGGGTTTGTTAACACCTTAACCTCTATAAAAATTGTTTTGTGATATCCTCGTATCCCTACTTTACTTAACTTTTCTTTCTGCACTTAAAAGTTAATAATTTTTAATATCCAATTCAACCCCCCTTCTTGGTTCAACTTCTGGGCAACAATTTGTATCAGAGCTTAGTCTAGCATCGAAGCCTAAACAGCGCTAGCAAAGATCAAGAAATGGGCAATGAAGGATTCCAAAGTCTCAAGCCTTACTTTGATGGACCAAATTATGCTCATTGGAAGTTTCAGATGGAGACATATCTAGTGAAGGAATTTAAGTCTGGGATAGTGTTCAGAAAGAATGAACACCACCAACTAGAAAAGGAGTTGATGGTGAAGAAGAAATCTTGTCAAGAGATGATTGGACAGAGCCTCAAAGAAGAGCAAATTTCAAAAATAAGATGGTAATGACAATTCTCTCAACCTCATTATCCATTGAAGAATGTGATAGAATACAACACTGCCCAACTGCATATAGCATGTGGAAAACATTGGAAAACTATTATGAAGGAACAAAGCAAGTAAAATCCAAGAAGATTCAGCTTCTTACTTCAGAGTATGAATTCTTCAAGATGAAATCCAATGAGTCAATCACAGACATGACGAATCGTCTTCTAGCCATAAAAAAATGGCATGAGAAAGCTTGGGAAACACATGAGCTTGGAAGATGTAAATAACAAAATTCTGAGAAGTATTCCTCTCAAAGATTACGATTCAAGAGTTGCTGGTATAAAAGAGGCCAATGAAGACATGACTGTCATGAATGCTTATTGGCAAACTTCTAACACATGAAATGGTAGTGAAAAGAGATAGAGAACTTGAAGCCGAGCCAGAAAAGGAAAGCCACTAGCACTAAAAGCCTGTACTTCAAAATCTCAAAAGAAAGTTAAAGATGATGAAGAAAAGAGTGATGTTCCAAATGAGGACATTGCTATGCTCTTAAGAAGGCTGAAAGAATTATTGAGAACATAATGGACAACTCTAGAAAATTCAAGCAAAGAAATTTCAAACAGGCCTCAAATGACTCTCAAAGGAGTAAAGAGGAAGTAAAATGCTATGAATGTGGGAAGAAAGGACATATTAAACTGGAATGTCCAAAGCTCAAGAAGCACAAGAGCAAATATCAAAGAGACAATGTGGAGAAAGGCCACAAAGCCACATGGGATGGCGAAAGCTCTTTAAGTGAAAAAGATGACAATGAAAGTGAAGAGGTCAACCTATGCTTCATGGCCATAGAGGATCACATCTCGGATAAGGTAGGATCACTTCACTCATACTCGTTCAAAAATGATAGTAGTGATTATGATAGTAATAGTTAAGATGATGATGAGTAAAGCCTAATAAAAGTATTGAATCTAGATCTAGAGTAATATAGAAGTAAATTCAATACTTATAAAAATAACATTTCTAATTTGAAAATCAAAATGGATGTTTTAGAAAAGGAGAACTTTGAGCTTAAATCATCTAATGAATCTCTTTAAAAATTATTAGATTAGTACTCTTCAAGACCCTCAACTAAATTCTTGCTTAAAGAAGACAATATTTTGAAAAATGAAGTTAAGGAACTTAGAAACTCCATTTCAAAATTTCACAAGGGAAATGAAAGTTTAAATACTCTCATTATGTCTCAATGACCACCCTTAATTAGACATGGTCTAGGATTTAAGGGTACATCATCCTCATCTCACAAGACTACTTTTGTTAAGTCAAGTGAACCCCACATCTCCACATTTGTTGTAACAGACCCAAGGGCTAAGTGCACAACATACATTAAACCTTCTATACATAAGAGGAATGATCAAGAGTTGATAAGCCTAAGAATGAAACCTCAAAAGGCTAATCATGCTTTTATGTATAAGAAGCATACACCTAGAAAAGCATCAAGTCTTCATTGTGCATGCCATTGCTCTCAAACTCTACCTAATAGAATCATGACATTTAAAAGCATTGTAATATCAAAAAGCATGTTTAGAGCTAAACAATGTAACTATTGTATGAAATTTGGTCACATAAACAAACATTGTTGCATAAGGAAGGCTCATTAGGAACCTTCATGTGCCAACCCCCAAGTACCCAAGCTTATTTGGGTACCTAAAAACAATATTTGAAGTGTGATTCTATAGGTATGCCTCAAGTCCACAATAAACAAAAATGCTTTGCTAGAAGATAGTGGATGCTCAAGGCATATGACCAGAGACAAAGAACTTTTCAATGAAATCAAAAGTATTGATGGAGGTAAAGTAACCTTTGGAAACAATGCTAAGGGTAAGGTAATTGGCATTGGCTCTATTAGTATTAATGGTACTACTATCATTAAAGATGTCTTACTTGTTGATGATTTGAAACATAACTTGTTAAGTGTAAGTCAATTATGTGATAAAGGAAACAAAGTAATCTTTACTTCCAACGAATGTCTTGTAACCTCTATTAATGGCCAAAAGATATTTAAAAGAAATGGAGATGTCAATACCTATATAATAGACTTATTCAAAATATCTAACCTTTCCTCTAAGTGTCTTGTGACTACTAGTGATGAATCTTGGCTGTGGCATGGAAGGCTTGGTGATGCAAGCATGAATCTAATTCAAAGCCTCAGCAAAGGAGAGCTGGTAAAGGGGCTACCAAAAGTCAAATTTGAAAAGGATAAGACATGTGAACCTTGCCAAAGAGGAAAATAACACAAGTCAACCTTCAAATCCAAAAACATTGTAAGTACCTCAAAACCTCTACAAGTCCTGCATGTAGATCTTTTTGGAGCTACTAGGATTGCAAGCTTAGGAGGTAAACACTATGCCTTTGTCATTGTCGATGACTACTCTAGATTCATTTGGATAATTTTCTTAGCTAAAAAAAGTGATGCCTTTGAAACTTTCAGAAACTTTGCTAAAAGAGTTCAAAATGAAAAAGGATATTGTATTTCAAAGATAAGAAGTGATCATGGAAAATAATTTGAAAATGAAAACTTTAAAATTTTTTGTCTAGAACATGACATTTCGCAGAATTTTTCCTCTCCTAGGACACCTCAACAAAATGGGGTGGTCGAAAGGAAAAATCAAACTTTAATTGAAATGGTTAGAACAATGCTCAATGAGTATGGTTTAGCAACTTACTTTTGGGCAGAAGCCACAAATACTGCTTGTTATATTTCAAATCGAGTTTTAAAAAGACCTCTCCTAAACAAAACTTCATTTGAGCTATGGAATGGAAGAAAGCCCTTGATATCATACTTTAGAGTATTTCAATGCAAGTGCTTCATATTGAATACTAAGGACAACCTTGGAAAATTTGCCTCTAAATCTCATGAGGGTATATTTTTAGGATACTCTATCTCTAGCAAAGCATATAGAGTATTTAATAAAAAGTCATTAGTTGTTGAAGTATCTATGCATGTTGTTTTTGGTGAATCTAGTAAGCTTGATCTTGTGAAAGGTAGTGTTCTTGATGATGTTGTAGGTACAATGGAAACACTTGATCTTAGAGAAGGAAATGATCAAGAAAATTCACATCAAGATGACTCTCTACCTCCAGCTCAAGAAGAAAACAGGCAAGAGCTCCCAAAGGAAAGGAGATTGACAAAAGATCACCCCAAAGAGCAAATCATTGGTGATCCTATAAAGGGAGTAAGTACTAGATCTCATCTCAAACATTTAGTATTTAATCTTGCCTTTGTTTCTCAAATTGAGCCTAAAAATATTGATGAGGCTTTTCATGATGAAAGTTGGGTGATTTCTATGCAAGAGGAACTCAACTAATTTGAGAGAAGTAAGGTATGGACCTTAGTACCTAGACCCAAGTAGCATCAAATTATTGGAAGCAAATGGGTATTTAGAAATAAACTAGATGAACAAGGTTCAAGAACTAGGAATAAGGCTAGGTTAGTTGTAAAATGATATAATCAAGAAGAAGGAATAGATTATCATGAGACCTATGCTCCTGTAGCCAGATTAGAAGCCATAAGAATACTTTTAGCATATGCATGCCATATGAATTTCAAACTCTTTCAAATGGATGTCAAAAGTACTTTTTTAAATGGCTTTATAAAAGAAGAAGTTTATGTAGAACAACCACCAGGTTGTGAAAGCTATGATTTGCCCAACCAAGTATTTAAACTTTCAAAAGCTTTATATGGTTTGAAACAAGCCCCAAGAGCTTGGTATGAAAGACTAAGTTCTTTTCTTTTGGAAAATAATTTTACAAAAGGGAATGTTGACATTACTTTATTTATTAAAAAGCATAAGCATGATACTCTAATTGTTCAAATTTATGTTGATGACATCATATTTGGGTCTACTAATGAATTGTTTGGCCAAGAATTTGCTAAGTGTATAACTAGGGAATTCGAAATGAGCATGATGGAAGGTTGATTAAGAAATTTGGAATGGAAGGTTGCAAAAATGCCAAGACTACAATTAGCACATCAACAAAATTGGACAAGGATGAATAGGGTAAGAGCATTAATGAAAAGCTCTATAAAGGTATGATCGGATCACTCTTATATCTTACTGCCTCTAGACCCGATATAATGTATAGTGTATGCTTATGTGCTCGCTTTCTATCATGTCCTAAAGAATCACATTTGAATGCTGTGAAAAGAATTTTAAAATATTTACATTGCTCATTGCATCTAAGTTTATGGTATCCTAGAAATTCATCCTTTCACATTATAGGATATTCAGATGCTGATTATGCTAGAAGTCTTTTAGATAGAAAAAGTACTTCAGGTATTTGTCACTTTATTGGAGACTGCTTAGTTTCTTGGTTTAGCAAGAAACAAGTTTCAATTGCTCTTTCTACCGCTAAAGCGGAGTATATGGCAGCAGGATGTTGTTGTACACAAATCCTTTGGATGAAACAACAACTTAAGGATTATGGTCATAGTATAGACTATATACCTATTAGTTGTGACAACACAAGTGTTATAAATCTATCTAAAAATCCCATTCAACACTCTAGGAGTAAGCATATTGACATAAGACATCATCTTATTAGATATCATATTCAATATGGAGATGTTGTATTGGAATTTATAAGCACAGAAAATCAATAGGCAGATATCTTCACTCAGTCTCTAAATGAAGAAAGATTTAATTTCATAAGAAGAGAGCTTGGTATGATTCATGGATTAACTTTATGATTGCCAAAATTGTCAAACCTTGATTGTTAAAGTTGTGTTATTGTCTCACTTTTAAGGTATGAAGTGGCTAACTTGATAGAAATATATGTTATAGGGGATATAAACACCTTAGAAATCCTTTGGTCTTGGTTTAAACTTTGTTTTATTTAATGATGATTTTAGGCAATTAACCCCCGTGATATATATTCACGGCCGTGATCATAATCGCCAAAAGCTCTAGTAGCTTTCACGCCTTGCTTCACAACATGCTTCACGGTTAAAGGCAGTGAAAACTATATTTCACCCCCGTGAAACACTTTGTTCATGACCGTGATACTTATTCACGACCGTGAACATTTCCACCAAAAACTTATAGAAGCGTTCATGCTTTGTGTCACGCTCTGTCTCACGGTCACAAGTAGTGAATATTGTATTTCACGACCGTGACTCATTTGTCACCACCATGATATTTCATCATTCATGCCCGTGACCATTAAATGTCACGACTATGAATCCTTTCACATCTCTCATCATGGGTAGAGTGCCTCTTTAACAAACCGTGAACATGACATTTCACGCCCGTGACTTACCATTCACGACCGTGAATATGTCTGCTATAAAACGTTTTCTACCGTTATTTCTCTCATTTCCAACTCTCCAACTTCTTTCATTTATCACCATTCAATACCATTTCATAGATTATGGCCCCCTAGCAACTCACTCCATCTATAAATACCTTCAAAAACTATTTCTATCATCAGAAATCAAAACTCACTAGGTTCTATTCAAACATTCCATCATATTTTCTCTCTTCAAAATCTTTCTCACAATTAAAAATGGAACTCGGCTCTTCCAAATGTACCAGAAACAAGTCTCATGCTCCAAGAAGGTACACGGACTGCCTTCTAAACATTATTTCTGAGCACTGTCATCCAAGGTACTCTGTTTTCAAGCAAAGATCACTCCTTTCATCTCGATCATTTGAGTGGCACACTGTCAAGACGGAACAACTCTAGTCTTGTCATCTAAAAGATTTTGTTGATATCCATCAACCGATGCTAAGGGAACCAACTCTTGAGTTCCTTAGCACCTTGCAAATTTCTCCCTCCGACACGGTAAAATTTCAACTCTGCAAGCATCTGAACACTCTCACTGCCATAGAATTTGGTGACATGTTCAACCTTCCCTCAGACGGTATCCTTAATGAGAATGAGGTGGAGTTATATGCCACTCAGGCATGGACTCATTTTGGGCTCGACTGTAGCTGGGACATTAAGAAGATGAAAAACACCCACCTTTGATCACCAGTGCACAAGTACTTGCATAGGCTTCTAACCTATAGCATTTTTTCCAGAGGAGACAACAACGGATTGATTCGGAAATCCAAGCTCTTTCTCCTATAGATGGCCTGAAGAGGACTAACAGTGGCTTTATCTCGATGGTTTCCAAACCATCTACTATCTATTGCCATGAAGCCCTCCGGAGACATTTTGATTGGTGGGTACGTGGCTCACCTTGCTATAAAGCTTGGGTATTTCAAGCTAAAGGAGGATCCTCGAGACTGATTAGACATCGAGTTGTTTATCAAAATGGGAGCGGCAGTTTGCATAGTTCATGATAACATCTACTACTGCTTCACCAACACAGCTAGTGAGATTATTTGGGAGGACAACGATTTGGATGACTTCAAAGTTGGCCTCCAAGGAATCCAGCAAAGAAAGAGAGATCAAGTTGAGATGGTGACCCCAGAGATTGAGCAGGAAATTGGACAATCCTCGGCCTCCACACCAAACTTAGCTCAGTAAGTGGCTAGTCTATTGGCACCATGTTTTGACCAATTGCAGGCTTCGATTGATGAGAGGTTAGAGAACCTCAAGGATTTCATGGAGTCTCGCATGGAGAGCCTTGAGGCAGAAGTAGCTTGCCTTAGAGATGGGATGTCCTGCTCCAAATCTAGCTAGACTATATTTTTTCGCTAAGTTAATTTCTAGTATTTCTAATATAGGATTTAAAATTACTTTTCAAACCTTGTACTTTTCTTTTAATATTAATATAATTGCATTAGTTTTCCCTTATGATTTATCTTTTTTTTTCTTTTTTGTTGATGACAAAAGGGGGAGAACCTAGCAATATATTATATTTAAATTTAAATGCAATATATTTGATATACCTATTTGAATTAAATGAATATGCAAGCATGAAAATGAGTTGATATACCTTGAATTTACCTTAAGTATACTTTGCATATACCTTGATGCAAGTTACATGAATGAATATGCTTGATATACTTTGAATATACCTTAAATATACTTTGCACATACTTAACTAGTTATAAGCAAAAATTGATATACCTTGCATATACCTAAATTAGGAAGCAAGCATCCATGCTATGCTTCATCATTCTTTACAATTCTTGCACTTCAGTAATTTTTTATCTTAAGCATCTTTTGAGGGGGAGACTTCTCAAAAGCACATATTTCTATATTATTTGTCACCACCAAAAAGGGAGAGATTGTTAAACCTTGAGGGGTATTTCAATCATTTTGATGCTAACAAATAAATTAGCAATAACGTATTTAACATACTTATTTTCTAGGTTTATTGAACAGGGTATGGAATATGATATAGGAATGGAGAATGGAAGACTAACCTTAAAAAGACAAAAATCAAAGAAATAGCATGTTTAGGTCTGTGACTGTTTATGTCACACCCGTTATAAAGCTTAGCGCCAACTACCCAATATTTAAAGTTGATGGCCATGAAGGATCATAGCAACCATGAATGATCATATTAATCACGCCCGTGAGAAAACATGTCAAATTCCTCCAGAAAGCTTCACGGCCAGAGTCACCACTTGGACCACGGCTTGGAACGATGTTCATGCCCGTGAAAGAACAATGTCAAGCCCGTGATCAAACACTTCAAATCCTTCCAGAATGCTTCACAACCAAAGTCACCACTCAAGTCATGGCTTGGAAGAACAGTCACGACCGTGACACATATTTTTGCGACCGTGAAAGAGGAAAGAGAAACATGTCTGGTGCGAAATTAAGAGTTGGTGCAACGGCTATTTTCGCATTAAATGCAACCAAACAACTATAATTCGCCATAAAAGTATAAATGCAAGTCAATTATGAATCCAGAACAAAAGAATAGCAAATACTTTGAATCAAAATCTTGTTGTAGCCATTTGTGCATTTACTACTTTCAAACAAACATTAATTCTCTGTAAAAGATCTTTTTGCTCATTATTTTTTGAGCATTATAGATTTGTAAGTGTTTCTCTTTGTAATCTATTACTAAAGTGAGTTTGTGTATATTAGGTTAAGAGTAGAACACTTGTAAGGGTTATTTGTGTGAGCCATTAAAACACAAGAAATTGGTTTATTGTGTGAGCCATTAAAACACAAGGGATTTCTGGGTTAGGTGTGATCCATTGATAGAAACAGCATAGTTGAGAGTGAGCTTGTAAAACTCCATTGTAACACTTAGTATCTTAGTGAAACTCCTAATTGAGGTTGGGGAGAGGAGTAGGGTTTGTTAACACCCGAACCTCTATAAAAATTCCTGTGTGATATCTTCGTATCCCTACTTTACTTCACTTTTCTTTCCGCACTTAAAAGTTAAGAATTTTTAATATCCAATTCAACCCCCCCTTCTTGGTTCAATTTTAGGGCAACACATACCATAATTTTAACCAAATGAGGTATAGATTGGTGAAAGGAAATAATGGGAAAAATTGATTCAATTGTCAATTGCTCCTATCGAAAATAGGATTGACTATGGATTCGAGCCATAACACATGGTTTCATAAAAGCGTATGATTTTCCCGATCTAAATAAAGCAGGTTTTACATGAAAACGATTTGGATCAGCATGTTCTATTCGATACGGGTAGGAGAAGACCCCGACTTGGTATTCTTAAAAAATAGAAAAATCAGAACCAAGTCAAGATGATACAGATCAACCCCTTCTTCTTACGCCAAAGATCTTACCATTTAAATTGCACGGTAATTTTCTATGGAAAGGTTTATAGTCAGACCACTGATTGTTTGGTCTAATGAAGGTCATGATGTGTTGCTAGATACCCATGACCTTCTCAAAATCAAATGATGATTTGAGTTGCCAATATAACTAGGAACCTAATGAGTTACACTCATAGAAATAATAATGGAAATGTGAAATGGGTTTTGGATTGGGTCCACAAATATGAGAGAGAATGTTTCTTAAAAGAGTTTTGTGTGTGAATGCCAAAAAGGTTGTGTGTCAAATGCACGCAACGTGTAAACTACAATAATATCGCACGTGTGATGATGCATCGCGTGCATGCTAGAGAATGGAGCCTTGCTATCGCACATGTGAACGCATCCTGATGCGTGCGATAGTAAGCCTTACTACTGCATGCACAGGTGTAGCCTATAGGGCTGTCGCGCTCGTGAGGGTGTCCTCGCGGACGGGACGATTTGCAATTTTGTAGATTTTTCATTCTATTTGAAAGCCAAACATGGGGTTTTAAGAGTCCAACCCTAATTATGATTAAGGGACCTATAAATACACTTAAAAAGGCTTAGAAAAAGGGGTTGCCTCCTTAGTGAAATAAAAGTTAAATCTCTTCCATCTCTCTCAAAGTTTAAACACCATTACTAGCACTTTGGTGCTTTGACACCCCATAACCTTTTAGGTTATTTCCTTCGCTCCTTTGAGTGGATACCATTAGAGTAATCCATAAGTTTTGGATTATTGTGGTTTACAACAACCCAACTAGAAGGAAGGCACACAACCTTAAAGATCAAAAGTTGCAATCAAACAAAGGTAATTCTACTTCTCCCATGCGATGATTATTTTAATTTTAATATACATAGGACATTCCATGGTTTTGGATTCAATTAAATTTTTAACTTCCATTGTGCCATGTATGCGATGCATGCTAAGAACCCAACACTGCTATCAAGGAAAAAGTTTATAAGTTTAAAGATTACAAGTCAGGTTCAGATCATATGCAACTCATGTTCAATTCATATGTCAACCATGTGGAAGACAACATGTATTAATCATGTGCACATCATTATGTGCCACACATATGCTTAGTTATGGGTTATTGGGCTAACTTGTAATTTGACTTAATATGTAATATGGGCTGCCTATATTAGATCATTAGTTCATTAACTTATTTAGGCATGTAGGACTTATTAATCTAGCCCATGCCACCACTTAGTAGTTTTTAGATGGTTTTCAATTAGTTTCCTTTTCTGGTAAGGATTTGGGAATCCTAGTTGTCATATCCATACTTTTAAATAATTGAAATTGAGATTGAGTTGTAATCCCATTCTTTAAGGCATAACTTCCTACTTTTTAGGATTTGGATTAGAATAGGTTTTAGTTTTCCTTTCCCATAGAGGAATCAATAAATTTAGGACTATAAAAGCCATTTTGGGCCTGTAAGACTTTGACCTTACGACTTTGACAAAAATTTGAAGTTCTTCATAAAGTGAGGCAGATTTGTATCTTTTTATTACTTTTGAGAATGAGAATTAGCTACTAATGAAGTAATTTGACTTGTGGCATGGCTAATCCTTTCTTTCCATATAATCTTGGTTCTTTCCTACTTATGTTAGATTGGGGTTGGATTGCAACCATTGATTATGAGGTAAGTTACCTTATCTTGTTGAGGGGTTTCAAGACACAGTCTTTAGGATTCTGCATTAATTCCACTTCTCAAACTCTTTAATGGCTCTAAACTTTATTTTATCTTAAAATATCCTCAAGATGTAATTTTGGTTAACTTTTATAAGCATTTTAGTTGGGTTTTCGCACCAAAACCTTAACTTGTTCACAAACCTGGCGTATCTAAAAGAAAACTCATGAGCAAGGAGTATAAGAGGTCTTCTTTAGGTTAAAGGTCTTACAAAATTGAATGAGGGAAGAAAAGAAGAAACTTGGCTAATCTAGAAGAAAACTCATGAGCAATGAGTATAAGAGGTCTTCTCTAGGTTAAAGGTCTTACAAAACTGAATGAGGGAGGAAAAGAAGAAATTTCTCACTTATCAAAGATTTTTCTAAAATCTAGGCACGATTTCCTTATATCCAGATCCTTTTTTTTTTTCTTTCATCTACAAATATTTCCTCCTTAACTTTAATCTTCTATTTAATACTCTTTTTCCTTTAGTTTATAACACAAATGTGAGATTTTCCTTCATAAATCAGTTGCGTATTACTTTAGGGTGAAGAAGAAATGAAAAAAAGAGGTTGGAGAAATGGGCAATGTGAAGAGAAAAGTGAGAAACGAAGAGAGATAAAAAATTTGCGCATCAACCATATCTCTTTCCATCTCTTTTTTTTTTTTTAATGCTATAACCTGAGCTTAAGCCACTTTGTCCTTATATCAATATCAATATCAATATATCCTACAATACTGTAACCCCTAAAATGGCATGCCAACTATCATATGTCAAGTCATAGATTAGAAAACTAGGCATTTAGATAATATTATTTGCCATTATCACATGACATGCTATCACAACTTATCCATAGTCACATTGCCTCATAAACATCACTCACATGTGATTAATCATACTTTCATGCATCTCATATCATGTGATTGCATAACCTCATCCCATAACATAAAAATCATAAATTGCATAATCATAAACTATTATGTTTCATAGGAGTGAATACCCATTCCAGGTCATGAAGGTGCCTTTTGTAGTTACCTTACCCATAAGTCTAATGTGTGAAACTAATATGAATCCAATGTAATGCATGCAACACACACATTGTTCACAGATATGACATATGCTTCATAGGCGTGAACCTATGGTTTCATGGCATTTTGATCGTGAAACAAACCGTAAAATTTTGGGTTTAAATGTGGAAACTAGCTCTCGATATTCATAGTTGTGACTAAATGTGCACGAGCGCGAACTCTTTCATTCATGGCTTCCCAAGTCATGAATTAATGAGTGAAGAGCTATTGCCTTTTTTGGGAACATGTTTCATGGGTGTGACTCCCTTGTCACATATATGAAACCTAGTTTTGTTCATGCATTCACGACCATGAACCTAATGACATGGGTATGAATATGAGAATTTCCATGGTAGAAATGAGCCAAAACAGAGTATCCATGCAAAACACTCAAAGTCTTTAAAGATTGACCAATGTTAATCACTCATATCAACAATGCAATTTGTATAACATACCAATAACATATCTTACCAATATTTAATCCATCTCATCACAAATCATGCCATAAAATGCCAACTTCAACTCATTATCTTTCATAGTCAAACAACCATGGCATTTTAACACAAAACCTCACAACAACCATATCATTCTCATTCATAACATGCCTTTACACTTTCATAATGCATTAACCAGAAAAAAAAACACATGCCAAATTGCATGAAAAATGAATTAATATGCCAATACGAACACACCTCTACAAAAATGGAGCCTTAACAATTCTTCATGATTTTCAAGCTTGCCTCTCCTTTTGTGATGCATTCCTTTGCTATCTAATAGATCCTAACATCACAAAAACATCTTTAAAAGATTCTTGAAATATAAAATGAGCTCAAACTAACCTTAAAGCCGAGTTCTACCTTAACTTTTGCAAGAACTCTCTCAAAACTCCATAACTTTCAAGTTTTTCTTCAACTCAATAATGGAGTCTAGGTTAAAAGAGGGTAAAGAAGATAATGAATAAGTCTTTGGTGTGACATCCCGCCTATATGATAGGAATAATCCCATTACATAAGCGGAATGACACAGACAATCTGAATGAAACTAGTCTGAAATTAAAATTTTTATTTAATAACTAAATTGATATTTTTTTAATATTCAAATATACATATGGATTCAATTATCAAATACATTATCATGTTACATAAATATTATACTTCATTATAACTATCAAAATTAATGGTTTTTTTTTATCTTACATCTAACTATATAGATATAATACCAAAATACAAAATATGTTCTTAACTATATATAAAACATGTCTAACAAACTCATATGCATGATAATAAAGAAGATGCAAAAATAATATGCATCCGACCTTCAACCAGTTCTGACGCGTTTCTCTAGTATAGGCTTGTACTCTCTCTATCACCTTCACAGTTTACTACATGCAAGCTCCAGTTCCTGCGCGAGAAAAACCCACGCTAAGTCATTTCTAGCTTAGTGGTACATATAAGCATTTAAGTTTTCCCATGCAGTCACACAAACGTGGGTCATAATAATCATGATATAATTTAAATAAATTATTGCATAAATTTAGAAAATATTATAATAAAATAAAATTTATATTCCATTATATTATCATTATATTTGTATCAGGATATGAACTGTATATATTCAACCATATGTAATATATAAAATATTAAACATTCTACCTCCTCTCATGTTTCCATAACTCATTTTATATTTAACTGATTTCTCTAGAATTATGTTTATTTAGTTAACTCAAATCTCAATCCATATAAGCATAGATGTTTTAACATACAATTACCAAAGTGCATGGTAAATAATTCATAATACAGTATAATATTCTAACATATATTATATAGGGACAACCACATGATTATACAATAGTACCAAATTCATTTATAATATATATATATATAACACTCAATTATAAATTTAGCTTACCTTAATAAATATTTATAATTCATGCTAAATATTTATAATTCATGTTATTTCACACATTTTATCTTTCAACAAGTACATGTATGTCTTTTAATTATTTTATATATAATATTTTAATATAAATAACCCAAATCTCATTCCCGGACTGTCCGGATATAGGGCGTGTAGTAAGGCTGCTTGCGGAGCTTAAGCACCCTACTCACTATAGTCTCAAGTCAAGAGCACTCGCGGAGCTTAAGCCTCATAACTGAGTATAATCACATCATTTGTGTATAATTAGGACAGGGGTGCTCTCGGAGCTAATATCACCATATTCCTAAACAATATTAATATCGGTACCGTAATGTCCCCACAATGGCACACCATCTATCCCTAAGTAGTCCACAGGTTGAGAACTGGGCAATTAATGTTATTACTTATTTATTTTCTTTATATATTAATTTGTTGGAATCAATATTCCCATTACATTTATAATGAAAATATGATTATAAAATTTTAAAATCATATAATCATATGATATTCCATTATATATAACTATTTAAGTAATATTGACATACTTTAATTAGTTTTCTATACAATCAAAACCAAAATTTATAATAACTTTATGAGTACAAGTATGCCATATAACCTCTCTTTTCATATCAAATACATATGTCATACATGACTTTCTAACTTCACTCTTTATTGTACTCATTATTCAATAATTACCATTAATAATTATCCCATTTTTAATCAATCATATACTAATCTATATTGAAAAATATATTATGTTACATACTTACCATTAATAATTATCCCATTTTTAATCAGTCATATACTAATCTATATTGAAATATATATTATGTTACATACTGTAAACCAAACTTTTCTATATTTATCAATCAATTATTCATCCATATGTCTATACATGCATTAACATGAAATTTCATTGATTAAGCACTCAATTCATTTCATATTTACACATTTTAATACATTATTCAAATATACCACTTATTCAATTAACACACAAGCATGCAACAAGACAAACTAAAATGCATATATGTACAAACCTCAATGGAGGTTTTTTTCCAAAATCTAAAATTTGGAGCTTGTCTACTTTTATTTCTTTTCTTCTTGTTGAGACCCTAATTCGAAAATATAAATAATTAATACATTGATAAAATATTTATTCTTAATATAGTTTAAATAAATAACTACAATTGCTTTTAAGCTGGAACATGACCTTTTAGGATTGTTGGATGAATAACTTTTTCTACACTTATCCAATTTATATGATTCTTGATCCTGATTAAATATAACTAAAACATACTAAAATTTCAGAATTTGTGAACTATTACATGATTTTTGGTATATTTGTAAATGTTGCTCTGTTCTCTGCCTTTAGGCAGTTTTGGGGTACCACATTTAAAAATTCATATCTTTCAATGTGTAGCTTCAATTATGATGCAACAACCACCTAGAATCTAAGTCTAGACAACCTCCAAATCAATTTGATACAAATCTTAAGTTTAACCAATTGCAATATTAGACTCTTCACCCCCAAAACAGCAAGGAATTGGTAACAAAGAGTATGAAGAGAGAATTGGATTCACGCCACAAATTAATTACCAACCTGATAAGTGAAAACAATCATTGGTATATCAATGGAGATCACACCTCCCACTTGAAGAACACTCAAGAACACTGAAATTTTGATCTTAATCACCAATCTGATTGTCTTTACACGCATAAGGAGGTATTTATACCTCTACAAACCAAACCCTAGCTGCAAACATGAAGAAAAAACCAATCTGACCCTAAGGACTTAAGGACAAATGAATGGGCTTAATTTTATAAGGCCTACACACTTAAGACAAGTTAAAATAAGGCTGATCATGTGTCTTTAAATGAAATTACATTCCAATAATTAAAATAAAACATCCCACTAAAATTAATCTTAGGCCCAACCATGACATAACATAAGTCCACCTTAACATAGCATATTGCACATGAGTTGAACCTTGTAATATAGACTTCTTCTCTAGCCCATTAGGCTAGTTGCCTTCACCATCACATGCCCCAATGAGTGTCACAAGCTTTGGATCGCAAACGGATTCCATCACTCACATTCCTTTACAAACCTCCTGTAAAAGCTAGTAAGGCCATGAAAGCTCCTAACATCACTCACATTCCTAGGGGTTGGCCATTCTTGGATAGCCCTTATCTTCTCCTCATCAACCTCAATTCCATTGGCACTCACCACATACCCTAAGAATATAACTCTATTCATGCAAAATGTGCACTTTTTAAGTTTAGCATACAATTCTTCTCTCCTAAGTGTATCCAAAACAACCCTAAGATGATGTACATGCTCATCAACAGATTCACTATAAATCAAATTATCATCAAAATAAACAACAACAAATTTTCCAATGAACTGACGCAAAACATGATTCATCAATCTCATAAAAGTGCTAGGGGCATTGGTTAGACCAAAAGGCATAACGAGCCACTCATATAAACCAAGCTTTGTTTTAAATGCTGTTTTCCATTCATCACCAACTTTCATCCTAATTTGGTGATATCCACTCATCAAATCAATCTTAGTAAAGACACAAGCGCCATGCAGTTCGTCTAACATATCATCCAATTTGGGTATTGGATGGCGATACTTAACTGTTATGCGATTCACAGCCCTACAATCAACACACATGCGCCAACTCCCATCCTTTTTTGGCACCAAAAGCACCGGCACTGCACACGGACTAAGACTCTCACGGATATGCCCCCTTGCTAACAACTCCTCCACTTGCCTTTGAAGTTCCTTTGTCTCCTCGGGGTTGCTCCTATAGGCTGGTCGGTTTGGAATTTGAGCTCCTGGTATGAAATCAATTTGATGTTCAATTCCTCTTATTGGTGGCAATCCTTGTGGTAACTCTTCAGGAAATACATTCTCATATTCCTGCAATAAAGAAACAACAACACTAGGCAAAGAAGGGTTAGGGTCAGCTTCATTAAAATAAGATTCCTTGTACATGAGTACAAGTAAACATTGTTGATTCTCAAAAGCCACTCTCATATCCCTTACTTTTGCATAAAAATTGTTTTTCTTTGTACCACTCTCCATTGGGCCAATTAATTTCTTTTCTTTTTGGGCCTCTTTTCCTCCCATTTTTCTCTCTTTTTTAGCCTCTCATTTTTCATTTCCTCTCATCTCTCTTATTTTGAAACTCTCAGCCTTTCCATTTTCTTTTTGCTCTTTTTCTCTCAATTTGGACTTTTCGGCTTCTTTTTGCATTTCTTCCTCCATGCTCCTTTTTAGCTTCATTTGATCTTCATAAACTTCACTAGGAGTCATAGGAGCCAGAATGATACGTTGATCTCCCATCATGAATGAGTGTCTATTTCTATACCCATCATGTGTCACCTTTCTGTCATATTGCCATGGCCTACCAAGCAACACATGACCTGCATGCATAGGTACTACATCACAAAGTACACGGTCAGAATATCTTCCAATGGAGAATGAAATTAAAACTTGTTTATTTACCCTTATCTCTCCACAATCATTAAGCCATTGTAGTCTATATGGCCTAGGATGTTTCAAACAATCCAGCCCCAACTTATCAACTAAAGTAGTACTTGCAACATTAGTACAACTTCCTCCATCAATTATAAGACTACAAATTTTGCCATTTATCAAGCATCTGGAATGGAAGATATTTTCCCTTTGTTCAACCCCATCCTCTTTCAATTGTACATTTAGTACACGCCTAACCACAAGATTTAAATCTCCGCCAACAGCATGCTCGGCCTCATCATCATCACTACAATCTTCAAATGAAGGCATTGAATCAGATTCTTTATCACTTTCATATTCAATTACACCATTATCTTTTAATATCATAACCTTTTTATTTGGGCATTGAGATGCAATATGTCCATTGCCAAGGCACTTAAAGCATTTTATGTTTCTATGCTTTTCAGTATTGGAAGAAGAAGTAGCATTAGCTTTAGGGTTACCTTTTTGCTCTACTTTACCCTTTTCTTCTCTTACCTTGTCTTTGGCTTTGTCTTCCCTTTTTGGCCATTTTGAGCTCCAATTAGATGTGGAACCCAAATAGGTTGGTTTGTTGGTTCTCTTTTGCTTTAGTTGCTTCTCCACCTTCATAGCCATATTCACCATCTCCTCTAACTCTACATAGTGGTGCAACTCAATAACATTTGCAATTTCTTTATTTAGACCAGCCAAGAAACGTGCCATGGTAGCCTCCCTATCTTCAGCAATATTAGCCCTCATCATAGCTATCTCCATTTCTTTATGATAGTCCTCAACACTTTTATTCCCTTACCTTAAAGTTTGGAGCCTTTGATGTAGTTCCCTATAATAGTAACTAGGGACAAACCTCTTTCTCATGACTGCCTTCATCCCCACCCATGTGTTTATAGGCCTTTCCCCATTCCTACGCCTATTGAGGATGATTTGGTCCCACCATACCAAGGCATAGTCAGTGAATTCCACGGCTGCCAACTTTACTTTTTTTTCCTCTGAATAGTTATGACATTCAAACACCAATTCTACTTTTCTCTCCCACTCCAAGTAAGCATCAACATCATTCCTACCTTGAAAAGTAGGGATTTTCATTTTAATACTCCCCAAATTACGATCTATCCGATTCTCAACATTCCCAAATCTATCCGCCTCTACCCTGCCTCTATGTTCTTTCCTATTCCTTCCTCTATCATTTCTGCCCCCTCTACCTCCAAACTGATTTATATCCCTATCATCATCAAAGTCATCAAAATCTTCTTCATAGTCAGATTGAGGTGGAGTTACTAACCTTTCCCTTCTCCCTCCAATTCGACTTTGCAAGGATGTATCTCTTATAAGATTCTGTAGAGCTTGATCATGGCCTTCTAACCTCCTATCATAATTGTCAAACCGATCATTCATGTCTCGGAGTAGAATCTCAAGTCTTCCAAATTGTTGTTGCATAGCCTCCAATGTGAAGAAAGTTTTGTTTCCCTTCATCACTACTTCTTTCCTAGTTGCTTGATTTAGACATGATGTAAATAAATGGCCTCACACACTCCCTCACGTGTTTCACTCAAAATGTGTATGTTTACTCGTGTTTCACTCAATTAAAGCTTTTACCCTCTTTTGAGCTAATCACTCCTGCCTTTTACCGCTCTTGTGTACTCACTATGATATATTTCCGGATCAATTTCAACCAACCAGATCAATAACAATGAGCAGCAATATCCAACAGAAAATTAAAATAGACAATTCCTAAGCAAGAAAGGAAACATCACAAAACTAGAAGCAAAATTAATGAGATGAAAGCAAGGAATGACAAGTATATGCTATATGCACACACGGATGAAGAATGAGGTGTGCAGATATAATATTGTTATTTGAGTAATATGGAATGCAAAATTACAAAACTAATGTAATGGAAACAAGTAGGACAGCAGTCAAGAATATAAAACAAAGAATGCAATAAATTGACAAAACTAGAAAAAATTAAGTGCATATGTGCTACTGCCCTAAAAGAATTCGAACCATAACCTAAAACTCACTAAACCATTCCCAACTTACTTCCAAATAAGCTAATTGTATGCCTATTAGTAACTATTATCCACCAATTGCACAATTTCTAGCAATAAGCAATGAAATCTCAACTTATACCTCAATATGAAACCAATCAATTTCAATTACGAACTCCACTCAAAATTGCTCAAATTATCAATTTTAATCAGAATAGAGCAAATATATTCAGAGGCAATTCATTTTATATATGTGTGCAATCAATTGAATCCAAATAGTCCCACTTTTGGCAATCAATGCCAATATGCACGAATTTTTTTTTGTTGTTTTTTTGTAATCTGATAAACAACAAAAAAAATTGAAACACCAAAAATTCGTACCCCAAAAAAAAAAGAAATAAACCAAACTTCAATAGACAACAATATAGGCAAATTCAGCCACAAATAGATAAACTCTTTTTTTTTATGCTGTAACTTGAACAAATATCACTAAAACCAGAAAAACAAAGATAAGTACAATTGATTTAGAACCAAAGCTCTGATACCAAATGATGCAACAACCACCTAGAATCTAAGTCTAGATAACCTCCAAATCAATTTGATACAAATCTTAAGTTTAACCAATTGCAATATTAGACTCTTCACCCCCAAAATAGCAAGGAATTGGTAACAAAGAGTATGAAAAGAGAATTGGATTCACGCCACAAATTAATTAGCAACCTGATAAGTGAAAACAATCCTTGGTATATCAATAGAGATCACACCTCCCACTTGAAGAACACTCAAGAACACTGAAATTTTGATCTTAATCACCAATCTGATTGTCTTACAAGTATAAGGAGGTATTTATACCTCTACAAACCAAACCCTAGCTGCAAACATGAAGAAAAGACCAATATGATCCTAAGGACTTAAGGACAAACGAATGGGCTTAATTTTATAAGGCCTACACACTTAAGACAAGTTAAAATAAGGCTGATCATGTGTCTTTAAATGAAATTACATTCCAATAATTAAAATAAAACAGCCTACTAAAATTAATCTTAGGCCCAACCATGACATAACATAAGTCCACCTTAACATAGCATATTGCACATGAGTTGAACCTTGTAATATAGACTTCTTCTCTAGCCCACTAGGCTAGTTGCCTTCACCATCACATGCCCCAATGAGTGTCACAAGCTTTGGATCGCAAACGGATTCCATCTCTTCAAGCCTGGCCCAAGCCTCTTCCTTGATATCTCTTGTCACTAAGTTCTGAATATACATTTGCAAGGCTGCCTTGAGCTTGTTTCTACTTGATCTTATGATTGGACCAAGTGGCATCACTAATCCATCTCCTCTATGGCATGTAAGATCATTTTTGTTGTCTTGGTTCGCATCAAATTATTATGAACATTTTTATACAGTTATATAAGTTAATGTGGAACATTTGTCATGTTTACCTCATTTCCAGATTCGGTGTCTATAGCTCTCAAATACTAGAGGATCTACAACTGGTTTAACATAAAGTATCAACCCGACCAGTTTAATTGTTCAGCTCATAACTCACAAAATACATGACATTTTAAGGTGAAACTTTCACATAAATTTATAAAACACATAGGAGTAAAACTTGCAAGTGTTTCACTTTGGCTAATGTGATCTAAAAATAGGGAAATTTAAGAACGAAGTTACTAGAGCTGTATAGGTATATGAAACCAGCTCAATCAAGGAACAGTCATAGTTCATTTCAGAATAACTCAACCTACACAGAAGACATTTATACAAATGTTTTCAGTGACCTCAAAAACACATATATCTACAACTTTCATGTTTTACAAAATCTCATATTAGGTCATTAAGATGATCAATTTTTGTAAAAACCGTAGGTTATTCAGTTGATACATCTTCCTGAACCAGTTTCACCCCCATGATTATATCTCTTCATATACTAAATATCTTTCAATAACTTTTGGCAGAGAGATACACAAGATATAGATGAACAACTTTTATGTTTAACACATCCCCAAATTCGATTCACAAGATAATCAAAAAAATGAACGAAGAACACTGTAGAACATAATCCAAAAAGTTCTAATAACACAATAATCATGGGAAAAATATTTCTTAACAAGATCAGATTTATTTGGACAGATTTTTGAAGCAAATCTTGAAGAAAATGATGAAGATTTTGGTCTGTAATATGGAGGAAAGAAAAGGGATGATGAAGAAGAAGAAGGAGAAGAGAGATAGAGTTGGAAGAATGACCAAAAAAAGAAGTCTACCCTAATTCACGATTTTGTCTTTTTTTTTTTGCTTCCTTCTCTGCTGACCCATTTTTTACTGTTCACTATTCACTTTTCTCTCTTTTTTTTTTTTTAATTTTCTTATTATTATTATTATTATTATTATTATTATTATTATTATTATTATTATTATTATTATTATTATTATTATTATCATCATCATCTTCAATTTTTTTATACCAAAAATACAATTTAATTATGTGGTATAATTAATCAAATTTATCATATCAATAAATTTAATTTATTTTAATTTCTAATTTAGTCATATATTCAATTTTTTTAATTTTTTTTGTCTATCATGTGTTTTCTATGTATACCACATACTTATTTTAATTTAGACTAATTTGTGGGCGTTACATTTGGTGTGTCAGGGGAGGGATTATGGGTAGTGGAAAGCAAGTAAAGCAAAGATATGGTGCAAAACTGTTCTCTACCTTATTATCTTTTGTAGAATATTGAATTGCAAAGAAATAATAGATAGACAAATCAAACATGCATTAAATTAAAAATAAGTCTCACAATTGAATATGAACTTGATTGAATCTTTTGAATTGGAAAGAAAAGAATTAGCCACTCATTGTAGCTAGAAAAACCATGAAATTTTGAAAGAGAATTTTGTAAGTTGTGGCTACAAAAGTTAATGAAACCTAATTAAAGAACATTGTATTTATAGGCTATAGAAAATAAAGTAAAATTGTAAAACACCTTTCCAAAATCTTATTAATTTTGAACTGCATCTTGTGAATAGATATAGGACTATATAAAGCAAAATCTGAACGTGAAATCCTATCGAAGTTGTAGATATGAAAGAGTACTTAAATTTAGGCTTTTGAATCACTTAATTGAGATTTGATAATCCTAAAGCTTAATACCAAATGTTGACTTGTTGAGTTTTAGGGAGTGAAGATTCACTACAAAAAAAAACAATTTAGCAACTGCAACACAATAATCATTAAATTGCTACCTTAAAATGACCAAAGTAGACCAAAATTTAATAATAAACTTTAGCAACCAATCAATGACCACACTGCGACAAAAATTGTGACCGCTTAAGGAGCGACCACAGTCTGTGGTCACTAAACACAACACCAAAATATGGTATTAATATAGCAATCACATTGCATAGTCGCTAAATTGGGTCATTAATGACCATTAGAGGTAATTAATTAGTGGCCACATTGTGTGGTTGCTAAATTGGGAGTATATTAACGATAAATGGTAGCTTTTGTTGTCATTTACTTGTATGTCATCTGCGACCACAAAAAAAGTGGTTGCTACATGTAATTGAACATAACGACTACGTTCCTTATGGTTGTTATTGCGCATATTGCGACCACATTGTTTGTGGTCACAAATTAAAATGACAAGACATACTATCATTGTTTTGTACATTATCAGTGACTGCATAGTTTGTGGTCTCTATATTTAAATCAACAACTACAGAGATTGTGATTGGTGATTTGCTTTTATTAAAATGTCATAGCTACCAACTTGTGTGGTCGCCAGTTCTATAGTAATAAACCTTGATATGCTTTCCCCACCACCATTTTCTCAAACCCTAACTACTTCAGACACCATCTTTTCTAGCTTTCTCTGTCTGTTGGCTACTGTTATGGTTGTTGCAGTTGGGTCAATGTTGCAAGGGGAGCTATTTCTATTTTTTCATTTCCAGGTATGTGCAATTGTTTATCTCCCCCTTCCTCTGTTTCTATCTCTATTTCTAATTCAAAATTCAACTAACAAATATTGGAAATTTAATTTTGAAAATATTTCATTTTCTTATAGAATAAATGAACAATTTGAAAACAATAGGTGTTTAATGGGCTGAAGATGAGGAGTGAGTCAATTAGATGCAATAAATCAGGAAAGTAGCAAAATAAAATTTGGGCAGTGTTGGAAGTGTATAGTCCTAGTCTCATTTTAGTCCCTTTTGGAACATAATTTGATTTCCGTTATCATAACTTTGGTAGAATTTTGTTCTCAACCTTGTTAGTTACAGATATTGCATTTAAAATTTGACTTATTGGATTGAATAAAGCTAAGTTTTCTAGCCTATTTTTCCATTTATAGAGTGTTTATTAAAATCCTTTGAATTTTTATTTTCTAGCAGCCTCTATTTTTAACAATCGAATGACTTGTTAAGGTGTTGAAGGTATGATGAGTTAGAATCTTTAAACTATTATGTAGAAATAAGAGTTTAAGACTAGAGTTTAAGACGAAAAAAAAAGAATTAAGCTTGGCTAACCAAAAAGAAGACAAATTATCTAATTGAGTGAACTAATGAATGGAAATTTATTACCATTGCAACGTGTATCCGTGGTTGAGCAAAGGGAAGTTTTGGACAACCAACTAGGTAGAGGAAAGAGGGAGGAGAAACAGAGGGGGAAAAAGAAGTTCAAGAAGGCTGCCAAGTTATATGTATGTTAGGGCACATGCATAATTAAAGTTTGATCAAGTATAATTGAAATGTGAATTTGACTATTTATAATGTTGTTGTGTTGAAATTAATAATAAAATTGGTATGGTGCTTTTAGCCAAAATGTTACTTGTACACTCATGGAGTTGATGAGTAATAGGTGGTGAACATAATAAAAAATATATATAGACATTTTGGAAGAAATGGATGGTTTGCTTGCTAGAAGACGCACATGATTAGTTAACATTATTATTTTTGTTTTCTATGACAACAATTAGAACAATGAAAGTATATATATCAATTTTCAATAAGACTAATGACATAAAAAAGAAAAGAAATTCAAATAAAGTTATGGTGGTATTCTACCTAATTAAAGTAAAAAAAAAAGTCATTGTCAATTGGTTACCTTACCTAATGAAATCTTGATCCATTAAGGTAAAATTTCATGTCAATTTGAAGAAACTAAGATATATTTACAATCTTCAAGTTAATTAAAAATGTTTTATCATGAAGAATAACACCAATTAATACACACACACACATATATATTAAAGAATTTTATTCCAACAAGATTAAAAAGAAACATTTAGAAGTTATTCTTGTATCTATTCTTGTTTACATGATTTAAAAGCTAAAACATCATCTATATAAACCTAAATTAAATACTTTATAGATTGAAATAGCTAAATTTCATAATTGTAAACAAGTTGTAGCCTAAAATCTTTAGTGAATTCTTGGCGACTTAAGTTGAAATGTTTGTGATTCTATCATATTGATGAAATAAAAGTCTAGTGATGAAAATAGTTTGTTGCTACTAATGGGTTGAAAAAAGGTTATTGCTAATTCAAATTATTCAATGACTAATATGATATAAAGCTAAAACGTACAATTTAAACCAATTAAGACCACTATGTACAACAGTTTGGAATACCTACAATTAGATCCTAATGCCTAGGTTTATATTTTGGTAATTGTGCGCTATTTAAGTTGTGTATTGAATTTTAGGTGGTGCTTTCAAGTTATGAAAATATGTAGCATCTTAAATATGAAAATAACATAAAAAAGGGATGGAAGAATGTTGCTAAATATGTTGTATGCTTGTAAATGGTTGGAGAATGTGTAATTGATGAGCCAAACCACTATAATGAGTTTGTGATGGTTAAATTGTATGTGTCATGTTCCTTAACAAGAAAGTGTTCAAAAATTAAGTGACACTATAATATATGCTCAATTGCACATAAGTGTTACATACTTAGGAGTATTTTGCACCATTCATAACATTTTTAAGTGATTTTTGGACATGATTTCATGTATGTAATTTTGAGACATGATTTAATAAGGTCATTCTATATATGTTTGTAACGCCACATCATATGCATTTGGGTATAACCTATTCCTGTACCAAGTAATCATACATAGCATAGTGGAAAGGTAAAATACCCTGTTAACAATAGTAGTAAATTTTTTTTTCATATCATATCCTGTAAAATCAACTAATGACTTTTCAAGTCAACATTAAAAACCACAAATACGATATATCACATATATTAAAACATATACTTCACATCCGAAGGATTACGGGTTGTTTCCATTTATACATTTCAAAACTAATCTAGAGTGATAATACATATTCAAGCATATAAGTCCAAAATACAGATGACATGTTTTCATGCTTGTGCGGAATGCAAGGAGAGAGAGAGTGATGAGGCTCGGCCAGTGACCTGTGCTCCATGTCTTTTATACGCTACTCAAAATGAGCTATCACTTTTCTTTACCTGAAAAATGATGCAAATTGATGAGTTGCGGCTCAGTGAGAATAACCCTCCAATGAGCTCTAAAGTACCAAACAACTCATAGTCATAAATCACAATTCCAATATATACCATGTATTCCATTTCATTCATTAGTATCATATAAGTATCAATAAACTTGAAACATATAATCATTACTCTTTATGTATGCAAATGCTTTGCTTATTTCATTTTATTGTGACCAAGTTAAACAGACATTGCCCCGGGTTTCCATGTGAACATTTTCCATGTGAACATTTGCATTTGCATTTGCTAGCTAGCTTGATCATTTGTTTCATTTGCACATTTGTTGGGCCATAGACATCTTCTTTTGCTTTACAATATCGATTAACTAGTCACAACGCCTTTTTAGCCCATATGCATATGCACTTGTATTTAAGCTTTCATCAACCATTGCATCTTTATCATATACAACATACATATATTCCATATATACCTCATATGTCAAGCATATACCTTGCATATGCTATACATATACCATGTGTATATGTCACATTTGTCAAACATATACCTCAAATATACCAAAAGTATACCATTTATGTGTACCACAATGTCACAAATTATCCATCATTACATTATCAAGGACCAATCATGACAATCACATGAATCACATAGCAAGCAACATTCATTTGCACTAAATAATTCAATCGATAATTAGACTCACCGTTCTCCTTTGATTCCGACCCCTAACTTATTGTCAATCCGCTCCTTGTGGGTCTCCAATATGTTGCGAGCCTAATATGAAAACATAATCAATTAACTCATGATTAGGGAGACTTAATGTGTCTTAAACAAATTAATATGCATTGTTCATGTCAATAGTTAAGATTTTTCCTATGAGGCAGTGTGATCTTATGGGACTATTTAGCCTATAACTTTCCAGTTTCAAGCAGTACTTTTTTCAAGAAGCCTAAATGACCGCTAGAAGGCCTACCTCTTTTTTACCAATTCGTCACTTGCTTGTCCCTCTTTAATTACAAAAAAAGATGGGATTTTCGGTCAGAAGCTCCAGCTAAAGCAATTGTTGCTGC
This sequence comes from Triadica sebifera, assembly GCA_023653625.1. Classification (NCBI taxonomy): domain Eukaryota; kingdom Viridiplantae; phylum Streptophyta; class Magnoliopsida; order Malpighiales; family Euphorbiaceae; genus Triadica; species Triadica sebifera. Next base: position 14,545,888 of record CM042909.1, read on the forward strand.
TAGTTGTTCGGTAGCAATGCCGCTTGTAAAGCTCTTTCGTCGAGTGAGTTTGAATGGGGAAATCAAAACAAGCATAACGACGGCTACCCGATAAGTCTTTTTCGCAGCTTGGTTCGCGTAAGCTCAATGCTTTTCAACTTGCTTTTATTTTAGTTGAGCACCCGGGCTTCCTTACTTTCACTCATTCGGTTGTACCTGAAAGACCATTCACTCGCTCTAACAGAAAGTTGGAATGCATCGAAGAGAGGGAATGTGGGCTTCTTTCGCTTTTGGCAGAAGTTCCTTTGCCATTCTATAATTAACCAATTAATCTGATTCTTGTTCCTAATTAAAAATAACATATAATTATAGAACATATTCAAATTTCAGACCAATTGGATCATTGTACAATATTTGGTGGAATTTCTAAGAGTGTTCTATTTTCTGCCTTGTTTTCGGCCTTTAGGCAATTTCAGTGTACTCATTTGGGTTCATCATAACTTATAATCTATAAGTCATATTTTAATTAAACTTTACAGAAACTTATATGGGTTCATATGGAACACGTTCCATGTTTACAACTCTTACCAATTATTTCTCTAAGGTCTTCTAATTATACCAAACATTTAACTGGTCCAGAATAGAATTGACTTCCGGACCAGTATGGCTTACAAATGCCATCACATACTCTATACATAACCAATGAAGTTGAAATTAGTACCAAAATTTAGATAAGACATATACCTATAACTGTAATGTTTTGATCATGTACCGAAGCGAGCTCTAACAAGCTCAAATTAGCCAAACAAGTTACTGTATCTGCCCAGGGCACTCAATAGGCAGTTCAAACCATGGAACAGTTATGGTTCCATTCACCATAACTCAACATTTACAAGCCCTATGAACCTGAAATTGGGTAGACAGATACAAAACACATATATATACAACTTTTATGTTTTTAGGGACTTCAAATAAGGGCTTTAACATATTCGAAATCAAACCACATAGTAGCTAACTTGGTTAGGGTTTACACCCTGACCAGTTTTAGTACGAAGAGAATATCTCTCCCTATACATAACATCTTGCAAACATGTTTACATATCCATAAATAAAAATATAAAGGAACAACGTTTGTGCTTTACACATTTCCAGAATCAATTTATAATTCAGTGCCTAATATTGAACCTAAGCAACTCAAATCAACCCTATAGCAATAAGAATTGATTACTTACCAAGAACAAACTTGAAAGGGATCAATTAGCTTCAAAAACTAGGTGAAACAAGGAAGAATTGAAGTCTGAAATGGAGGAAATTGAAGAAGCAAACGGGGCTCAAGTGAGGAGGCAGAAACGGGAAAATAAAGCTAACTTTTGGTTTTTGTCCTTTTTATCTTTTTCTCATCTCTTTTCTCATCTCTTTTCTCCTTTCTCTTCTATTTCTCTTGTATGTCATTTTCATTTTATTTTGTCTATATTATTATTATTATTTACATAGATTTATAATTCCACTAATTCACACAATGATACAGCTTAACCATTTGACCCGATTTAACTAAATTAGCAATGTAAATGTTCACTAATCTTAATCTAATAATTTTTCTTACTTTAATTTAGTCACCTTATTCAATTCATTTCTAATACTTTGTTATCCTTATTTAGGTTATAAGGATACACGTGTGACTCGATATAATTGCCAAATACTAGGACACGTAGCTAGTGCATGCCATGAACTTGTTCCTACAAAAATACGTATGAAATGCACGTGTTCAATTAAATTGTATGCAAGATGCTTATGTTCGATGAAATGCATATGGGGAAAGTCAAGGATGTTACAATGTTTGTCACTCTATATGTTCTTTTTTTTGTGTGATTGTAATTTTAGTTGTATTTCGATACTCATAGATGAATCATTGAAATTTGGAATTGACTATTTTTAGAGAAAACTTTATCAAACTTTTGGTAGGTTTATAGAAATAGTATGACAAAAATAACTAATAATGAATGTATATTTTTGTACATTTTAGCCATAAAAACTCGTTTGGTGTCTTTCTAATATTGGATTATTAGAATTCACTAAATTGTCCAATATGGATAGTTTGGGATTGTGTATCTACAAAACTGTACATTACTAGTTACACATTATATTCCATACGTAAGTATAAATTTGGTATTATATCCCTTCTTACTTCAAATGTACAAAGGAATTGTCATATTGTGAACTTGAAAAACTAGGGGTATATGTGTTGGATTTTGAACATGCATGCATCTCAAACATGGCATAGAAAAATTTTAAAATTTAATCTAACTGAAAACCCATAGAATACCCTATACATATCAAAATCAGATACTACCATCAATATGCATGAAGAAGATTTCCTTTATTTTCAACTCTTATTTTCCAAGGTGCGAGTTGTTCTTTCTTATTAGGTTGTCACAAACCATAATAATCCAAAAGATGGTTTGTCTCTAACATAAATTGTAACATCCTCAACCTTCCCCACATGCATTTCATTTGAACATATGCATCTTCCATATAATCCAATTGAACACATGCATTTCATACATATTTTCTCAGAAACAAGTTCATGGCACGCACTAGCTACGTGTCCTAGTATATGGCAATTGTATCGAGTCACACGTATGTACTTATAACCTAAATGAGGATAACAAAGCATTAGAAATAAATTGAATAACGTGACTAAATTAAAGTAAGCAAAATGACTAGATTAAGATTAGTAAACATTTACATTGTTAATTTAGTTAAATCAGGCCAAATGATTAAGCTATATTATTGTGTGAATTAGAGAAATTATAAATATATAATAATAATAATAATAATAATAATAATAATAATAATAATAATAATAATAATAATAATAATAATAATAATAATAATAATATAGACAAAATAAAATGAAAATGAAACAAAAGGAAAATAAAAGAAAGAGAAGAGAAAAGAGAAGAGAAAAGAAAAGAGAAAAGAGAAGAGAAAAGAGAAGAGAAAAGAGAAGAGAAAAGAAAAGAGAAAAGAGAAGAGATGAAGAGAAAAGGGTAAAAAGACAAAAACAAAAAAGTTAACTTTATCTTCTTCCCCCATTTCTGCCTCCTCACTCCATCCCGTTTTCTTCTTCATCTTCTTCCATTCCAGAACTCTATTATATCTTGTTTCACTTATTTTTTGAGGCAAATTGATCCATTGCAAGTTTGTTCTTGGTAAGTAATCAATTCTTATTGCTATAAGGTTGATTTGAGTTGCTAAGGTTCATTAATAGGCACTGCCTTGCACCCCGATTTTGATATTAATAGAAATTGATTCTGGAAAAGTTTAAAACCCAAAATTTGTTCCTTTACGTCTTAGAGTTATGTATATTTAAACCGTTTTGCAATATTTTTTTTATAAGAAGAGATATCCTCTATCTACAGAAACTGGTCAGGGTGTGAACCCTAGCTAAGATAGCTAATGTGTTTGTTAGTTTTAAATATTATAAAGTCATTATATGAATTATATAAAAACATAAAGGTTGTATATATATGTGTTTTGTATCTGTATACCAAATTGCATGTTCATATGTCTTGCAAATTTGGAGTTATGGTGTATGGAACCATGATTGTTCCATGGTTTGAACTGCCAACTGAGTGCCCTAGGCAGATCCAACAAATTGTTTATTTGATATATGAATAAAGAAAGCAAAAATGCATGTATCATAATATATATTATACAAGTCATCTTTTACTGAACCTTTATAGACACTTATATGGGTTCAAATGGAACATTTTTCCTGTTTACAAATTTTATCAATTATGTCTCTATGGTCTTCCAATTATAAGAAACATTTGACTGGTCCAGAATAGAATTGGCTTCCGGACCAGTATGAATTCTAAAGACCATAACTTAGCCCATACATAACATATTAAGTTAAAATTAGCACCCCAATTTAGATAAGACATATACATATAACTCGCATGTTTTGATAATGTATAGAATCTATCTTTAAGGAGCTTATATATATTAGAGGAGTGCTCTAAAGGCAATCACCTTCAGCACTTATTGTACAAATTTATTTGATTAATAAAAGGTTTTTTCATTAATTTGATGTTCATTTGATATATGAATTGATAAGTGATCTTAAATCAATTAATGAAGTCCTTGATACATAATATAACATGAAGGAAATCATGATGAGATCATGATATTGAGATTCTTATCATGTGTAATTATGTTAGTATCAAAATTATCCCTAGTCATAGGATTAATGAGACGGGACATTATTAATCCAGACAGACTAGCACATGTTACACTCCTTGATTGGATCAAGTAGTAGATCTCATAATCTATAAACATGAGATGTTTACAGTTAACATGTCGATGCTTGCTAAGTGTAGCTAAGTACATTGGATGACCAACTATGAGACAATCATATGGATAATTTATTCAAATGTCAATGATAGTCACATCATAGCAATGGTGCAAGTATCCGTAGACTTGAGGTACTCAAGGATATCTGGAATATTGATTCTGTATTTTGACACTATTCATTGTTGCCTCAGAGAGGTAGCTCATAGGGTGGTGATTGGATACAGGTTGAGGTATTCAAAGGTAATTGGGTAACCAACAAAGGATTCACCACTATTGATAGAAAGGAGTGTATACTCATGGCCTCCTGTCGTGGTCGTTACTCAGGAATCTCTGGTCGGAGTGGAAATGTCATAAAGATAGTCTTCAATGACATATCTAATAGAGTAATGAGCCTCAAGGAGAAGAACTAACATTACTTGGACTAGACATGATGTAGTCAGTCTACTGGGAGTTGACACATGTCCATACTCTAAACCAAGTGGGGTATAGATTGGTGAAAGGAATAATTGCACAGAAATTGTCTATGGAAAGGTTCGTAGTCAAACCATTGACTTTCCATTCAATTGGGGGTAATGATGTGTTGCTAGATACTACTCATGACCTGCTTAAATTAATTGTTAATTTAAGTGGCAACATAACCGGGAACCTATTGTGTCACATGCATTGAAGATATGGAGAATGAGTAAAATGGTCTTGGATAGGATCCAAAATATGATATAATTATTTTAGGATGGATCGCGATGAGATCGCACGAAAAAATCTTTCGAGAGTGTCATGGGCCCGTACGGGCTAGGCAGGCTACTGGCCCGCCTTACAGGCTAGCTGGGCTGCCCAACAGCAGCCCGCAACAAGCCTAGCACGCCTGCAGCTTCCATCCGTTGGCCAACGACTGCAATTGGCCATAATTAGGCCAATTACGGCCAATTACTATTTGTTAGTTGCCATTTTCTCCATTTTTTACTTTTCATCTTATTTTTGAATTTGATTCAAATTGAGAAGACATCAAATGGCAGAAAATAGTAATGAAAATATTTTTTTGTGAAAAAAAATATGAATTTGTTCAAACCATTTTCTCTTTATAATTTCTTCTTCATTCTTCACGTTGATTATCATTAGAGACATCCTAGTGTGGATTGTTGTGGTTTGCTACAACCCAACAAAGTGAAGATTTGAAGAACAAATAAAAATTATAAGGTATAATTTTTAATATTTACATTTATATAAATTAGTTTTAATGGTACAAGTATGATCTTTTGTTTTGCGTTTATGAATATGATTCATTCTTCAAAACCCAACATTGGTATCAGAGACTCTTTGTATCCATTAAAATTAATTTTAATTGAAAGTGCAATGGGATCGCATGTTTTTGATGATTTTGGATCAATATGTTTTGAAAAATTGAAATTAATTTGTAAAATATAATTTACACATTTTTCTTTCTTTATTCTGATCATGGGATGATTAAGAATGATTATTTTGATTTAAAAATGATTTGAATGTGATTCAAATAATTAATTTTGGATTTATTTCAAAAATATCTAAAATTGTCTTGTTTATGAACATGTGTTGTTGTTCGGCTTAATTGATGGGGCTGGTTGCATTTTTCTTGTAAATTAATTATGAAAAAATTATTTATACATATTGCGAATATGTTTATACCTCTAGAAGTATCCAATAATTAATTAAAAAGTATTTTAATTAATTTTTCAAACAAACACAAAACGGGACTGTTTTAGCTTACCCGGTGGGGCTGTTTTGTTTGAGTTTTATTTGTATGTGTTTGTTTTATTTCCAGCACCTTAAAATAATTTTTATGTGATTAAAAATATGTTATTTTGATGTTAGATGCATGCCAAAATTATTTTGAGCGTCTAAGTGTGTTGGTTTGTTTGACTTAGTAATTTTGGCTTGTGCCAAAACTATTTTGATGAACTTGAGCTAACCTAAAGATAATTAGAATGGTGATTTGATGTTCTGGAAATTTTTAGAATTTTTGGAAATTAATTTTGAATTAATTTAAGTTGTGCAATTGTAATTTTAGTATGACTAGAAATTGGTATGTATATTAAAATTAAATTGTTTAATTTTAACATCATAATATTCTGATTTTAAGGAGAATTATTTTTGAATTATTTTTGGAAACATGGAATTTAATTTAATTTGATTAAATATTAAATTTCATTTTAAAATGACATACAAAATTAAATTAACCGAAAGGACACATATAGACAATTTCTATTTAAGTGTTGAATCGATTTACAAATTGAAATCCAAAATTGTCATTTTTATTTTGTGCATTAGAGAATGCATGTTAGGGGTGTATGAAAAGGCATGATGGATGATTATAGACTTAGGCCCAATGTGATTGAGCATGCATGGAATTATTTTGTTTTATGATAAATAGGGCCTGTGTGTCCCTACCTCTTTTTTCTTTCTTATGTATTTCTCTTCTCATCTTAGTCCCCTCAAATGTAAATTGAAATATGTAATTAGATTACATAGGATTAGGATAGAATGAAGATACAATGGAGCAAGAAGCAAAGGAGATGGTACCATAAACAAGAAGACTTAGAAATAGGAATTTGATTTCTATTTTGGGTTGTAAATTCATGCATATACTTAGGTAAGACCTAGTCAATCCCTCTTTGGCTCAAGAGATTGACTTTAGTATGTCCATAATCATACCATATAGTTAATGTAACTACCTTTATATATCAATGTGATGAATGTATGATATATAAAAGCATGAAATAATAACTTGATGAGACTTGACAAAGAAATCCCTCACTAAATAAACAATTAAGTCTTATGCCTTCCATTAATATGGGGAGAACCAGAGTTCTTCTAGAGTTAGGGTTGTTGAGTTGCCTTAAGCTCACTCTATAAGAATATGTTCAATCCATTGAAATTAGATTTCAAGATTAATGGGTTAGACTTAACCGATATTATTAACTTGTTGGATTTGCGCCAAGGTTAATGTGTGTTGGAGGTGAAGTTGGGTTTGTATACATACGATGTACACATATCAAGAGTCGATAGCCCAATGTATCTGCACACATCAATAATTTAATAGTACAAGATTCGATAGTTGCATGAATAATGCAATTGGTATGGATTAGATACCTACCAACCAAACTAAGGATAGGTTGTTGAGTTGCCTCAAGGTTATTCTTAGCTAGTTGGATATCGACCCACTAGGATAACTTCCATATAAGTTCTCTCGGGTGCATAGTGAGGGCTATGGATTCGCTATAAAATAGTGGGAGTCATAATGCGATTTATTAAAGACCTAATGAACATGCTTTTTATGTACATTCTAACATGTTCTATTTTACATCTAGGTTGCTAGAATCATCATCATGACAAGTGTGAATTTGCGATCACTAATGGAATCAAATAAGTTGACTGGGCCCAATATTTTGGATTGGCTAAGGAATCTGAGAATAGTTATCAAATCCGAAAAGATTGGCTATGTCCTAGATGAGGCACTCCCTAATCCCCCTACTGTTAATGCTTCTGAAGATGTTCAAAAGGCATATCAAAAGCATCTCAATGATAGTGAGATGGCAAACTGCATTATAATTGCTACTATGTCAGCTGAGTTGCAAAAGCAGCATGAGGCTATGGATGCTAATTCCATAGTATACCATCTAAGAGAGCTTTTTGATGAGAAAGCACGTTCTGAAAGGTTCGAAACTTCAAGGTTGCTCTTCCGCACTAAGATGGTTGAGGGGACATCTCCAGTACAATATGCATTGAAGATGAATGGCTATATTGAGAGGTTGGCCAGCTTGGGATTTGTGATAGACCATGAATTAAGTATTGACTTAATTCTAACCGGTTTTTCTGATAGTTATTCACATTTTGTGCTTAACTATAGGATGAACCAAATCTCTACCACTATTCCTGAGTTGATTAACTTGCTTAAAACAGCTGAGCTATCTATCAAGAAGGACAGTAAGGTTGCGATGCTGGTGGACTCTTCAAGTTCTTAAAGGAAGAACCTTAAGAAGAAGAAGTCCATGAAGCCTAAGGGAGGCATGGCCAAGAAAAAGGCCAAAGAGATTGCTCCAAAAGGGACATGCTTCCATTGTGGCAAGGATGGCCATTGGAAGAGAAACTACAAGGCTTACCTGGAGTCCTTGAAGAAGAAGGCATCTGATGCCCCATCTACTTCAGGTATTTTTGTCATTGAAATTAATACTGTTTCCAATAATAATATATGGGTATTAGATACCGGTTGTGGCTCTCACATATGCACTGATATGCAGGGCCTAAGGAACAGTAGACGACTCAATAAGGGAGAGTCAGACCTACGCGTTGGAAATGGAGTAAGGGTTGCTGCATTAGCTATAGGAACATATGTATTGACCCTCCCTAGTGGGCTTATATTAAATTTGGAGAATTGCTATTATGTACCTGCTTTGACTAAAAACATTATTTATGTTTCAAGTCTAAATAAAGATGGTTTCCTTTTAGCTTTTAGTAACAATTGTTGTTATTTATGTTAATGGTACATTATGCAATGGAATATACATATTAGATATGTCAAATCCAATTTTAAACATCAATGATAATAAAAGGAAAAAACAAGATATGTTGAAATCATCTTATTTATGGCATTGTCGTCTTGGTCATATAAGTGAGAAACGCATGGCTAAGCTACACAAAAGTGGTAGTTTGGAGTCATTTGATTATGAATCATATGACACATGTGAATCTTGTTTACTAGGCAAGATGACTAAATTACCCTTTAAGGGAAATGGTGAACGTGCTAATGGACTTTTAGACTTAATACATTCAGATGTATGTGGTCCAATGTCTACACACGCTAGAGGTGGTTTCATCTACTTCATTACTTTTATCGATGACTACTCATGATATGAATTTATTCAAACCATTTTCTCTTGATAGTTTCTTCTTCATTCTTCGCGTGGATTATCATTAGAGACATCCTAGTGTGGATTGTTGTGGTTTGATACAACCAACAAAGTGAAGATTTGAAGAACAAAAAAAAATTACAAGGTATAATTTTTAACATTTACATTTATATAAATTAGTTTTAATGGTACAAGTATGATCTTTTGTTTTGGGTTTTGAAAAATTTTGTTTTTCACTACGTTTATGAATATGATTCATTCTTCAAAACAGAACATGTCACGACCATGACTCCCCTATTATCACTGGCCTAACAACCTTCGTCATGGTTATGACACCTAGTGCATGGCCAAATGATTTCTCTCTCATGTCTTGGATCCAATCCAAGGCCCATTTCACATTTTCTTCATTCCTTCTATACGTGTGATCTATTAGGTTCCCTGTTATGTTGGCAGCTCAAATCATCACAAATTTTGAGCACATCATGAGTAGTATCTAGCAATATATCATGACCCCCAATTGACTGGAAAGTTAGTGGTTTGACTGTAAACACTTTTATAGACAATTACCGTGCAATTCGTCTTTTCACCAAACTATACCTCATTTGGTTTAGAGCATAGTCTATATGTCAGCTCCCACTAGATTGACTACATAACATCTAGTCCAAATGATATTAGTTCTTGGTATGAGACTCATTACTCTATTTAGATATGTCCTTGAAGACCTCTTCAAGACATGTCTACCTTGACCAAGAACTTTTGAGTATTGATATCTATAAGAGGCTATATGTATACTCTCCTTGTATCAGGAGTGATGAATCCTTTATTGATTACTCAACTACCTTTGAATACCTTATTCTATACCCAATCACCACCTTATGAGCAACCTTTGAGAGGCAATAAGGAGTGGAGTCAAAGTATAGGATTTAGCATCCAAGATAACCTTGAGTATCTCAAGACTAAAGATACTTGCACTATTGCTATGATGAAACTATCACTAACATTGAATAGATACCCATGTGATTGCCTCATAATAGGTCATCCAATGTACTTGGTTACTCTAGAAAGCATCCACATGTTAACTCTAAATATCTCATGATGTCAGCTTATGAGATAAGTTGTTTGACCTAGTCAAGGAGTATAACATGTGCTAGTCTATCTGGATTAACAATGTCTTAACTTGTTAATCCTAGACTAGGGATTATTTAGGAATAAATACAATTGCACATGATAAGAATCTCTTCATCATAATCTCATAATGAATTCCTATATGCTGTGTTACATACTAAAGACTTCATCAAATGGTTTAAGATCTATATCAATTTATATGCAACGAATACTGTATAATGAAAATGTCTTTTATAAATAATAAATGAGGACATAAAGTTCCTAAGTTGATTTCCTTTAAGGCACCTCTTTAGCACAAGCTACTAGAGAGAGTGTTCCAGTTTGTGGCATTTACCACATGAGTCACAAAGATGAGTGCTTGAGAAATACATGATTAGTTCCAGCTTAGACCAGACAGCAAACCAAAAGAGGTCGTATATGTGTAGCGCTCACTTACCCTACTAATCGCTAATAGGATATGGAAGTGCTACTAAGCTCATTTAATTTAAAACCAACGCTCAATTTTGTATAAATTTTTTTTTTCAATTTAAATATATATCTAGTGATGGGAATATTGTGATTCAAAATAACTTATTCATTAAACCATGATATTTAAAAATATAACTACAATAATTCTAGATATATATAATTACCAAATCCATTACTTATAAATATTACAAGCCACAAATTTACATCAACAAAATTCTTAAAACTTAATTTTTACAACATCATTATCAAAACATACGAAAAGAATTAGACGGCTGCAATCTGATCTTGGGGTTCTCTCTTCTTCGGTCGCCCTATCGGAACAACTACTTCTATTTATCTGCGCGTGAAACACACGCGCTAAGCTACTAGCTTAGTGGTACGTTTGGCAACTATCCAATCATTACATAAATAATTCTAACATAAAAATTTAGAAACTACAATTAACCTATTTAGCATGCCAAATATTCAATTAATAATAAACTATTTTCTTCATGCAAAAATATTTAATTCATGAATTATGATATTTTATTTATTAAGCATGCTTGAAATTTTAACAATACAAGATATAAAATTTACAATATGAATTTCATACTTCACATTTTTTTTTCTGTTATTTATTTAATAGTCCACGACATCTTAGACCGGAACTAAACACTGGATACAGGGTTTCTGCTCTCCGGCAGTATACTTGGCGCCTACATAATTATTTTGTAACTCGGCGTTTAACGCGTATATTTTCAATAACAACTCAGCACCTTTTTGGTGCCTACGTAAATTTCGAACTCAGCACTAATTCTTAGTGCCTAAGTAAATTTCAACTCAGCACTATTATTTTTAGTGCCTACATAATTTTAACTCGGCACTATTATATTTAATGCCTACATTTCTACCCTTTTATTGGCATGCCAACTTATCCTAATTTCTAGTTCTCGACTAGATGTTATAGGGCTTAAATTACATTTGTTACCTTTATTCATATTTGCATAAATTATGTAGGGAAACATTAATACAAATTCCATATAAATGCAATAATTCTTATTCAATATTTTACAACCTCATACTAGCTCATTTAATCATTATAACTATAAGAAAAATTCAATCAATACATTTTCTAACACATAAATCCACAATCAACACATTTCTACCAGCTGTCCTATTCTGGACAGCATTTCTACCTTATGTTGCTCTGCATTTTGCGTCTACTTTTAGACAGAATTTGGACATGTGATCATGTAAAAAAATATAGGTACATGTCTTATCTTTAATTTCCAACTGAAATCACATCAAAAAATTTTTTTTAGCAAAAGTTATAAATTTTCTCCTAAGTTACGTTCGCTGCAATCTGCCCAGTATTTTACTGGACAGATTTCTGCCTTATCTTTCTATATCTTTTTCATCCATTTCTAGATGGAATTTGGACAAGTGATCAACTAGAAAAATTCAGGTAAATGTCTTATCTTTAATTTCCAACTGGAATCACATTAAAAATAATTTCGTATCAAAAGTTATGAATTGTTTTCCAACCTATGTTCACTGCAATCTGCCCAGTATTTTTTTTTCTGGACAGATTTCTAGTTCAAAGTTTGAGTCCATGTTTCACCTAATTCCAGGAATATTTAGGTCTAATGGTCTGAATGAAAGTTCAAGAACTATGTCTTAACTTTCTTATCCAGCAAGAATCACTCAGAAATGATTTCCAGAACTCAAGTTATGACCAAAACACTAGACACTGTTCATAAGACGAATTTTCTAGCACATCAAATAATTCATACATTTTCCATTTTCATGCATCAACCTCATTTTCTAGTCTTTATTTTCACATTCATGGTATCATTTAATCACTCAATCAAATGTTCAGAATTTCATACATAATTTCACTACATCACAAAATCAAAATCAATACTTTTCTATATTGAATTTTTGCCAAATGTACATACCTCAAAGTTCTATTTTTCTTCACTTTTCTCTTCCTCTTAGATAGCCTTTTCCTTGCCCTTGCTTCCCCTTTGATTTTGGTTCAAAGGTTGTTCACTTCCTTGCCCTAACAATAAATTTTACACTAATCAAACACTAATCCACCCTTAATCACCATTAGCATACTAATAACCCTAATTTACTAGCTATAATGGCAACTAACCTCAAACTCAAAGAAAAGAGAAGAAGAAAGTAAGGAGATGGAAAATCTAAACTCACCTTTGATGATCTTCCAAATGGCTAAAAACTCTTTTTTTTTTTTCTTCCTTTCTTCCTTCCTCTTCCTTAGTTTTGCTCACTTTACTTCACTTTCTTCATGATCTTGCCTTAATCCCCTTTTTTTCATCTAATCTTAGCTTGATTTGAAGAAAGAAAAACAAAAGTAAATGGGAGAGCAGAAGCTCACGGCAAAGAAGAAGAAAAGAGAGAGAAATGAGTTTGGTCAAGATGAAGAAGAAGAAGAATGGTCAAAAAAGTGAAAATTTGACTTTTTATAGTTGGATTAGGTGGGTGGTTAGGATTAGTTACTAATCTTGCTTCCTATTGGTCCATTAATTTAAATCACTCTTACTTTATTTTAATCAAAAGAATATTCCTTTCCTTAGATAAAGAATATTCCATTTTTATGCCTTCTTAGAATTTATGTGCCAAAAACACTGCAATTCCAAATTTCATTCAGCGAAAAATAATTTTTTTTCAAATTTTAATTCCAAACTTCAAAATTCTCAATTAATAATATTCAGAATATTTTTCTCCCATCTTATTATTATTTAAATTTATTTCTTTCATGTCCAAATTTAGACCCCGATCAGTTCAGCGCGCCGGATTTCGGTCAACCGCGACCGTGGCCTAAATTATCGGGCATTACAATTTTCCTCTCCTTAAAAAAAATTTCGTCCTCGAAATTTAACTTTTTAGCTGGAGTGGAATAATTGTGGATACTGAGCCTTTATCACCTCTTCATTTTCCCAAGTTGCCTCTTCTGACTTGTGATTTTTCCACAGGACCTTCACCAATGGTACCTTTTTGTTTCGTAGCTCTTTCATTTCTCGAGCTAAAATTTCCACTGGTTCCTCTTCATAAGTTAAATCTGGTCGTATCTCTATAGGTTCTGTTGATATGATATGAGATGGATCTGATCGATATCTTCTCAACATGGACACATGGAATACGTTGTGAATCTTGTCTAACTCTGGTGGTAGAGCTAATTTGTACGCCACTGGACCTATGCGTTCAAGTACCTCGTATGGTCCAATGAACCTACGACTCAACTTTCCTTTCTTTCCAAATCAGAAAATCCTTTTCCAAGGTGAGATTTTTAAGAACACTTTGTCACCAACTGTATATTCAATATCTCTCCTTTTCAAATCTGCATATGATTTCTGTCTATCAGCAGCAGCTTTTAGTCTATCTCTTATTACTTTCACTTTTTCCTCTGTCTATTGAACTAGATCTGGACCCATTACTTTCTTTTCACTAAGCTCGGTCCAACCTAGAGGCATTCTACATTTTCTCCCATATAAGGCTTCATATGGTGCCATACCGATACTGGCTTAGTGACTATTATTGTAGGCAAATTCTATCAATGGAAGATATTTATCCCAACTGCCTTCAAATTCTATCACACAACTCCTCAACATATCTTTCAATATCTGTATGACCCTCTCTGATTGTCCATCTGTTTGTGGGTGGAACGCTGTGCTGAAATTGAGTCGAGTACCAATGGCTTGATGCAAACTTTTCCAGAACTGTGAAGTGAACCGCGGGTCTCGATCTGAAATGATTGAAACTGGCACACCATGTAAACGGATTATCTCATTAACATAGATCTCTGCCAAACGGTTAGGTGGATAATCCATCTTGATCGGTAGAAAGTGAGTTGATTTGGTGAGCCGGTCTACTACTACCCATACTGCATCATGCCTCTTTTGTGTCAAGGGCAAACCAGAAACAAAGTCCATTGTGACTCTTTCCCATTTCCACTCCAGAATTGAAATAGACTGCAATAATCCACTTTGTACTTGATGCTCTGCCTTCACTTGCTGACAAGTTAAACATCTAGTAGTATACTCCGTGATATCTCTTTTCATTCCTGGCCACCAGTAATATGCCTTCAAGTCATGATACATTTTGTTGCTTCCTGGGTGCATTGCATAAATAACGTTGTGAGCCTCCTTCAAAATATCTTGTTTCAATTATGGTATGTCTGGCACACACAACCTGCCCTTATGCCTTAAACTCCCATCTACTTCAATAGTAAATTCTGGTTTTTCACCCTTTTTCACCATTTCAAAGATTTTCTTTAATTTCGTGTCTTGCTTCTGATTGTCCTTTACTTGTTGGATCAATGTGGGTTGAATCCGCAATTCTGCCAAAATAATATATAAAGAACTTATTATTCCATTTTTTTTCACTTAATAAATTTAAATTTTAACATTTACCTGCAATAGTTTTTCTACTCAGCGCGTTAGCTACCACATTGGCCTTACCGGGCTGATAGTCAATGATACAATTGTAGTCTTTGATCAATTCTAGCCATCTCCTCTATCTCAGATTGAGTTCCTTTTGTGAAGGCAAATATTTCAAACTTTTATGGTCTGTATAGATATAACATTGCTCACCATACAAGTAGTGTCGCCATATTTTCAATGCAAACACAATGGCTGCTAGTTCCAGATCATGTGTTGGATAATTTCTCTCGTGAGGCTTCAGTTGTCTGGAAGCATAAGCGATCACTTTGCCTTCTTGCATTAGTACACAGCCCAAACCATTAAGGGAAGCATCACTGTACACCACATAATCTTTTCCCGCAGTAGGCTGTGTCAACACTGGTGCCTCTGTCAACATTTTCTTCAACTTATCAAAACTAGTCTGGCATCGTTCTGACCACTCAAATCTGGTCTCCTTTCTAAGCAATTTTGTCAGTGGTGAGGCTATCATTGAAAATTCTTTCACAAATCTCCGATAATAACCAGCCAAACTAAGAAAACTTCTCACCTCTGTCACATTCCGAGGCGGTTTCCAGTTGAGGATTGCCTCTACCTTACTGGTGTCGACTCTGATCCCATCGGCTGAGACAATATGCCCTAGAAAGGCCACCTCATCTAACCAGAATGCACATTTCGACAACTTCGCATATAATTGATTATCTCTCAAGGTATGGAAGACAATACGAAGATGTTGATTATGCTCTTCTTTGCTTCTAGAGTACACCAAGATATCATCTATGAACACCACCACGAACTGGTCCAAATAAGGCCTAAAGATTCTATTCATTAGATCCATAAATGCTGCTGGGGCATTCGTCAAGCCAAAAGGCATTACTAAGAACTCGTAATGACCATACCGAGTCCTAAATGTTGTTTTTGAAATGTCTGATTCTTTAATTCTCAATTGGTGATAACCTGATCTGAGGTCAATCTTAGAAAATACCCCTGCTCCTTTCAACTGATCAAACAAGTCATCTATTCTCGGCAAGGGATATCTGTTCTTAATTGTCATCTTGTTCAACTGACGATAATCAATGCACAACCGAAAGGTGCCATCTTTCTTTTTCACAAATAGAACAGGAGCACCCCAAGGTGAGACACTAGGCCTGATAAACCCTTTCTCTAACAACTCTTGCAACTGGACCTTTAATTCTTTTAGTTCAGCAGGTGCCATTCTGTAGGGAGTGATCGATATCGGGGCTGTGCTTGGCAAAACATCAATGGCAAACTCTATCTCTCTGACAGGTGGTAACCCTGGCAAGTCCTCAGGAAATATATCTGGATATTCACATACTGTAGAAATCTCCCTGAGATCTAGACTCTCCTTTTTGGTATCTACAATATGTGCCAAAAATGCTTCACATCCTTTTTTGATAAGCTTACTTGCATTCGTCACAGAAATGACATTAGTCAAGTATGGTCGGTTCTCACCTAGGACAATCACGTCATCCTGCCCTGAATTCTTGAAAGTCACTCTCCTATACTGACAATCCACCACTGCCTTATGCCGAGTTAACCAATCCATCCCCAAGATTGCATCAAACTCACGGAATGGCAACTCTATTAGATTAGCTGGGAATTCTACATTCTGAGCTTTGATTGGACTATTTTTATAGACTCGACTAACTTTCACTCCATGACCCAAAGGATTGGTCACTAATATATCATAATCTAATTCCTCTGCTACCATATTACCATGACTAGGTGGTGACATACATAAATATGAATGTGTAGAACCCGGATCTATCAGTGCAAATAAATCAGTATCATAAAGAGAAAATTTACCAATTATCACATCCGGGGCATCCTGCTCCTCACGAGCTCTCATGGCATATGCTCGGGCTGGGGCTCGACTACCTTCTGCTCTATTCACTGATTCTGATATACTCTGCCCAATTCTGCCACTTCTAGACTGTCCTTGTCCCCTGCCTCTGCCTCGAGTGACATTCTGAACCTGAACTGATATTACACCACCTGTACCTCTTCCTCTCTGGCAATCTTTCTGTTTGTGCTAAGTAGATCCGCATCGTAAGCATGCTCCAGTAATCCACCAGCAATCACCTGCATGTGATCTCCCACAATGTTGACATGTGACAGATATGAATCTCCTATTACCCGAAGCTGGTGCACTAGCTGTAGATCCCTCTGGCCTCGACCGCTGGCTTTGCCTAGTTGAAAAGTTTGATCTAGTACCCTGTGACTGGAAAAACCTAGGCGCTGTTCGCCCCCTTTTACCTGATGTCTGGCCCATGATAAATGTCTGTCTCCGTGGTAGCTCTTCTATCCTCTTTCTCTTTGACCTCTTTTCCACACTAATGGCTGAGGATACTAGTGTAGCAAAATCCTCAAGCTGAAGGGCGGTCACCATATTCCCAATATCATCATTAAGCCCATCCTCAAATCTTCGGCATCTGTCTGCCTCATCAGCGATGATTCCAGTCGCATATTTACTTAGTCGGGTGAATTCCATCTCATACTCGGCGACTGACATGTTTCCCTGCTTCAAGTCTTGAAACTCCCTTTTCTTTTCATTCACATAAACTCTTGGCACATATTTCTTGCTAAATTCTGCCTTGAAGAAATTCCAGGAAGGTGGCTTCGGTGTCTGGGGCTTTGATAAAATTGATTTCCACCAATCATAGGCATGATCTTTTAAAAGGGACACTGCATATCTAACCTTCTGTTCCTCTAGACACTCCAATTCCTCAAACACCCTTTCTGTGGATTCCATCCAAAACTCTGAAGCTGCTGGGTCATCCTCTCTCCTTCCCATAAAATCTGTGGCTCCATATTTTCTCAGCTTATCAATCCGGGGTTTTGGCTGAGGTGGAGGAGGAGGTGGAGCTGGTTGTGGAACTGCTTGTACTATCCGTTGCAATAAATTAGCTATCTGCTCCATAAGAGGCTCCTGTCCTAAATTATCCTGTCTCTCTGCTCTCGGAGGAGCTACTACACTCGGCCCGGAATCTCTCACAGATTGAGGTTGTCTGGGATTGGCTGAGCGTGAAGGATTATTACTCAGTTCATCTTCTGAGAAATCTTGTTCCGATTTCGAATCCATATCTACCTATAAACCAAGAGAAGGGACCCAAATCAGATAATTGCAGCATTTTATGCATATAAATGAGACACATATTCTATTTTACACCCACTGATTAAGAATCATTAACCTGGCTCTGATACCACTAAATGTAGCGCTCACTTACCCTACTAATTGCTAATAGGATATGGAAGTGCTACTAAGCTCATTTAATTTAAAAACAACGCTCAATTTTGTATAAATATTTTTTTTTCAATTTAAATATATATCTAGTGATGGAAATATTGTGATTCAAAATAACTTATTCATTAAACCATAATATTTAAAAATATAACTACAATAATTCTAGATATATATAATTACCAAATCCATTACTTATAAATATTACAAGCCACAAATTTACATCAACAAAATTTTTAAAACTTAATTTTTACAACATCATTATCAAAACATACGAAAAGAATTAGACTGCTGCAATCTGATCTTGGGGTTCTCTCTTCTTCGGTCGCCCTATCGGAACAGCTACTTCTATTTATCTGCGCGTGAAACACACGCGCTAAGCTACTAGCTTAGTGGTACGTTTGACAACTATCCAATCATTACATAAATAATTCTAAAATAAAAATTTAGAAACTACAATTAACCTATTTAGCATGCCAAATATTCAATTAATAATAAACTATTTTCTTCATGCAAAAATATTTAATTCATGAATTATGATATTTTATTCATTAAGCATGCTTGAAATTTTAACAATACAAGATATAAAATTTACAATATGAATTTCATACTTCACATTTTTTTTTCTATTATTTATTTAATAGCCCACGACATCTTAGACCGGAACTAAACACTGGATACAGGGTTTCTGCTCTCCGGCAGTATACTTGGCGCCTACATAATTATTTTGTAACTCGGCGTTTAACGCGTATATTTTCAATAACAACTCAGCACCTTTTTGGTGCCTACGTAAATTTCGAACTCAGCACTAATTCTTAGTGCCTAAGTAAATTTCAACTCAGCACTATTATTTTTAGTGCCTACATAATTTTAACTCGGCACTATTATATTTAGTGCCTACATTTCTACCCTTTTATTGGCATGCCAACTTATCCTAATTTCTATTTCTCGACTAGATGTTATAGGGCTTAAATTACATTTGTTACCTTTATTCATATTTGCATAAATTATGTAGGAAAACATTAATATAAATTCCATATAAATGCAATAATTCTCATTCAATATTTTACAACCTCACACTAGCTCATTTAATCATTATAACTATAAGAAAAATTCAATCAATACATTTTCTAACACATAAATCCACAATCAACACATTTCTACCAGCTGTCCTATTCTGGACAGCATTTCTACCTTATGTTGCTCTGCATTTTTCGTCTATTTTTAGACAGAATTTGGACATGTGATCATCTAAAAAAATATAGGTACATGTCTTATCTTTAATTTCCAACTGGAATCACATCAAAACAAATTTTTTAGCAAAATTTATAAATTTTCTCCTAAGTTACGTTCGCTGTAATCTGCCCAGTATTTTACTGGACAGATTTCTGCCTTATCTTTCTATATCTTTTTCATCCATTTCTAGATGGCATTTGGAAAAGTGATAAACTATAAAAATTCATGTAAATGTCTTATCTTTAATTTACAACTGGAATCACATTAAAAATAATTTCTTAGCAAAAGTTATGAATTGTTTTCCAACCTATGTTCACTGCAATCTGCCCAGTATTTTTTTTTCTGGACAGATTTCTAGTTCAAAGTTTGAGTCCATGTTTCACCTAATTCCAGGAATATTTAGGTCTAATGGTCTGAATGAAAGTTCAAGAACTATGTCTTAACTTTCTAATCCAGCAAGAATCACTCAGAAATGATATCCAGAACTCATGTTATGACCAAAACACTAGACACTGTCCATAAGACGAATTTTCCAGCACATCAAATAATTCATACATTTTCCATTTTCATGCATCAACCTCATTTTCTAGTTTTTATTTTCACATTCATGGCATCATTTAATCACTCAATCAAATGTTCAGAATTTCATACATAATTTCACTACATCACAAAATCAAAATCAATACTTTTCTATATTGAATTTTTGCCAAATGTGCATACCTCAAAGTTCTATTTTTCTTCACTTTTCTCTTCCTCTTAGATAGCCTTTTCCTTGCCCTTGCTTCCCCTTTGATTTTGGTTCGAAGGTTGTTCACTTCCTTGCCCTAACAATAAATTTTACACTAATCAAACACTAATCACACTAATCCACCCTTAATCTCTATTAGCATACTAATAACCCTAATTTACTAGCTATAATGGCAACTAACCTCAAACTCAAAGAAAAGAGAAGAAGAAAGTAAGGAGATGGAAAATCTAAACTCACCTTTGATGATCTTCCAAATGGCTAAAAACTCTTCTTTTTTTTTTCTTCCTTTCTTCCTTCCTCTTCCTTAGTTTTGCTCACTTTACTTCACTTTCTTCATGATCTTGCCTTAATCCCCTTTTTTTTTCATCTAATCTTAGCTTGATTTGAAGAAAGAAAAACAAAAGTAAATGGGAGAGGAGAAGCTCACGGCAAAGAAGAAGAAAAGAGAGAGAAATGAGTTTGGTCAAGATGAAGATGAAGAAGAAGAAGAATGGTCAAAAAAGTGAAAATTTGACTTTTTATAGTTGGATTAGGTGGGTGGTTAGGATTAGTTACTAATCTTGCTTCCTATTGGTCCATTAATTTAAATCACTCTTACTTTATTTTAATCAAAAGAATATTCCTTTCCTTAGATAAAGAATATTCCATTTTTATGCCTTCTTAGAATTTATGTGCAAAAAACAAAGCAATTCCAAATTTCGTTCAGCGAAAAATAATTTTTTTTTTTCCAATTTTAATTCCAAACTTCAAAATTCTCAATTAATAATATTCAGAATATTTTTCTCCCATCTTATTATTATTTAAATTTATTTCTTTCATGTCCAAATTTAGACCCCAATTGGTTCAGCGCGCCGGATTTCGGTCAACCGCTACCGTGGCCTAAATTATCGGGCATTACAATATGACCTACCTAAGTAGTTTTTAAGACTGTTAACATGCCAAGACAAGGCTAGACACCAGGTAGAGATTATGCTATGAGGGCCAAAGAATATCAAAAAGTTACATATGTGATTATTGGTATGTTCTCTCTCTATGACTCAAATATATGTGCATTGATTGATCTAGGTTTCACACATTCCTATATATGCATAAGAACACCTAGACAACATAACATGATTAATGAGAATCTTGAGTATGAAATTGAGGTTACAAATCCCTTAGGGCATAATGTAACACCCCTTTACCCCACTGTAATTCAACAAGTTGAGTGAGCATTACCCGTCTTACTATTTTATAAAATTAATGAAGTGAAGTAAATGTTTTTTTTTCAAAAATATTGCAAACACTGAAATAAAAACTATTACAAGCATAAATACTCAAAATTTTATTTATTTATAAAATACATGAATTTACATCCAAACTATATTTTTTTACATTATAATTCACATCTTTAATACACATTATATGAAATAAAAACGAGAATGTAATTTACAAATTTTTTAACAAAATATACCAAAAAGAAAACCAAAGCTTCTAGCTACTTTCCTCCGGATACCCTTCTTCTTCTGAAAATTCTAATTTCTACGGTTACCCTTCTAACTTGCGTGAGAGGAAACCACCCGCGCTAAGCTACTAGCCTAATGGTGCTTCAATGATAAAAATTTTACATACACATATTTTATTACATGTCATTTATAAATTTAACAAGTAATACATAAAATAAAGAATTATATAAAATCAAACAATTTCATCAAGCATATGATATTTAACAATTGAATTCATATAACATTATCATAATGACATACTTTAACATTATTATTATTTTTCATTTTTCTTGTGCCCATAACACCTATAACCAAACTATCTAATAGGAATAACGGGGTTGCCATTTCTAGCATAATAATTTTGCGTCGGGCGCATTTATAAATTGTCATTACTGACTTTCATATTTGGCACTGAATGCCTTTAATCCCCTAATTGGCATTCCAAACTATTCTCTATTCTAGTTCTAGATTAGGTGTTGTTGAACCTTGAGGGGTATTTTCATCATTTTGATGATAACAAATAAAATAGCAATAATGTATTTAACATACTTGTTTTCTAAGTCTATTAAATAGGGTATGGAATAAAATAGCAAGAATGGAGAATGAAAGATTAATCCTTGAAAGATAAAATTAAAGAAGCAGCATATTCAAGCCCATGATCCTATGTGTCACGCCCGTGAAGAAGCTAACCGTCAACAAAACCAACATTTGAAGTTCACGACCATGAAGGAAGACAACAAACCGTGAATGCACATTTAAGTCATGCCCATGAATTAAATGTCACGCCTGTGAACCTTCATTACAAATTCTTCCAGAGAGCTTCACGACCAAAGTCACCACTTGGATCACGACTTGGAAGTTTGTCATGCCCATGAAGATATATGTCACGCCCATGACCCAGTATTTTCAAAACCTTATAGAATGCTTCACAACCAAGGTCACTACTTCAGTCACGACTTGGAAGAATAGTCACGATCGTGACATAAAGAGTCACGCCCGTGAATGATGAAAGAGAAAGATGTCAGATGCGATTATTTGGGTTGGTACAATGGCTAGTTTCGTATTAAATGCATTCTAACGACTATAATTTGCCATGAGAGTATAAATGCAAGTCATTTATGCATTCAGTACTATGAGGATAGCTAATACTTTGAATCAAAATCTTGTTGTAAGCTATTTGTACATTTAATACTTTCAAAACAAATATCTATTCTCTGTGAAAATATTTTTGCTCATCATTTATTGATCAATAAAGATTTAAGTGTTTCTCTCTATAATCATTTATTACGTAAGTGAGTTTTGGGTATTTCTGGGTTAAGAGTAGAACAATTGTAAGGGTTAGTTATGTGAGTCTTTAAAACACAAAGAAAGGTTGTTTGTGTGACCCTATAAAACATAAGGTAAAGGTTGTTTGTGTGAGCCTATAAAACTCAAGGTAAAGGTTATTTGTGTGAGCCTGTAAAACACAAGGAATTGGTTATTGTGTGAGCCATTAAAACACAAGGGATTTATGGGTTAGGTGTGAGCCATTAAAACACAAGGGATTTATGGGTTAGGTGTGAGCCATTGTGAGAAATACCATGGTTGGGAGTGAGCTTGTAAAACTCCATTGTAACACTTAGTGTGTTAGTGAAACTCCCAATTGCGATTGGGGAGAGGAGTAAGGTTTGTTAACACCCAAACCTCTATAAAAATCCTTGTGTAAAATTTCTCTATCCCTCCCAAACTTTACTTTTTATTTCTGCACTTTAAAGTTAAATTTTCTAAACTCCAATTCAACCCTCCTTCTTGGCTCAATATTTGGACAATAATTGGTATCAGAGCTTTGTCTAGCATCTAAGCCTTAAAAGAGCTAGTAATGATTAAGATATGGCCAGTGAATGATTCCAAAGTCTCAAACCTTATTTTGATGGAGCAAATTATGCCCATTGGAAGTTTCAGATGGAGACATACCTGGATAGTGAAGGAATTGAAGTCTGGGATAGTGTACGAAAAAGAATGGACACCACCAACCAGAAGAGGAGCTGATGGTGAAGAAGAAATCTTATCAAGAGATGATTGGACAGAGCCCCAAAGAAGAGCAAATTTTAAAAACAAGAAGGCAATGACAATCCTCTCAAGCTCATTATCTATTGAAGAATGTGGAAGAATACAACACTTCCCAATAGCCTACAGCATGTGGAAGACATTGGAAAATTATCATGAAGGAACTAAGCAAGTCAAATCCAAGAAGATTCAACTTTTTACCTCAGAATATGAGCCACATGGGATGACGTCTTCCAGTGAAAGAGATGATAATGAAAGCAAAGAGGTCAACCTATGCTTCATGGCTATTAAGGATCACGTCTCGGATAAGGTAAGATCACTACACATATACTCTTTCAATAATGATAGTAGTGATAATGATAATGATAGTGATAGTGATGATGATGATGATGAGCAAAGCCTTATAGAAGAATTGAATATAGAATTAGAGAAATATAGAAATAAATTCAGTACTTATAGGAACAACATCTCTAATTTAAAAAACAAAATAGATGTTTTAGAAAAGGAGAACATAAAGCATAAATCATCTAATGAATCTCTCCATAAAGCATTAGATGAACACTCATCAAAACCCTTAACCAATTCCTTGCTTAAAGAAAAAAATATTTTAAAAAATGAAGTTGAGGAACAAAGAAATTCAATTTCAAAATTCCACAGAGCAAAAAGAGAGTTTAGATACTATCATTGTGTCTCAAAGACCATCTTTAATTAGACATGGTCTAGGATTTAAGGACACATCATCATCTTCTCACAAAACCATTTTTGTTAAATCTAGTGAACCTCACATCTCCACAATTATTGGAACATCACCAAGGGATAAGTATATTAAACCTTCTATACATAAAAAGAATAATCATGCCTTTATGTATAAGAAGCATGCATCTAGAAAAGCATCAATTAATCATAACTGTGCATGTCATTGTTCTCAAAATCAGTTAAATAGAAATATGGCATTCAAATATAGTGTAAAACCAAAAAGCAATGTTAGACCTAAATAGTGTAATTATTGTATGAAGATTGGTCATATAAATAAACATTGTTCGATAAGGAAGGCTCATTAAGAACCTTTTTGTGCTAACCCCCAAGGACCCAAGGTCATTTTGGTACCTAAAAATCATACTTGAATTGTGATTCTATAGGTATGCCTCAAGTCCACAATAAACAAAACTGCTTGGCTAGTAAACAGTAGATGCTCAAGGCATATGACAGGAGACAAAGAACTCTTCATTGAAATCAAAAGTATTGATGGAGGTAAAGTTATCTTTGGAAATAATGCTAAGGGTAAGGTAATTGGCATTGGTTTTATTGGTATTTATGGTACTACTTTTATTAAAGATGTCTTACTTGTTGATGGCTTGAAACATAACTTGTTAAGTGTTAGTCAATTATGTGATAAAGAAAAAAAAGTAATCTTTACTTCTAATGAATGTCTTATAACCTCTATCGATGGTCAAGAGATATTTAAAGGAAATAGAGATGTCAACACATACATAATAGACTTACATGAATTATCTAACCATTCCTCTAAGTGTCTTGTGACTACTAGTGATGAATCTTGGTTGTGGCATACAAGGCTTGGTAATGCGAACATGGACTTAATCCAAAGCCTCAGCACAGGACAACTAGTAAAGGGACTGACAAGAGTCAAATTCGAAAAAGCCAAGACTTGTGAACCTTGCCAAAGAGGGAAGCAACACAAGTCATCCTTCAAAGCCAAAAACATAGTAAGTACCTCAAAACTTCTATAACTGTAACATCCTTGAGCTTCCCCACATGCGTTTCACTGAACATAAGCATCTTGCACACAATTCAATTGAACACGTGCATTTCATACGTATTTTAGTAGGAACAAGTTTATGACACGCACTAGCTATGTGTCCTAGTATTTGGCACTTGTATAGAGTCACATGTGTGTAATTATAACCTAAATGAGGATAACAAAGTTTTAGAAATGAATTGCATAAGGTGTCTAAATTAAAGTAAGCAAAATGATTAGATTAAGATTAGTAAACAATTATATTGTTAATGTAGTTAAATCGGGCCAAATGATTAAGCTATATTATTGTGTGAATTAGTGGAATTATAAATATATGTAAATAATAATACTAATATAGACAAAATAAAATGAAAATGACACAAAAGAGAAATAGAAGAGAAGATAAAAGAGAAATGAGAAGAGAAGAAGAGAAAATGACAAAATGACAAAAAACAAGTTGGCATTATCTTCATCTTTCTTTCCCATTTCTGCCTTCTTCTCCAGCCCGACTTCTTCTTCAATTTCCTCCATTTCAGAATTCAATTCTTACTTGTTTCACTTGTTTTTTGAAGCTAATTGATCCCTTGCAAGGTTGATCTTGATAAGTTATCAATTCTTATTTTTATAGGGTTGATTTGAGTTGCTTAGGTTCAATATTAGGCACTGAAGTGCACCAAAATTTTGGTGTTAATAGAAATTGATTCTAGAAAAGTGTAAACCACAAACAATTTTCCTTTATGTTGTAGATTTGTGGATATGTAAACATATTTGCAAGATGTTATTTATTGGGAGCGATATGCTCTTCGTACTCAAACTGGTCAGGGTGTGAACCCTAACCAAGTTAGCTATAGTGTGCTTTGATTTTGAATATGTTAAATCCATTATTTGAAGTATCTCAAAACATAAAAATTGTAGATATATATTTTTTTTATCTGTATGCCAAAGTTCAGGTTCATCGGTTTTGTAACTGTGGAGTTATGGTGATTGGAACCATAATTGTTCCATAGTTTGAACTGCCTATTGAGTGCCTTGGGCAGATATAGTACATGGTTTGGATAATTGGAGCTTGTTAGGGCTAGATTCGGTACCTTCTCAAAACCTACAAGTTATAGATATATGTCTGAGCTAAATTTGGGTACTAATTTCAGCTTCATTGGTTATGTATAGACTACGTTATGGCCTTTGGAAGCCATACTAGTCTGGAAGCCAATTCTATTATGGACTAGTAACATGTTTGTTGTAATTCGAAACCCTTAGAGACATAATTGATAAAAGTTGTAAACATGAAACATGTTCCATAAGAACCCATATAAGTGTCTATAAAGTTTATTTAAAATATTACTTATAGATTTTAAGTTATGATGAACCCAAATGAGTACCCTGAAACTGCCTAAAGGCACAAAACAAGGCAGAAAACATAAAACACTTAGCAATTGTATAATATTTTGTGCAATGATCCAATTGATCTGAAATTTTAATATGTTCTATAATTATATGTTATTTGTAATTAGGAATAAGAATCAGATTAATTGGTTAAGTATAGAAAATGTTATAGGCTAAACAGTCCCATAAGGTTACACTGCCTCATAGGAAAAATCTTAACTATTGACATGAACAATTCATATTAATTTGTTTAAGCCACATGAAGTCTCCCTAATCATGAGTTAATCGATTATGTTTTCATATTAGGCTTGCAACATATTGGAGACCCCCAAGGAGTGGATAGACAATAAGTTAGGGGTCGAAATCAAAGGAGAACGGTGAGTCTAATTATCGATTGAATTCTTTAGTGCAAATGAATGTTGCTTGCTATGTGATTCATATGATTGTCATGATTGGTCCTTGATAATGTAATGATGGATAATTTGTGACATTGTGGTACATATAAATGGTATACTTATGGTATATTTGAGATATATGTTTGACATATGTGATATATATACATGGTATATGTATAGTATATGCAAGGTATATGCTTGACATATGAGGTATATATGGAATATATGTATGTTGTATATGATAAAGATGCAATGGTTGATGAATGCTTAAATACAAGTGTATATGCATATGGATTAAAAAGGCGTTGTGACTAGTTAATCGATATTGTAAAGCAAAAGAAGAGGCCTATGGCCCAACAAATGTGCAAATGAAACAGATGATCAAGATAGCTAGCAAATGCAAATGCAAATGTTCACATGGAAAATATTCACATGGAAACTCGGGGCAATGTCTGTTTAACTTGGTTACAACAAAATGAAATAAGCATAGTATTTGCATACATAAAGAGTAATGATTATATGTTTCAACTTTATTGATACGTATATGATACTGATGAATGGAATGGAATATATGGTATATATTGGATTTGTGATTTATTACTATGAGTTCTTTGGTACTTTAGAGCTCATTGGATAATTATTCTCATTGAGCCGGAACTCATCAATTTGCATCATTTTTTAGGTAAAGAAAAGTGATAGCTTATTTGGAGTAGTGTATAGAAGACATGGAGCACAGGTAATTTGCCGAGCCTCATCACTCTCTCTCCTTGCATTCCACACAAGCATAAAAACAGGTCATTTGTATTTTGGACTTATATGTTTGAATATGTATTATCACTCTAGATTAGTTTTGAAATGTATAAATGGAAACAACTCGTAATCCGTTGGATAGGAAGTTTATGTTTTAATATATGTGATATATAGTATTGTGGTTTTTAATGTTGACTTGAAAAGTCATTGAGTGATATTACAGGATATGAGACTTGCAAAGTCATTGAATGGAATTACAGGATATAAGACTTGTAAAGTCATAAGTTGAATTTACAGGATATGATATGAAAAAAAAATAATTTACTACCACTGTTATCAGGGTATTTTCTCTTTCCAACATGCAGTATGTGATTATTTGATACAGAAATAGGTTATACTTAAATGCATATGATGTGGTGTTACATTTTTGGTATCAGAGCAGGGATAGGTTCCATGGGAACATGCATAAGCATAAGAGTATGATAACATATGCATCCTATGTGTTGAACTTTATGTAGTGACATAATTTAATTTATTTTAGGGACATCATAAGACATAATTCACCAAGGAGGGAGAGGCCAGCCGAAATGTATTCTCATGAGGCATGACCTCATTTACATAGAGAGCAACCAGCAATAGGAGCTAGAGCTCCAGTACATGCATCACAGTCATCTCATACAGAAGTACCCCATGAAAACCTAGAACAAGAAGTATATGGTCCTAAAATGTACAAGGAAAGATGTTATGACAAGCTGAGGAAACATGGTGCAACTGATTTCAATGGCACAACAGATCCAACAGAAGCTGAGACATGGCTGAAAAGGACACAGAGGCTACTGAATATGATGAGATGTACCCCGGATGAGAAATTTGATTATGCAGTATCCTTACTGCAAGGAAATGCCTATGAATGGTGGGAGACAGTCCCCGACAGTGATGCACAACCACCGGTGTTGACATGGAATGATTTCCTCCTAGAATTTCAGAACAATTACATGCCTGAATCATATAAAGATGAGAAGAGGAAGGAATTCCTGAATTTAAAACAGGGGAACATGTCTGTTGCGGAGTATGAAGTACAGTTTAATAAACTTTCCCACTATACCACCTTCATGGTCTTTACTGAAAGAAACAAATGCAGGAAGTTTGAGGAGGGCCTAAAAAATGAGATCAAAAACAGAATCACGACTACTGATCTTGATAATTATGCCAAACTCAGAGCTGCTGCAATCAGAGCTAAACGGTTAATGAAAGAAGCTGGGGAGCAACAAATAAAAAGGCCATCACGTGAGTTCTTTGGTGAGTCTAGCAGAAGGTCGGGAAAAAGAGGTAGATATATGACTACACCGTCTGGCAACAAAAGTGGGTACTCCAGTTTTAGAGGTCGAGGCATCACTTTCTCTTACCTAGGCAGGGGGCAGAGCCAATATGTTGAACAGAGACCAACATGTAGTTATTGTGGCAGACAACATACAGGTGAATGTAGAAGGCTCACAGGAGCATGTTATTTCTGTGGATCGATGGAGCACATGTATAGAGACTATCCAAATAGAGCCAAACTAGCAGAGACCAGCAGAGGTAGAGGAGTATCTGAGACTACAGTTGAGGCACCGAGGGCCTACCCTACTAGTGGGACACAGGGTAGAGGAAGAGGCAGGGGCAAGACTAGTATGATGGGCAGAGGAGTGACCAGATCTAAAGGTCAGAGTTTTAGACTTCCTACTCAGGCCAGGGTGTTTGTTATGACTAGACAGGAGGTGGTGGATGCTCCCGAAGTAGTTACTGGTAATTTTTACATTTATTATATGTTAGCATATGCATTGATTGACCCAGACTCCACTCATTCATTTATATCCTTGCATATGGCATCTAAACTGCATCAAATGCATGAGCCTTTGGGGATTGACATAAATGTGAGTACACCATTGGGAACAATGGTAGTTGTGAATAATGTCTATCGTGATTGCCTGATATGCATTGGCAGAGCTGAGTTAATAGCTGATCTAATTTTATTGCCAATATATGAATTTGATGTGATACTGGGAATGGACTGGTTAACTTGACATCATGCAATATTGAATTGCTTTACTAAGGAAGTAATTTTGGAATCACCAAACCAGCCAAGGGTAGTATTTCTAGGTGAAAGAAAACTTGTGCCTACATGTCTAGTTTCAGCTGTAAAGGCATTTTGAATGATCAAAGGGGGATGTGAAGCATATTTGGCATATGTGACTGATACTAGAATCACTGATAGCTTGCTTGAAAATATACCAGTGGTAAGGGAATTTGCTGATGTATTCCCAGATGATCTACCTAGTTTACCACCAGATAGAGAGATAGAATTCACTATGGAACTAGTACTAGGAACAACACCAATATCAAGGTCACCCTACAGAATGGCCCCAGTTGAGTTGAAAAAACTGAAGGCCCAATTGCAGGAGTTACTTAACAAAAGGGTATATTAGACCTAGTGTATCACCATGGGGAGCTCTAGTGTTATTTATTAAAAGGAAAGATGGAACAATGAGATTGTGCATCAATTATAGTCAACTGAACAAAATAACGGTGAAGAACAAATATCCATTGCCTAGAATAGATGATTTGTTTGACCAGTTGTAAGGAGCCCAAATATTCTCCAAGATTGATATGAAATCAAGCTATTACCAGCTGAAGGTAGCAAAAGCGGATGTTCTAAAGACTGCCTTTCGAACCAGATATGGACATTATGAATTTTTAGTAATGCCATTTGGGTTGATTAATGCTCCAGCTGCCTTTATGGCATTAATGAATAAGGTGTTTCAACCATATCTGGATAGGTTTGTGATAGTATTTATTGAAGACATATTGGTGTACTCAAAGAATAGGGGAGAACATGAACAACATTTAAAAGTTGTGTTGCAAACTTTGAGGGAGAAACAATTATATGAAAAATTGAGTAAATGTGAATTCTGGTTAGATCATTTGGTATTTCTTGGACGTGTGGTGTCGAGCAAGGGCATAGAGGTTGACCCAAAGAAAATTGAGGCTATGGTAAATTGGGAAGCTCCTAAAAATATTTCAGAAATGCGTAGTTTTCTGGGTTTAGCCGGATACTATCGCAGATTTGTTGATGGATTCTCCTTAATTACTAGCCCTTTGACTAAATTGTTAAGAAAGAATGTGCCTTTCAAGTGGACTCCAGAATGTCAGAGGAGTTTCGATGAACTAAAACACAGGCTAACCTCAGCACCAGTGTTAACCATCCCTATAGGTACAAGTGAGTTTACAGTATATAGTAATGCTTTTCACCAAGGCTTGGGATGTGTGTTCATGCAACATGGTAAGGATTATGCATCCAGACAACTGAGACCACATGAGATCTGTATGGTGAGACATTATCTGTATGGTGAGACATTCAAGATCTTCACAGACCATAAAAGCTTAGGTTATTTGCTGACACAAAAGGAGTTAAACATGAGGCAAAGATAATGGTTAGAGTTGTTAAAAGATTATGACTGTACAATTGAATACCATCCAGGGAAAGCCAATGTGGTTGCAGATGCATTGAGTAGAAAGGCTAGTAGCACTGTAGCTCACTTGCAAGTATCATTTTTTCCATATTTGATTCAATTACGATCTATGAATGTTGAATTAAATATACATGATGAAGGATCACTGATTGCTACTCTTGAAGTCAGACCTATACTAAATGAGAGGATCAAAAAAGCACAAAGCAAAGATTCTGAATTATGTGAGAAAATTCATGTGGTAAGGCAGGGAAATAATATAGAGTTTCATTTGCAGAATGATACACTGATGTTAAAATCACGCATATGTGTTCCTGACACTGAGAACTTGCATCAGGAAATAATGGAAGAGGTACACAATGCACCATATGCAATGCACCTAGGGATGACAAAGATGTATCACAGTTTAAGGCCTCATTACTGGTGGCCAAGAATGAAGAAAGACACAACAGAATATGTTTCCAAATGCTTAACATGTCAGCAAATTAAGATAGAACATCAGACACCAGTTGGTAAACTACATCCTTTACCAGTGCCAGAATGGAAACGAGAAAAGATAACGATGGATTTTGTTTATGGATTTCCACGGAAAAATGATGCAATATAGGTAATTATTGATAGGTTAACAAAGTCAGCACATTTTCTACCTATCAGATGGGGGTGTACACTTGAGAGTTTGGCCAAATTATATGTGAATGAGATATTCAGATTTCATGGCATTTCAGTATCCATTGTATCTGATAGAGATCCACAGTTTACTTTACGATTTTGGGTGAGTTTACATAATGCATTGGGAACAAAATTGAATTTCAGTACTGCATTCCACCCACAGACTGATGGACAATTAGAGAGAACTATACAGACATTAGAAGAAATGCTTAGAGCATGTGCTATGGAATTTGATGGAGCTTGGGATGAGTATATAGCATTGGTGGAGTTTGCATACAATAACTAATATCATAGCAGTATCCAGATGGCACCTTTTGAGGCATTGTATGGCAGAAAGTGCCAAAGCCCCATCATTTGGGATGAAGAAGGAGCATGTGCATTAGAAGGGCCAGAGATAGTGCAAGACACAATGGATAAGATCAAGGTTGTCAAGAACAAGCTAAAGGCAGCCCAAGATAGATAGAAAAGTTACACTGATCAACATAGATGGGAGATGGAATATGAGTTAGGTGAAAAGGTGGTTCTTCGTGTATCTCCATGGAAAGGGATAATCCAATTTGGAAAGAAGGGTAAATTGAGCCCAAGGTACATAGGGCCTTATAAAATTCTTGAAAAGGTTGGTCCACTGGCATATAGATTGGCATTACCACTAGAGATGGCTCAGATTCATAATGTGTTTCATGTGAGCATGCTTAGAAGATACAGGTCAGATCCTACACATGTACTTAAAGATCAAGTCATTGAGATTGTAGAGAACATGAGTTATGTTGAGGAACTAGTGGAAATCATCGGATACAAGACTAAACAGCTAAGAAATCGAGAAATACCTTTGGTTAAAGTATTATGGCGTAACCATTTACAAGAAGAGGCAACATAGGAAACAGAAGAAAATATGAAAAAGCAATATCCACACCTGTTTTCAGGTATTAATTTTGAGGACAAAATTTTTAAAAGGAGGGGAGAATTGTAACTTCCTTGACCTTCCCCACATGCATTTCATTGAACATAAGCATCTTGCATACAATTCAATTGAACACGTGCATTTCATACGTTTTTTCGTAGGAACAAGTTTATGACACACACTAGCTACGTGTCCTAGTATTTGGCACTTGTATCGAGTCGCACGTGTGTAATTATAACCTAAATGAGGATAACAAAGTATTAGAAATGAATTGAATAAGGTGTCTAAATTAAAGTAAGAAAAATGATTAGATTAAGATTAGTAAACAATTACATTGTTAATTTAGTTAAATCGGGCCAAATGATTAAGCTGTATTATTGTGTGAATTAGTGGGATTATAAATATAAGTAAATAATAATAATAATATAGAAAAAATAAAATGAAAATGACACAAAAGAGAAATAGAAGAGAAGATAAAAGAGAAATGAGAAGAGAAAAGAGAAGAGAAGATGACAAAATGACAAAATGACAAAAAACAAGTTGGCTTTATCTTCATCTTTCTTTCCCATTTCTGCCTTATTCTCCAGCCCGACTTCTTCTTCAATTTTCTCCATTTCAGAATTCACTTCTTCCTTGTTTCATTTGGTTTTTGAAGCTAATTTATCCCTTTCAAGGTTTTTCTTGGTAAGTAATCAATTCTTATTGCTATAGGGTTGATTTGAGTTGCTTAGGTTCAATATTAGTCATTGAAGTGAACCCCAATTTTGATGTTAATAGAAATTGATTCTAGAAAAGTCTAAAACACAAATGATGTTATTTTATGTCTTACATTTATGGATATGTAAAAATATTTGCAAGATGTTATGTATAGGGATTGATATACGCTTCATACTGAAACTGGTCAGGGTGTGAACCCTAACCAAGTTAGCTACTGTGTGCTTTGCTTTCGAATATGTTAAAGGTATTATTTGAAGTCTCTCAAAACATAAAACTTGTAGATATATGTGTTTGGTATCGTTATACCAAAGTTTAGGTTTATAGGTCTTGTAAATGTGGAGTTATGATAAATGGAACCATGAATGTTCCATGGTTTGAACTGCCTATTAAGTGCCCTGGGCAGATACAGTACATTGTTTGGCTAATTTGAGCTTGTTAGGGCTAGATTCTGTACATGATCAAAACATAAAAGTTATAGATATATGTCTGATCCAAATGGTGGTACTAATTTCAGCTTCATGGTTATGTATAGACTAAGTTATGGCCTTTGGAAGTCATACTGGTCCGGAAGCCAATTCTATTTTGGACCAGTAGAATGTTTGTTGTAATTCGAAGCCCTTAGAGACATATTTGATAAAAGTTGTAAACATGCCACATGTTCCATATGAACCCATATAAGTTTCTGTAAATTTTCATTAAAATATTACGTATAGATTATAAGTTATGATGAACCCCAATGAGTACCCGGAAACTGCCTAAAGGCAGAAAACAAGGCAGAAAATGGAACACACTTAGAAATTCTGCAACATATTGTGCAATGATCCAATTGGTGTGAACTTTTAATATGCTCTATAATTATATGTTAGTTTTAATTAGGAATAAGAATCAGATTAATTGGTTAAGTATAGAAAACGTTATAGGCTAAACAGTCCCACAATGTCACACTGCCTCATTGGAAAAATCTTAACTATTGACATGAACAATGCATATTAATTTGTTTAAGCCACATTAAGTCTCCCTAATCATGAGTTAATCGATTATTTTTTCATATTAGGCTCGCAACATATTGGAGACCCCTAAGGAGCGGATAAACAACAAGTTAGGGGTCGGAATCAAAAGAGAACGGTGAGTCTAATTATCAATTGAATTCTTTAGTGCAAATGAATGTTGCTTGCTATGTGATTCATATGATTGTCATGATTGGTCTTTGATAATGTAATGATGGATAATTTGTGACATTGTGGTACATATAAATGGTATACTTGTGGTATATTTGAGATATATGTTTGACGTATGTGATATATATACATGGTATATGTATAGTATATGCAAGGTATATGCTTGACATATGAGGTATATATGGAATATATGTATGTTGTATATGATAAAGATGCAATGGTTGATGAATTCTTAAATACAAGTGCATATGCATGTGGACTAAAAAGACGTTGTGACTAGTTAATCGATATTGTAAAGCAAAAGAAGAGGCATATGACCCAACAAATGTGCAAATGAAACAAATGATCAAGCAAGCTAGCAAATGGAAATGCAAATGTTCACATGGCGAATATTCACATGGAAACCCGGGGCAATGTCTGTTTAACTTGGTCACAACAAAATGAAATAAGCAAAGCATTTGCATACATAAAGAGTAATGATTATATGTTTCAACTTTATTGATACATATATGATACTCATGAATGGAATGAAATATATGGTATATATTGGATTTGTGATTTATTACTATGAGTTGTTTGGTACTTTAGAGCTCATTGGATGATTATTCTCACTGAGCGACAACTCATCAATTTACATCGTTTTTTAGGTAAAGAAAAGTGATAGCTCATTTTGAGTAGTGTATAGAAGACATGGAGCACAGGTCATTGGCCGAGCCTCATCACTCTCTCTCCTTGCATTCCACAAAAGCATGAAAACATGTCATCTGTAGTTTGGACTTATATGTTTGAATATGTATTATCACTCTAGATTCATTTTGAAATGTATAAATGGAAATAACTCGTAATCCGTCGGATAGGAAGTTTATATTTTAATATATGTGATATATAGTATTGTGGTTTTTAATGTTGACTTGAAAAGTTATTGAGTGATATTATAGGATATGAGACTTGCAAAGTCATTGAATGGAATTACAGGATATAAGACTTGTAAAGTCATAAGTTGAATTTACAGGATATGATATGAAAAAAAAAAATTTACTACCACTGTTATCAGGGTATTTTTTCTTTCCAACATGCAGTATGTGATTATTTGATACAGAAATAGGTTATACTTGAATGCATATGATGTAGTGTTACAATAACTCCTGCATTTAGATTTATTAGGACCTACTAGAATTGCTAGCTGAGGAGGTAAACATTATACCTTTATCATCGTAGATGATTACTCTAGATTTACTTGGGTAATTTTCTTAGCTCAAAAGAGTGATGCTTTTGAAAATTTCAAAAACTTTGCTAAAAGAGTTCAAAATGAAAATGGATATTGTTTTTTAAAGATAAGAAATGACCATGGCAAAGAATTTGAAAATGAAAACTTTGAAATTTTTTGTCTTGAACATGGCATCTCACAGAATTTTACATCTCCTAGGACACCTCAACAAAATGGGGTAGTTGAATGGAAAAATCAAACTTTAATTGAAATGGTTAGAACAATGCTTAATGAGTATGGTCTACCAACTTACTTTTGGGTAGAAGCCACAAACACTGCATCTTGTATTTCAAATCGAGTTTTCAAAAGACCTCTTTTAAACAAAACCTCATTTGAGCTATGGAATGGAAGAAAGCCCTTGATATCATACTTTAGAGTATTTGGATGCAAGTGCTTCATATTGAATACCAAGGACAACCTTGGAAATTTTGCCTTTAAATCTGATGAAAGTATCTTTTTAGGATACTCTACAACTAGCAAAGCATACAAAGTATTTAATAAAAGATCATTAACTGTTGAAGAATCTATGCATCTTGTTTTTAATGAATCTAGCAGACTTGATCTTGTGAAAGGTAGTGTTGTTGATGATGTTGTTGGAACTATGGACAAACTTGATCTTAGAAATGGAAAAAAAGAAAATAATCAAGAAGATTCACATCATGATGATTCTCTACCTCAAGCTCAAGAAGAAAATGGGCAAGAACTCCCAAAAGAATGGAGAATGACAAAAGATCATCCAAAGGAGCAAATCATTGGTGATTCTTCAAGGAGAGTAAGTACTAGATCCCATTTCAAACATTTACCCACTGACCTTGCTTTTATTTCTCAAATTGAGCCTAAAAGTGTTGATGAGGCTCTTAATGATGAATGTTGGGTGATTGCAATGCAAGAGAAACTCAACCAATTTGAGAGAAGTAAGGTATGAACCTTAGTACCTAGACCCAATAATCATAGGTAGAAAATGGGTATTTAGAAATAAACTAGATGAACAAGGTTCAATAACTAGGAATAAGGCTAGATTAGTTGCAAAAGGATATAACCGGGAAAAAGGAATAGATTATGATGAGACCTATGCACCTGTAGCTAGATTAGAAGCCATAAGAATACTTTTAGCATATGCATGTCACATGAATTTCAAAATTTTTCAAATGGATGTGAAAAGTGCATTTCTAAACGGTTATATAGAAGAAGAAGTTTATGTAGAACAACCACCAGGTTTTGAAAGCTTTGATTTGCCAAATCATGTTTTTAAACTTTCAAAAGCTTTATATGGTTTGAAACAAGCCCCAAGAGCTTGGTATGAAAGACTAAGTTCTTTTCTCTTAGAAAATAACTTTACAAAGGGGAATGTTAACACCACATTATTCATTAAAAAGCATAAGCATGATATACTAATTGTTCAAATTTATGTTGATGATATAATATTTGGTTCTACTAATGAATTGCTTTGTCAAGAATTTGCTAAGTGTATGACTAGGGAATTTCAAATGAGCATGATGGAAGAGCTTAAATATTTCCTTGGTCTACAAATAAATCAAGGCAATGAGGGCATATTCATCAACCAATCCAAATATGCCAAAGATTTAATTAAGAAATTTGGAATGGAAGGATGCAAGAATGCCAAGACTCCAATGAGCACATCAACAAAATTGGACAAGGATGAAAAAGGTAAGAGCATTAATGAAAAGCTCTATAGAGTATGATCGGATCACTTTTATATCTTACTGATTCTAGACCCAACATATTGTATAGCATTTGCTTGTGTGCATGATTTCAATCATGTCCAAAAGAGTCTCATTTACATGCAGTAAAAAGAATTCTAAGATATTTACATGGATCATTGCATATAGATTTGTGGTATCCTAGATATTCATCCTTTTATATTGTAGGATATTATGATGCAGATTATGCTGGTAGTATTTTAGATAGAAAAAGTACTTCAGGTACTTGTCACTTTATTGGAGAGTGCTTAGTTTCTTAATTTAGCAAGAAACAAGTTTCAGTTGCTCTTTCAACTGCTGAAACAGAGTATGTAGCAGCGGATGTTATTGTACTCAAATCCTTTGGATGAAACAACAACTTAAGGACTATGGTCATGATATGAACCATATACCTAATAAATGTGACAATACAAGTGCTATAAATCTTTCAAAGAATCCCATTCAACATTCTAGAAGTAAGCATATTGACATTAGACACCACTTAATTAGAGATCATGTTCAATATGGAGATGTTACATTGGAATTTATAAGCATAGAAAATCAACTGGCAGATATTTTCACTAAGTCTCTAAATGAGGAAAGATTTAATTTCATTAGAAGAGAACTTGGTATGATTGATGGATTAACCTTGTGATTGCCAAATTGTCAAATCTTAAGTGATAATGTTGTTTTTGTATCATCCCACTAGATATAAGGTAGTAAATTTGATGAAACCTTTATGTTTTAAGGGATAAAATCTTCATAGAAATGATTTAGTCTTATTTTAGGACTTAATTTTATTTGATGGAAATTTTAGGCAATTCACACCCGTGACATATGTTCACGCCCGTGAATTAGATAGCCAAAAGAACCAGTGTCTTTCAAGACTTCATTCACGACATGGTTCACGGCTTTAAGTAGTGAAGCCAATGTTCATTACTTCATTCACTCTCGTGAAAACCTTGTTAATGCCCGTGACACATTTTCACACCCGTGAACATTTTAACCTAATACTCATAGAGGCATTCACGCTTTGAGTCACGCTTTATTTCATAGGCACAAGTAGTGAAATTCAACACTTCATGCCTGTGACTCCTTTTTCACCACTGTGATAGTTCATCATTCACACCCTTGAGATTCAAATGTCACGACCATGAACCAGTTCACGGGTAGAGCACCCCTTCAACAAATCGTGAACAAAACCATTCATGCCCGTGACTACACATATCACGCCCATGAAGTCATCGGCTATATAACAATTATGCCGGTTATTCTTCACATTTCAACCTTCCAACTTTTTAAAACTGCTCTCATTTACACACATTGGATAATACATTGAAGATTATGGCCCCCTAGTCATAAATTTCTACTATAAATACCATCAAGAATCTCTTCCATCATCAAAAATCATCTTTCCTTAGGGTTTCCTCACAAATTCTGTCAAATTTTTTCCAAACTCTTCAAAGTACATTTCTGCAACTCAACAAGGAAACCGGCTCATCAAAGTGTACTAGGAAGAAATCTCATGCTCCCAGGAGGTACTTAGACTACCTAATGAACAGAATTCCGGAGCATTGCCATCCTAGGTACTCAACCCTGAAGAAAAGGCCTCTCATTTCATCAAGATCTTTTGAGTGGCAAACCGTACACACTCTCGAGCTTGAGACAGCAATGACACAACAACTCCAGGCCTGTCATTTGAAGGAGTTTATGGACATTCATCAGCCCACCTTGAAGGAGCCAACCTTAGAATTCTTGAGCACTTTGTAAGTGTCTCCCACTGGAGTAGTGAAATTTCAACTGTGCAGCAATTCGAACACTCTCTCTGCCATAGCATTTGGGGACTTATTCAACCTATCCTCAAAAGGCATCCTCAATGATAGCGAAGTGGAGTTCTTTGCAACTCGAGCATGGACTCACATTGCTACGAATCACAGCTGGGATGTAAAGAAGACCAAGAGCACTCATTTTCGGTCCCTAGTGCACAAGTATCTGTATAGGTTTTTAACCTATAGCATATTTACCTGAGGAGACAGCAATGGCACCATTCGGAAGTCTGAGCTCTTTCTCTTGGAGATGGCCCGAAGAGGCCTCACAGTGGTGCTTTCTCGATGGTTTGCGAAACATGTCCTGTCCATTGCCACTAAGCCCTCCGGAGACATACTTATTGGTGGGTATGTAACCCACATAGCCTTGAAGCTTGGATAAGCTGGATGACCTTCACTTTAATCTCATCCCAGGGCATCCTCGAGATTGATTGGATGTAGAGTCCTTCATCAAGATGTGAGCGACTGTTTGAATTGTCCCTGAGAACAACATTTACTACCGTTTCACAGACACTGCTGGCAAAATCATATGGGAAGAAAATGATTCGGAGGACTTCAAAGCCGGCCTCCAAGGAATCCAGCAGAGGAAAAGGGCTCGGGTTAAGGAGGCACCTCCAGCGGTTGAGCATGACATCGGACAATCCTCGGCCTCCCCACCAAATTTGGCACAACAAGTGGTTAACCTCCTGGCACCAAGATTTTAGTAGCTGCAAGCTTCCATAGATGAGAGGTTGGAGAACCTCAAGGACTTCATGGAGTCTAGGATGGATAGCTTTGAGGCTGAAGTAGCTCATCTTAGGGATAGGATATCCGGTTAGGTGTTAGGCTTGATGTTAGCCTTGCTATATTTGTTTCTTATTTGTTTGTTTTGTTTGTGTGTTTTTAGGAAATTTAAAATTTCCTTTCTGACTTTTAAATTACCTTTGTTTGTATTTCTCTTTAAATATTAATATATTTGCTCTATTTTTTCACTATGGTTTACCTATATTGATATTTTTTTTTTGTTGATGACAAAAAGGGGAGAAACTAGCAATATATTAAGATAAGTGCAAAGATATATTGAGTTAGGGAGTAACTAGCAATATATTAAGACAATACTTAATTCAAAATGAATATGCAAGTATGCAATTGAGCTTTATACACCTTAAATATATCTTAAGTATACTTTTCATATACCTTGATGCAAGATTACATAAATGAATATGCACTTGATATACTCTAAATGTACCTTACATATACTTCGTGATTAAAAGAAAATTTTGGTATATATTAGATATACTTTGCATATAACTTGCATATACTTAAAACTAGAAAGTTAATGCTACACTTCATCATTCTTTACAATTCTTCCATTTCATCAATTTTTATCCTAAGCTTTTTTTGAGGGGGAGACTTCTCAAAAGCACATATTGCTAGATTATTTGTCACCATCAAAAAAGGAGAGATTGTTGAACCTTGAGGGGTATTTTTGTCATTTTGATGCTAACAAATAAAATATCATTAATGTATTTAACATACTTGTTTTCTAAGTCTATTAAACAGGGTATGGAATAAAATAGCAAGAATGGAGAATGGAAGATTAATCCTTGAAAGATAAAATTATAGAAGTAGCATGTTCACGCCCATGACCCTATGTGTCACGCCCGTGAAGAAGCTAACCGTTAACAAAACTAACATTTGAAGTTAACGACCATGAAGGAAGACAACAAACCGTAAATGCACATTTAAGTCACGCCCGTGAATTAAATGTCAAACCGTGAACCTTCATTACAAATTCTTCCAGAGAGCTTATGACCAAAGTCACCACTTGGATCATGGCCTGGAAGTTTGTCACGCTCGTGAAGATATATGTCACGCCCGTGACCCAATATTTTCAAAACCTTTCAGAATGCTTCACGACCAAGGTCAATACTTCAGTCATGACTTGGAAGAACAGTGACAACCGTGACATAAAGAGTCACGCCCGTGAATGATGAAAGAGAAAAATATCAGGCGCAATTATTTGGGTTGGTGCAACGACTAGTTTTGTATGAAATGCATTCTAACGGCCATAATTCACCATGGAAGTATAAATGCA
Source organism: Triadica sebifera (assembly GCA_023653625.1). NCBI lineage: Eukaryota > Viridiplantae > Streptophyta > Magnoliopsida > Malpighiales > Euphorbiaceae > Triadica > Triadica sebifera. The sequence continues at coordinate 14,588,018 of CM042909.1, forward strand.
AGTCATTTATGCATTTAGTACTATAAGGATAGCTAATAATTGGAATCAAAATCTTGTTGTAAGCTATTTGTACATTTAATACTTTCAAAACAAATATTTAATCTCTATGAAAATTGTTTTGCTCATCATTTATTGAGCAATAAAGATTTGTAAGTGTTTCTCTCTGTAATTATTTATTACTCAAATGAGTTTTGGATATTTCTGGGTTAAGAGTAGAACACTTGTAAGGGTTAGTTGTGTGAGCCTTTAAAATACAAAGAAAGGTTGTTTGTGTGAGCCTGTAAAACACAAGGTAAAGGTTGTTTGTGTGAGCCTTTAAAACACAAGTTAAAGGTTGTTTGTGTGAGCCTATAAAACACAAGAAATTGGTTATTGTGTGAGCCATTAAAACACAAAGGCTTTATGGGTTAGGTGTGAGCCATTGTGAGAAACACCATAGTTGGGAGTGAGCTTGTAAAACTCCATTGTAACACTTGGTGTGTTAGTGAAACTCCCAACTGCGATTGGGGAGAGGAGTAGGGTTTGTTAACACCCGAACCTCTATAAAAATCCTTATGTCAAATTTCTCTATCCCTCCTAAACTTAACTTTTTATTTCCGCACTTTAAAGTTAAATTTTTTAAACTCTAATCAACCCCCCTTCTTGGCTCAATATCTGGGCAACATGTGTCATAGGGCATAACTATTTTTATATTAACTAACAATATTTTGAAAAATAACCATATTATTCAATTATCATAATTATGCTTATCTATTTTTGTTCTTTATTCCCATTATTGTTGCACTAAAATTGCACACATAAATAATTTTTTAAATATTTATAATTATCAATAAATTACATATTCACATTAATTATTACATATAATAATCACAACACATTCAAAAGCCCAAGATTTCATGTTTTTACCTATGATAGATTTTGGACCTATTTTTGGGCTTCCTTTTTAGCCCATTTATAATTCGAAATGGGAGTTCTAGTATTCTAACCATTTTTATCTTATTTTCTTAGCTTTCATATGCATCAGAAATTACTTAAATCCCAAATTTCTATCAAACGTTATGATCAATTGAATACTGCAACATCACAAAAATTTCTGCCCAAACTTTTCTGGACAGATTCTAGGTTTGAACTTCATGCATTTATTTGGGCAAATATAGACACAATTAGATTTATTGTCTAAATAAAAATTAAAGCTCTGTGGGTTAGCTTTCATTTCCAATAAAGAACATACAAAAATGAGTTCCATAACTCAAGTTATCATCAAAATAGTCAAGGCTGTCCCTGGAATTCTATACCTGAGTCATTAATTGACATCAATCCACATTTCAACCACATTCATCATTTGCATTCATTTTGATACTAAATTTTCCATAATTACAACTAAATTCATATGTTTAATTATTTCACACCATTTGATTCCATTTCCATATAAAATATCAAAAGTCACAACAAATCACATAAAATACTACAAACACAAACATATCAAACCTTAATATATAATTCCATACATATTAACAAAATGTAAGATTTTTATCAAAGAAGCACATACCTAATTTATCCAAAATGTACTAAGGTTAAACTTCCCTCTTAATATGTCATGGCTGCCCAAAACCCATATCCTAGTTCCCAATTCATTTTCTTCAATTCAACACTCAATTCACAATTAATCTATCACCAATTGTGGTGTTTCTATGTTAATTTTAATTTCTCCTAAATTCCTTTAACTATGGTAGCCCCTCATTCATCCCTTAACATCATTTTTCTCTAGTTTTTAAGTCATAAAACAATTAATTAACATCAAATATCATCAATTCAAAGTCTAACTACAACTTTCCTCAACTAATCACAAACTTAATTTTCTAAGTTCAATCTTGCAACATAACCTAAATCTATCAAACCTAATAACATCTGTTAAACCTTGAGGGGTATTTCTGTCATTTTGATGATAACAAATAAAATAGCAATATTGTATTTAACATACTTGTTTTGTAAGTATATTATATAGGACATGGATTAAAATAGCAAGAATGGAAGAATAATCCTTGAAAGACAAAATTCAAGAAGTAGCATGTTCACTGTCGTGACTCTATGAGTCACTCCCGTGAAAGGAGCTAACCATTACCAAAACCAACATTTGAAGTTCACGGCGATAAAGGAAGAACAAACCGTGAATTGGGCATTTCAGTCACCCCGTGAATGTTCATGCATTTTCATCCAGAGAGCTTCACGACCAAAGTCACCACTTGGATCACGGCTGGGAAGTTGGTCATGCCCGTGAATGAGTATGTCATGACCGTGACTCTATATGTCAAACCATTCCAGAGAGCTTCACGACCAAGGTCACCACATTAGTCACGGCTTGGGAAGAAATGTCACTCCCGTGACAAACATAGTCACGCCCGTGAATAATGAAAGAGAAAAATATCAAGCGCGATTATTTGGTTGGTACAACGGCTAGTTTCGTATTTAATGCACCCCAACGGCTATATTCAGCCATGGGAGTATAAATGGAAGTCATTTATGCATTCAGAATAAGAGAATGAAGAGAACACCAATAGAATAGCATAAACTTCGAAATTAATTCTTATTTCAAGCTATTTGTACAATCATACTTTGAGAACAAAATCTATTCTCTGTAAAAATCTTTTTGCTCTTCATTTATTGAGCAATTAAGATTTGTAAGTGGTTCTCTCTGTAATCTTTACTCAAGTGAGCTTTGGGTATTTTTGGGTAAAGAGTAGAACACTTGTAAGGGTTAGTTGTGTGAGCCTCCAAAACACAAATTAAAAGGTTGTTTGTGTGAGCCTGTAAAAACACAAAGTGAAGGTTGTTTGTGTGAGCCTATAAAACACAAGGAATTGGTTATTGTGTGAGCCATTAAAACACAAGGGATTTCTGGGTTAGGTGTGAGCCATTGTGAAAAACACCATAGTTGGGAATGAGCTTGTAAAACTACATTGTAACACTTAGTGTGTTAGTGAAACTCCCAATTGCGATTGGGGAGAGGAGTAGGGTTTGTTAACATCCGAACCTCTATAAAAATCCTTGTGTCAAATTCTTCTATCCCTCCTAAAATTAATCTTTTATTTCTGCACCTTATAGTTTAATTTTTTAAACTCCAATTCAACCCCCCTTCTTGGTTTAATATCTGGGCAACAACATCTATCATCATTATAGGTCTAAAATAGAAGGAAAAAGGTTGAATTTAAGAATAATAAACTCACCTTAATTGAGTTATAGGGTTGGTCGAATCTGCCCCAATTCTTCTCCTGTTCTCTTCTTCTTTCTTCCTTCCTTCTTGCTCCTTTCGTACCTTTTATGGTAGAAACTCTTTAATTCAGAATTTTCCTCTCTTAAAACTAATTTTTTCTCACAATTAGCATGCTGGAAAAAGGAAGAAAATGGAGATTTATGGGAGTGGAGATGGAAGGCATCATGGATGTTGAACTTATGGAAGAATGTAGAAATTCTTTCCCTTTTTTGACTTTTTATAACTTGATTAAGGTGTGGGTCCCACTAATTAGAATTCATCCTAATTATTATTGGTTAATTAAGTTAATTATCTTGATTAACATTTAAACTTTGAAAAATTCCATATTTACCATATCTCCCTCCATATTCACACTTTTTCCCCCAACAATTGCCATAATACCAATTTTGTCCATAGGTAATTTTATTTTTTTCTAATGTTAGCACTAATATTTTTAATATCCAAATAATAATACCCTTAATTATTTTCCCTTTTTGTTAGCCATTTTCTTATGGGTTTAAATTTAGACTTCGATTGAACCTGCGTGCCTGACTACAATCACGCGTAATCGGGGCCTAAATCACTGGATGTTACACATAATATGGTAGTAAATCAAGTTTATAAGGGATGTCCTTCCATTGTACATAGGAGACGACATACTTGATAGAGTTATCGTTCAGGAATTTAATGCCATATTGGGCAAGGATTGACTTTCACAGCATAGGGCAGTACTTGACTACAAGGAAAAATTTATGATGCTTAAAACACCTAAACAAGGAGATTAAAAGGTGGTAGGAGAGTTGTTCCCACAAGTTCCATAGGTTATTTCAATGATGAAAGCTGAGAGAATGATGAGGAAAGGATGTGAAGCCTATCTAGCTCATGTTGTTAACACTAGAAAGGGAATGTCTAAATATTAAGGATTTCCCTACAGTGAATGAATTTCCAATGTTTTTTTCTAAAGATATATCGGGTTACTGCCTAACAAAGATATTGAGTTCTCTATAGAGCTCATCCTAGTAACAACAACTATATTAATAGAGCCATATAGAATGGTACCATCTGAATTAAAAGAGCTTAAGGCTTAGTTGCAGGATTTGTTAAATAATGGGTATATTAGGCCGAGTGTATCTCCATGAGGTGCACCAGTGTTATTTATGGAAAAGAATAATGGGTCTATGAGATTATGCATAGATTACAGATAGCTAAATAAGGTGACAATTACCAATAGATATCCATTGTTATAGATTGATGTCCTATTTGATCAAATGAAAGGTGCAGATGTGTTTTCAAAGATTGATGTAGGATCAAGGTATCACCAGTAGAGAGTTAAGGTAGAAGATATAGCCAAAATGACATTCAGAACTAGATATGGGCATTATGAGTTTGTGGTTATACCTTTGACATTGACCAATGCTCCTGTAGTCTTTATTGAATTGATGACATTATATTCAGAGCCTACCTTACCTATATATTGTGGTCTTTATTGATGATATTCTGGTGTATTCTAAGAAACCTAAAGAGCATGATCAACACATGAGAATAGTGCTACAGACACTTAGGGAGCATAATGTCACACCCCGCGAAGGTTCATACATGATTTCCCGCAAATTTACATTTTTTCTGCAAATATGTAATATTCTAGAAGGTCATTGGAAACCGTTAGATTAAATGGATCGTGGCTGTCCATTTTGGTAGGTAGGAATTAATCCTAGCCCTCCATTTGGTAGGTGGGAATCAATCCTAGCCATCCATTTTGGTAGGTGGGAGTTGATCTTGACCATCCATTTGGTAGGTGAGAATCAATCCTAGCCATTCATTTGGTAGGTGGGAATTAATCCTAACCATCCATCTGGTAGGTGGGAATTGATCTCGGCCATCCATTGAGGAGGTGGAGGCCTATATATACCTTATGTAAATTCATTTGTAATCATTCAAGCAATTCAAGCAATTCAAGCAATTAAGCATTTCAAGTAATACAAAGCATTCTTCACAAACTCTTGTGTTCTTGTTTTGCTATTGAATCTTCTCGATCTCTAAGTTCTGTTCTATTCTCTTTGGAGTGCTTTTATCGGTTTGGAAGGCAGGCTTAGTGCAACGGACCGTGCTAAGTGCCGAACGATTGCTATTTGAACTCTAGTGTCGTGACAGTTGGTATGAGAGACTAGTTCGAAGCTTTACTACCTTTGGCATAATGAAGGCTACTGGCCCAGCTACACCTAGTGTGGAAGTTCCATCAATGGAACGTGGTCGTGAGGAAGTTCGGAAACCATCTAAAGAATCTCGAGCCAAGTCGAAAGACATGATTTCTAGCTTGGAAACACGTGTTGTGAGTGCTCAGGACAACTTGGGAGAGTTGTTCGACCGAGTGGACAACTTGGAGGAACGTTGCGCGGCTGGGAGTCCGAAGATGCGGAGATCCATGCAGCGGTCAAGATGTCCCTCAATGAGCTAGATGGTGGGTTAAGGCAAGAGATTGATGGGCTGAAATCCGAACTTGCCAAGGTATGTGATCTCTTCCAAAGAGAAATTTCCAATGTGTTGCTTAGAGTTGAGGATATGGGTGGTGATCTAGCCCTATGCAAATGGGCTATGGCCTCGGAAACTAATACAACCACCATCATTGAGGCCAAGAAAGTGGAAGTTCCCAAGCCAAAGACTTTCAATGGTGCTCGGAATGCTAGGGAAGTTGAGAACTTCCTATGGGGGCTGGATCAATACTTTGAGGCTACTGGCATAATGGACCACGCCAGCAAAATCCGAACTACTGCCATGTACTTGTCCGACACTACTATACTGTGGTGGAGACGAAGGCATGGAGATGTGCACGTGGGGTGTGCACAATTGATACCTTTGAGGACTTCAAAAGGGAGTTCAAAAGCCAATTTTTCCCCGTAAATGTTGAGGAAGAGGCGAGGGGCCGACTTCGATGACTAAAACAGATGGGTAGCATAAGGGAATATGTGAAGGAGTTCACAACCTTACTGCTAGAAGTCCCTGACACATCGGACAAAGACTCATTATTCTTGTTCATGGATGGTCTCCAATCATGGGCTAACCTTGAGCTCAAAGGACGTGGTGTCCAAGACTTATCTTCGGCCATTGCCATTGCTGAAAGTCTTATTGATTACTCCTCAAACAAAGAAGGCCAGAGGCCATCTGATAGAAAGTTTGTTGGAGCAAGGAATAGGGGAGGCCATGCTAAGAGTCAAAGCTACAAAAATCACAGAGAAAGCTCCTCATTCAAGCCACGAGACAAGGAAAAGGAAAGGGAAGAACATGGTGCTTCAAAGCCCCGTATGACGTGTTTCATATGCGATGGACCGCATTGGGCACGAGAATGTCCCAAAAGAAAGACATTGAATGCTTTAGTTGCCTCCACTCATGATCAAGACAGAAGTGAGGCAGATGAAGGTGCGAAGATGGGATCTTTGCGGTTGCTTAGTGCATTGCAAAGTGCCACAATGTCCCCTAAGGGACTCATATTTGTGGATGCATCCATCAATGGGAAAGTCGCCAAAGCCCTGGTCGACACAGGTGCATCTCACAACTTTGTTTCGCTAGAGGAAGCCAAGAGACTCGGTCACAAGGTTGCGAATGGAGGTGGCTCACCCAAAGCAGTTAACTCGACGGCACAACCTCTCCAAGGAATTGCCGGCGGAGTGAAGGTCAGTCTTGGTGCATGGACTGGCCAAATGGATTTATCTGTGGCACCCATGGATGATTTCTCGGTGGTATTCGACATAGAGTTCTTAGACCAGGTGAGAGCTTTCCTTGTTCCATATTCAAACTCTATGTGCATTATGGATGGACTAAAGGCTTGTCTAGTACCGATGGAAAGGACCACCAAGCCTACTACCCAAGCGCTCTCAGTACTTCACTTCAAAAAGGGATAGAAGAGGGAGGAAGAGAGTTACTTAGCCATTCTAAAGGAGTATGATGATGATGAAGCATCACCACAACTAAGCTTGCCGACGGAGGTGTAAGTCATCTTGGATGAGTTCCAGGATGTGATGCTGGAGGCATTGCCAAAATAGTTACCCCCAAGGAGGGAGGTGGACCATGAAATAGAGTTGGAGCCTGGCACAAGACCAATAGCAATGAGTCCTTACCGGATGGCAAATTCGGAGTTGGCATAACTACAAAAGCAACTCAATGAGCTGTTGGATGCTGGTTTCATTAGACCATCCAAAGCCCCATTTGGTGCCCCGGTGCTTTTCCAGAAAAAGAAGGATGGTCACTGAGAATGTGCATTGACTACCGTGCTCTAAACAAAGTCATGGTAATGAACAAGTATCCTATCCCACTCATTGCTGATTTGTTTGATCAATTAGGGAATGCTAGATACTTCTCCAAGTTGGACTTGCGGTTGGGATACTACCAGGTGCGCATAGCAAAAGGGGATGAGCCGAAGACTACATGTGTAACAAGGTACGATGCTTATGAGTTCCTTGTTATGCCATTTGGTCTCACCAATGCACCTGCTACCTTTTGCACTTTCATGAATAAACTCTTACATCCCTACCTCTATCGGTTTGTGGTAGTATATCTTGATGATATTGTAATATATAGCCGGACTATGGAAGAACATCTTGAGCATTTGAAGATGGTGTTTGAGGTCCTCAGAGAAAATGAGCTATATGTTAAGAGGGACAAATGTTCCTTTGCCCAAGATGAGGTGATGTTCTTGGGTCATGGGATAAAGGATGGGAAGCTTATGATGGATGGAGACAAGGTGAAAGGCATCCAAGAATGGGAACCTCTTACTAAGGTCCCCGAGTTAAGATCTTTCCTTGGACTTGTGAACTACTACCGGAGATTCATCAAGTCATATTCAGCAAGAGCAGCTCCACTAACTGACCTTCTGAAGAAGAACAATACTTGGGAGTGGACAAACAAGTGCCAAGCCTCGTTTGATGACTTAAAAAGGGCCATTACCAAAGAACCAGTGCTTTACTTGCCAGACCCGTGTAAGATGTACAAGTTGCATACAGATGCCTCAGACTTTGCCATTGGTGGAGTATTGATACAAGATGGGCACCCAATAGCATATGAGAGCCTTAAGCTCAATGACACTAAACGCCGCTACATGGTGCAGGAAAAGGAGATGACTGCTATCATCCATTGTTTAAGGGTGTGGCGACACTACTTGTTGGGTTCTCACTTTGTGATCATGACAGACAATGTAGCAACTAGCTACTTCCAAATGCAAAAGAAGTTGAGTCCTAAACAAGCTCGGTGGCAAGACTTTTTGGTAGAATTTGACTTCAAGCTTGAATACAAGGCCGGTAAGGCCAATGTGGTGGCTGATACACTAAGTCAAAAGGCAGAATTAGCAGCTTTAAGTAGACCAAGCAGTCCTTTGCTAGAAAAGATCAAAGAAGGGTTAGAGCATGATGCCCTGGCTCAAAACCTCCTTCTCCTCATCAAGGAAGGAAAGACAAGGTGATTTTGGCAGAGTGATAGACTACTCTATGCCAAGAAGAACCGCATATACGTTCCTAAGTGGGGGAACTTGAGGAAAGAGCTTATCAAGGAATGCCATGATTCACTATGGGCTGGACACCCAGGCATGAGATGCACCCTTGCCTTGATCAAGGCTATTTATTATTGGCCTTAACTGCGGGATGATGTTCAAGCCTATGTAAAAACTTGTCTTGTTTGCCAACAAGACAAAATAGAGCAGCGTACACCCAGTGGCTTGCTAGAACCGCTGCCTATTCTGAAGAGACCATGGGAGAGTGTCTCAATGGACTTCATCACTTGCTTGCCAAAATCAGAAGGCTTTGGCAGTATAATAGTGGTCATTGATAGTTTCAGCAAATATGCAACCTTCATTCCTGCCTCGACGGATTGCACTGCAAATGAGACTGCACAGTTGTTCCTCAAACATGTTGTGAAGCATTGAGGAATCCCATCTAATATCATGAGTGATCGAGACCCACGATTTACTGGGAAGTTCTGGACATAGTTGTTTAAACTGCTAGGAGCAAACTTAAACTTCTCCACCAGTTTTCATCCGCAAAGTGATGGGCAGATGGAACGTGCCAATGCACTACTGGAGCTATATCTGAGGCACTTTGTTAGTGCCAACGAACATGATTGGGTTAAGTTACTGGATGTAGCCCAATTCTCTTACAACTTGCAGCAAAGTGAATCCACTGGCAAGAGTCCCTTTGAGATCATTATGGGACAACAACCTATGACTCCTCATGCTTTAGCCATAAGTTATGAAGGAAAAAGTCCGGCAGCTTTCAAATTTGCTAAGGCATGGTATGAGCAAGTTGAGTTGGCCCGAGCTTATTTGAACAAGGCATCCAAAAAAATGAAGAAGTGGGCTGACAAGAAAAGGAGGATGGTCGAATTTCGGGAAGGAGATTTGGTCCTTATCAAATTATTACCACAACAGTTCAAGATTAATGAGATGGGACATTGTTAATCCGGATAAACTAGCACATGTTATACTCCTTGATTGGATTAAGTAGTATATCTCATAATCTATAAACATGAGATGTTTAGAGTTCACATGTGGATGCTTGTTAAGTGTAGCTAAGTACATTGGATGACCGGCTATGAGACAATCATATGGATAATCTATTCAAATGTGTCTCATCATAGCAATGGTTCAAGTATCCTTAGATTTGAGGTATATAAGGATATCTTGGATATTGATTCAGCACTTTGACATTATTCCTTGTTGCCTCAGGAATGTTACTCATAGGGTGGTGATTGGGTGCAGCTTGAGGTATTCGAAGGTAATTGGATAACCAACAAAGGATTCAACACTCCTGATAGAAGGAGTGTATACCTATGGCCTCTTGTCGCAGTCATTACTAGGGAATCTCTGGCCGTAGTGGAAATGTCATGAACATAGTCTTTATTGATATGTCTAATAGAATAATGAGCCTCATAAATAAGAACTAATATTACTTGGACTAGATGTGATGTAATCAATTTAGTGAGAGTTGACAAATGTCCATACTTTGAACCAAGTGGGTATAGAATGGTGAAAGGAATAATTGCACAAAAATTGTCTATGGAAAGGTTTGTGGCAAACCATTGACCTTTTAGTCAATTAGGGTTATAATGTGTTGCTAGATACTGCTTATGACCTATTTAAATTAATTGTTAATTTAAATGGCTAACATAACCAGGAACCTGATGGGTCACACACATTGTAAATATGGAGAATGAGTAACATCGTCTTAGATAGGATCCAAAAATATGAGAGAATTATTTTGGATCGGATTGCAATGAGATCGCCCGCTGGCCAGGTAACGTAGCTGAGCCTGCCCAACAGCATGCCCAATGCATGCGACACTACACGTTGCAACATGTTGTTGGTGTTAGGCCATAATTGGTTTACTTAGGTCAATTATGGTCATTACTGTTCATTCATTTTATTTTTCTTCTCTTTTGGCTTTTAATTTTTTTTGGAATATGATTCAAATTGAAAAGATATAAAATGAAGAAAAGATACATGAAAATTATGTTTGGTGAAAATTATGCCTTTTAGGGTTGGAAAAGGAAAAGCCCTATAGGCCCTTTACACTAAGGTATATGGCCCAATGTTGACCAAGTCAACAATCCTAATCTAAATTGGATTTGACCCACTTTTATAACTCTTATAAAATACCCAATTCTCTTTCTTTGTCACTTCAATCTTATACAAAACCCATTTTATATTTCCTTCATTCCCTCAATGGGTATGATCTAATAGGTTTGCTTATCAAGTTGGCAGCTCAAGTCTCGAGAGGAATCTTAATCCAAATAGAAATTCTACTAACCAAACTATTTTTACCCATAATTGATTTTCAATCAAATTTCATTGACTTTATAGATCATGAGTGGTATCTAACAAAATATCATGACCATCCAATTAACCAAAAAAAGTGGCTTGACTTTTAACACTTCCATAGATAATTATTGTGCTATTTGTCCTTTCACCATATTATACCTCATTTGGTTCAAAGCATTGACTGTGTGTGAACTCCCACTAGTATGAGTATGTCACATCTAGTCCAAATGATATTAGTTCTTATCTATGAGACTCATTACTTTATTAGACATATCCTTAATAACCTTCTTCAAGACATGTCTACTTGGGCTAAGGATTTCTGAGTAATGATCTCTAAAAGAGGCATAGGTATAGTCTCCTTCTATAAGGAGTGATGAATCCTCTATTGACGACTCAATTATCTTTGAATATCTCATGTTATACCTAATCACTACTCTATGAATGACCTTTAAAAGGCAGCCCAATCACATTTGATGACATGTTTCCAGTAATAATGCATAGGTATTGCATACTGGTTGTGACTCACACATATATACTGATATGCAGGGCCTAAAGAATAATAAACAGCTTAAGAAAGTAGAGTCGGACCTGTGTGTTGGCAATGGAACAATAGTTGATGCATTAGTTGTAGAAACTTATGTATTGACACTCTTTAGTGGGCTTATTTTAGAATTAGACAATTACTATTATGTTCCAATTTTAACTAAGAATATTATTTTTGTTTGTTATTTAAATATAAAAGGTTTTCAGTTAACTATTAATGACAATGATTGCTCTATATGGTTGAACGATATTCTTTATAAAACTGGTGCATTATGCAATATAATTTATATTATTAATATGTCTAATTCAATCCTCAATATTAGTAATAAAAGACAAAAGTTGGATAAGCTAAAACCATCAAATTTATGGCATTCTCTCTTTAGCCATATAAATGAGAGGTGCACGATTAAGTTACACAAGATTGGTGACTTAGGGTGTGAATCTTGTTTATTAGGCAAAATGACAAAAACACCTTTTAGTGGAAAGGGTGAATGTGTTAATGGGATATTGGACCTCATACATAGAGATGTATGTGGCCCAATGTTAGTGCACGCCAGAGGTGGTTTTATCTATTTCTTTACCTTCATTATTGATTATTCACAATTTGGCTACTTGTATTTGGTGAGATACAAATTCGAATTTAGAAATGAAGTAGAGAAACAATTTGTTAAAAGTATTAAAATACTTAGGTGGAGAATACTTAAGTCGAGTTTCACGGTTATCTAAGAGATAATGAAATTTTATCTTAATAGACTCCACCTTACACGCCACAATAGAATCATGTGGCTGAAAAGAGAAATTGAACCTTATTGGACATGGTGAGGTCAATGATGAGCTTTGTAAAACCACTTAAGTCCTTTTGGGGTCATGCACTAGAGAGTGTTATTTAAATATTAAATTGATTTCATTTTAAGTTAGTTGATGTTACTCCATATAAGATATGGAATAACAACAAATCTATTCTTTCACACATGAAAGTATGAGGTTGTCTTGCTTATGTGAAGCGAACAATGTTTGACAAGTTAGAAGCTAAGTGTAATAAATGTCTATTTGTGGGATATCCAAAAGAATGATTTGGATATCAATTCTACCACCCTTTGAAACAAAAAAAGAGTTTGTTTGAAAGCATATTGTCTTTTTTGAGAAAGGATTTCTTCTAAAATAAGATAGTGGGAGCAAGATGGAACTTAATGAAGTTCAAGATGCTCAAACAGATGCAAATCAATTGATTGAACCCAAATTTATCACTCATACAAATGAAGTAATAGCTATACCTTCTAAAAAATAAGAACTTTGTAGATCTAGTAGGATATACACTATTCTTTGGAGATATGGATTTCTCATAAGTATTGCTCATAGAGAATGATGAAACATAAGTTCTGAATAGTTCAATATTTAATAGATGGATAAAACTCATGCAGTCAAAGATAGATTCCATGTATGAAAACTAAATATGGACTTTCATTGATCCACCAAAGGTGATAAAACCCATTAGACGCAAATGGGTCTTCAAGAAGTAGACCAATATGGAAGGAAATATAGTTACCTATAAAGCTAGGCTGGTAGTTAAAAAATATTGTTAAAGACAAGAAGTTAACTATGATGAAACATTTTTTCTAGTTGCCATGCATAAATCCATCAGGATAATTCTAGCCATTGTTGATCATTATGATTATGAGATTTTGCAAATGGATGCAAAAATAGCTTTTCGTAATAAAAATATAATTGAGGATGTGTACATGACACAACCTGAGGATTTCATAACCAGTGATGGCAGAAAGGTATACAAATTGAAAAGATCCTTTTATGGATTGAAGCAAACATCCAGAAATTGGAACATCCGATTTCATGAGACAATCAAAGAGTTGGGTTTCTCACAAAATATGGATGAACCTTGTGTTTACAAGAAGGTTAGTAGGATTGCAATCATATTCTTAGTGTTATATGTAGATGCCATATTAGTTATAGGAAACGATGTTTCAATTCTTCAATCAGCCACAATTTAACTTTCTACGAATTTTTCCATGAAAGTCCTTAGAGAAAAAACCTACATATTGGGGATTAAGATCTATAAAGATAGATCTTTTGGTCTTTCTCAATCAACATACATAAATAAGATGATAAAGAGATTTAGCATGGAATAATCCAAGAGAGGATTTATTCCTATAACTCATGAGATTACCATTTCTAAATCTATATTTCTAAAGACACAGGATGAATGGGCATGCTTGAGTGGGATTCCATATGCTTCAACTATTGGATCCATCATATTACTACGTTATGTATTATAATCAACGTATCATATGCTTTGAGTGTCATAAGTAGATATTAGTTAGATCCTAACGATGGATGTTAAGAATATCCTTAAGTACTTGAGAAGAACTATGGATGCATTTTTGGTTTATTGAGATAATGGGCTTAAGGTAAATGGGTATACAGATGCAAACTTCCAATTTGACAAGGATGACTCCAAATCACAACTAGGTTATATTTTCATATTAAATGATGGCATAGTCAGTTGGATGAGTTTGACACAGGAGAGGACTGAAGATTCCTTAACTGAAATAGAGTACATTACAGCTTCTGAGATAACTAAGGACGTAGTTTGGATAAGGAAATTCATCATAGAGTTATAAGTGATTCCTAGCATTATTGAACCAATACCCTTGAATTGTGGTAGCAATGTAGCCATTGCATAAGCAAAAGAACCACTGTCTCATCAAAGATCCATGCATATACTTAGACCTTACCATCTGATTTGAAAAATCATAGGTAGAAATGATGTAAAGATAGAGAAAGTTCCCACTAATCAAAATAAAGTTGATCCTCTCACCAAGCCACTTTCCCAAAAGAAATATGATAGTCATGTACTCGCCTATGGTATAATGTATAAAGATGGTTAGCTTTAGTGCAAGTGAACGATTATTAGGGAGGTGCTCTAAAGGCAAACACCTTAGGCACTTGATGTACTCATTTATTATTAATAAAAGGCATTTTAATTATATTGGTGTGCATTCATATATTAATTTAATTTAGATCTTAGACCGTTTAATGAAGTTCTTGGTATGTTAACATAGTATGAAAGAAATCTTGCTGAAATTGCGATAGTGAGATTCTTATCATGTGCAAATGTATTTATACCTAAATTATCTCTAGTCATAGGATTAACAAGTTGAGACACTATTTGTTTGTAACATCCCTTTACCTATCTATCGAATAGCTAGATGAGACGATGCCATTGATAGACTCAACTACTTGCTTGTACAAGAATTTATGATAACTGTTATCATCGTACGAATATAGATGTAGGTAAAACACTCATAGAAAATAACATTTTCATTTATACACTATAATGAAAATTTTACAACTAGAGATGTATATTCTTAGCTACAAATTTACATGCTACATACACAAATGAAGCATGAAATTTTTAACATTTATGTACATGTACACATAAGCAAGACATGAGCAATATATAAAACCCACCCTTGTTGGGCGGTTTATGCTATTGTTGATGCTCTACTATGATGTGGCTCTAGAAAATTATGGCTTTTCGTATTGGTACGCCATTGTCAAACATTCGTCTAGTACCTGTGTGAGGAGAAAACAACTCCAGTTAATGGAATAAACAATATTAAATACAGTAAAGTGACCTAACATGGCTTTCTATAGTTGAAATGGCAATGTTTATATATATAAGAAGTCATCTCTTGAAAACCAGTAATTACACATGACATAGTTGTATAG
The DNA here is from genome assembly GCA_023653625.1 of Triadica sebifera. Classification (NCBI taxonomy): domain Eukaryota; kingdom Viridiplantae; phylum Streptophyta; class Magnoliopsida; order Malpighiales; family Euphorbiaceae; genus Triadica; species Triadica sebifera. The sequence continues at coordinate 14,603,356 of CM042909.1, forward strand.
TGCACATATATCACACAACATGTAAGAGCTTATTTGTAGAGCACATAATGTAATGGCCAATAATTTAGGCCACGGTCGTGGTTGATTGAAATCTGGCATGCCGAACCGATAGATGTCTAAATTCAAACATGAAAGAAAAATATTAAAATGATAATAAAATATGAAAAAAATATTTTTTGCATTATTAATTTAGAATTTTGAAGTTCAGAATTAAATTTTGGAAAACAAAATATTTTTTTTGCTGAATGAAATTGGAAATTGTAGTATTTTGGGCATAGATATTTTAAGAAGGCATAAAAAATAAAATATTCTTTCTCTAAGCAAAGGAATATTCTTTGGATTAAAATAAAGTAAGAGTGATTTAAATTAATGAACCAATGGGGAACAAGATTATCTATTAATCCTAACCACCCACCTAATCCAACTATAAAAGTCAACTTTCACCTTTTTGCCTTAATTATTCTTTTTCCTCATCTTAAACAAACCAAAAACTCTCTTTTCCTTCTCCTTTTTCCATGACCTCTTCCCCTCATTTATTCTTTTTTTTTCTTCAATCAAGATAAGATTAGATGGGAAAAAAAATTGATTAAGGCAAGATGATCAAGGAAGTGAAGCAAAGTCAGCAAAACTAAAGAGAAGGACAAAAGAAAGGAAGAGAAAACAAGAAGGAATATTTTAGCCATTTTGAAGATCTACAAAGGTGAGGTTAGATATTCTATTTTCTTACTTTTCTTCATCTCTTTTCTTTGATTTTGGGGTTAGTTGCCATTAAAGTTAGTAATTTAGGGTGATTATTATGTTAATGGTGATTAAGGGTGGATTAGTGTTTTAGTGCTTGACTTGTGTGAAATGTTTTGTTAGGACAAGAAGGTGAACAATCTTTGAACCATAATCAAAGAGGAAGTAAGGGCAAGGAGAAAGCTAACTAGGAAGAAGAGAAAAGTGAAGTGAAGTAGATTTAGTGAGGTATGTACATTTGGCAAATATTTAATATGGAAAATCTAATTTTTGATTTTCTGATACTATGTGTAATTGTGTATGTAATTCATGATATTTTGATGAAATGATGCCATGAAGGTGGAAATAAAAATTTGAATATGAGGTTGATGCATTAAGGTGGAAATTGTAGGAATTAATTGAAATGTTAGAAAATTTGTCTTATGAATAGTGTTTACATTTCTGATCATAACTTGAGTTCTGGAATTATTTTTTAGTAATTCTTATTTGGTTGGAATGTTAAGACATAGGACTTGAATTTGTTTGAAATTAGGTGAAACATGGACTCAAAATTTGAACTAGAAATCTGTCTAGTAAAATACTGGGCAGATTGAAATGAACGTATCTTAGAGAAAAATTCATAACGTTTTCTACAAAATTCGGTTTAATGTGATTCTATTTGGAAATTAGAGATAAGACATGTACCTACATTTTATTAGGTGATCACTTGTCCAATTCTATCTAAAAATGGATGAAACATATAGGGCAATATAAGGCAGAAATGCTGTTCAGAATAGGGTAGCTTGCATATATAAATTGATTGTGGAAGTTTGTGATATAAAATATATTATTTGACTTTTTTATAGTTATAATAATTAAATGAGCAAGTATGAGGTTGTAAAATATTTAATGGGAATTATTGCATTTATATGGAATTTATATTAGTGTTACCTACATAATTTATGTAAATAATAACAAATGTAACAAATATAATTAAGCCCTATAACATCTAGTCGAGAACTAGAAATTAGAATATGTTGGCATGCCAAAAAAGGTATAAATATAGATACTAGAAAATAATGCTGATATTTAATTTACGTAGACACTAAGAGATAGTGCTAAGTTGAAATTATGTAGGCACTAAGAAATATGCTGAGTTTGAAATTACGTAGCAACAAAAGTGCTGAGTTGTTATTGAAAATGTAGGCATTAAATTCCGAGTTATAAAATAATTATATATACGCCGAGTATACTATCGGAGAGCAGAAATCCTATATCCAGTATTTTGTTCCGGGCTAAAATGACATGGGCTATCAAATAAATAACAGATAAAAATGTAAATTATAAAATTGATATTTTAAATTGTATATTTTGTATTGTTAAACAATTTCAAACATGCTTAATAAATGAAATGTTATAATTGATAAATTATATATTTTTGCATGAAGTAAATAGTTTTGATACTATTTGAATATTTTGGCATGCTTAGTAAATTAATTATAGTTTATAAAGTTTTATTTTAGAAATATTTATATAATTATTGGATATTTACCAAAGGTACCACGAAGCTAGTAGCTTAGCGCGTGTGTTTCATACGCAAATAAATAAATGTAGCTGTTGTATTAAGGTGACCGAAGATACGGGAACCCCAAGATCATATTGTAGCAGTTTATTTTATTTTTGTATGTTTTGGAAATTGTATTGTAAAAAAATTAAAATTTAAGAATTTTTTTTGATATAAATTTGTGGCATGTAGGATTTAAAAGGAGTAAATTTTGTAATTTATATATTTAGCATTATTTGTAAATGTATTATTTCAATTCCATAGTGGAAATAAGAAAGAGTTACAATGGATTTTGTTTTTGGGTTGCCTTTGACACAAAAGAGGCATGATGAAGTATGGGTAATGGTGGACCGGCTCACCAAATCAGCTCACTTTCTACCGATGAAGATGGATTATCCACTTAACCATTTGGTAGAGATCTATGTTAATTAGATAATCCATTTACATAGTGTTCCAGTTTTAATTGTTTTAGATCGAGACCCGAGGTTCATTTCATAATTCTGGAAAAGTTTGCATCAAGTAATGAGTACTCAACTCAATTGTAGCACAAATTTCCACCCATAAACAAATGGACAATTAGAAAGGGTCATATAGTTATTGGAAGATATGTTGAGGAGTTGTGTGATGGAATTTGAAGGCAGTTGGGATAAACATCTTCCATTTATAGAATTTGCCTACAATAATAGTCGCTAAGCCAGTATCGGTATGGCACCATATGAAGCCTTGTATGGGAGAAAATGTAGAATGCCTCTATGTTGAACTGCACTTAGTGAAAAGAAAGTAGTGGGTCGAGATTTAGTGCAGCAGATAAAGAAAAAAGTGAGTAATAAGAGATAGGCTGAAAGCTGCTGCTAATAGACAGAAATCATACGCCGATTTGAAAAAGAGGGATATTGAGTATACAGTTGGTGATAAAGTATTCTTAAAAGTCTCACCTTGGAAAAGGATTTTCCGATTTGAAAAGAAGGAAAAGTTGAGACCTAGGTTCATTGGACCATACGAGGTACTTGAATGCATAGGATCTATGGCGCACAAATTAGCTCTACCACCAGAGTTAGACAAGATTCACAACGTATTCCATGTTCCCATATTGAGAAGATATAGATCGGATCCATCTCATATAAAATCAGGAGAACCTATAGAGATATGACCATATCTAACTTATGAAGAAGAGCCAATGGAAATTCTAGCTCGAGAAATGAAAGAGCTACGGAACTAGAAGGTACCATTGGTAAAGGTTCTATGGAAAAATAATAATTCAGAAAAGGCGACTTGGGAAAATGAAGAGGTGATGAAAGCACTGTATCCACAATTGTTCCAATACAGTTAAAAAGGTAAATTTCGAGGACATATTTTTTTTAAGGAGGAGAAAATTGTAACGCTCTATAATTTAGGCCATGGTTGTGGTTAACTGAAATCCAACATGCCAAACCAATCGGGGTCTAAATTTAGACATGAAAGAAAAAAATTAAAATGATAATAAAATATGAGAAAAATATTTTGGATATTATTAATTTTGAATTTTGAAGTTCGGAATTAAAATTCGGAAAAAAATAATTTTTCGCTGAATGAAATCGAAAATTGCAGTGTTTTTGGCATAGATATTTTAAGAAGGCATAAAAATGAAATATTCTTTATCTTAGAAAAGGAATATTCTCTGGATTAAAATAAAGGAAGAGTGATTTAAATTAATGGACTAATAGGGGACAAGATTATTTATTAATGCTAACTACCCACCCAATCCAATTATAAAAGTCAACTTTCACCTTTTTGCCTTAATTCTTCTTCTTCTGCATCTTGAACATACCAAAAACTCTCTTTTCCTTTTCATTTTTCCTTGACCTCTTCCCCCCATTTATTCATTTTTTTCTTTTCTTCAATCAACCTAAGATTATATGGAAAAAAAAAGTTGGATTAAGGCAAGATCATCAAGGAAGTGAAGTAAAGTGAGCAAAACTAAGGAAAAAAAGGAAGGAAGAAAGGAAGAGAAAAAGAGAAGGAAGATTTTAGTCATTTTGAAGATCTACAAAGGCGAGGTTAGATTTTCCATTTTCTCATTTTTCTTTGATTTTGGGGTTAGTTCCCATGAAAGTTAGTAATTTTGGGTGATTATTATATTAATGGTGATTAAGTGAAGATAAGCAGATTTTGTGGGATTTGGCAAAAATTGAAGATAAGCAGATTTTGTGAGGTATGTACATTTGGCAAAAATTCAATATGGAAAATGTGATTTTTGATTTTGTGATGTTATATGTAATTGTGTATATAATTATTGATATTTTGATTAAATGATGACATGAATGTAAAAATAAAAATTTGAGTATGAGGATGATGCATGAAGATGGAAATTGTAGGAATTAATTGAAATGCTGGAAAATTCATCTTATGAACAGTGTCAACATTTTTGGTCAAAACTTAAGTTCTAGATACACTTTTTCAGTAATTCTTCTTGGCTTGTAAAGCAGGACGTAGGGCTTCAACTTTCATTTAGACCATTAGATCTGAATATTCTGAAATTAGGTGAAAAATAGACTTAAAATTCGATATGTCCAATAAAATACTAGGTAGATTGGAATGAACATATCTTAGAGAAAAATTCACAATTTTTGCTACAAAATTCAGTTTAATGTGATTCTAGTTATAAATTAAAGATATGACATGTACTTACATTGTATTACATGATCAACTTTCCAAATTCTATCTAAAAAGGGATTAAAAATGCAGGGCAATATAAGGCAGAAATGGTGTCCAGAATAGGGCAACTTGCATATATGTATTTATTGTGGAAGTTTGTGATAGAAAAATATATTATTTGAAATTTCTTATAGATATAATGATTCAATGAGCAAGTATGAGATTGTAAAATATTTTATGGGATTTATTGCATTTATATAAAATTTATATTAGAGTTACCTACATAATTTATGTAAATAATAATAAAGGTAATAAACATAATTAAGCCCTATAACATCTAGTCGAGAACTAGAAATTAGAATAAGTTGGCATGCCAATAAGAGGGTAAAAATGTAGGTATTAGAAAATAGTGCTGAGATTTAATTTACGTAGGCACTAAGAGATTCTAAGTTGAAATTACGTAGGCTCTAAGAAATAGTGTTGAGTTCGAAATTACTAGTCACCACAAAAGTGATGAGTTATTATTGAAAATATAGGCATTAAACACCGAGTTATAAAATAATTATATAAGCGCCGAGTATAATGCTGGAGAGCAGAAATCATGTGTCCAGTGTTTAGTTCTGGTCTAAGATGTTGTGGGCTATCAAATAAATAATAGAAAAAAATTTAATTATTAAATTGATATTTTAAATTGTATATCTTGTATTGTTAAAAAAATTTCAAACATGATTAATGAATGAAATGTTATAATTGATAAATTGTATATTTTTGCATGACGTAAATAGTTTTGATACTATTTGAATATTTTGGCATGTTAGTAAATTAATTGTAGTTTCTAAAGTTTTATTTTGAAAATATTTATATAATTATTGGATAGTTGCCAAAGGTACCATTAAAGTAGTAGCTTAGCACGTGTGTTTCAAGTGCGGATAAATAGATGTAGCTGTTGCATTAGGACGACCGAAGATAAGGGGAACTCCAAGATTATATTGCAGTAGTTTATTTTCTTTTTGTATGTTTTGGAAATTGTATTATAAAAAAAATTAAAATTTAAGAATTTCTTTTGATGTAAATTTGTGGTATGTAGGATCTATAAGGGGTAAATTTTGTAATTTATATATTTGGCATTATTGTAAATATATCTCTAAATATTATGGTTTAATGAATGAGTTCTTTTCAATCAAAATATTTACATCACTAGTTCCATATTTAAATGATATGGAAAAAAAAAGAAATATAGTAATAAACATTCTGCTAATAATAAACTCAACAATTAAAAATAATAATCCTAATTTAGACCATTGGACCTGAATATATCCGTAATTAGGTGAAAAATGGATTCAAAGTGCGAATATATCCGTTAATTAAAGATAAGACATGTACCTACATTGTTTTAGTTGTTCACTTGTCCAAATTCCATTTAAAAATAGATAAAAAATATAGGGCAATATAAGGAAGAAATGTTGTCCAAAAGAGGATAGTTTGTAAATATGTATTGATTGTGAAATTTTGTGATAGAAACATATATTGGTTGGATTTTTCTTATAGTTGTAATGATTAAATGAGCAAGTATGAGGTGGTAAAATATTTAATGAGAATTATTGCATTTATATGAAATTTATATTAGTATTACCTACATAATTTATGTAAACAATAATAAAGGTAACAAATATAATTAAGTCCTATAACATCTAGTCGATAACTAGAAATTATGATAATGTTGTAGGCATTAAGAAATAATGTGAGTTCGAAATTATGTATCCACCAAAAAGGTGTTGAGTTGTTATTGAAAATGTAGGTGTTAAACGCTGAGTTATAAAATAATTATGTAAACGCCGAGTATACTGTCGGAGAGCAGAAACCCTGTATCTAGTGTTTAGTTATGGTCTAAAATTTCGTAGGCTATCAAATAAATAATAGAAAAAAAATGTAAATTATTAAATTGATATTTCAAATTGTATATCTTGTATTGTTAAAATTTCAAGCATGCTTAATGAATGGAATATTATAATTGATGAATTATGTATTTTTATATGACGAAAATAGTTTTACTATTAATTGAATATTTGGCTTGCTTAGTAAATTAATTGTAGTTTCTAAAATTTTATTTGGGAAATAATTATGTAATTATTGGATAGTTGCCAAATGTACCACTATGCTAGTAGCTTAGCGCGTGTGTTTCATGTGCATATAAATAGATGTAGCTGTTAGATTTGGGTGACCGAAGATAAGGGGAACCCTAAGATCAAATTGCAGCAATCTATTTCCTTTTTGTATGTTTTCAAAATTTTGTTATAAAAATTAAATTTTAAGAATTTCTCTTGATGTAAATTTGTGGCATATAGGATTTATAAGGATTGAATTTTGTAATTTATGTATTTGGTATTATTGTAAATATATCTCTAAATATTATGGTTTAATGAATGAGTTCTTTTAAATCAAAATATTTATATCACTAGTTCTCTATTTAAATGATATGGAAAAATATAGAAATATAGTAATAAATATTCTGTTAATAATAAACTCAAGAATTAAAAAATATTACAATAAATTGAGAATTGGTTATTTTTATAAAAATGAACTTAGTAGCACTTCCATACACTATTATCGATTAGTAGGGTAAGGGAATGCTACATTTAGTGGTATCAGAGCTCAGACTAAATGATTCTTAATCAGCGGGTGTAAATTAGAAAGTGTCTCATGCATATACATAAAATGCTAAAATTATCTGATTTGGGTCCCTTCTTCTGATTTATATGTAGATATGGATTTGAGATATTGGAACATGATTTCTCGGAAGATGAATTGAGTAACAGTTTTTCAGACTCGGCCGATCTTGGACAACCTCCATCAGTGAGAGATTCTAGGCTGAGTGTAGTAGCTATTCCTGGAGCAGAAGGACAAACTAATTTAGGACAAGAACCTCTTATGGAGCATATAGCAAATGTGTTGCAACAGATAGTACAAGCAGTTCCAGAACCAGCTCCACCTTTTCCTCCACCTTAGCCAAAACCCCAAATTGAAAAGCTAAGAAAATATGGGGCCACATATTTTTTGGGAAGGAGAGAGGATGACCCAGCAACACAGAGTTTTGGATGGAATCGACAGAAAGGATGTTTGAGGAACTCGAGTGTCCACAGGAATAGAAGGTCAGATATGCAGTGTCCCTTCTAAAAGATCATGGCTATGACTGGTGGAAATCAATCTTATCAAAGCCCCAAACACCGAAACTACCTTCATGGAATTTCTTCAAGGGAGAATTCAGCAAAAATATGTGCCTAGAGTTTATGTGAAAGAAAAGAAAAGGGAGTTTCAACACTGAAAGCGAAGAAGCATATCAGTGGCAGAATATGAGATGGAATTCACTAGACTGAGTAAATATGCAACTGGAATCATTACTGATGAGGCATATAGGTGTCGTAGATTTGAGGATGGGCTTAATGATGATATTGGAAATATGGTTACTGCCCTTCAGCTTGAGGATTTGGCTACACTACTATCCTCGGTCATCAGTGTTGAAAAGAGGTCAAAGAGAAAGAGGATAGAAGAGCCACCATGGAGATCGACAATTAGCATGGCCCAAACATTAGGTAAAAGAGGGCAAACAATGCCTATATTTTTCTAGTCATAGAGTTCTGGACCAACCTTTTCAACTAGGCAAAGCCAACAGTCGAGGCCAGAAGGGTCTCCAGCTAGTGTACCAGCTTCGGGTAATAGGAGATTCATATCTATCACATGTCAGCATTGTGGAAGATCACATGAAGGTGATTGCTAGTGGATTACTAGAGCATGCCTATGATACGGATCTACTGAGCATAAATAGAAAGATTGCCCAAAGGGAAAGGTACAGGTGGTGTAGTATCAGTTTAGGTTCAGAATGTCACTCGAGGCAAGGGTAGGGGACATGGACAGTCTAGAAGTGGCAAGATTGGGCAGAGTGTAACATAATCAGTGAATAGAGCAGAAAGTAGTTGAGCCCCAGCTCAAGCATATGCCATGAGAGATCGTGAGGAGTAGGATGTCCCAGATGTCATTATCGATAAATTTTTGCTTTTATGATACTGATTTATTTGCACTAATAGATCAGGGTTCTACTCATTCATATTTATGCATGTCACCACCTAATCAGGGTAATATGATATCAGAGGAAATAGATTATGATATATTAGTGACAAATCCTTTGGGTCATGGAGTGAAAGTTAGTCGAGTTTATAAAAACAATCCAATCAAAGCTTAGAATGTAGAATTCCCAGCTGACCTGATGGAGTTGTCATTCCGTGACTTTGATGCAATCTCGGGGATAGATTGGTTAACTCAGCATAGGGCAATGGTAGATTGTCAGTATAGGAGAGTGACTTTTAAGAATTCAGGGCAGGATGACGTGATTGTCTTGGGTGAGAATCGACCATGCTTGGCTAATGTCATTTCTATGATGAAGGCAAATAAGTTTATTAAAAAGGGATGTGAAGCTTTTTTGGCACATATTGTAGATATCAAGAAAGGGAGTCCAGATCTCAGGGAGATTCCTACAGTATGTGAATATCCACATATCTTCCCTAAGGACTTGCCAGGGTTACCAACTGTCAGGGAGATAGAGTTTGTTATTGATGTTTTGCAAGGTACAACCCCGATATCGATTACTCCCTAGAGAATGGAACCTACTGAGCTAAAGGAATTAAAAATGCAATTGGTAATCAACATATTTGAGGAGGAGTAATTACTAATCAACATATTAATTTTGGGGACATTTTAATAGGTTGGCCGGCTACTCAATGAGGAGGAGTAAGATTGGTGTTGATTAAGTAAAATGGGAAGAAGATGGTCAAGATGGTGGGTCCCACATGAAGACTTTGGGTACCCTATTTAATTCTTTCTTTTCTTCTTCTTCTTCTCTTCATTTTTTGCTTTCTTCTCTCTCTTTTCTACCAGTCACGCCAGCCCCATTCCTTCCATAGCCAAACCAGAAATTTAGAGAGAGAAAGGAAGATAATACAGGGGAAAGAGCAAGAACAAGTGATCTTCATGGTCCATAACTCCTAAGGAAGCCGGAAAGAGCATGAAAAAGGAAGAAAAATCAAGTTTGGTGGAGAGATAAAATCTCCAAAGTTGTGATTTAGTGAAGAAAAGAGTAAGGTAAGAAGTTATTCTTCTTCTTCTTCATCTTTTCTTAAAGAAGTTTGAATTTTGAGCTCATTCAAGACTTACGAGGAAAGAGAGAGAAATTAGGGTTTTGAGATAGAATGAGAGAGTTTAGGGTCTTGAGAAAATCAGATGATAAAAATGATTTATGATGTTTTAGGAGTTCCAGGTGATAAGGAACAAACACTAAGGAGCAAAGAAAAAGAGAAAGCTACCTAGAAGAGTGAAGGAGAAAGATTAATGTTTGTGTATAATTTAAGGCAATAGCCTATCTTTGTTTGAAATAATGCATGTTAGTATGATAATTGATGATTGAAATGCATTAATGATGATTGTCGCATGAAACCATATGTTAGAGTAAAGAATGAGTTTCTTGTGATTTGTTGAATTAAGTTATGCATGTTAGAGAATTTAATTATGATTAAGGCATTTATATGTATTAGTCATGATATGTTGAATAAAGGACTCCAGAAATGCATGAATTGTGTTTTGATATGATTTGGTGTAATTAGAATGAATGAAATGTGAATATGCAGATTTCCTGCCGAAAGTCATTGGCGTGACTATCGGGTCATGGGCGTGAACTTGATGGTTCACGGTTGTGACTGATTTGTATCACAGTTGTGACTTTGGTGTGGAAATGGTACTATTCATTCCAGAAGTGTTCACGGTTGGGAATCACGGGGGTGAACTAATTCACGGGCATGAATGAGTATTCACGACCGTGAATGCTTTTGGCACGATTCATTCTAGTAGCATTCACGGCTTGGGATTATGGGCGTGAACTAATTCACGGGCATGAATTGGTAGTCACGGCCGTGAATGCTCTATTTTCAAATAAATTATGAATATGATTATCTATTGATGTAACTAGTTACACAAATGAAACATATGTTATCCAGTATGTATGAGCATGATGATATGTTTGCAAAACAAGAAAATTGAGATGTTGATACATGAGAATATTGATGTGTCGAAATTGAGAATGATGATGATGTGATGTATAATATGAGGATGGTGAAATGGATGTAAAATAAAATTTTAATAAAGATATATGATTGATGTGAAAATATGAAGATACCTATTACTCTACCTACAGACTAGAATCAGGATAGATGACATGTCATTAAGAGGGAGAACGGTACCGTACTATATGAGATATTTCTCAATCAATGTGGCTTAAGCTCGGAGAGCGCCATTGATATGAGATGCTCGGTCAATGTGGCTTAAGTTCAGAGAGCGTCATTGACTTGAAAAGCTCTGATGAGCACATATAAATTGAGGACAAGGTGGCTTAAGCTCGGAGAGCGCCCTTGGTCTAGTTATTCATCTATGATGAAATTATACTTAATCAATATGGCTTAAGCTCGGAGAGCACCATTGATTTGAGAAGCTCTGTTGAGCCAGATAGTGGACAGGGTGGCTATAGCTCTAGGAGCGCTCCTAATCCATAACCCGTATCCATTCCGTCCAAATTTAGAGTGATGTGGGGCAAGATAATGAAGATATGTTGGAAAATAAGAAAAAAAAAAAGAAAAAGAAAAAGATGATAATATGAGATTGAGATATAATAATAAAGAGATTAATAGACTAACTTACCATCAAAGATAAATGAAAATAGCATTGTATATGTAAGCATGATATTTTATACTTGTATGAAATAGGAACATGTTAATAGAAATAGCATGCAAACATTTTAAAGCATAAAATGATACATGTTAATGCTTGTTGCATGATATAGTATATTGTCTTATTTATATGCACCACCAAGCTTAGAGCTTAGCGTGAGAGTTTCCTTCCGGGCAGTTATAGAAAGGTAGCTGAAGGTGGTAGATAAAGTAAGCGGTGATCCTATTCAGACTAAAGCAGCCGATCTCGAAATAGTGGGTCACAAACTTTTGAACTCTTGTAATTTGTTTTCCGCATTATATATACTTATAAATTGTAAATTAGTTTTCAAAGTTTGTTAAATAGTAAATTGGTATTTATAAATACTATGTTACATAAATAAAATGTACATTATTCATTAAGAAAAAAAATATATACAGCAATTTAAAGAAATAAAGAAGACAGGCAGTAGCGCCTCCGCATCCGGGCACGTGCGGTTTGGGTGAGGGGGTGTTACATAGTGTCTCACCTTGGGATGCTCCGGTTCTATTTGTGAAAAAGAAGGATGACACCTTTCGTTTGTGCATTGATTATCGTAAGTTAAACATGATGACAATTAAGAACAGATATCCATTGCCGAGAACAGATGACTTGTTTGATCAGCTGAAAGGAGCAGGGGTATTTTCTAAAATTGACCTTAGATCAGGTTATTACCAACTGATAATTAGAGAATCAGACATTTTAAAAACATCATTTAGGACTTGATATGATCATTACGAGTTCTTAGTAATGCCTTTTGACCTGACAAATGCCCCAACAACATTTATGGATCTAATGAATAAAATCTTTTTGTCCTTATTTGGACCAGTTCGTGGTGGTGTTCAGAGATGATATCTTGGTATACTCTAGAAGCATAGAAGAGCATGATCAATATCTTCGTATTGTCTTCCATACCTTGAGAGAGAATCAATTATATGTGAAGTTGTCAAAATGTGCATTCTGGTTAGATGAAGTGGCCTTTCTAGGGCATGTTGTCTCAACCGATGGGATCAGAGTCGACTCCAGCAAGGTAGAGGCAATCCTCAACTGGAAGCCATCTCGGAATGTGATAGAGGTGAGAAGTTTTCTTGGTTTGGATGGTTATTTTTAGGAGATTTGTGAAAGGATTTTCAATGATAGCTTCACCACTAACAAAATTGCTTAGAAAGGAGACCAGAATTGAGTGGATAGACCGGTGCTAGACTAGTTTTGATAAGTTGGAGAAAATGTTGATAGAGGCACTAATGTTGATACAACCTACTATGGGAAAATATTATGTAACACCCTCGATTTTCCACATATGCATTATTACATGTATTTTATTGTGACATATGCATATGCATATATTTCACTTGAACATGTGCATTTTATATGTATTTTGGTAGGAACAAGTTCATGACATGCACTAGCTACGTGTCCTAGTATATTGCAATTGTATCGAGTCACATGTGTGTTCTTATAACCTAAATGAGGGTGTTGCCCAGATATTAAGCCAAGAAGGGGGGGTTGAATTGGAGTTAAAAAAAATTAAACTTTAAAGTGCAGAAATAAATAATTAATTTTAAGAGGGATATAGAAAATCAGACACAAAGATTTATAGAGGTTCGAGTATTAACAAACCCTACTCCTCTCCCCAATCGCAATTGGAAGTTTCACTAACACACTAAGTGTTACAATGGAGTTTTACAAGCTCACTCCCAACTATGGTGTTTCTCACAATGGCTCACACCTAATCCAGAAATCCTTTGTGTTTTAATGGCTCAAACAATAACCAATTCCTTGTGTTTTACAGGCTCATACAAACAACCTTCACTTTGTGTTTTACAGGCTCACACAAACAACCTTCACTCTGTGTTTTATAGGCTCACACAAACAACCTTTTAATTTGTGTTTTGGAGGTTCACACAACTAACCCTTACAAGTGTTATACTCTTAACCCAGAAATATCCAAAGCTCACATGAGTAAAGATTACAGAGAGAACCACTTATAAATCTTGATTGCTCAAATATGAGGAGCAAAAAGATTTTTACAGAGAATAGATTTGTTCTCAAAGTATGAAAGTACAAATAGCTTGTAATAAGGATTAAATTCGACGTATATGCTATTATATTGTTTTTCTCTTCATTCTCTCTTTTCTTAATGCATAAATGACTTCCATTTATACTCTCATGGCTGAATATAGTCGTTGGGGTGCATTAAATATGAAACTAGCCGTTGTACCAACAAAAAAATCGTGCCTGACATTTTTGTCTTTCATTGTTCACGGGCGTGACTATGCTTGTCACGGGGTTGACAGTTCTTCCCAAGCCATGACTGAAGTGGTGGCCTTGGTCGTGAAGTTCTCTGGAATGTTTTGACATATTGAGTCACGGGCGTGACATACTCATTCACGGGCGTGACAATATTCTCAGCCGTGATCCAAGTGGTGACTCTGGTCGTGAAGCTCTCTAGATGATATTGCATAAATCCTCACGGGGGTGACACCTTTATTCATGGGGGTGACTGAAATTCCCACTTCACGGTTTGATTTTCCTTCATGGCCGTGAACTTCAAATGTTGGTTTTGGTAATGGTTAGCTTCCTTCACGGTAGTGACTCATAGAGTCACGACAGTGAACATGCTACTACTTGAATTTTGTCTTTCAAAGATTATTCTTCCAATTCTCCATTCTTGCTATTTTAATCCATGTCTTGTATAATATACTTACAAAAACAAGTATGTTAAATACAATATTGCTATTTTATTTGTTATCATCAAAATGACGGAAATACCCCTCAAGGTTTAACAATCTCCCCCTTTTTTATGGTGACAAATAATCTAGCAATATGTGATTTTGAGAAGTTTCCTCCTCAAGATATACTTAGGATAAAAAATTTATCATGTGCAAGAATAGTAGATAATGATGTAGCATTTAAATAAACTTTAAGTATATGCAAGTTATATGAGAAGTATATCCAATACATACCATAATTCCTTTTTGAGACATAATGTATATGTAAGGTATATTTAAGGTATATCATGGCATATTTATATTTGTAACTTGCTTTAAGGTATATTCAAGGTATACTTAAGTTGTATCTAAGGTATATAAAGCTCAATTTATATACTTTGCATATGAAATTTTGAATCAAGATTTTTTTTAATCCATTTCAAAGTCAATTCACTTTTAATTATTTGATTCAAAATTCATTTACCTTAATATTATTGCTAGTTTGATCTTATGTTGCTAGTTTGATTCCATTTTCCCTATGATATATTGCCTATCATATATTGCTAGTTTTCTCCCCCTTTTGTCATCAATCAAAAAGGATATGAAGATTGAAGTAAACAAAAGCAAATATATATATCATAAAGGAAAGGATACAAACTAAGTTAAAATATTCAGAAAGGAAATTTAAAAATTTCCTACACAAGCAAACATAAAAATAACAAACAAGCTAAAAACAATCAAATTTAGGCTACGCTCTAGCCTATCTCTTAGATAGACATCCTATCATGAAGCCTAGCTACTTCAGCCTCAAGGCTGTCCATCTGAAACTCCATGAAGTCTTTGAGGTTCTCCAACCTCTTATCCATTGAAGTTTGTAGCTGCTCAAAACGTGGTGCCAATAGGTCAACCACCTGTTGCGCTAAGGATGGTGCAGAAGCTAAGGACTGTCCGATGTCCTGCTCGGCTGTTGGAGGTGCTTCCTCATCCCGAGCCCTCTTCTTCTGCTGGACTCCCTGGAGGTCTGCTTTAAAGTCCTCCGTGTCATTATCTTCCCAGATAATCTCACCAGAAGTGTCAGTGAAGCGGTAGAAGATATCATTCTGAAAAACATTTTTGACAGCCGCTCCCATCTTGATGAACGACTCGACATCCAAGCTGTCTCGAGGATGTGCAAGAATGATGTTGAAGTGATGGTCATCCAGCTTCAAATAATTTAGCTTCACTGCAATATGGGTGACATGTGCCCCAATCAAAATGTCCCTTGTAGGCTTGGTGGCAATGGAGAGAAGATGGTTAGCAAACTATCTGGAAAGTGTCATTGTGACTCCCCTGCTTGCCATCTCAAGGAGGAAGAGTTCTGACTTCCTGATTGTTCCATTACTTTCTCCCCTAGCAAAAATGCTATAGGTTAGGAACCTATGCAAATATCTATGCACTGGGCCCTGAGATGTGTGCTCTTGGTTTTCTTGACATCCCAGCTGCAACCGGTGCCAAAATGTGTCCAGGCTGGAGGAGCAAAGAATTCTACCTCAGTATCATTTAGGATGCCCTTAGATGGTAGGCTGAATAATTCCCGAAACTCAATGGCACTGAGGGTGTTGGGATTGTTGCAGAGTTGGAATTTCACCACTCCAGTAGGTGAAACCTGCAAGGTGCTGAAGAATTCCAGTGTTGGCTCTCTTAGAGTCGGCTGATGAATTTCAGCAAAATCTTTGAGATGACAGGCTTGTAGTTGCTCTATCATAGTCGTCTCAAGCCCGAGACTTCGGATTGTCTACTAATCGAAGGACCTTGATGACAAAAGAGGTCTCTTCTTCAAAGTTGCATACCGAGGATGGGAATTCTCCGGAATGCGATCCATGAGTTAATCTGCATACCTCTTAGGTGCATGAGACTTATTTCTCTTTCCCTTGGATGAAGCAGACTCTATATTTGAAGAAATTTGTTGTTGATGGAGTTGAAAATAATTTTGACAGAAAATTTGATGTAAAACCCTAGAAATGTATGATTTCTGATGAAGATTTGAACTTTTTGGTGGTATATATAGTGAAATTTCAAGTCTTTGGGGTCGGAATCTTCAATGTCTTAATGAATGAAAGTAAATGAGAGTGGTTTTGGGAGACGAGAAGTTGAAATGAAGGTTGTAACCGGCTGTTCTCTTATATATTCGATACATTCATGGGCGTGAATTATGGTTTCACGGGCGTGAATGCTCATGTTCACAGTTTGCTGAAGGAGTGTCCCACTAGTGAATGAAGGCATGAATACGTTCACGGGCGTGATCTTTGAATATCATGGGCATGAATGATCATTGGTCACGGGGGTGAATGAATGGTCACGGGCGTGAACTGTTGAATTTCACTACTTATGCCCGTGAAGCAAGCCGTGACAAAAGGCGTGAAAGCTTCTGTGAGTTTTCGGGTGTAATTGTTCACGGGAGTGAAAACTCGTCATGGGCGTGAAAGTCTTTTGTCACGGGCGTGACTCAAGCCGTGAAAATAAGTTTCACCATTTGAAGCCGTGAACTATGTCGTGATCCAAGTCGTGAACGACACTGCATCTTTGTGACATTTAAGTCACGGGCGTGAATATATGTCACTGGCGTGACTCCCCTAAAATTTTTATCAAATTAAAATTAAGTCCTACAATGAGACTAAATCATTTCAACAGGGATTCTACTCCTTAAAACGTGAATTCTCATCAAAATTTCTATCTTATAACTTGTGATATGATTTAAGATCAACAATTAAAATTTCATATTTTTGCTATCACAAGGTTAATCCATAAATCATACCAAGTTCTCTTCTGATGAAATTAAATCTTTCCTCATTTAGAGACTTAGTGAAAATATCTGCTAATTGATTTTATGTGTTTATAAATTCTAATGCAACATCTCCATATTGAACATGATCTCTAATAAAGTGGTGTCTAATGTCAATATGTTTGCTTCTAGAGTGTTGAATAGGATTCTTTGAAAGATTTATAGCACTTGTGTTGTCACATTTTATAGGTATATGGTTCATCTCATGATCATAGTCCTTAAGTTGTTGTTTCATCCAAAGAATTTGTGTACAACAGCATCCAACAGCTACATATTCAGCTTCAGCAGTTGAGAGAGCAACTAAAACTTGTTTCTTGCTAAACCAAGAAACTAAACATTCTCCAATGAAGTGACAAGTACCTGAAGTACTTTTCCTATCCAAAAGACTACCAGCATAGTCTGCATCTGAATATCCTATAATATAAAAAGACGAATTCCTAGGATACCATAAACCTAGATGCAATGATCCATGTAAATATCTTAAAATTATTTTTATAGCATTTAAATGAGATTCTTTAGGACATGATTGAAATCGTGCACATAAACAAACACTATACATAATATCGGGTCTAGAAGTAGTAAGATATAAAGGTGATCCGATCATACCTCTATAAAGCTTTTCATTAATGCTCTTACCCTTTTCATCTTTGTCCAATTTTGTTGATGTGCTCATAGGAGTCTTGGCATTTTTGCATCCTTCCATACCAAATTTCTTGATTAAATCTTTGGCATATTTGGATTGGTTGATGAATATGCCCTCATTGCTTTGCTTTATTTGTAGACCAAGGAAATACTTAAGTTCTCCTATCATG
Source organism: Triadica sebifera (assembly GCA_023653625.1). Taxonomy (NCBI): domain Eukaryota; kingdom Viridiplantae; phylum Streptophyta; class Magnoliopsida; order Malpighiales; family Euphorbiaceae; genus Triadica; species Triadica sebifera. The sequence continues at coordinate 14,621,401 of CM042909.1, forward strand.
CTCATTTCAAGTTCCCTAGTCATGCACTTAGCAAATTCTTGACAAAGTAACTCATTAGTAGAACCGAATATTATATCATCAACATAAATTTGAAAAATTAGTATATCATGCTTATGTTTTTTGATAAATAGTGTAGTGTCAACATTTCCCTTTGTGAAGCTATTTTCTAATAAAAAATAACTTAGTCTCTCATACCAAGCTCTTGGAGCCTGTTTGAAACCATACAAAGCTTTTGAAAGTTTAAAAACATAATTTGGAAAATCATAGCTTTCAAAACCTGGTGGTTGTTCCACTTACACTTCTTCATCTATATAACCATTTAGAAATGCACTTTTCACATACATTTGAAAAAGTTTGAAATTTATGTGACATGCATATGTTAAGAGTATTCTTATAGCTTCTAATCTAGCTACAGGTGCATATGTTTCATCATAATCTATGCCTTCTTCCTGAATATATCCTTTTGCGACTAGTCTTGCCTTGTTCCTGGTTATTAACCCTTGTTCATCTAATTTGTGTCTAAATACCCATTTGCTACTTATGATTTGATGATCCTTGGGTCTAGGTATTAGGTTCCATACCTTATTTCTCTCAAATTGGTTGAGTTCCTCTTGCATGGAAAATACCCAACTTTCATCATTAAGAGCCTCATCAATATTTTTAGGCTCAATTTGCGAAATAAAAGCAATGTCAGTGACTAAATGATTGAAATGAGATCTAGTACTTACTCCCCTTGATAGATCACCAATTATTTGCTCTTTTGGATGATCTTTCGTCATTCTCCATTCTTTGGGAAGTTCTTGTTCCATTTGTTCTTGATTTTGAGGTAGTGAATTTTCTTGATCATTTTCTTCTTTTCCATTTTCAATATCAAGTTTTTCAATATTACCTACAACATCATCAAGAGCACTACCTTTCACAAGATCAAGTCTATTAGATTCATTAAAAACAACATGCATGGATTCTTCAACCGTTAATGATCTTTTATTAAATACTCTATATGCTTTGCTAGTTGTAGAGTATCCTAAAAAGATACCTTCATCAGACTTAGAGGCAAATTTTCCAAGATTGTCCTTGGTGTTCAATATAAAACATTTGCATCCAAATACTCTAAAGTATGATATCAAGGGCTTTCTTCCATTCCATAGCTCAAATGAGGTTTTGTTTAAAAGAGGTGTTTTGAAAACTCGATTTGAAAAATAACATGTAATGTTTGTGGCTTCTGCCCAAAAATAAGTTGGTAATTCATATTCATTAAGCATTGTTCTAGCCATTTCAATTAAAGTTCGATTTTTCCTTTCAACTACCCCATTTTGTTGAGGTGTCCTAGGAGACGAGAAATTATGTGAAATGCCATGTTCAAGACAAAAGCTTTCAAAGTTTTAATTATCAAATTCTTTACCATGATCACTCCTTATTTTTAAAAAGCAGTAACCTTTTTCATTTTGAATTCTTTTAGCAAAGTTTTTGAAGTTTTCAAAAGCATCACTCTTTGGAGCTAAGAAACTTACCCAAGTAAATCTAGAGTAATCATCTACGATGAGAAATGCATAATGTTTTCCTCCTAAGCTTGCAACTCTAGTAGGTCCAAACAAGTCTAAATGCAGGAGTTGAAGAGGTTTTGAAGTACTTACTATGTTTTTGGCTTTAAAAGATGACTTGTGTTGCTTTCCTCTTTGACAAGGATCACATGTCTTGCCTTTTTCATATTTAACTTTTGGTAATCCTTTTACTAGCTCTCCCGTGCTGAAACTTTGTATTAAGTCCAAGTAAGCATGACCAAGTCTTCTATGCCACAACCAAGATTCATCACTAGTAGTCACAAGACACATAGAGGAATGGTTAGATAGTTCATATAAGTTTATTATGTACGTATTGATATCTCTATTTCCTTAAAATATTTCTTGACCATAGATAGAAATTACAAGACATTTATTTGAAGTAAAAATTACTTTGTTTCCTTTATCACATAATTGACTTACGCTTAGCAAGTTATGTTTCAAGCCATCAACAAGTAAGACATCCTTAATAAAAGTAGTACCATTAACACCAATATAACCAATGCCAATTACATTACCCTTTGCATTGTTTCCAAAGGTAACTTTACCTCCATCAATACTTTTGATTTCATTGAAGAGTTCTTTGTCTCCTGTCATATGCCTTGAGCATCCACTGTCTACTAGCCACGCATTTTTGTTTATTGTGGACTTGAGGCGTTTACCTATAGAATCACAAATCAAGTATGATTTTTAGGAACCTAAATGAGTTTGGGTCCTTGGGGCTTAGCACATAAAGGTTCCCAATGAGCCTTCCTTATCTAGCAATATTTATTTATGTGACCCATTTTCATATAATAATTACATTGTTTAGGTCTAAACTTGCTTTTTGGTCTTACAATATATTTAAATGCCATAATTCTATTAGACTGATTTTGAGAACAATGGCATGTACAATCATGATTAATTTGCGTTTCTCTAGATGCATGCTTCTTATACATAAAGGCATGATTATTCTTTTTCTGTATAGAAGGATTAATATGCTTATTTCTTGGTGCTTTCTTAACAGGTGTGAAGATGTTAGGTTATTTAGATTTAACAAATATAGTTTTGTGAGAAGATGATGATGTGTCCTTAAATCCTAGACCATGTCTAATTAAGGGTGATGTTTGAGACACAATGAGAGTATCTAAGCTCTCTTTACCATTGTGAAATTTTGAAATGGAATTTCTAAGTTCCTCAACTTCATTTTTCAAAGCATTATTTTCTTTTAACAATGAAGTTGTTGAGGGTCTTGATGAATATTCATCTAATGACTTTTGAAGAGATTCATTTGATGATTTAAGCTTTATGTTCTCTTTTTCTAAACCATCTATCTTATTTTTCAAATTAGAGATATTATTTCTATAGGTAGTAAATTTAGTTATATATTTCTCTAATTCTATATTTAATTCTTCTATTAGGCTTTGCTCATCATCATCACCATCACTATCACTATTACTATCATTATCACTACTATCATTATTGAAAGAGTATGAGTGTAGTGATCTTACTTTGTCCGAGACGTGATCCTCAATAGCCATGAAGCATAGGTTGACCTCTTCACTTTCATTATCATCTTTTTCACTTGAAGAGCTTTCATCATCCCATGTGGCTTTATGACCTTTCTCCTCATTGTCTCTTTGGTATTTGCTCTTATGCTTCTTGAGCCTTGGACATTCTGGTTTGATATGTCCTTTCTTTCCACATTCATAGCATTTTACCTCTTCCGTATTTCTATATGTGTCATTAGAAGTTTGTTTGAGGTTTATTTGCCTGAGTTTTCTGGAATTGCTCATTTTCTTCTCAATGATTCTTTTTAATCTCCTTGAAAGCATAGCGATGTCCTCATTTTCATCATCACTCATTTCTTCATCATCTTCACTTTCTTCTTGAGATTTTGAAGTAGAGGCTTTGAGTGCTAAAGGCTTTCTTTTCTGTGGCTCTGCTTCAAGCACTCTATCTCTCTTCACTGCCATCTCATGTGTGAGAAGTTTGCCAATCAGCACATCAGTATTCATGATGCTCATATCTTCATTTGCTTCTTCTATGCCAACAACTCTTGAACCATAGTCTTTAAGAGGAAGACTTCTCAGGATTTTATTGTTTACATCTTCCAAACTTAGATGCTTCCTAAGTTTCCTCATTCCATTTATAATGGATAGAAGTCGGTTGGTCATGTCAGTGATTGACTCATTGGATTTCATCTTGAAGAGCTCATATTCTGAGGTTAGAAGTTGAATCTTCTTGGATTTGACTTGCTTAGTTCCCTCATGATAGTTCTCCAATGTCTTCCACATGCTATATGCTGTTGAATAATGTTGTATTCTCCCACATTCTTCAATAGATAATGAGCTTGATAGGATTGTCATTGCCTTCTTGTTTTTGAAATTTGCTATTATTTGAGGCTCTGTCCAATCATCTCTTGATAGGATTTCTTGTTCACCATCAGCTCCTCTTCTGGTTGGTGGTGTCCATTCTTTTCGTACACTATCCCAGACTTCAATTCCTTCACTATCCAAGTATGTCTCCATCCTAAATTTCCAATCGGCATAATTTGCTCCATCAAAGTAAGGTTCGAGACTTTGGAATCCTTCACTGACCATATCTTACTCTTTACTAGCGCTTTTTAGGCTTCGATGCTAGACAAGGCTCTGATACCAATTGTTGCCCAGATATTAAGCCAAGAAGGGGGGTTGAATTGGAGTTAAAAAAAACTTAAACTTTAAAGTGCGGAAATAAATAATTAATTTTAGGAGGGATAGAGAAAATCAGACACAAGGATTTCTATAGAGGTTCGGGTGTTAACAAACCCTACTCCTCTCCCCAATCGCAATTGGGAGTTTCACTAACACACTAAGTGTTACAATGGAGTTTTACAAGCTCACTCCCAACTATGGTGTTTCTCACAATGGCTCACACCTAACCCAGAAATCCCTTGTGTTTTAGTGGCTCACACAATAACCAATTCCTTGTGTTTTACAGGCTCACACAAACAACCTTCACTTTGTGTTTTACAGGCTCACACAAACAACCTTCACTTTGTGTTTTACAAGCTCACACAAACAACCTTTTAATTTGTGTTTTGGAGGTTCAAACAACTAACCCTTACAAGTGTTCTACTTTTAACCCAGAAATACCCAAAGCTCACTTGAGTAATGATTACAGAGAGAACCACTTATAAATCTTAATTGCTCAAATATGATGAGCAAAAAGATTTTTACAGAGAATAGATTTGTTCTCAAAGTATGAAAGTACAAATAGCTTGTAATAAGAATTAAATTCGAAGTATATGCTATTCTTTTGTTTTTCTTATCATTCTCTTGTTCTTAATGCATAAATGACTTCCATTTATACTCTCATGGCTGAATATAGCCGTTGGGGTGCATTAAATAAGAAACTAGTCATTGTACCAACCACAAAATTGCGCCTGACATTTTTCTCTTTCATTATTCACGGGCGTGACTATGCTTGTCACGGGGGTGACAGTTCTTCCCATGCCGTGACTGAAGTGGTGGCTTTGGTCGTGAAGCTCTCTGCATTGTTTTGACATATTGAGTCACGGGTGTGACATACTCATTCATGGGCGTGACAATCTTCCCAGTCGTGATCCAAGTGGTGACTCTGGTCGTGAAGCTCTCTGGATGATATTGCATAAATCTTCACGGGGGTGACTGAAATTCCCACTTCACGGTTTGATTTTCCTTCATGGTCGTGAACTTCAAATGTTGGTTTTGGTAACGGTTAGCTTCCTTCACGGGTGTGACTCATAGAGTCACAGCAGTGAATATGCTACTACTTGAATTTTGTCTTTCAAAGATTATTCTTCCAATTCTCTATTCTTGCTATTTTAATCCATGTCATGTATAATATACTTACAAAAACAAGTATGTTAAATACAATATTGCTATATTATTTATTATCATCAAAATGACAGAAATATCTTTCAAGGTTTAACAGAGGGTAACAAGATATTAAGAATAAATTGAATAAAGTGACTAAATAAAAGCAAGTAAAATGACTAGATTAAGATTAGTAAATATTTTACATTGTTAATTTACTTAAATTGAATCAAAAGATTAAATTGCATATTGTGTTGATTTATGTAATAATAATAAGAATAATTAAAAAAATAAAAATAAAAGTCAGAAAAAAAAGGAAGACAATTGTGGTGGCTTTTAACTTATTAGCCTGCCATTATCTTCATTTCCTTTCCTTAACTTCTTCTTTTTTGCCTCATTCCTTCAATCCATTTTTTTTGAAGTTCCAAACACCTTTTCTTCTCTCTTTCACTCCAAAAATTACAGCAACAAGGTTAGCCAAGGGTGATTATAGGTGAGTAAACATTTATTTTATGTTAATATTGATTATGGTGTTTAGAGTTCATAAATAGGAAGTGTTTTGTACCTTAGTTTTGATCATCTTAGAAATCGAATCTAGAAAATTTTAAAGCATGAAAGTTGTTCATTTAGGTCTTAGTTTTATGGATATATAAATAATTTTGCAATATTTCATGTATAGCAAGAGAAATGGTCTCTCTACTGAAACTGGTCGGGATGTGAACCCTAAGTGAATTAGCTACTGTGTTTGTTAGTTTTAAATATGATGAAGCCATTATTGGAAGATATAAAAACATAAATGTTGTAGATTTATGTGTTATGTATATGTATACCAAATTTCAGGTTCATATGTCTTGTATATTTCGATTTATGGTGAATGGAACCATGACTGTTCCATTGTTTGAACTACCTACCTAGTACCCTGGGCAGATCCACCAAATTATTTTCCCATTTGGATCCCCTAAGAGATCGATTCTATAAATTATCAAACATACAAGTTATATTTTTATGGCTTAGCTAAATTTTGGTATAAATATTACCTTAATATGTTATTTATAGAGTGAGATAAAGCCTTCACATGTAATACTAGTTCGGAAGCCAACTCTGTTATGGAATAATTTTCTTATAATTTGAAGACCTTAGAGAGATAATTGATAAAAGTTATAAACATATAAAATGTTCCATTTTAAACCATATAAGTTTCTACCAAATTTCATTATAATCTGACTTACATATTATAAGATATGGATGAGCAAGTGTTGTACCCTAAAACTGCCAAAGGGCAGAAAACATAACACAATTGGAAATTCCGCCAAAATTTTGTAAAATGCTACAATTTCTCTGAAATTTGAATATGTTCGTTAATTATATGTTATATTTAATAAGGATCAAGAATCATATTAATTGGTCAAGTATAGAAAAAGTTATAGGCTAAGCAGTCCCATAAGGTCACACTGCCTCTTAGGAAACAAAAACCTAACCATGTATATGCCATATGCATATTAATTTGTTTAAGCTACATTAAGTTTCTTTAGAAATAAATTGATTGATTACATTTTCATATTAGTCTCACAACATATTGGAGACCCACAAGGAGGGAATAAAGAATAAGTAAGGGTTGAAATCAAAGGAGAACGATGAGTCTAATTATAAATTGAATTCTTTAGTGCAAATGAATGTTGCTTGCTATGTGATTCATATGATTGTCATGATTTGCCCTTGCTAATATGATGATGAATAATATGTGACATTTATGGTACATATAAATGGTATACTTGTGGTATGTGTGAGGTATATGTTTGACACATGTGATATATATACATGATGTATGTATAGTATATGCAAGGTATATGTGTGACATATGAGGTATATATGTGATATATAGATTGGTATATGTGATAAAGATGCAATGGTTTATGAATGCTTAGTTACAAATGCATATGCATATGGACTTAAAAGGCGTTGTGACTAGTTAATGGATATTGTAAAGCAAAAGAAGAGGCCTATGGCCCAACAAATGTGCAAATGAAATAAATGATCAAGCTAGCTAGAAAATGCAAATGTTCACATGACAAATGTTCACATGGAAACCCAGTGCAATGTTTGTTTAACTTGGTCACAACAAAATAAAATAAGCAAAGCATTTGCATATGTAAAGAGTAATGATTATATGTTTCAACTTTATTGATATTTATATGATACTAATGAATGGAATGGAATACATGGTATGTATGATTTATGATTTATTACTATGAGTTGTTTAGTACTTTAGAGCTCATTTGATAATTATTTTCACTGAGCTCATTACTATGGTTTGCCTTTAACACAAAAGAGGCATGATACAGTATGGGTAGTGATGGACTGGCTCACCAATCAGCTCACTTTTTACCGATCAAGATGGATTATCCACTTAACCATTTGGCAGAGATCTATGTTAATGAGATAATCCGTTTATATGGTGTGCCAGTTTCAATTATTTTAGATCGATATCCGAGGTTCACTTCACAATTCTAGAAAAGTTTGCATCAAGCCATGGGTATTCAATTCAATTTCAACATAACTTACCACCCAGAAACAGATGGACGATCATAGAGGGTCATACAAATATCAGAAGATATGTTGAGGAGTTGTGTGATGGAATTTGAAGGCAATTGGGACAAACATCTTCCATTGATAGAATTTGCCTACAATAATAGTCACCAAACTAGTATCGGTATGGCACCATATGAATTTTTGTATGGAAGGAAATGCAGAATGCCTCTATCTTGGACTGAGCTTAGTGAAAAGAAAGTAGTGGGTTGAGATCTAGTGCAGCAGATAGAGGAAAAAGTGAGAGAAATAAGAGATAGGGTGAAAGTTGCTGCTGATAGACATAAATCATATGCAGATTTGAAAAGGAGGGATATTGAGTATGTAGTTGGTGACAAAGTCTTCTTAAAAGTCTCACATTGGAAAAGGATTTTCCGATTTGGAAAGAAGGGAAAGTTGAGTCCTAGGTTCATAGGACCATATGAGGTACTTGAACACATAGGTATCGTGGCATGCAAATTAGCGTTACCACCAGAGTAAGACAAGATTCACAACGTATTCCATGTATCCATGTTGACAAGATATCGATCAGATCCATCTCATATCGTATCAATAGAACCTATAGAGATACGAAAAGATCTAACTTATGAAGAGTAGCCAATGGAAATTCTAGCTTGAGAAATGAAGGAGCTACCGAATAAAAAGGTACCATTGGTAAAGGTTATGTGGAAAAATTATAATTCGGAAGAGGCAACTTGGAAAAACGAAGTGGTGATGAAGGCTCAGTATCCATAATTGTCTAGCTTTATTGATTTAAGCATAGCCATTGGGATAAAAGTTTTCATCATAGTCAAATCCTTGTCTTTGATGATAACCTTTAGCTGTAAGTCTAGCTTTATAGGTAACCACATTACCATCTATATCAGTTTTCTTCTTGAAAAGCTACTTGCACTAAATAAGCTTTATCCCTTCGTGTGGGTCAACCAAAGTCCATACCTGGTTTTCATGCATGGAATCCATTTTTGACTTCATACCTTGAAGCCATTTGTTATATTCTAAATTATTCAGAACTTCTTCATAGGTTGTAGGTGTTGGGTTTTGAACATATATCTCATACATATGGTAGCAGAAACATAAAATTTAATTAAATCAAAAACCTATGGAATGCCCTATGTAATTTAAAATCAGATTGAACCATTCAATGGGATAAGTTGATTACTTTTGTTTGCAACTCTTGATCTTCCAAGTTGTGAGCTTTTCCTTCTTTGTTGGGTTGTAGCAAACTATAACAATCCAAAGTTAGGATTGGCTCCAAAAGTATCCATGTGAAGGAAGAAGATGAAATCCTCTAAGGAGATGGGGTGACAAAAGTCCAAAGTTCTAGCTATAGAAAATTATCTTATGAATCATAAAAGGGAGAGAAGAAAAGTAACTCTATTTTTCTTAATAGGGCTGCCATTAAATTAACTCTTTAAAATGAGTATTTATATACTTTCTAATCCCTTTTAGTGTTGGAAAAGGAAAAGCCATAATGAGCCTATTTTCCTAAGGTATAAGGCCCAATGTTGACCAAGTCAACAATCCTAATCCAAGTTGGATTTGACCCATTTTTATAATTCTTATAAAAGACCCAATTCTTTTTCTCTCTCATTTGAATCTTATCAAAACCCATTTTACCTTTTCTTCATTCCATCTATGCATGTGACCTAATAGGTTTTCTAGTCATGTTGGTAGCTTATGTCTCGGGAGGAATCCTAATCCAATTAGGATTATACAAGTCAAACACTTTTGACACATAATTGATTTCTAATCAATTTCCCTTGACTTAGCATATCATGAGCAGTATCTAACAACACATCATGACCACCTAATTAACCAGAAAAGTCAGTGGATTGACTTTTAACCCTGCCATAGACAATTACCATGCAATTTGTCATTTCACCAAACTATACATCATTTGATTCAAAGCATGGACTATGTGTTAACTCCCACTAGATTTACTACACTATATCTAGTCTAAATGATATTAGTTCTTGTCTATGAAACTTATTACTCTTATTAGATATGTATTTGAAGACCTTTTTCAAGACATGTCCACCTTGGCCAAGGATATCCGAGTAATGATCTCTACAATAGGGCATAGGTATACTCTCCTTTTTTCAGAAGTTGTGAATCCTTTGTTGACTACTCAATTACTTTTGAACACCTCATGTTATACCCAATCACCACCCTATGAGTGACCTCTTCAGAGGCAACAAGGAATGGAGTCAAAGTATATGATTCAGTATCAAAGATAGCCTTGAATATCTCAAGTCTAAGGGCACTTGCACCATTGCTATGATGAGACTATCACTAACATTGAATAGATATCCATGTGAAAGTCTCATAATAGGTCATCTAAAGTACTTGATACACTTAGAAAGTTTTCGCATGTTAACTATAAACATCTCATGCTTTCAGCTCATGAGATCAACTGCTTGACCTTGTCAAGGAGTATAACATGTCCTAGTCTATCAAGATTAACAATGTCCCATCTTGTTAATCCTATAACTAGGGATAATTTGGGTATAAACACAATTACACATGATAGGAATCTCATAATGAATTCCTTCATGTTGTGTTTGGCGCACCATTCTATATGGTAAGGTAAATCCCACTACACAGACGACTGCCACATGACTATATCTGAATCTACTTGTCTGAATTAAAACTTTTTCTAACTTTTCTCTATACCCAAATCACCATGTTATATACTATGCAAAATTTACAACATTCATCTACCATAATCCATGTAGCAAATACCAAATCCAAAACAATCAAAAACTATATCAGGATATAATATCTCTTATTACACAATCCATAATACTTCTTTTTGTCAAAATTTGTTTCATGTCTCTATCCCATGTTAGGTAGAATAATAAATAAAGAAATGAATGCAAATATGTAATAGACCCAACACGGGTCAACTCTGACTGGCTTGGTCTTCTCTTCTCGTCAACTCAACAGTCTATTGGCTCCAAACCTACATGCAAGAAAACCCACGTGCTAAGCTTCTAAAATTATAGTGGTACATATAATCATTTAAATTCTAACATGCATTGACAAATTAACATATTATTCATAATCAGAACTTACCTGTTTGCTTGTCCATACCATCATAAACATATGTATATATATATATATATATATATATATATATATATATATATATATATATATATATATATATATATATATATATATATATGTATATGTATATATATATTGGAGTAAAACATATATATTAAATTTGTGGTTTAATTACATGTATGGCATAATTATTATAAGTGAAACCATATTATATCATCATATTGTATATCAATCGTAGTCATACAAAATTTGATCATATTCTGAAATAGCAAGGATTTTATTTCATACATGAGATTTCTTGTATTCATCAATCATCATCATTTATGTTATATTCCAAAATTTCCACAATATTATTATCATATTCATAGCATCTAGTGCATTCACATGTCTCATAATCATGGCATCATATTGTAATTAATCTCATTTGATCATGCTAAGGGTGTGTTTATATCCGACTCAATTTTTTACCTCATATAAATCAATTTTGAAATTTTCTAGGAACAAGATATTCATAGGCATGAATACATATTCATGGATGTGAATGGAGCTTAGCTCATGGGCGTGAAATACCTTCATGTCTATGAAACTTGACTTCATGGTCATAATACGTTACATAGAAACATAATTTTCAACATCGTTTTCAACCATTTCCATGCACACATCATGTAGAAAAACTAAAGCTAACCAATGTTAGCCACACCTATCAACACTTCTCATATTACAGAATCTACAATCAACCATAAACATGCATAATATCATATTTAACCATTCAAACTAGGCGTCATGCCTTCTTTATCAATATGCCACATCATTTTTCCAACTATCAAACATTTTCATGCATCATAGAATATTACCAGTCACTTAACTCAATATCACCATATACCATAATGCATTTCTTGTCATGAAACACACTAGAATACAAATTTACAGCATAGAGACATTATAAATGAATTAAAATGAGTATATATACATATTTTAATAATTGAGCCCTAACACTCGATTCTCTCTCATCTACTGCCTCTGGTGGACTTTTCCACCTTCTATTTCAGCCCCTAACATGAAATTAGAGGCTAAATTAATATACCAATACTGATATTAACCCAATTATGCAATAAACCAACTAAAGTCTTAACCTTTAATTAATTTAAAGCTTATAAACTTAATGCTCCCATTAATCCAAATTGAAATTATCAAAGATTAATGAAAACAACCTCTTTTACCTCTACTTGCACAATTACAGAATAGTTCCTAGGGTTCAGAACATGTTCTAACCCTACTTATTATTGAAATTCAATTCCATAATGAAAAATCTTTATTTTCAATTTGTTTTTACTGGGTTTATGTTGAGGATTTTGTGTTTAATCATCTAGGAATGAAAGGGAACAAGGAGAATTCATTTATGGAGTTTCAGATGATTGACGACTAGGGTTGGGAATGATTTTATATGAGTTCTATAAAAAACACAACGCTATTATATTAAAACCAGGTACCATCTGGATTGTTGCAGCCTATTACTATCCCAGAATGGAAGTGAGAAAGGATTACAATGGATTTTGTATCTAGTTTGCCTTTGACGCAAAAGAAACATGATGCAGTGTGGTAATTGTTGATAGGCTCATCAAATCAGCTCACTTTCTGCCAATTTGGATGAATTATTGATTGAACCGGTTAGCAAAATTAATGGAAGATCGATTAAAAGCTACAACTGATCCACAAAAATCCTATGCTGATTTGAAGAGCAAAGAGATTGAATATGCTATCGGAGACAAGGTATTTCTTAAAGTTTCACCTTGGAAGAAAGTACTTCATTTTGGTAAAAAAGGAAAACTGAGTCCTAGATTTATTGGACCATACGAAATTCTTAAAAGTGTGGGTCCTGTGGCTTACCGGTTGGCCTTACCACCAAAATTGGATAAGATCCACAATGTGTTTCATGTCTCAATGTTAAAAAGATACAGATCAGATCCACCACATGTAATACTAGTGGAATCAATAGAGGTACAACCAGACTTGACCTATCCATAAGAGCCAGTGAAAATCATTGCTCGGGTAACACCCATTAATTAGAGTTTAATTTGAATAAGTATGTGCTATAAATAGGAAAAACATGATAGATAATATAGATTAAAATAGATGGAATAAATGATTAAATTAGAAATTAAAATAAATTAAATTGATAGCCATGATGAATTTGAATAATTTAGACCACATAATTAAATTGTATTTTTAGTTAAATAAAATTAAAGATATTAGATATAATAATAATAATAATAATAATAATAATAATAATAATAATAATAATAATAATAAAAATAAAAATTAAAAAAAAGTAAAGTGAACAGTAAAATGGTCAGCAAGAAAAAAAAAACCTAAAACGGGAAAAAGGGGCTGAAGACTTCTTTTGGCCATTTCTTCCAACTTCATTTCTCTTCTTCTTCTTCTTCATCCATTTTTCTTTCTCCATATCACAACTCAAATTATTCATCATGTTCTTCAAGATTTGCATCAAAAATCAGTCCAAATAAATCTGATATTGGTAAGAAATAGTTTTCCCATATTATTGTGTTATTAGAACTCTTTATGTTATGTTTTTACAGGATATTGAACTATATTTTTTATTATCTTGTGAATCGAATTTGGGGATGTGTTAAACATAAACGTTGTTCATCTATGTCTTGTGTATCTCTCTGCCAAGTTTTTATTGAATGATTTTGAGTATATGAAGAGATATGGTTATTAGGGTGAATCTGGTTCAGGGAGATATATCAACCGAATAACCTATAAGTTTTGTAAACATTGATCATCTTAGTGGCTTAATCTGAGGTTTTATAAAAAATAAAAGTTGTAGTTATATATGTTATTGAGGTCTCTGCAAAATTTCATATAAATTTCTCTTGTGTAGATTGAGTTATTCTGAAATGAACTATGACTGTTCCTTGATTGAGCTAATTTCATATACCTGTGCAGTTCCAGTAAATTCGTCCTTATATTTCACCTATGTTTAGGTCATATTAGCCAAATTTCAAAACATAACAGTTTTACTCCTATGTCTTAGCTAAATTGCTGCGAAAGTTGCACCTTAAAATGTCATGTATTTTATGAGTTATGAGTTGAACAATTAAACTGGTCAGGTTGATACTCTATATTGAACCAGTTATATATCCTCCACTATTTGAGAATCTTAGAGAGTGAATCTGGAAATGAGTTAAACATGAAAAAAGTTCACATTAACTTATATAACTGTATAAATATTTTCAGAATAATTGAAGCTACACATTGAAAGCTATGAATTTTTTGAATTGGGTACCTTGAAACTGCCTTAGGGCAGAAAAACAGGACAATATTTAAAATTACAACAAAAATTATGTAAAGGTTTACAAAATCTGAAATTTTAGTATATATTAGTTTTACATATTATATTTAATCCGGATCAAGAATCATATAAATTGGATAAGTGTAGAAAAAGTTATTAATCCAACAGTCCTTAGAGGTCTTGTTCTAGCTTAATATAAATTGTATTCAAATTATATTAAGAATAATATATTTTATCCACCTATTAATTAGTTATATTTTTAAATTAGGATTTCGACAAGAATAAGACCAACAAAAGTGAACAAAATTTGAACTTATATTTTGGAAAAGGAAAATACTATCGAGGTTTGTGCATATATGTATTTTGTTCGAGTTAAGCTTGTGGAATCCTTCTTATATATGTAGGATTATTCCTAATATATAAGTGGAGCATCACATTTACTGGTATCAGAGCAAGTTTAGGCATTTCTAGGCCTAGGTGTGAAATCAGATATTAGGTTTAAATATACGTGTCTCATATAATTTTGATATGGGCTTTCTTCTTGGAAACTTGTAGGATTGTAGGAAGATGTCTTCAGAAGAACGGGATACGGCTGAGAGTACTGGCTCTCCTGATACGAGGACTCCTCATCAGCCTAGTGCAGCGAGCGTGCAAAGGCAAAATGCTGCTACAAATCCCCCACCGCATGCAGTAGAACAGATTGACCATGGTCAAAATCCATTTATACAATAGATGACTGGATTATTCTAACAGATGGTACAAGCCATTCCTCAGCCTACACCAGTGCCACCACCTAGACCAAAAGTAACAATTGATAAGCTTCATAAGTATGGGGCTTTGGATTTCTATGGAAAGAGAGGCTTTGGATTTCTATGGAAAGAGAGATGAAGATCCAGCTGCAGCTGAGTATTGGTTGGAAAAGACTGAAAGAATTTTTAAAGAGTTGCAAGTGGAAGCAGATGACAAAGCTAGATTTGCTACTTCTCTACTCCAATATGAGGCATATGATTGGTGGAAATCAGTTCTTACCAAGCCAGATATGGTGGAACCGGTCTCATGGGATTCCTTCCTCTCTGAATTTAAAGAGAAATATATTTCATTGATCTAGATTGATGAGAAAAATAAAGAGTTCATAAATCTCAAGCAAGGTAAAATGTCAGTGACGGAGTATCAGCGGGATTTTACCAGACTGAGTAAGTATGCCCCTGAATTAGTTGCAAATAAAAGAGATAAAAGCAGAAGATTTGAAGATGGCCTTAATGAAGAGGTTGGAGATATTGTGACTACTCTTTAGCATAACAATTTTTCTCAGTTAGTTTCTGCAGCACTCAGCCTTGAAAAAATGAAAAAGAGGAAAATATAAGAATCTTCTAAAAAGTCAGCTACTTCTAAGACTCAATTCACTGGGAAGAGGAGTCGTTTCTTTACTAGTCGTTCACTAAATAGAGGGTAGGGAAAAAGTTTTAGCTATTCACAAATAAGGTCTTTTAAGAGGGGGTCGCCCGCTAAGGCAACTTCTGCTATAGCCAGTTCACAACCTCAGGTTAGCAAGGAAGCTATACCAGTTTGTACCATTTGCAATAGGAGCCATCGGGGTGAATGTTGGAGTGTCACAGGTGCTTGCTTTAGATGTGGGTCCAAGGAATATATACGGAGGGATTGCCCACTCTTGACAGGTGGTACTCCTACTCAGACTACTAGGTCAGCTCCGACTCAGCCTGGAGTTCAGATCAGAGGAGGACCAGGACGACCGAGGCAGGCTATTTTAGAGATATTGAATAGACCTGGATCTAGCAGAGCTCCAGCCCGAGCCTATGCCATGAAAGCTAGAGAAGATCAGGCAGCAACGAATGTTATTGTTGGTATGTTTTCATTATAAGATTTTGATGTTGGGTTTTGAAGAATGAATCATATGCATAAACACAGCAAAAAATAAAATTTTTCAAAACTCAAAACAAAAGATCATACTTGTACCATTAAAACTAATTTATATAAATGTAAATGTTAAAAATTATACCTTGTAATTTTTATTTGTTCTTCAAATCTTCACTTTGTTGGGTTGTAGCAAACCATAACAATCCACACTAGGATGTCTCTAATGATGAACCACATGAAAAATGAAGAAGAAACTATCAAGAGAAAATGGTTTGAACAAATTCAAAGTGTAACTTTGAAAATGTTCTTGAGAAAATTTTTGTTGTGTCTTAAAAATATTTTATTTTCACAAAAAATATTTTCATATCTATTTTCTATCATTTGATATATTTTCTATTTGAATCAAATTCAAAAATAAGATGAAAAATCTAAAATGGAGAAAATGGTAACTAATGAATAGTAATTGGCCATAATTGGCCTAATTATGGCCAATTACAGCTGTTGGCCAACGGATGGAAGCTGCAGGCGTGCTAGGCCTGCTGTAGGCTGCTACTAGACAGGCCAGCTGGCCAGCAGCCTTCCTAGCCCACTCGGGCCCGTACAAGCCCGTGACACTCCCAAACGATTTTTTCGTGCAATCTCATTGCGATCCATCCTAAAATAATTCTCTCATATTTTGGATTCTATCCAAGACCATTTTACTCATTCCCCATATCTTCAATGCGTCTGACCCATTAGGTTTCCGGTTATGTTGCCCACTTAAATTAACAATTAATTTAAGTAGGTCATGAGCGGTATCTAGCAAAACATCATAACCCCCAATTGACCGGAAAGTCAGTGGTTTGACTATGAACCTTTCCATAGACAATTTCTGTGCAATTATTCCTTTCACCAATCTATACCCCATTTGGTTCAGTGTATGGACATGTGTCAACTCCCACTAGATTTACTACATCATGTTTAGTCTAAGTAATGTTAGTTCTTGTCCTTGAGGCTCATTACTTTATTAGATATGTCATTGAAGACTATCTTTATGTCATTTCCACTCCGGCCAGAGATTCCTGAGTAATGACCACGACAAGAGGCCATGGGTGTACACTCCTTCTATCAAGAGTGGTGAATCCTTTGTTGGATACCCAATTACCTTCGAATATCTCAAGTCGTATCCAATCACCACCCTATAAGCTACCTCTCTGAGGCAACAAGGAATAGTGTCAAAATACATAGTCAATATTCAAGATATCCTTGAGTACCTCAAGTCTAAGGATACTTGCACCATTGCTATGATACGACTACCATTGACATTTGAATAGATTATCCATATGATTGTCTCATAGTTGGTCATCCAATGTACTTAGCTACACTTAGCAAGCATCCACATGTTAAATCTAAACATCTCATGTTTATAGATTATGAGATTTACTACTCGATCCAATCAAGGAGTGTAACATGTGCTAGTCTGTCTGGATTAATAATGTCCCATCTCATTAATCCTATGACTAGGGATAATTTTGACACTAACATAATTACACATGATAAGAATCTCAATAACATGATCTCATCATGATTTCCATCATGCTATGTTATGTATCAAGGACTTCATTAATTAATTTCAGATCACTTATCAATTCATTTATCAAATGAATATCAAATTAATGAAAAAGACTTTTATTAATCAAATAAATTTTTACAATACGTTCTAAAGATGATTGGCTTTAGAGCACTCCTCTAACAAGCTCCCACTTGCACTAAAGCCAATCGCCTTTGTATTTAATTCCATAGGTGAGTACATGAGAATCATATTTCTTTTGGGGAAGTGGCTTAGTTAAAGGATCAGCAATATTCTGATCAGTGGGCACTCTTTCTATCTTTACATCATTCCTACCAATGATTTCTCTAATCAAATGGTATCTTCTGAGTACATGTTTGTATTTCTGATGAGACCGTGGCTCCTTTTCTTGCGTAATGGCTCCATTATTATCACAATACAATTGTATTGGATCAATAATGCTGGGAACCACTCCAAGTTCTATGATGAATTGCTTTATCCAATCTGCTTCCTTTGCTGCTTCAGAAGCTGCAATGTACTCTGGTTCGGTTGTGGATTCAGCAATCGTTTCCTATTTGGAACTCTTCCAACTAACTGCTCCACCATTTAGTGTGAATATATAACCTGACTAAGATTTTGAGTCATCCTTGTCAGATTGGAAGCTGGCATCGGTATACCCGTTCACAGTAATATCTCCATCTCCATATACCAAGAATAGATCCTTAGTTCTTCTTAAGTACTTAAGGATATTCTTGACATCCACCCAATGACCCTCACTAGGGTCCAATTGGTATCTACTCGTGACACTCAGAGCATATGATACATTGGGTCTTGTACATATCATAGCATACATGATTGATTCTATAGCTCAAGCATATGGAATCAAACTCATGTGCGTCCTCTCATCTTGTCTCTTTGTGACACAAAGACTTTGAGAGAGTAATCCCATGGGTCATGGGAATATATCCCCTCTTGGACTGCTCCATGCTAAACCTCTTTAGCATTTTATCTATGTATGTAGACTGTGAAAGACCAAGCAACCTTTTAGATCTATCTCTATAGATCTTTATCCCTAAAATATAGACTACTTCTCCAAGGTCTTTCATAGAGAAATTCTTGGATAACCAAATTTTGACTGATTGTAAGGCTGAGATATCATTTTCCTTTAACAATATGTCATCTACATATAACACAAGAAATACAATTGCACTCCCACTAATCTTCTTGTAGACACAAGGTTCATCCGGATTTTGTAAGAAACCAAATTGTTTGATTGTCTCATCAAATTGAATATTCCAACTCCTGGATGCTTGCTTTAATCCATAAATGGATCTTTAAAGCCTAAATACCTTTTTGCCATCTTTGGATATGAAACCTTATGGTTGTGTCATGTACACATCCTTAGTCAGATTTCCATTAAAGAAAGCTATTTTCACATCCATTTGCCATATCTCGTAATCATAATGAGTAGCAATGGCTAGGAGTATCCTTATGGATTTAAGCATAGCTACTGGGCTAAAACTTTCATCGTAGTCAATTCCTCGTGTTTGATGATAAACTTTAGCAACAAGTCTAGCTTTATAAGTAATCACATTACCATCCATATCATTTTTCTTTTTGAAAACCCACTTGCACCATATAGGCTTTATTCCTTCGGGTGGGTCAACCAAAGTCCATACTTAGTTTTCATACATGGAATCCATTTCTAACTTCATGGCTTTAAGTCATTTGTCAGATTCAGAACTATTCAGAACCTCTTCATAGGTTATAGGCTCATCATTTTCTATGAGCAATACGTCGTTCTGTTCACTAATGAGAAATCCATATCTCTATGGAACAGTACGTATCCTACTTGACCTACGAAGCTCTTGTGCTTCAGAAGGTTGAGTTGTTATATCATCTGTATGAGTAATAAGCTTGGGTTCAGGCAGTTGATCAACATCTGTTTAAGCATCTTGAACTTTCTCCTTTTAGAAGGAATTCTCTCTTTAAAAAGATAGCATGTCTTGAAACAAAAACTTTTTGTTCCAAGGGGTGGTAAAATTGATATCCATATGATGCTTTTGGATATCCCACAAACAGACATCGGTCAGACTTAGCTTCTAGCTTATCTGACATTGTCCGCTTCACATAAGCAGGACAACCCCAAATTCTCATGTAAGAAAATGTGGGCCTCTTGTTATACCATATCTCATATGGAGTAACATCAACTGACTTTGAAGGAACACCATTTAATATATAAATGGCGGTCGTTAGTGCATAACCCCAAAAGGATATAGGCAGTTCTGCAAAACTCATCATAGACCTTACCATGTCTAACAAGGTTCGGTTTCTTCTTTCAGCCACACCATTGTGTTGTGCGCGTGTAAGGTGGAGTCCATTGAGATAAAATCCCATTATCCCTAAGATAATCTAGAAACTCTTGGCTCAAATATTCACCTCCTTGATCTGATCAAAGTGTTTTAATACTTTTGCCAAGTTGTTTCTCTAATTCATTTGTAAATTTTTTGAACTTTTCAAAAGCTTCAGATTTGTATCTCATAAGATACATGTATCCATATCGTGAGTAGTCATCAATAAAAATAATGAAGTAGATGAAACCACCTCTAGCGTGTGTAGACATTGGACCACATACATCTGAATGTATTAAGTCTAAAAGTCCATTAGCACATTCACCCTTTCCCTTAAAGGGTAATTTAGTCATCTTGCCTAGTAAACAAGATTCACATGTGTCATATGATTCATAATCAAATGACCCCAAACTACCACTTTTGTGTAGCTTAGCCATGTGTTTCTCACTTATATGACCAAGACAACAATGTCATATATAAGATGATTTCAACATATCTTGTTTTTGCCTTTTATTATCATTGATGTTTAAAATTAGATTTGACATATCTAATATGTATATTCCATTGCATAATGTACCATTAGCATAAAGAATTCCATTCAACATAATAGAATAACAATTGTTACTAAAAGCTAAAAGGAAACCATCTTTATTTAGAATTGAAACAAAAATAATGTTTTTAGTCAAAGCAGGTACATAATAGCAATTCTCCAAATTTAATATAAGCCCACTAGGGAGGGTCAATACATATGTTCCTATAGCTAGTGCAGTAACCCTTGCTCCAATTCCAACGCATAGGTCTGACTCTCCCTTATTGAGCTGTCTACTGTTCCTTAGGCCCTACATATCAATGCATATGTGTGAGCCACAACCGGTATCTAACACCCATATATTATTATTGGAAACAGTATTAATTTCAATGACAAAAATACCTGAAGTAGATGGGGCATCAGATGCCTTCTTCTTCAAGGACTCCAAGTAAGCCTTGCAGTTTCTCTTCCAATGCCCATCCTTGCCACAATGGAAGCATATCCCTTTTGGAGCAATCTCCTCTGCCTTTTTCTTGGCCACGCCTCCCTTAGGCTTCATGGACTTCTTCTTCTTCTTAAGATTCTTCCTTTTAGAACTTGAAGAGTCCACCAGCATCACAACCTTACTGTCCTTCTTGACAGATGGCCCAGCTGTTTTAAGCAAGTTAATCAGCTCAGGAATAGTGGTAGAGATTTGGTTCATCCTATAGTTAAGCACAAAATGTGAATAACTATCAGACAAACCGGTTAGAATTAAGTCAATACTTAATTCATGGTCCATCACAAATCCCAAGGTGGCCAACCTCTCAATATAGCCATTCATCTTCAATGCATATTGCACTAGAGATGTCCCCTCAACCATCTTAGTGCGGAAGAGCAACCTTGAAGTTTTGAACCTTTCAGAATGTGCTTGCTCATCAAAAAGCTCTCTTAGATGGAATACTATGGAATTAGCATCCATAGCCTCATGCTGCTTTTGCAACTCAGCTGACATAGTAGGAAGCATAATGCAACTTGCCTTCTCACTATCATCGAGATGCTTTTGATATTCCTTCTGAACATCTTTAGAAGCATTAGCAGTAGGGGGATTAGGGAGTGCCTCATCTAGGACATAGCCAATCTTTTCAGAATTGAGAACTATTCTCAGATTCCTTAGCCAATCCAAAAAATTAGGCCCAGTCAACTTATTTGATTCCATTAGCGATCGCAAATTCACACTTGTCATGATGATGATTCTAGCAACCTAGATGTAAAATAGAACATATTAGAACGTACATAAAATGCATGTTTATTAGGTCTTTAATAAATCGCTTTATGGCTCCCACTATTTTATAGCGAATCTATAGCCCTCACTATGAACCCTAGAGAACTTATATGGAAGTTCTCCTAGTGGGTCAATATCCACCTAGCTAAGAATAACCTTGAGGCAACTCAACAAGCTATCCTTAGTTTGGTTGGTAGGTAACTAATCCATACCAATTGCATTATTCATGCAACTATCGAATCTTTGATATCAACTTATTGATGTGTGCACATACATTTGGCTATCAACTCTTGATATGTGTACATCTCATGTATACAAACCCAACTTCACCTCCAATACACATTAACCTTGGTGCAAATCCAACAAGTTAATAATATCAATTAAGTCTAACCCATTAATCATGAATCTAATTTCAATGGATTGAACATATTCTTATAAAGTGAGCTTGAGGCAACTTAACAACCCTGACTCTATAAGAACTCTGGTTCTCCCCATATTAATGGAAGGCGTAAGACTTAATTGTTTATTTAGTGAGGGATTTCTTTGTTAAGTCTCATCAAGTTATTATTTCAAGCTTTTATATATCATACATTCATCACAATGATATATAAAGATAGTTACATTAACTATATGGCTTAATTATGGACATACTAAAGTCAATCTCTTGAGCCAAAGAGAGATTGACTAGGTCTTACCTAGGTATATGCATGAATTTACAACCCAAAATAGAAATCAAATTTCTATTTCTAAGTCTTCTTATTCATGGTACCATCTCCTTTGCTTCTTGCTCCTTTGTATCTTCATTCTATCCTAATCCTATGGAATCTAACTACATATTTCAAATTATAGAAAACCTCAATTTACATTTGAGGGGAGTAAGATGAGAAGAGAAATACATAAGAAAGAAAAAAAAAGGTAAGGACATGCAGGCCCTATTTATCATAAAACAAAATAATTTCATACATGCTCAATCACATTGGACCTAAGTCCATAATCATCCATCATGCCTTTTCATACACCCCTATCATGCATTCTCTAATGCAAAAAATAAAAATGACAATTTTGGATTTTAGTTTGTAAATCGATTCAACACTTTAATCGAAATTGCCTATATGTGTTCTTTCGGTTAATTTGATTTTGTACGTCATTTTAAAGTGGAATTTAATATTTAATCAAATTAAATTAAATTCCATATTTCCATAAATAATTCAAAATTAATTCTCCTTAAAATCAGAATATTATGATGTTAAAATTAAACAATTTAATTTTAATATACATACCAATTTCTAGTCATACAAGAATTACAATTACACAACTTAAATTAATTCAAAATCAATTTACAAAAATTCTAAAAATTTCTAGAACATTAAATCACCATTCTAATTATCTTTAGGTCAGCTCAAGTTCATCAAAATAATTTTGGCAGAAGCCAAAATTACCAAGACAAATAAACCAACACACTTAGACGCTCAAAATGACTAATTTGATATCTAGAAATTTTAAAATTTCAAATGCTTGCAAAATAATTTTGGTATGAATCTAACATCAAAATCACATATTTTTAATCACATAAAAATTATTTCAAGATGCTGAAAATAAAATAAACACATACAAAAAAATCAAACAAAACAGCCCCACCAGGTAAGCTAAAACAATCCCATTTTTGTGTTTGTTTGACAAATTAATTAAAATAATTTTTAATTAATTAAAATAATTTTTAATTAATTATTAGATACTTCCAAAGGCATGAACATATTACCAATATGTCTAAATAATATTTTTATAATTAAATTACAAGAAAAATGCAACCAGCCCCATCAATTAAACCAAACAACAACACATGTTCATAAACAAGGCAATTTTAGACATTTTTTAAATAAATCCAAAATTAAATATTTGAATCACATTCAAATCATTTTTCAATCAAAATAATCATTCTTAATCATCCTATGATCAGATTAAAGAAAACAACGTGTAAATTATATTTTACAAATTAATTTCAATTTTTCAAAACCTATTGATCCAAAATCATAAAAAACATGCAATCCCATTGCACTTTCAATTAAAATTAATTTTAATGGATACAAGGAGGCTCCGATACCAATGTTGGGTTTTCAAGAATGAATCATATTCATAAACACAACAAAAAATAAAATTTTTCAAAATCCAAAACAAAAGATCATACTTGTACCATTAAAACTAATTTATATAAATGTAAATGTTAAAAATTATACCTTGTAATTTTTATTTGTTCTTCAAATCTTTACTTTGTTGGATTGTAGAAAACCACAACAATGCACACTAGGATGTCTCTAATGATAATCCATGTGAAAAATGAAGAAGAAACTATCAAGAGAAAATAGTTTGAACAAATTCAAAGTGCTAGCTTTGAAAGTGTTCTTGAGATAATTTTTGTTGTTTCTTAAAAATATTTTTTGTCACAAATAATATCTTCATGTCTATTTTCTGTCATTTGATGTCTTTTCTATTTGAATCAGATTAACAAAATAAGATGAAAAGTCAAAAATGGAGAAAATGGTAACTAATGAATAGTAATTGGCCATAAGTGGCCTAAATATGGCCAATTACAGTCGTTGGCCAATGGATGGAAGCTGCAGGCGCGTTTGGCCTACTGCGGGCAGCTGCTGGGCAGGCTGGGCCTGTACAGGTCCGTGACACTTCCGAACGATTTTTTCATGCGATCTCATCGCGATCCATCCTAAAATAATTCTCTCATATTTTGGATCCTATCCAAGACCATTTTAATCATTCTCTATATCTTCAATGCGTGTAACCCATTAGGTTCCCGATTATGTTGGCCATTAAATTAAGAATTAATTTAAATAGGTCATGAGCGATATCTAGCAACACATCATGACCTCCAATTGACCGGAAAGTCAGTGGTTTGACTATGAACATTTCCATAGACAATTTATGTGCAACTATTCCTTTCACCAATCTATACCCCACTTGGTTCAAAGTTTGGACATGTGTCAACTCCCACTAGATTGACTACGTCACGTCTAGTCCAAGTAATGTTAGTTCTTGTCCTTGAGGCTCATTACTCTATTAGATATGTCATTGAAGACTATCTTTATGACATTTCTACTCTGGCCAGAGGTTCTTGAGTAATGACCACGACAAGAGGCCATGGGTATACACTCCATCTATCAAGAGTGGTGAATCCTTTGTTGGTTACCCAATTACCTTCGAATACCTTAAGGTGTATCCAATCACCACCCTATGAGATAACTCTCTGAGGCAACAAGGAATAGTGTCAAATTACAGAATCAATATTCAAGATATCCTTGAGTACCTCAAGTCTAAAGATACTTGCACCATTGCTATGATGCGACTATCATTGACATTGGAATAGATAATCCATATTATTGTCTCATAGTTGGTCATCCAATGTACTTAGCTACACTTAGCAAGCATCCATATGTTAACTCTAAACACCTAATGTTTATTGATTATGAGATCTACTACTCGATCCAATCAAAGAGTGTAATATGTGCTAGTTTGTCTGGATTAATAATGTCCTGTCTCATTAATCCTATGACTAGGGATAATTTTGATACTAACTTAATTACACATGACAAGAATCTCAATATCATGATCTCATCATGATTTCCTTCATGCTATGTTATGTATCAAGGACTTCATTAATTGATTTAAGATCAAATTAATGAAAAAGCCTTTTATTAATCAAATAAAATTGTACAATAAGTGCTAAAGGTGATTGCCTTTGGAGCACTCCTATAACATTTGACATTTTTGTACTCATAGATACGGGTTCCACACATTCCTATATTTGCACTAGTACACCTAGTCAGCAAAATATGATTAAAGAAAACCTAGAATATGGAATGGAAGTTAATAATCCTTTGGGTCACAGTGTAATAGTGAATAAAGTATTTAGGAATTGTCCTTTGGTTGTCCATGGGAAAGAGTTTTCTGCAGACTTGATTGAGTTCCCTTTCCATGAGTATGATGTCATTTTAGGCATGGATTGGCTCTCACATCACGAAGCAGTGGTGGATTGCAAGCCTAAATTTGTGGTACTTAAAATAGAATTATTTTCACAACATCCTTGAGTCATATCCATAATGAAAGCTCGAAGATTGATGAGAAAAGGGTGTGAAGCTTATTTGACTCATGTGATTGACACCGAAAAAGGAGGTTCAAATCTTGAAGATATCCCGGTGGTAAATGAATTTCCATATGTCTTTCCTGATGACTTACCTAGGTTACCTCCGAAGAAAGAGGTAGAATTTACTATTGGTCTTGTTCCAGGAACTATGCCTATATGAAAGACGCCATACAGAATGGCCCCATCAGAGATGAAAGAACTTAAGACACAATTGCAAGAACTCCTTGATAAGGGTTTCATTAGACCAACTACATCCCCATGGGGTGCACTAGTATTGTTTGTGAAAAAGAAGGATGGATCTTTAAGGCTATGTATTAATTATCGACAGTTGAATAAGGTGACCATCAAGAACAAGTACCCATTACCGCGGATTGATGGTCTCTTTGACCAACTGAAAGGTGTAGGAGTATTTTCCAGGATAGATTTTAGATATGGTTATCATCAATTAAGGGTGAAGACGGAGGATATTGCTAAAACTGCATTCAGAATCAGATATGGTCATTATGAGTTTTTGGTTATGCCATTTGGGCTGACCAATGCTCCAGCAGCATTTATGGATCTTATGAATAGGATCTTCAGGCCACATCTTGATCAATTTGTTGTCGTTTTCATTGATGATATTTTGGTGTATTCTAAGGATTCAGAAGAACATGAAAAACATTTGAGAATAGCATTGCAGACTCTCAGAGAATATAAGCTTTATTACAAACTCTCAAAATGTGAGTTTTGGTTAAAGGATGTGACATTTTTGGGACACATTATCTCTGTATAAGGCATTAAAGTGGATTCTAGCAAAGTTGAGGAATTATGAATTGGAAGCCTCCACGGAAGGTGACCGAGGTCAGAAGTTTCTTGGGTTTAGTTGGATATTATCGGAGGTTTGTTAAGGGTTTTTCAATGATTGCTTCTCCTTTAACAAGACTATTGAGAAAGGATGTTAAATTTTAGTGGACAGATAAGTTTCAACCTAGTTTTGATAAGCTCAAAAGTATGCTCACTAAGGCCCCTATTTTGACACAGCCGATTCCTAATAAGGAGTATGTCATTTATAATGATGCTTTTTATAATGGATTGGGTTGTGTATTGATGCAAGATGGAAAGGTGTTTGCTTAAGCTTCTAGACAGTTAAAGCCACATGAAAAGAATTATCCTACCCATGATCTGGACTTGGCAGCTATAGTTTTTGCATTGAAGATTTGGCACCATTATTTATATGGGGATAAGTGTTTTATTTACACAGATCACAAGAGTTTAAAATATCTTCCCTCACAGAAAGAATTGAATTTGAGGCAGAGAATATGGCTAGAACTAATAAGGGATTATAATTGTTTGATTGACTATCATCCAGGCAAAGCTAATGTTGTAGCATATGCTTTAAGCAGAAAGATGGTGATAGAGTTGCACCTTCAACCCACTCTTATGTAGGAAAACAAGGATGCACAAAGACAAGATAGGAAGGTAATTGAATTAGTTGATTGATCTCTAAGGGGGAGAGACTTGGATTCACTATGGACTTAGATGGTGGATTGTTCTATCAAGACAGATTATGTGTGCCTATTGTAGAAGATCTTAGACAGAGGATTCTTAGAGAGGCCTACAAAAGCAAATATGTTGTGCACCCAGGTAGTAACAAGATGTACCAAGAGTTGAAGAGCAGATACTGGTGGGCAGGTATGAAAAAGGACATCACAGAGTACACTTCAAAATGTTTGACTTGTCAGCGGGTCAAGGCGGAACATCAAGTACCTTAAGGGTTGCTACATCCAATTTCTATTCCAGAATGGAAGTGGGAATGGATCACTATGGATTTTGTAACTGGATTGCCTTTGACTCTAAAGAAACATGATACTGTATGGGTCATAGTGGACAGATTTACAAAGTTAGCACATTTCTTACCTATCAGAAAGGACTATCCATTGAATAAATTGGCAGAAATTTATATGACTGAAGTTGTACGACTTCATGGAGTGCCTATTTCTATTGTGTCTGATAGAGATCCCCGCTTCACATCTCAATTTTGGGGTAATCTACAACAAGTTCTAGGTACTAAGCTCAATTTCAACATGACTTTTCATCCGCAGTCAGATGGATAGTCAAAAAGAGTCATTTAGATTCTATAAGATATGATGAGAAGTTGTGTCATCGAATTTAAAGGTAGCTAGGACAAATATCTTCCTTTAATGGAATTCGCCTATAATAACAATTATCAGTCTAGTATCTAGATGGCTCCATATGAGGCACTTTATGGTAGGAAGTGTCGAACACCTATATGTTGGACAGAGCTCAGCGAGAGGAAACTTATGGGACCAAACCTAGTGCAAGAGACAAAAGAAAAAGTGAAAGTCATTCGCGAAAGACTTAAAACAGTTACAGATAGACAAAACTCATACGTTGACCTCAAGAGACGGGACATTGAATATGCAGTGGGAGATAATTTTTTTCTTAAAGTATCTCCCTGGAAGAAAGTTCTACGATTTAGGAAGAAAGGCAAGTTAAGTCCAAGGTTCATCGGACCTTATGAAATATTAGAATGAGTTGGACCTGCTGCTTATAGACTCGCTCTACCACCGGAGATGAGGCAAATACATGATATCTTCCATGTCTCAATGTTAAGACGATATAGATCAGATGCTAATCACATCATACCTGCTAAAAGCATTCATGTGAGACAAGATTTAACATGTGAAGAAGAACCAGTCCAAATTTTAGCAAGAGCAATTAAGGAACTGAGAAACAAGCGAGTACCATTAGTGAAAGTACTATGGATGAATCATGCAATCGAAGAAGCAAAATAGGAAAGCGAGGAGGTGATGAAAGCTCAATACCCTCACCTGTTTAGTGATGATGCATAGGTATATTTTGAGGACGAAACATCTTAAGGGGGAGAGAATTGTAACACCCACTAATTAGAGTTTAATTTGAATAAGTATGTGATATAAATAGGAAAAACATGATAGATAATAGAGATTAAAATAGATGGAATAAATGATTAAATTATAAATTAAAATAAATTAAATTGATAGCCATGATGAATTTTAATAATTTAGACCACATAATTAAATTGTATTTTTGGTTAAATAAAGTTAAAGATATTAGATATAAGGAAATATGTGAAGATGATGATGATGATGATGATGATGATAATAATAATAATAATAATAATAATAATAATAATAATAATAATAATAATAATAATAATAATAATAATAAAAGTAAAGTGAACAGTAAAATGGTAAAAAAAAAACCAAAAACGAGAAAAGGGGCTGAAGACTTCTTTTGGCCATTTTTTCCAACTTCATTTCTCTTCTTCTTCTTCTTCTTCATCATCCCTTTTCCTTCCTCCATATCACATCTCAAATTATTCATCATCTTCTTCAAGATTTGCATCAAAAATCAGTCCAAATAAATCTGATCTTGGTAAGAAATATTTTTCCCATGATTATTGTGTTATTAGAACGTTTTAGGTTATATTTTTATAGGATATTGCACTCTATTTTTTATTATCTTGTGAATCGAATTTGGGGATGTGTTAAACATAAAAGTTGTTCATCTATGTCTTGTGTATCTCTCTACCAATGTTTATTGAATGGGTTTGAGTATATGAAGAGATATGGTTATTGGGGTGAAACTGGTTTAGGGATACATATCAACCAAATAACCTAAGGTTTTTGTACTAAGTGATCATCTTAGTGCCTTAGTCTGAGGTTTTGTAAAACATAAAAGTTGTAGGTATATATGTTATTGAGGTCTTTGCAAAAGTGTGTATAAATTGCTCTTGTGTAGGATGAGTTATTCCGAAATGAACTATGACTATTCCTTGATTGAGCTGGTTTCATATACCTGTGCAGTTCCAGTACATTCGTCCTTATATTCACCTATTTTTAGATCGAATTAGCCAAAGTTCAAAACATAAAAGTTTTATGTAAATTTTTGTGAAAGTCTTACCTTAACATGTCATGTATTTTGTAAGTTATGAGCTGAACAATTAAATTAGTTGGGTTGATACTCTACGTTGAACCAGTTATATATCTTTCAATATTTGAGCACCTTAGAGACCAAATCTAGAAATATGTTAAACATGAAAAATGTTCCAAATTAAATATATAACTGTATAAAAATTTTCAGAATAATTGAAGCTACACATTGAAAGCTATGAATTTTTGAATTGGGTACCTTGAAACTGCCTAAGGGCAGAAAATAGGGCAATATTTAAAATTATACCAAATATTATGTAAAGGTTCACAAATTCTGCAATTTTAGTATATTTTAGTTTTACATATTACATTTAATTAGGATCAAGAATCGTATAAATTGGATAAGTGTAGAAAAAGTTATTAATCCAACAGTCCTTAGAGGTCTTGTTCTAGCTTAATAGAAATTGTATTTATATTATATTAGGAATAAATATTTTATCAAGCTATTAATTAATTATATTTTTAAATTAGGATTTCAACAAGAAGAAGACCAACAAAAGCGAACAAGATCTGAATTTATATTTTGGAAAAGGAAAATCCTATCGAGATTTGTACATATATGTATTTTGTTTTACCCTTATGCATGATTGTGTGTGCATGACATAAATTATATGTCACAATGATGAAATTATATATTATGGTATGTTTTAGAATTATAGAAATGTTATTAACTATGAACTTAACATTATGCTAATATTTGATAAAATATCATGCTATTACATGGCTTTGAAATAAATTGTGAGTGTATGATTATGTTATGAAATGAGTATTTGTTATCGAAACAAGTAATTAATGGTGTTAATTGCCCATTTCTCTACCTGAGGACTAACATAGGATAGATGGTGCACCATTATGGGGAAGTTACGATACCAATATGGATATGATTTAAGAACAGGGTGGCTTAAGCTCTGGGAGCGCCCCTGATCCTGATTGCAAACAGATGACATGATTATATTCGGTCAAGGTGGTTTAAGCTCTACGAGCGCCCTTGACTTGAGATTATGGTGAGTAGGGTGGCTTAAGCTCCATGAGCGCCCCTATTTCACACCCCATATCCGGACAATCCGAGAATGAGATTTAGGTTGATACTAATTAAAGACTTTGGAATGAAATGTGGAAATTATATTATTGACATAAGTGATTATGAAATGAAATGTTTGCAAGAGGTAGTGAGAACTTAATTATAGAATATGATTATTATGCTTATACTGTTATGTGATGTGGTTATTTCTTTTATATGAAAAATATGCAATAAAAATTCAGTGTCTTGAATTATTTGAGATATGCATTTGTGTGACTGCTTGGGAGAAACTTAATGCCTATATGTACCACTAAGCTAGAGATAGCTTAGCGTGAGTTTTCTCACGCAGGAATTGGAACTATAGACGGTACGAGGTGATGTGGTCAGGAAGAAAATCCAAGCCCATATCAGGAGAGACTCAAGAAGCATAGTTAGAGGGTTGGTTATTTATTTATTTTTTTAGTTTGACTATGTATATGGTGGGGTAGACAGGTCTCATATATTAATATTGTCTATGTAAATAATTATGTAATATAATCGGGTGCCATATGTGTATACAATATAAGGATATGTATATATATATTGTTAATTAGAACAACTTGCCTAAACCAATACAATTAAATAGATTAAGTTATTTAAAATGAAAAAAATACAATTCGAGCAAATTATCGAGTTAAGTTTGTTGCATCCTTCTTATATATGTGGGATTATTCCTAATATATAAGTGGGGCACCATAGCTCGAGAAGTCAAGGAACTACGGAACAAGAAAGTACCATTGGTAAAGGTCCTATGGCGTAATCATGCAGTAGAAGAAGCCACCTGGGAGAGTGAAGAAATGATGAGAACTCAGTATCCTCAGCTATTTGGCTCCAGCTAATTAGGTAAATTTCAAGGACGAAATTTTCTTAAGGGGGGAGAGAATTGTAACATGCAGTGATTTAGGTCCCAGTTGCATGTGACCGTAGTGAGGTGCGCAGGTTCAATCGGAGTCTAAATTTGAACCCATAAAAAAAATGACTAATAATAAGGAAAAATAATTAAGGGTACTATTATTTGGAAATTAAAAATATTAGTGCTAGAATTAGAAAAAAATAAAATTGCCTATGGACAAAATTGGTATTATGGCTATTGTTGAGGGAAAAAGTGTGAACATAGAGGGAGATGTGGTAAATATGGAATTTCTCAAAGTTTAAATGTTAATTAAGATTAATTAACTTAATGAACCAATGAGAATTAGGATTAATTTTAATTAGTGGGACCCACACCTTAATCAAAGTATAAAAGTAAAAAATGGGAGGAATTCTCCATTCTTCCACCCAAAATATCTAAGTCATCTTCATCTTCTTTTCTCCTCTCTTTGGCTCTCCACTTTAGCCTTCCATAAGCCACCATTTTCCTTCAAATCAAGCTTAAAAAATTGAGGAAAGAAAGTAGTTTTGAGAGAGGAAAATTCGGAATTAAGGAGTTATTGCCATAAAAGGAGCAAAGGAGCAAGAAAGAAGGAAGAAGGAAGATTAGGGGAATTTCGGCCCACATTGGGAACTCTTAAGGTGAGTTTATTCTTCTTAAATTTAACCTTTTTCCTTCCATTTGAGACCTATAAGTATGATAGATGTGATTAGGTTTGATAGATATAGGTTATGTTGCATGATTGAACTTAGAAAATTATGTTTGTGATTAGTTGATGAAAGTGTAGTTACACTTTGAATTAATAATAATTGATGTTAGTTAATTATTTTATGGCTTAAAAACTAAAGAAAATATGATATTAATGGAGGAATGAGGGGCTGCCATAGTTAAAGAAATTTGGGGCAAATTGAAATTAGTATAGAAGCACAAGAATTGGTGGTAGATTAAGTATGATTTGAGTGTTGAATTGAAGAAAATGAATTGGGAACTAGGATATGGTTTTTGGGCAGCCATGACATAAGAAGAAGGAAGTTTAACCTTAGTACAATTTAGCTCAATTAAGGTGTAAAACATATTAGGAGCATTAGAATATTATGTAGACATGAAAAGCATTGAAAATGGATATTGGAATTGAGATATGGTATGGTTGTGTAGCTAAAATAAATGAACAAGTGAGAGGCCCTCAAGAGGGTGACAAAGACAAGGAGAAAGCTAGCTAATAAGGGAAGAAAAAGAAGGATTAAGGAAAGAACCAAGGCTGATTAGGTATGTGCTTCATTGATAAAAATCTTACATGTTGTTAATATGTATGAAATTATGTGTTAAGGTTTGATATGTTTGTGTGTTGTGATATGTTATGTGATTTGTTGTGGCATCTGATATTTTATATGTCAATGGGATCAAATGATGTAAAATAATTAAGGCATATGAATGTAGTTAAAATCTGGAAATTTTAGTATCAAAATGAATGCAAATGATGAATGTGGTTGAAAAGTGGATTGATGCTAATTGATGACCTTGTTGTAGGAATTATGGAACATTCTTGACTATTTTGAGTATAACATGAGTTCTGGAATTCCGTTTTCCATTTTATTTATTGGAAATGAAAGCTAAGACATAGGGATTTAATTTTTTATTTAGACCATAAAATCTCATTATGTCTATATTTTCCCAAAAAAATGGATGAAGTTCAAACCTAGAATATGTTCCGAAAATTCTGGGCATAAATTTTTGTGATGATGCAGTATTCAAATGATCATATCTTTTGATAGAAAACTGGGATTTGAATAATGTTTAATGCATTTGAAATATAAGACAATAAACTAAAAATTGTTAGAAGACCATAGCTCCTAATTCGAGTTATAAATGAGCTATAAATGAAGACCAAAAATAGGTCGAAATCTGTCATAGGTAAAAACATAAAATATTGGGCTTTTGCATGTGTTGTGATAATTATATGTAATAATTTATGTGAATATTTACTTTGATGATAATTATAAATGTTTAAAAAATTATTTATGTGTGAGATTTTAGTGAAATAATAATGGGAATAAAGAAAAAAATAAATAAGCATAATTATGATAATTGAATAATATTGTCATTTTTGAAAATATTGTGAATTAATATAAAAATAGTTAAGCCCTATGACACCTAATCTAGAACTAGAATAGAGAATAGTTTTGCATGCCAATCAGGGGATTTAAGGCACTCGGTGCCAAATATGAAAGCCGATAATGACAATTTATAAATGTGCTCGGCGCAAAATTATTAAGCCAGTAATGACAATATTACAAAAGCCAGTAATGACAATATTACAAAAGTCGGTAATGACATTATTATAAAACACTCGGTGCAATATTATGAAAGGTAGAAATAACAACCCCATAATTCCTATTAGTTAGTTCGGTTATAGGTGTTATGGGCACAAGAAAAATGAAAAATAATAATAATGTTAAAGTATGTCATTATGATAATGTTATATGAATTAAATTGTTAAATATTACATGCTTGATGAAATTGTTTGATTTTATATAATTCTTTATTTTATGTCTTACTTGTTAAATTTATAAATGACATGTAAATAAAATATGTATATGTAAAATTTTTATCATTGAAGCACCACTAAGCTAATAGCTTAGCGCGAGTGGTTTCCTCTCACGGAGGTTTAGAAGGGTAGTTGTAAATATTAAAATTGTCAGAAGAAGAAGGGTACCCGGAGGGAAGCTAAAAGCTTTGGTTTTCTTTTTGGTATATTTTATTAAAAATTTTATAAATTAAATTATCATTTTTATTTCTTATAATGTGTATTAAAGGTGTGAATTACAATGTAAAAGAACATAGTTTGGGTGTAAATTAATATATTTTATAAATAAATAAAATTTTCAATATTTATGATTGTAATAATTTTTATTTCAGTGTATGCAATATTTTGGTAAAAAAAAAATTTACTTCACTTCATTAATTTTATAAAACAGAAAGACGGGTAACTCGCTTACCTTGCTGAACTACAGTGGGGTAAGAGGGTGTTACAATGTGCCAGTTCCATGAAGATTATGATTCAACCATGTAGAGCAACCATTGCCATTAATAGTTAAATGAAAACCTTTTCTATTTAAATAAGAAATAGAAATAATATTTTTTTATTAAAATTGGAACATAGTAACAATTGTCTAATTCTAAAATGAGCCCACTTGGGAGTGTCAATACATAAGTTCCTATAACTAGTGCAACAACTCTTGCTCCATTGCCAACATGTAGGTCTGACTCTCCTTTCTTAAGTTTACTGTTTCTTACGCCTTTCATATCTGTGCATATATGAGACCCACATCCGGTATCTAACACCCATGTGTTATTAATAGAAATAATATTAACCTCAATAACATAAATACTTGAAGTAGAAGGTGTATCCAATGTCTTATCCTTTTTCTTCTTTAAAGACTCTAGATAGGCCTTGCAGTTCATCTTCTTTTGCCAATTCTTGCCATAATGGAAGTAAGTCCCTTTTGATGCCATCTCTATGCCTTTCTTCCTCATCATCAATGTACGTTGTATTGGAGATGTCCCCTTTACCATTATGGAGCTAATGAGCAATTTAGATATCTCTTATTGCTCAGTTTAAGCTTGCTCATCAAAAAGTTCCCTTAAATGATACACAATGGTATTTGCATCCATAGTCTTATGCTATTTTTGAAGCTCGGGCGATATAGAGGTGAGCGTAATACAACCCGCCAACTTATTATCATCCACATGCTTCTTATATGCCAATTGTCCATCAATAGATGCATCATTAGAAGGAGGGAAAGGAAGTGGCTATTCCAAGGCATAGGCTAATTTTTCAGTTTTGAGAACTATTCTCAAATTGCTTAGCCAATCAAGGAAGTTGGTCCAGTAAATTTATTGGAATCGATAATTGAGCATAATTTCACATTTGATAACATGCTTCTAGCAACCTAGATGTAGAGCAAGATCATGTTAGAGAATGTACTAAATGCATGAATTTTATGTCATTAATAAATACTCATTATAGCTACCACTATTTTATTATGAACCCATAGCCCTCACTATGAATTTGAGAGAACCTGTTGGACGCTTTTCTAGTGGGTCAGTATCCAACATCACTAAGAATGCCCAACAAGCCATCCTAGGTCAATTGGTAGGTATCTCATACCAATTGCATCAAAACATACAACTACTGAATCATTGGGCTATCAACTCTTGTTATGTGCATATCTCATGTACACTTACCCAATACTGCCTCTAATTCACATTGACATTGGGTTTGCCCAACCAGACAATGCATCTAGTTAAAGTCAACCCATTAATGATTAAATCATATTTAAATTGTTTGAACAAATTTATGTAGAGTGGGTTTGGGTTTGGCCAACAACCTGGCATTTTCCATATTAATGGAAGGCATTGACCTTAATATAATTTAAGAGTGATTTCTTTATTTAGGTCTCATCATGGCAATTTGGCATGAATAATATATATATATATATATATATATATAGGTCTCATCATGGCAATTTGGCATGAATAATATATATATATATATATATATATATATATATATATATTCATCACATATAGATATGTAAGATAATTACACTAACTATATGGTCATAATTATGGCCATAATCTAACATCAATCCTTTGAGCCATGAAAGGATTAACTAGGTCTCACCTAGGTAGATGTATGAAATCACAACACCAAAGTAGAAAATAATTTCCTATTCTAATGCTCCTTTTTTTTACACCATCTCCTTGGCTTCTTGCTCCTTTGTATTTCAATTCTATTCTAATCCTCTATAATCTAATTACATAAATTCTTCATATGAAAACTTCACGTTATATTTGAGGGGATTAAGATGAGAAGAGAAATATAATAGAGAGAAAAGAGAAGGAATGGACCCTATTTACCAAAAATAAAATTTCATGAATGATCAATCTCATTAGTCAAGTCCATAATCATACCATCATGTCATTCCATCCACCCTCACGCCTTCCGGCCTGGCCTCTCTTGCTACTACCTCTATGGGCATTGCCATCCCAGCGCTTGATTCTTATTATTCCTACCGGATATCAAAAACCATAAGGATTGTTTCTAGACTATTGCGCTAAGCCAATGTCGACAACAACTCTCCTAAATTATGGGGAACTTGTCCCACCATCGGTTTTATTATGCATTCTATAATGCATAATTAAAGGTAATCTATTAAAGTAACAATTTGGATTCCCTTTGTTTCAACTCTTGAAACTTTATTTTGATTGTTTGGCCTTGAGTGAAATTCATAATATATCCATTATTTAATCCCATTAAATAATCATATGAACATTTAGAAATACTTTCTAAAAGAAAATTACACAAATTAGGCATACATTTGATCATATCAAAAAGTTTCCTAAAATTGCCTACTTTGCCAACTAGGTTATTACCAATTTAATGCATACAATAATTAAATCCGAATTTAATTATTAAATGTCATTTAATATTAAATCCAAATTGGACTAGTAGTTAATTTATAATTAAATTACTTTAATTAATTTTTATTTTGATGCCAAATAGGATTAAACAATCCTAGTTACAATTGCATACTAGAATCCTAATCAAACTATAACTTTGAAAACCCTTTTCAAATTCAATTCAAATTCCATTTAAAAATTTCCAAATTTTTCAGATTTCATTCTCATCATTATAAGAAACTTATAATCTTTTTAAACTAATTAAATTCATTCATTAGACAATCTAAATCATTCATCATTCAATTAGCAAACTAATTACACAAAAATTGCTCAAATTGAATCATTTATGAATTAGGATTCTTTAGGAATTTAACCATGAATTTAATTTGAATCCAGCATGAAATTGACATAAAAATAACATAATGAATATCTCATAAACATAAAATAAGGTTCTGATCATCAAGTTACATGCCATTAAATTAAACAACACAAAACAGTCCATCACATGGTAAGGTTCTTAGCCTAGTTGCATGTTTTGTTTGTTCCACGATCAAAAATAATTTTTGTATCATTATAGGTTCTTTCCAAAAGTTAAAAAACATTCTAAATATGTCTTAAAAATATTTTAATGATCAAATTAACAAACTAAATTCGAACAGCCCCTCAAACAACTCAATTGGTACAACTAGGTATCATAAACCCTAGAAATTTAGCAATTGTGCATAACTTCGATTTTCATGTTGAAATCAAATTCAAAATTTTTAATTCTCATAAAAAAACATCTAATATTATCATGTTAACATTACATTGAATTAAAATTAAAATATGAGGTCAAACAGAATCAAATTCGATTTTAACAAAAGGAGGGAATCGAAGTTATTCCATTTCAACTTAAATCCGAATTTCATTTACATAGGGAAGCTCTAATACCACTGTTGAATTTTGAACATGTATCTCATACATATGGAAGTAGAAAAATAAAATTTAGTTAAATCTAAAACCCATGGAATGCCTTATCTAATTTAAAATCGGATTAAACCATTTAATGGGAGAAGTTAATTACCTTTGTTTGCAACTCTTGATCTTCCAAATTGTGAGCATTTCCTTTTTTGTTGGATTGTAGCAAAACACAATAATCCTAAGATAGGATTTCCTCTAAGAGTATCCATGCGAAGGAAGAAAAAGAAACCTCAAAGGAGATGGGGTGACAAAAGTCCAAAGTAATGGAAATTTGTCTTATGAAAGAGAAAAGGGAGAGAAGAAAAATCACTCTTACTTTTCTTCATAAGGCAACCATGAAATTGACTCCTTAAAGGAGTATTTATACACTTTCTAATCCTTTTAGTGTTGGAAAAGGAAAACACCTAATGGGCCCGTTTCCCAAAGGTATAAGACCCAATGTTGACCAAGTCAACAATCCCAATCCAATTTGGATTTGGCTTATTTTTATAACTTTTATAAAAGGTCCAATTCTCTTTCTTTCTCACTTGGATCTTATCTAAAACCCATTTTACATTTTCTTCATTCCCTCTATACGTGTAACCTAATAAGTTATCTAGTTATGTTGGTAACTTAAGCCTCATGAGGAATCATAATCCAATTAGGATTCTACAAGTCAAACACTTTTGACCCATAATTGATTTCTAATCAATTTCCATAGACTTAGCAGATCATGAGTGGTATATAGTAACACATCAACACCACCCAATTAATCAAAAAGTTAGTAGTTTGACTTTTAACCATTCCATAGACAATTACCGTGCAATTCATCCTTTCACCAAACTATACCTCATTTGGTTCAGAGCATGGATTGTTTGTCAACTCCCATTAGACTGACTAAATCACATCTACTCCAAATGATATTAGTTTTTGTTTATGAGACTCATTACTCTTATCAAATATGTCCTTGAAGACCTTCTTCAAGCCATGTCCACCTTGGCTAATGATTTTTGAGTAACAATCTCTACAATAGGCCATAGGTATTGTAACATCCTAAACCTTCCCCACATGCATTTCATTTGAACATATGCATCTTGCATATAATTAAATTGAACACATGCATTTCATACATATTTTCATAGGAACAAGTCCATGACACACACTAGCTATGTGTCCTAGTACATTGCAATTGTATTGCATCGTACATGTGTATTTATAATCTAAATGAGGATAAAAAGTATTAAAAAATAAATGAAATAAGGTGACCAAATTAAAGTATGCAAAATGACAAGATTAAGATTAAATTGCATATTGTGTTAAATTGTGTAATAATA
Source organism: Triadica sebifera (assembly GCA_023653625.1). NCBI lineage: Eukaryota > Viridiplantae > Streptophyta > Magnoliopsida > Malpighiales > Euphorbiaceae > Triadica > Triadica sebifera. Next base: position 14,661,108 of record CM042909.1, read on the forward strand.
ATAAGAATAATTAGAAACAAATAAAATAAAAAATAAAAAGTCAGAAAAAGAAAAAAAAAAGGGGAAGTGGATGGGTAATGAAATGGTGGTGCCTTTTAACTTATTAGACAGCCACCATATTCATTTCCTTCCTCACCTTCTTCTTCTTCTTTGCTTCATTTCTTCAACCTATTTTCTCTCAAGTTCTAGCCACCATTTCTTCCCTCTTTCACTCCAAATATTGCAGCAACAATATCAGCCAAGAGTGATTATAGGTGAGTAAACATTTATTTTTGTGTTAAGCTTGATTATGGTGTTTAGGGTTCATTAAAAGGCAGTAATTTGTGCCATGGTTGTGATGATCTTACAGACCGAATCTGAAAAAGCTTAAAACACACAAGTTGTTCCTTTATGTCTTAGATTTATGGATCTAAAACTATTTTGGCAAGATGTGGTGTATAGAATGAGATATGCACTTTGTACTGAAACTGGTCCAGATGTGAACTCTAAGTAAGTTAGCTACTGTGTTTGGTAGTTTTGAATATGATACAGCTAATATTTGAAGTACCTCAAAACATACATGTTGTAGATATATGTGTTATATATCTGTATACCTTATTTGTGGTTCATAGATCTTGTAAATATGGAGTTATGGTGAATGGAACCATGACTGTTCCATGGTTTGAACTGCCTACTGAGTGCCCTCGGCAGATCCAACAATTTGTTTGGCTAATTGGAGCTCGTTAGATCTAGATTCTGTAAATGGTCAAAATAGAAAAGTTATAGGTGTATGTGTTAGCTAAATATTTGTACTAATTTCAGCTTGATATCTTATACATAGACTACGTTATGTCCTTTGGAAGTCATACTGGTCTAGAAGCCAATTCTATTCAGGACCAGTGAAATATTTGTTATCATTTTAAGACCATAGAGACATAATTGAAAAGAGTTGTATATGTCAAATGTTCGATTTAAACCCATATAAGTTTCTGTAATGTTTCATTAAAATAGGACTTATGGATTATAAGTTATGATGAACCAAAGTGAGTACCCTAAAACTGCCTAAAGGCATAAAACAAGGCAGAAAACAGAACACACTTAGTAATTCCACCAAAACTTGTACAATGATCCAATTGGTCTGAAATTTTAATATCTTATATAATTATATGCTATTTTTAATTATGGATAATAATCAGATTAATTGGTCAAGTATAGAAAACGTTATAGGCTAAACAGTCCCATAAGGTCACACTGCCTCTTAGGAAACATCTTAACTATTGATATGAACAATGCATATTAATTTGTTTAAGCCATATTCAGTCTCCTTAACCATAAGTTAATTGATTACATTTTCATATTAGGCTCGCAACATATTGAAGACCCATAAGGAGCAGATAGACAATAAGTTAGAGGTCGGAATCAAAGGAGAAAGGTGAGTCTAATTATCAATTCAATTCTTTAGTGCAAATGAATGTTGCTTACTATGTGATTCATATGATTGTCATGATTGGTCCTTGATAATATGATGATGGATAATTTGTGACATTTTGGTACACATAAGTGGTATACTTGTGATATATTTGAGGTATATGTTTGACATATGTGATATATATACAGGGTATATGTGTAGTATATGCGAGGTATATGCGTGGCATATGAAGCATATATGCGGTATATGTATGTTATATGTGATAAGATGCAATGGTTGGTGAATGATTAAGTACAAGTGCGTATGCATATGGACTTAAAAAGGCGTTGTGACTAGTTAATCGATATTGTAAAGCAAAAGAAGAGGTCTATGGCCCAACAAATGGGCAAATGAAACAAATGATCAAGCTAGCTAGCAAATGCAAATCTTCACATGGAAAATGTTCACATGGAAGCCCGAGGCAATGTTTGTTTAACTTAGTCACAACAAAATAAAATAACCAAAGCATTTGCATACGTAAGGAGTAATGATTATATGTTTCAAGTTTATTGATATTTATATGATACTGATGAATGGAATGGAATACATGGTATGTATTGGATTTGTGATTTATTATTATGAGTTGTTCGACACTTCAGAGCTCATTTGATGGTTATTCTCACTGAGCTGCAACTCATCAATTTGCATTATTTTTCAGGTAAAGAAAAGTGATAGCTCATTTTGAGTAGCGTATAAAAGACATGGAGCATAGGACACTGGCCCAGCCTCATCATTCTCTCTCCTTGCATTCCACACAAGCATGAAAATATGTCATATGTGTTTTGTATTTACGTGCTTGAATATGTATAGTCATTTTAGAATGCATTTAAAAGATGCATTGAGAACAAAATTGAATTTCAGCACTACATTCCACCCACAGACTGATGGACAATCAGAAAGGACTATACAGACCTTGGAAGAAATGCTTAGGGCATGTTCTATGGAATTAAGATATGCTTGGGATGAATATATAGCATTGATTAAATTTGCTTACAACAACTAGTATCATAGCAGTATCCAGATGGCACCATATGAAGCATTGTATGGCAGAAAGTGCTGAAGCCCTATCATATGGGATGAAGAAGGTGCACGTACATTAGAAGGGCCAGAGATAGTACAAGATATAGTGGATAACATAAAATTTGTCAAGAACAAGTTAAAGGCAGCACAAGACAAACAAAAAAGTTATGCTGATCAACATAGAAGGGAAATGGAATACGAGTTGGGTGAAAATGTATTTCTTCGTGTGTCTCCATGGAAAGGAATAATTCGATTTGGTAAGAAGGGTAAATTGAGCCCAAGGTATATAGGGCCTTATGAAATTCTTGAAAAGGTTGGTCCATAGGTATACAGATTAGCGTTACCACCAGAGATGACTCAGATTCATAATGTGTTTCATGTGAGCATGCTTAGAAGATACAGGTCAGATCCTACACATGTACTTAAAGATCAAGCCGTTGAGATTGCAGAGGACATGAGTTATGTTGAGGAACCAGTGCAAATCATCGGATACAAGACTAAACAACTAAGAAACCGAGAAGTACCTTTAGTTAAGGTATTATGGCATAACCATTTACAAGAATAGGCAACATGGGAAACAAAAGAAAATATAAAAAAGTAATATCCACACCTGTTTCTAGGTATTAAATTTTGAGAATGAAATTTTTAAAAGGAGGGGAACCTTCTTCTTCTTCTTTGCTTCATTTCTTCAACCTATTTTCTCTCAAGTTCTAGCCACCACTTCTTCCCCCTTTCACGCCAAAGATTGCAACAACAAGATTAGCCAAGAGTGATTATAGGTGAGTAAACATTTATTTTTGTGTTAACCTTGATTTTGGTGTTTAGGGTTCATTAATAGGCAGTATTATTTGCTATGGTTTTCATGATCTTAGAGATCGAATATGAAACATCTTAAAACACAAAGGTTGTTCATTTATGTCTTAGATTTATGTATATGTAAATATTTTTGCAAGATGTAGTTTATAGAATGCGATATGCTCTTTGTACTGAAACTAGTTTGGATGTGAACCCCAAGTAAGTTAGCTACTGTGTGTGGTCGTTTTGAATACGATAAATCTAATATTTGAAGTACATAAAAACATAAACATTGTAGATATATGTGTTATGTATGTGTATACAAAATTTCGGGTTCATAGGTCTTGTACATTTGGAGTTATGGTGAATGGAACCATGACTGTTCCATGGTTTGAACTGCCTACTGAGTGCCCTAGGCAGATCTAGAAATTGCTTTGGCTAATTTGAGCTCGTTAGAGCTAGATTTTGTAAATTCTTAAAATGGGAACTTTATAGGAATATGTTTTAGCTAATATTTGGTACTAATTTCAGCTTGATAAGTTATGTATAGACTAAGTTATGGCCTTTGGAATTCATACTGGTCCGGAAGCCAATTCTATTCTAGACCAGTGCAAAATTTGTTATCATTTTAAGACCTTAGAGACATAATTAATAAAAGTTTTAAACAAGAAACATGTTCCATTTGAACCCATATAAGTATTTGTAAAGGTTCATTAAAATATGACCTATAGAGTATACGTTATGATGAACCCAAGTGAGTACCCTGAAACTGCCTAAAGGAAGAAAACAAGGCAGAAAATAGAACATATTTAGAAATTCCACCAAAACTTGTACAATGCTCCACTTGGTCTGAAATTTTAATATGTTATATAATTATATGGTTTTTTTAATTAGGAATAAGAATAAGATTAATTGGTTAAGTATAGAAAAAGTTATAGGCTAAACAGCCCCATAAGGTCACACTACCTCTTAGGAAAAATCTTAACTATTGATATGAACAATGCATATTAATTTCTTTAAGCCACATTCAGTCTCCCTAACCATAAGTTAATTGATTATATTTTCATATTAGGCATGCAAAATATTGGAGACCCACAAGGAGTGGATAGTCAATAAGTTAGAGGTTGGAATCAAAGGAGAAAGGTGAGTCTAATTATCAATTGAATTCTTTAGTGCAAATGAATGTTTCTTGCTATGTGATTCATATGATTATCATGATTGGTCCTTGATAATATGATGATGGATAATTTGTGACATTTTGGTACACATAAGTGGTATACTTGTGATATATTTGAGGTATATGTTTGACATATGTGATATATATACAGGGTATATGTATAGTATATGCGAGGTATATGCGTGGCATATGAGGCATATATGCGGTATGTGCACATGGACTTAAAAATGTGTTGTGACTAGTTAATCGATATTGTAAAGCAAAAGAAGAGGCCTATAGCCCAACAAATGTGCAAATGAAACAAATGATCATGCTAGCTTGCAAATGCAAATGTTCACATGGCAAATGATTACATGGAAACAAGGGGCAATGTCTGTTTAACTTAGTCACAACAAAATGAAATAAGCAAAGCATTTGCATACGTAAGGAGTAATGATTATATGTTTCAATTTTATTGATATTTATATGATACTGATGAATGGAATGTAATACATGGTATGTATTGGATTTATGATTTATTATTATGAGTTGTTCGGTACTTTAGAGCTCATTTGATGGTTGTTCTCACTGAGCCGTAACTCATCAATTTGCATTATTTTTGAGGTAAAGAAAAGTGATAGCTCATTTTAAGTAGCATATAAAAGACATGGAGCACATGTCACTGGCCGAGCCTCATCACTCTCTCTCCTTGCATTCCACACAGGCATGAAAATATGTCATCTGTGTTTTGTATTTATGTGCTTGAATATGTATAGTCATTTTGGAATGAGTTTAAAAATGTATAAATGAAAGCAACTCATAAATACTTATGTGTAAAGTTTATGTTTTAATATATGTGATATATTATATTGTGGTTAAAACTTCAGTGTTAACTTTGCAAAGTCATTGAATAATATTACAGGATATGAGACTTGCAAGTCATTGAATGAAATTACACGATATGAGACTTGTAAGTCATTGAATGAAATTACAGGATATAATGAAAAAAAAATTACTATCACTTTTAACAGGATATTTTGTTTTTTTCCAGCATGCTATTGTGATTATTTGATACAAAGATAGGTTATACTTAAATGCATAAGATGTGGTGTTACAGGTATACTCTCAATTTATTAGGAGTGGTCAATCCTTTGTTGACTACTCGACTACTTTTGAATACCTTATGTTATACCAAATCACCACCCTGAGTGACTTTTTAGAGGCAGTAAGGAATGGAGTCAAAGTATAGGATTTAGTATCCAAGATAACCTTAGGTATCTCATGTCTAAGGTTACTTGTATCATTGTTATGATGAGACTATCACTAACATTGAATAGATATCCATGTGATTGTCTCGTAGTAGGTCATCTAATGTACTTTGGCATAATGCTTTTAGGATTATGGTATCCTAGAAATATGTCTTTTTATTCAACTGGTTTTACGGATGTTGATTATGCAAGTAGTCTATAAGATAGAAAAAGCATTTCTAGAACTTGTCATTTTGTAGGTGAATTTTTAGTTTCTTGGTTTAGTAAGAAACAAGTTTCAATAGCCTTGTCCACTATTGAAGCATAATATATAGCAGCTAGTTTTTGTTGTGCACAAGTTCTTTGGATAAAACAATAATTAAAAGACTATGGTCATATGGTTGATCATATTCTCATTTGAAAAATCCTAATCAACATTCTAGAAGTAAACATATTGATGTTAGACTCATTAGGGATCACATGTAATGTGGTGATGTAGTGCTCGAATTTATAGACATTAATAATCAATTGGCCGATATCTTTACCAAACCCTTAAATAAAGAAAGATTTTGTTTTACAAAAGAGAGAGTTAGGAATGTTTGATGGAAGCACTCTATCTTGAAATAGAAAAAATTGCATTTCTCATATTTGTTTCATTACATTATATTAAACCTTGAGTGAAAATATTTTGATGATTTTATGAATAAAATGTTGTGATATTTTGTTTGAGAAGAGCTAGCTTAAAGTACTTTTCTTAAAACTAAATTTTTAAGGGATTTATACCCATGACAAACTTATCATGGTGCTGAATAGTATTAATAAAATGACACATTTATGTATCATGGTTTACTACCCGTAACAAAAAGGCTTCACATTAGTGAATATATATTCATGGTCATGAATATCGAAGAAAGGAAACACAAAACATTCACACTTGAGGTTCATAGCTTGGAAACCCATGAACTAGTTCTTCATGCCTGTGAAGAGTTAGTCATGGTCGTGAAGAATGCGATAAAACCTAAAGATCCATCTTCTTCCTCCTCACTTTCTTTATCTCTCACCACCGATTGTCGTAAATCTATACGATTTTACATTGTTATCTTTCATTTTATTTCATTGTTTTCCCCATTTTTAAACCGATTTCCACCTTTTCTCATCATTTACTCTAGTTGTTTGCAAGATTTTGAGTGTTCATTCTCAATTTTTGGGAGATTTCACAAAACCCATTCTTAGGTTACTTTAATGTTCATTAATTAGGATTTAATTAGAATAAGTATGTGGTATAAATAGGAAAAACATGATACATAATAGAGATTAAAATAGATGGAATAAATGATTAAAATAGAAATTAAAATAAATTAAATTGATAACCATGACAAATTTGATTAAATTAGACCACATAATTAAATTGTATTTTTGGTAAAAAAAATTAAAATGACTAGATAAGTTAATAATAATAATAATAATAATAATAATAATAATAATTTAAAAACAAAAAAAAAGTGAATAGTACAAGGGATAACAAGAAAAAAAAAGGAAAGACAAAATCGGGAAAGTGGGAGGGGAGGGGAAGTCAATTGAGACTTTACCCCATTCCTTCCAACTTCACCTCTTTTCTCCCTCTTCTTCATCATTCCTTTTCCTTTCTCCATATCACAGCTCAAATTATTCATCCTTTCCTTCAAGATTTTCATCAAAATTAGTCCAAACAAATCTAATTTTGGGAAGTAATATCTTTCCCACGATTATTGTGTTATTAGAACTTTTTAGGTTATGTTTTTGCAAGATATTCCACTCTATTTTTGATTATATTGTGAATCGAATTTGGGAAAGTGTTAAACATAAAAGTTATTCATATATGTCTTGTGTATCTCTTTGACAAATGTTATTGAATGATTTTGAGTATATGAAGATATATAGTCATTGGGGTGAAACTAGTTCAGGGAGACGTATCAACTAAATAACCTACAGTTTTTATAACTATTGATCTTCTTAGTGGCTTAATCTGAGATTTTGTAAAACATGAAACTTGTAGTTATATGTGTTAATTAGGTCTTTGCCAAATTTCGTATAAATGTCTCTTGTGTAGGTTACGTTATAGTGAAATAAACCATGACTGTTCCTTGATTGAGTTGTGTTCTGGTACTTGTGCAACTCTAGTAACTTCGTCCTTATATTTCACCTGTTTTAAGATTGAATTAGCCAAAATTTAAAATGAAAGTTTTAATGCTATGTCTTATCTAAATTTCTGTGAAATTCTACCTTAAAATGTCTTGTATTTTGTGAGTTATGAGTTGAACAATTGAATTGGTTGGGTTGATACTTTATATTGAACCAGTTATAGATCCTCCAATATTTGAGAACCTTAGAGACCGAATCTGGAAATGAGTTAAACTTGCACAATGTTCTAAATTATCTTATATAGCTGTATAAAAATTTTCAGAATAATTGAACTACACATTGAAAGCTATGAATTTTTGAATTGGGTACCTCGAAACTGCCTAAGGATAGAAAACAGGGCAATATTTAAAATTATACCAAATATTATGTAAAGGTTAAAAAATTCTGAAATTTTAGTATATTTTATTTTTACATATTATATTTAATTAGGATTAAGAATCATATAAATTGGATAAGTGTAAAAACAGTTATTGATCCAACAGTCCTTAGAGGTCTTGTTCTAACTTAAAAGAAATTGTAGTTATTTATTTAAATTATATTAAGAATAAATATTTTATCAAGGTATTAATTAATTATATTAAGAATAAATATTTTATCAAGGTATTAATTAATTATATTTTTAAATTAGGATTTCAACAAGAAGAAGACCAACAAAATTGAACAAGCTCTGAGCTTATATTTTGGAAAAGAAAAACCGTATCGAGGTTTGTACATATAATTATTCTAGTTTGCCCCTTATGCATGATTGTATGTGCATGACTTGAATTATTTGTCACCATGATGAAATAATATATTATGGCATGTTTTAACATTATAGAAATGTTATTAACTATGAACTTAACATTATGCTAATATTTTATAAAATATCATGCTATTATATGGGTTTGAAATAAATTATGCTTATATTATTATGTTAATATGAAATAAGTATTGGTTATAAAAACAAGTAATTAGTGGTGTTAATTGCCCATTTCTCTACCTGAGTACTGGCATAGGATAAATGGTGCACCATTAGAGGGAAGTTTTGGTACCAATATTGATATGATTTAAGGACAGGGTGGCTATAGCTCCGAGAGCGCCCCTGATCCTAATTACACATAGATAAATTATTATACTAGGTCAAGGTGGCTGAAGTTCCGCGAGCGCCCTTGACTTGAGATTATAGTGAGTAGGGTGGCTGAAGCTCCGCGAGCGGCCTATTTCACACCCCGTATTCGGACAGTCAGGGAATGAGATTTTGGGGTAATAATTCATAGAATAAAATATGAAATTTAATTAATTGATGTAAGTAACAAAGTGTAAAGTGCTTACATGAGGTGGTGCAAATTTAATTATTGAATAATGTTATTTTTTTTATTTTTTTATGTTATGTATTTATTTATTTTATATGACAAATATGCAATAAAATTTGATATGCCATGATTTTATTTGAGACATACATTTGTGTGACTACTTGGGGAAACTTTAATACTTATATGTACCACTAAACTAGAGATAGCTTAGTGTGGGTTCTTCTCATGTAGGAATTGAAGTTGTAGATAGTAGACAGTGGAATTGATCAGGAAGAAGTCCAAGCCCATATCAGCAGAGAAACAAGAAGCATAGTTAGAGGGTTGGTTATTTATTATATATATTTTTAGTTTGACTATGTATATGGTGTGGTAGACATGTCTCATATATTAATATTGTGTATGTAAATAATTATGTAACATAATCGGGTGCCATATGTGTATACAATATAAGGATCAATATATATTGTTAATTAGAACAACTTGACTAAACCAATACAAATAAGTAGATTAAGTTATTTAAAATGAAAACAAATTTTCAATTCGAGCAGATTATTGAGTTAAACTTATGGCATCCTTCTTATATATGTGGGACTATTCCTAATATATAAGTGGGCGTCACATTTAGTGATATCAGAGTCGGTTTGGGCGTTTCTAGGCCTAGGTGTGAAATGAGATTTTAGGTTTAAATATACATGTGTCTCATATAATTCTAATATGGGCTTTCTTCTTGGCAACATGTAGGATTGTAGTAAGATGTCTTTGGATGAACGGGATATCACTGAGAGTACTAGCTCCCCTAATACTAGGACTCCTCGTCAGCCTAGTGCAGCAAGCATGCAAGGGCAAAATGCTGCTCCAAATCCCCCACCACATGCAACATAACAGATTGACCCTGGTCAAAATCCATTTATACAATAGATGACTTGATTATTCGAATAGATGGTACGAGCCATTCCTCATCCTACCCGAGTGCCACCACCTTGACCAAAAGTAACAATTGATAATTTTCGTAAGTATGGGGCTTTAGATTTCTATGGTAAGAGAAATGAAGATCCAACTGTAGCTGAGTATTGGTTGGAAAAGACTGAAAGAATTTTTAAAGAGTTGCAAGTGGAAGTAGATGACAAAGCTAGATTTGCTACTTCTCTACACCAAGATGAGGCATATGATTGGTGGAAATCAGTTCTTACCAAGCTAGATATGGTGGAACCGGTCTCATGGGATTCCTTCCTCTCTGAATTTAAGGAGCAATATATTCCATTGATCTATATTGATGAAAAAAAGAAAGAGTTCATGAATCTCAAGCAAGGTAAAATGTCAGTGATTGAGTATTAGCAGGATTTTACCAGACTGAGCAAGTAAGCCCCTGAATTAGTTACAAATGAAAGAGATAAATGCAGAAGATTTGAAGATGGCCTTAATGAAGAGGTTGGAGATATTGTGATTGTTGTTCAGCATAATAAGTTTTCTCAGTTAGTTTCTGCAGCACTCAACCTTGAAAAAAGGAAAAAGAGGAAAATAGAAGAATCTTCTAAAAAGTCAGCTACTCCTGAGACGCAATTCATTGGGAAGAAAAGTTGTTTATTTACTAGTCGTTCACAGAATAGAGGACAAGGAAAGGGTTCTAGCTATTCACAAACAAGGTGTTTTAGGAGGGGACCGCCCTCTAAGGCACCTTCTGCTACAGCCAGTTCATAATCTCAGGTTGGCAAGGAAGTTATACTAGTATTTACTATTTGAAATAGGAGCCATCGAGGGGAATATTGGCGTGTCACAGGTGCTTGCTTTAGATGTGGGTCCAGGGAACATATATGGAGGGATTGCCCACTCTTAATAGGTGGTACTCCTACTCAGACTACTAGGTCAGCTCTGACTCAGCCTGGAGTTCAATTCAGAAGGGAACCAGGCCAACCGAGGCAGGCTATTTCAGAGACAGTGAATAGACATGGATCCAACAGAGCTCCAGCCCGATCCTATGCCATGAAAGCTATGGAAGATCAGGCGGCAACATATGTTATTAATGGTATGTTTTCATTATATGATTTTGACATTTGTGCATTCATAGATCCGAGTTCCATACATTCCTGTATTTGCACTAGTACACCTAGTCATTATAATATGAATAAAGAAAACCTAGAATATGGAATTGAAGTTAAGAATCCTTTGGGTTACAGTGTAATAGTGAGTAAAGTATTTAGGAATTGTCCTTTGGTTGTGCATGGGAAGGAGTTTTCTGCAGACTTGATTGAGTTGCCTTTCCATGAGTATGATGTCATATTTGGTATGGATTGGCTCTCACGTCACAAAGCAGTGGTGGATTACAAGTCTAAATTTGTGGTACTTAAGATATCAAATGAGGAGGAAATTATTGTGAAAGGTGAATTATTTTCATAACATCCTCGAGTCATATCCATACTGAAAGCTAGGAGATTGATGAGAAAAGGGTGTGAAGCTTATTTGGCCTATGTGATTGACACCAGAAAGGGAGGTTGAAATCTTAAAGATATTCCGGTGGTAAATGAATTTCCATATGTGTTTCCTGATGACTTACCTGGGTTGCCTCTAGAGAGAGAGGTAGAATTTGCTATTGATCTTGTTCCTGGAACTATGCCTATATCAAAGACTCCATACAGAATGGTCCCATTAGAGATTAAAGAACTTAAGACACAATTGCAAAAACATCTTGATAAGGGTTTCATTAGACCAATTACATACCCATGGGGTGCACCAGTATTGTTTGTGAAAAAGAAGGATGGATCTTTGAGGCTATGTATTGATTATTAACTGTTGAATAACGTGACCATCAAGAACAAGTACCCATTACCACGAATTGATGACCTCTTTGACCAACTGAAAGGTGCAGGAGTATTTTCCAAGATAGACTTGAGATCTAGTTATCATCAATTAAGGGTGAAGACAGAAGATATTACTAAAACTGCATTCAGAACCAGATATGGTCATTATGAGTATTTGGTTATGCCCTTTGGGCTGATCAATGCTCCAGCAACATTTATGGAACTTATGAATAGGATCTTCAGGCCACATCTTCATCAATTTGTTGTCATTTTCATTGATGATATTTTGGTATATTCTAAAGATTTAGAAGAACAAGAAAAACATTTGAGAATAGTGTTGCAGACTCTCAGAGAAAATAAGCTTTACGCTAAACTCTCAAAATGTGAGTTTTGGTTAAAGGAGGTAACAATTTTGGGACACATTATCTCTACAGAAGGCATTAAAGTGGATTCTAGCAAGGTTGAGGCAATTGTGAGTTGGAAGCCTCCACGGAATGTGACCAAGGTCAAAAGTTTCTTGGGTTTAGTTGGATATTATCGGAGGTTTGTTAAGGGTTTTTCAATGATTGCTTCTCCTTTAACAAGGCTATTGAGAAAGGATGTTAAATTTGAGTGGATAGACAAGTGTCAAGCTAGTTTTGATAAGCTCAAAAGTATGCTCACTAAGGCCCATGTTTTGACACAGCTGATTCCTAATAAGGAGTATGTCATTTATAGTGATGTTTCTCATAATGGATTGGGTTGTGTATTGATGCAAGATGGAAAAGTGGTTGCTTATGCTTCTAGACAGTTAAATCCGCATGAGAAATATTATCCTACCCATGATCTGGAGTTGGCAGCTATAGTTTTTGCATTGAAGATTTGGTGCCATTATTTATATGGGGAGAAGTGTTTCATTTACATAGATCACAAGAGTTTAAAATATCTTCCCTCACAGAAAGAATTGAAAATGAGGCAGAGAAGATGGCTAGAACTAATAAAGGATTATAATTGTGTGATTGACTACCATTCAGGCAAAGCAGATGTAGTAGCAGAAGCTTTAAGCAGAAAGATGGTGGCAGATTTGCACCTTCAACCCACTCTTATGCAGGAAATCAAAGATGCACAAATACAAGATAGAAAGCTAATTGAATTAGCTAAGTTGATCTCTAAGGGGGAGAGACATGGATTCACTATGGACTTAGATGGTGGACTGTTCTATCAAGACAAATTATGTTTGCCTTATGTAGAAGATCTTAGACAGAGGAATTCTTAGAGAGGCCTATGAAAGCAAATATGCTATGCACCCAGGGAGTAACAAGATGTACCAAGAGTTGAGGAGCAGATACTGGTGGTGATGTGAACCAAGACAACAAAAATGATCTTACATGCCATGGAGGAGATGGATTAGTGATGCCACTTGGTCCAATCATAAGATCAAGTAGAAACAAGCTCAAGGCAGCCTTGCCAATGTATATTCAAAGCTTAGTGACAAGAGATATCAAGGAAGAGGCTTGGGTCAGGCTTGAAGAGATGGAATCAGTTGGCGATCCAAAGCTTGTGACACTCATTGGGGCATGTGAGGGTGAAGATAGCTAGCCTAATGGGCTAGAGAAGAAGTCTATATTACAAGGTTCAACTCATGTACAATATGTTATGTTAAGGTGGACTTATGTTATGTCATGGTTGGGCCTAAGATTAATTTTATTGGGCTGTTTTATTTTAATTATTGGAATGTAATTTCATTTAAAGACACATGATCAACCTTATTTTAACTTGTCTTAAGTGTGTAGGCCTTATAAAATTAAGCCCATTCGTTTGTCCTTAAGTCATTAGGGTCAGATTGGTCTTTTCTTCATGTTTGCACCTAGGATTTGGTTTGTAGAGGTAGAAATACCTCCTTATGCGTGTAAGACAATCAGATTGGTGATTAAGATCAAAATATTAGTGTTCTTGAGTGTTCTTCAAGTGGGAGGTGTGATCTCCATTGATATACCAAGGATTGTTTTCACTTATTAGGTTGGTAATTAATTTGTGGCGTGAATCCAATTCTCTCTTCATAGTCTCTGTTATCAAGTCCTTGCTGTTTTGGGGGTGAAGAGTTTAATCTTGCAATTGTTTAAAACTTAAGATTTGTATCAAATTGATTTGGAGGTTGTCTAGACTTAGATTCTAGGTGGTTGCTGCATCATTTGGTATGAGAGCTTTGGTTCTAAATCAATTGTACTTATCTTTATTTTTCTGGTTTTAGGGTTATTTGTTCAAGTTACAGCATAAAAAAATTAAAAAAAAAAGTTTATCTATTTATGGCTGAATTTGCCTATATTTCTGTCTATTGAAGTTTTGTTTATTTCTTTTTTTTTTGGGTACGAATTTTTGGTGTTCTAATTTTTTTTTGTTTATCAGATTACAAAAAAAAAAAACAACAAAAAAAAAATTCGTGCATATTGGCATTGATTGCCAAAAATGGGACTGTTTGGATTCAATTGATTGCACACATATATAAAATGAATTGCCTCTGAATATATTTGCTCTATTCTGATTTAAAATTGATAATTTGAGCAATTTTGAGTGGAGTTTAATTGAAATTGATTGGTTTCATATTGAGGTATAAGTTGAGATTTCATTGCTTATTGCTGGAAATTGTGTAATTGGTGGATAATAGTTACTAATAGGCATACAATTAGCTTATTTGGGAGTAAGTTGGGAATGGTTTAGTGAATTTTAGGTTATGGTTCGAATTCTTTTAGGGCAGTAGCACATATACACTTAATTTTTTCTTGTTTTGTCAATTTATTGCATTCTTTGTTTTATATTCTTGACTGCTGTCCTACTTGTTTCCATTACATTAGTTGAGTAATTTTGCATTCCATATTACTCAAATAACAATACTATATCTGCACACCTCATTCTTCATCCGTGTGTGCATATAGCATATACTTGTCATTCCTTGCTTTCATCTCATTAATTTTGCTTCTAGTTTTGTGATGTTTCCTTTCTTGCTTAGGAATTGTCTATTTTAACTTTCTGTAGGATATTGCTGCTCATTATTATTGATCTGGTTGGTTGAAATTGATCCGAAAATATATCATAGTGAGGACACAAGAGCGGTAAAAGGCAGGAGTGGTTAGCTCAAAAGAGGGTAAAAGCCTTAATTGAGTGAAACACGAGTGAACATACACATTTTGAGTGAAACACGTGAGGGAGTGTGTGAGGCCATTTATTTACATCATGTCTAAATCAAGCAACCAGGAAAGAAGTAGTGATGAAGGAAACAAAACTTTCTTCACATTGGAGGCTATGCAACAACAATTTGGAAGGCTTGAGATTCTACTCCGAGATATGAATGATCGGTTTGACAAGTATGATAGGAGGTTAGAAGGCCATGATCAAGCTCTGCAGAATCTTAGAAGAGATACATCCTTGCAAAGTCGAATTGGAGGGAGAAGGGAAAGGTTAGCAACTCCACTTCAATCTGACTATGAAGAAGATTTTGATGAATTTGATGATGATAGGGATAGAAATCAGTTTGGAGGTAGAGGGGGCAGAAATGATAGAGTAAGGAATAGGAGAGAACATAGAGGTAGGGTAGAGGCGGATAGATTTGGAAACGTTGAGAATCGGATAGATCGTAATTTGGGGAGTATTAAAATGAAAATCCCTACTTTTCAAGGTAGGAAGGATGCTGATGCTTACTTGGAGTGGGAGGGAAAAGTGGAATTGGTGTTTGAATGTCATAACTATTATGAGGAAAAAAAAGTAAAGTTGGCAGTCGTGGAATTCACTGACTATGCCTTGGTATGGTGGGACCAAATCACCTTCAATAGGCGTAGGAATGGGGAAAGGCCTATAAACACATGGGTAGGGATGAAGGCAGTCATGAGAAAGAGGTTTGTCCCTAGTTACTATTATAGGGAACTATATCAAAGGCTCCAAAATTTAAGGCAAGGGAATAAAAGTGTTGAGGACTATCATAAAGAAATGGAGATAGCTATGATGAGGGGTAATATTACTGAAGATAGGGAGGCTACCATGACACGTTTCTTAGCTGGTCTAAATAAGGAAATTGCAAATGTTATTAAGCTGCACCACTATGTAGAGTTAGAGGAGATGGTGAATATGGCTATGAAGGTGGAGAAGCAACTAAAGCAAAAGGGAACCAACAAACCAACCTATTTGGGTTCCACATCTAATTGGAGCTCAAAATGGCCAAAAAGGGAAGACAAAGCCAAAGACAATGTAAGAGAAGAAAAGGGTAAAGTAGAGCAAAAAGGTAACCCTAAAGCTAATGCTACTTCTTCTTGCAATACTGAAAAGCATAGAAACATAAAATGGTTTAAGTGCCTTGGCAATGGACATATTGCATCTCAATGCCGAAATAAAAAGGTTATGATATTGAAAGATAATGGTGTAATTGAATCCAAAAGTGATAAAGAATCTGATTCAATAACTTCATTTGAAGATTGTAGTGATGATGATGAGGCCGAGCATGCTGTTGGCTGGGATTTAAATCTTGTGGTTAGGCGTGTACTAAATGTACAATTGAAAGAAGATGGGGTTGAACAGAGGGAAAATATCTTCCATTCTAGATGCTTGATAAATGGGAAAATTTGTAGTCTTATAATTGATTGAGGAAGTTGTACTAATGTTGCAAGTACTATTTTAGTTGATAAGTTGGGGCTGGATTGTTTGAAACATCCTAGGCTATATAGACTACAATGGCTTAATGATTGTGGAGAGATAACGGTAAATAAACAAGTTTTAATTTCATTCTCCATTGGAAGATATTCTGACCGTGTACTTTTGTGATGTAGTACCTATGCATGCAGGTCATGTGTTGCTTGGTAGGCCATGGCAATATGACAGAAAGGTGACACATGATGGGTATAGAAATAGACACTCATTCATGATGGGAGATCAACGTATCATTCTGGCTCCTATGACTCCTAGTGAAGTTTATGAAGATCAAATGAAGCTAAAAAGGAACATGGAGGAAGAAATGCAAAAAGAAGCCGAAAAGTCCAAAGTGAGAGAAAAGGAGCAAAAAGAAAATGGAAAGGCTGATAGTTGCAAAATAAGAGAGATGAGAGGAAAAGAAAATGGAGAGGCTAAAAAAGAGAGAAAAATGGGAGGAAAAAAGGCCCAAAAAGAAAAGCAAATAATTGGCCCAAAGGAGAGTGGTACAAAGAAAAACAATTTTTATGCAAAAATAAGGGATATGAAAGTGGCTTTTGAGAATCAACAATGTTTACTTGTACTCATGTACAAGGAATCTTTTTTTAATGAAGCTGACCTTAACCCTTCTTTGCCTAGTGTTGTTGTTTCTTTATTGCAGGAATATGAGAATGTATTCCCAGAAGAGTTACCACAAGGATTGCCACCAATAAGAGGAATTGAACATCAAATTGATTTCATACCAGAAGCTCAAATTCCAAACCGACCAGCCTATAGGAGCAATCCCGAGGAGACAAAGGAACTTCAAAGGCAAGTGGAGGAGTTGTTAGCAAGAGGGCATATCCGTGAGAGTCTTAGTCCGTGTGCAGTGCCGATGCTTTTGGTGCCAAAAAAGGATGGGAGTTGGCGCATGTGTGTTGATTGTAGGGTTGTGAATCGCATAACAGTTAAGTATCGCCATCCAATACCCAGATTGGATGATATGTTAGACAAACTGCATGGCGCTTGTGTCTTTACTAAGATTGATTTGATGAGTGGATATCACCAAATTAGGATGAAAGTTGGTGATGAATGGAAAACAGCATTTAAATCAAAGCTTGGTTTATATGAGTGGCTCGTTATGCCTTTTGGTCTAACCAATGCCCCTAGCACTTTTATGACATTGATGAATCATGTTTTGTGTCAGTTCATTGGAAAATTTGTTGTTGTTTATTTTGATGATATTTTGATTTATAGTAAATCTGTTGATGAGCATGTACATAATCTTAAGGCTGTTTTGGATACACTTAGAAGAGAAGAATTGTATGCTAAACTTAAAAAGTGCACATTTTCCATGAATAAAGTTATATTCTTAGGGTATGTGGTGAGTGCCAATGGAATTGAGGTTGATGAGGATAAGATAAGGGCTATCCAAGAATGGCCAATTCCTAGGAATGTGAGTGATGTTAGGAGCTTTCATGGCCTTGCTAGCTTTTACAGGAGGTTTGCAAAGGATTTTAGTGTCATTGCTGCTCCTTTAACTGAAATCATTAAAAAGGATGTGGAGTTTAAGTGGGGCGAGGCGCAAGAACTTGGATTTAATACTTTGAAAGATAAACTTTGTTCTGCACCTGTTTTGAGTTTGCCTGATTTTAATTCTACTTTTGAAATTGAATGTGATGCCTCCGGGATAGGTATTAGTGTTGTTTTGATGCAGGGTAGGCATCCAATTGCTTTCTTTAATGAAAAATTGAGTGGTGCACAACTCAATTATTCCACGTATGACAAGGAGTTGTATGCATTGGTTAGGGCTTTGGGGACTTGGCAGCATTATCTTTGGCCTAAAGAGTTTGTGATTCATAGTGATCATGAGTCTTTAAAGCATCTCAAGGGTCAAGGTAAGTTGAACAAATGACATGCCAAATGGTTGGAGTTCATTGAGACCTTTCCTTATGTGATTCAATACAAACAAGGTAAGGAAAATGTGGTTGCTGATGCATTATCTAGAAGATATACTTTTATTACTACTTTGAGTTCTCGATTGATGGGATTTGAAAAGATGTTGAGAAAATTTGCTCTAGGTGTGTTGCATGTAAGCAACCCAAGTCAAGAATTCAACCTCATGGGTTGTATACTCCTTTACCCATCCCTAGTCAACCCTGGATTGACATTTCTATGGATTTTGTGTTGGGACTGCCTAGGACTAAAAGGGGAAGAGATAGCATTTTTGTTGTAGTTGATAGGTGTAGCAAGATGGCACATTTCATTGCTTGCCATAAAACTGATGATGCTACACATATTTCTGATTTGTTTTTTAAGCATGTTGTCTGTTTGCATGGTGTATCTAAAACTATTGTTTCTGATAGAGATTCTAAGTTTTTGAGTCATTTTTGGAGTGTGCTGTGGGGAAAGTTGGGAACAAAGTTGTTATTTTCTACTACTTGTCATCCTTAAACAGATGGTCAAACTGAAGTGGTTAATAGAACTTTAGGATCATTATTACGTGCTGTTGTTGGAAAGAATTTGAAAACTTGGGAAGATTGTTTGCCATTGGTAGAATTTGCATATAATAGAAGCATTCATTCATCAACAGGTTATTCTCCATTTGAAATTGTCTATGGTTTTAATCCGCTAACCCCTTTGGATTTGTTGCCTATACCTGTGAATGATATTTCTAACTTAGATGGGCAAAAGAAGGCAAATTTGATTAAGTCCATACATGAGAAGGCGAAGCAGCACATTGAGTTAAAGAACAAACGTTATGCACAAAAAGCCAATCAAGGACGTAAAGTTGTGAAATATGAACCTGGAGATTGGGTATGGGTGCATTTTAGGAAAGAGAGATTTCCTAACCAAATGAAATCCAAGTTGGATCTAAGAGGTGATGGACCTTTTCAAGTGGTTGAGAGGATCAATGACAATGCCTATAAGATTGACTTGCCTGGTGAGTATGGTGTTTCAACAACTTTTAATGTTGTTGACCTTTCTCCTTTTGATAATGCAGGTGGTGATTCGAGGACGAATCCTTTTGTGGAGGGAGGGAATGATGTGAACCAAGACAAAAAAAATGATCTTACATGCCATGGAGGAGAAGGATTAGTGATGCCACTTGGTCCAATCATAAGATCAAGTAGAAACAAGCTCAAGGCAGCCTTGCAAATGTATATTCAAAGCTTAGTGACAAGAGATATCGAGGAAGAGGCTTGGGTCAGGCTTGAAGAGATGGAATCAGTTGGTGATCCAAAGCTTGTGACACTCATTGGGGCATGTGAGGGTGAAGATAGCTAGCCTAATGGGCTAGAGAAGAAGTCTATATTACAAGGTTCAACTCATGTACAATATGCTATGTTAAGGTGGACTTATGTTATGTCATGGTTGGGCCTAAGATTAATTTTTGTGGGCTGTTTTATTTTAATTATTGGAATGTAATTTCATTTAAAGACACATGATCAGCGTTATTTTAACTTGTCTTAAGTGTGTAGGCCTTATAAAATTTAACCCATTCATTTGTCCTTAAGTCATTAGGGTCAGATTGGTCTTTTCTTCATGTTTGCACCTAGGGTTTGGTTTGTAGAGGTATAAATGTAACATCCTCGACTTCCCACATATGCATTATTACATGCATTTTATTTTGACATATGCATTTGAATATAATTCAATTGAACACATGCATTTCATACGTATTTTCGTAGGATCAAGTTTATGACACGCACTAGCTACGTGTCCTAGTACATTGCAATTGTATTGAGTCACACATGTGTATTTATAATCTAAATGAGGATAAAAAGTATTAAAAAAAAATGAATGAAATAAGGTGACTAAATTAAAGTAAGCAAAATGACTAGATTGAGATTAAATTGCATATTATGTTGATTTGTATAATAATAATAAAAAAATAAAAGTCAGAAAAATAAATAAATAAATAAATAAATAAATAAATAAATAAATAAATAAAAAGAAGGAAAAAGGGGATGGATGAAACAAAGAAAAGGAAGATAAGGTGGTGGGTGGTGGCTTTTAACTTATTAGGCAGCCACCTTATCACTTCCCTTCCTCATCTTCTTCTTCTTCTTCTTCTTTGCTTCATTCCTTCCATTTCTTTTCAAGTTTCAGCCACCATTTCTTCCTTCTTTCACTCCAAAAATTGCAGGAACAAGATTAGCCAAGAGTGATTATAGGTGAGTAAACATTTATTCTTGTGTTAAGCTTGATTTTGGTGTTTAGGGTTCATTAATAGGCACTGTTTTGCAACCCGATTTTGATGAACATCTAAATTGA
Source organism: Triadica sebifera (assembly GCA_023653625.1). Classification (NCBI taxonomy): domain Eukaryota; kingdom Viridiplantae; phylum Streptophyta; class Magnoliopsida; order Malpighiales; family Euphorbiaceae; genus Triadica; species Triadica sebifera. Next base: position 14,681,951 of record CM042909.1, read on the forward strand.
TTCTGGACAAGTATAAAACATAAAAGTTGTTCCTTTATGTCTTATATTTATGAATATGTAAACGGTGTTTCGTGATTTGGTTTATAGAATTAGATATGCTCTTCGTACTGAAACTGGTCAGGGTGTAAACCCTAACCAAGTTAGCTACTGTGTTACTTGATTTCGAATATGTTAAAGCCATTATTTGAAGTATCTCAAAACATAAAAGTTGTAGATATATGTGTTATGTATCTGTATACCATATTTCAGGTTCATATGTCTTGTAAATTGTGAGTTATGGTAAATGGAACCATGACTGTTCCATGGTTTGAACTGCCTATTGAGTGCCCTGGGCAGTTCCAGAAACTTTTTTGTCTAATTTGAGATCCTTAGAGCTAGATTATGTAACTTATCAAAACATGAAAGTTATATGTATATGTCTTAGATAAATTTTGGTACTAATTTCAGCTTAAAATGTTATGTATAGAGTAAGTTATGGCCTTTAGAAGTCATACTGGTCCGGAAGCCAATTCTGTTCTGGACCAGTGAAATGTTGCTTATAATTTGAAGACCTTAGAGGCATAATTGGTAAAAGTTGTGAACATGAAAAATGTTCCATTTGAACCCATATAAATTTATGCCAAGTTTCATTATAATCTGATTTACATATTGTAAGATATGGACTACCCAAATTGGTACCCTGAAACTGCCAAAGGGCAGAAACAGGGCAGGAAACAGAACTCTCTTAGAAATTCCACCAAAAATTGTACAATGATCCAATTGGTCTGATATTTTAATATGTTTCATGATTATGTGTTATTTTGAATTAGGAACAAGAATAAGATTTATTGGTCAACTATAGGAAAAGTTATAGGCTTAACAGTCCCATAAGGTCACACTGCCCCATAGGAAAAAGCCTAGCTATGTATATGCATTATGCATATTAATTTGTTTAAGCCGCATTAAGTCTCCCTAATCATGAGTTAATCCATTATATTTTCATGTTAGGCTCACAACATATTGGAGACCCACAAGGAGCAGATAGACAATAAGTAAGAGTCGGGATCAAAGGAGAACGGTGAGTCTAATTATCGATTGAATTCTTAGTGCAAATGAATGTTGCTTGCTATGTGATTCATATGATTGTCATAATTTGTCCTTGATAATATGATGATGGATAATTTGTGACCTTTGTGGTTTGACATATGATTGTCATGATTGTCCTTGATAATATGATGATGGACAATATGTGACGTTTGTGGTTTGACATATGATTGTCATGATTGTCCTTGATAATATGATGATGGACAATATGTGACGTTTGTGGTTTGACATATGATTGTCATGATTGTCCTTGATAATATGATGATGGGCAATATGTGGCGTTTGTGATACGTATAAATGGTATACTTGTGGTATATTTGAGGTATATGTTTGACATATGTGATATATATACATGGTATATGTATAGTATATGCAAGGTATATGCGTGGCATATGAGGCATATATGTGGTATATGTATGTTATATGTGATAAGATGCAATGGTTCATAAATGCTTAGTACAAATGCATATGCATATGGACTTAAAAGGCGTTGTGACTAGTTAATCAATATTGCAAAGCAAAAGAAGAGGCCTATGGCCCAACAAATGTGCAAATGAAACAAATGATCAAGCTAGCTAGCAAATGCAAATACAATTGCAAATGCAAATGTTCACATGGCAAATGTTCACATGGATACCCGGGGCAATGTCTGTTTAACTTGGTCACAACAAAATGAAATAAGCAAAGCATTTGCATACATAAAGAGTAATGATTATATGTTTCAACTTTATTGATACTTATATGATACTGATGAATGGAATAGAATACCTGATATATATTGGATTTGTGATTTATTACTATGAGTTGTTTGGTACTTTAGAGCTCATTGGATGATTATTCTCACTGAGCCGCAACTCATCAATTTGCGTCATTTTTCAGGTAAAGAAAAGTGATAGCTCATTTTGAGTAGTGTATAGAAGACATGGAGCACAGGTCATTGGCCGAGCCTCATCACTCTCTCTCCTTGCATTCCACACAAGCATAAAAACATGTCATCTGTATTTTGGACTTATATGCTTGAATATGTATAGTCATTTTGGAATGAGTCTAAATATGTATAAATGAAATCAACTCGGAAATACTTATGTGTAAAGTTTATATTTTGATATATGTGATATATCGTATTGTGGTTTTAATGTTGACTTGAAAAGTCGTTTAGTAATTTTACAGGATATAAGACTTGTAAAGTCATTAGTTGATTTTACAGGATATGATATAAAAAAAAAATTTTACTACTATTGTTAACAGGGTATTTTGCCTTTTCAGTATGCAGTATGTGACTATTTGATACAGGGATAGGTTATACTTAAATGCATAAGAGGTGTGACGTTACAATAAATACCTCCTTATGCATGTATGACAATCAAATTGGTGATTAAGATCAAAATTTCAGTGTTCTTCAAGTGGGAGGTGTGATCTCCATTGATATACCAAAGATTGTTTTCACTTATCAGGTTGGTAATTAATTTGTGGCGTGAATCCAATTCTCTCTTCATACTCTTTGTTACCAATGCCTTGCTGTTTTGGGGGTGAAGAGTTATCAACTTGATTTGGAGGTTGTCTAGACTTAGATTCTAGGTGGTTGCTGCATCAGGTGGCCAGGTATGAAAAAGGATATCACAGAATACACTTCAAAATATTAGACTTGTCAGTAGGTCAAGGTTGAACATTAAGTACCTTTAGGGTTGCTACATCCAATTTCTATTCCATAATGGAAGTGGGAATGGATCACTATGGATTTTGTGACTGGATTGTCTTTGACTCCAAAGAAACATGATACTGTATGGGTCATTGTGGACAGATTTACAAAGTCAACATATTTCTTACCTATCAAAAAAGACTATCCACTGAATAAATTGGCAGAAATTTATATGACTGAAGTTGTACGACTTCATAGAGTGTCTATTTCTATTGTGTCTGATAGAGATCCCCTCTTCACATCTCAATTTTGGGGTAGTCTACAACGAGCTCTAGGTACTAAGCTCAATTTCAGCACAGCTTTTTCATCCGCAGACAGATGGGCAGTCAGAAAGAATCATTCAAATTCTAGAAGATATGATGAGAATTTGCCTATAATAACAATTATCAGTCTAGTATCCAAATGGCTCCATATGAGGCACTTTATGGTAGGAAGTGTCGAACACCTATATGTTGGACAGAGCTCAGCGAAAGGAAACTTATGGGACTAGACCTAGTGCAAGAGATACAAAAAAAAAGTGAAAGTCATTCACGAAAGACTTAAGGTAGCTACATATAGGCAGAAATCGTATGTTGATCTTAAGAGATGAGACATTGATTATGCAGTGGGTGATAAAGATTTTCTTAAACTATCCCCTTGGAAGAAAGTTCTGCAATTTGGGAAGAAAGGCAAGTTAAGTCCAAGGTTCATCGGACCTTATGAAATATTAGAAAGAGTTAGACCTGTTGCTTATAGACTCGCTCTACCACCGGAGATGAGTCAAATACATGATGTCTTCCATGTCTCAATGTTAAGATGATATAGATCAGATCCTAATCACATCATACCTGCTGAAAGCTTTCAGGTCAAACAATATTTGACATATGAAAAAGAACCAGTCCAAATTTTAGCACGAGAAATTAAGGAGTTGAGGAACAATTGAGTACCATTAGTGAAAGTACTATGGAGGAATCATGCAATCGAAGAAGCAACATGGGAAAGAGAGGAGGTGATGAAAGCTCAATACCCTCACTTGTTCAGTAACGATGCATAAGGTATGTTTCAAGGATGAAACATCTTAAGGGAGAGAGAATTGTAACGTCCATTAAGTAGGATTTAATTAGAATAAGTATGTGGTATAAATAGGAAAAACACGATAGATAATAGAGATTAAAATAGATGAAATAAATGATTAAATTAGAAATTTAAATAAATTAAATTGATAACCATGACAAATTTGATTAAATTAGACCACATAATTAAATTGTATTTTTGGTAAAAAAAATTTAGAATGGCTAGATAAGTTAATATATGAGGATAATAATAATAATAATAATAATAATAGTAATAATAATAATAATAATAATAATAATAATAATAGTAATAATAATAATAATAATAATAATAATAATAATAAAATTAAAAAGAAAAAACAGAAAAGTGAACAGTAAAATGGACAGCAAGAAAAAAAAAGGGAAAGACAAAATAGTGAAAGTGGGAGGGGAGGGGAAGTCAATTGAGACTTTACCCCATTCCTTTCAACTTCACCTCTTTTCTTCTTCGTTTTCATCATCCCTTTTCCTTCTTCCATATCACAGCTCAATTATTTATCCTTTCCTTCAAGATTTACGTAAAAATCAGTTTAAACAAATCTGATCTTGGTAAGTAATATATTTTCCATGATTATTGTGTTATTAGAACTTTTTAGGTTATGTTTTTGCAAGATATTCCACTCTATTTTTTACTATCTTGTGAATCGAATTTGGGGAAGTATTAAACATAAACATTGTTCATCTATGTCTTGTGTATCTTTTTGCAGGATTTTACTGAATGATTTTCAGTATATGTAGAGAAATGGTCATTGGGGTGAAACTAGTTCAGGGAGATGTATCAACTGAATAACCTATAATTTTTGTAAAAATTGATCATCTTAGTAGCTTAATATGGGGTTCTATAAAACATTCAAGTTGTAGGTATATGTGTTATTTAGGTCTTTGCCAAATGTCGTATAAATTGCTCTTGTGTAGGATGAGTTATTGTGAAATAAACCATGATTCTTCCTTGATTGAGTTGTGTTCTGGTACATGCGCAGCTCAAGTAACTTCGTCCTTATATTTCACATGTTTTTAGATCGAATTAGCCAAAGGTTGAAACAAGAAGGTTTTAACTCTATGTCTTATCTAAATCCCTGTGAAAGTCCTACCTTCAAATGTTATGTAGTTTGTGAGTTATGAGCTGAACAATTGAACTGGTTGGGTTGATACTTTATATTGAACCAGTTATAGATCCTCCAATATTTCAGAACCTTAGAGACCGAATCTGGAAATGAGTTAAACATGAAAAATGTTCCAAATTAACTGTATAAACATTTTCAGAATAATTGAAGCTACACATTAAAAGCTATGAATTTTTGAATTGTGTACCTCGAAACTGCCTAAGGGCAGAAAACAGGGAAATATTTAAAAATATACCAAATATTATGTAAAGGTTCAAAAATTCTGCAATTTTAGTATATTTTAGTTTTACATGTTATATTTAATCAGGATTAAGAATTATATAAATTGGATAAGTGTAGAAAAAGTTATTAATCCAACAGTCCTTAGAGGTCTTGTTCTAGCTTAAAAGAAATTGTAGTTATTTATTTAAATTATATTAAGAATAAATATTTTATCAAGGTATTAATTAATTATATTTTTAAATTAGGATTTCAACAAGAAAAAGACCAACAAAAGTGAAAAAGCTCTGAGCTTATATTTTGGAAAAGAAAAAACGTATCGAGGTTTGTACATATAATTTTTCTAGTTTGCCCCTTATGCATGATTGTATGTGCATGACATGAATTATTTGTCACCATGATAAAATAATATATTATGGCATGTTTTAACATTATAGAAATGTTATTAACTATGAACTTAACATTATGCTAATATTTTATAAAATATTGTGCTATTATATGGGTTTGAAATAAATTGTGCTTATATTATTATGTTAATATGAAATGAGTATTGGTTATAGAAACAAGTAATTAGTGGTGTTAATTGCCCATTTTTCTACTTAGGGACTGACATAGGATAGATGGTGCACTATTAGTGGGTTGTTTTTGTACCGATATTGATATGATTTAAGGATAGGGTGGCTATAGCTTCGATAACATCTCTGATCCTAATTACACACAAATAAATGATTATACTGGGTCAAGGTGGCTGAAGCTCCGCGAGCGCCCCTATTTCACACCCCGTATCCAGATAGTCCGGGAATGAGATTTTGGGCTAATAATTCATAGAATAAAATATGAAATTTAATTAATTAATGTAAGTAACAAAGTGTGAAATGCTTACATGAGGTGGTGCAAATTTAATTATTGAATATTGTTATTTTTTTTATTTTTTTATGTTATGTATTTATTTTTTTTATATGACAAATATGCAATAAAATTTGATATGCCATGATTGAATTTGAGACATGCATTTGTGTGACTGCTTGGGGAAAACTTTAATACTTATATGTACCACTAAGCGAGAGATAGCTTAGCGTGCGTTCTTCTTAAGCAGGAATTGAAGTTGTAGATAGTAGATAGTGGAATTGATCAAGAAGAAGTCCAAGCCCATATCAGTAGAGATACAAGAAGCATAGTTAGAGGGTTGGTTATTTATTATATATTTTTTAGTTTGACTATGTATATGGTGTGGTAGACATGTCTTATATATTAATATTATGTATGTAACATAATCGGGTGCCATATATGTATACAATATAAGGATAAATATATATTGTTAATTAGAACAACTTGCCTAAACCAATATAAATAAATAGATTAAGTTATTTAAAATGAAATAAAAAAATTTCAATTTGAGCAGATTATCAAGTTAAGCTTGTGGCATCCTTCTTATATATGTGGAATTATTCCTAATATATAAGTGGGGCGTCACAGTTACTATTCATCATGGACAACTCATTTTTTGGTTGCTTTTTTATGGCAACTGTAGTAGATTCATCATGTGGTAGAGGCACACGAGCAAAATCGATTGTTTCTCAACCAATCATAGGCTTGATGCTCTCCATGCTACCATCCAGTGCCCTTCGAAGGTATGGTTTTATGAAAACTCGCCCCATTCTCAATTCTAGAGCCTTCGATTAGGAATGTTTTAGGATAGTAGGAATTGAAAATGATGTTAGGAGATGGCTAAAAAACTTGGGATTGTTGGATTTTGTAGATATTTTTTATCCTACATTTTAGGAAATTACTTCGTAATTTTTGAGTACTTTACATCTCAATAATTTTGGAAAAGTATCTTCCTAGCTTTGTTATGAGACACATGAGTTGTCAACTGATGAATTTGGAAGAATTTTTAAGGTATCTAGTGAGGGTCTAATGAATGAAATAGATGTTGTAGATTTTGTTGCTACTTGTTAACCTTAAGGGGTATTTCCGTCATTTTGATGATAATAAATAATATAGCAATATTGTATTTAACATACTTGTTTTTGTAAGTATATTATACAGGACATGAATTAAAATAGCAAGAATAGAGAATTGGAAGGATAATCCTTGAAAAACAAAAAGCAAGAAGTAGTATGTTCACTGTCGTGACTCTAGGAGTCAATCCCATGAAGAAAGCTAGCCGTTACCAAAAAACCAACATTTGAAGTTCACGGTCATGAAAGAAAACCAAACCGTGAAGTAAGCATTTCAGTCACCCCGTGACTGAAGGTGTCACCCCCGTGAAGAGTCATGTAATTTCATCCAGAGAGCTTCACGACCAGAATCACCACTTGGGTCACGACTGGGAAGCTTGTCACCCCCGTGAATGAAGGTGTCACCCCTTTGAAGGCTTCATTCAATTTCATCCAGAGAGCTTCACGACCAAGGTCACCACTTCAGTCACGGCTTGGGAAGAACTGTCACCCCCGTGACAAGCATATTCACGCCCGTGAACAATGAAAGAGAAAAATGTCAGGCGCGATTTTTTAGTTGGTACAACGGCTAGTTTCTTATTTAATGCACCCCAACAACTATATTCAACCATGGGAGTATAAATGGAAGCAATTTATGCATTAAGAAAAGAAAGAATGAGAAGAAAAACAAAAGATTAGCATATACTTTAAATCACAAGCTATCTTGTACTTTTATACTTTGAGAACAAATCTATTCTCTGTAAAAATCTTATTGCTCCTCATATTTGAGCAATAAAGATTTATAAGTGGTTCTCTCTATAATCTTTACTCAAGTGAGCATTGGGTAGTTCTAGGTTAAGAGAAGAACACTTGTAAGGGTTAGTTGTGTGAACCTCCAAAACACAAATTAAAAGGTTATTTGTGTGAGCCTGTAAAACACAAAATGTAGGTTGTTTGTGTGAGACTGTAAAACACAAAGGAATTGGTTATTGTGTGAGCCATTAAAACACAAGGGATTTTTGGGTTAGGTGTGAGCCATTGTGAGAAACACCATAGTTGGGAGTGAACTTGTAAAACTCCATTGTAACCCTTAGTGTGTTAGTGAAACTCCCAATTGCGATCGGGGAGAGGAGTAGGGTTTGTTAATACCCGAACCTCTATAAATCTTTATGTCTTATTTTCTCTATCCTTTCTAAAATTAACAATTTTATTTCCGCACTTTAAAGCTTAATTTTTGAAACTCCAATTCAACCCCCCTTCTTGGTCTAATATCTGGGCAACACTACTGATGCATAAAGTCATATCGGTAGAGACTGTATTTGGGACATAAGGTTGTCCAAGAGCACACATCTAGCTTCTTTTGCTTTAAAATATATTCATAGATTTATGACATACAACATTTTCACTAGAGGTGATAGTAATGAGGCAGTCTGAAAGACCGAACTGTTATTTGTTTATTATGTTAGGAAATAAAAACCCATTGTTATGAGTCGATAGGTTGTAAACCATTTGTTATCCATAGCTACTCGACCTACATGAGACATTTTGATAGGTAGCTATGTGACACCTTGCTATTGAGCTAAGCTTTCTTGATTTGGATGATCACACCTTCACTGCCATACCCGTCGTAACTAAGGACAAGCTTGATATCGAGTCCTTTCTGAAGATGGGGGATGTTTCTAGGATCTATTATAAGGGAATGACCTTCTATAGGTTCTAGGATCCTCAAGATGAGGTGATTTGGGAGGATGATGAATCTGATGCCTTTAGGGTAGGTTTAGTGTTTGAGGAGTGCTCTAAAGGAAATCACCTATAGCACTTATTGTACAAATTTATTTGATTAATAAAAGGCTTTTTCATTAATTTGATATTCATTTGACATATGACATATCTAATAGAGTATTGAGCCTCAAGGACAAAAACTAACATTACTTGGACTAGATGTGACATAGTCAGTCTAGTGGGAGTTGACACATGTCCATACTCTGAACCAAGTGGGGTATAGAATGGTGAAAGGAATAATTGTAAGAAAATTGTCTATGGAAAGGTTCGTAGTCAAACCACTGACTTTATGGCCAATTGGGGGTCATGATGTGTTGCTAGATATTGCTCATGACTTGCTTAAATTAATTTTTAATTTAAGTGGACAATGGAACCGAGAACCTAATGGATCACAACCATTGAAAATATAGAGAATGAGTAAAATGGTCTTGGATAGGATCCAAAATATGAGATAATTATTTCGGGATGGATCGCGATGAGATCGCACAAAAAAATCGTTCGGAAGGGTCACGGGCCCGCGCGGGCTAGTTAGGCTATTGGACATCCTAGCGGGCCAGCTGGGCTGCCCAGCAGCAGCCTGCAGTAGGCCCAATGCACTGCTGCCTCCCTCCCGTTGACCAACGAATAGAATTTGGCCTTAATTAGGCCAATTATGGAAAATTACTATTCATTCATTTCACTTTTCTCCATTTTTGACTTTTCATCTTTTCTTTGAATTTGATTCAAATAGAAAAAACATCAAGTGGAAAAAAATAGAGATTAAGACAACAAAACTTCTCTCAATAACACTTTCAAAGCTAGCACTTTGAATTTGTTCAAACCATTTCTTTTGATAGTTTTTTTTTTATTCTTCACATGGATTATTGTTAGAGACATCCTAATGTGGATTGTTGTGGTTTGCTACAACCCAACAAAGTGAAGATTTAAAAACAAATAAGAAATCACAAGGTATAATTTCTAACCTCTATATTTATATAAATTAGTTTTAATGGCACAAGTATTATCTTTGGTTTCGGGTTTTGAAATTTTTATTTTTCCACTGTATTTATGAATATGATTCATTCTTCAAAACCAACATTTAATGGGTTGAGGACAACGTAAGAGAGCTAGAGCTATGCCTTTTGATTCCCCAGCTGGAGAGAACTCCTCATCTCCTACATACATGATGCAGTAGCTCATTGCTAGGATGTATATGCTGCATTAGGACTTTATCAGAGATTTGATCTTGTACTGCAGCAGCTTGGAGACTTCAAGTAGCATTTTGATGCTCATATCTTAGTGGTTGAGTCCGAGATCACCAGTCTTCTTCTTCATCAGACTCAAGACCAACCATGACCATTCAACTTTATTTTATCCTTTTATCTATTTTTGAACAATTTTTGGATATTGTCGTAGACTATTTTTGCAAACTTTTAGGTTGTAAACTTGTTATTGCTATTTAAGTGAATGGTTGTTTTGTTTTCTCTTCTTTAGTATTAATTTTTTTCGATAGTGACAAAGGGGGAAAAATATTTGCTAATATGTGGCTAAATTTTTATGTATTGTTTGTTAGTTTTTTATTTTTGCTTGTGATGATAAATATTTGGTATATATAGGTTATACATTAATTATATGACATATTTAGAATTCTACGTACGTTAGAAAATATATGCTTTTTGACTTGACAAAATATGGCATGTTTTATATATCTACATATTTAATTTTAAGCATCATTTGAGGGGGAGAAATTTAGTCACATATTGCACAATTATTTGTCAAAATCAAAAAGGGGGAGATTGTTGAACCTTGAGAGCTATTCTCATAATTTTGATGATAAACAATAAATGTGCAATAAGGAATTTAACCATATTTTATGTTTAATTGATTAAACAGGTTAAATATTTATTGAATAATCAAAGCCAAAATAAATCAAGTCAAAAATTGCAAAAAGAAACTGTTCATGCCCGCGAATCTTAATTCACGCCCATGATAGAACTTGAAGCGACACAATTCAAAAGATCAAGTTGTTCAAGCCTGTGATTAATATGTCATGCCCGTGAAGGTGAAAAACAAAAAGCTCCAATGGTCAGAATCATTCAAGACCTCAGTCACTGTTTGAAATAAATTATTCATGCCCGTGAACATACATTCACACCCGTGAATGTCGCGATTCCAAATTTTGAAAATCAAAGATCAAGAAATTCACGTCCATTAAGTAACATGTCACACCTATGAAGACCTAGAAATATGATTGTTTCAACATGCTCCAAGGTTGTTAAACAGCTAGATTTTGAATTATTGCATCTCTAATGGCTAGATTTCGATGGAACACTATAAATAGCTCATTCTACTAATGGAAGATCATCAATTAGAGCAACAAGAGCTTCATTAGATTGAGAATTCCTTCATAAATTATAATTGAGAGTTTATGAATTAATTCTTTATAATATTTCATCTTATTCTCATCTTGATTTTGTAAAGGTAAAGTGATGTTGAGTTTAAGTATTTTATTGTGTCAAGCAATTATTCAAGTGTGTGTTTTAAGTGAGTTGGGTTGGGAATAAAACACTTGTAAGAGTTTATTGTGTGAGCCATAAAACACAAGGAATTATTTTTTGTGTTAGCTAGTAAAACAAAAGGGAATTTAGGGTCAGTGTGATCTGAGAGTGAAACACCTAGTTTCGAGTAAGTTATCCAAACTCCTGTGTGTCTCATTATGTGAGATAGTAAAAATACCCAATTAAGATTGGGGAGAGGTGTAGAATTTATTAACACCCAAATTTTTATAAATTATGTGTCTAAATTCTCTTATTCCACTTCTTTTATATTAGGGTTATTTGCAATTGCAGAAAATATTTTTGTCCATTACCGGACAACAACATATTAGCTTCGTGTCCATAAATATTGCAAATTCCATATACCTGATTTAAAGATGTGATGTCTTTATTAGTTAGCATTCAAACTTGCTTTGTGAGTTTAGCTATTTGTAAAGCCAAATCATTACCAAGAAAAACTTCATGCATTGTTATTTTCCTTCCTCTCACACTTTTTTTTTATTGAGAATTAGCTCCGATGTAATGCCCGATAATTGATGCCAAGGTCGCGGTTGACCAAAATCCGGTGCGTCGAACCGATCGGAGTCTAAATTCAAACATGAAAAAAATAAATTAAAATAATAATAAGATGTGAGAAAAAAATTTTGAATATTTTTAAATTTTGAAGTTTGGAACTAAAAATTGAAAAAAATAATAATTTTTCGCTAAACGAAATTGGAAATTGCAGTGTTTTTGGCACAGATTACTAATTAATCCTAACCACCCACCTAATCCAAATATAAAAAGTCAAACTTTCACTTTTTGGCCATTCTTCTTCTTCCTCACCTTAATCACACCCATTTCTCTCCCTTTTTCTCTCTTTTGTTGTGAGCTCCTTCTCCCCCACTTATTCTTCTTTTTCTTTCTTCAAATCAAGCTAAGATTAGATGAAAAAATGGAATAAGGCAAGATCATCAAAGAAGTGAAGAAAAGTGACTAAACCAAGGAAGAGGAAGAAGAAAGGAGAAGAAAAAGAGAAAGAATACTTTGGTCATTTTGAAGATCATCAAAGGTGAGTTTAGATTTTCTATCTTCTCACTTTTCTTCTTCTCTTTTCTTTGAGTTTGGGATTAGTTGCCATTAAAGCTAGTAATTTAGGGTTATTATTATGTTAATGGTGATTAAGGGTGGATTAGTGTGATTAGTGCTTGATTAGTGTAAAATTTGTTGTTAGGATAAGGAAGTGAACAAATTTTGAACCAAAATCAAAGAGGAAGAAGTAAGGGCAAAGAGAAAGCTAGCTAGGAAGAAGATAAAAGTGAAGAGAAGTGAAATTTTTGAAGTATGTATATTTGGCAAAAATTCAATATAGAAAAATGTTGATTTTAATTTTGTTATGTGTATGAAATTTTGGATATTTGATTGAGTAATGAATTAGTGATTAAATGATGCTATGAATGTGAAAATAAAAACTAGAATATGAGGTTGATGCATGAAAATGGAAATTGTATGAATTAATTGATGTGCTCGAAATTCGTGTTATGAACAGTATCTAGTTTTCTACTCATAACTTGAGTTCTAAAAATTCTTTTTGAGTAATTCTTATTGGGTTGGAAAGTAAAGACATAGGGCTTGAACTTTCATTCAGACCATTAGAACTGAATAGGCCTGGAAATAGGTGAACAATGGACTCAAAATTTGAACTAGAAATTTGTCAAAAAAAACAAATATTGGGCAGATTGTAGTGATCATAAGTTACAAGAAAATTCATAACGTTTGCTAAAAAAATTCATTTTAAGGTGATTCTAGTTGGAAATTAAAGATAAGACATGTACCTATATTTGGTAGTTGATCACATGTCCAAATTCCATCTAAAAAGGGATGAAAAAGATAGACAAACATAAGGCAGAAATTTGTCTAGTAAAATACTAGGCAGATTGTAGTGAACGTAGCTTAGAAGTAAATTCATAACTTTTGCTAAAAACTTTGTTTTAATGTGATTCTAGTTGGACATTTAAGATAAGACATGTGCCTACATGTTGTAGTTGATCACTTATCCAATTTCCATCTAACAATGGATGAAAATTCAAGGAACATAAGGCAAAAATATTGTCCAGAATAGGACAACTTGTAAATATGTATTGATTATGAAATTTTGTGATAGAAAATATATTAATTGATTTTCTTATAGTTATAATGATTAAATCAGCAAGTATGAGATTGTAAAATATTTAATGGGAATTATTGTATTTATATGGAATTTATATTAATATTACCTACATAAATTATGTAAATAATAATAAAGGTAACAAATATAATTAAGCCCTATAATATATAGTCGAGAACTAGAAATTAGGATAAGTTGGCATCCCAATAAAAGGGTAGAAATGTAGGTACTAAAAATAATAGTGCTGAGATTTAATTTAAGTGGGCACTAAGAAATAGTGCTGAGTTGAAATTACGTAGGCACCAAGAAATAGTGTTGATTTCGAATTTACGTAAACACAAAAAAGGTAATGAGTTGTTATTAAAAATGTAGGCGTCAAATGCCCAGTTATAAAATAATTATGTAGGCATCGAGTATACTGCCGAAGAGCAGAAACCCTGTATCTAGTGTTTAGTTCCGGTCTAAGATGTCGTGGGCTATCAAATAAATAACAGAAAAAATGTAAATTATTAAATTGATAATTCAAAATATATATCTTGTATTGTTAAAATTTCAAGCAAGCTTAATGAATAGAATGTTATAATTGATGAATTAAATATTTTTGTATGAAGAAAATAGTTTTATTATTAATTGAATATTTGGCATGCTTAATAAATTAATTGTAGTTTCTAAAATTTTATTTTAGAATTATTTATGAAATTATTGGATAGTTGTCAAACGTACCACTAAGTTAGTAGCTTAGCGTGTGTGTTTCACGCTTAAATAAATAGAAGTAGTTGTTCCAATAGGGCGACTGAGGAAGAGAGAACCTCAAGATTAGATTGCAACAAGCTAGTTCTTTTTGTATGTTTTTGAAATTATTTTGTAAAAATTAAATTTTAAGAATTTCTTTTGATGTAAATTTGTGGCATGTAGGATTTATAATGAATGAATTTTGTAATTTTATATATCTAGTATTATTTATAAATATATGTCTAAATATTATGGTTTAATTGAATGAGTTCTTTAAAATCAAAAAATTTCCATCACTAGTTATACATTTAAATGGAAAGAAAAAAACTATAGCAATAAATATTTTGATAATAATAAACTCAAAAAAAAAATCAATAATTTGAACATTGGTTTAAAAATAGATGAGCTTAGTAGCACTTCCATATCCTATTAATGACTAGTAGGGTAAGTGAGCGCTACATCCCATAAATTCAAATATGTCATATTCATCGCCTATTGTCTTTTCCGCCCATAATTCCTCCAGTTGCGTTATCAACCATTCATTAATATTATTGAATTAATCCATCACAAAAGAACTGATTCATTACTAAAAGAGGGCACCTATGGTGAGGGCACTGCAAAAGAAGTATCTTTAATCTATCTCAAGCCTTATAGAATGTTTCAGAGTATTTTTGGTAGAAATTAGTAATTTCAGCTCTCAACTCCTTCATTTTCTTAATGGCAATAGAATTTACACATGAATTTATGATATACCTCACTCTAATTATTCAAAGAATGTGGAGATAAAGTCATTAGTCATGCCTTGGCTTTGCTTTCAAGGTGTAGAGAAGACATCTCATCTTTAATTGGTCTTCATTAAGTCCGTTCAATGGGAAAATGTTCAGTATTGCATAAAATTCCCCTCATGAATGTCAGAGGGTCTTCATTAGTTAACCCATAAAAGGATAGAAGCATGTTTAAATGTATGCTTTTCAGTTTACAATTCCTTACTGCCTCTCCTAACACTATACATGAAATTGTCTTACCAATTACAAGTCTAGCAAAGTCTTTCATAGCTGATTGTCTGTGTCACAATTTCTTTTGGTGGAACCCCCATCAGCTTTGTTACTACTTTTTCTTCAAACTTTTTAGGATTTTTGAATATTTCTTGTCTTTAGAGGATATTTCTTCTAGTCTCTATGTTTTGGATCGTAATTCAAAATTCCACTGAGTGGATGGTTCTCTTGACATAGTTCATTTACTATTACCTAGCATAAAACTAAAGTCAGCAATTAAAAAATAATAAAACAATTGCATAAAATTATTTAAAAGACAAATGTCAGTTATTAATTTAACAAAAATTTAAAAATAGTTCCCCAACAATGGTGCTAAAAACTTGATGCACCTCAACGACTACTTGTAAATGCATGACTAATTGTAATACTAGCAAGTTACTCCAACAAACTATTTAGGTTTAAACTCTTAGTTGTTGTCCAGATATTAAGCCAAGAAGGGGGTTGAATTGGAGTTTTAATAATTTAACTTTAAAGTGTGGAAATAAAAAGTTAAGTTTAGGAGGGATAGAGAAATTTGACACAAGGATTTTATAGAGGTTCAAGTGTTAACAAATCTTACTCCTCTCGCCAACCGCAATTGGGAGTTTCACTAACACACTTAGTGTTACAATGGAGAATTACAAGCTCACTCCCAACTATGGTGTTTTTCACAGTGGCTCACACCTAACCCAAAAATCCCTTGTGTTTTAATGGCTCACACAATAACCAATTTCTTATGTTTTACAGGCTCACACAAACAACCTTTACCTTGTGTTTTACAGGCTCACACAGACAACCTTTACCTTGTGTTGTACAAGCTCACACAAACAACCTTTCTTTGTGTTTTAAAGGCTCACACAACTAACCTTTATAAGTGTTCTACTCTTAACCCAGAAATTCCCAAAACTCATTTGAGTAATAAATGATTACAGAGAGAAACACTTACAAATCTTTATTGCTCAATAAATGATGAGCAAAAAGATTTTCACAGAGAATAGATATTTGTTATGAAAGTATTAAATCTACAAATAGCTTATAATAAGATTTTGATTCAAATTATTAGTTATCCTCTTGTACTGAATTCATAAATGACTTGCATTTATACTCTCATGGCGAATTATAGCCGTTAGAATGCATTTAATACAAAACTAGTCGTTACACCAACCCAAATAATCGCGCTTGACATTTTTCTCTTTCATCTTTCACGGGCGTGACTATGTTTGTCACGAGCGTGACTGTTCTTCCAAGCCGTGACTGAAGTGGTGACCTTGGTCATGAAGCATTCTGGAAATTTTTGAAATATTGAGTCACGGGTATGACAATCTTCCTAGCCGTGATCCAAGTGGTGACTTTGGTCGTGAAGCTCTCTGGATGAATTTGTCAAGAAGTTTCACGGGCGTGACATTAATTCACGGGCATGACTTAAATGTGCATTTCATGGTTTGTTGTCTTCCTTCATGGCCGTGAACTTCAAATGTTTGTTTTGTTGATGGTAAGTTTCTTCACTGGCATGACACCTACGGTCACGGGAGTGAACATGCTACTTCCTTAATTTTATCATTCAAGGATTAATCTTCCATCCTCCATTCTTGCTATTTTATTCCATACCCTGTTTAATAGACTTAGAAAACAAGTATGTTAAATACAATATTGCTATTTTATTTTTTATTATCAAAATGACGGAAATACCCTTTTTGATGGTGACAAATAATCTAGCAATATGTGCTTTTGAGAAGTCTCCCCTTCAAAAGATACTTAGGATAAAAATTGATGAAATGCAAGAATTGTAAAAATGATGTACCATTGAAATACATTTTCTAGTTTTAAGTATATGCAAGTTATATGCAAAGTATATCCAATATATACCAAAATTCTCTTTAAGTCATGAAATATATGTAAGGTATATTTAGAGTACATCAAGTGCATATTCATTTATGTAACTTGCATTAAGGTATATGCAAAGTATACTTAAGATGTATTTAAGGTGTATAAAGCTCAATTTGCATACTTGCATAGTCATTTTGAATCAAATTTTAAGTATTGCATTTAAACTCAAAATATTGCTATTTTCTCCCTACTTAACTCAATATATTTGTAGGTTCTTCATTTTGATTCAAAATTAATTATTGCTTGCATTTATCTTAATATATTGCTAGTTGCTCCCCCTTTTGTCATCAACAAAAAGAATATAAAGATAATAAACCATAATCGAAAAACAAAGAAAATATATTATAAAAAATTAAATACAATCAAAGATAATAAAAATTCAGAAAGGAAATTTAAAATTTCCTACACACAAACAAAACAAGCTAACAAAACAAAGAAACAAGCATATCAAGGCTACCATCTAGCCTAACATCTATCCGGACATCCTGTCCCTAAGACGAGCAACTTCAGCCTCAAGGCTATCCATCCTAGACTCCGTGAAGTCCTTCAGGTTCTCCAACCTCTCATCCATGGAAGCCTGCAGCTGCACATATCATGGTGCTAGAAGGTCAACCACCTGTTGTGCCAAATTCAGTGTGAAAGCCGAGGATTTTCTGATGTCCTGCTCGACCGCTGGAGGTGCCTCCTCAACCCGAGCCCTTTTCCTCTGCTGGATTGCTTTGAGGCCGACTTTGAAGTCCTCCGAGTCATTGTCTTCCTATATGATTTCGCCAGCATTGTCAGTGAAGCGGTAGTAAATATTGTTCTCATGGATAATTCTAACAGCTGCTCCCATCTTAATGAAGGACTCTACATCCAATCGATCTCAAGGATGCCTTGGGATGAGATTAAAGTGATGGTCATCCAGCTTCAGATATCCAAGCTTCAAGGCCATATGGGTCACATATCCACCAATAAGTATATTTCCGGAGGACTTGGTGGCAATGGATAGCAGATGGTTCGCAAACCATTGAGAAAGCGCCACTGTGAGGCCTCTTTGGGCCATCTCAAAGAGAAAGAGCTCAGACTTTCGAATGGTGCCATTGTTGTCTCCTCAAGAAAATATGCTATAGGTTAGAAACCTATGCAGATATTTGTGCATTGGGGACCAGAGATGAGTGCTCTTAATCTTCTTTACATCCCAGCTGCAATCCGTACCAAAATGAGTCCATGCCCGAGTTGTGAAGAACTCCACTTCGCTGTCGTTGAGGATGCCTTTCGAGGGTAGGTTGAATAAGTCCCCAAATTCTATGGCAATGAGAGTGTTTGGATTGCTGCAGAGTTGAAATTTCACTACTCCTGTGGGAGACACTTGCAAAGTGCTCAAAAATTCCAAGGTTGGCTCCCTCAAGATGGGCTACTGAATGTCCACAAACTCCTTCAAATGATAGGTCTGGAGTTGCTCTGTCGTCGCTATTTCAAGCCCGAGAGTGCGCACCATTTGCCACTCAAAATATCTTCATGAAATGAGAGGCCTTTTCTTCAGGGTTGAGTACTGAGGATGGCAATGCTCTGGGATTCTGTTCATTAGGTAGTCTGAGTATGTCCTGGGAGCATGAGATTTCTTCCTAGTACCCTTTGATGAGCCGGCTTCTGTAGGGATTGAAGAAATGAACTTTGAATTGTTTGGATAAAATTTGACAGATTTTTTGAGGAAACCCTAAGGAAAGATGATTTTTGATGAAGGAAGGGATTTTTGATGGTATTTATAGTAGAAATTTGTGACTTGGGGGCTGGAATCTTCAATGTACCATTCAATGAGTGTAAATGACAGCGGTTTCAAGGAGTTGAAAGGTTGAAATGTGAAGAATAACGGGCAGAATTGTTATATAGCCGATGCATTAATGGGCGTGAAATATCTAGTCACGGTCGTGAAGAGTCGTGTTCACGGTTTGCTGAAGAGGTGCTCTACCCATGAATAAATGCATGAAAAGATTCACGATTCTGACATTTGAATGTCACAGGTGTGAATGAAGAACTATTACAATGGTGAAAGACGAGTCACGGTCGTGAAGGGTTGAATTTCACTACTTATGCCCGTGAAACAAAGCGTGACTCAAAGCATGAACGTCTCTGTGAGTTTTAGGTGAAAACGTTCACGGTTTTGAAAAATTATCATAAGCGTGAACAAGGATTTTCATGGGAGTGAATGAAGTCGTGAACATAAGCTCACTACTTGAAGCCGTGAACGATGTCGTGAATCAAGTCATGAAAGACACTAGTTCTTTTGGCTATTTAATTCACGGGGGTGAACATATATCACGGAAATGAATTGCCTAAAATTTCCATCAAATAAAATTACGTCCTAAAACAACAGCAAAACATTTCTATGAAGATTCTATCCCTTATAACATAAAATTTTCATCAAATTTACTACCTTATGTCTAGTAATATGATACAAAAAACAAGATTATCACTTGAGATTTGACAATTTGGCAATCACAAGGTTAATCCATCAATCATACCAAGTTCTCTTCTAATGAAATTAAATCTTTCCTCATTTAGAGATTTAGTGAATATATCTGCCAATTGATTTTTTGTGCTTATAAATTCCAATGCAACATCTCCATATTGAACATGATTTCTAATAAAGTGGTGTCTAATGTCAATATGCTTACTTCTAGAATGTTGAATGGGATTCTTTGAAAGATTTATAGCACTTGTATTGTCACATTAATAGGTATATGGTTCATATCATGACCATAGTCCTTAAGTTGTTGTTTCATCCAAAGGATTTGAGTACAACAACATCCTGCTGCTATATACTATACTTCAGCAGTTGAAAGAGCAACTGAAACTTATTTCTTGCTAAACCAAGAAACTAAGCACTCTCCAATAAAGTGACAAGTACCTGAAGTACTTTTTCTATCTAAAAGACTACCAGCAGAGTCTGCATCTGAATATCCTACAATATAAAAGGATGAGTTTCTAGGATACCACAATCCTAGATGCAATGATCCATGTAAATATCTTAGTATTCTTTTTACTGCATGTAAATGAGATTCTTTTGGACATGATTGAAATCGTGTACACAAGCAAACACTATACATTATGTCGGGTCTAGAAGCAGTAAGATATAAAAGTGATCCGATCATACCTCTATAGAGCTTTTCATTAATGCTCTTACCCTTGTTCATCCTTGTCCAATTTTGTTGATGTGCTCAATGGAGTCTTGGCATTCTTGCATCCTTCCATTCCAAATTTCTTAATTAAATCTTTGGCATATTTGGATTGATTGATGAATATTCCCTCATTGCCATGTTTTATTTGTAGACTAAGGAAATATTTAAGCTCTCCCATCATGCTTATTTCAAAATCCCTAATCATATACTTAGTGAATTCTTGACAAAGCAATTCATTAGTAGAACCAAATATTATACCATCAACATAAATTTGAACAATTAGTATATCATGATTATGATTTTTAATGAATAATGTGGTGTCAACATTCCCTTTTGTAAAGTTATTTTCTAAGAGAAAAGAACTTAGTATTTCATACCAAACTCTTGGGGCTTGTTTCAAACCATATAAAGCTTTTGAAAGTTTAAAAACATGATTTGGAAAATCATACCTTTTAAAGCCTAGTGGTTGTTCTACATAAACTTCTTCTTCTATATAACCATTTAGAAATGCACTTTTCACATCCATTTGAAAGAGTTTGAAATTCATGTGACATGCATATGCTAAAAGTATTCTTATGGCTTCTAATCTAGCTACAGGTGCATAGGTCTCATCATAATCTATTCCTTCTTCATGATTATATCCTTTCGCAACTAATCTAGCCTTATTTCTAGTTATTGAACCTTGTTCATCTAGATTATTTCTAAATAACCCATTTGCTACCTATAATTTGATGATTCTTGGGTCTAGGTACTAAGGTCCATACCTTACTTCTCTCAAATTGGTTAAGTTCCTCTTGCATTGCAATGACCCAACTTTCATCATTAAGAGCCTCATCAACATTTTTAGGCTCAATTTGAGAAATAAAAGCAAGGTCAGTGGCTAAATGTTTGGAATGGGATCTAGTACTTACTCCCCTTGAAGGATCACCAATGATTTGCTCCTTTGGATGATCTTTTGTCATTCTCCATTCTTTTAGGAGTTCTTGTCTGTTTTCTTCTTAAGCTTGAGGTAGTGAATCATCTTGATGTGAATCTTCTTGATCATTTTCTTCTTTTTCATTTCTAAGATCAACTCTTTCCATAGTTCCTGCAACATCATCAAAAACACTACCTTTCACAAGACGAAGTCTGCTAAATTCATTAAAAACAACATGCATAGATTCTTCAACAATTAATGATCTTTTATTAAATACTTTATATGCTTTGCTAGTTGTAGAGTATCCTAAAAAGATATCTTCATCAGATTTAGAGGCAAAATTTTCAAGGTTGTCCTTGGTATTCAATATGAAGCACTTGCATGCAAATACTCTAAAGTACGATATCAAGGGCTTTCTTCCATTCCATAGCTCAAATGAGGTTTTGTTTAAAAGAGGTCTTTCGAAAATTTGAATTGAAATATAACAAGCAGTGCTTGTGGCTTCTGCCTAAAAGTAAGTTGGTAGACCATACTCATTAAGCATTGTTCTAGCCATTTCAATTAAACTTCAATTTTTCCTTTCAACTACCCCATTTTGTTGAGGTGTTCTAGGAGATGAAAAATTTATGTGAAATGCCATGTTCAAGATAAAAACTTTCAAATTTTTTATTTTCAAATTCTTTACTATGGTCACTTCTTATCTTTGAAATATAATATCCTTTTTCATTTTGAACTCTTTTAGCAAAGTTTTTGAAATTTTCAAAAGCATCACTCTTTTGATCTAAGAAAATTAACCCAAGTAAATCTAGAGTAATCATCTGCGATGACAAAGGCATAATGTTTACCTCTTAAGCTAGCAATTCTAGTAGGTCCAAATAAGTCTAAATGCAGGTGTTGCTTCCCTCTTTGGCAAGGTTCACATGTCTTATTTTTTTCAACTTTGACTATTGGCAGTCCTTTTACTAGTTCTCCTGTGTTGAGTCTTTGTATTAAGTCCATGTTCACATGACCAAGCCTTCTATGCCACAGCCAAGATTCATCACTAGTAGTCACAAGACAATTAGAGGAATGGTTAGATAATTCATGTAAGTCTATTATGTATGTGTTGACATCTCTATTTCCTTTAAATATTTCTTGACCATCGATAATGGTTACAAGACATTCATTTGAAGTAAAGATTACTTTGTTTCCTTTATCACATAGTTGACTAACACTTAACAAGTTATGTTTTAAGCCATAAACAAGTAAGACATCTTTAATAAAGGTAGTACCATAAATACCAATAGAACCAATGCCAATTACCTTACCCTTAGCATTTTTTCCAAAGGTAACTTTACCTCCATCAATACTTTTGATTTCATTGAAGAGTTTTTTTATCTCCTGTCATATGCCTTGAGCATCCACTGTCTACTAGCCAGCATTTTTGTTTATTGTGGACTTAAGGCATACCTATAGAGTCACAGTTCAAGTATGATTTTTAGGTACCCAAATGAGCTTGGATCCTTGGGGGTTAGCACATGAAGGTTCCCAATGAGGCTTCCTTAACCAACAATGTTTATTTATATGACTAATCTTCATACAATAATTACACTGTTTAGGTCTAACATTGTTTTTTGGTCTTACAATATATTTGAATGCCATATTTCTATTTAATTGATTTTGAGAACAATGGCATGCACAGTCATGATTAATTGATGCTTTTCTAGATGCATGCTTCTTATACATAAATGCGTGATTATTCTTTTTATGTATAGAATGTTTAATATACTTGTTACTTGGTGTTGTTCCAATAATTGTGGAGATGTTAGGTTCACTAGACTTAACAAAAATGGTTTTGTGATAAGATGATGATGTGTCCTTAAATCCTAGACCATGTCTAATTAAAGATGGTCTTTGAGACACAATGAGAGTATCTAAACTCTCTCTACCTTTGTGAAATTTAGAAATGGAATTTCTAAGTTCCTCAACTTCATTTTT
The DNA here is from genome assembly GCA_023653625.1 of Triadica sebifera. Classification (NCBI taxonomy): domain Eukaryota; kingdom Viridiplantae; phylum Streptophyta; class Magnoliopsida; order Malpighiales; family Euphorbiaceae; genus Triadica; species Triadica sebifera. The sequence continues at coordinate 14,705,276 of CM042909.1, forward strand.
CAAAGTATTATTTTCTTTAAGCAAGGAAGCAGTTGAGGGTCTTGATGAATATTCATGTAATGACTTTTAAAGAGATTCATTAGATGATTTAAGCTTAAGATTATCCTTTTCGAAAACATCCATTTTGTTTTTCAAATTGGAAATATTATTCCTATAAGTACTAAATTTGCTCTTATATTTCGCTAGTTCTAAATTTAATTCTTCTATAAGGCTTTGCTCATCATCATTATCACTATCATTATCATTATTACTACTATCATTATTGAAAGAGTATGAGTGTAGTGATCTTACCTTATTCGAGATATGATCCTTAATAGCCATTAAGCATAGGTTGACCTCTTCGCTTTTATTATCATCTCTTTCACTTGAAGAGCTTTTGTCATCCCATGTGGTTTTGTGCACTTTCTCCCCATTGTCTCTTTGGTATTTGCTCTTATGCTTCTTGAGCCTTGGACATTCTGGTTTGATATGTCCTTTCTTTCCACACTCATAGCACTTTATCTCTTCCTTACTTCTTTGTGCATCATTAGAAGTTTGTTTGAGGTTTCTTTGCCTGAATTTTCTGAAGTTGCTCATTTTCTTCTCAATGAATCTTTTCAGTCTTCTTGAAAGCATAGTAATGTCCTCATTTTCATCATCACTCATTTTTTCATCATCTTCACTTTCTTCTTGAGATTTTGAAGTAGAGGTTTTGCGTGCTAAAGGCTTTCTTTTCTGTGGCTCTGCTTCAAGCTCTCTATCTCTTTTCAATGCCATTTTATGTGTGAGAAGTTTGCCAATAAGCACATCAGTATTCATGATGCTCATGTCTTCATTTGCTTCTTATATGCCAGCAACTCTTGAGCCATAGTCTTTAAAAGGAAGACTTCTCAGGATTTTGTTGTTTACATCTGCCAAGCTCAGATGCTTTCCAAGTTTCCTCATTCCATTTATAATGGCTACAAGACGGTTGGTCATGTCAGTGATTGACTCATTGGATTTCATCTTGAAGAGCTCATATTCTGAGGTAAGAAGTTGAATCTTCATGGATTTGACTTACTTAGTTCCTTCATGATAATTTTCTAATGTCTTCCACATGCTATAGGCTATTGGGCAGTGTTGTATTCTTCTACATTCTTCAATAGATAATGAGCTTGAGAGTATTGTCATTGCCTTCTTTGTTTTTGAAATTTGCTCTTCTTTGAGCCTCTGTCCAATCATCTCTTGCTAAGATTTCTTCTTCACAATCAGCTCATCTTCTGGTTAGTGGTGTCCATTCTTTTCGTACACTATCCCCGACTTCAATTCCTTCACTATCCAGGTATGTCTCCATCCGAAACTTCCAATGGGCATAATTTGTTCCATCAAAGTAAGGTTTGAGACTTTGGAATCCTTCACTGGCCATATCTTAATCTTTTACTAGCGCTTTTTAGGCTTAGATGCTAGACAAAGCTCTGATACCAATTGTTGCCCAAATATTAAGCTAAGAAGGGGGGTTGAATTGGAGTTTTAATAATTTAACTTTAAAGTACGAAAATAAAAAGTTAAGTTTATAAGGGATAGAGAAATTTGACACAAAGATTTTTATAGAGGTTCGGGTGTTAACAAATCCTACTCCTCTCCCCAATCGCAATTGGGAGTTTCACTAACACACTAAGTGTTACAATGGAGTTTTACAAGCTCACTCCCAACTATGGTGTTTCTCACAATGGCTCACACCTAACCCAGAAATCCCTTGTGTTTTAGTGGCTCACACAATAACCAATTCCTTGTGTTTTACATGCTCACACAAACAACCTTTACCTTGTATTTTACAGGCTCACACAGATAACCTTTACCTTGTGTTTTACAGGCTCACACAAACAACCTTTCTCTATGTTTGAAAGGCTCACACAACTAACTCTTACAAGTGTTCTACTCTTAACTTAGAAATACCCAAAACTCACTTGAGTAATAAATGATTACAGAGAGACACACTTACAAATCTTTATTGCTCAATAAATGATGAGTAAAAAGATTTTCACAGAGAATAGATATTTGTTATGAAAGTATTAAATGTACAAATAGCTTGTAATAAGATTTTGATTCAAAGTATTAGCTATCCTCTTGTACTGAATGCATAAATGACTTGCATTTATACTCTCATTACGAATTATAGCCGTTAGAATGCATTTAATACGAAACTAGCCGTTACACCAACCCAAATAATCGCTCCTGACATTTTTCTCTTTCATCTTTCACGGGTGTGACTATGTTTGTCACGGGCGTGACTGTTCTTCCAAGCCGTGACCAAAGTGGTGACCTTGGTCGTGAAGCATTCTGGAAGATTTTGAAATATTGGGTCACGGGCGTGACATATATCTTCACGGGCATGACAAACTTTCCAGCCGTGATCCAAGTGGTGACTTTGGTCGTGAAGCTCTATGGATGAATTCGTCAAGAAATTTCACTAGTGTGATATTTAATTCACGAGCATGACTTAAATGTGCATTTCATGGTTTGTTGTCTTCCTTCATGGCCGTCAACTTCAAATGTTGGTTTTGTTGATGGTTAGCTTTTTCACGGGTGTGACAACTAGGGTCACGGGAGTGAACATGCTACTTCCTTAATTTTATCATTTAAGAATTAATCTTCCGTTCTCCATTTTTGCTATTTTATTCCATACCCTGTTTAATAGACTTAGAAAACAAGTATGTTAAATACAATATTGCTATTTTATTTGTTATTATCAAAATTACGGAAATATCCCTCAAGGTTTAACATTAGTTAACTTAAAATTACCAATGAATGAGGAATTAAAATGCCAAACACTCTATCCAATATTATTGAGTTGATTAAACTACAAGACAAATTAATAATTAAGATTCCAAAAAAAGTAATAAAGGAAATTAATAAGAGAAGAAATAGGAATCTAGCTCACAACTTCCAATTTTCATATTTTTAACAAATTAAACACATATGAATGTAGATTTTGTGGCTCTCACCTTAAACCTCCACTTAATCAAATCAATGAACTTACTAGTATTTAGTCAAATTTTTAGGTTAAATTACAGATGATATGTCTAATAATTTAGCCTTAATATTTCAATTTAAAGTTAAATAGTTGTTGATAAAGCAACTATTAAACTAAAAACTTATTCAGCACAATTGAAACTGAAGAAAATATGCATCCATTTAATAGATAAAAAGGAACAATATAATTTAGGATTGCTCACTAAGCACCGATAAAAAGTGTTTAGCCTAGCATCATAATAACAATAATCATGTCTATTCTAATGCTAAGTTAAACATAAAAGAAATAAAAGATCAAAAGAAAACTTCTAGAAACACTATTACTAAATTCTTTTTTTGTTTCTCTTGTTCTCTCATTTTTTCCCCATTAATCATAAAATAAAGCAAGAATTTATAACCTAAGAATTCCTATGTAAATTCTAATTCTAAAGATCCAATTATTCCTAATTAAGAGATAATTTTCCACAAAGATGATATTTAGATTGACATTTATCTTCAAAGTCTGGACCCCACTTTATTATAATAGAGTTTGCATGCGATTGGACTTTACAGTGAAAAGGAGCGTTGCGCAGATGACAAGATCTTACGGGCGTGACAGACTCTCCAGGAAAACACTTATCACGAGCTTGACATTTCCTCATATGTGTGATAGGTATAACAAATAGTGATACATTCACAATCAATTTAAACACCCGTAACAAGAGATTGAGCTTCAACAACTTCGTGCTCATGATCAAAACCATCCACTAACAACAAAAATGCAGAAAACTTATGATGACCAATAACTATAACACCCTCTTACCCCACTGTAGTTCAACAAGGTAAGTAAGCATTACCCGTCTTACTGTTTTATAAAATTAATGAAGTGAAGTAAATTTTTTTTTTACAAAAATATTGCAGACACTGAAATAAAAATTATTACAAGCATAAATACTCAAAAATTTATTTATTTATAAAGTACATTAATTTACATTATAATTCATGTCTATAATACACACTATAGGAAATAAAACCATAATTTAATTTATAAAATTTTTGATAAAATATACCAAAAAAAGAAAACCAAAGCTTTTAGCTATTTCCCTTCAGGTACCCTTTTTCTTCTGACTATTCTAATATCTACAGCTGCCCTTCTAAACTTGCGTGACAGAAAACTACCCGCGCTAAGCTATTAGCTCAATGGTGCTTCAATGATAAAAATTTTACATACATATAATTTTTTTTACATCTTAATTAATCATTTCATAAATAAGACATAAAATAAGAAAATTATATAAATACAAATAAATTTCAACAAACATTACACATTTAACAATTTTAATTAATATAACATTCTCAAAATAACATACTTTAACATTATTACCATTTTTCATTTTATTTTTTGCTTTATTGTGCCCATAACACCTATGACCGAACTAACTAATAGAATAATAGGGTTGGCATTTCTGGCTTTCATAATATTGGGTCAAGTGCTTTTATAATAATCATTACCGTCTTTTGTAATATTGTCATAACTGGCTTAATAATTTTGTGGCAAACGTATTTATAAATTGTCATTTTTGGTTTTCATATTAGGCACCGAGTGCCTTCAATCTCCTTATTGGCATGCCAAACTATTCTCTATTCAAGGTCTAGATTATGTGTCATAGGGCTTAATAATTTTTATATTAATTCACAATATTTTCAAAAATGACAATATTATTGAATTATCATAATTATGCTTATTTATTTTTATTTTTATTCCCATTATTATTGCACTAAAATCTCACACATAAATAATTTTTTAAACATTTATAATTATCATGAAAGTAAATATTCACATGAATTATTATACATAATTATCACAACACATGCAAAAGCCCAAGATTTCATATATTTTACCTATGCTAGATTTCAGACCTGTTTTTGGACTTCATTTTTAGCCCATTTATATTTCGAATTGGGAGTTCTGTTATTCTAACAATTTTTTTCTTATTGTGTTAGCTTTCCGACACATTAAACATCACTCAAATCCCAAATTTCTATCCAAAGTTATGATCCATTGAATACTGCTTCATCACAGAAATTTCTGCCCAGAATTTTCTGGACAGATTCTAGGTTTGAACTTCATGCATTTTTCTGGGCAAATATAGAGATAATTAGATGTATGTTCTAAATAAGAATTAAATCCATGTATCTTGGCTTTGATTTACAATAAATAATATATAAAATGGAATTCAAGAACTCAAGTTATACTCAAAATAGTAAAGACTGTTTCAGAATCCCTACTGCAGGGTCATCAATCCACTTTTCAACCACATTCATCATTTGTATTCATTTTGATACTAAAATTTCCAGATTTTAACTACATTCATATGTCTCAATTATTTTACACCATTTGATCCCATTTCCATATAAAATATCAAAAGTCCCAACAAATCACATAACATATCACAAACACAAACATATCAAACCTTAATACATAATTCCATACATATTAACAACATGCAAGATTTTTATCAATGAAGCACATACCTAATCAGCCTTGGCTCTTTCCTTAATCCTTCTTTTTCTCCCCTTATTAGCTAGCTTTCTCCTTGCCTTTGTCACCCTCTTGAGGGCCTCTTGCTTGTTCATTCGATTTTCCTACACAACCATACCAAATCTTAATTCCAATATCCATTTTCAATGCTTTTCATGTCTGCAAAATCTTCTAATGCTCCTGATATGTTTTATACCTTAATTGAGCTAAAATGTACTAAGGTTAAACTTCTTTCTTAATAGGTCATGGCTACCTAAAAACCATATCATAGTTCCTAATTCATTTTCTTCAATTCAACACTCAAATCATACTTAATCTATCACCAATTGTTGTGCTTCTACGCTAATTTCAATTTTTCCCAAATTTCTTTAACTATGGCAGCCCCTCATTCATCCATTAACATCATTTTCTCTAGTTTTTAATTCATAAAATAATTAACTAACATCAATTATCATTAATTCAAAGTGTAACTACACTTTCATCAACTAATCACAAACTTAATTTTCTAAGTTCAATCTTGCAACATAACCTATATGTATCGAATCTAATCACATTTATCATCCTTATAGGTCTCAAATGGAAGGAAAAAGGTTGAATTCAAGAAGAATAAACTCACCTTAAGGATCCTCCAAGTGGACCGAAATTATGTCCCAACTCTTCTCCTTTTTCCTCATTTTATGGCAATAACTCCTTAATTCCGAATTTTCCTCTCTCAAAACTATTTTTTCTCTCTTTTTCAAGGTGTGGCTGAAGCAAAAATGGAGGTTTTGGGTAAGGAAGTGGATGGAAAAGGGAGGAGAAAAGATGAAGATAAAGAAATGTTTTTGAAAATTGTAGAATTTTGTTCTTCTTTTTTACTTTTTATACCTTGAATAAAGCGTGGGTCCCACTAATCAAAAATAATCATGATTCTTATTGTTTCATTAAGTAAATTAATCTTAATTAACATTTAAACTTTGAGAAATTCCATATTTACCACATCTTCCTCCATATTCACACCTTTTCCCTAAATAATTGCCATAATACCGATTTTATCAATAGAAAATTTTATATTTTTTTCTAATTCTACCACTAATCTTTTTAATTCCCAAATAATAATACCCTTTATTATTTTCCCTTATTATTAGTCATTTTTTTATGGATTCAAATTTAGACTCTGATTGAACCTGCTCGCCTCACTACGGTCACATGTAATCGGGGCCTAAATCACTAGATGTTACAATAACATAGCCTTATGCACGTCACATATTGTCACATCCATGAAGCTTTCAAGGCTTCAATCCTCCCTCACGTGCATGAGGCTTCTTGCTCCTTTATGAACTTCATCTCTTCTTCTTACAATTATGAAATTAAACAATTAACTACTTAAAACATGATAAAAGCCTATAATTAAACATGAAAAATATTAATAAAAACTATAACAAATAAGAACACATCATCCACTATAATCTCCTCTACTGACACTATGTGCCCAGGGAAAGCAACCTCATTAAGCCAGAGTTCACACTTTGAGATTTTGGCATACAACTTATGCTCCTGAAGAGTCTATAAGACAATCATCTAATGTCGATGGTGTTCCTCTCTACCCTTGGAATATACCAATATATCATCAATAAAAACTACCACAAATTGTTCGACATATGATCGAAAAACCCAATTCATTAAATCCTTAAATGCCATTGGAGCATTTGCTAGCCTAAAAGGCATAACCAAAAACTCATAATGGCCATATCTAGCTACAAAATTAGTCTTGGAAACATCCTCTTGCTTGATTCTCAATTGATGATATATTAACCGTAGGTCAATTTTCGAAAACACTTCAACTCATTTTCGTTGATCAATGACATCATAAATCCGCTACAATGGATATTTGTTCTTTATAGTCACTTTATTTAGTTGCCAATAGTTTATGTGCAACCTCATAGACTCATCTTTTTTCTTAACAAAAAGGTGTGGAATGCAGTGTTGAACTTCAATTTCGTTCCCAATGCATCTTATAAACTCACTTAAAAATGTGAAGTAAACCGGGGATCTCTATCAAACACAATGGACATTGGAATATAATGTAATCTAACCATCTCATTCACATATAATTTTGCTAAATTTTTAAGTGTACAATCCCATTTGATAGGCAAAAAATGTGCTGACTTGTTTATCTGTCAATAATTACCCATATTCCATCATTTTTCTATGGCGTTCTTGGAAATCCATAAAAAAAATCCATCGTTATCTTCTCCCATTTCCATTCTAGCACTAGTAATGGATGTAGCTTACCAACTAGTGCCTAGTGTTCAATCTTAATCTGCTTACATGTTAAGCATTTTGAAACATATTTTACTATGTCTTTCTTTATTCCGGGCCACCATTCATGAGGCCTTAAGTTGTGATACATCTTGGTCATCCCTAATGCATTGCATAAAGTGCATTATATGCCACTTTCATTATTTCCTGGTGCAACTTTTCAGTATCTAAAACACATATGTAAGGCTTTAACATCAGTTTATTTCCTAGCATATGAAACTATTTTTTTTCCTGCTTTACCATTTCAATCTTCTTACACAATTGAGGAGCTCTACCTTGTGCCTCTTTGATCCTTTCCTTTAGCATAGGTCTAACCTGAAGAGTAGCAATCAGTGATCCACCATCATGCATATTCAATTAAACATTCATGGACCATAATTCAATCAAATATGGAAAACAGTAAGCTTGCAAGTGAGCAACACTACTACTGGACTTCCTACTCAATGCATCTGCTACTACATTGGCTTTCCCTTGAAGGTATTCGATTGTGCAGTCATAATCTTTTAATAGCTCTAACCATCAACTATGTCTCATGTTTAACTCCTTTTGTGTCAGTAAATAATCCAAGCTCTTATGGTTTGTGAAGATTGGAATGTCTCACCATACAGATAATGCCTCTAAATCTTCAATACAAATACAATTGTAGCCAATTCTAGATCATGCACTAGATATGAGATCTTATGTGGTCTCAGCTATTTGCATGCATAAGCTATCACCTTACCATGATGCATCAATACACATCTTAAGCCCATGTGAGAAGCATCACTATATACCATAAATCCACTTGTGCCTATCGGAATAACAACACTGGTGCTGAGGTTAAACTCTATTTTAGCTCATCAAAACTCCTTCGACATTTTGGAGCCCATTTGAAAGACACATTCATTCTAAGTAATTTAGTCAAAGGGCTGGCAATTAATGAAAATCCATTAATAAATTTGTGATAATATCCTGCTAAACCTAAAAAACTACGCATTTTTGAAACATTTTTAGGAGCTTCCCAATTTACCATGGCCTCTATTTTCTTTGGGTCTACCTCTATGCCCTTGCCTGATACCACATGTCCAAGAAACCCCAAATGATCCAACTAGAATTTGTATTTACTTAGTTTAGCATACAGTTGTTTCTCCCTTAAAGTCTACAACACAATTCTTAAATGTTGTTCATGTTCTCCCTTATTCTTTGAATACACCAATATGTCATCAATAAATACTACCACAAATTTATCTAGATATGGTTGAAATACTTTATTCATTAAATTCGTAAATGCAGCTGGACCATTAGTCATCCCAAATGGCATTACTAAAAATTCATAATGTCCATACCTAGTTCGAAAAGGAGTCTTCAGAATATCTGCTTCTGCTACCTTCAGCTGCTAATAGCCTGATTTCAAATCAATTTTGGAGAATATTTGGGCTCATTGCAACTAGTCAAAGAAATCATTTATTCTGGGCAACAGATATTTGTTTTTGACTGTCATTTTGTTTAATTTCCTGTAATCAATGCACAATCTCATTGTTCCGTCTTTCTTTTTAACAAATAATATTGTCACTCCCTAAGGTGATACACTAAGTTTTATATACCCTTTATCAAGCAAATCATGCAATTGGGTATTTAATTCTTTCAACTCAACTTGAGTCATTCTGTAAGGTGACTTTGATATTGGTGTTGTTTTTAGTACCAATTCAATAGTGAATTTTATCTCTCTATCTAGTGGTAAACCAGTTAAGTCATCTAGGAATACATCAAAAAATTCCCTCACCACTGGTATATTTTCAAGCAAGCTATCAATGGTTCTAGTATCAGTCACACGCCAAATATGCCTCACATCCTCCTTTGATCATCTAGAATGCTTTTACAGCTGAGATTAGACATGTAGGCATAAGTTTTCCTTCACCTAGAAGTACAAACCTTGGCTAGTTTGGTGATTCCAAAATTACTTCCTTAGTAAAGCAATTCACTATTGCATTATGTTTAGTTAATTAGCCAATTCCCAAAATCACATCAAATTTATATAGTGGCAATAAGATCAAATTAGCTATCAATTCAGCCTTATCAATGCATTCGATATCATATTTGAGGCCCTCCTCAAACTTCTTGCATTTGTCTCTTTTAGTAGAGACCATAAAGGTAGCATAGTGAGAAAGTTTGTTGAACTACACCTACAGAACCAGACATGTTGCCCTATTTTAGATTTAGGAATTTTTTTCTCTTCTCATCCTTATATGCCTCAGGCATATAATTATTCTGAAATTCCTAGAGGAAATCATTCTATGTCAGAACTGGTGGTTTTACATAATTATCTAGGACTGTCTCTCACCGTTCATAGGCATTGCCTTAAAGCAAGGACATTGCATAATCAAATTTCTCATAAGGAGTGCATCTCATCATATTCAATACCCTTTCTATTCTTTTCAACCATGTCTCTACTTCTACTAGGTCTATTGTGCCATTGAAATCAACTACACCTTGTTTCCTCAACTTGTCATAACGTCTTTCCCTATATATTTCAAGCCCCTGTATTTCCTGTTTTGGGTTTTCATAAGGACTTCTGCATATGATGATTTTGATGCATGTTCTAAAGCCTTAGCCCCTGGTGCTGGTTCATCTCTATGAAATGAGGTGATGCCTCATAAGAATGCATTTCGTTCGGCCTCTCGCTCCTTGATGAATGATGTCTTATCATGGCCCTAAAATTCATTAAAATGTGTCACTACATAATGTTCAACACATATGATGCACATGTTATCATGGTCATATGTATATGCATGTTCCCACAGAACCTATCCCTAATTTGATACCAAAAATGTAACATCATACCTTATGCGTTTTAGTAAAACCTATCCCTATGCCTAGTAATCACATATGGCATACAAGTAAGTTAAACAAACATTTTAACATTGATAGCAATTTGTCTTATCATCACATCCATACCGTCATTCAATAAATTTGCAAATCTATCTCACATATATTCAAACTTAAACTTTACATCTAAGGTTTACTAGCTGCATCCATTTACATATCATTTCATAACTCCAAGTAAATATACATCTATATTCATATAAATCCAAAAATGTAGATGACATGATTCCATGTTCATGTGGAATGCAAGAAGAGAGAATGGTGAGGCTTAGCCGGTGACCTGTATTCCATGTCTTCTATATGCCATTCAAAATGAGCTATCACTTTTCTTTACCTTAAAAATTGTGCAAATTGATGAGTTATGGCTAAGTGAGAGCAATCATCAAATAAGTTCTAAAGTACCAAGAAACTCAGAGTAACAAATCACAAAACCCTTGCATTCACCATTATAATGTAATTACGAGTAAAATTTAAACATGTAATCACCAATCCTTACTTATGATCATGCTCATGCTTAGTTCACTTCATTTTTTATGACCTAGTTAAGTAGACATTGCCCCAGGTTTCCATATGACCTAGTTATTCTTTTCAACTCATAGTAACAAATCACAAAACCCAGGTTTGCACATTTATCGGGTCGTAGGCCTCTTCTTTTGCCTTATAATGTTGATTAACTATTTATAATGCCTTTTAAGTCCTTATGCATATGCATTTGTAACTAATCATTCATCATCCATTATTTCTTTATTATGTATACCTCATATTAATACCACATGTATACCATGTATGCTATGCATATACCTCAAATATGTTATACATATACGATGCATACATCACGTATGCCAAATATATACCTCCAATATACCACTTATATATACCATATATGACACAAATTATCCATCAAGGTCAAATTGTGACAATCATATGAATTACATAACCATAAATCATCTCACAAATCATATAGTAAGCAATATTCATATGCACTAAAGAAATCGTTTAATAACTATATTCACCTTTCTCTTTTGATTTCGACCCTTAACTTATTGTTTATCTCATCTTTATAGGTCTCCAATTCGTTGTGAGCCTAATATAGAAATATAATTAATTATCTCATGACTATAGAAAGTTAATGTCACTTAAACAAATTAATATGCACTGTTCACATCAATAGTTAGGGTTTTTGCTATGAGGCAGTGTGACCTTGTGGGATTGATTAGCTTATAAATATTTCTACAATTTTCCAATTTGTTCATTATTTTTCTAATTAAATTTAAACACTTTACAAATTAACCCCTAAACTTTTCAAAATTTGCAATTTAGTCCTTTACCGAAATTTAACATATTAAACTATTTTAAACACTTTATTGAGTATTTTCCACACTTAATTGCCATTATTTCATTTATTTTTCGATAAAAGTCCAAATGTAGACTTCGGTCAAACTGACGAGTCGATTTATCAACTTGCGTGACTTAGGTCTAAATTACCTGTTCATTCTTTGTTGAACAATTGAGGATATTGCCTCTTCATGACTTCTTCATTCTCCCATGTGGCTGCTTCAGTAGCATGATTCCCCATAGCACTTTAACTAATGAAACTTTCTTGTTTCGTAAAACTTTTTCTTCCCGTGCTAATATAGCCATCGGTTCCTCTTCGTATGTCAAGTCAGTCTTCACTTCTATCTCCTCAGTTGGAATAACATGAGTCGAATCAGACCAATATCACCTTAGCTATGACACATGAAAAATATTATGGATTTTATCCAACTCTAGTGGAAGTGCTAACCGATATGCCACTAGTCCGATTCTTTCCAAAATCTCATAAGGACCAATGAACCTCGGACTGAAATTTCCCTTTTTACCGAATCTCAATACTTTCTTCCAAGGCGAAACCTTAAGAAACACTTTATCTCCTACAACATACTCTATATCTCGCCTCTTGAGGTCAACATATGATTTCTGTCGATCTTGAGCTACTTTCAATATTTTTTGGATAATTCTAACATATTCTTCTGTTTGTTGCACTACTCTAGCCCTATCAACTTCTTATCACTTAATTCGGTCCAACAAACTGGTGTCCTACATTTTCTTCCATACAATGCCTCATACGGAGCCATGTCTATGCTTGTCTGATAACTATTGTTGTAGGCAAACTCCAAAAAAGGTAGATATCGATCCCAACTTCCCTCAAATTCGAGCACACAGATTCTCATCATATCCCATCTATCTACGGATGAAAGGCCATACTGAAATTGAGTCAAGTCCCCAAAGCTTGCTGTAAACTCTTCCAGAATTATGAAGTAAATCTGGGATCTCTATCATATATGATGGACATTGGCACTCTGTGCAAACCTCACTATCTCAATTACATAGACTTTGGCTAGTTTGTTTAATGAAGTAGTCCATTTTAACTTGTAAGAAGTGTGCCGACTTGGTTAATCGATCCACTATCACCACACTGTATCATGCTTTCTCTGAGTCACCGGTAAATCGGACACAAAATCCATTGTGATTCTTTCCCATTTTCATTATGAAATTGGTATTGGTTGTAACAATCCCGCGGGTAACTGATGTTCCACTTTCACTTTTTGACAAGTTAGTCACTTAGCAAAATATTCAGTGATGTCCTTCTTCATCCCTGACGACAAGTATTGAGTTTTCAAGTCTTGATACATCTTGTTCTTGCCTGGATGCATGGTATATACCATTTCACATGCTTCTGTTAATATCTCAAACTTTAGCTCTTCTATACTGGGCACACAAATCCTATTCTTGAAGTATACTATGCCATCTTCTTTCAATGAAAACTTATGCTTTACTCCATTTTTCATTATCTCCACTATCTTTAGTAACTTCCCATCTTGCTTTTGAGCATCTTTGATCCTCTGCATCAAAGTAGATTGTATTTGCATCTCAGGTAAAATCTTCCCACTTAATGCATCTGTAACTACATTAGCTTTGCCTGGCTGGTAGTCAATCACATAGTCATAATCTTTAATCAACTCCAACCATCTTCGTTGTCTCAGATTCAACTCTTTCTGTGAAGGAAGGTACTTAAGACTTTTGTGATCTGTATAGATATAACATTTTTCCCTATATAGATAATGTCTCCAAATCTTGAGAGCAAAAACTATTGCAGCTAACTCCAAATCATGTGTCCGATAGTTAAGCTCGTGAGCCTTAAGTTGTCTTGAGGCATAAGCAATCACCTTTCCTTCTTGCATAAAAACACAACCCAAACCATTATGACTAGCATCACTGTACACAACAAAGTCTTTTCCTGAAGTAGGCTAAGTCAAAACTAGTGCTTCAGTCAACATTGCCTTCAGTCGATCAAAACTTGCTTGACATTTATCTGTCCACTCAAAACGAACCTCTTTTCATAGAAATCGTGTCAAAGGAGTTGCTAAGGATGAAAATCCATTCACGAACCTCCTATAATATCCAACTAATCTGAGGAAACTCCTTACTTCTATCACATTTCGTGGTGGTTTCCAATTAAGAATAGCCTCAATTTTACTAGGATCAACCCGAATAGCCTTTCTTGGAATTACATGACCTAGAAAACTGACTGCTTCAAGCCAAAACTCGCACTTAGGTATACAACTGCTTCTCTTTTAGTGTTTGCAGCACTATTCTAAGAGGTTGATCATGTTCTTCTCGGTCTCTAGAGTACACAAGGATGTCATCAATAAACACCACTACAAATTGATCAGGATATGGCCTAAACACTCGGTTCATCATGTCTATAAAAGCTGCCAGTGCATTTGTCAATCCAAAAGGCATAACCAGGAACTCATAATGACCATAACGAGTCCTGAATGTTGTCTTAGATACATTTAACTCTTTTAACTTCAGTTGATGATACCTAGATCTAAGATCTATCTTTGAAAATATGGCTTCACCCTTCAACTGATCAAATAAGTCATCAATCCTAGGTAGCGAGTATTTATTATTGGTAGTGACCTTATTAAGCTGCCTGTAATTGATGCAAAGACATAAGGTGCCATCTTTCTTTTTCACAAATAATACTGAATCACCCCATTGTGATACACTGGGTCATATAAAACCCTTATCTAACAACTCTTGCAACTGTACCTTCAACTCTTTCAACTCTGCTGGTGCCATCCTATATGGTGTAATGGAAATAGGAGTGGTGTCAAGTACCAAATCGATAGCAAATTCAATTTCTCTATCCGATGGTAATCCTAACAACTCCTTTGGAAATACATCGGGAAACTCATTAACAGTAGGAATATCCACCAACTTCGGACTTGCTTTTTCCATATAACCACATACGCTAAGTATGCTTTGCATCCTTTACTAATGAGTTTCTGAGCTTTCAACACTGATATCACATTGTTTGGGTATCTTCTATTCTCACCCATCACCACTATCTCATCTTATTTTGGAATTTTGATGATCATCTATCTTCTTCCCAATCCACTACCACTCCATAACGAGTAAACCAATCCATTCCCAAGATCACATCGAACTCATAGAATTATAACTCTATCAAGTCTACTGGGAATTGCCTTCCTTGAAGTTCAACTGGGCAACCCCTAAACACCTTACTAACCCTCACACTATGCCCTAACGGGTTAGTCATAAGAATCTCAAATTCTACAGACTGTGGTTCTAAACCCTCTCGACCCGGTGGTGGTGTGCATATGTATGAAAACGTTGACCCCGGATCTATTAATGCATGTATATCAAATCCAAAGAGAAGGAATTTACCAATTAAGGCATCAGGTGCATCCTGCTCCTCTTGGCCTCGCATGGCATATGCCCTGCCTGGGGCAACTCTACTACCTTCTGGCCTCTCAACTATCTCTAATCTGAACTGACTAGGCCCTGATCGGCCTCCTCTGCCTTGCCCAGAAGCCTGTGTCTGTATTGGCTCAATGCTCCCCAAACATCTGCCATAATGTAATAGAGGTCAATCCCTTTCCAAGTGGTCTTTAGAGCCACACCTCAAGCATGCTCCTGTCATCCACCAACATTCTCTAGGATGAAAACGGCCACAATGCTGACATTCTAGTAGAGGTAGAGATCTATGTAGTGTCAGTGTCGATGCACTGGGTATTGAAGAAACAAATCTCGCGGATTATCCCTGCCTGAATGAATAAGCCTATTGGAACCCTCAGCCTGAAATCGGCTACTGAAAGATCTGGCCCTCTTGCCACTTGACTGTACTCTACTCGGTTGTGATATAGGACTCTTGAACCCTCTATCCTGTGCTGGTTGTTGTGCCACTAGAACTCTTTCAACTGTTCTGACAGGTGCTAACAAACTAGGAAAACTCATCAAGCATAAGGCTGAGACCTGTAGCTTGATTGGGTCTCTCAGTGCATCTTCAAATCATCGGTATTTATTTGCCTAAGTGGATATAATGCCTCCAACATACTTGTAAAGATGTGTGAATTCTCTTTCATATTCTGTTACTGATAAGTTTCCTTCTTTCAGCATCAAAAACACTTTTTTCTTGTCGTCTGTGTAGATAGGAGGAATATATTGCTCCTTAAACTTCTCTAGAAAGAACTCCCATGTCATAGGGTTAGGAGCCTCTATGCTCTGTGACTCAGATCGCCATTAGTCATATGCATGTCCTGTAGCAAAGATACTGCATACTCATATTTATGCTCGTCTATGCAATGCAGCTGATAAAGAACTCTCTCTGCCCATTCTAGCTAGAACTCTACCACTAAGGGGTCATCTTCCCATTTACCGTAGAAATCAGGTGCCCCTAGCTTCCTCAACCTCTCGAATTGTAACCCAGTTGAGGCTGGTTGTGATGCTATTTGTAGCAAATCTATCATATTCCTCATAAGCTATATTTGTTCTGTGCTGGTAATAAATTGCCTTCTTGATAGACTACCACTGGATCTAAATACAGTAGTTCGGCGATGACTAGGTCGCGATGAAGCCTATGTTTCAGTAGGCTCATTACTTTTGCCTCCCACGGGCACAATATGTCGTGACCCTGAAACCATACTCTACCTATATCATAAAATAACGGCCCTAATCAGTAAACAACAACTTTAATAATTAATTGTAGGTACACACATATCATAATTATTTTTTTTGAAAACCATTTTAAAATCCCAAAATTGTCCAAACCGACGATAATACCAAAATCCAAAAACACCAACCTAGTGCTCTGATACCAAAAACTGTAACACCCTCTCACCCCAGCAGCTCATCCTTGGATGAGGGAGTGCTATGCTGGCTTCATCATTTTAAAATATCTTTCTTCAATTATTTATAAATGAAAACCACTTGTATATATATTTTTATTTACTATTTATTTATTTTGCAGTACAAAAGAAATATAACATGAAAGATAAACTACATTTTTATATAATAACATTTTATTTACAAAAACATACTGTTTATTTTACAAATACTACAAAATAAAATTCAAAAGATAATATACAAAAGTTGTGTGACCCACAGTGGTTGAAATATGTTGCTCTACGGATTAGGTCACCATTAGCTTTATCTACTATTGTCTACTTATTTTTTGCTATACCTGCACGAGAGAAACTCCCACGCTAAACTATTGGCTTAGTGGTGCATATAAATAAGTCAATAAACTATTTTAATCCCACATGCATTGTCATATAACAATTTATGATCCAATAATTCAAACATACATTTCATAATATTCTAGTATGCATAACATCAATTTATTTTATTGTATATCATTTTTGTTTAACATAATCAAATCATCATTCTTAATCACTTTACAATTCATGATTTCTTTTTTTTTCAATAAATTATTTATGTCCACAACAATCAATCATCTATTAATGCATGTCACAAATCATACTCACACACACACACACACACACATATATATATATATATATATATATATTTTCATGCAACTTACATTTCATAAATTTTATTCTTTTATATCTTATATTTATTTTACTTTATCAAATCATTATTATCCATAACACTAAATATTCTTTTTGTCCACATCACAATTCATAATTCCATTTGTATTTTCAATAATTCATTTATGTTCCATAACTTCTTTATATATGTAACACCACATCATATGCATTTAAGTATAACCTATTTCTGTATAAAATAATCACATACTGCATGTTGGAAAGAGAAAATGCCCTGATAACAGTGGTAGTAGTTTTTTTTTTTCATATCATATCCTGTAAAATCAACTAATGACTTTACAAGTCTTATATCCTGTAATATCACTCAATGACTTTTCAAGTCAACATTAAAAACCACAATACGATATATCACATATATTAAAATATAAACTTCACAACCGAAGGATTACAGATTGCTTCCATTTACACATTTCAAAACTAATATAGAGTGATAATACATATTCAAACATATAAGTCCAAAATACATATAACATCTTTTCACGTTTGTGTGGAATGCAAGGAGAGAGAGTGATGAGGCTTGGCCAATGACCTGTGCTCCATGTCTTTTATACACTGCTCAAAATGAGCTATCACTTTTCTTTACTTAAAAATGATGCAAATTGATGAGTTTCAGCTAAGTGAGAATAACCATCCAATGAGCTCTAAAGTTCCAAACAACTCATAGTAATAAATCACAAATCCAATATATACCATGTATTCCATTCCATTCATCAGTATCATATAAGTATCAATAAAGTTGAAACATATAATCATTACTCTTTATGTATGCAAATGCTTTGCTTATTTCATTTTTTTGTGACTAAGTTAAACAGACATTGCCTCGGGTTTCCATGTGAACATTTTCCATGTGAACATTTGCATTTGCATTTGCTAGCTAGCTTGATCATTTGTTTCATTTGCACATTTGTTGGGCTATAGACCTCTTCTTTTGCTTTACAATATCGATTAACTAGTCACAATGCCTTTTTAGTCCATATGCATATGCACTTGTATTTAAGCATTCATCAACCATTGTATCTTATCACATATAATATACAAATACCACATATATACCTTATATGCCACACATATACCTTGCATATACTATACATATACCATGTATATATATCACATATGTCAGACATATACTTCAAATATACCACAAGTATACCATTTATATGTGCCAAAATGTCACAAATTATCCATCATTACATTATCAAGTACCAATCATGACAATCATATGAATCACATAGCAAGCAACATTCATTTACACTAAAGAATTCAATCGATAATTAGACTCACCGTTCTCCTTTGATTCTGACCCCTAACTTATTGTCTATCCACTCCTTGTGGGTCTCCAATATGTTGTGAGCCTAATATGAAAACATAATCGATGAACTCATGATTAGGGAGGCTTAATATGGCTTAAACAAATTAATATGCATTGTTCATGCCAATAGTTAAGATTTTTTCTATGAGGCAGTGTGACCTTATGGGACTGTTTAGTCTATACCTTTTTATATACGTGACCAATTAATCTGATTCTTGTTCCTCATTAAACCTAACATATAAGTAGAGAACATATTAAAAATTCAGACCAAAGGGAGCATTGTACAATATTTTGTGGAATTTCTAAGTGTGTTTTGTTTTCTGCCTTGTTTTCTGCCTTTAGGCAGTTTCAGGGTACTCAATTGGGTTCATCATAACTTATACTATATAATTTCTATTTTAAAGAACAATTATAGACCCTTATATGGGTTCATATTGAACAGTTTTCATGTTTAGAACCTTTACCAATTATGTCTCTAAGGTCTTCCAATTACAACATACATTGTACTGGTCCAAAATAGAATTGGCTTCCGGACAAGTATTACTTCCAAAGGCCATAACGTAGTCTATACATAACCAATGAAGCTGAAATTAGTACCCCAATTCAGATAAGACATATCCCTTTAACCTCTATGTTTTCATAATTTACAGAATATAGCTCTAATGAGCTCAAATTAGCCAAACAAGTTACTGGATCTGCCCAGGGCATTCAGTAGGCAGTTCAAACCATGGAACAATCATGGTTTCTTTCACCATAACTCAACATTTACAATACCTATGAACCTGAAATTTTTTAGACAGATCCCAAAACCCATATATCTAAAACTTTTAGGTTTTGCAATACTTGAAATGATGGCTTTCACATATTCGAAAGTAAATAACACAGTAGCTAACTTGGTTAGGGTTCACACCCTGACCCGTTTCAGTAAAGAGAGCATATCTCTTCCTATACATAACATCTTACAAAAATGTTTATATATAAACCAATTTAAGACATAAAGGAACACCTTTTTTGTTTTACACGTTTCCAGAATCAATTTCTATTAACATCAAAATCGTGGTGCAATTCAGTGCCTAATATTGAAAATAAGCAACTCAAATCAACCCTAAGGGATCAATTAGAATTGATTACTTTCCAAGAACAACCTTGCATGGGATCAATTAGGTTCAAAAAATAAGTGAAACAAGGATGAATTGAAGTCTGAAATGGAGGAAATTGAAGAAGAAGTTGGGCTGGAGAAAAAAGCAGAAATGGGAAGATAAAGCTAACTTTTTGTTTTTTATCTTTTTATCTTTTTCTCATCTCTTTTCTCCTTTCTCTTCTCTGCTCTTTTATTTCTCTTTTGTGTCATTTGCATTTTATTTTATCTATATTATTATTATTATTTACATATATTTATAATTCCACTAATTCACACAATAATACAGCTTAATCATTTGGCCCGATTTAACTAAATTAACAATGTAAATGTTTACTAATCTTAATCTAACCATTTTGCTTACTTTAATTTAGTCACCTTATTCAATTCATTTCTAATACTTTTTATCCTCATTTAGGTTATAATTACACATATGCGACTCGATAAAAGTGCCAAATACTAGGACACATAGCTAGTGCGTGTCATAAACTTGTTCCTACAAAAATACGTATGAAATGAACGTGTTCAATTGAATTGTATGCAAGATGCTTATGTTCAATGAAATGCATGTGGGGAAGGTCAAGGATGTTACAATTCTCCCCTCCTTTTAAAAATTTCATCCTCGAACTTAATACCTAAAAACAGGTGTGGATATTGCTTTTTCATATTTTTTTTTGTTTCCCATGTTGCCTCTTCTTGTAAATGGTTACGCCATAATACATTAACCAAAGTTATTTCTTAGTTTCTTAGCTGTTTAGTCTTGTATCCAATGATTTGCACTGGTTCCTCAACATAACTCATGTCCTCTACAATCTCAATGGCTTGATCTTTAAGTACATGTGTAGGATCTGACCTGTATTTTCTAAGCATGCTCACATGAAACACATTATGTGTCTGAGGCATTTCGGGTGGTAAAGCCAACCTATAAGCCAATGGAGCAATCTTTTCAAGAATTTCATAAGACCTTATGTATCTTGGGCTCAATTTACCCTTCTTTCCAAATCGGATTATCCCTTTCCATAGAGGTACACAAAGAAACACCTTTTCACCTAACTCATATTCCATCTCCCTTCTATGCTGATCAGTGTAACTTTTTTTTATCTATCTTGGGCTGCCTTTAGCTTATTCTTGAAAACCTTGATCTTATCCACTGTGTCTTGCACTATCTCTAGCCCTTCTAATGCACATGCTCCTTCTTCATCCCAAATGATAGGGCTTCGGAACTTTCTACCACACAATGCTTCTGGTTGTTGTAAGCAAATTCTATGATACTAGTTGTTGTAAGCAAATTCACTCAATGCTATATATTCATCCCAAACACCTCCGAATTCCATAAAACATGCCCTAAGCATTTCTTCCAATGTCTGTATAGTCCTTTCAGATTGTCCATTAGTGTGTGGGTGGAATGCAGTGCCAAAATTCAATTTTGTTCCCAATGCATCTTGTTAACTCACCTAAAAATGTGAAGTAAACCGTAGATCTCTATCACACACAATGGACACTAGAATGCCATGCAATCTGACTATCTCATTCACATATAATTTGGCCAAACTCTCGAGTGTACACCCCCATTTAATAGGTAGAAAATGTGCTGACTTGGTTAGTCTATGAATAATTACCCATACTGCATCATTTTTCCGTGGGGTTCTTGGCAATCCATAAACAAAATCCATCGTTATTCTTTCCCATTTCCATTCTGGCACTGGCAATTGGTGCCTGATGTTCAATTTTAATCTGTTGACATGTCAAGCATTTAGAAACATATTCTACTATGTCTTTCTTCATTCTTGGCCACCAGTAATGAGGCCTTAAACTGTGATACATCTTTGTCATCCCTGGGTGCATTGCATACGGTGCATTGTGTGCCTCTTCCATTATTTCCTAATGGAAGTTCTTAGTGTCTGCAACACATATGTGTGATTTTAACATCAGTACATCATCCTGCAATTGAAAATCTTTACTGTTTCCTTGCCTTACTGATTCAATTTTCTCACACAATTTAGGATCTTTACTTTGTGCAACTTTGATCCTATCCTTTAGTATAGGTCTGACTTGAAGAGTAGCAATCAGTGATCCTTCATCATGTATATTTAATTCAACATTCATAGATCATAATTGAATCAAATATAGAAAAGAGGATACTTGCAAGTGAGCTACATTGCTACTAGCCTTCCTACTCAATGCATCTGCTACCACATTGGCTTTCCCTGGATGGTATTCAATTGTACAGTCATAATCTTTCAATAGCTCTAACCATCGTTTTTGCCTCATGTTTAACTCTTTTTGTGTCAGCAAATAACCTAAACTTTTATGGTCTGTGAAGATATGGAATGTCTCACCATACAGATAATGCCTCCAAATCTTCAATGCAAATACAACTACAGCCAATTCTAAATCATGCACTGGATATGAGATCTCATGTGGTCTCAGTTGCCTAGATGCATAAGCTATCACCTTACCATGTTGCATTAATACACATCCCAAGCCTTGGTGAGAAGCATCACTATATACTGTAAACCCACCTATACCTATAGGGATAGTTAACACTGGTGCCGAGGTTAGTTTGTGTTTTAGTTAATCGAAACTCCTCTGACATTCTGGAGTCCACTTGAAAGGCACATTCTTTCTCAACAATTTAGTCAAAGGGCTAGCAATTAAGGAGAATCCATCAAAAAATCTGCGATAGTATCCGACTAATCCCAAAAAACTATGCATTTCTGAAATATTTTTAGGAGCTTCCCAATTTACCATGGCCTCAATTTTCTTTGGGTCAACCTCTATGCCCTTACATGACACCACATGTCCAAGAAACACCAAATGATCTAACCAGAATTCACATTTACTCAATTTGGCATATAATTGTTTCTCCCTCAAAGTTTGCAACACAACTTTTAAATGTTGTTCATGTTCTCTCCTATTCTTTGAGTACACCAATATGTCATCAATAAATACTATCACAAACCTATCCAGATATGGTTGAAACACCAGGCAGTCTTTGAAACATTTGCTTCTGCTACCTTCAGCTGGTAATAGCCTGATTTCAAATTAATCTTGGAGAATATTTGGGCTCCTTGCAACTTGTCAAACAAATCATCTATTCTAGGCAATGGATATTTGTTCTTCACCGTCATTTTGTTCAGTTGCCTATAATTGATGCACAATCTCATTGTTCCACATTTCTTTTTAACAAATAATATTGGAGCTCCCCATGGTGATACACTGGGTCTAATATACCCTTTGTCAAGTAACTCCTGCAATTGGGCCTTCAGTTCTTTCACCTCAACTGGGGCCATTCTATAGGGTGATCTTGATATTGGTGTTGTTCCTGGTACTAGTTCAATAGTGAATTCTATCTCTCTATCTGGTGGTAAACTAGGCAGATCATCTAGGAATACATCAGCAAATTCCCTTACCATTGCTATATTTTCAAGCAAGCTATCAGTGGTTCTAGTATCTGTCACATATGCCAAATTTGCCACACATCCCCCTTTGATAATTCGAAATGCGTTTACAGCTGAGACTAGACATGTAGGCACAAGTTTTCTTTCACTAAGAAATACTACCCTTAGCTGGTTGGGTGATTCCAAAATTACTTCCTTAGTACAACAATTCATTATTGCATGATGTCTAATTAACCAGTCCATTCCTAGTATCACATCAAATTCATATATTGGTAATAAAATCAGATCAGCTATTAACTCAGCTCTGTCAATGCATATCATGCAATAACGACAGACATTATTCATAACTACCACTGTTCCCAATGGTGTACTCAAATTTATGTCAATCCCCAAAGGCTCATGCATTTGATTCAATTTAGATGTCATATGCAATGATATAAATGAGTGAGTCGAACCTGGGTCAATCAATGCATATGCTAACATATCATAAATGTAAATATTACCGGTGACTACTTTGGGAGCATCAACCGCCTCCTATCTAGTCATAGCAAACACCCTAGCCTGAGTAAGGGGTCTAGAACTCTGACCTTCAGATCTGGTCACTCCTCCACCCATTGTACCAGTCCTGCCCATGCATCTTCCTCTGCCCTGTGTCCCACTAGTAGGGTAGACCCTCGGTGCCTCAACTGTAGTCTCAGATACTCCTCTACCTCTACTGGTCTCTGTTAGTTTGGCTCTATTTGGACAGTCTCTATACATGTGCTCCATTGATCCACAGAAATAACATGCTTCTGTGAACCTTCTACATTCGCCTGTATGTCTACCACAATGACTACATGTGGGCCTCTGTTCAACATATTGGCTCTGCCCTCTGCCTGGGTAAGAGAAAGTCATGCCTCGACCTCTAGAACTGGAGTACCCACTTCTATTGCCAGACTGTGCATGCATATATCTGCCTCTTTTTCCTGACCTTCCACTAGACTCAACGAAGAACTCACGTGCTGCCTTTTTAATTTGTTGCTCCCCAGCTTTTTTCATTAACCGTTCAGCTCTGATTGCAGCAGCTCTGAGTCTGGCATAATTATCAAGATCACTAGTCGTGATTCTGTTTCTGATCTCATATTTGAGGCCCTCCTCAAACTTCCTGTATTTGTCTCTTTCAGTAGAGACCATGAAGGTGGCATAATGGGAAAGTTTATTAAACTGTACTTCATACTCCGCAACAGACATGTTCCCCTGTTTCAGATTCAGGAATTCCTTCCTCTTCTCATCTTTATATGCTTCAGGCATGTAATTATTCTAAAATTCCATGAGGACATCATTCCATGTCAACACCGGTGGTTGTGCATCATTGTCGGGGACTGTCTCCCACCATTCATAAGGATTTCCTTGCAGCAAAGATAATGCATAATCAAATTTCTCATCCGGGGTACATCTCATCATATTCAGTACCCTCTGTGTCCTTTTCAGCCATGTCTCAGTTTTGTTGGGTCTGTTGTGCCATTGAAATCAGTTGCACCATATTTCCTCAGCTTGTCAAAACATCTTTTCTTGTACGTTTCAGGACCATATACTTCCTGTTCTAGGTTTTCATGGGCTACTTCTGCATGAGATGAATGTGATGCATGTACTGGAGCTCTAGCTCCTAGTGCTGGTTGGTCTCTATGTAAATGAGGTGATGCCTCATGAGAATGCATTTCAGCCGGCCTCTCCTTCCTTGGTGAATCATGTCTTATGATGTGCCTAAAATAAATGAAATTATGTCACTACATAATGCTCAACACATAGGATGCATATGTTATCATGCTCTTATGCATATGCATGTTCCAATGGAACCTATCCCTGCTCTGATACCAAAAATGTAACACCACATCATATGCATTTAAGTATAACCTATTTCTGTATAAAATAATCACATACTGCATGTTGGAAAGAGAAAATGCAATAATAACAGTGGTAGTAAATTGTTTTTTTCATATCATATCCTTTAAAATCAACTAATGACTTTACAAGTCTTATATCCTATAATATCACTCAATGACTTTTCAAGTCAACATTAAAAACCACAATACGATATATCACATATATTAAAACATAAACTTCACATCCGAAGGATTACAGGTTGCTTCCATTTATACATTTCAAAACTAATCTGGAGTGATAATACACATTCAAACATAGAAGTCCAAAATACAGATGACATGTTTTCATGCTTTTGTGGAATGCAAGGAGAGAGAGTGATGAGGCTCAGCCAATGACTTATGCTCTATGACTTTTCTACACTACTCAAAATGAGCTATCACTTTTCTTTACCTGAAAAATGATGCTAATTGATGAGTTGTGGCTCAGTGAGAAACACCATCCAATGAGCTTTAAAGTACCAAACAACTCATAGTAATAAATCACAAATCCAATATATACCATGTATTCCATTCCATTTATCAGTATCATATAAATATCAATAAAGTTGAAACATATAATCATTACTCTTTATGTATGTAAATGCTTTGCTTATTTCATTTTGTTGTGACTAAGTTAAACAGACATTGCCCCGGGTTTCCATGTGAACATTTGCATTTGCATTTGCTAGCTAGCTTGATCATTTGTTTCAGTTGCACATTTATTGGGCCATAAGCCTCTTCTTTTGCTTTACAATATCGATTAACTAGTCACAATGCCTTTTTAGTCCATATGCATATGCACTTGCATTGAAGCATTCATCAACCATTGTATCTTATCACATATAATATACATATACCACATATATACCTCATATGCCACATATATACCTTGCATATACTATACATATACCATGTATATATATCACATATGTCAAACATATACTTCAAATATACCACAAGTATACCATTTATATGTACCAAAATGTCACAAATTATCCATCATTACATTATCAAGGACCAATCATGACAATCATATGAATCACATAGCAAACAACATTCATTTGCACTAAAGAATTCGATCGATAATTAGACTCACCGTTTTCCTTTGATTCTGAACCCTAACTTATTGTCTATCCACTCCTTGTGGGTCTCCAGTATGTTGCGAGCCTAATATGCAAACATAATTGATTAACTCATGATTAGGGAGGCTTAATGTGGCTTAAACAAATTAATATGCATTGTTCATGTCAATAGATAAGATTTTTCCTATGAGGCAGTATGACCTTATAGGACTGTTTAGCCTATAACGTTTTATATACTTGACCAATTAATCTGATTCTTATTCATAATTCCAAATAACATATAATTATAGAATATATTAACATTTCAGACCAATTGGATAATTGTACAATATTTTGTGGAATTTCTAAGTGTATTCTGTTTTCTGCCTTTAGGCAGTTTCAGGGTACTCAATTGGGTTCATCATAACTTATACTATATACGTCCTAATTTAATGAAAATTTACAGAAACTTATATGGGTGCATATGGAACATGTGTCATGTTTACAACTTGTACCAAATATGTTTCTAAGGTCTTCCAAGTATAACAAACATTTTACTTGTCCAGAATAGAATTGGCTTCCGAACCAATATGACTTCCAAAGGCTATAACTTAGTCTATACATAACCAATGAATTTGAAATTAGTACCCCCATTCCGGTAAGATATATCCCTTTAACCTCTATGTTTCATAATTTACAGAATATAGCTCTAATGAGCTCTAATTAGCCAAACAAGTTACTGGATCTGCCCAGGGCATTCAGTAGGCAGTTGAAACCATGGAACAGTCATGGTTCCATTCACCATAACTCAACATTTACAAGACCTATGAACCTGAAATATTTTATATAGATCCCAAACCCATATATCTACAACTTTTAGGTTTTGCAATACTTCAAATAATGGCTTGCACATAGTCGAAATCAAATAACATAGTAGCTAACTTGGTTAGGGTTCACACCCTGACCCATTTCAGTAAAGAGAGCATATCTCTTCCTATACATAACATCTTGAAAAATTGTTTATATATACTCCAATTTAAGACATAAAGGAACACCTTTTGTGTTTTACACTTTGCCAGAATCAATTTCTATTAACATCAAAATCGTGGTGCAATTCAGTGCCTAATATTTAAAATAAGCAACTCAAATCAACCCTAAGGGATCAATTAGAATTGATTACTTACCAAGAACAACCTTGCAAGGGATCAATTAGCTTCAAAAAATAAGTGAAACAAGGATGAATTGAAGTCTAAAATGGAGGAAATTGAAGAAGAAGTCGGGCTGGAGAAGAAGGCAGAAATGGGAAGATAAAGCTAACTTTTTGTTTTTTATCTTTTTATCTTTTTCTCATCTCTTTTCTCCTTTCTCTTCTCTTTTCTCTTCTCTTCTCTTTTATTTCACTTTTGTGTCATTTTCATTTTATTGTATCTATATTATTATTATTATTTACATATATTTATAATTCCACTAATTCACACAATAATACAGCTTAATCATTTGGCCCGATTTAACTAAATTAACAATGTAAATGTTTACTAATATTAATCTAACCATTTTGCTTACTTTAATTTAGTCACCTTATTCAATTCATTTCTAATACTTTTTTATCCTCATTTAGGTTATAATTACACATGTGCGACTCGATACAAGTGCCAAATACTAGGACACGTAACTAGTGCATGTCATAAACTTGTTCCTACGAAAATACGTATGAAATGCACGTGTTCAATTGAATTGTATGCAAGATGCTTATGTTCAGTGAAATGCATGTGGGGAAGGTCAAGGATGTTACAATTTATGTTTTCATTTATGCCAAAGACACGTATGAACTACTAACTAGGATAACAGAGTTGCCATCCAGACACTTATGAGTGTCACCTGAGCATTATGATGTGCTCATATAAGTGTCAAACCCAGTGTAGATAACAGTGTCAAACCTGACATAGATAATTGTGCCAATCCCAGTGTAGATAATAATGCCAAACCCGACATAGATAACCATACCATTAATGGATTTAATCATTTTCATCATACTCCCCCCTATTTGGAATGCGAAACTATCCTAAGTTGGTCCTATTACGTTCTGAATTTAGTAACATAATCTTCTTAACAATTTTAGATTTGGATCATATCTTTAATACGCAACTTGAATCACTAAATTTTGAGTTCTGTATCAAAGAATATGATAAAATGAATACTAACTGGTCACTAACAATTCTGCCTATAATTTTCTGGACAAATTCTATGTTCGAGCTTTATGAATTATTTTAGACAATTACAGACATATTCAGGTTTTATGGTCTAAAATAAAAGTTATAGCCCTATGTCTTAGCTTTCAAACCCTAGAAACACAATGAAAAACTGAGTTCCAGATATTAAGTTATAGCAATGTAACTACACACTGCTCATCAATTTCCAGCAAAGGAACATACAATCTAATCACATTTTGTTTTTTCCAAATTAAATCCTAAGTCTAGCAAACATGCATCCCAAGACTTTCATCAAAAAATAATATTAATTCAGAATTATCAACATACCAAATAATCAAATCATTCAAATAAAAAAAATGTTATTGCCTTAGGTTATGCACAAACCTCTCTTTTCTTTCTCTTTACTTCTCTTTCTCCTTTCCTTTGCTCCTTTGATCTAGCTCCTTGTCAATTTCAGTTCCTAAACTTTATAATCAGATTATTAAAATTTCATAAACCCTAATCTCTCTCTTTCTCCTTACACTATTAAGCTACCTTGAGCATGAAAATGGAATTTTTCTTACTTTTTCTTTTTTTTTTCTCACATTCTTTCACTAAAACTAAGCTTTAGCTATGGAGGATTTGAGAGGGGAATAACATGGATGGTTTGAGGAAAAGATAAAATTCTTCTAGATGTTTAAGTGATAAGGAAGAAGATAGACAATTAATAGCATAAAGACAAAATTGATTAATAATTGGACACGTAAGCATAATCTAGATGCTTTCATTAATGTCCAATTAATGTGTTCATTTAACTTTGATGTATGATAAGAGAAACATGGAAGACAATGATGGAAAAATTCTAGATACAAACGGATAAGAAAGAAGAAATAATCAAGAACAAAATGACAAAAGTCATTAAGATTGGGGGGGGGGGGGACACCTAAGCTCAATCTAGAAACCTTCATTAATGCTAAATGGATGTATGTTAATTAGCTTATTAAACTTTACCACTTGGTTAAGCTAGCCTCCACATGCTTAAAATGTCCCAATTCATGCATTTAATAGATGATTATCCTAATTAATCCTACAATTTTCGGTAAATTGCAAATTAACCCCTAAACTTTTCAAATTTTGCAATTTAGTCCTTTACCGAAATTTAACATCTTAAAATATTTTAAACACATTATGGAGTATTTTCCATACTTAATTTCTATTATTTCATTTATTTTTCGATAAAAATCCAAATTTGGACCTCGGTCAAACTGACAAGTCGATTTAACAACTAATGTGACTTAGGTCTAAATTAGCGGATATGACAATCACCTTGTAATAACCACTAATTAGAGTTTAATTTGAATAATTTAGACCATATAATTAAATTGTGTTTTTGATTAAATAAAATTAAAAATATTAGCTATAAACAATTATGTGAAGATGATAATAACAATAATAATAATAAGAAGAAGAAGAAGAAGAAGAAGAAAATTAAAATAAAAAAAAAAAATTAAAATGAACAGTAAAATGGACAGCACCAAAAAAAAAAAGGGCAGAATACAAAAACGGGAAAAAGGGGCTGAATCCCAAATTCTTTTTTCTCCTTCATCTCTTCTTCTTTTTCATCCCTTTTTCTTCCTCCACATATCAGATCAAATTACTTATCATCTTCTTCAATAATTACATCAAAAATCAGTCCAATTAAACCTGAACTTGGTAAGAAATAGTTTCCCCATGATTATTGTGTTATTAGAACTGTTTAGGTTATATTTTGACAGAATATTGCACTCTATTTTTGATTATCTTGTGACTCGAATTTTGGGATGTGTTAAACATAAAAGTTGTTCATCTATGTCTTGTGTATCTCTCTGCCAAATTTTAATGAACGATTTTGAGTATATGAAGAGATATAGTTATTGGGGTGAAACTGGTTCTAGAAGACGTATCAACCAAATAACCTATGGTTTTTGTAAACATTGACCATCTTATTGGATTATTCTGAGTTTGTGTAAAACATGAAAGTTGTAGGTATATATGTTATTGAGTTCTATACAAAATGTAGTATGCATTTCTCTTATGTAGGTTGAGTTATTCTGAAATTAACCATGACTGTTCTTTGATTAAACTGGTTTCACATACCTGTGCAGTTCCAGTAACTTAGTCCTTATATTTCACCTATTTTTATATCGAATTGGCCAAAGTTCAAAACATACAAGTTTTACTCCTATGTCTTATCCAAATATCTGTGAAATTTGCATCTTAAAAGGTCATGTATTTTGTGAGTTATGAGCTGAACAATTAAACTGGTCTGGTTGATACTTTATGTTGAACCAGTTATATATCCTCCCACATTTGAGACCCTTAGAGATTGAATCAGGAAATGCGTTAAATAAGAAATATGTTCCCAAGTAATGTATATAACTGTATACAAAGTTTCAGAATAATTGAAGCTACACATTGAAAGTTATGAATTTTTGAATTGGGTACCTTGAAACTGCCTAAGGGAAGAAAATAGGTAAATATTTAAAATTATACCAAATATTATGTAAAGGTTCAAAAATTCTAAAATTTTAGTATATTTTAGTTTTACATGTTATAGTTAATCAGAATCAAGAATCATACAAATTATTTATTTAAGTTATGTTAAGAATAAATATTTTATCAAGCTATTAATTAATTATATTTTTAAATTAGGATTTCAACAAGAAGAAGACCAACAAAAGTGAACAAGCTCTGAACTTATATTTTGGAAAAAGGAAAATACTATCGAGGTTTGTACATATATGTATTTTGTTTTTCCCTTATACATGATTGTGTGTATGACATAAATTACATGTCACAATGATGAAATTATATATTATGGCATGTTCTAAGGTTGTAAGAATGTTATTAACTATGAACTTAATATTGTGTTAACATTTGATAAAATATTATGTTATTACATGGTTTTGAAATAAATTATCAATATATGATTGTGTTAATATGAAATGAGTATTGGTTATAGAAACAAGTAATTAATTGTGTTAATTGCCCATTTCTCTACCTGAGGACTAACATAGGATAGATGGTGCACCATTAAGGGGGAATTAGGGTACCGATATGGATATTATTTAGGGACAGGGTGGCTTAAGCTCTAGGAGCGCCCCTGATCCTGATTATACACAGATGACATAATTATATTCAGTCAAGGTGGCTTAAGCTCCGCGAGCGCCCTTGACTTAAGAATATAGTGAGTAGAGTGGCTTAAGCTCCGCGAGCACCCCTATTTCACACCCCATATCCGAACAGTCCGAGAATGAGATTTGGGCTAATATTAATTAAAGACTATGAAATGAAATGTGACAAAAATTTATTATTGACATAAGTGACAAAACATGAAATGCTTACAAGAGGTAATGAGAATTTAGTTATTGAATATGATTTTTATGTTTATACTGTTATGTGATGTAGTTATTTCTTTTATATGAAATAAAAATTCAGTGTATCATGAATTATTTGAGACATGCATTTGTGTGACTGCTTGGAAAAAAAACTTAATACCTATATGTACCACTAAGCTAGAGTTAGCTTAGCGTGAGTTCTTCTCACGCAGGAATTGGAACTATAGACGGTAGGAGGTGAAGTGTTCAAGAAGGAAATCCAAGCCCATATCAGCAGAGACACAAGAAGCATAGTTAGAGGGTTGGTTATGTATTATTATGTTTTTTTTTAGTTTGTCTATGTATTTGGTGTGGTAGACAAATCTCATATATTAATATTATGTATGTAAATAATTATGTAATATAATCGGGTGCCATTTGTGTATACAATATAAGGATATATATATATATATATATATATATATATATTTATATATTTTTAATTAGAATAATTTGCCTAAACCAAAATAAATAAATATATTAAGTTATTTAAAATGAAAAAAAAAATTCAATTTGAGCAGATTATCAAGTTAAGCTTGTGACATTCTTCTTATATATATGGAGAGAATGATTCTGATCTAGTTCATAGCCTATTAGAAGTCGAAGGTGCTCTGGTGGGATCCTCACGGACAGAAAAAGATTGCAGTCAGTTTGATAATGATCGAGTGACATTGCTTCTTCGGCCCGAACCAAGGAGTCCCTTAGATATGATGCAAAATGGATCTTGTTCTATCACGCGGGCCCATATCCTTGCTTTTCTATCAATCTCTAATTCGACCTCATAATTAAATACCGTTACTGTATAGATAGATCTCCTTGGGAAAGACCTATTACTGGATAAACCGACGAGAATAATATTCAAATTAAACAAAAAAAAGAATGAAAGAGTACAGACGCTTTACGCCCAATCATTCCGGATAACGCGCGGGAGGGCCATGGGGACGTAAAAAAGGGGATCCTATCAACTTGTTCCGACCTAGGAGATTATTCCTAATATATAAGTGGGGCGTCACATTTAGTGGTATCAGAGCAGGTTTAGGCGTTTCTAGGCCTAGGTGTGAAATGAGATATGAGGTTTAAATATACATGTGTCTTATATAATTCTGATATGGGCTTTCTTCGTGGCAACTTGTAGGATTGTAGGAAGATGTCTTCTGATGAACGAGATATGGCTGAGAGTACCGGCTCTCCTGATACTAGGACACCTCATCAGCCTAGTGCAGCAAGTGTGCAAAGGCAAGATGCTGCTCCAAATCCCCCACTGCATGCAGCAGAACAGATTGACCTTGGTCAAAATCCATTTATACAACAGATGACTGGATTATTCAAACAGATGGTACGAGCCATTCCTCAATCTATCCCAGTGCAACCACCTAGACCAAAAGTAACAATTGATAAGGTTCGTAAGTATGGGGCTTCAGATTTTTATGGTAAGAGAGATGAAGATCCAGCTGCAGCTGAGTATTGGTTAGAAAAGACTGAAAGAATTTTTAAAGAGTTGCAAGTGGAAATAGATGACAAAGCTAGATTTGCTACTTCTCTACTCCAAGATGAGGCATATGATTGGTGGAAATCAGTTCTCACCAAGCTAGATATGGTGGAACCGGTCTCATGGGATTCCTTCCTTTCTGAATTTAAAGAGAAGTATATTCCGTTGATCTATATTGATGAGAAAAAGAAAGAGTTCATGAATCTCAAGCAAGGTAAAATGTCAGTGACTGAGTATCAGCGGGATTTTACCTGACTGAGCAAGTATGCCCCTGAATTAATTGCAAATGAAAGAGATAAATGTAGAAGATTTGAAGATGGCCTTAATGACGAGGTTGGAGATATTGTGACTGCTCTTCAGCATAATAATTTTTCTCAGTTAGTTTCTACAGCACTCAACCTTGAAAAAAGGAAAAAGAGGAAAATAGAAGAATCTTCCAAAAAGTCAGCTACTTCTGAGACTCAATTTACTGGAAAGAAGAGTCATTTCTTTACTAGTTGTTCACTGAATAGAGGACATGGAAAAAGTTTTAGCTATTCACAGACAGGGTCTTTTAGGAGGGGGCCGCCCTCTAAGGTACCTTCTGCTACAGCCAGTTCACAACCTCATGTTAGCAAGGAAGCTATACCGTTATGTCCCATTTGCAATAGGAGCCATCAGGGGGAATGTTGGTCTGCCACAGGTGCTTGCTATATATGTGGGTCTAAAGAACATCTACGGAGGGATTGCCCACTCTTGACAGGTGGTACACCTACTCAGACTACAAGGTCAGCTCCAACTCAGCCTGAAGTTCAGTTCAGAGGAGGACCAGGCCGACCGAGGCAAGCTGTTTCAGAGATAGTGAATAGACCTGGATCTAGCAGAGCTCCAGCCTGAGCCTATGCCATGAAAGCTAAAGAAGATCAGGCGGCAACAGATGTTATTGTTGGTATGTTTTCATTATATGATTTTGACATTTGTGCACTCATAGATCCGGGTTCCACACATTCCTATATTTGCACTAGTACACCTAGTCAACATAATATGATTAAAGAAAACCTAGAATATGGAATTGAAGTTAAGAATCCTTTGGGTCACAGTGTAATAGTGAATAAAGTATTTAGGAATTGTCCTTTGGTTGTGCATGGGAAGGAGTTTTCTGCAGACTTGATTGAGTTTCCTTTCCCTGAGTATGATGTCATATTAGGCATGGATTGGCTCTCACGTCATGAACCAGTGGTGGATTGCAAGTCTAAATTTGTGGTACTTAAAAAAGAAAATCAGGAGGCAATTATTGTAAAAGGGGAATTATTTTCACAACATCCTCGAGTCATATCCATAATGAAAGCCCAGAGATTGATGAGAAAAGGGTGTGAAACTTATTTGGCCCATGTGATTGACACCGGAAAAGGAGGTTCAAATCTTGAAGATATCCCGGTGGTAAATGAATTTCCAGATGTCTTTCCTGATGACTTACCTGGGTTACCTCCGGAGAGAGAGGTAGAATTTACTATTGATCTTGTTTCAGAAACTATGCCTATATCAAAGACACCATACAGAATGGCCCCATCAGAGATGAAAGAACTTAAGACACAATTGCAAGAACTCCTTGATAAGGGTTTCATTAGACCAAGTACATCCCCATGGGGTGCACCAGTATTGTTTGTGAAAAAGAAGGATGGATCTTTGAGGCTATGTATTGATTATCGACAGTTGAATAAGGTGACCATTAAGAACAAGTACCCATTACCGCGGATTGATGATCTCTTTGACCAACTGAAAGGTGCAGGAGTATTTTCCAAGATAGATTTGAGATCTAGTTATCATCAATTAAGGGTGAAGACGGAGGATATTGCTAAAACTGCATTCAGAACCAGATATGGTCATTAGGAGTTTTTGGTTATGCCATTTGGGCTGACCAATGCTCCAGCAGCATTTATGGATCTTATGAATAGGATATGTAGGCCACATCTTGATCAATATGTTGTTGTTTTCATTGATGATATTTTGGTGTATTCTAAAGATTCGGAAGAACATGAAAAGCATTTGAGAATAGCATTGCAGACTCTCAGAGAATATAAGCTTTATGGCAAACTCTCAAAATGTGAGTTTTGGTTAAAAGAGGTGACATTTTTGGGACACATTATCTCTGCAGAAGGCATTAAAGTGGATTCTAGCAAAGTTGAGGCGATTATGAGTTGGAAACCTCCACATAATGTGACCGAGGTCAGAAGTTTCTTGGGTTTAGCAGGATATTATCGGAGATTTGTCAAGGGTTTTGCAATGATGGCTTCTCCTTTAACAAGACTATTAAGAAAGGATGTTAAATTTGAGTGGACAGATAAGTGTCAAGCTAGTTTTGATAAGCTCAAAAGTATGCTGACTAAGGCCCCTGTTTTGACACAGCCGATTCCTAATAAGGAGTATGTCATTTATAGTGATGCTTCTCATAATGGATTGGGTTGTGTATTGATGCAAGATGGAAAGGTGGTTGCTTATGCTTCTAGACAGTTAAAGCCGCATGAGAAGAATTATCCTACCCATTATCTGGAGTTGGCAGCTATAGTTTTTGCATTGAAGATTTGGCGCCATTATTTATATGGGGAGAAGTGTTTTATTTACACAGATCACTAAAGTTTAAAATATCTTCCCTCACAGAAAGAATTGAATTTGAGGCAGAGAAGATGGCTAGAACTAGTAAAGGATTATAATTGTGTGATTGACTATCATCCAGGCAAAGCTAATGTAGTAGCAGATGCTTTGAGCAGAAAGATGGTGGCAGAATTGCACCTTCAACCCACTCTTATGCAGGAAATCAAAGATGCACAAAGACAAGACAAAAAGTTAATTGAATTAGCTGAGTTGATTTCTAAGGGGGAGAGACCTGGATTCACTATGGACTTAGATGGTGGATTGTTCTATCAAGACAAATTATGTGTGCCTAGTGTAGAAGATCTTAGACAGAGGATTCTTAAAAAGGCCCATGAAAGAAAATATGTTATGCACCCAGGGAGTAACAAGATGTACCAAGAGTTGAAGAGCAGATACTGGTGGGTAGGTTTGAAAAAGAACATCACAGAGTACACTTCAAAATGTTTAACTTGTTAGCGAGTCAAGGTGGAACATCAAGTACCTTCAGGGTTGCTACATCCAATTTCTATTCCAGAATGGAAGTGGGAATGGATCACTATGGATTTTGTGACTGGATTGCCTTTGACTCTAAAGAAACATGATACTGTATGGGTTATAGTGCACAGATTTACAAAGTCAGCACATTTCTTACCTATCAGAAAGGACTATCCATTGAATAAATTGGCAGAAATTTATATGAATGAAGTTGTGCGACTTCATGGAGTGCCTATTTCTATTGTGTCTAACAGAGATCCTCATTTCACATCTCAATTTTGGGGTAGTCTACAACGAGCTCTAGGTACTAAGCTCAATTTCAGCACAACTTTTCATCCGCAGACAGATGGACAGTCAGAAAGAGTCATTCAGATTCTAGAAGATATGATGAGAAGTTGTGTCATCGAATTTAAAGGTAGCTGGGACAAATATCTTCCTTTAATGGAATTCACATATAATAACAGTTATTAGTCTAGTATCCAGATGGCTCCATATGAGGCACTTTGTGGTAGGAAGTGTCAAACACCTTTATGTTGGACAGAGCTCAGCGAGAGAAAACTTATAGGACCAAACCTAGTGTAAGAGACAGAAGAAAAAGTGAAAGTTATTTGTGAAAGACTTAAAATAGCTACAGATAGACAAAAATCATATGCTGACCTCAAGAGACGGGACATTGAATATGCAGTGGGTGATAAAGTTTTTCTTAAAGTATCTCCCTGGAAGAAAGTTTTGCGATTTGGATAGAAAGGCAAGTTAAGCCCAAGGTTCATCGGACCATATGAAATATTAGAAAGAGTTGGACCTGTTGCTTATAGACTCGCTCTACCACCGGAGATGAGTCAAATACATGATGTCTTCCAAGTCTCCATGTTAAGACGATATAGATCAGATCCTAATCACATCGTACCTGCTAAAAGCATTCATGTGAGACAAGATTTGACATATGAAGAAGAACCAGTCCAAATCTTAGCAAGAGAAATTAAGGAACTGAGGAACAAGCGAGTACCATTAATGAAGGTACTATGGATGAATCATGCAATTGAAGAAGCAACATGGGAAAGCGAGGAGGTGATGAAAGCTCAATACCCTCACCTGTTCAATGACGATACATAGGTATGTTTATAGGACGAAACATCTTAAGGGGGAGAGAATTGTAATAACCACTAATTAGAGTTTAATTTGAATAATTTAGACCATATAATTAAATTGTGTTTTTGATTAAATAAAATTAAAAATATTAGCTATAAACAATTATGTGAAGATGATAATAACAATAATAATAATAATAATAATAATAATAATAATAATAATAAGAAGAAGAAGAAGAAGAAGAAAATTAAAATGAACAGTAAAATGGACAGTAGCAAAAAAAAAATGGGCAGAATACAAAAACGGGAAAAAGGGGCTGAATCTCAAATTCTTTTTTCTCCTTCATCTCTTCTTCTTCTTCATCCCTTTTTCTTCCTCCACATATCAGATCAAATTACTTATCATCTTCTTCAAGAATTACATCAAAAATCATTCCAATTAAACCTGATCTTGGTAAGAAATAGTTTCCCCATGATTATTGTGTTATTAGAACTATTTAGGTTATATTTTGACAGAATATTGCACTATGTTTTTGA
This sequence comes from Triadica sebifera, assembly GCA_023653625.1. Lineage (NCBI taxonomy): Eukaryota > Viridiplantae > Streptophyta > Magnoliopsida > Malpighiales > Euphorbiaceae > Triadica > Triadica sebifera. Next base: position 14,743,502 of record CM042909.1, read on the forward strand.
TTATCTTGTGACTTGAATTTGGGGATGTGTTAAACATAAAAGTTGTTCATCTATGTCTTGTGTATCTCTCTGCCACATTTTATTGAATTGATTTTGAGTATATGAAGAGATATGGTTATGGGAGTGAAACTGGTTCTGGAAGACATATCAACCAAATAACCTACGGTTTTTGTAACAATTGACCATCTTATTGGATTATTCTGAGTTTGTGTAAAACATGAAAGTTGTAGGTATATATGTTATTGAGGTCTCTGAAAAATTTAGTATGAATTGCTCTTGTGTAGGTTGAGTTATTCTGAAATTAACTATGACTGTTCCTTGATTAAACTGGTTTCACATACCTGTGCAGTTCCAGTAACTTCGTCCTTATATTTCACCTATTTTTAGATCGAATTGGCCAAAGTTCAAAACATAAAAGTTTTACTCCTATGTCTTATCTAAATTTATGTGAAATTTTCATCTTAAAATGTCATGTATTTTGTGAGTTATGAGCTGAACCATTAAAATGGTCGGGTTGATACTCTTTGTTGAACCAGTTATATATCCTCCCACATTTGAGACCCTTAGAGACTGAATCAAGAAATGAGTTAAATAAGCAATATGTTCCCAATTATGTTAAGTATAAATATTTTATCAAGCTATTAATTAATTATATTTTTAAATTATGATTTCAACAAGAAGAAGACGAACAAAAGTGAACAAGCTCTGAACTTATATTTTGGAAAAAGGAAAATACTATCGAGGTTTGTATGACATAAATTACATGTCACAATGATGAAATTATATATTATGGCATGTTTTAAGGTTGTAAGAATGTTATTAACTATGAACTTAATATTGTGTTAACATTTGATAAAATATTATGTTATTACATGGTTTTAAAATAAATTGTGAATATATGATTGTGTTAATATGAAATGAGTATTGGTTATAGAAATAAGTAATTAATTGTGTTAATTGCCTATTTCTCTACCTGAGGACTAACATAGGATAGATGGTGCACCATTAAAGGGGGAATTACGGTACCGATATGGATATTATTTAGGGACAGGGTGGCTTAAGCTTTGGGAGCGCCCCTGATCCTGATTATACACAGATGACATAATTATATTCAGTCAAGGTGGCTTAAGCTCCGTGAGCACCCTTGACTTGAGATTATAGTGAGTAGGGTGGCTTAAGCTCCGCGAGCGCCCCTATTTCACACCCCATATCCGGAAAGTCCAGGAATGAGATTTGGGTTGATATTAATTAAAGACTATGAAATGAAATGTGACAAAAATTTATTATTGACATAAGTGACAAAACATGAAATGCTTACAAGAGGTAATGAGAATTTAGTTATTCAATATGATTTTTATGTTTATACTGTTATGTGATGTAGTTATTTCTTTTATATGAAATAAAAATTCAGTGTATCATGAATTATTTGAGACATGCATTTGTGTGACTGCTTGGAAAAAAAACTTAATACCTATATGTACCACTAAGCTAGAGTTAGCTTAGCATGAGTTTTTCTCACGCAGGAATTGGAACTGTAGAGGGTAGGAGGTGAAGTGTTCAAGAAGGAAATCCAAGCCCATATCAGCAGAGACACAAGAAGCATAGTTAGAGGGTTGGTTATGTATTTTTTTTTAGTTTGTCTATGTATTTGGTCTAGTAGACAAATCTCATATATTAATATTATGTATGTAAATAATTATGTAACATAATCGGGTGCCATTTGTGTATACAATATAAGGATATATATATATATATATATATATATATATATATATATATTTATATATTTTTAATTAGAATAATTTTCCTAAACCAAAATAAATAAATAAATTAAGTTATTTAAAATGAAAAAAAAAATTCAATTTGAGCAGATTATCGAGTTAAGCTTGTGACATTCTTCTTATATATATGGGATTATTCCTAATATATAAGTGGGGCGTCACACACCTTTAGTGCTTATTGTACAAATTTATTTGATTAATAAAAGGATTTTTCACTAATTTGATGTTCATTTGATATATGAATTGATAAGTGATCTGAAATCAATTAATGAAGTCATTGATACATAACATAGCACGAAGGAAATCATGATGAGATCATGGTATTGAGATTCTTATCATGTGTAATTAAGTTAGTATCAAAATTATCCCTAGTCATAGACAGACTTGCACATGTTACACTCCTTGATTGGATCGAATAGTAGATCTCATAATCTATAAACATGAGATGTTTAGAGTTAACATATGGATGCTTGCTAAGTGTAGTTAAGTACATTGGATGACCAATTATGAGACAATCATATGGATAATCTATTCAAATCTAAATGATTGTCTCATCATAGTAATGGTGCAAGTATTCTTAGAGTTGAGGTACTCAAGGATATCTTGAATATTGATTCTGTATTTTGACACTATTCCTTGTTGCCTCAGGGAGGTTGCTCATAGGGTGGTGATTGGATACAAATTGAGGTATTTGAAGGTAATTGGGTAACCAACAAAGGACTCACCACTCTTGATAGAAGGAGTGTATACCCATGGCCTCTTATCGTGGTCATTACTCGGAAATCTCTAGTCGAAGTGCAAATGTCATTATGATAGTCTTCAATGACATATCTAATAAAGTAATGAGCCTCAAGGACAAGAACTAACATTAATTGGATTAGATATGATGTAGTCAGTCTAGTGGGAGTTGACACATGTCCATACTCTGAACCAAGTGGGGTATAAAATGGTGAAAGGAATAATTGCACAGACATTGTCTGTGGAAAGGTTCATAGTCAAACCACTAACTTTCCGGTCAATTGGGGGTCATGATGTGTTGCTAGATACCGCTTATGACTTGCTTAAATTAATTGTTAATTTAAATGGCTAATATAACTGGGAACCTAATGGGTCACACGCATTGAAGATATGGAGAATGACTAAAATTGTTTTGGATAGGATCCAAAATATGAGAGAATTATTTCGGGATGGATCGCGATGAGATCGCACAAAAAATTCATTCGAGAGGGTCACAGGCCAACGCGGGCTAGGTAGGCTATTGTCCTGCCTAGCGGGCCAGCTGGACTACCCAGAAGTAGCCCACAGTAGGCCCAGCGCGCTGCTGCCTTCCACCCATTGGCCAACAATAGATTTTGGCCTTAATTAGGCCAGTTATGGCCAATTACTATTCATTCATTTTCCTTTTCTTTATTTTTGACTTTACTTCTTTTCTTTGAATTTGATTCACATAGAAAAAACATCAAATGGTAAAAAATAGACATGAAAAAAAATATTTTTAAGACAACAAAATTCTCTCAAGAATATTTTCAAAGCTAGCACTTTGAATTTGTTCAACCCATTTCTCTTGATAGTTTCTTCTGCATTCTTCGCGTGGATAATCATTAGAGACATCCTATTGTGGATTTTTGTGGTTTGTTACAACCCAACAAAGTGAAGATTTGAAGAACAAATAAGAAATTACAAGGTATAATTTCTAACCTCTATATTTATATAAATTAGTTTTCATGACAAAAGTATGATCTTTTATTTTGGGTTTTGAAAATTTTATTTTTCTGCTATGTTTATGAATATTATTCATTCTTCAAAATCCAACATTGGTATCATAGCCCCCTTGTGTCCATTAAAATTAGTTTTAATTGAAAGTGCAAGGGGATTGCATTGTTTTGATGATTTTGGATCAATACGTTTTGAAAATTTGAAATTAATTTGTAAAATATGTTTTACACATTTGTCTTTCTCTAATATGATCATGGGATGATTAAGGATGATTATTTTGATTGAAAAATGATTTGAAGTGATTCAAATAATTAATTTCGGATTTATTTCAAAAATACATAAAATTGCCTTGTTTATGAATATGTGTTGTTCTTCGGCTTAATTGATGGGGTTGGTTATATTTTTCTTATAATTGGATTATGAAAAAATTATTTAGATGTATTGTGAATATGTTTATGACTCTGTAAGTATCCAATAATTAATTAAAAATTAGTTTAATTAATTCTTCAAACAAACACAAAAATGGGATTGTTTAAGCATACTAGGTGGGGCTGTTTTGTTTCATTTTTTTGTATGTGTTTATTTTATTTTCAGCATCTTGAAGTAATTTTTATGTGATTAAAAATATGTTATTTTGATGATATATGCATGCTGAAATTAATTTGCAAGCATTTGAAATTTTAAAAAATTGTAGATATCGAATTAGTCATTTTGAGCATCTAAGTGTGTTGGTTCGTTTGTCTTTGTAATTTTGGCTTGTGCCAAAAATATTTTGATGAACTTGAGTTGACCTAAAGATGGTTCTAGAAATTTTTAGAATTTTTGGAAATTAATTTTGAATTAATTTAAGTTGTGCAATTGTAATTCTAGTATGACTAGAAATTGGTATGTATATTAAAATTAAATTGTTTAATATAACATCATAATATTTTTGATTTTAAGGAGAATTAATTTTGAATTAATTCTAGAAATATGGAATTTAATTTAATATTAAATTCCACTTTAAAATGACATACAAAATTAAATTAACCGAAAGAACACATATAGGTAATTTCGGTTCAAGTGTTGAATCGATTTACAAATTGAAATCCAACATTGTCATTTTTATTTTGTGCAGTGGAGAATGCATGTTAAGGGTGTATGAAAACTGCACGATGGATGATTATGGACTTAGCCCCAATGCGATTGAGCATACATGAAATTATTTTGTCTTATGGTAAATAGGGTCTGCATGTCTTTACCTCTCTTTCTTTCTTATGTATTTCTCTTCTCATCTCACTCCCTTCAAATGTAAATTGAGGTTTTCTATAATTTGAAATATGCAATTAGATTGCATACGATCATGATAGAATGAAGATACAAAGGAGCAATAAGCAAATGATGTGGTACCATAAACAAGAATACTTAGAAATAGGAATTTGATTTCTATTTTGGGTTGTAAATTCATGCATATACATAGGTAAGACCTAGTCAATTTCTCTTTGGCTCAAGAGATTGACTTTAGTATGTCCATAATCATGCCATATAGTTATTATAAGTATCTTTATATATCCATGTGATGAATGTATGATATATAAAAGCATGAAATAATAACTTGATGTGACTTAACAAAGAAATCCCTCGCTAAATAAACAATTAAGTCTTATGCCTTCCATTAATATAGGGAGAACCAGAGTTCATCTAGAGTTAAGGTTGTTGAGTTGCCTCAAGCTCACTCTATAAGAATATGTTCAATCCATTGAATTAGATTTCACGATTAATGGGTTAGACTTCACTGATATTATTAACTTGTTGGATTTGCGCCAAGGTTAATGTGTATTGGAGGCGTAGTAGGGTTTGTATACATGAGATGTACACATTTCAAGAGTTGATAGCCTAATGTATGTGCACACATCAATTAGTTGGAAGCACAAGATTCAATAGTTGTATGAATAATGCAATTGGTATGAATTAGATACCTACCAACCAAACTAAGGATAGCTTGTTGAGTTGCCTCAAGGTTATTCTTAGCTAGTTGGATATCGACCCACTAGGAGAACTTCCATATAAGTTCTCTCGGGTTCATAATGAGGACTATGGATTCGCAATAAAATAGTGGGAGTCATAATGCGATTTATTAAAGACCTAATAAACATGCATTTTATGTACATTCTAACATGTTCTATTTTACATCTAGGTTGCTAGAATCATCATCATGGCCAGTGTGAATTTGCGATCACTAATGGAATCAAATAAGTTGACTGGGTCTAATATTTTGGATTGGCTAAGGAATCTGATAATAGTTCTCATATCCGAAAAGATTGGCTATGTCCTAGATAAGGCACTCCTTAATCCCCCTATTGCTAAAGCTTCTAAAGATGTTCAGAATGCATATCAAAAGCATCTCGATGATAGTTAGATGGCAAGATGCATTATGCTTGCTACTATATCAGCTGAGTTGCAAAAGCAGCATGAGGCTATGGATGCTAATTCCATAGTATACCATCTAAGAGAGTTTTTTGATGAGCAAGCACGTTATAAAAGGTTCGAAACTTCGAGGTTGCTCTTCCGCACTAAGATGCTTGAGGGGACATCTCTAGTGCAATATGCATTGAAGATGAATGACTATATGGAGAGGTCAGACACCTTGGGATTTATGATGGACCATGAATTAAGTATTAACTTAATTCTAACTGGTTTGTCTGATAGTTATTCACATTTTGTGCTTAACTATAGGATGAACCAAATCTCCACCACTATTCATGAGCTGATTAACTTGCTCAAAACAGCTGAGCCAACTGTCAAGAAGGACAGTAAGGATGTGATACTGGTGGACTCTTCAAGTTCTAAAAATAAGAACCTTAAGAAGAAAAAGTCCATAAAGCCTAAGGGAGTTGTGGCCAAGAAGAAGGCCAAGGAGATTTCTCCAAAGGGGACATGCTTCCATTGTGGTAAAGATGGTCATTGGAAGAGGAATTGCAAGGCTTACTTGGAGTCCTTGAAGAAGAAGGCATCTAATGCCCCATCTACTTTAGGTATTTTTGTCATTGAAATTAATATTGTTTTCGATAATAATATATAGGTATTAGATACTGGTTGTGGCTCACACGTATGTATTGATATGCAGGGCCTAAGGAATAGTAGATAGCTCAATAAGGGAGAGTCAGACCTACACGATGGACATGGAGCAAGGGTTGCTGCATTAGCTCTAGGAACATATGTATTGACCCTCCCTGATGGGCTTATATTAAATTTGGATAATTGCTATTATGTACCTGTTTTGACTAAAAATATTATTTATGTTTCAAGTATAAATAAAGATGGTTTTCTTTTAGCTTTTAGTAACAATTGTTGTTCTTTTATGTTGAATGGAATTCTTTATGCTAATGGTACATTATGCAATGGAATATACATATTAGATATGTCAAATCCAATTTCAAACATCAATGATAATAAAAGGCAAAAACAAGATATGTTGAAATCATCTTATTTATGGCATTGTCGCCTTGGTCATATAAGTGAGAAACGCATGGCTAAGCTACACAAAAGTGGTGGTTTGGGGTCATTTGATTATGAATCATATGACACATGTGAATCTTCTTTATTAGGCAAGATGACTAAATTACCCTTTAAGGGAAAGGGTGAACATGCTAATGGACTTTTAAACTTAATACATTCAGATGTATGTGGTCTAATGTCTGCACATGCCAGAGGTGGTTTCATCTATTCATTACTTCTATCGATGACTACTCACGATATGGGTATGTTTATCTTATGAGATAAAAATCTGAAGCTTTTGAAAAGTTCGAAGAATTCTGATATGAAGTAGAGAAATAACTTGGCAAAAGTTTTAAAACAATTTGATCAGATCGATGAGGTGAATACTTGAGCCAAGAGTTTCTAGATTATCTTAGGGATAATGGGATTTTATCTCAATTGACTCCACCTTACACGCCACAACACAATGGTGTGGCTGAAAGAAGAAACCAAACCTTGTTAGACATGGTAAGGTCTATGATGAGTTTTGCGGAACTGCCTAAATCCTTTTGGGGTTAGACACTAGAGAACGCCATTTATATGTCAAATGGAGTTCCTTCAAAGTTATTTGATATTACTCCATATGAGATATGGTATAACAAGAGGCCCACATTTTCTTACATGAGAATTTGGGGTTATCCTGCTTATGTGAAGCGGAAAATGTTAGATAAGCTAGAAGCTACGTCTGATTGATGTCTGTTTGTGGGATATCCAAAAGCATCATATGGATATCAATTTTACCACCCCTTAGAACAAAAGGCTTTTGTTTCAAGATATGCTATCTTTTTAGAGAGATAATTCCTTCTAAAAGGAGATAGTGGGAGCAAAATTGAACTTGTGGAAGTTCAAGATGCTCAAATAGATGCTGATCAACTGCCTGAACCCGAGCTTGTTACTCATACAAATGATATAACAACTCAACCTTCTGAAGCACAAAAGCTTCGTAGGTCAAATAGGATACATACAGTTCCAGAGAGATATGGATTTCTCATTAGTGAACAGAACAACGTATTACTCATAGAATAGTTCAGAATCTGACAAATGGCTTCCAGCCATGAAGTCAGAAATGGATTCCATGTATGAAAACCAAGTATGGACATTGGTTGACACACCCGAAGGAATAAAGCCTATGGGGTACAAGTGGGTTTTCAAAAAAAAAACTAACATGGATGGTAATGTGAATACCTATAAAACTATACTTGTTGCTAAAGGTTATCGTCAAAGATAAGGAATTGATTATGATGAAACTTTTAGCCAATAGCTATGCTTAAATCCATAAGGATACTCTTAGCCATTGCTACTTATTATGATTATGAGATATGACAAATGGATGTGAAGATAGCTTTCCTTATTGGAAATCTGACTGAGGATGTGTACATAACACAACTAGAAGGCTTCATATCCAAAGATGGAAAAAAGGTATGCAAGCTTCAAAGATCCATTTGTGGATTAAAGCAAGCATCCAGGAATTGGAATATTCGGTTTGATGAGACAATCAAACAGTTTGGTTTCTTACAAAATCTGGATGAACCTTATGTTTACAAGAAGGTTAGTAGGAGTGCAATCGTATTTGGTTAATGGGAAATGATGTATGTCTCAGCCTTACAATCAGTCAAAATTTGGTTATCCAAGAATTTCTCTATGAGAGACCTTGGAGAAACAATCTATATTTTGGGGATAAAGATCTATAGAGATAGATCTAAAAGATTGCTTGGTCTTTCATAGTCTATATACATAGATAAGATGCTAAAGAGGTTTAACATGGAGCAGTCCAAGAGGGGATATATTCCCATAACCCATGGGATTACTCTCTCAAAGTCTTTGTGTCCAAAGATACAAGATGATAGGACACACATGAGTTTGATTTCATATACTTTAGTCATAGGATCAATCATGTACGCTATGATATGTACAAGAACCGATGTATCATATGCTATGAGTGTCACAAGTAGATACCAATCGGACCCTGGTGAGGGTCATTGGGTGGCTATCAAGAATATCCTTAAGTACTTAAAAAGAACTAAGGATGTATTCTTGGTATACGGAGATGGAGATCTTATTGAGAGTGGGTATACCGATGCCAGCTTCCAATCTGACAAGGATGACTCAAAATCTCAGTCAGGTTATATATTCACCCTAAATGGTGGAGTAGTTAGTTGGAAGAGTTCCAAACAGGAAACGACTGCTGATTCCACAACTAAAGCAGAGTACATTGCAGCTTCGGAAGCAACAAAGGAAGCAGTTTGGATAAAGAAATTCCTCAGAACTTGAAGTGGTTCCCAGCATTATTGATCCAATATAATTGTATTGTGATAATAATGGAGCCATTGCGCAAGCAAAGGAGCCACGGTCTCATCAGAGATCCAAACATGTACTCAGAAGATACCATTTGATTAGAGAAATCATTGGTAGAAATGATGTAAAGATATAAAGAGTGTCCACTAATTAGAATATTGCTGATCCTTTAACTAAGTCACTTCCCCAAAAGAATTATGATTCTCATGTACTCGCCTATGGAATTAAATACAAAGAGAATTGGCTTTAGTGCAAGTGGGAGTTTGTTAAACAAGTGCTCTTAAGGCAATCACCTTTAACACTTATTGTACAAATTTATTTGAGTAATAAAAGGAATTTTCATTAATTTGATGTTCATTTGATATATGAATTGATAAGTTATCTTAAATCCATTAATTAAGTCCTTGATACATAACATAGCATGAAGGAAATCATGATGAGATCATGATATTGAGATTCTTATCATATGTAATTATGTTAGTATCAAAATTATCCCTAGTCATAGGATTAATGAGATGGGACATTAATCCAGATAAACTAGCACATATTACAATCCTTGATTGGATAGACTAGTAGATCTCATAATCTATAGACATGAGATGTTTAGAGTTAATATGTGGATGCTTGCTAAGTGTAGCTAAGTACATTGGATTACCAACTATAAGACAATCATATGGATAATCTATTAAGATGTCAATGATAGTCTCATCATAGAAATGGTGCAAGTATCCTTCGACTTAAGGTATTCAAGGATATTTTGAATATTGATTATGTATTTTCACACTATTCCTTGTTGCCTCAGGGAGGTTGCTCATAGGGTGGTGATTGGATACAACTTGAGGTAATTCAAAGGTTATTGCGTAACCAATAAAGGATTCACCACTCTTGATAGAAGGAGTGTATACCCATGGCCTCTTGTCATGGTCATTACTCGAGAATCTCTGGCCGGAGTGGAAATGTCAAAAAGATAGTCTTCAATGACATATCTAATAGAGTAATGAGACTCAAGGACAAAAACTAACATTACTTAGACTAGACGTGACGTAGTAAGTCTAGTGGGAGTTGACACATGTCCATACTCTGAACTAAGTGGGGTATAGAATGGTGAAAGGAATAATTGCACAAAAATTATCTATGGAAAGATTCGTAGTCAAAGCACTGACTTTTTAGTCAATTGGGGTTCATGATGTGTTGCTAGATACCGTTCATGACTTACTTAAATTAATTGTTCATTTAAATGGCCAACATAACCGGGAACCTAATGGATCACACGCACTGCAAATATGGAGAATGATTAAAATGGTCTTGGATAGGATATAAAATATGAGAGAATTATTTTGGGATGGATTGCGATGAGATCGCATGGAAAAATCGTTTTAGAGGGTCAGGGGACCGTACGGGCCCGTGCAGGCTAGGCAGGTTGCTAGCCTACCCCAGCAGGCCCAGCGCGTTACTGCCTTCCATCCATTGGCGAACAACAGATTTTGGCCTTGATTAGGCCAATTATGGCCAATTACTATTCATTCATTTCCCTTTTCTCCATTTTTGACTTTTCATCTTTTTTTTTGAATTTGATACAAATAGAAAAACATCAAATGACAGAAAATAAACATGAAAATATATTTTTGTGAAAAAAATATATTTTTAAGACAACAAAATTCTCTTGAGAATATTTTCAAAGCTAGCACTTTGAATTTGTTCAAATCATTTATCTGGAGGGTTTCTTCTTCATTCTTCACGTGGATTATAACTAGAGACATCGTAGTGTGGATTGTTGTGGTTTGCTACAACCCAACAAAGTGAATATTTGAAGAACAAGTAAGAAATTACAAGGTATAATTTCTAACCTCTATATTTATATAAATTAGTTTTAATGACACAAGTATGATCTTTTGTTTCGGGTTTTGAAAATTTTATTTTTCTGCTGCATTTATGAATATGATTCATTCTTCAATACCTAACAAGGTTGATGGCTATGAATATCCTTTCATGCCCGTGAAACTCCTCTTTCATAGTTTGCATGACTATAAACCATGTGTTGACATAACCCATGAATGAATCTGTCCAAAAATCATACATGATTCATGCTTGTGAACTTTGGAAATTTTCCAGAAAACATACTTAAAAAATTCCATTTCACATGCAATTCCCTATGGTTTGCCAATGTAAATCTCACTACCAGCACTCATTCGAACACATGTTCATCCATTTATTACCAAAATCTCAATTTCATTCACAAGGGGATGTTAAATCCTAATATCATGTCGTTATGCAATAACTTTTGATGCAATCATCATTTAAGTACATTTTTCTTCCTAAGCACAATATAAGCTACTCAACATGCCCAAAGCCAACTAAATGGCACTAAATATTCTCAACAACATTTATAGCATACCTTAAACCTTATAAATTCATCATTAATATTGCCACATTTTCACCCTTCATCAATTTAAAAAATAATCTAATTCAACCATCATGAATTTACCATATAAATCATATAAATGTATCCATTACATTTAATATAGAATTATGTACAAACCTCACTAAGATAGATAGCCTCAAAAACCCTTTATTCTTCTTTTCAAGCCCTTTCCCTCTTTTGAAGAGGAGCTTCCTTTCCAAAAATTGTCCCTAACACATAATAGCCAAAACATTAATAAAACCCAAAATTTCCTAATGGTTCCACCTTAACCTAACCCACATTTTACAAATATAGGGGTTTCCCTAATCCTAATCCTAGATTAACCTTAAGCACCCTTAAACCTACGGGATAAAACATCATCAAAAGGGAATTCAATAGAAAAGGGAGCAACTTTCTTAATTATAGGAGTTATAAGGGTTGGGGACTCAAAATCCTCACTTCAGCCCACTACACTTCCTCTCCAAGCTATTTTCTTGCTAAATATCTTTTCACATTAATCTCCCCATAAGTTTTTATTTCCACTTTGTTTAGGTGAGTTGAGTAAAGGATTGAGTAGAAAAGTCTCTAACCCCTTGATCAGTGATAAAAGTTAGGGTTGTTCACTTTTATAACCCCTGGTTCATAGCCACAACTAATCATTCATGAGCATGATTTCACTATACACAATGTAAAGCCAACTATGACTCAAACTTGCCAAGCATGAAACATATGATTCACAGCCGTGACCATATCTTCACGGGCGTGAATCACCTGCATATACATTTTCTCCTGTTTCTTATATTTCCCTACAAAACCTTAACCTTCAACTCCAAACACTCTTCAAGACAAGACCTCTCATCTATGAAAACATCAGGACCATTTAAGTACATGCTTTGATTTTTGATGAGACAGTGGCTCATTTGCTTGTGCAATAGTTCCATTTTTTTCACAATACAATCATATTTGATAAATAATGCTAGGAACCACTTATAACTTTGTGATGAATTTTCTTATCCAAACTACTTCCTTAGCTGCCTCAAAAGTTGTAATGTACACCTATTCGGTTGTGGAATCTATAGTCATCTCCTATTTGGAACTCTTCCAACTAATGACACTGCCATTTAACGAGAAACATAGTTTGACTGGGATTTGGAGTCATCCTTATCAGATTAGAAGTTGACATCTATATACCCACTTACCTTAAGCTCACCATGTCCATAAACCAAGAACACATCCTTAGTTCTTCTCATGTACATAAGGATGCTTTCATAGCCACCCAATGCCCTTCCCTGGGATATAACATATATGTGCTTGTGACATTTAGAGCATATGATACATTAGATCTAGTACATAATATAACATACATGATAGATCCAATATCAAAAACATATGGAATTCTACTTATGCATGCTAGTTCATTTTGTGTCTTTAGACTCATGAATTTAAAGAGGATAATCCCATGAGTCACAGGATTATTCCCCTCTTGGACTGATCCATGCTAAAGCTCTTTAGAATCATAACTATGTATGTAGACTAAGAAAGACAAAGCAACCTTTTAGATTTATCTCTATAGATTTTAATCCCTAGTATATAGGGCACTTCTCTAAGGTCTTTTATGGAGAAATTCTTAGAAAGCTAAATTTTGACTAATTGAAGAATATCATTATGGATTTAAGCATAACAACTGGAGAAATGGTTTCATCATAAAAAGGAAAGTTATTCTCACTTTCATTTTCCAAATCTCATAATCATAAAAAGGAATAGTGGTTAGGAATATCATTATGGATTTAAGCATAACAACTGGAGAAATGGTTTCATCATAGTCAACTGCTTTTCTTCGACAATATCCTTTAGGTAATAGTCTAGCTTTATAGGTAGCTATATTACCTTTCATGCCAGTCTTCATCTTAAAGACACATTTGCACCTAATGCATTTCATCCCTTTAGGTGGGTAGACCAAAGTCCATACTTGTGTTTTATACATATAATCCATCTCAGTTTGAATGGGTTTTAGCCATTTGTCAAATTCTGAACTATTCAAAACGTTTTCATAGGTAGCAGGATAATCATCCTCCATAAGCAATATGTCATTTTGTCACTTATATGAAATCCATATCTCTTTGGAACAGTGCATATCCTACTAGAACTATGAAGTTCTTGTGTTTTAGAAGGTGTAGTTGTTACTTCAATTGTATGAGTAACATATTTGGGTTCAATCAATCGATCAGTATTTATTTAAGCATCCTGAATGCCATCAAGTTCAATTTTGCCCCCAATTTCTTCTTTTAGAAGGAACTATTTGTCTAAGAAGACAATATGCTTTGAAACAACACCTTTTGTTCCAAAAAGATGGTAGAATCGATATCCAAATGACTCTTTTGGATACCCCACAAATGGACACTTATCAAACTTAGCTTCTAACTTGTTTGACATTGTCCATTCACATAAATAGGACAACTCCATACTTTCATGTGTGAAAGAATAAGTTTTTTGTTATTCCATATATCACATGGCATAACATCAACTGCTTAGAAGAGACTCTATTTAGTATAAAAATAACAGTTTATAATTCATGACCTCAAAAAGACTTAGGTAGTTTTGCAAAGTTCATCATTGACTTAATAAGGTTCAATTTCTCTTTTGAACCACACCATTGCGGTTTGGCATGTAAGGTGTAGTCCATTGAGATAAAATCTCATTATCTCTTAAATAACCTTAAAACTCTTGGCTTAAGTGTTCTCCACCTTGATCTAATCTAAGTGTTTTAATAATTTTGCCAAGTTGTTTCTTTACTTCATTTCTAAATTCCTTGAACTTTTCAATGGCTTCAAATTTGTATCTCATTAGATACATGTACCCAAATCATTAGTAATCATCATTAAAGGTAATAAAGTAACACTAGTACCAACACACCTTCAAGCGAAGGTTATACGTGTCTGTTGTAAAAATACCAGACACATAAAATAAAGGCCGTGGTATTTTTGTAAAAATATGATAAAATGACAAAGCAAATGTGTATGTTAATATAAACGACAAACATGTAAAATTCAACTTGTATTTTCGGTGTCTATCTTTATAAAAAAAATAGACACATAAGATGTACTTTTAGTATCTATCTTAACAAACAACAGACACATATTGGTTATTAATAAACAATAATTTTCTTTTGAATTAATTATTGAAATATATTTTTATTGGTATATACATCTGTTAATATAAATGATAGATATGTAAAATTCAACTTGTACTTTAGGTGTCTGTCTTAACAAAAAATATAAATATATACCTTATATTTTAGGTGTCTATCTTAACAAAAAATAAAGACATATACCTTTTACTTTAGGTGTATGTCTTTAAAAAGGACAGAAGCATAATATCTATATACTCACATGCGTCTAGCTTTAATAAAAGCAGAAACATATTAGTGTACAATAGGTGTCCATCATGAGTAAAGACAGGAGTGTACAATAGGTGTCCATAACAAGTAAAGATAGACACCTATAATTCCTTTTTAGCACCAAAAATACGGTTCTTCTTTGTATCTTTTATTTGAAACCCAACTTCATTCTCTTACTTTAGAGCTTGAAACCTAGTTGTATGCGCCAACCATCTCTATCTCTAGCTCTCAATATAAACTTGGCTTGTAATACCTTCATCACATTGATTTTGGACTTGTTTTAGTGGCAACGACAATTACAGGAGCTATATTGTTCGTTGGTGGCCGGATACGCATGGAAAAGGTATTCTTTTTTTTTTTTCTCTTTAGCTTTTTTCCTCCATTTTTTGGCTACCGTGTTCAACTTTGAGCCTCCATTGTTCAGCTACCATGTTCTAATTTGAGCCTCCATGTCATAGCCACGGTGATGGCAAGAAAATATTTTCTTATTGATTCATAAAATGAAGGTGGGTTTCATGCATTGAGAGGTTCTCTTGGGCATTTGGTAAGGAGAAAACAAGTTGGTTCTACAAATGTTAAAGCTAATTCTCATTATCATTAGCCAAGGTGTTGTATGTTCTCAACCTTATTACTGTTGGTACTTGATCTTCTACTCTTTTTTTTATGCAAATAAGTTTATTTATCTCTTCTATTTTTTGTGTATTTTCCTTTTGTTAATTTTATGTTGTAGTTTTTTCACTTAGTAATTTTCTTTTTGTTATACAATTAGTTTTTTGTGGGTTAAAGTAATTTTTACGATTTGTTGTATGTTTGTCAATTTATAATTTTTTAAAAAAAATTAACTATAGGTGTCTATTGTTTTATAACAACAGACGCCTATAGTTATTTTTTTAAAATATACTTTATGCGACTGTCATTATATTTTAACAGACACAAAATAATTATATGCATATGTCACCTTGATATACGTCTAAAATCCAACTCATATGCGTCTTCTTCATAGGCATCTGTCATTTAACAGACATATAAAGTTCAAAATAATAGACAAGTATAAGTCAATTTTGTACTAGAGTAAATAAAACTACCTCTAGCATGCACTGACATTGGACCATTTACATCTATATGTACAAGGTCTAATAGTCCATTGACACGTTCACCTTTTCCACTAAAAGGTGATTTTTTTCATCTTGCCTAATAAACAAGATTTACATGTATCATATGATTCAAAATCAATTGACCCTAAGTCACCATTCTTGTGTAACTTAGTCTTATGCCTCTCATTTATATGGCCAAGTCGACAATACCATAAATATGATGATTTTAGGTTATCCAACTTTTGTCTTTTACTATTGATATTGAGGATTGAATTAGACATATTAAGAATATAAATTTCATTGCATAATGTGCCAGTTCAATAAGGAATTTCATTCAACTATATAGAGCAACCATTGTAATTAATAGTTAAATAAAAGCCTTTTCCATCTAAACAAGAAATAGAAATATTATTCTTAGTTAAAACTGAAACACAATAGCTATTGTCTAATTCTAAATCAAGCCCAATTGGGAGTGTCAAGATTTCTACACCAAATGGTACAATGTATGGACACTTTATATTGGGCTTAAGTTCCTACACCAAATGCAACAATTCTTGCTCTATTGCCAACATGTAAGCCTGACTATCCTTTCTACAGTTGTCAACTATTCTTTAGGCATTGCATATTAGTGCATATATGAGACCCAAATCTGGTATCTAATATTCATGCATTATTATTAGAAACAATATTAACCTCAATAACAAAAATAACTAAAGTAGAAGGTGCATCCAATGTCTTATCCTAATCCTTCTCCTTCTTCAAAGACACCAGATTGCCCTGTAGTTCCTCTTTCATTGGCAATTTTTACCACAATAAAAGCAAGTCTCTTTTGAGAATGTCTGTTTGTCTTTCTTTTCCATCTTTAATGCATGTTGCAATGGAGATGTCCCATCTGCTATTTTGGAGTGGAAGAGCAACTTGGATATCTTATATTACTCGGTGTGAGCTTGCTTATCATTTAGCTCCCTTAGGTGATACACAATGGTATTTGCATCCATGTTCTTACACTACTTTTGAAGTTCGAGAGACATAATACCAAGCATAATACAACCCACAAAGTAACTATCATCCATATGCTTCTTGCATGCCAACTATTCATTATCAATTGCATCATTAATAGGAGGGGATAGAAACAGCTCTTTTAAGATAGGCTATCTTTTTAGTTTTCAAAGTAATTCTCAAATTCTTTAGCTAATCAAGCCAGTCAATATGTTGGATTTGAGAATTGAACACATGTTCACATTTGATGACATGATTTTTGCAACCTAGATATAAAGAAAGATCATGTTAAAGTATGTACTACATGCATGATTATTAGGTCTTTAATAAATGACCATCATTACTTCCTTTATTTTATTACCAACCCCCTCACTATGAATTTCAGAGAACCTATTGAAAGCTCTCCTAGTGGAATAATATCCAATACCACTAAGAATAACCTTGGGTGTGCCAAACAAGCTATCTTAGGACAATTGGTAGGTATTTCATACCAATTGCATTCTTTTTATACAACTACTGAATCATTAGGCTATTAACTCTTGATATGTGCATATCTCATATACTTTGGCCTAATATTGCCTCTAATTCACATTGACCTTAAGTGTGCCCAACAAGCCAATGTACCATTGATCATGAAATCATATTTCGATGATTTTAACATGTTCTTGTAAAGTGGGTTTAGGAGTGCCAAGCAACCCAAACTCTAAAAGAACTATGGTTCTTGCCATATTAATGTAAAGCATTGTCCTTAATGTCATTTATGAGAGATTTTCTTTAATTAAGTCTCATCATGGTTGTTTCGCATGCATAATATATTTTCATCTCATCTAGATATATAAGATAATTACACTAATTATATGTTCATGATTATGGACATGTCAAATATCAATCCTTCAAACCATGAAATGATTGACTAGGTCTCACCTAGGTAGATGCCCGATTTTACAACACCAAAATAGAAAATAATTTCTTAATCTAATACTCATTTGCTGTTGGTGTCATCTACTTAGCTTCTTGTTGCTTTGTATTTCAATTCTATTCTAATCTTATGTAATCTAAATACATAATTTCATCATAAGAAAACCTCAAGTTACATTTGAAGGGAGTGAGAGGAGAAGAGAAATACAATAGAAATAATTGAGAAAGTAGGGACTTGCAGGCCCTATTTACCAAAAACAAAATTTCCATGAAAAACAAAATCACATTGGTCAAGTCCTTAATTATTCCATCATGTGATATACACCCCTAGCACATACTCTCTAATACATAAATAAAGGTAATATATTAAAGAAACAATTTGGGTTCATTTTGTTTCAACTTTTGAAACTTTGTTTTGATTGTTTAGCCTTAATAAAATTTATCACATATTCAATATTTAATCTCATTAAATGATTATATGTACATTTAGAAACACTTTCTAAAAGGAAATCATACAAATTATGCATACATTTGATCATATCAAAAAGTTTCCTTAAATTGCCTACATTAGCTACATTCTCAACTAGGTTACTTCCAATGAAATGCATGAAATATTTAAATCCGAATTTAATAATTAAACACATTAAATATCAAGTTTAAATATGACCAGTAGGTAATTTATATTTGAATTACCTTAATTAATAATTTGTTTAATTCCAAATAGGGATAAACAATCCTAGTTACAATTGCATGCTAGAATATTAGTCAAACTAGGATTAGAAGAACCTTTTCTAATTCAAATTATATTCTATTTGAAAAATTCCCAAAATTTCCAAAAATTCATTTCCATCAAAATAAGAAAATTATAATCAACCTAAATTTTTCTTTAGACAATTTAAATCTTTAAATACTTAACTAGCAAACCAATTGCTAAAAAATTGGCTAAACTGAATCATACATGAACTAGAATTCTCTAAGAATTTAGGTAGGAATTTATTTTGACTTTAGCATGGAATTGATATCAATATAATATCATTAATATCTCATAAACATGTAATTAAGGTCCTAGTCCCAAAGTTATATCATATTCAATTACATAAATGAAAATAGTCTCATCATATGGTTAAAGTTTTTTCCCTAATTTTAGTTTTGTTCATGTCATGATCAAAAATGATTTTTTATCAATTAAGTTGTTGTCAACACCATAAAACACATTTACAATGTATTTTAAACATGTAAATTAACAAACCAAATGTGAACAACCCCTTAAAGAACTCGATTAGCAATACTAGGCTTCATAAACCCTAAACTTTTAGCAATATGCACAATTTCGAATTTCATGTTTAAATACAACTTAAATAATTATATTATCATCAAACACACATAATATCATCATATTAATATCTTATTGAATGTTAAATAAAATTTTAGGCCAAACACAATCAAATTCATTTTTAATGAAAAGAGGCAATCCAAGTTGTCCTTTTTCAATCAATCTCAATGATACTTCCATTAAATGAAAAATTAATTCATATAGGGTGGATTTGATACCACTATTGGGTTATGAACATTCATCTCATATATATGGCAGTGGAAATTTAAAATTTAATTAAGTATAAAACCCATGAAAAGCCCTGTGTAATTTGAAGTTAGAATAAACCATTTAATATGAGAAGTTTATTACCTTTGTTTGCAACTTTTGATCTTCCAAGTTGCGAGGATTTCATTTATTGTTGGGTTTTAGAAAACTAAAACAATCCAAAGATAGGATTTCCTTTAAGAGTATCCTTGTGAATGAAGAAGATGAAAACTGATGTAACTCAAAGTATAGTCGCAAGTGCATGAACCAATGTAACATGGTAAGTTTACTTCTGAGGTTGATCTCTCAAGGAACTATGTGGTTCTAAATGCTAAATTAGTTTTACACTACTAATGAATAGTGAAATAGAAACTGAAACATTCTAACCAGTTTTAATAAATTGATAAAGAAGAGAAATTACTAATTAAGACTGCAATAAAAAATGAATCGAAAAATCAATGAGAACAAGAATAGGGATTTATCTCACAACTCCCAATTTGCATATCCTTTAATGAATTAAGCACCAATGAATGAAGATTTTATGGCTCTTGCCTTTAAGTATTAATTAACCAAACCAATGAATTAACTAATATTCAGTCCAATTTTTAAGTCAAATTACAGGTGATGTGTTTAATAATCCAACCTTAACATATCCATTTAAAGTTAAATAATTGGTAATCAAGCAAATATTAAACCAAAAACTTATGAAACTCAATTGAAACTGAAGAAATCATGTATCCATTAACATAGATACAAAAGAAACAATACAAATTGGGATTGCTCACTAAGCATCCATTTAAGAATTTAGCCTAGCATCAAAATAACAATGATCTTGTCTATTAACATGGATAAATTGAACATAAAAGAAAAGATGAAAAGAAAATTTGTTGGAATACTACCAAAAAATTCTTAACTCTTGTCTTTGAGGAGTTGTGTGATTGAATTTGAAGGCAATTGTGATAGACATCTTCCATTGATAAAATTTGTCTACAATAATAGTCATCAACCCAGTATTGGTATGGGAACATATAAAGCTTTGTATGGGAGGAAATGTAGAATGCCTCTATGTTAGACCAAAGTTAGTGAAAAGAAGGTAGTGGGTCTAGAGTTAGTGTAACAGACAGAGGAAAAAATATAGACATAGCTTATACCTCAGCAAATAAAGCATAATGAAATATTGAATGCCTCTATGACACCTTCTCCAACACTTCTTCTTTCTAATCCTGATGATTTCTCTCATGCATTATAGACACTTAAAAGTAGTGATGCGCCCGCGACCAAATCCATATGCCAATGACAAATCCTGAAGGAAGTATTTCTTCACTGCCAATGTTTGGAATACTGGCACAAAATTCTTAACTTTTTTTGTGGGGAGTTGTGTGATTGAATTTGAAAGCAGTTATGATAGACATCTTCCATTGATAAAATTTGTCTACAATAATAATCATCAAGCCAAAATCGGTATGGCACCATATAAAGCTTTGTATGGGAGGAAATGTAGAATGCCTCTATGTTGGACCAAGCTTAGTGAAAAGAAGGTAGTGGGTCCAGAGTTAGTGCAACAGACAGAGAAAAAATATAGACAGAGCTTATGCCTCAGCAAATAGAGCTTAGTGAAATGTAGAATGACTCTATGACATCTTATCCAACACTTTTTCTTCATGCTCGTGATGATTTCTCTCGTGCATGATAGGCACTTCAAAGATATGATGCACCCATGATCAAATCCAGTTGCCAATGACAAATCCTGAAGGAAGTATTTCTTTACAGTTAATGTCCCTCATGCACATGACAGGGTGTCAAATGCATAAGGCCTTGCTTTTGCTTCCTCTCATTTCTTGTGCATGACATTTTTAGCACAATTTTTGCATATTTTCTTTCCTTCCTGCAATCACAAAATTAAAGACAATTAAGTACCTAAATATGATAAAATCCAAACATAAAAAATATAACAAAAACTAGAACAAATAAGAACATATCAAACTCCCCCACACTTAAACATTGCTTGCCCCCAAGCAATATCTAAACATAGAGAAATACGAAAAACATGCTCATAGTAAAACAACTAATATGCACGATTCTAATTTTCATCATCCCCAAGTTTCACTAATGTACCAATCTGACTTATATCAAATTCACATAGTTTAATTCAGCCCAAAATAGTTTTAATACAAATTCCATACTCAAAAATTAAAATCAAAACAACTTACACATAACATTGCCTCAACATATATAATAAAAAATAATGTAATCAAGCTATGGATTATCCCTAGCCAAAAACTTATATGTTCAATCCCCACACTTATTGATTTGCTAGCTCTTTTAATTTTTCTTTTTACAGTTAACAATTCTTTCCTATGTCGTAGTGCATTTGTAACGCCTAATAATTTAGGCCACTGTTGTGGATGATCGTAATCTAGCGTGTCAAACCCATTAAAGTCTAAATTTGGATGTGAAAGAAATAATAAAATATAAAAAAATATTTTGGGAGTTTATTAATCAAGAATTTTAAGTTGTGAAGCTAAAATTTGGAAAGTAATAATTTTTGCTAAACATAATTTGAATTTACGATGTTTTCGAAACATATATTTTTAAGAAGGAATAATAAAGGAATATTCTTTATCTAAGAAAAAGAATATTGTTTTGATTAAAATAAAGTAAGATTGATTAAAATTAATGGGCCAATGAGAGTCAAGATTTATCTAATTAATCCGAACTACCCACCTAATATAAGTATAAAAGTCAAACTTTCACTTTATGCCTTAATTTCTTCTTCTTCCTCATCTTAAGCAAAACTTTATCTCCATTTTTTTCTCCCATTACTGTGACCTCAAGCTTCCTTTCTTCTTCATTTTCTTCAATTAAAGCCAATATTTTAGATAGAAAGAAATAGATTAAGGAAATATCATTAAGAAAGCAAAGTGAACCAAACAAAGGAAAAGGAAGGAAGAAAAGAAGAGAAAGCGAAGGAAGGAATTTCAACCAACTTGAGGATCTTCAAAATTGAAGTTAGATTTTTCATCTTCTTTGTTTTCTCTTCCTTTTTAGTCCCATTTTGAAGTTGGATACCATTAAAATTGGTAATTAGGCTTATTAATATGTTAATGACGGTTAAAGGTTGATTAGTGTACTTTATGCTTAAAGAGTATTAAGGGTTAATAATGGAGTAGAAGAGTAGTTTATGGACCTAAGATGGTGCAGAGGTGATTTTAAGTTTAAGTAAGCTTTATGTTCATATATAACATTAAGGTATAAGAAATTAATTGAAGTATATGTGACTTTGTTGTTAGGCCTAGGAAATAAGCAATGTTGCCCCGATATTGAGCCAAGAATGAGGGTTGAATTGGAGTTTTAAAATTTAACTTTCAAGTGCGGAAATAAAATGTTAAGTTTACGAGAGATAGAGAAATTTGACACAAGGATTTTTATAGAGGTTCGGGTGTTAACAAACCCTACTCCTCTCCTCAATCACAATTGGGAGTTTCACTAACACACAAAGTGCTACAATGAAGTTTTACAAGCTCACTCCCAACTATGGTGTTTCTCACAATGGCTCACACCTAATCTAGAAATCCCTTGTGCTTTTACGGCTCACACAATAACCAATTTCTTGTGTTTTACAGGCTAACACAAACAACCTTTACCTTGTGTTTTACAGGCTCACACAAACAACCTTTCTTTGTGTTTTAGAGGCTCACACAACTAACCAGTACAAGTGTTCTACTCTTAACCTAGAAATACACAAAACTCACTTGAGTAAGAAATGATTACAGAGAGAAACATTTACAAATCTTTATTGCTCAATAAATGATGAACAAAATTGAAAGTATTAAATGTACAAATATCTTACAACAATATTTTGATTCAAAGTATTAGCTATCCTCTTTTTCTTAAAGCATAAATGACTTGCATTTTTACTTCTATGGTGAATTATAGCCATTACAATGCATTTAATACGAAACTAGCAATTGTACCAACCCAAATAATTGTGCCTGACATTTTTCTCTTTCATCTTTCACGGGCATGACTATGTTTGTCACGGTCGTGACTGTTCTTCCAAGCCGTGACTAAAGTGGTGACCTTGGCCATTAAGCATTCTGGAAGGTTTTGAAATATTGAGTCACAGGCGTGACATATATCTTCATGGGTGTGATAACCTTCGAAGTCGTGGTCCAAGTGGTGATTTTGGTCGTGAAGCTCTCTAGAATAATTTTTCATGTAGGTTCGCGAGCGTGACATGTCTTTCACGGGTGTCCTTAAATGTTTATTCACAGTTTGTTGTCTTCCTTCATGGTCGTGAACTTCAAATGTTTGTTTGTTGGCGCTAGGCTTATTCACGGGTATGAATGATAGTGCTTCTTCCATTCTCCATTCTTGCTATTTTATTTCATACCCCATTTAATAGACTTAAAAAATAAGTATGTTAAATACATTATTGCTATTTTATTTGTTATCATCAAAATGATGGAAATACCTCTCAAGGTTCAACAAGCAACCCTTGGAAAAAAATCACAAACCAAATAGGGGCAAGAAAAATGCCAATTAGAAAGTAGAGAAAGGTGAAGAAAAATAGACTTTTGAGGTAAGTACTTTTGGCAAAAATTCAATGTATGTATGTTAAATGTGAATGAATGTGATATTATTGTTGATTGTGTAGTTATGCATGAAGTATGATGTCCTATGGATTTATGTAGGTAATTATTGACATTTTAATTTAAAGATGACATTGGTAATTTGATGCATAAAATGGTGATTAAGTGATGCCATGAATATGAAAATAAATTGAATTTAAGTTGATGATGCATGAAGATAGAAATTGGTGTGATTAATTGAAGTTGTAGGAAATTTGCCTTATGAACAATGTCTATGTTTTAGAGCATAACTTGAGTTTTGGATGTGATTTCTAAGTGTTTCTTGTTGGATTGGATAGTTGCCAAAAGTACCCCAAAGCTAGTTGCTTAATATGTGCATTTCATGCACAGGTTAGTAGAAGTAGCTATTGTGATAATGTCCACCGAAGAAAGGGAAATTCCAAGATCAATTTGCAACAGTTTTTATTTTTTTTGTATTTTGGGTATTATGTTATACTAATAAATTTTAAGGTTTTTCCTTTTTGTTCTAAATATATGGCATGTAGGATTTATAAAAATGTAAATTTGTAATTAATATAATTAATATTATGTTGTAAATGAAATTTTGAATAATTTAGTTTAATGAATGAGTATTAAAAAAATAAACAAAATTAAAGAATCTTATGATTGTGATTATTTTAATCACTATAAAGAAATAATATAATATATATAAAAATAATAATACTTAATACTCCGTAAATATCTAACACAGAGTTCAAATTAAAAATAAATCAAACATTGGCTTTTAAACTTTAAGCTTAGTAGAACTCATTTGCACTATTACTATTAGTAGAGTAAGGAAGTGTTACAACATTTCTCTATTTGAACTTTGTTTATTCTTTCTTGTTTTTGTTTTTTTAGATACAATACACTCATATATGTTATTTTGCATACTCTTATCTTCGGTATGACAACAGAGTAGATAAGGCAAATGCATTTTATGCCCCATCTCAGTATTTTTGTTAACTTTATCCTTTAGGTATATAGTGTCCCTTCTAAAAGATCATGCCTATGACTGGTAGAAATCAATCTTATCAAAGCCCTAAAGACCGAAACCACCTTCATGCAATTTCTTCAAGGCAGAATTTAGCAAGAAATATATACCTAGAGTTTATGTTAATGAAAAGAAGAGGGAGTTTCAAGACTTGAAGTAAGGTAGCAGGTCAATGGCAGAATATGAGATGGAATTCACCAGACTGAGTAAAAATGCAACTAAAATCATTGCTGATGAGGCAGATAAATGTCGTAGATTTAAGGATGGACTTAATAATGATATTGGAAATATGGTTACTGCCATTCAACTTGAGCATTTTTCTACACTAGTATCCTCGACCATCAATGTGGAAAAACGGTCAAAGAGAAAGAGGATAGAAGAGCCACCCTATAGATCGATAATTAGCATGGTCCAGATATCAAGTAAAAGGGGGCAAACAATGCCTAGGTTTTTCCAATCAAGGGGTTCTGGACCAACTTTTCCAGTTAGGCAAAGCCAACAGTCGAGGCTAGAAGGGTCTAGAACTAGTGCACCAGCTTCAGGTAATAGGAGATTTATATCTATCACATGTCAACATTGTAGAAGATCACATGCAGGTGATTTCCGGTGGATTACTGGAGCATGCTTACGATGTAGATCTATTGAGCACAAACAGAAGGATTGCCCCAAAGGAAGAGGTACAGGTGGTGTAGCATCAGTTCAGGTTCAGAATTTCACTCGACGTAGAGGTAGGGGACATGATAGTCTAGAAGCTATAGGATTGGTAAGAGTATATCAAAATCAATGAATAGAGCAAAAAGTAGTCAAGTCCCAGCCCGAGCATATGCCATGAGAGCTGTGAGGAGCAGGATGCCCCGGATGTCATTATTGGTAAATTTTCTCTTTATGATATTGATTTATTTGCATTGATAGATCTGGGTTCTACACATTCATATTTATGTATGACACCATCTAATCAGGGTAATATTGTAGCAGAGGAATTAGATTATGATATATTAGTGACAAATCCTTTGGGTCATGGAGTGAAAGTTAGTCAAGTCTATAAAAACAATTCAGTCAAAGCTCAGAATGTAAAATTCCCAGTTGGCCTGATAAAGTTGCCAATTTGTTAGTTTGATGCAATCTTGGGGAGGGATTGGTTGACTCAACATAAGGTAGGATGATGTGATTGTCTTGGGTGAGAATCGAACATACTTGACTAATGTCATTTATGTTACAAAGGCATGTAAGCTTATCCAAAAGGGATGTGAGGCATTTTTGGCACATATTGTAGATACCAGGAAAGGGAGTCTAGATCTCAGGGAAATTCTTACAATATATGAATATTCAGATATCTTCCTTAAGGACTTGTCAGGGTTACCACCTGTCAGGGAGATAGAATTTACCATAAATGTTTTGTCAGGCACAGCCCCGATATCCATCACTCTCTATAGAATGACACATGCTGATCTAAAGGAATTAAAAGTGCAGTTGCAAGAGTTGTTAAAGAAAGGGTTTATTAGACCCAGTGTCTCACTTTGGGGTGCCCTGGTTCTATTTGTGAAAAAGAAGGATGACACCTTTCGTTTGTATGTTGATTATCGTCAGTTGAACAAGATGACATTTAAGAACAAATATCCATTGTCGGGACTTAATGACTTGTTTGATCAGTTGAAAGGAGCAGGGGTATTTTCTAAAATTGACCTCAGATCAGGTTATCACCAATTGAGAATTAAAGAATCAGACATTTTAAAAACAACATTTACGACTCGGTATGGTCATTAGAAGTTCTTAGTAATGCCTTTTGGCTTGACGAATGCCCCAGCAGCATTTATGGATCTAATAAATAGAATCTTTAGACCTTATTTGGACCAGTTAGTAGTGGTGTTCATAGAAGATATCCAAGTGTACTCCAGAAGTAGAGAAGAGAATGATCAACATCTTCGTATTGTCTTCCATACCTTGAGAGATAATCAATTATATGTGTAGTTGTCGAAATGTAGATTCTGGTTGGTTAAAGTGGCCTTTCTAGGGTATATTATCTCAGCCAAAGGGATCAGAGTTGACTCCATCAAGGTAGAGGCAATCCTCAACTGGAAACCGCCTCGGAAGTGACAGAGGTGAGAAGTTTTCTTGGTTTGGCTGGTTATTATCAGAGGTTCGTGAAAAGGACTTTCAAAGATAGCCTCACCACTGACAACATTGCTTAGAAATGAGACCAGATTAGAGTGGATAGACCACTTCCAAACAACTCAAGCCTCATGAGAGGAATTATCTGACACATGATCTGAAACTAGCAGCCATTATGTTTGCATTGAAAATATGGCGATAGTACCTATATAGTGAGAAATGTTATATCTATACAAACCATAAAAGTTTGAAAATATTTGCTATTTCAAAAGGAACTCAATTTGAGATAGAGGCGATGGCTAGAATTAATCAAAGACTATAGTTGTATCATTGGTTATCAGCCGGGTAAAGCCAATGTGGTAGTTGACGCTCTAAGTAGAAAAACTTTGGTAGGTAAATGTTAAAACTTAAATTTATTAAGAACAAGATTAAATAAAAAATAAAATAATAAGTAATATATATATATATTATTTTGGTAGAATTGCAGATTCAACCCATATTGATTCAACAAGTAAAGGACAATCAGAAGCAAGACACGAAATTAAAGAAAATCTTTGAAATGGTGAAAAAGGGTGAAAAACTAGAATTTACTATTGAAGCAAATGGGAGTTTGAGGCAAAAGGGTAGGTTATGTGTGCCAGACATAGCATAATTTAATTAAGATATTTTGAAGTTCACAATATTATTTATGCAATGCACTCAGGAAGCAACAAAATGTATCATGACTTGAAGGCATATTACTGGTGGCCAAGAATGAAAGGAGATATCACAGAGTATAATACCAGATGTTTAATTTGTTAGCAACTGAAGGCTGAGCATCAAGTACCAAGTGGATTATTGCAGTCAATTTTAATTGCAAAGTGGAAATGGAAAAGAGTTACAATGGGTTTTGTTCCTGGTTTACCTTTGACACAAAAGAGACATTATGCAGTATGGGCAGTGGTGGACCGGCTCACCAAATCATCTCATTTTCTACCAATCAAGATGGATTATCCACTTAACCATTTGGCAAAGATCTATGTTAATAAGATAATCCGTTTACATGGTGTGTCAGTTTCAATCATCTCAGATAAAGACCCGAGGTTCACTTCACAATTGTGGAAAAATTTGCATCAAGCAATGGGTACTTTTATTTAATTTCAACATAACTTTACACCCACAAACAAATGGACAATCATAGAGGGTCATACAAATATTACAAGATATGTTGAGGAGTTGTATGATAACATCCTCCATTGATTGAATTTGCCTATGATAATAGTCACCGAGCCAGTATCGGTTTGGCACCATATGAAGCCTTGCATGGGAGGAAGTGTGGAATGCCTCTATGTTGGACTTAGCTTAGGTGAAAAGAAAGTAGTGGGTCCAAATTTAGTGCAACTGATAAAGGAAAAATTGAGAGTATTAAGAGATAGGCTAAAAGCCACTGTTGATAGACAAAAATCATATGCAGATTTGAAAAGGAGGATATTGAGTATACAGTTGGTGACAAAGTATTCTTAAAAGTCTCATATTGGAAAAGGATTTATCGATTTGGAAAGAAGGGAAAGTTCAGTCGTAGGTTCATTAGACCAAATGAGGTACTTGAACGCATAGGTCCCGTGGTGTACAAATTAGCTCTACCACCATAGTTACACAAGATTCACAACATATTCCATGTGTCCTTGTTGAGAAGATATTGATCGGATCATCTCATATCATATCAATAGAACTTATAGAGATATGACCAGATCTATCTTGTGAAGAGGAGCCAGTGGAAATTCTAGCTCAAGAAATAAAGAAGCTACGGAACAAGAAGGTACCATTGGTAAAGGTTCTATGGAAAAATCGTAATTCGGAAGAGGCGACTTGGGAAAATGAAGAGATGATAAAGGCTCAGCATCCACAATTTTTCCACTACAGTTGAAAAGGTAAATTTTGAGGATGAATTTTTTTTAAGGAGGGGAAAATTGTAATGTCCGATAATTTAGGCCATGGTCGCAGGTGATCGAAATCTAGTGTGCCAAACCAATCGGAGACTAAATTTGGACATGAAATAAAAAAATGAAAATAATAATAAAATATAAGAAAAATATTTTGGATATTATTAATTGAGAATTTTGAATTTTTGAATTAAAATTTAGAAAAAAAAATAATATTTTGCTGAACAAAATTGGAATTTATAGTGTTTTTGACACATATATTTAAAAAAGATATAAAAATGAAATACCAATTGTTGGCCAGATATTGAGCCAAGAAGAGGGGTTGAATTGGAGTTTAAAAATTTAACTTTAAAGTGCGAAAATAAAAAGTTAAGTTTATGAGGGATAGATAAATTTGACACAAGGATTTTTATAAAGGTTCGGGTGTTAACAAACCCTACTCCTCTCCCCAATCGCAATTGGGAGTTTCACTAACACACTAAGTGTTACAATGGAGTTTTATAAGCTCACTCCCAACTATGGTGTTTCTCACAATGGCTCACACCTAACCTAGAAATCCCTTGTGTTTTTTTGGCTCACACAATAACTAATTCCTTGTGTTTTAGAGGCTCACACAAACAACCTTTACCTTTTGTTTTATAGGCTCACACAAACAACATTACTTTGTGTTTTAGAGGCTCACACAACTAACCCTTACAAGTGTTCTACTCTTAACCCTGAAATACCCAAAACTCACTTGAGTAAGAAATGATTACAGAGAGAAACACTTACAAATCTTTATTGCTCAATAAATGATGAGCAAAAAGATTTTGTCATGTAGGTTCACGGGCATGACATGTCTCTCACAGGCGTGACTTAAATGTTCATTTACAGTTCGTTGTCTTCCTTCATGGCCGTGAACTTCAAATGTTGGTTTGTTGGCGCTAGGCTTATTCACGGGCGTGACACATAAGATCACGGGCATGAATGATGCTGCTTCTTCAATTTTATTTTTCAAGGATTAATCTTCCATTCTCCATTCTTGCTATTTTATTCCATACCCTGTTTAATAGACTTAGAAAACAAGTATGTTAAATATATTATTGCTATTTTATTTTTATCATCAAAATGACAGAAATACCCCTCAAGGTTTAACAATCTCCTCTTTTTTGATGGTGACAAATAATCTTGCAATATGTGCTTTTGAGAAGTCTCCCCCTCAAAAGATGCTTAGGATAAAAAAATTGATAAAGTGCAAGAATTGTAGAGAATGATGAAGTGTAGCATCATAATTAACTTTATAGTTTCAAGTATATACAAGTTATATGCAAAGTATATCAAATGTATACCAAAATTCTCTTGAAAGCATGAAGTATATGTAAGGTATATTTAGAGTATATCAAGTGCATATTGAATTATGTAACTTGCATCAAGGAATATGCAAAGTATACTTAAGATATATGTAATGTATATTAACTCATCTGTATACTTGCATATTTATTTTGAATCAAAATTTCAATATTGCACTTAATTCAATATATTGCTAGTTTCTCCCTACTTAATTTTATATTGCTAGGTTCTCCATTTTGATTCAAAAATTAAGTATTGCTTGCACTTATCTTAATATATTGCTAGTTTCTCCTCATTTTCTCATCAACAAAAAGAATAAAGATTGACCATAATAAAGCAATTATATTAATTAATGAAAAGTGAAATACAAACAAAGGTAATTTAAAAGTCAGAAAGGAAATTTAAAATTTCCTAAAAACAAACAAACAAGCAAACATAGACACAAATATTGCAAGGCTAACATAGAGCCTAACATCTATCCAGACATCCTGTCCCTAAGACGAGCAACTTCAGCCTCGAGGTTATCCATCCTAGACTCTACGAAGTCCTTGAGGTTCTCCAACCTCTCATCCATGGAAGCCTGCAACTGCTAAAATCATGGTGCTAGGAGGTCAACCACCTGCTGTGCCAAATTCGGTGTGGGGGTAGAGGATTAGTAGATCTCCTGCTCAACCTCGGGAGGTGCCATATCAACTCGAGCCCTTTTCTTCTGCTGGATACCTTGGAGGCCAGCTCTAAAATCCTCTGAGTCATTATCTTCCTATATAATCTCGCCAGCAATGTCGATGAAGCGATAGTAAATGTTGTTCTCATGGACAATTCGAATAGCTGCTCCCATCTTGATGAAGGACTCCACATCCAATCGGTCTCGAGAATGCCCTAGGATGAGATTATAGTGATGGTCATCCAGCTTCAGATATCCAAGCTTCAAGGCCATGTGGGTTACATACCCACCAATAAGTATGTCTCCGGAGGGCTTAGTGGCAATGGACAGGAGATGGTTTGCAAACTCTGAGGCATATTCGGGCCATCTCCAAGAGAAAAAGCTCAGACTTTTGAATGGTGCCATTGTTGTCTCCTCGAGCAAATATGGTATAGGTTAGAAACCTATGCAGATATTTGTGCACTGGGGACTAGAGATGAGTGCTCTTGGTCTTCTTTACATCCCAGCTGCAATCTGTACCAAAGTGAGTCCATGCTTGAGTTGCATAGAACTCCACTTCGCTGTCATTGAGGATTCCGTCCGAGGGTTAAAATCCTCTGAGTCATTATCTTCCTATATAATCTCGCCAGCAATGTCGATGAAGCGATAGTAAATATTGTTCTCATGGACAATTCGAATAGCTGCTCCCATCTTGATGAAGGACTCCATATCCAATCGGTCTCGAGAATGCCCTAGGATGAGATTATAGTGATGGTCATCCAGCTTCAGATATCCAAGCTTCAAGGCCATATGGGTTACATACCCACCAATAAGTATGTCTCCGGAGGGCTTAGTGGCAATAGACAGGAGATGGTTTGCAAACTCTGAGGCATATTCGGGCCATCTCCAAGAGAAAAAGCTCAGACTTTTGAATGGTGCCATTGTTGTCTCCTCGAGCAAATATGGTATAGGTTAGAAACCTATGCAGATATTTGTGCACTGGGGACTAGAGATGAGTGCTCTTGGTCTTCTTTACATCCCAGCTGCAATCTGTACCAAAGTGAGTCCATGCTTGAGTTGCATAGAACTCCACTTCGCTGTCGTTGAGGATTCCGTCCGAGGGTAGGTTGAATAATCCCCGAATTCTGTGGCAGAGAGAGTGTTCAGATTCCTGCACAGTTGAAATTTCACTATGTTAGTGGGAGACACTTGCAAAGTGCTCAGGAATTCCAAGGTAGGCTCCCTCAAGGTGGGCTGATGAATGTCCACAAAATCCTTCAAATGACAGGACAGGAGTTGCTCTGTCATCACTGTCTAGAGCCCGAGAGTGCGCACCATCTACCACTCAAAAGACCTTGATGAAGTGAGAGGCCTTTTTTTAAGTGTTGAGTACCTAGGATAACAATTCTCTTGGATTATGTTCATTAGGTAATCTGAATACCTCTTGGGAGCATGAGATTTCTTCCTAGTACCCTTTGATGAGCTGGTTTCCATGTTGATTAAAGAAATGAACTTTAGATGTGTTGAAGAAATTTGACAGAATTTGTGAGAAAACCCTAAAGAGAGATAATTTGTGATGATGGAAGGGGTTTTTGATGGTATTTATAGAAGAAATTTGTGACTAGGGGGCCGGAATCTTCAATGTACCATTCAATGTGTGTAAATGAGAGCAGTTTCAAGAAGTTGGAAAGTTGAAATGTGAAAAATAACTGGCAAAAATGTTATATAGTCGACCCCTTCATGGGCGTGCAACACGTAGTCACGGGCATGAAGTGTTGTGTTCACGATTTGCTGAAAGGGTGCTCTACCTGTGAGGAAAGGCATGAAATTGTTCACGGTCGTGACATTTGAATGTCATGGGCGTGAATGATGAACTATAATGGTGGTGAAAAATGAGTCACGAGCGTGAAGTGTTGAATTTCACTACTTATGCCGATGAAACAAAGCGTGACTCAAAGCGTGAATGCTTCTATGAGTTTTTGGTGAAAATGTTCACGGGCGTGAACAAGGCTTTTCACAAGAGTGAATGAAATCGTGAACATAGGCTTCACTACTTTAAGTTGTGAACCATGTCATGAATTATGTCTTGAAAGCTACTGGATCTTTTTGGCTATTTAATTCACGGGCGTGAACATATGTCACGGGCGTGAATTGCCTAAAATTTTCATCAAATAAAATTAAGTCCTAAAATAAGACTAAATCATTTTTATGAAGATTCTATCCCTTATAACATAAATTTCCATCAAATTTACTACCTTATATCTAGTGAGATGATACAAAAGCAAGATTATCACTTAAGATTTTACAATTTGTCAATCACAAGGTTAATCCATCAATCATACCAAGTTCTCTTCTAATTAAATTAAATCTTTCCTCATTTAGAGACTTAGTGAATATATCTCCCAATTGATTTTCTGAGCTTATAAATTCCAATGCAACATCTCCATATTGAACATGATCTCTAATAAAGTGGTGTCTAATGTCAATATGCTTACTTCTAGAATGTTGAATGGGATTCATTGAAAGATTTATAGAACTTGTATTGTCACATTTAATAGGTATATGGTTCATATCATGAACATAATCCTTAAGTTGTTGTGTCATCCAAAGGATTTATGTACAATAACATCCTGCTGCTACATACTCTACTTCAATAGTTGAAAGAGCAACTGAAACTTGTTTCTTGCTAAACCAAGAAACTAAGCACTCTCCAATAAAGTGAAAAATACCTGAAGTACTTTTTCTATCTAAAAGACTACCAGTATAATCTGCATCTGAATATCCTACAATATAAAAGGATGAATTTCTAGGATACCACAAACCTAGATGCAATGAGCCATATAAATATCTTAGAATTCTTTTTACTGCATGTAAATGAGACTCTTTTGGACATGATTGAAATTGTGCACACAAGCATACACTATACATTATGTCGGGTCTAAAAGCAGTAAGATATAAAAGTGATCCGATCATACCTCTATAGAGTTTTTCATTAATGCTCTTACCCTTTTCATCATTGTCCAATTTTGTTGATGTGCTCATTGGAGTCTTGTCATTCTTGCACCATTTCATTCCAAATTTCTTAATTAAATCTTTCGCATATTTGGATTGGTTGATGAATATGCCCTCATTGCCTTATTTTGTTTGTAGACCAAGGAAATATTTAAGCTCTCCTATCATGCTTATTTCAAATTCCCTAGTCATACACTTAACAAATTCTTGACAAAGCAATTTATTAGTAGAACCAAATATGATATCATCAACATAAATTTGAACAATTAGAATATCGTGCTTGTAATGGCCGATAATTTAGGCCACGGTCGCGGTTGAGCAAAATCTGGCACGCCGAACCGGTCGGGTCTAAATTCGAACATGAAAGAAATAAATAAAAATAATAATAATATGGGAAAAAATATTTTGGATATTATTAATTGAGAATTTTGAAGTTCGGAATTAAAATTGCGAAAAAAATAATTTTTCGCTGAACGAAATTAGAAATTGTAGTGTTTTTAGCACAGAAATTATAAGAAGGCATAAAAATGGAATATTCTTTATCTAAGGAAAGGAATATTCTTTTAATTAAGATAAATTAAGAGTGATTAAAATTAATGGACCAATGGGAAGCAAGAATAACCATTAATCCTAACCACCCACCTAATCCAACTATAAAAAGTCAAAATTCCATTTTTTTTATCATTCTTCTTTTTCATCTTGACCAAACCCATTTTCTCTCCCTTTTCTTCTTCTTTGGTCATGACTCTCCTCCCCCAATTAGTCTTCTTTTTCTTTCTTCAATTCAAGCTAAGATTAGATGAAAAAAAAAGGGATTAAGGCAAAATCATCAAAGAAAAGTGAAATTTTGAGGTATGTATATTTGGCAAAAATTCAATATATAAAAATATTGATTTTAATTTTGTGATGTGTATGAAATTCTGAATAATTGATTGAGAAATTAAGTGGTGATTAAATGATGCAATGAATATGAAAATAAAAACTAGAATATGAGGTTGATGCAAAAAATGGAAATTGTATGATTTAATTGATGTGCTGAACAATTCGTCTTATGAACAGTGTATAGTGTTTTGATCATAACATGAGTTCTGGAAATCATTTCTGAGTGACTCTTGTTGGGTTGGAAAGTTAAGACATAGGTATGGAACTTTTATTCACACCATTAGACATGAATATGCCTGAAATTAGGTGAAAACGTGACTCAAAGTGGACCTAGAAATCTGTTCAAAAAACAAAACTGGGCAGATTTGAAATGAACGTAGCTTAGGGGAAAAATCATAACTTTTACTACACAATACTTTTTAATGTAATTATAGTTGTAAATGAAATATAAGACATGTACCTATATTTTGTTAGTTTATCACTTGTCCAATTTCCATCGAAAAAGGGATGAAAAATACAGACCAAAATAAGGCATAATTCTATACAGTAAAATACTGGGCAGATTGTAGTGAACGTAGTTTTGGAGAAAATTGGTAAATTTTGTTACAAAATTCATTTTAATATGATTCCAGTTGTATAATAAATTTAAGAAATGTATCTAAATATTTCTAGTTGATCACTTGTTCCAATTCCATATAAAAATGGATTAAAATGACAGAGAAAAATAAGGCATAATTCTATCCAGTAAAATACTGGGCAGATTACAGTGAACGTAGCTTAGGAGAAAATTTATAACTTTTGCTACAAAATGCCTTTTAATGTGATTCCAGTTGGAAAATAAAGATAAGACATGTACCTATATTTTGTTAGTTTATCATATGTTCAACCTCTGCCTAACAATAGACGAAAAATACAGAGCATCATAAGGAAGAAATACTGTCGAGAATAGGACAGCTGGAAGAAATATGTTGATTGTGAATTTATGTGACATAAAATGTATTAATTGAATTTTTCTTATAATTATAATGATTGAATGAGCTAGTATGAGGTTGTAAAATATTGAATGTGAAGTTTTGCATTTATATGGAGTTTACATTAATGTTCTCTACATAATTTATGTAAATATTAATAAAGGTAACAAATGTAATTTAAGCCCTGTAACATCTAGTCGAGAACTAGAAATTAGGATAAGTTGGCATGCCAATAAAAGGGTAGAAATTTAGGCACTAAAAATAATAGTGCTGAGATTTAATTACGTAGGCACTAAAAAATAGTACTGAGTTGAAATTACGTAGGCATTAAGAAATAGTGCTGAGTTCAAAAATTACGTAGACACCAAAAA
This sequence comes from Triadica sebifera, assembly GCA_023653625.1. Taxonomy (NCBI): domain Eukaryota; kingdom Viridiplantae; phylum Streptophyta; class Magnoliopsida; order Malpighiales; family Euphorbiaceae; genus Triadica; species Triadica sebifera. The sequence goes on from CM042909.1 coordinate 14,780,062, forward strand.
TGTGCTGAGTTGTTATTGAAAATGTAGGCGGTAAACGCCGAGTTATAAAATAATTATGTAGGTGCCGAGTATACTGCCGGAGAGCAGAAACCCTGTATCCAGTGTTTAGTTCCGGTCTAAGATGTCGTGGGCTATTAAATAAATAACATAAAAAAAAATGTGAATTATGAAATTGATATTGTGAATTTTATATCTTGAATTGTTAAGAAATTTCAAGCATGCTTAATGAATTAAATGTCATAATTGATGAATTAAATATTTTTGCATGGAGAATGGTTTTATTATTAATTGAATATTTGGCATGCTTAATAAATTAATTATAGTTTCAAAAATTTTATTTTAGAATTATTTATGTAATTATTGGATAGTTGCCAAACGTACCACTAAGCTAGAAGCTTAGCGCGTGTGTTTCACGCACAGATAAATAGAAGTAGTTGTTCCGATAGGGCGGCCAAAGAAGAGGGAATCCCCAAGATCAGATTGCAGCAGTCGAGTTCTTTTTGTATGTTTTGAAAATTATGTTGTAAAAATTAAATTCTAAGAAATTGTTTTTTTTATGTGAGTTTGTGGCATGTAGGATTTATAAGGAATGAATTTTGTAATTTTATAAATCTAGTATTGTTTCTAAATATTATGGTTTAATTGCATGAGTTCAATTAAATCAAACTATTTCCATCACTAGTTATATATTTAAATGAAAAAAATAGTAATAAATATTTCGCTAATAATAAACTCGAAAAAAAAATTATTACAATGATTTGTACATTGATTGTAAAAAAAAAAAAAAACTTATTAGCACTTCCATATCCTATTAACATTTAGTAGGGTAATTCACGGGCGTGACTATGTTTGTCATGGGCGTGAATGTTATTCCAAGCCATGACAGAAGTGGTGACTTTGCCCGTGAAGCATTTTGGAAGGTTTTGAAATATTGGGTCATAGGTGTGACATATATCTTCACGGGCATGATAAGCTTCCAAGCCATGGTCCAAGTGGTGACTTTGGTCGTGAAGCTCTCTAGAAGAATTTTTCATGTAGGTTCACGGGTGTGACATGTCTTTCACGGGCGTGACTTAATTGTTCATTCATGGTTTGTTGTCTTACTTCATGGCCGTGAAATTCAAATGTTGGTTTGTTGGTGCTAGGCTAATTCAAGGGTGTGACACATAAGATCACGGGCGTGAATGATAGTGCTTTTTCAATTTTATCTTTCAAGGATTAATCTTTCATTCTCCATTCTTGCTATTTTATTTCATACCCTGTTTAATAGACTTAGAAAATAAGTATGTTAAATACATTATTGCTATTTTATTTGTTATCATCAAAATGACAAAAATACTCCTCAAGGTTCAACAAGCAACATGTAACACCACATCATATGCATTTGAGTATAACCTATCCCCGTACCAAGTAATCGTACATAGCATACTGGAAAGGTAAAATACCCTGTTAACAATAGTAGTAAAATTTTTTTTCATATCATATCCTGTAAAATCAACTAATGACTTTACAAGTCTTATATCCTGTAATATCACTCAATGACTTTTCAAGTCAACATTAAAAACCACAAATACGATATATCACATATATTAAAACATATACTTCACATCCGAAGGATTACGGGTTGTTTCCATTTATACATTTCAAAACTAATCTAGAGTGATAATACATATTCAAGCATATAAGTCCAAAATACAGATGACATGTTTTCATGCTTGTGTAGAATGCAAGGAGAGAGAGAGTGATGAGGCTCGGCCAGTGACCTGTGCTCCATATCTTTTATATGCTACTCAAAATGAGCTACCACTTTTTTTTACCTGAAAAATGATGCAAATTGATGAGTTGCGGCTCAGTGAGAATAACCATCCAATGATCTCTAAAGTACCAAACAACTCATAGTAATAAATCACAATTCCAATATATACCATGTATTCCATTCCATTTATCAGTATCATATAAGTATCAATAAAGTTGAAACATATAATCATTACTCTTTATGTATGCAAATGCTTTGCTTATTTCATTTTGTTGTGACTAAGTTAAACAAACATTGCCTCGGGTTTCCATGTGAACATTTTCCATGTGAACATTTGCATTTGCATTTGCTAGCTAGCTTGATCATTTGTTTCATTTGCACATTTGTTGGGCCATAGGCCTCTACTTTTGCTTTACAATATCGATTAACTAGTCACAATGCCTTTTTAGCCCATATGCATATGCACTTGTATTTAAGCTTTCATCAACCATTGCATCTTTATCATATACAACATACATATATTCCATATATACCTCATATGTCAAGCATATACCTTGTATATACTATACATATACCATGTGTATATATCACATTTGTCAAACATATACCTCAAATATATCACAAGTATACCATTTATATGTACCACAATGTCACAAATTATCCATAATTACATTATCGAGGACCAATCATGAAAGTCACATGAATCACATAGCAAGCAACATTCATTTGCACTAAAGAATTCAATCGATAATTAGACTCACTGTTCTCCTTTGATTCCAACCCCTAACTTATTGTCTATCCGCTCCTTGTGGGTCTCCAATATGTTGCGAGCCTAATATAAAAACATAATCGATTAACGCATGATTAGGGAGACTTAATGTGGCTTAAACAAATTAATATGCATTGTTCATGTCAATAGTTAAGATATTTCCTATGAGGTAGTGTGACCTTATGGGACTCTTTAGCCTATAACATTTTCTATAATTGACCAATTAATCCGATTCTTGTTCCTAATTACAAATAACATATAATTAGAAAACATACTCAAATTTCAGACCAATTGGATCATTGTACAATATTTGGTGGAATTTCTAAGAGTGTTCTATTTTCTGCCTTGTTTTCTGCCTTTAGGCAGTTTCAGGGTACTCATTTGGGTTCATCATAACTTATAATATATAAGTCATATTTTACTGAAACTTTACAGAATCTTATATGGGTTCATATGGAACATTTTTCATGTTTACAACGTTTCCCAATTATGTATCTATGGTCTTCTAATTATACCAAACATGTTACTGGTCCAGAATAGAATTTACTTCCGGACCAGTATGGCTTACAAAGGCCATAACTAGGCTATACATAACCAATGAAGTTTCCATTAGTACCAACTTTTAGATAAGACATATATCTATAACTCTTATGTTTTGATCATTTACATAATCTATTTATAACAAGCTCAAATTAGCCAAACAAGTTACTATATCTGCCCAGGGTACTCAATAGGCAGTTCAAACCATGGAACAGTCATGGTTCCATTCACCATAACTTAACATTTACAAGGCCTATGAACCTGAAATTTGGTAGAAAGATACAAAACACATATATCTACAACTGTGATGTTTTGAGAGACTTCAAATAAGGGCTTTAACATATTCGAAATCAAACCACACAGTAGCTAACTTGGTTAGGGTTTACACCCTGACCAGTTTCGGTATGAAGAGCATATCTCTCCCTATACATAACATCTTGCACAAATGTTTACATATCCATAAAGCTAAGATATAAAGGAACAACGTTTGTTTTTTACACATTTCCATAATCAATTTATATTAAATCAAAATCGGGGTACATTTCAGTGCCTAATATTGAACCTAAGCAACTCAAATCAACCCTATAGCAATAAGAATTGATTACTTACCAAGAACAACCTTGAAAGGGATCAATTAGCTTCAAAAACTAGGTGAAACAAGGAAGAATTTATGTCTGAAATGGAGGAAATTGAAGAAGAAGTCGGGCTGGAGAAGAAGGCAGAAATGGGAAATAAAGCTAACTTTTGGTTTTTGTCCTTTTTATCTTTTTCTCATCTCTTTTCTCATCTCTTTTCTCCTTTCTCTTCTCCTTTCTCTTCTCTTCTCTTCTATTTCTCTTTTATGTCATTTTCATTTTATTTTGTCTATATTATTATTATTATTATTTACATAGATTTATAATTTCACTAATTCACACAATGATACAGTTTAACCATTTGACCCGATTTAACTAAATTAGCAATGTAAATGTTCACTAATCTTAATCTAATCATTTTTCTTACTTTAATTTAGTCACCTTATTCAACTCATTTCTAATACTTTGTTATCCTCATTTAGGTTATAATTACACATGTGTGATTCGATACAAGTGCCAAATACTAGGACACGTAGCTAATGCGTGTCATGAACTTGTTCCTACGAAAATACGTATGAAATGCATGTGTTCAATTGAATTGTGTGCAAGATGCTTATGTTCGATGACATGCATGTGGGGAAGGTCAAGGATATTACAATTCTCCCCTCCTTTTAAAAATTTATTCCTCGAAATTAATACCTGAAAACAGGTGTGGATATTGCTTTTTCATATTTTCTTCTGTTTCCCATGTTGCCTCTTCTTGTAAATGGTTATGCGATAATACCTTAACCAACGGTATTTCTCGATTTCTTAGCTGTTTAGTCTTGTATCCAATGATTTGCACTGGTTACTCAACATAACTCATGTCCTATGCAATCTCAATGGCTTGATGTTTAAGTACATGTGTAGGATCTGACCTGTATATTCTAAGCATGCTGACATGAAACACATTATGTATCTGAGCCATCTCTAGTGGTAAAGCCAACCTATATGCCAAAGGACCAATCTTCTCAAGAATTTCATAAGGCCCTATATACCTTGGGCTCAATTTACCCTTTTTGCCAAATCCAATTATCCCTTTCCATGGAGATACACGAAGAAACACCTTTTCACCTAACTCGTATTCCATCTCCCTTCTATCCTGATCAACATAACTTTTCTGCCTTTAGCTTGTTCTTGACAACCTTGATCTTATCCACCGCGTCTTGCACTATCTCTGGCCCTTCTAATGCACGTGCTCCTTCTTCATCCCAAATGATAGGGTTTCAGCACTTTCTGCCATACAACGCCTCATATGGTGCCATCTGGATACTACTATGATACTGGTTATTATAAGCAAATTCAATCAATGCTATATATTCATCCCAAGCACCTCTGAATTCCATAGAACATGCCCTAAGCATTTCTTCCAATGTCTGTATAGTCCTTTCTGATTGTCCATCAGTCTGTGGGTGGAATGCAGTGCTAAAGTTCAATTTTTTTCCCAATGCATTCTGTAAACTCACCCAAAAATGTGAAGTAAACTGTGGATCTCTATCAGACATAATGGACACTGGAATGCCATGCAATCTGACTATTTCATTCATATATAATTTGGCCAAACTCTCAACTGTACAGCCCCATCTGATAGGTAGAAAATGTTCTGACTTGGTTAATCTGTAGATAATTACCCATACTGCATCATTTTTTCGTGGAGTTATTGGCAATCCATCGTTATTCTTTCCCATTTCCATTCTGGCACTGGCAATGGATGTAGTTTACCAACTGGTGCCTGATGTTCAATTTTAATCTACTGACATGACAAGCATTTGAAAACATATTCTGCTATATCTTTCTTCATTCTTGGCCACCAGTAATGAGGCCTTAAACTGTGATACATCTTTGTCATCCCTGGGTGCATTGCATACGGTGCATTGTGTGCCTTTTCCATTATTTCCTGATGCAAGTTCTCAGTGTCTGGAACACATATGCATGATTTTAACATCAGTACATCATCCTACAATTGAAAATCTTTACTATTTCCCTGCCTTACTGATTCAATTTTCTCAGGTATCTAACATATTCATACCTAATGATTTTCCACAAAATGGTAACGAAAGGTATAACTTGTACAAATATTTCCATTTTCCAATTCGATTAGGATCTTTGCTTTGTGCTTCTTTGATCCTCTCCTTTAGTATAGGTTTGACTTGAAGAGTAGCAATCAGTGATCCTTCATCATGTATATTTAATTCAACATTCATAGATCATAATTGAATCAAATATGGAAAAAAGGATACTTGTAAGTGAGCTACACTGCTACTAGCCTTCCTACTCAATGCATCTGCTACCACATTGGCTTTCCCTGGATGGTATTCAATTGTACAGTCATAATCTTTCAATAGCTCTAACCACCGTCTCTGCCTCATGTTTAATTCTTTCTGTGTCAGTAAATAACCCAAGCTTTTATAGTCTGTGAAGATTTGGAATGTCTCACCATACAGATAATGCCTCTAAATCTTCAATGCAAATACGACTGCAGCCAGTTCTAAATCATGCACTGGATATGAGATCTCATGTGGTCTCAGTTGTCTAGATGAATAAGCTATCACCTTACCATGTTGCATCAACACACATCCCAAGCCTTGGTGAGAAGCATCACTATATACTGTAAACCCACCTGTACCTGTAGCACCTCCTCACACGAACCGCATGTGCCCGGATGAGGGAGCGCTAATGTCCTTTCTTTCTCATACTTCATATATATATATATTTACATTTTTTTATTCATGTATATATAGATATAAATAAAAATCAGAGTACAATTTATTTACATAATATAGAAACTTTTAACATTAGAGTAATTCTTAACAAACTTTAAAAGTAAGTTTTAGAAACTCAAACACTTCTTTAATATAAAAGTCAAATACAAAAGTTTCAAAACTTGTAACCCACTTTCTCAAGACTCGGCTACTTTACTTGACTGGGATCACCGCTTGCTTTATCTAGCGTCTTCAGCTACCTTTTTATATATGCGTGGAAATTAAACTCCACGCTAAGCTCTAAGCTTAGTGGTGCATATAAAGAAGGCAATATACTATATCATGCAACAAGCATTAACAATTATCATTTTGTGCATTAAAATGTTTGCATGCATGACTATCAACATATTTCTATTTCATAAAAGTATAAATTTCATGCTCATATAGCCATTCTTATTTTCATTTATCTTTAATAGCAAATTATTCTGTAAATCACTTTATCATTACATTTCAATCTCATATCATCATCATTTTCTTATTCTTTCCTTTTCTTATCTTTTCGACATATCCCCATTATCTTGCCCACATCACTCTAAATTTTTGGACTGACTGGATACGGGTTATGGATCAGGAGCGCTCACACAAGCTTATGCCACCCTGTCCACTATCTGGCTCATAAGAGCTTCTCAAATCAATGGCGCTCACACAAGCTTATGCCACATTGATTGAGTATAATTTCATCATAGATGAATAACCGGATCAAGGCCACTCACACAAGCTTATGACACCTTGTACTCATTTATATGTGCTCATCGGAGCTTTCTCAAGTCAGTAGCGCTCATACAAGCTTTAGCCACACTGACTGAGCATCCCAGACCAATGGTGCTCACGCAAGCTTTAGCCACATTGGTTGAGGTATAGTACGGTACCGTTCGCCCCCTTAATGACATTTTATCTATCCTGATTCTAGTCCACAAGTAGAGTAATAGGCTTCTTTATATTTTCACATTAATCATTATTCTTAAATTTCAATACATCCATTTTTCTCATATTTATCAACATCTCAATTTTCTTGTTTTACAAGCATATAGTCATACTCATATATCTTTTCATTCATTTACTAGATTCATCAATATTCTCATGTTTATCATTTGCATCAGATTTCATATAATATCCATGACAATTCATTTTTCTACATCAATACATTTTTCTATATCACAACATATCACATTCTCACATCAATATATATATACATATATCCATATCCATATCATTCTTATTTTGCTTGGATAGACAATAACTTTCATTTACTTACCTGAATTCCCCATTTAATAACCACATTCATAATTTCAAATGCAGAGCATTCCCGGCCGTGATTACAACTTTCACGCCCATGAATTAGATCACGCCCGCAATCCCAAGTCGTGAACGCTACTGGAATGAATCACCCAAAAGCATTCACGGTCGTAATTACTCATTCACGCCCGTGAATAAGTTCACTGCATGATTGTAACCCGTGAACACTTCTGGAATGAATAGTACCATTTGCACTAAGAAATTCACAACCGTGACACAATCAGTCACAACCGTGAACCCTCAAGTTCACGCCCGTGACTCAATAGTCACACCCGTGACTTTCAGCAGGAAATCTGCATATTCACCTTTCATTCATTATAACATCATTCAAAACATACCAAATTCTATTTCATGCATTTCTAAGGCTCTTTACTCAACTTATTACTTTTCACTACATTTACATGCCTTGATCACACAAGATTCTCTAATATGCATCCTTAATTAAATGTTACAATTATCTCATTCATACATGTCTAATCTTATAGTTTCATGCCATAACTATCATCATTCTTGAAATTGCATTTATCTCAAATCATATTCAGCATGCATTATTTCAAACAAAAATAGGCTATTGCCTTAAATTATGCACAAACCTTAATCTTTCTCCTTCACTCATTTAGGTAGTTTTCTCTTTTCCTTTGCTCCTTAGAGCTTGTTCCTTGTCATTTGGAACTCCTACAACATTATAGATCATTTTCATCATCATCTAATTTCATTATGATCCTAAACTCGTTTTTTCTCTCTCAAAACCCTAGTTTCTCTCTCATTCCATATAAGTCTTAGATGAGCTCAAAATTCGAACTTCCTTTAGAAAAGATGAAGAAGAAGAAGAAATACTTCTTACCTTACACTTTTCTTCACTTGATCACCACTTTGGAGATTTTCTCTCTCTACAAACTTGATTTTTCTTCCTCTTTCTTGTTCTTTCCAGCTTCCTTATGAGTTATGGAATATGAAAATCACCTTGTCTTACTATTTCCCTTCTCTTCCCTTCCTTTCTCTCTCTAGAATCAAGGTAAGCTATGGAGGAGAATTGTGGTTGGCGTGACTGGTAAAAAAAAGAGAGAAGGAGCAGAAATGAAGAGAAGAAGAAGAAAATAACGCCTTAAATAGGGCAACCAAAAATCTTCATGTGGGACCCACCATTTTACCATTTTCTCCCAATTTTACACTTAATCAATATTAATCATCTTCCTTTAATATCATGGCCGGCCAACCCAATTTTAAATGTCCAAATTTCTTAAGTTAATTAGCCATTAATCTCATAAATCTTCCAATTTTCGGTAAATTGCAAATTAACCCCAAAACTTATCAAATTTTGCAATTTAATCCTTTACCATAAATCAACTTCTTTAAACTCTGTAATCACTTATTTAGACATTTATTATTTAGTTTAACCATTTCTTAATCAATTATTGTAAAAATCCGAATTTAGACTCCGATCGGTCACATGAGTCAATGTTGCAACACGTGCGACTCGAAAATCTAAATTAGCGGATATTACATTCTCTCCCCCTTAAAATAATTTCGTCCTCCAAATTTACCTGTTCATTCGGGGTTGAACAACTGGGGATACTGCTTCTTCATCACTTCTTCACTTTTCCACGTGGCTTCTTCAACTGTGTGATTCTGCCACCAAACTTTAACTAGAGGAACTCTCTTGTTCCGGAGAACTTTCTCTTCATATGCTATTATAGCCACTGGTTCTTCCTCATAACTCATGTATGTTTGTACCTCTATTTTCTCAATCGGTATAATGTGGGTTGGGTCTGAACGATATCTTCTTAACATTGAAACGTGGAACACGTTATGAATTCGGTCTAGCTCCGGAGGAAGAGCTAATCGGTAAGCCACTGGTCCTATTCTTTCCAAAATTTCATAAGGACCAATAAATCTTGGGTTTAACTTTCCCTTTTTACCGAACATCAATATCTTTTTCCAAGGCAAAACTTTAAGAAATACTTTATCTCCTACTGCATATTCTATATCTCGCCTTTTTAAATCAGCATATGATTTATGTCGATCTTGTGCTGCTTTTAGCCTTTCCTTGATCATTTTAACTTTCTCCTCAGTTTATTGAATTATTTCTGGGCCAATCAACTTTTTCTCATTCAACTCGGTCCAACATATCGGTGTCCTACACTTTCTTCCATATAAGGAGCCATGCCTATGCTCGTTTGATGACCGTTGTTATAGGCAAACTCCATAAGAGGTAAATGTCGATCCCAACTTCCCTCAAATTCAAGTACACAACATCTCATCATATCCTCCAGCAACTGTATAACTCGCTCTAATTATCCATCCGTTTGCGGATGAAATGTCGTGCTAAAATTTAGTCGAGTTCCCATAGCCTGTTGTAGACTCTTCCAGAACTGCAACGTAAACCTGGGATCTCTGTCAGAGATGATAGATACAGGCACTCCATGACGTCTCACTATCTCATTCATATAAATCTCAGCCAGCATGTTCAAAGTATAATTCATTTGGACTGGTAGGAAATGTGCTGACTTTGTCAATCGATCCACTATTACCCACATTGTATCATGCTTTCTCTGAGTTACCGGTAAACCAGACACAAAATCCATCGTGACCCTCTCCCACTTCCATTCTGGTATGGGAATCGGTTGTAGTAATCCTGTGGGTAATTGATGATCAGCTTTCACTTGCTGACAGATCAGACATTTAGCAACGTATTCAGTGATATCCTTTTTCATCCCCAACCACCAATATTGTCCTTTCAAATCTTGGTACATCTTGTTCCCACCTGGGTGCATAGTATAGACCGTTTCATGAGCTTCTTTTAAAATCTCTGTTCTCAACTCTTTCATACTTGGCACACAAATTCGGTTCTTGAAATACACAGTACCATCTTCTGTTAAAGAAAATTCTGACTTTTCTCCATTTTTCAAGGCTTCAACCATCTTTACTAACTTCTCATCTTGTTTTTGGACATCTTTAATTCTTTGCATCAATGTGGATTCCACTCGCATCTCAGCTAAAATCTTCCTGCTTAGTGCATCTGCAACCACGTTAGCCTTTCCTGGATGGCAGTCTATCACACAATCATAGTCTTTAATCAATTCTAGCCATCTTCGTTGCCTCAGATTCAACTCTTTATGTGAAGGAAGATACTTAAGACTCTTGTGGTCTGTATAAATGTAGCATCTTTCTCCATACAAATAATGTCTCCATATCTTTAGAGCAAAAACTATCGTGGCAAGCTCTAAATCATGCGTCGAATAGTTAAGTTCATGAGATTTAAGCTGTCTGGAGGCATAAGCAATCACTTTTCTCTCTTGCATCAGAACACATCCTAGCCCATTGTGACTTGCATCACTGTACACAACATAATCTTTTCCTGGAGTAGGCTAAGTCAAAACTAGTGCTTCAGTCAACATCGCTTTCAATTGATCAAAACTTGTTTGACACTTATCTGTCCATTCAAAACGGACCTCTTTTCGCAGTAGTCGTGTCAAAGGATTCGCTATAGATGAAAATCCTTTCACAAATCTCCTATAATATCTGGCTAATCCAAGAAAACTTCTCACTTCTGTCACATTTTGAGGTGGTTTCCAATTAAGAATAGCCTCGATTTTACTAGGATCAACTCGAATACCTTCTGTTGAAATTACATGACCCAGAAAACTAACTGCTTCTAGCCAAAATTCACACTTAAATAGCTTTGCATACAATTGTTTCTCCCTCAAGGTCTGCAATACTTTTCTAAGATGTTGGTCATGTTCTACTTGATCCCTTGAATAGACAAGAATGTCATCAATGAATACAACTACAAATTGATCAATATATGGCCTGAACACTCGGTTCATCAGGTCCATAAAAACTGCTGGTGCATTCTTCAATCCAAATGGCATCACCAAGAACTCATAATGAGCATAACGAGGCCTGAATGTCGTTTTAGATACATCTGACTCTTTGATCTTCAGTTGATGATACCCCGATCGAATATCTATCTTTGAAAATATACTTGCACCTTTCAGCTGTTCAAATAAATCATCAATCCTAGGTAGTGGGTATTTATTTTTAATAGTAACCCTATTAAGCTGCCTGTAGTCAATGCAAAGACGTAAAGTACCGTCTTTCTTCTTCACAAATAGTACTGGAGCACCCCATGGAGATACACTAGGTCGTATAAATCCTTTATCTAACATTTCTTGTAATTGTATCTTCAATTCTTTCAATTCTATGGGTGTCATCCTATATGGTGTAATAGATATAGGAGCAGTGTCGGGTACTAATTCAATAGCAAACTCTATCTCTCGATCAGGTGGTAGTCCTGGTAATTCCTTAGGAAATACATCAGAAAACTCACTAACAGTTAGGATGTCGGTCAACTTTGGACTTTTCTTTCGGGTGCCAATCACATATGCTAAGTAAGTCTCACATCACTTATTGATGAGTTTTCGAGCTTTCAATGCTGATATCACATTATCTGAATATCCTCTATACTCACCCATCACTACTATCTCTTGTTGTTCTGAAACTTTAATTCTCATCTGCCTCTTTCTACAATCTATTATCACCCCATGGCAAGCTAGCCAATCCATTCCCAAGATTACATCGAACTCGCAGAATGGTAGCTCTATTAGATCTGCGGGAAATTTCTTGCCTTGAATTTCGATTGGGCAACCTCTAAACACTTTACTAACCCGCACACTGTGTCCTAATGGGTTAGTCACACAAATCTCATATTCTAGAGTCTCTGGTTTTAGACCCTCTCGACCCGATGGTGGTGTGCATATGTATGAGTGTGTTGACCCAGGGTCTATCAATGCATGTACACAAGAGCCAAAGAGAAGGAATTTACCCGCTATGACGTCAGGCGCATCCTGCTCCTCTCGGCCTCGCATGGCATAAGCTCTTGCTGATGCAGCTCTACTGCCTTCAGGTTTCTCTACTGTATCTGATCTGAACTAGCTTGGCCCTGCACAGCCTCCTCTTCCTTGTCCTCGGCCTCATCCTCTGCCTTGTCCCATAGTCTGTATTGGAACTGACTCAACACTCACTGAACCTCTGCCAAACTGTAGCAATGGACAATCTCTTTTAATATGGTTCTTGGAGCCGCATCTCATGCATGCTCCTGTCATCGACCAACACTCTCCTTGATGCGAACGACCACAATGCTGACACACCGGTAGAGTGGTAAACCTACGGGATGCCTGTGTCGGTGCACTGGCTGCCGATGAAGTAAAGTTGAATCAAGATTTTTAAATCAATTCAAAGTTTGTTTCACTTTTTTGATTCAGAATTCTTATATTGCTAGTTTGATCCTACTTTCCCTTATCATATAAATTCTTTCATATATTGCTAGTTTTCTCCCCCTTTTGTCATCAATCAAAAAGAATATGTAGATCGAAGTAAACAAAAGCAAATATATATTATATGAAGGAAAGGATACAGAAACATAATAAGTAACAAAATAAAGAAAAATGATCAAACATAGCGAGTTTAGGCTACACTCTAGCCTATATCCTAGCTAGACATCCTATCACGAAGCCTAGCTACTTCAGCCTCAACACTGTCGATCCGAGACTCCATGAAGTCCTTGAGGTTTTCCAACCTCTCATCCATGGAAGTTTGCAGTTGCTCGAAACATGGTGCCAAGAGGTCGACCACCTGCTGCGCTAAAGACGGTGTGGAGGCTAAGGACTGTCCAATGTCCTGAGCGATGGCTGGAGTGGCTTCCTCAATTCTAGCCCTCTTTTTCTGTTGGACTCCCTAGAGGCCTGCTTTAAAATCCTCCATGTCATGATCTTCCCAGATAATTTCTCCAGCAGTATCAGTGAAGCGATAAAAGATATCGTTTTGGTAAACGATTCTCACTGCTGCTCCCATCTTTATGGAAGACTCTATATCCAGCCTATCTCGTGGGTGAGCAGGAATGATGTTGAAGTGATGGTTATCCAGCTTCAAGTAATTGAGCTTCACTGCCATATGAGTGACATAAGCTCCAATCAGGATATCTCCTGTAGGCTTGGTGGCGATGGAGAGAATATGGTTTGCAAACCATCTGGAAAGCGCCACTGTGATTCCCCTGCGAGCCATCTCGAAGAGGAAGAGTTCTGACTTCCTAATAGTTCCATTGCTCTCTCCCCGAGCAAAAATGCTATAGGTTAGAAACCTATGCAAATACTTGTGCACTGGGGTCCTGAGATGTGTGCTCTTAGTTTTCTTGACATCCCAGCTGCAATCCGTGCCAAAATGTGTCCATGCTGCAGGGGCAGAGAATTCTACCTCAGTCTCATTCAGAACGCCATCTAATGGTGGGTTGAACAATTCTGCAAATGCGATGGCGTTGAGGGTGTTTGCATTGTTGCAAAGTTGAAATTTCACCACTCCAGTTGGTGAAACCTGCAAGGTGCTGAGGAATTCCAGCGTTGGCTCCCGTAGGGTTGGCAGATGAATTTCAACAAATTCTCGTAGATGACAGGCTTGAAGTTGCTCTGTCATAGCCATCTCGAGTCCGAGATTACGGACTGTCTGCCATTCGAAGGACCTCGAAGATAAAATTGGTCTCTTCTTCAAAGTTGCATACCGAGGATGGCAACTTTCGGGTATGATGTTCATGAGGTAATCTGAATACCTCTTTGGTGCATGGGACTTCTTTCTGTTCCCTTTTGACGAAACAGACTCCATTTTGTTTGAAGAATTTTAATTTGAAGAAGATTTTTGACAGAAAAAGTATGATGAAATACCCTAGGAATGTCTGTTTTCTGCTGAAGATTTGAACTTTTGATGGAATTTATAGTGAAATATCAAGGCTTTGGGGTCGGAATCTTCAATGTCTCAATGAATGAGAGTAAATGAGAGCGGTTTTGGGAGATGGAGAGTTGAAATGAAGTTTGTAACCGGCTGTTTTCTTATATATTCGATACATTCATGGGCGTGACTTCAAGTTCCACGGGCGTGACTTCAAGTTCCACGGGCTTGAATAGTCATGTTCACGGTTTGCTGAAGCAGAATTCCACCCGTGAATGAAAGCGTGAATGCTTTCACGGGCGTGAATGATCATAGGTCACGGGGGTGAATATTATGTCACGGGCGTGAAGTGTTGAATTTCAGTACTTATACCCGTGAAGCAAGCCGTGACACAAGGCGTGGAAGCGTCTGTGAGTTTTGGGTGTAATTATTCACGGGCATGAAACTCTGTCACGGGCGTGAAACTTCTTTGCCACGGTCGTGACTCAAACTGTGAAACTATGTTTCACCACTTGAAGCCGTGACTCATGCCGTGATGCAAAGCGTGAAAGCTTCTGTGAGTTTTTGAGGCGTAATGGTTCACGGGAGTGAAAAATCATCACGGGCGTGAATATTCTTATCCACGGGCGTGACTCAAGCCGTGAAACAATGTTTCACTACTTGAAGAGGTGAAGCATGTCGTGAACCGAAGTCGTGAACAATACTGCCTCTTTGAGCCACTTAAGTCACAGGCGTGACTCCCCTATAATTTTCATTAATTTGAAATTAAGTTCTGCAACAAGACTAAATCATTTCAACAAAGATTTTGCTTCATAAAACATGAATTTTCATCAAAATATTTATCTTCTAACTTGTGATATGTTTTAAGGTCAACAATTAAAATTTCATTTTCTTGTAATCACAAGGTTAATCCATCAATCATGCCTAGTTCTCTTCTAATGAAATTAAATCTTTCCTCATTTAGAGACTTAGTGAAAATATCTGCTAATTGCTTTTCTGTGCATACAAATTCTAATTCAACATCTCCATATTGAACATGATCTCTAATAAAGTGATGTCTAATGTCAATATGTTTACTTCTAGAGTGTTGAATAGGATTCTTTGAAAGATTTATAGCACTGGTGTTGTCACATTTTATAGGTATATGGTTCATTTCATGACCATAGTCATTAAGTTGCTGTTTCATCCAATGAATTTGTGTACAACAATATCCAACTGCTACATATTCAGCTTCAGCAGTTGAAAGAGCAACTGAAACTTGTTTCTTGCTAAACCAAGAAACCAAACATTCTCCAATGAAGTGACAAGTACCTGAAGTACTTTTTCTATCCAAAAGACTACCAGCATAGTCTGCATCTGAATATCCTATTATATAGAAAGATGAATTCCTAGGATACCATAAACCTAGATGCAATGTTCCATGTAAATATCTTAAAATCCTTTTCACAGCATTTAGATGAGATTCTTTGGGATATGATTGAAATCGTGCACATAAGCAAACACTATACATAATATCGGGTCTAGAAGCAGTGAGATATAAAAGTGATCCGATCATACCTCTATAAAGCTTTTCATTAATGCTCTTACCCTTTTCATCTTTGTCCAATTTTGTTGATGTGCTTATAGGAGTCTTAGCATTTTTGCATCCTTCCATACCAAATTTTTTGATTAAATCTTTGGCATATTTGGATTGGTTGATGAATATGCCCTCATTGCTTTGTTTGATTTGTAGACCAAGGAAATACTTAAGTTCTCCCATCATGCTCATTTCAAATTACCTAGTCATGCACTTAGCAAAATCTTGACAAAGCAGCTCATTAGTAGAACCAAATATTATATCATCAACATAAATTTGAACGACTAGTATTTCATGCTTATGCTTTTTGATGAACAGTGTAGTGTCTACATTTCCCTTTGTGAAGCTATTTTCTAGTAAAAAAGAACTTAGTCTTTCATACCAAGCTCTTGGAGCTTGTTTTAAACCATACAAAGCTTTTAAAAGTTTAAAAACATGATTTGGTAAATTATAGCTTTCAAAACCTGGTGGTTGTTCTACATACACTTCTTCATCTATATAGCCATTTAGAAATGCACTTTTCACATCCATTTGAAAAAGTTTGAAATTCATGTGACATGCATATGCTAAGAGAATTCTTATAGCTTCTAATCTAGCTACCGGTGCATATGTTTTATCATAGTCAATACCTTCTTCCTGATTATATCCTTTTGCAACTAGTCTTGCTTTATTCCTGGTTATTAACCCTTGTTCATCTAACTTATTTCTAAATACCCATTTACTGCCTATGATTGGATGATTCTTAGGTCTTGGTACTAGGTTCCATACTTTATTTCTCTCAAATTGGTTAAGTTCCTCTTGCATGGCAATTATCCAACTTTCATCATTAAGAGCCTCATCAATGTTTTTAGGCTCAATTTGTGAAATAAATGCAATGTCTGTGATTAAATGCTTGAAATGCGATCTAGTACTTAATCCCTTTGATAGATCACCAATTATTTGCTCTTTTGGATGATTTCTATTCATTCTCCATTCTTTTGGAAGGTCTTGCTCCATTTGTTCTTGATTTTGAGGTAGTAGTTTTTCTTGATCGTTTTCTTCTTTTCCATTCTCAATGACAGATTTTTCCATATTATCTACAACATCATCAAGAGCACTACCTTTCACAAGATCAAGTCTACTAGATTCATTAAAAACAACATGCATGGATTCTTCCACAGTTAATGATCTCTTATTAAATACTCTATATGCTTTGCTGGTTGTAGAGTATCCTAGAAAGATACCATCATCAGACTTAGAGGCAAATTTTCCAAGATTGTCCTTGGTGTTCAATATAAAACAATTGCATCCAAATACTCTAAAGTATGATACCAAGGGCTTTCTTCCATTCCATAGCTCAAATGAGGTTTTGTTTAAAAAAGGTCTTTTGAAAACTCGATTTGAAATATAGCATGCAGTGTTTGTGGCTTCTGCCCAAAAATAAGTTGGTAATGCATATTCATTAAGCATTGTTCTTGCCATTTCAATTAATGTTCGATTTTTCCTTTCAACTACATTTTGTTGAGGTGTTCTAGGAGATGAGAAATTATGTGAAATGCCATATTCAAGACAAAAACTTTCAAAGTTTTCATTTTCAAATTCTTTCCCATGATCACTTCTTATTTTTGAAATGCAGTATCCTTTTTCATTTTGAACTCTTTTAGCAAAGTTTTTGAAATTTTCAAAAGCATCACTCTTTTGAGCTAAGAAAATTACCCAAGTAAATCTAGAGTAATCATCTATGATGACAAATGCATAATGTTTTCCTCCTAAGCTAGCAACCCTAGTAGATCCAAATAAGTCTAAATGTATGAGTTGAAGAGGTTTTGAAGTACTTACTATGTTTTTGGCTTTGAAAGATGACTTGTGCTGCTTTCCTCTTTGACAAGGTTCACATGTCTTGCCTTTTTCATATTTAACTCTTGGTAATCCTTTTACTAGCTCTCCTGTGCTGAGACTTTGTATTAAGTCCATGTTAGCATGACCAAGTCTTATATGCCACAGCCAAGATTCATCACTAGTAGTCACAAGACACTTAGAGGAATGGTTAGAGAGTTCATGTAAGTTTATTATGTATGTATTGATATCTCTATTTCCTTTAAATATTTCTTGACCATCAATAGAGATTAGAAGACATTCATTTGAGCTAAAAATTACTTGGTTTCCTTTATCACATAATTGACTTACACTTAGCAAGTTATGTTTTAAGCCATCAACAAGTAAAACATCCTTAATAAAAGTAGTACCATTAACACCAATAGAACCAATGCCAATTACCTTACCCTTTGCATTGTTTCCAAAGGTAACTTTACCTCCATCAATACTTTTGATTTCATTGAAGAGTTCTTTGTCTCCTGTCATATGCCTTGAGCATCCACTGTCTACTAGCCATGCATTTTTGTTTATTGTGGACTTGAGGCATACCTACAGAGTTACAAATCAAGTATGATATTTAGGTACCCAAATGAGTTTGGGTCCTTGGGGGTTAGCACATGAAGGTTGCCAATGAGCCTTCCTTATCCAGCAATTTCTATTTATATGACCCATTTTCATACAATAATTACATTGTTTCGGTCTAAACTTGCTTTTTGGTCTTACAATGTATTTGAATGCCATAATTTTATTAGACTGATTTTGAGAACAATGGCATGCAAAATCATGATTAATTTTCATTTTTCTAGATGAATACTCCTTATACATAAAGACATGATTATTCTTTTTTTGTATAGAAGGTTTAACATGCTTATTTCTTGGAGTTGTTCTAACAGGTGTGGAGATGTGAGATTCTTTAGATTTTACAAATATAGTTTTGGGAGAAGATGATGATGTGTCCTTAAACCCTAGACCATGTCTAACTAAAGGTGGTCTTTGAGACACAATGAGAGTATCTAAGCTCTTTTTACCCTTGTGAAATTTAGAAATGGAATTTCTAAGTTCTTCAACTTCATTTTTCAAAGTGTTATTTTCTTTTAACAGTGAAGCTGTTGAGGGTCTTGATGAGTATTCATCTAATGACTTTTGAAGAGATTCATTAGATGATTTGAGCTTTATGTTCTCCTTTTCTAAGCCATCTATCTTATTTTTCAAATTAGAGATATTATTTCTATAGATACTAAATTTAGTTCTATATTTCTCTAATTCTATATTTAATTCTTCTATTAGGCTTTGCTCATCATCATCATCATCATCATCACTATCACTATCATTATCACTACTATCATTATTGAAAGAGTATGAGTGTAGTGATCTTACTTTCTCCGAGACGTGATCCTCAATAGCCATGAAACATAGGTTGACCTCTTCACTTTCATTATCATCTTTTTCACTTGAAGAGCTTTCGTCATCCCATGTGGCTTTGTGACCTTTCTCCCCATTGTCTCTTTGATATTTGCTCTTATGCTTCTTGAGTCTTGGATATTCTGGTTTGATATGTCATTTCTTTCCACATTCATAACATTTCACCTCTTCCTTACTTCTATGTGTTTCATTAGAAGTTTGTTTGAGGTTTCTCTGCCTGAATTTTCTGGAATTGCTCATTTTCTTTTCAATGATTCTTTTTAATCTCCTTGAAAGCATAGCGATGTCCTCATTTTCATCATCACTCACTTCTTCATCATCTTCACTTTCTTCTTGAGATTTTGAAGTAGAGGCTTTAAGTGCTAAGGGTTTTCTTTTCTCTGGCTCTGCTTCAAGCTCTCTATCTCTCTTTACTACCATCTCATGTGTGAGAAGCTTGTCAATCAGCACATCAGTATTCATGATGCTCATATCTTCATTATATGATTTTGACATTTGTGCACTCATAGATCCGGGTTCCACACATTCCTATATTTGCACTAGTACACCTAGTCAGCATAATATGATTAAAGAAAACCTAGAATATGGAATTAAAGTTAAGAATCCTTTAGGTCACAGTGTAATAGTGAATAAAGTATTTAGGAATTGTCCTTTGGTTGTGCATGGGAAGGAGTTTTCTGCAAACTTGATTGAGTTGCCTTTCCATGAGTATGATGTCATATTAGGCATGGATTGGCTCTCATGTCATGAAGCAGTGGTGGATTGCAAGTCTAAATTTGTGGAACTTAAAAAAAATCAGGAAACAATTATTGTAAAAGGGGAATTATTTTAACAACATCCTCGAGTCATATCCATAATGAAAGCCTAGAGATTGATGAGAAAAGGGTGTGAAGCTTATTTGGCCCATGTGATTGACACGAGAAAAGGAGATTCAAATCTTGAAGATATCCCGATGGTAAATGAATTTCTAGATGTCTTTCCTGATGAGTTACCTGGGTTACCTCCGGAGAGAGAGGTAGAATTTACTATTGATCTTGTTCCAGGAACTATGCCTATATCAAAGACACCATACAGAATGGCCCTATCAGAGATGAAAGAACTTGAGACACAATTGCAAGAACTCCTTGATAAGGGTTTCATTAGACCAAGTACATCCCCATGGGGTGCACCAGTATTGTTTGTGAAAAAGAAGGATGAAACTTTGACGCTATGTATTGATTATCGACAGTTGAATAAGGTGACCATCGAGAACAAATACCCATTACTGCGGATTGATGATCTCTTTGACCAATTGAAAGGTGTAGGAGTATTTTCCAAGATAGATTTGAGATCTGGTTATCATCAATTAAGGGTGAAGACGAAGGATATTGCTAAAACTGCATTCAAAACCAGATATGGTCATTATGAGTTTTTGGTTATGCCATTTGGGCTGACCAATGCTCCAACAACATTTATGGATCTTATGAATAGGATCTTCAGGCCACATCTTGATCAATTTGTTGTTGTTTTCATTGATGATATTTTGGTGTATTCTAAAGATTCAGAAGAACATGAAAAGCATTTAAGAATAGCATTGCAGACTCTCAGAGAATATAAGCTTTATGCCAAACTCTCAAAATGTGAGTTTTGGTTAAATAAGGTGACATTTTTGGGACACATTATATCTGCAGAAGGCATTAAAGTGGATTCTAGCAAAGTTGAGGCAATTATGAGTTGGAAACCTCCACGGAATGTGACCGAGGTCAGAAGTTTCTTGGGTTTAGCTGGATATTATCGGAGATTTGTCAAAGGTTTTGCAATGATGGCTTCTCTTTTAACAAGACTATTAAGAAAGGATGTTAAATTTAAGTGGACATATAAGTGTCAAGCTAGTTTCGATAAGCTCAAAAGTATGCTTACTAAGGCCCCTATTTTGACACAGTCGATTCCTAATAAGAAGTATGTCATTTATAGTGATGCTTCTCGTAATGGATTGGATTGTGTATTGATGCAAGATGGAAAGGTGGTTGCTTATGCTTCTAGACAGTTAAAGCCGCATGAGAAGAATTATCCTACCCATGATCTGGAGTTGGCAGCTATAGTTTTTGCATTGAAGATTTGGTGCCATTATTTATATGGGGAGAAGTGTTTTATTTACACAGATCACAAGAGTTTAAAATATCTTCCCTCACAGAAAGAATTGAATTTGAGGCAGAGAAGATGGCTAGAACTAATAAAGGATTATAATTGTGTGATTGACTATCATCCAGGCAAAGCTAATGTAGTAGCAGATGCTTTGAGCAGAAAGATGGTGGCAGAGTTGCACCTTCAACCCACTCTTATGCAGGAAATCAAGGATGCACAAAGACAAGATAGGAAGTTAATTGAATTAGCTAAGTTGATCTCTAAGGGGGAGAGACCTGGATTCACTATGGACTTAGATGGTGGATTGTTCTATCAAGACAGATTATGTGTGCCTAGTGTAGAAGATCTTAGACAGAGGATTCTTAGAGAGGCCCATGAAAGCAAATATGTTATGCACCTAGGGAGTAACAAGATGTACCAAGAGTTGAAGAGCAGATACTGGTGGGTAGGTATGAAAAAGGACATCACTGAGTACACTTCAAAATGTTTAACTTGTCAGCGGGTCAAGGCAGAACATCAAGTACCTTCAAGGTTGCTACATCCAATTTCTATTCCAGAATGGAAGTGGGAACATATCACTATGGATTTTGTTACTGGATTGCCTTTGACTCTAAAGAAACATGATACTGTATGGGTCATAATGAACAGATTTACAAAGTCAGCACATTTCTTACCTATCAGAAAGGACTATCCACTGAATAAATTGACAGATATTTATATAAATGAAGTTGTACGACTTCATGGAGTGCCTGTTTCTATTGTGCCTAACAGAGATCCCCGTTTCACATCTCAATTTTGGGGTAGTCTACAACGAGCTCTAGGTACTAAGCTCAATTTCAGCACAGCTTTTCATCTGCAAACAGATGGACAGTCAGAAAGAGTCATTCAGATTCTAAAAGATATGATGAGAAGTTATGTCATCAAATTTAAAGGTAGCTGGGACAAATATCTTCCTTTAATGGAATTCACCTATAATAACAGTTATCAGTCTAGTATCCAGATGGCTCCATATGAGGCACCTTATGGTAGGAAGTATCGAACACCTATATGTTGGACAGAGCTCAGCGAGAGAAAACTTATAGAACCAAACCAAGTGCAAGAGACAGAAGAAAAAGTGAAAGTCATTCACGAAAGACTTAAAACAGCTACAGATAGATAAAAATCATACGCTGACCTCAAGAGACGGGACATTGAATATGCAATGGGTGATAAAGTTTTTCTTAAAGTATCTCCCCAGAAGAAAGTTTTACGATTTGGAAAGAAAGGCAAGTTAAGTCCAAGGTTCATCGGACCTTATGAAATATTAGAAAGAGTTAGACCTGTTGCTTATAGACTCGCTCTACCACCGAAGATGAGTCAAATACATGATGTCTTCCATGTCTCAATGTTAAGAAGATATAGATCAGATCCTAATCACATCATACCTGCTGAAAGCATTCAGGTGAGACAAGATTTGACATATGAAGAAGAACCAGTCCAAATTTTAGCAAGAGAAATTAAGGAACTGAGGAATAAGCGAGTACCATTAGTGAAAGTACTATGGATGAATCATGCAATGGAAGAAGCAACATGGGAAAGTGAGGAGATGATGAAAGCTCAATACCCTCACCTGTTCAGTGACGATACATAGGTATGTTTCGAGGACGAAACATCTTAAGGGGGAGAGAATTGTAACACCCACTAATTAGAGTTTTATTTGAATAATTTATACCACATAATTAAATTGTATTTTTTATGAAATAAAATTTAAAATATGAGATATAAAGAAATATGTGAAGATAATAATAACAACAACAATAATAATAATAATAATAATAATAATAATAATAATAATAATAATAATAATAATAATAATAATAATAATAATAATAATAATAAAGTGAACAGTAAAATGGTCAGAAAAAAAAAGAAGCAAACGGGAAAAAGGGGCTGAAAGCAATTTTTGGCCATTTTTTCCTTCTTCTCTTTTCTCCTTCTTCTTTTTCATCATTACTTTTTCTTCCTCCATATATCAGATCACATTACTCATCATCATCTTCAATATGTGCATCAAAAATAAGTCCAATTAAATCTGATCTTGGTAAGAAATAGTTTCCCCATGATTATTGTGTTATTAGAACTTTTTAGGTTATATTTTGACATAATATTTCACTCTATTTTTGATTATCTTGTGACTCGAATTTAGGGATGTGTTAAACATAAAAGTTATTCATCTATGTCTTTTTTATCTCTCTGCCAAATGTTATTGAATGATTTTGAGTATATGAAGAGATATAGTTATTGGGGTGAAACTCCTTCTGGGAGACGTATCAACCAAATAACCTACGGTGTTTGTAAATATTGATCATCTTAGTGGCTTATTCTGAAGTTTTTTAAAACATGACATTTGTAGGTATATATGTTATGGAGGTGTTTGCAAAATTTCGTATGAATTTCTCTTGTGTAGGTTGAGTTATTCTGAAATTAACTATGACTGTTCCTTGATTGAGCTGGTTTCATATACCTGTGCAGTTCCAGTAACTTCATCCTTATATTTCACCTATTTTTAGATCGAATTAGCCAAAGTACAAAACATAAAAGTTTTACGGCTATGTCTTATCTAAATTTCTGTGAAAGTTTTAGCTTAAAATGTCATGTATTTTGTTAGTTATGAGCTGAACAATTAAACGGGTCGGGTTGATACTCTATATTGAACCAGTTATATATCCTCTGATATTTGAGAACCTTAGAGACTGAATTTGGAAATAAGTTAAACATGAAAAATGTTCCCAAGTAATGTATATAACATTATAAAACGTTTAAGAATAATGGAAGCTACACATTTAAAGTTATGAATTTTTGAATTGGGTACCTTGAAACTGCCTAAGGGCAGAAAACAAGTCAATATTTAAAATTATACCAAAAATTATGTAAATGTTCAAAAATTCTGAAATTTTATTATATTTTAGTTTTACATGTTATAGTTAATCGGAATCAAGAATCATATAAATTGGATAAGTGTAGGAAAAGTTATTAATCCAACAGGCCTTAGAGTTCTTGTTCTAGCTTAATAGAAATTCTAGTTATTTATTTAAATTGTATTAAGAATAAATATTTTATCAAACTACTAATTAATTATATTTTTAAATTAGGATTTCAACAAGAAAAAGACCAACAAAAGTGAACAAGCTCTAAACTTATATTTTGGAAAAAGGAAAATACTATCGAGGTTTGTACATATATGTATTTTATTTTGCCCTTATGTATGGTTGTGTGTGTATGACATAAATTACATGTCACAATGATGAAATTATATATTATGGCATGTTTTAAAGTTGTAGGAATGTTATTAACTATGAACTTAACATTGTGTTAATATTTGATAAAATATCATGCTATTACATGGTTTTGAAATAAATTGTGAATATATAATTGTGTTGATATGAAATGAGTATTGGTTATAGAAACAAGTAATTAATGGTGTTAATTGCCCATTTCTCTACCTAAGGACTAACATAGGATAGATGGTGCACCATTAAGGGGGGAATTACGGTACCGATATGGATATTATTTAGCGACAGGGTGGCTTAAGCTCTGGGAGCACCCCTGATCCTGATTATACACAGATGACATAATTATATTCAATCAAGGTGGCTTAAGCTCCGTGAGCGCCATTGACTTGAGATTATGGTGAGTAAGGTGGCTTAAGCTCCGCGATCGCCCCTATTTCACACCCCATATCCGAACAGTCTGGGAATGAGATTTGGGTTGATATTAATTAAAGACTATGGAATGAAATGTGAAATTTTATTTTTGACATAAGTGATAAAACATGAAATGCTTACAGGAGGTAATGAGAATTTAGTTATTGAATATGATTATTATGTTTATACTGTTATGTGATATGGTTATTTCTTTTATATGAAATAAAAATTCAGTGTATCATGAATTATTTGAGACATGCACTTGTATGACTTCTTGGGAAAAACTTAATACCTATATGTACCACTAAGCTAGAGATAGCTTAGGGTGGGTTCTTCTCACGCAGGAATTGGAACTATAGACGGTAGGAGGTGAAGTGGTCAAGAAGGAAATCCAAGCTCATATCAGCAGAGACACAAGAAGCATAGTTAGAGGGTTGGTTATATATTATTATGTTTTTTTTAGTTTGACTATGTATATGGTGTGGTAGACATATCTCATATATTAATGTTGTGTATGTAAATAATTATGTAACATAATCGGGTGCCATATGTGTGTACAATATAAGGATATATATATATATATATATATATATTTAATTAGAACAATTTGCCTAAACCAAAATAAATAAATATATTGAGTTATTTAAAATGAAAAAAAAAATTCATTTCGAGCAGATTATCTAGTTAAGCTTGTGGCATCCTTTTTTATATATGTGGGATTATTCCTAATATATAATTGGGGCGCCACAATTTTTATTCTAAAATTATAAAGTTTAAGGTCCAAAATTGAAGAAATAAAATGTAGGGTGCGGTTACTTGTACAAAAATTGAGAGTATATGGACCAAAAGAGATATTTGGCTTGATTAACTTAACAAAAGATTAATTAAAGATAAATTAAGATTTATTAAAATAATACCTTCTTCATGCCTACCATTTGGCCAACATGCATGTTCAACTATTCTTAAACTATGGTATAAAATATGAGATTTTAGGTATTCATTCTTCCATTTCTCTCTTATGTGACCAAAATAACTAAGCCACTTCTCATCGCTACATTTTTCTTCTTCTTCTTCTTCTTTTTTATGTCTACCATTTGGCCAACATGCATGTTAAACTATTCTTAAACATGCATACCATTTGCCCAACATGCATGCTAAACTATTCTTAAACTATGGTATAAAATATGAGATTTTAGGTATTCATTCTTCCATTTCTCTCTTATGTGACCGAAATAACTAAACCACTTCTCATTTATACATTCTTCTTCTTTTTCTTCTTCTTCTTATTATTTTCTACTCGAGATCAACACAGTCCATCTTCACTCACTTTTCTTTTAAATTTCCTCATTTCCTTTTGATTTTATTCATTACCAAACACCATTTAGTAAGGAAGATTGAAAGATTGATGAAGAAGGGTTGACTCCTTTTCCATCTCCATTTAAGACACTTCAGTGGGAGAAATACTTGGCAAAGATTGCCTCAAAATGTGATAGAGATGAGATGTTTTTTTGGTTTGGCTAGTTATTATCAGAGGTTCATAAAAGGATTTTCAATGATAGCCTCACCACTGACAAAGTTTCTTAGAAAGGAAACCATATTTGAGTGGACAGACCGGTACTATACTAATTTTGATAAGTTGGAAACAATGTTGACAAAGGCATCAGTGTTGACGTAGCCTACTTCAAGAAAGGATTATGTGGTGTACAGTAATGCTTTACTTAATGGTTTAGGCTGTGTTTTAATGCAAAAAGGCAAAGTGATCGCATATGCTTCCAGACAACTGAAGCCTCATGAGATGAATTATCGAACACATGATCTGGAATTAGTAGCCATTATATTTGCACTGAAAATGGAGACACTATTTATATGGCAAGAAATGTTATATCTATATAAACCACTTAAAATATTTGTCTTCACAAAAAGAACTCAATTTGAGATAGAAGCGATGACTGGAATTGATCAAAGACTGCAATTATATTATTGATTATCAGTCAGGTAAGACCAATGTGGTAGTTGACGGTCTGAGTAGAAAAACTCTGGTAGGTAAACATTAAAATTTAAATTGTTAAGTGAACAAGATTGAATAACTAATAATGAGATAATAAGTAAATTATATATTATTTTGGCAGAATTATGGATTCAACCCATTTTGATCCAATCAGAAGCAAAACACAAAATTAAAGGGAATCTTGGAGTTAGTGAAAAAGGGTGATAAACCAGAATTTACTATTAAACGAGAGTTTAAGGTATAAGAGCAAGTTATGCATCCTAGACATACCAGAATTGAAATAAGATATTTTAAATGAAGCTCACAATATTGTTATATGATGCACCTGAGAAGAATTAAAATATATAAAGATTCGAAGGTATATTACTGATGGCCAAGAATGAACAAAGATATCAGCAAGTGAATACTAAGTATCAAGTACCAAGTGGTTTATTACAGCCAATTTCAATTTCGTAGTGGAAATGGGAAAGAGTTACAATGGATTTTATCTTTGGTCTGCCTTTGACACAAAAGAGGCATGATGCAATATGGGTAGTGTAACATTCAGTGATTTAGGCCCGATTGCACGTGACCGTAGTGGGGTCCACTGGTTCAATCGGAGTCTAAATTTAAACAAAAAAAACTAATAATAAGAGAAAATAAATAAGGGTATTATTATTTTGGAATTAAAAATATTTGGGGTAGAATTAGAAAAAAAAAAAACTTCCTATGGTCAAAATTGGTATTATGGCAATTATTTGGGGAAAAAGTGTGAATATGGAGGAAGATGTGACAAATAAGAAATTTTTTAAAGTTTAAAATCCAATTAAAATTAATTTGTATTTTGGACCAATGGATGAAGAGTTTAATGTAGTCATGGAACCACCAAATACTCACCTAAAAAAAAAAGAAAAGATAAATACCTCATTTTCTCCACCAATTAAAACCCATTTCTCTCATCTTCTTTCATCTCTTTGCCGTCCACCATAGCTCTCCCAAAAATATCCATTTCTCTTCAAATCAAGCTTGAAAAAGTGAGGAAAGAAATAAGTTTTGAAAGAGGAAAAATCAGAATTAAAAAGTTCTTACTACAAAGTAGAGTAAAGAAACAAGAAAGGAAGAAGAAAGAAGAGAAATAAAAGAGAAAAATTGAGGGGAAATTCGGCCAGCTTTGGAATGATCTTAAGGTGAGTTTATTCTTCTTAAATTTAGCATTTTTCCTTCTATTTGAGACCCATAATGATGATAGATGTGATTAGATTTGTTAGATTGAGCTTATGTTGCAAGATTGGAAGTAGAAATTTAAGTTTGTGATTAGTTGATGGAAGTGTAATTAAACTTTGAATTAATGATATTTGATATTAGGTAATTATTTTATGGCTTAAAAATTGAAGAAAATATAATGTTTAAGGATGAATGAGGGGCTGCCATAGTTAAATAAATTTGGGGGAAATTGAAATTAACATAGAAACACCACAATTGGTGATAGATTAAGGGTGAATTGAGTGTTGAATTGAAAAAAAATAAATTAGGAACTAGGATATGATTTTTGGGCAGCCATGACATGTGAAGAAGGAAGTTTAACCTTAGTACATTTTAGCTCAATTAAGGTGTAAAACATATTAGGAGCATTAGAATATTATGTAGACATGAAAAGCATTGAAATTGAATGTTGGAATTGAGTTATGGTATGGTTGTGTAGGAAAAATAAGTGAACAAGTGAGAGGCCCTCAAGAGGGTGACAAAGGCAAGGAGAAAGCTAGCTAATAAGAGAAGAAAAAGAAGGATTAAGGGAAGAACCAAGGCTGATTAGGTATGTGCTTCATTGATAAAAATTTTGCATGTTGTTAATATGTATGGAATTATATGTTAAGGTTTGTTATGTTTGTGTTTTTGAGATGTTATGTGTTTTGTTGTGACTTTTGATATTATATATGGAAATGAGACCAAATGGTGTGAAATAATTGAGACATATGAATGTATTTGTAATTCTGGAAATTTTAGTATTAAAATGATTGCAAATGATGAATGTGGTTGAAATATGGATTGATGCCAATTGATGGCTTGGGTACAGAATTCCAGGAACAGCTCTGTCTATTTTGATGATAACTTCAGTTATGGAACTCGGTTTTATATATTCTTTGTTGGAAATGAAATCTATGACACAGTAATTTAATTTTTATTTAGACTATAATATCTAATTATGTCTAGATTGTCCCAATTAAATGCACGAAGTTTAAACCTAAAATATGTCCAGAAAAATTCTGGGCAGAAAATTCTGTGATGATGCAGTAGTGAATTAATCATAACTTTTGATATAAAATTGGAATTTACATGATTCTTGATGTATCTGAAAGCTAAGACAATAGGCTAAAAATGGTTAGAAGGCTAGAACTTCAAATTCGAATTATATATGGGCTAAAAAGGAAGTCCAAAAATAAGTCCGAAATCTGCCATAGGTAAAAATATACAATATTGGGCTTTTTGCATGTGTTGTTATAACTATATGTAATAATCCATCCAAATATTTAATTTGATGATAATTATAAATATTTAACAAATTATTTATGTATGAGATTTTATTTCAATAATAATGGAAATAAAGAACAAAAATAAATAAACATAATTATGATAGTTAAATAATGTTGACATTTTTGAAATATAGTGAATTAATATAAAAATAGTTAAGCCCAAAAACACCTAGTCTAGAACTAGAATAGGGAATAGTTTGGCATGCCAATCAGGGGATTTAAGGCACTCGGTGCCAAATATGAAAGCCGGTAATGGCAATTTATAAATGTGTTCGGTGCAAAATTATTAAGCTGGTAATGGCAATATAACAAAAGCCGTAATTGCATTATTATAAAAGCGCTCGGCGCTATATTATGAAAGCCGGGAATGGCAACCCCGTTATTCCTATTAGTTAGTTCAGTTATAGGTGTTATGGGCACAAATAAATAATAATAATAATAATAATAAATAATAATAATAATTATAATATCAAAGTATGTGATTTTTTTTTATAAATGTGATATGAATTAAAGTTATTAGATATTGAGTGTTTGTAGAAATTTATTGATTTTATATAATTCTTTATTTTATGTCTTATTTATTAAATGGGTAATTAATATTTGAAAAAATATATATGTATGTAAAATTTTTATCATTGAAGCACCACTAAGCTAGTAGCTTAGCGCGGGTGATTTTCTCTCGCGCAGATTTAGAAGTGTAGCCATAAAAAATAGACTGTCAGAAGAAGAAGGGTACCCGGAGGAAAGCAGCAAAAAGCTTTGGGTTTAATTTTCGGTATATGTCGTTAAAAACTTTGTAAATTAAAGTATCATTTTTATTTCATATCATGTGTATTAAATATGTGAGTCACTATGAAAAGGAACATGATTTGAATGTAAATTAATGTACTTTATAAATAAATAAAAGTTTTAATATTTGGGCTTGTATGAAATTTTATTTTAGTTTATGCAATATTTTCGGAAAAGAAAAATATTTACTTCACTTCATTAATTTTATAAAAGAGTAAGACGGGTAATGCTCACTTACCTTGCTGAACTATAGTGGGGTAAGGGGGTGTTACAATTTTTGGTATCAGAGCCATAGGTTTAGATGGTTCTTACTTAGTGGGTATGGGAAGATAAATGCATGTTTTTAGCATTTGCATTGTTTTTAAGCTGTTATATTCTAATAAGGTACCCTTCTTCTGACAATATAGGTTTTAATGGATTCGGAATCAAGACAAAGTCGTGAAGAACAGGAGGGTGATAGTATAGCTGACTCGGCTGCTCATAGACAGTCAACATCAATTAGAGCCTCAGAGCCTAGCGTTATAGCTCCACAACATGCTGAAGAACAAGTTAACGCAGGTCAGGTACCCCTTATGCAACAAATGGCTACTTTGTTACAGCAGATAACACAAGTTGTGCTGCCACCAGCTCCACTAGCTCCACCACGTCCCCCACCTCAACCGAAACCCCAGATTGATAAATTAAGAAAATACGGGGCTACGGATTTTATGGGTAAGAAAGAGGATGACCCAGCAGCAGCAAAATTTTGGTTGGAAAAGACAGAAAGGGTTTTTGAAGAACTGCAATGTCCGGAGGAGTACAAGGTTAGATATGCAGTATCTCTCCTTCAGGAGCATGCCTATGACTGGTGGAAATTGTTATTAGCAAAACTTCAGACTCCGACCCCTCAGATATGGGATTTCTTTGTGACAAAGTTTAAAAAGAAATATGTGCCAATAATCTATGTTGATGAGAAAAAGCGAGAATTCCTGAATTTAAGGCAGAGGGGTATGACTGTAGCTGAGTATGAGATGGAGTTCACCAGGTTGAGCAAGTATGCTATTGGGATTATTGGGGATGAAGCTGATAAATGTCGTAGATTTGAAGACAGTCTCAATGAGGAGATTGGGTATTTATTGGCTTCCCACCAGCATACAGATTTTGCTACGCTAGTGTCCTCTGCTATTAGTGTTGAAAGAAGGAAAAAGCTGAAGACAGAAGAGCATTATAAGAAGTCAAAAGCTAGTGTGGGCCAGACATCGGGTAGGAAAGGACGAATAGTACCCAGACCATTTCAGTCAAGGGTGGCTAGATAGACATTTTCTGATAGGCGGGGTCAGCAATTTAGACCTGCAGCATCATCTGCTAGTTCACCAGCATCATTTCCCAAGAGATCAACTCCGACTTTGTGTCAGCATTGTGGTAAAGCTCATACAGGAGAGTGTTGGTGGTTGACTGGGGCATGTATGAGATGTGGAGCTACTGACCATATGAAGAAAGATTGTCCCAGACTCAGTACAGGTAGTATGGCACCAACACAGACTATGACACCGGTACAGAGCCGTAGTAGAGGTCGAAGCCAGTTTAGAGGTTGTCATACTAGACAGAGTCGGGGGGTATCAGAGACAATTGACAGACCCAGAGGTAGTAGGACCCCAGCTCGGGCATATGTGATGAGAGCTCGTGAAGACCAGGATGCACCAGACGTCATAGTTGGTAAAATATCTTTATTTGATTTTGATTTACATGCTTTGATAGATCCTGGTTCCATGCATTCATACATAAGTACAACTGCACTTAGACAAGGGAACATGATACATGAGACCTTAGAATATGATATAGTTGTGACCAATCCACTGGGACATAGTGTGAAAGTGAATAAGATTTATAGAAACAGTTCAATAATTATTCAGGGTAGAGAATTTCTAGCAGACTTAATAGAACTACCTTTTCATGAATTTGATGCTATTTTGGGTATGGATTGGTTGACAAAGCATGGAGTTATAGTCGACTACCGATTTAGAAAAGTTGTACTTAAAATTCCCGGGCAAGATGACACCATCATTCAAGCTGTAGGCCAAACATGTTTGACTAGTGTTATTTCAGCATTAAAAGCTCAGAAATATATTAGGAAGGGCTGTGAGGCATATTTGGCCCATGTGATAGATACCAGGAAAGGGAGCCCAGAACTCAAGGACATCCCTACAGTGTGTGAGTTCTTAGATGTATTTCTTGAAGATTTGTTGGGGTTACCACCAGATAGGGAGATAGAATTTGCTATTGATGTGATTCCTGGTACAGCCCCAATATCAATTACTCCTTATAGAATGGCACTTGCAGAATTGAGAGAGTTAAAGGTTCAATTGCAGGAATTGCTCGACAAAGGGTTCATAAGGCCCAGTGTGTCACCATGGGGTGCTCCGGTATTGTTTGTGAAAAAGAAGGATGGCACCCTTCGGTTATGTATTGATTACCGACAATTGAACAAGGTGACAATTAAAAATAAATACCCACTACTTAGAATTGATGATTTGTTTGATCAATTGAAGGGAGCAGGAGTATTCTCTAAGATTGATCTCAGATCTGGGTACCACCAACTGAAAATCAAAGAATCAGATGTATCTAAAACAGCCTTCAGAACTCGATATGGCCACTATGAGTTTCTAGTTATGCCATTTGGCTTAACGAATGCACCAGCTGCCTTTATGGATATGATGAACAAAATTTTTAGGCCTTATCTTGATCAGTTTGTGGTAGTTTTTATAGATGATATTCTGGTGTATTCGAGGGACAAGGGAGAACATGACAGGCATCTCAGAATAGTACTACAGACTTTGAGGGAAAATCAATTGTATGCAAAGCTATCAAAATGTGTGTTCTGGTTGGAAGAAGTGGGATTCTTAGGGAATATTATTTCAGTTGAAGGAATCCGGGTTGATCCTAACAAAATAGAAGCAATTATAAGTTGGAAGCCACCTCGCAATGTAACAGAAGTCCGAAGTTTCCTTGGATTAGCTGGCTACTATAAAAGGTTTGTGAAGGGATTTTCAAGCATAGCTGCACCAATTACTAAGTTGCTCAGAAAAGAAACTAAGTTTGAGTGGACAGATCGGTGTCAGGCAAGCTTTGAGAAACTAAAAGTCATGTTAACCGAAGCACTTGTTTTGACCCAACCTACACTAGGGAAAGATTTTGTGATATACAGTGATGCCTCTCATAATGGGCTAGGTTGTGTATTAATGCAAGAGGGTAAAGTAGTTGCTTACGTATCAAGGCAATTGAAGCCTCATGAGCTAAATTACCCTACTCATGATTTGGAGTTGGCAGCAATAGTGTTTGCTTTGAAAATTTGGCGACATTATTTGTATGGTGAGCAGTGCTACATATATACAGATCATAAGAGCCTCAAATATTTGCCCACACAAAAGGAATTGAACTTAAGGCAAAGACGCTGGTTGGAGTTAATCAAGGATTATAATTGTATTATTGACTATCAGCCAGGCAAAGCCAATATAGTAGCGGATGCCTTGAGTAGAAAAACACTGGCAGGTATAGTTTAAATTTTCCTCAATTATAATATAATATATAGAAAGTAATAATAAAATTGAAAAAAATTAGACTCACAATTTATTTTGGCAGAGTTACGGGTCCAACCTACTTTAAGGCAACAAGTGAGAAAAGCTCAGAAGCAAGATCAAAAATTGATGATAATTGCTGAGGCAGTGAAAAATGGGGAGAGACCTGACTTTAAGGTTGAAGATGATGGAAGCATAAGTTACAGAGGAAGATTGTGTGTGCCAAATGATAGCGGATTAAAGCAAATAATTCTAAAAGAGGCACATAATACAACTTATTCCATGCATCCAGGGAGCAATAAAATGTATCAGAACCTGAAGACTCATTATTGGTGGCCAGGAATGAAGAAGGATATAGTGGAATATACTACAAGATGCTTGACATGCCAACAAGTGAAAGCAGAACACCAGGTACCATATGGATTGTTGCAGCCTATTGCAATTCCAGAATGGAAGTGGGAAAGAATTACAATGGATTTTGTATCTGGGTTGCCTTTGACACAAAATAAGCATGATGCAGTATGGGTAATTGTTGACAGGCTTACCAAGTCGGCTCACTTTCTGCCAGTTCGGATGGATTATTCATTGAGCCGGTTAGCAGAATTATATGTCAATGAGATAATTCGACTACATGGGGTGCCAGTATCTATTATTTCTGATCGAGACCCACGGTTCACATCAAAATTTTGGAAAAGTCTACAGCAAGCATTGGGGACCCGACTTGCTTTTAGTACAACATTTCACCCACAAACAGATGGGCAATCCAAACGAGTGATTCAATTGTTGGAAGATATGCTGAGAATCTGCGTAATTGATTTTGAGGGTAGCTGGGATAAACATTTACCATTGATGGAATTTGCATACAACAACGGCTATCAAACTAGTCTCGGCATGGAACCATACGAAGCTTTGTATGGAAGGAGATGTAGGACACCATTATGCTGGACAGAACTTGGTGAAAAGAAATTTATGGGGCCAGAATTAGTGCAACAGACAGAGGAGAAGGTGAAATTATCAAAGATCGATTAAAAGCTGCAACTAATCGACAAAAATCCTATGCCGATTTGAAGAGGAAGGACATTGAGTATGCTGTCGGAGAAAAGGTATTTTTGAAAGTCTCACCTTGGAAAAAAGTACTGTGTTTTGGTAAAAAGGGGAAACTGAGTCCTAGATTTATTGGACCATACAAAATACTTGAACGTGTAGGTCCAGTGGCTTACAGGTTAGTCTTACCACCAGAATTGGATAAGATCCATAATGTGTTTCATGTCTCAATGTTAAGAAGATATAGATCAGATCCGACACATGTAATACCTATGGAATCAATAGAGGTACAACCAGACTTGACTTATGGTGAAGAGCCAATAAAAATCATAGCTCGAGAAGTCAAAGAACTACGGAACAAGAAGGTACCACTAGTAAAGGTCCTATCGCGCAATCATGAAGTAGAAGAAGCCACCTGGAGAGTGAAGAAATGATGAGAACTCAACATCCTCAGTTATTCAGCTCCACCTAATCAGGTAAATTTCGAGGATGAAATTTTCTTAAGGGGGAGAGAATTGTAACATTCAGTGATTTATACCCGATTGCGCGTGACCGTAATGGGGTCCACTGGTTCAATCGGAGTCTAAATTTAAACCAAAAAAAACTAATAATAAGAGAAAATAATTAAGGGTATTATTATTCTGGAATTAAAAATATTTGGGGTAGAATTAGAAAAAAATAAAACTTCCTATGGTCAAAATCGGTATTATGGCAATTATTTGGGGAAAAAGTGTGAATATGGAGGAAGATGTGACAAATAAGAAATTTTTTAAAGTTTAAAATCCAATTAAAATTAATTTGTATTTTGGACCAATGGATGAAGATCTTAATGTAGTCATGGAACCACCAAATACTCACCTAAAAAAAAAAAAGATAAATACCTCATTTTCTCCACCAATTAAAACCCATTTCTCTCATCTTCTTTCATCTCTTTGCCGTCCACCATAGCTCTCCCAAAAATCTCCATTTCTCTTCAAATCAAGCTTGAAAAAGTGAGGAAAGAAATAAGTTTTGAGAGAGGAAAAATCAGAATTAAAAAGTTCTTACTACAAAGTAGAGTAAAGAAACAAGAAAGGAAGAAGAAAGAAGAGAAATAAAAGAGAAAAATTGAGGGGAAATTCGGCCAGCTTTGGAATGATTTTAAGGTGAGTTTATTCTTCTTAAATTTAGCATTTTTCCTTCTATTTGAGACCCATAATGATGATAGATGTGATTAGATTTGGTAGATTGAGCTTATGTTGCAAGATTGGAAGTAGAAATTTAAGTTTGTGATTAGTTGATGGAAGTGTAATTAAACTTTGAATTAATGATATTTGATATTAGGTAATTATTTTATGGCTTAAAAATTGAAGAAAATATAATGTTGAAGGATGAATGAGGGGCTACCATAGTTAAATAAATTTTGGGGAAATTGAAATTAACATAGAAACACCACAATTGGTGATAGATTAAGGGTGAATTGAGTGTTGAATTGAAAAAAAATTAATTGGGAACTAGGATATGATTTTTGGGCAGCCATGACATGTGAAGAAGGAAGTTTAACCTTAGTACATTTTAGCTCAATTAAGGTGTAAAACATATTAGGAGCATTAGAATATTATGTAGACATGAAAAGCATTGAAATTGAATGTTGGAATTGAGTTATGGTATGGTTGGGTAGGAAAAATAAGTGAACAAGTGAGAGGCCCTCAAAAGGGCGCTAATAAGAGAAGAAAAAGAAGGATTAAGGGAAGAACCAAGGCTGATTAGGTATGTGCTTCATTGATAAAAATTTTACATGTTGTTAATATGTATGGAATTATATGTTAAGGTTTGTTATGTTTGTGTTTTTGAGATGTTGTGTGTTTTGTTGTGACTTTTGATATTATATATGGAAATGAGACCAAATGGTGTGAAATAATTGAGACATATGAATGTATTTGTAATTCTGGAAATTGTAGTATTAAAATGATTGCAAATGATGAATGTGGTTGAAATATGGATTGATGCCAATTGATGGCTCAGGTACAGAATTCCAGGAACAGCTCTGTCTATTTTGATGATAACTTGAGTTATGGAACTCAGTTTTGTATGTTCTTTGTTGGAAATGAAAGCTAAGACACAGGACTTTAATTTTTATTTAGACTATAATATCTAATTATGTCTAGATTTGCCCAGTTATATGCACGAAGTTTAAACCTAGAATCTGTCCATAAAAATTCTGGGCAGAAAATTCTGTGATGATGCAGTAGTGAATTAATCATAACCTTTGTTATAAAATTGGGCTTTACGTGATTCTTGATGTATCTGAAAGCTAAGACAATAAGCTAAAAATGGTTAGAAGGCTAGAACTTCAAATTCGAATTATATATGGGCTAAAAATGAAGCCCAAAAATAAGTCTGAAATCTGTCATAGGTAAAAACATACAATATTGGGCTTTTTGCATGTCTTGTTATAACTATATGTAATAATCCATGCAAATATTTACTTTGATGGTAATTATAAATATTTAACAAATTATTTATGTATGAGATTTTATTTCAATAATAATGGAAATAAAGAATAAAAATAAATAAACATAATTATGATAGTTAAATAATGTTGACATTTTTGAAATATAGTGAATTAATATAAAAATAGTTAAGCCCAAAAACACCTAGTCTAGAACTAGAATAGGGAATAGTTTGGCATGCCAATCAGGGGATTTAAGGCACTTGGGAATTTGGGAATTTGGGAATTTGTTTGATGCACATAGAAATTGATTCTGGAAAAGTTTAAAACACGAACTTTTTTCCTTTAAAAAAAATGTTGTTCCTTTAATTGGTTATGTATATACTAAATTATGCCCTTTTGAAGTCATACTGGTCTGAAAGCCAATTCTATTATGAACCAGTGAAATGTTTGTTATAATATGAAGACCTTAGAGACATAATTGATAAAAGTTGAAAACATGTCCATATGAACCCATATAAGTGTCTATAAATTTTCATTAAAATATAACTTATATATTATAAGTTATGATGAACCAAAGTGGGTACCCTGAAACTGCCTAAAGGCAGAAAACAAGGCAGAAAACAGGACACACTTAGAAATTCCACCAAATATTGTACAATGATCCAATGGGTCTAAAATTTTAATATGTTATATAATTATATGTTAATTTTAATTAGGAACAAGAATAAGATTAATTTTTCAATTATAGAAAAATTTTTAGGCTAAATAGTCCCATAAGATCACACTGCCTCATAGGAAAAATCTTAACTATTGATATGAACAATGCATATTAATTTGTTTAAGCCATATTAAGTCTCCCTAATCTTGAGTTAATCGATTATATTTTCATATTAGGCTCGCAACATATTGGAGACCCACAAGGAGGGGATATACAATAAGTTAGGGGTCGGAATCAAAGGAGAATGATGAGCTTAATTACCAATTGAATTCTTTAGTTCAAATGAATGTTGCTTGCTATGTGATTCATATGATTGTCATGATTTGTCCTTAATGATATTATGATAGATAATTTGTGACATTTGTGGTACATATAAATGGTATACTCGTGTATATTGGAGGTATATGTTGACATATGTAATATATATACATGGTATATATATAGTATATGCAAGGTATATATGTGGCATATGAGGTATATATGTGGTATATGCATATTATATGTGATAAGATACAATGGTTGAAGAATGCTTAAGTACAAGTGCCATATGCATATGGACTTAAAAGGCGTTGTGACTAGTTGATTGATATTGTAAAGCAAAAGAAAAGGCATATGGCCCAACAAATGTGCAAATGAAACAAATGTTCAAGCTAGATAGCAAATGCAAATGTTCACATGGCAAATATTCACATGGAAACCCGGGGCAATGTTTTTTTAACTTAGTCACAACAAAATGAAATAAGCAAAGCATTTGCATACATAAGGAGTAATGATTATATGTTTCAACTTTATTGATATTTATATGATACTGATGAATGGAATGGAATACATGTTAGGTATTGGATTTGTGACTTATTATTATGAGTTGTTCGGTACTTTAGGGCTCATTTGGTGGTTATTCTCACTGAGCCACAACTCATCAAATTGCATCATTTTTAGGTAGAGAAAAGTGATAGCTCATTTTGAGTAGCATGTAGAAAACATGGAGCACAGGTCACTGGCCGAGCCTCATCACTCTCTCTCCTTGCATTCCACACAAGCATGAAAATATGTCATGTGTTTTTTATTTACGTGTTTGAATATGTATAGTCATTTTGGAATGAGTCTAAAAATGTATACATGAAAGCAACTCGAAAATACTTATGTTTAAAGTTTATGTTTTGATATATGTGATATATTATATTGTGGTGAAAACCTATGTGTTAACTTTGCAAAGTCAATGAATAATATTACAGGATATAAGACTTGAAAGTCATTGAATGAAATTATAGGATATGAGACTTCCAAAGTCATTGAATTATATTACAGGATATGAAAAAAAAAATTACTACTATTTTAACAGGGTATTTTACCTTTCCAGTATGCTATGTGTGATTACTTGATACAGAGATAGGTTATACTCAAATGCATAAGATGTGGTGTTACATATTATTAAGTTGACTATAATTGATGCAAAGACATATGGTGTCATCTTTCTTCTTAACAAATAAAATTGAAGGTGAAACACTTGGTCAAATAAAACTCTTACATAGAAAGTCCTACAATTGGACTTTTAGCTCTCTCAAATCAGCCGGGGCCATTCTGTACGGGGTAATGGAAATAGGAGTAGTACCTAGTACCAAATCAATGGCAAACTCTATCTCCCAATCTAGAGGTAGGCCTGATAGCTCATTTGTAAATACATTTGAAAACTCATATACAATAGGGATGTTAACCAGCTTCAAACTTCTATTCTTTGTTTCAACCGCATATACTAAATAGGCTTTGCATCCCTTACTAACGAGTTTTCTTGCTTTCAACACCGATATCACATTCTTTGGATACCCTTCATTTTCTCCTCTAATTGTTATCTCATTTTATTCTTGAATTATGATGATCATCTGTCTCGTCCTATAATCTATCAAAACTCTATGACGAGCTAGCCAATCCATTCCCAAGATAACATTGAACTCGTAGAATAATAGCTCTATCAAATCTGCCAAAAACTGTCTGCCATGTATCTTGATAGGGGCAACTTCTATATAACTTGTTATCCCTCACATTATGCCCTAGCGGGTTGGTCACTAAAATTTCATATTCTAAGGCTTCTAGCTCTAAACCCTCTCAACTCAGTAGATGCGTTCATAAATATGAATATGTCGATCTTAGATCTATTAATGCATGAATGTCAGAGACAAAAAGTAGAAATTTATCCAATATCACATCAGATCCATACTGGTCCTTCTGAGCTCACATGGCATATGCCATGGCTAGTGCAACTTAGCCACCATTCGGCCACTCTATTATCTCAAACCTGATCTTATTGGGCTTTGCTTAGCCTCTTATACTCTGTCCTCTACCTTGGCCACTGCCTTAATCAGAACCCTAAGTCTATACTGGCTTAATGCTCCCAGAACCTCTGCCATATTATAGAAAGGAACAATCTCTCCTCTGATGATATTTGGAGTTGTATCTTAGATAGGCTCATATCATCCACCAACACTCGCCAGTATGGGTACAATCACAATGCTAATATAACGGTAAAGGTGGTGGCTTACATGACACTAGTGTCAGTGCACTGGCTACAAAAGTAATAGATCTCACCTGTTGTCCCTGCATGAAAGAAAAAGCTCTATTGGATCTCCCAACCTGAAATCTACCACCAACTAATCTCACCCTCTTACTACCATCAGATAGACCTACACTGGTATGTGGAATGGGTCTCCTAAAACTTCTATCCTATATTGGTTGTTAGGCTGCCAAAACCCTCTCAACTATCTTGGTATATGCTAACAAATTGGCATAGTTCATCAATAGTGGAGTTGAGACTTGCAGTTTGACCGGATCTCATACCCATTCTCAAATCATCTACACTTATCAGCCTTAGTAAATATGATGCCTTCGACATACTTACATATATGTGTAAACTTTTGCTCATACTTAAAAACTGATATGGTTCCCCATTTCAAATTCAGAACTCTCTATTTTTATCATATGTATAGATCGGTGAAATATAATGTGCCTTAAATTGCTCGAGAAAATACCCCATTTGAGTGGCTCTAGTGCATAGGGACTCTGTGATGTTAACTTTATGTAACTCAAAGTGTACTCACCAATGCACGAGCCAATTGTATTATCGACAAGTTACTCTCGAGGTTGATCTCTTAAGGAATTATTCGGCTTAAATCCCTAATTAATTATAGATTGCCAATAAACATGAAAATTAAATCTAAAGCACTCTAATCAAGTTTTAGTAAATTTTATGAGTGAACTAATTAAATTAAAATTAAAGAAACCAAGAAGTAATCAAATTTAACGAATTAAAGCTAATGAGACAAAATAGGTATTTAGCTCACCTCCCCAATTTGCAATCCCTTTCCTAATTCAATTAAGCACTACAAGGTAAGTTTTCAATAGCTCTTGGCTTAATTTACCAATTACCCAAACTAATGTTGTAACTAATGTCCAACCCAATTTTTAGGTTAAATTAAAGATGGTTCTTCTAATAATGTAACTTTTATATGTTAATTCCAAATTAAATAAAAGGTTGGCAGTCAATCATTCAATCCAAAACTAAATAAGCATAATTGAAATTGGAAAAAAAATCATACTTCATTAATAGTAAATGGAAGTTCATACAAATTGGGTTAAACTCACTAAATACCTAAATTAAATTAGCCTAGCATTGATACTACAATGAATATGTTAATATCAAATGCTAAGTTAAGCAGGTTACA
Source organism: Triadica sebifera (assembly GCA_023653625.1). NCBI lineage: Eukaryota > Viridiplantae > Streptophyta > Magnoliopsida > Malpighiales > Euphorbiaceae > Triadica > Triadica sebifera. Next base: position 14,821,948 of record CM042909.1, read on the forward strand.
ATAATAAAAAAAATAAAAGGACTAAATGCACCTCTGAAAGTTGATGAAGAATTTAATTTAAGACCAATTAGTCCCTGAATCTTTAGGCTATACTCCTAACCAATTCTCAAGTACCAAAGTAGCTCCATTCAATGATGAAAAGTTTGCTGGAATAGTATAGAATAGGTGGCCTATGAGTTCTCTTCAGCCACCATTTCTCAAAGTTGCAAAACGTCTCCTCCCAATAATTCTAATAAAAACTAAATTTATACTACTCAGAGTTTTAGTTTCATTCTAATTCTAAAGATACAATATTCCCCATCTAAATATGTTAATAAAATCCTCAAAAATAAGCTCCAGAAGTAATCCTCTATAATATAGGTCTAATTGCATAAGGCAAACTTTCATTGTGTATAAGACTCTACAGGATTGTTGGTAGTTATGCATGTAGCGCTCCCTTACCCTGTTAAACGTTAATAGGATATGAAAATGCTAAGAAGCTCTTTTTGTTTTTTTACAACCAATGTACAAATCATTGTAATAATTTTTTTTTTGAGTTTATTATTAGTGAAATATTTATTACTATTTGTTTTCATTTAAATATATAACTAGTGATGGAAATAGTTTGATTTAATTGAACTCATGCAATTAAACCATAATATTTAGAAACAATACTAGATTTATAAAATTACAAAATTCATTCCTTATAAATCCTACATGCCACAATTTCACATAAAAAAAAGATTCTTAGAATTTAATTTTTACAACATGATTTTCAAAACATACAAAAAGAACTAGACTGTTGCAATCTGATCTTGGGAGTTCCCTCTTCTTCGGTCGCCCTATCGGAACAACTACTTCTATTTATCTGCGCGTGAAATACACACGCTAAGCTTCTAGCTTAGTGGTACGGTTGGCAACTATCCAATAATTACATAAATAATTCTAAAATAAAATTTTTGAAACTACAATTAATTTATTAAGCATGCCAAATATTCAATTAATAATAAAACAATTTTCTTCATGCAAAAATATTTAATTCATCAATTATGACATTTCATTCATTAAGCATGCTTGAAATTTCTTAACAATTCAAGATATAAAATTCAAGATATCAATTTCATAATTCACATTTTTTTTGTTATTTATTTAATAGCCCACGACATCTTACACCAGAACTAAACACTGGATACAGGGTTTCTGCTCTTCGGCAGTATACTTGGCGCCTACATAATTATTTTATAACTCAGCATTTAACGCCTACATTTCCAATAACAACTCAACACCTTTTTGGTGCCTATGTAATTTTTGAACTCAGTACTATTTTTTAGTGCCTACGTAATTTCAACTCAGCACTATTTCTTAGTGCCTACTTAAATTAAATCTCAGCACTATTATTTTTAGTGCCTACATTTCTACCCTTTTATTGGCATGCCAACTTATCCTAATTTCTAGTTCTCAACTAGATGTTATAGGGCTTAAATTACATTTGTTACCTTTATTAATATTTACATAAAGTATGTAGGGAACATTAATATAAACTCCATATAAATGCAATAATTCCCATTCAATATTTTACAACCTCATACTAGCTCATTCAATCATTATAATTATAAGAAAAATTCAATTAATACATTTTATGTCACATAAATTCACAATCAACACATTTCTTCCAGCTGTCCTATTCTGGACAACATTTCTTCCTTATGCTGCTCTGTATCTTTTGTCTATTGTTAGACAGAATCTGAACATATGATCAGCTAACAAAATATAGGTACATGTCTTATCTTTAATTTCCAACTGGAATCACATTAAAAGACAGTTTTTAGCAAAAGTTATAAATTTTCTCCTAAGCTACGTATACTGCAATTTGCCCAGTATTTTACTGGACATAATTATGCCTTATTTTTCTCTGTCATTTTATTCCATTTTTAGATGGAGTTGGAACACGTGATCAACTAGAAATATTTAGATACATATCTTATCTTTAATATACAACTAGAATCATATTAAAAGGAATTTGTACATGTCATATCTTATCTTTAATATACAACTAGAATCATATTTAGGCACAGTTATGTACATTCATGACACTTCAGCATGCTTGTGATAATTGAATTAAGCTCTAGCCTCGACGTGCCCGTATTGAATTTGCTCGCCCGTAATAAAAGGTTGGGCTTTAAGATCCTCACACCTATGTCAAAGTCTTGCATCAGCGATAGGAGTAGAAAGGATCCTTCACACTTGCAACAAGCCCTCATGAGTGTGACAAGGCCCTCATGTGAGTGATGTGCTAGTGGCAAGAACACTCCTCATGCATGTGACATGGCCCTCATGCACGTAACACTTGCTCCATGCTAGAACTTATTTTCAACTTTTGCAAATACAAAATTAAAACCACACTTACCTAAAACATGTAATTAAATATTAAAAATATGCCTAAAAACTAGACCAAACAAGAAAATATCAAAATTTTCCACACTTAAACATTGCTTGTATAACACCGCATTACCCCACTTTAGTTCAACAAGGTAAGTGAGCATTACCCGTCTAACTGTCATATAAATTTAATGAAATGAAGTGTAAATTTTTTTTTTTTTTGCGAAAATATTGCAAATACCCAAAATAAAATGATTACAAATATAAATATTCAAATATTTATTTATTTATAAAATACATTAATTTACATTCAAACTATGTCCCTTACATTATAATTCACATCTATATTACACACTCGATGAAATAAAAACTATAATTTAATTTACAAAGTTTTTAACAAATTATACCAAAAAGAAATTCAAAACTTTTAGTTGCTTTAGTTCGATATCCTTCTTCTTATGACAACTATACTATCTACGGCTACCCTTCTAAAACATGCACAAGAGAAAACCACCCGCGCTAAGCTACTAGCTTAGTGGTGCTTCAAGGATAAAAATTTTACATACATACATCTTCTTACATATTAATTAATCATTTCAAAAATAAGGCATAAAATAAGAAAATTATATAAAAACAAATAAATTTTAGAAAACATTTCCGATTTAACAATTTTAATTAATATAACATTATCACAATGACATACTTTTATTTTATTATTATTTTTTATTTTTTTGTGCCCATAACACCTATAACAGAACTAACTAATAGGAATAACAGGGTTGCTATTTCTGAATTTCATAATATTGCACTGAGCGCTTTTATAATAATGTCATTACCGGCTTTCATAATATTGTCATTACCAGTTTAACAATTTTGCGCCAAACGCATTTATAAATTGTCATTATCGGCTTTCATATTTTACACCGAGTGCCTTATATCCCCTGATTGACATCCCAAACTATTATCTATTCTAGTTCTAGATTAGGTGTCTTAGGACTTAACTATTTTTATATTAATTTACAATTTTTTTCAAAAATGATAATGTTACTAAATTGTCACAAATAAGCTTATTTATTTTTTGTTCTTTGTTCCCATTATTATTGCACTAGAATATCACACATAAATAATTTATTAAACGTTTATAATTATCATTAAAGTAAAAATTCACATAATTATTACATATACATGATACCACATGCAAAAACCCAATATTTCAAGTTTTTATCTATGACAGATTTCAGCCCTGATTTTGGGCTTCATTTTTAACCCATTTATAATTCGAATTTAAAGTTTTTATCTATAACAGATTTCAGCCCTCATATTTCAGATTTTAGCCCTGATTTCAAGTTTTTATCTATGACAGATTTCAGCCCTCATATTTCATATGCATTAAAAACCACTCAAATCCTAGTTTTTTTTTATGAAAAGTTATGGTCAAATGAATACTGAATCATCACTAAACTTTTTTGCCCAGAAATTTCTGGACAAATTTTAAGTCTAAACTTTATGTATTTTTCTGGGCAAATTCAGACATATTTAGATTTTATGGTCTGAATAAACATTAAAGCCCTATATCTTAGCTTTCAATTCCAATAATGAACATACAAATTGGAATTCCAAAACTTAAGTTATGATAAAAAAATGTCAAAGCTGTTTCTGGAATTTTGTAACAAAATCATCAATTGGCATCAATCTATATACTACTTACCTTTATCATATGCATTCATTTTTACGCCAAAGTTTCGAGATCACAATTACATTAATATGTCTTAATGATTTCATACCATTTGGTCTCATTACCATATAAAATATTAGAAGCGAAATTAATCACATTCCATATCCAAACTACATTCATATCAAACCTTAATACACAATTACACACATTTGAACAATATGTAAAATTTTTTATCAATGAAGCACATACCTAATCCACCTTGGATCTTCCCTTTTTCCTTATTTTCCTCCCCTTATTAGTTAGCTTTATCCTTGCCTTTGTCACCCTCTTGAGGGCCTCTCATTTGTTCATTTGATTTTCCTACACAACCAATACCATATCTCAATCCTAATACTCATTTTCAAAACTTTTCATGTCTACATAATATTCTAATGCTCCTAATATATTTTATACTTTAATTTAGCCAAAATGTACCCAAATTAGACTTCCTTCTTCATATGTCATGGCTGCCCAAAAACCTTATCATAGGTCCTAATTTATTTTTTTCAAATCAACACTCAATTCACATTTCACTTATCACCAATTGTATTGTTTCTATATTAATTTCAATTTTTTTTCCAAATTAACTTAACTATGGTAGCCCCTTCTTCATCCATTAGCATCATATTGCTTTAGTTTTTAAGTGATAAAATAATTAACTAACATTAATTATCAATAATTCAAAGTTTAACTACAATTTTCTTCAACTAATCACAACTTTAAATTTCTAGTTTCAATCTTGCAGCATAACCTCAATCTAGTAAACCCAATCATATGTATCATCCTCATGGGTCTCAAATGGAAGGAAAAAGGTTGAATTTAAGAAGAATAAACTCACATTAAGGGTTCTCCAAGGTGGGCCGAAATTCCCTCTAGAATTTCTCCCTTTCCTTTTCTTCTTTCTTCCTTCCTTCTTGCTCCTTTGCTCCCTTTATGGTAAGAACTCTTAAATTCTGATTTTTCCTCTCTCAAAACTAATTTCTTTCCTCCCTTTTTCAAGCTTGAATTAAAGAAAAATGGTGGCTTATGGAAGGAAGAGGTGGACGACCATAGAGAAGAGAAAAGAAGATGAAGATGACTTAGATATTTTGGGTGGAAGAATGGAGAATTCCTCCCTTTTTTGACTTTTATACTATGATTAAGGAGTGGGCCCCATTAATTAAACTTAATCCTAATTCTCATTGGTTCATTAACTTAATTAATCATGATTAACTTTTAAACTTTGATAAATTACTTATTTGCCATATCTTCCTCCATCTTCACACTTTTTCTTCCAACAATTGCCATAATACCAATTTTATCCATAGAAAATTTTATTTTTTTCTAATTCTTTCACTAATCTTTTTAATTCTCAAATAATAATACCCTTAATTATTTTTTCTTATTATTAGTTATTTTTTTATGTGTTGCCTAAATATTGAGCCAAGAGGGTTGAATTGGAGTTTAAAAAACTTAACTTTAAAGTGCGGAAATAAAAAGTCAAGTTTATGAGGGATAGAGAAATTTGACACAAGGATTTTTATAGTGGTTCGAGGTGTTAACAAACCCTACTCCTCTCCCCAATGGCAATTGGGAGTTTCACTAACACACTAAGTGTTACAATGGAGTTTTACAAGCTCACTCCCAACTATGGTGTTTTCACAATGGCTCACACCTAACCCAGAAATCCCTTGTGTTTTAATGGGTCACACAATAACCAATTCCTTGAGTTTTAGAGGCTCACACAAACAACCTTTACCTTGTGTTTTACATGCTCACACAAACAACATTTCTTTGTGTTTTAAAGGCTCACACACAACTAACCCTTACCAGTGTTCTACTCTTAACCTAGAAATACCCAAAACTCACTTGAGTAATAAATGATTATAGAGAGAAACACTTACAAATATTTATTGCTCAATAAATGATGAGCAAAAAGATTTTTACAGAGAATAGATATTTGTTTTGAAAGTATTAAATGTACAAATAGCTTACAACAAGATTTTGATTCAAAGTATTAGCTATTCTTTTTTTACTGAATGCAAAATGACTTGCATTTATACTCCCATGGCAAATTATAGCCGTTAGAATGCATTTAATATGAAACTAGCCATTGCACCAACCCAAATAATCGTGCCTGACATTTTTCTCTTTCATCTTTCATGGGTGTGACTATGTTTGTCATGGGCATGACTGTTCTTCCAAGCCGTGACTGAAGTGGTGACCTTGGTCGTGAAGCATTCTGGAAGATTTTGAAATATTGGGTCACAGGCATGACATATATCTTCACGGGCATGACCAACTTCTAAGTCGTGATCCAAGTGGTGACTTTGGTCGTGAAGCTCTCTGGATGAATTTGTCATGAAGGTTCACGGGTGTGACATTTAATTCATGGGCGTGACTTAAATGTGCATTTCACGGTTTGTTGTCTTCCTTCATAGCCGTGAACTTCAAATGTTGGTTTTATTGATAGTTAGCTTCTTCACGGGTGTGACACATAGGATCATGGGCGTGAACATGCTACTTCTTTATTTTTATCTTTCAAGGATTAATCTTCCATTCTCCATTCTTGCTATTTTATTCCATACCCTGTTCAATACACTTAGAAAACAAGTATGTTAAATACATTATTGCTATTTTATTTGTTATCATCAAAATGATGGAAATACCCTTCAAGGTTTAACGATCTCCCCCTTTTTGATGGTGACAAACAATCTAGCAATATGTGCTTTTGAGAAGTCTCCCCCCTCAAAAGATGCTTAGGATAAAAATTGATGAAATGCAAGAATTGTAAAGAATGATGAACTGTAGCATTGAAATATACTTTCTAGTTTTAAGTCATGAAGTATATGTAAGGTATATTTAGAGTATATCAAGTGCATATTCATTTATGTAACTTGCATCAAGGTATATGCAAAGTATACTTAAGATATATTTAATGTGTATAAAGCTCAATTTCATACTTGCATATTTATTTTGAATCAAATTTTAGGTATTTGCACTTAAACTCAAAATATTGCTATTATCTCCCTACTTAACTCAATATATTTGTAGGTTCTTCATTTTGATTCAAAATTAAGTGTTGCTTGCATTTATCTTAATATATTTCTAGTTTATCCCCCTTTTTTCATCAACAAATAGAATATCAATATAGATAAACCATAATGAAAAAACAGAGCAAATATATTAATATTTAAAGAGAAATACAAACAAAGGTAATTTAAAAGTCAGAAAGGAAATTTAAAATTTCATAAAAACACACAAACAAAACAAACAAATAAGAAACAAATATAGCAAGGCTAACATCTAGCCTAACACCTATCCGGACATCCTATTCCTAAGACGAGAAACTTCAGCCTCGAGGCTGTCCATTCTAGACTCCATGAAGTCTTTGAGGTTCTCCAACCTCTTATCCATGAAAGCCTGCAGCTGCTCAAATCTTGGTGCTAGGAGGTCGAGCAACTTCAGCCTCGAGGCTCTTTCCAACCTCTCTAACCACCTGCTACGCCAAATTCGGTGTGTAGGCTGAGGATTGTCCGATGTCCTACTCAACCGTTGGAGGTGCCTCCTCAACCCGAGCCCTTTTCCTCTACTGGATTCCTTGGAGGCTGGCTTTGAAGTCCTCCGAATCATTGTCTTCCCATATGATTTCGCCAACAGTGTCTGTGAAGCGATACTAAATGTTTTTCTCATGGACAATTCAAACATCCGCTTCCATCTTGATGAAGGACTCTACATCCAATCGATCTTGAGGATGCCTTGGGATGAGATTAAAGTGATGGTTATCCAGATTCAAATATCCAAGCTTCAAGGCCATGTGGGTTACATACCCACAAATAAGTATGTCTTCGGAGGGCTTGGTGGCAATGGACAGGAGATGGTTCGCAAACCATCGAGAAAGTGCCACTGTGAGACCTCTTCAGGCCATCTCAAAGAGAAAAAGTTCAGACTTCCAAATGGTGCCATTACTGTCTCCTCAGGAAAATATGCTATAGGTTAGAAACCTATGCAGATATTTGTGCACTGGGGATCGGAGATGAGTGCTCTTGGTCTTCTTTACATCCCAGCTACAATCTGTACCAAAGTGAGTCTATGCTCGAGTTGCGAAGAACTCCACTTCGCTGTAGTTAAGGATGCCTTCTGAGGGTAGGTTGAATAAGTCCCCGAATTCTATGGCAGTGAGAATGTTTGGATTGCTGCACAGTTGAAATTTCACTACTCTAGTGGGAGACACTTACAAAGTGCTCAAGAATTCCAAGGTTGGCTCTCTCAAGGTGGGCTGACGAATATCCACAAACTCCTTCAAATGACAGGCCTGGAGTTGCTCTATCATCGCTGTCTCAAGCTCGATAGTGCGTACAGTTTGCCACTCAAAAGATCTTGATGAAATGAGAGGCCTTTTCTTCAGGGTTGAGTACCTAGGATGACAATTCTCTAGAATTTTGTTCATTAGGTAGTCTGAGTACCTCCTGGGAGCATGAGATTTCTTCCTAGTACCCTTTGATGAGCCAGTTCCATGTTGATTGAAGAAATGATCTTTGAAAAGTTTGGAAAATTTTGACAGAAATTGTGAGGAAACCCTAAGGAAAAATGATTTTTAATGATGGAAGGGATTTTTGATGGTATATATAGCAAATATTTGTGACTAAGGGACCCCCACCCATAGGCCACACCATGAACTATATTGTAAACGCTTTTGTCCATTTTGTGCACTTTCTTCACGGTTGTGAAGAATATAATCACGGGTGTGATATGGTTCGTAAGATGAGATTCACAATTGTGAACACCTAGTCACGGGCATGAATCTGGGTTTTCTAGCAGTTGATAACATTAAAAACATGTATTCATTACAATTCACATGCAAGACTCTATGGATTATCCCATGACAACCTTTTCCTATCAATATTCTCATCACATAATGCATTAAAACATGTTAAAGGATCATTTAATATACATAATCACTATACTTACCATTTCCTTATTCACCAACTATTCTTTTCAATCATTTATGCTTTCATATACATTTAATCATTTCTTGCTTACCTCTTTCATCCATTAGGCATCATCATTTATTATCTTATAATTCTTAACTTAGCATTTATGCTTAAAACATTTATTCAATTACATTTATCATGGCATTCATTACTACTTTTCATATTACCATAGTCATCAACTAGCATTTAAATCTTTCATTTCATTTATCACACAATATGTCATGTTTTGGAATTTAAATGCATATATGTACATACCTCTAATAGAGCCTTAAAAACCAAGTTTCTTTCAAGCTTGTTTATCCTTATGGTGGATTCCACCACTTCCTCTTTTGCTTCCTATTACATATAACATATCTATATCAAAATCTATAACCCATGAACCCTGCCTTTAAAGCCATAAAACATAAAACCTAACATTAACCATTCAACATCCTTAAACTCATATAGCCCCTTACTAACACATGTTATAACTCTTGAACAACTTAAAGAGGGGTCTTTAATCTTAATATCTCAAGATTAAGCCTTAACCTAACCCATTTGGAAATAGGTCTCTACCATAAATGAATCATACATGATTAAGGCTATGAAAGCTTGTAAAGAAGAAGGAGAAACATGATTCCTTACCTTACTCGAAGGAAACACAGATGGGATGGAAGACTCGACTTATATCTTCCTTTTAGGTTTGTCCTTCTCAAGAACACCACCTTCATTTTGCTCTCTTTTCCCAAGAACTTGATGGAACCTTAATCTTTTGCTTTGGTTTAGATATCTAGGGTTGGGAATCAAAGAGAAACATCAGCTATTGGCCTCTGGTATGAGAAATCTTCAAATTCTAGGATTTCTTTTTTTATTTTTAGGCCATGGGTGGAAGAAAGAACAACTGATACACTTTTATATCTGATGATGTTCACGGAAGTGACAACCCTTGTCACGACCATGAATATGTTAAATCCCAAAATTCTATCTTGCGATGGCTCATGGTCATGAAAGAGCACTCACGGGCGTGAACCCAGTGAAATTTCACTTTCTAGTTTCTTTTCAACTCTTGTCCCATAAATTTTAAACATGTTTATCTTTTCTAAATCTATATTAATTATTAGGCCCTAATTACGGGCATTACATTATTTTTTATAATATTATTTATTATCCTCATACATGCACAAATATCAGTATGCAATGCAAACATACAAACATTAATCAATCTCTTTCCTATTATCTTCCTTATGAATGATGTTAGATATTCCTTACATTCTTTTACCCTTTTATTATGCTAAGATACTCATACCATATACTAGAAGATAGAAAAGAGAAATATATGAGTGGGTGCCATGAGACAATGTATGTCCAAATAATAAAGGTAGTAAACTCTCTATGGGCATTGTAGGCTATGGGTTCGAAGCCTATGGGCACTATGACCTATCATCTCTAATTGGCATGTCAACCTATATACCCATTCTAGTTTAGGTTAGACACATAATCTAAGCTTGACTCTTTTCCTCATTATCATCCATTATTTTGGTACAACCATAATTCTTTATCCTTTTTTCATGATAATTTCATTATTACTACATTTCAATTATTTCTTGTTAAATCTATATTATTCTCATTTATTATCTACCTTTATACCTTTAATATATCATATTTTTAGATTTCTTTTAAGTCATTTATTAATTAACAAATAAATTTAATACTGAAAATAGGGCATTCACAGCTGCAACTAACATGTTTACATCTTTGAACAAATCAAGTTAAATTGCTTCATGGTCATGAATGGATGTCACATCTCGTGAACAACACTAAGGTTATTTCACAATCGTGATCAACTTTTTCATGCCCGTGACCTTTATTTTATTTCAAGCCGTGAATAAATCTGGATAGAATAGTAAACTTTCCAGACGAAGTTTACACCCATGAACCCATGGTTCACGCATATGCTTACTGCTAGACACCTTACTTTCCAAACTAAATTCCATCCTTTGGCATCCTAAACAATTCCAACCTCACACCATATGCATTTTAAGTTCAAGACACTCATTATCACAAATACAAGCATTTGTCATCTATATCCCAAATTAATTCCACATATTCATTAATTAAACTATTATTATCAAGCCTTAAGTCTCATATAAGATTACATAATTAATGAATTCTAGTTACAATTTAATATGCCAAATAATTTAACCATTCAATTTCATAACAAGAACATAGATAATTGCCTAAAAGTATGCACTAACCTCTTTTTTTCATTTCCTTTTAATTCTTTATGCGTCTTTTTCTTTTCACTTATTTTCTTGATCTCATTGAGTTTGATTTCCTTCCACTTGAGCTCCTAAAATATGTAAAAACTCCATTAACATTTTTCTTCCTCAATTCTAACCCTTACCTCTATTTTCTCTCTATACAAACCATAAACCCTAAACTCTCTCTTTTTTAACTTTAGGTTTAGGCTTTTAACACCTCCCTAACCTTAACCTCTACCATTTTCATGGTCTTTAATCATCTATTTTCATCTTTCTCACTAGCAACACCTTATAAAACCCTAACTTCCATATAACTTATATCTCATGAAAAAAGGCTCTAAATGAGCTTAAAACGAGTTACACTTTTAGAGAAAAAAGTAAAGATAAAGAAAGAATTTTACCCTCACTTATTTTTTTCTCATGGTCGCCCTATAAAAGACCTTTTTCCTTCTCTTCTCTTGCTATTTTCTCTTCCTTTAACCTTCTTTTAGCTTATCTAAGCTTTTTAGTGCTCGAAAATGCTTTCTTCCTATTCTTTTCTCTCTTTTCATACTTTCTCTCTCTAGTTGGTTCTTAGCTATGGAAGTTTGATAGGGGTACGGGGTTCGGACTAGTAATAGGTAGAAAATAAGATAGAAAATATATTAAGGAAGAAGAACAATGGAGAAGGTGACTAAAAGTCACACTTAGGTCCCACCATTTTGACCATATTAGGATATTTTTGAGTTAATTAACATATTAATATGGTTTGCTTAATGTGGTCACACCACTATCATATTTTATATCCAAAATTAATATTAAAATGGTAAATATTCCATTTTAAGCTTCAAGTTTTGGTAAATTACAAATTTACACCAATTTGTTTTCAAATTTTCATTTAGGTCTCTTATCATAATTTAACATTTTTAAACACATTCTACACTTTATTAGGTATTTTTTATAATTATTTATCAGTATTTTTAATTTTTTCTGTCAAAATCTGAATTTAGACTCTAATCGATTCGATATATCGATTTCACGACATACGCGATTGAGGACCTAAATTAGCGGATATGACATCTAATACAAAATTAATACTTCATTTGTTCCATTTTAGGTGCTTCATTTTAATTTTACATAAGGATTAAATAAATGATTATATAATATTGATTCATACAAAAAACAACTTTTAGTTGACTAAAATATTCTTTATCAATTCTCTAAATATTTTTAAATTATTTTGTTTCCTTGTTATTAATTTTTACCACATTTGGAGAATATATTAATAAATACATTAATGTTGGGAAGCTCATATTTATATATCAAGCTTAATAAATAATGTTAAAGTTGAAAAAAAATGATAATATATAAATTTCTTAAGAAAAAAACAATTAAAATGAAGTAAAATAAAACGACAAAATTGAGCATCAAAATGAGGGAGGTAGTAATCTTTTTTGTGAGAATTTATCGCTTTTTAATCATTATATTTTTTTCATGAGTTTAACAATTAAATAAAATATATGAATCAAAATGCAGTTCTATTTATTTAACAAAATTATAGATTTTTAGGATTTTAAAATTATACATATTTAAAAAAAAGCTATTAGATACTACCAAACGAAAGAGATTAGAATAACTTCTTTTTTTTCCAAGAGATTAGAGTAACTATAGCACCCTGTGCGTAGACAGGGTAAAACTCATTGTACAATCAAATGTCACATGACTAGAACTGATTCTACCTGTCTGAATTAAAATTTTTCAACGTATTTCCATAGTGACAGTTTCACTTTTGAATCATTTTCATATATATATATATATATACACACAAATATTCCTCATAAACTTGAGTCACAACCATAATCATAACAATAATAACTTAGGCATAAAAACCCTTATTACAAAATCTATGCCAATTCAAACTTATACCAAATATATGTCTTTATTAAAATATGAATTTATTATCTCTATCCCAAGATATGAGGAAAAATAAATAAAATGCATGAACAAAATAACAGACCCAACTCGGGTCAACTCTAACTTGTTTTGTCTTATCTTCTCGTCAACCACAGTTTACAGCTCCAAACCTCTGAGCATGAAAAACCCACACACTAAGCTACTGAAAGTTTAGTGGGACATATAAACATTTAAATTCTAGCATGCATTCATATATTAATATATCATTCATGTTTAATAACATACATGTGTGTTTGACTATAATATCAACATGCAATATCCATAAGATAGCTTAAACATATTAATTTGTATTAACATACATAATTGAGTTTGCTATCATAATAGCATTACACGTTATCTAACATATCCATATATTATCATGTACTCAAATTTACTGATTCATATATTCAAATTTACTGATCTCTATAAACTGTGATCAATTTTCTGCATTAGTGGCTTCTAGTTTCATAAGCTAATACTCTAAACATGAACTATCCGGATGCAAATTGTGAAATAGTAGTGCTCTAATACGAGCTTAAGCCACCCTACTCATTATTGTATCTATCTGTATTGCTACCACGGAGCTTCTCAAATCAAGAGCGCTCTGACATGAGTTTAAGCTACCCTAATGAGCAAAGTTTAGTGTACGTATAAACATTTAAATTCTAGCATGCATTCATATATTACTACATCATTCATGTTTAATAGCATACATATGTGTTTGACCATAATATCAACATGCAATATCCATAAGATAGCTTAAACATATTAATTTGTATTAACATACATAATTGAGTTCACTATCAAAATAGCATTACACGTTATCTAACATATTCATATATTATCATGTACTCAAATTTACTGATTCATGTATTCAAATTTACTGATCTCTATAAACTGTGATCAATTTTCTGCATTAGTGGTTTCTAGTTTCATAAGCTAATACTCTAAACTTGAACTACCTGGATGCAGATTATGAAATAGTAGCTCTCTAACACGAGCTTAAGCACCCTGCTCACTATTGTATCTGTCTGTATTACTACCACTGAGCTTCTGAAATCAGGAGTGCTCTGACACGAGATTAAGCCACCCTAATGAGCAAAGACTGTATGTATATGGGTACAAGGGCGCTCTAACACGAGCTTAAGTCACCTTGTCCCTAATCCTGATATGCTATCACTGAGCTTCTCAAATCAGAAGCGATCTAACATGAGCTTAAGCTTCCCTGATGAGCAAAAATAATAACTGTATGCATAAATATTTTTCTAGTATCGTAACCCCCTCAATAGCATGCCACCTATCCTAACTAGTCCCTAGATAGAGAATGGGCATTCTTATTCATATTCTGGTTATCAACACTAATTATGTCATATTTCATAATTTCACAAGACCATCACATATCATATTGTGATGTAGAGTGTTGTGTGCATAATCAAGTTCCTCAGTCATGTTATCATATTGAATACAAGCTCATTTAATCATATCAAATGTGTATGCATGTCATACCTAAGTAATCTCATCATATGAATCCAATTATTCTTTTATGGAAACAGGGCATTCACAGACGTGAATGGTATATTCATGGGCGTGAAACCTCTTGTCATGGTTTGTCTACCCGTGGCTCAACCATGACTGGATTTTGAACCATCACAAACGTGAACCTTTATTCATGGACCTGAAATTCATACTTTCACAGAAGTGAAGCTTGGTTTCATGGCGTGAAGTTTGGCTTCACGAGCATGATTCATTACACATAAACAATATTTTAGCACTTATTTAACTCAATTTCACACACAACATGCATAGGATCTAAAGCTAACCAATGTTAGCCATACCTATCAACACTTTGCATAATTTCAGCATTTGAACACAACAAAAAAACATCCATTTAATCATAATTAACCATTTATTTTAGGGTTAATGCCTTAATTACCAACACATAACATAATTTTATAGTCATCTTCCCTCATATCAACCTCAGCATACATTTCAGAATATTATGTAGCACCACATCTTATACATTTCAGTTCAACCTATCCCTATGTCAAATAATCACACATAGCATACTGGAAATGCAAAATACCCCGTTAACAATGGTAGTAAAATTTTTTTTCATATCCTATAATATCATTCAATGACTTTACAAGTCAACTTTGAGGCTTTCACCACAATATGATATATCACATATATTAAAACATAAACTTTGCACATAAGTATTTACGAGTTGCTTTCATTTATACATTTTTAGAACCCAATCCAAAATGACTATACATATTCAGACACGTAAATACAAAATACAGATGACATATTTTCCTACTCTTATGGAATGCAAAGAGAAAGAGTGATGAGGCTCAGCCAGTGACCTCTGCTCCATGTCTTCTATATGCTACTCAAAATGAGCTATCACTTTTCTTTACCTGAAAAATGATGCAAATTGATGAGTTGCGGCTCAGTGAGAATAATCATCAAATGAGATCTAAAGTACCAAACAACTCATAGTAATAAATCACAAATCCAACACATACCATGTATTCCATTTCATTCATCAGTATCATATAAATATCAATAAAGTTAAAATATATAATCATTACTCTTTATGTATGCAAATGCTTTGCTTATTTCATTTTGTTGTGACCAAGTTAAACAGACATTGCCCCGGGTTTCCATGTGAACATTTGCCATGTGAACATTTATATTTGCTAGCTAGCTTGATCATTTGTTTCATTTGCACATTTGTTGGGCCATAGGCCTCTTATTTTGCTTTACAATATCGATTAACTAGCCACAACGCCTTTTAAGTCCATATGCATATGCACTTGTACTTAAGCATTCATCAACCATTGCATCTTATCACATATAACATACATATACCGCATATATGTCTCATATGCCACACATATACTACACATATACCATCTATAAATATCACATATGTCAAACATATACCTCAAATATACCACAAGTATACCACTTATGTGTACCACAAATGTCACAAATTATCCATCATCATATTATCAGGGGAAAATCATGACAATCATATGAATCACATAGTAAGCAACATTCATATTCACTAAAGAATGCAATTGATAATTAGACTCAACTTTCTCGTTTGATTCTGACCCCTAACTTATTGTCTATCTACTCCTTGTGGGTCTCTAATATGTTGTGACTCTAATATGAAAATATAATCAATTAACTCATGATTAGGGAGACTTAATGTGGCTAAAACAAATTAACATGCTTTGTTCATATCAATAGTTAAGATTTTTCTTATGAGGCAGTGTGACCTTATAGGACTATTTAGCCTATAAATTTCTCTATACTTAACCAATTAATATGATTCTTGTTCCTATTTCAAATTAACATATAATTATGTAATATATTAAAATTTCAGACCAATTGGATCATTGTACAATATTTAGTGGAATTGCTAACTGTGTTATGTTTTCTGCCCTTAGTCAGTTTCAGGGTACCAAATTTAGTTCACCATAACTTATAATATATAAGTCATATTTCAATGAAACGTTATAGAAAATTATTCAAATGGAAAATTTTTCATGTTTACAACTTTTATCAATTATGTCTCTAAGGTCTTCAAATGATAAGAAACATTTTGATGGTCCAGAGTAGAGTTGCTTCCGGACTAGTATGACTTCCAAATGTTATAACTTAATATATACGTAACATATTAAGCTGAAATTAGCACCAAAATTTAGATAAGACATATGCCTATAATATTCATGTTTTGATAATTTACATAATCGATCTCTAAGGAGCTCACATTAGCCAAACAATTTTCTGGATCTACCCAGGGCACTAAGCAGGCGGTTCAAACCATGGAACAGTCATGGTTCTATTCCCCATAACTAAGCATTTACAAGCCATATGAACCTAAAATTTGGTTTAACGATACATAACACATATATCTCTAACTTTTAGGTTTTGAGATACTTCAAATAATGGCTTTATCATATTCAAAACTAACACAAACAGTGGCTAACTCACTTAGGATTCACGTCTGGACCAGTTTTAGTAGAGAGACATTTTCTCTACCTATACACCAAATCTTGAAATATTGTTTACATATCCATAACTCTAAGACATAAAGGAACAACTTTCATGTTTTAAACTTTTCCAGATTCGATCTCTAAGATCATCAAAACGAAGGTACAATACACTATCTGTTTATGAACTCTAAACACCATAATCAAGATTAACATAAAATAAATGTTTACTCATCTATAATCACCCTTGGCTACCCTTGTTACTGTAATTTTGAACTCCAAGAGAGAAGAAAAGGTGGTTGGAACTACAAAAAAAATGGATTGAAGGAATGAAGCAAGGAAGAATAAGAAGAAGAAGATAAGGAAAGGAATGAAGATAATAGCAGCCTAATAAGTTAAAAGCCACCACCATTTTGTCTTCCCTTTTTTCCATCTGTCCCTTTTTCTTTTTTTTTTTCCTTTTTTTTATTTTTCTGACTTTTATTTTTATTTTTATTTTTTTAATTATTCTTACTATTATTACACAAATCAACATAATATGCAATTTAATCTTAATCTAGTCATTTTGTTTACTTTAATTTTGTCACCTTATTCAAATTATCTCTAATACTTTGTTATCCTCATTTAGGTTATAAGTACACACGTGCGACTTGATACAATTTCCAAATACTAGGACACATAGTTAGTGCGTGTCATAAACTTGTTCCTACGAAAATACGTATGAAATGCATGTGTTCAATTGAATTATATGCAAGATGCATATGTCAAAATAAAATGCAAGTAATAATGCATATGTGGGATGCGAGGATGTTACAATTCTCCCCTCCTTTTAAAAATTTCATCCTCGAAATTGAATACCTGGAAACAGGTGTGGATGTTGCTTTTTCATATTTTCTTTTGTTTCCCATATTGTTTATTCTAGTAAATGGTTACGCCATAATACCTTAACTAAAGGTATTTCTCAGTTTCTTAGCTGTTTAGTCTTATATCCAATGATTTCCACTAATTCTTCTATATAACTCATGTCTTCTGCAATCTTGATGGATTGATCTTTAAGTACATATGTAGGATCTGACTTGTATCTTTTAAGCATGCTCACATGAAATACATTATGAATCTGAGTCATCTCGGGTGGTAAAGCCAACCTATAAGCCAATGGACCAACCTTCTCAAGAATTTCATAAGGCCCTATGTATCTTGGGCTTAATTTACCCTTCTTAGCAAATCGGATTATTCCTTTCCATGGAGATACATGAAGAAATACCTTTTCACCTAACTCGTATTCCATCTCCCTTCTATGCTGATCAACATAACTTTTCTGTTTGTCTTGTGCTGCCTTTAGGTTATTCTTGACAACCTTGATCTTATCCACTATGTCTTGTACTATCTCTGGTCCTTCTAATGCACGTGCTCCTTCTTCATCCCAAATGATAGGGCTTTGGCACTTTCTTCCATACAATGCCTTAAATGGTGCCATTTGGATACTGCTATGATACTGGTTGTTGTAAGAAAATTCAATCAATGCTATATATTCATCCCAAGCACCTCTGAATTCCATAGAACATGCCCTAAGCATTTCTTCCAATGTCTGTATAGTCCTTTCAGATTGTCCATCAATCTGTGGGTGGAATGCAGTGCTGAAGTTCAATTTTGTTCCCAATGCATTATGTAAACTCACCTAAAAATGTGAAGTAAACCGTAGATCTCTATTAGATTATGCCATGTAATCTGATTATCTCATTCATGTATAATTTTTCTAAACTCTCGAGTGTACACCCTCATCTGATAGGTAGAAAAGGTGTTGACTTGGTTAATCTGTCAACAATTACCCATACTATATCATTTTTCCATGGAGTTCTTGGCAATCCATAAACAAAATCCATCGTTATTTTCTCTCATTTCCATTCTAGCACTAGCAATGGATGTAGTTTACCAACTGGTGCCTAATATTCAATTTTAATTTGCTGACATGTTAAGCATTTGGAAACATATTCTGCTATGTCTTTCTTCATTTTTGGCCACCAGTAATGAGGTCTTAAACTGTGATACATCTTTGTCATCCCTGGGTGCATTGCATAGGGTGCATTGTGTGCCTCTTCCATTATTTTCTAGCGCAAGTTTTCAGTGTCTGGAACATATATGCATGACTTTAACATCAGTACATCACCCTGCAATTGAAAATATTTACTGTTTCCCTGCCTTACTGATTCAATTTTTTCACACAATTTAGGATCCTTACTCTGTGCAACTTTGATCCTATCCTTTAGTATAGGTCTGACCTGAAAAGTAGCAACCAATGACCCTCTATCCTGCATATTTAATTCAACATTCATAGATCACATTTGAATCAAATATGGAAAAGAGGATGCATGTAAGTGAGCTACACTACCACTAGACTTCCTACTCAATGCATCTGCTACCACTTTGCCTTTCCCTAGATGGTATTCAATTGTATAGTCATAATCTTTCAATAGCTCTAACCATCGTCTTTGCCTCATGTTTAATTCTTTCTGTGTCAGCAAATAACCCAAGCTTTTATGGTCTGTGAAGATTTGGAATGTCTCACCATACAGATAATGTCTCCAAATCTTCAATGCAAATACGACTGCAGCCAGTTCTAAATCATGCACTGGATATGAGATCTCATGTGGTCTCAACTGTCTGGATGCATAAGCTACCACCTTACCATGTTGCATCAATACACATCCCAAGTCTTGGTGAGAAGCATCACTATATACCGTAAATCCACCTATACCTGTAGGAATAGCTAACACTAGTGTTGAGGTTAACCTCTGTTTTAGCTCCTCAAAACTCATTTGGCATTCTGGAGACCATTCTAAAGGCACATTCTTTCTAAGTAATTTAATCAAAGGGATAGCAATTAAGGAGAATTCATCAACAAATCTGCGATAGTATCTGGCTAAACCCAGAAAACTATTCATTTTTGAAACATTTTTAGGAGCTTCCCAATTTACCATAGCCTCTATTTTCTTTGGGTCTACCTCTATGCCCTTGCCCGACACCATATGTCCAAGAAACACCAAATGATCTAGCCAAAATTCGCATTTACTCAATTTGGCATATAATTATTTCTCCTTCAAAGTTTGCAACACAATTTTTAAATGTTGTTCATGTTCTTACTTATTCTTTGAGTACACCAATATGTCATCAATAAATACTATCACAAACCTATCCAGATATGGTTGAAACACCTTATTCATTAAAGCCATAAATGCAGCTGGAGCATTAGTCAACCCAAATGGCATTACTAAAAATTCATAATATCCATACCTAGTTCGAAAGGCAGTCTTTGGAACATCTGCTTCTGCTACCTTCGGCTAGTAATAGCCTAATTTCAAATCAATCTTGGAGAATATTTGGGCTCCTTGCAATTGGTCAAACAAATCATCTATTCTAGGTAACGGATATTTGTTCTTCACTGTCATTTTGTTCAGTTGCCTATAATTGATGCATAATCTCATTGTTCCATCTTTCTTTTTAACAAATAACACTGGTGCTTCGTAAGGTGATACACTAGGTCTGACATACCCTTTATCAAGCAACTCCTGCAATTGGGCCTTCAGCTCTTTCAATTCGACCAGGGCCATTTAGTAGGGTGACCTTGATATTGGTGTTGTTTCTGGTACTAGTTCAATAATGAATTATATCTCTCTATCTAGTGGTAAAATAGGTAGATCATCTGGGAATACATCAAAAAATTCCCTTACCACTAGTATATTTTCAAGCAAGCTATCAGTGGTTTTAGTATCAGTCACATATGCCAAATATGTCTCACATCCCCCTTTGATCATTCTTAATGCCTTTACAGTTGAGACTAAACATGTAGGCACAAGTTTTCTTTCACCTAGAAGTACTACCCATGACTGGTTTGGTGATTCCAAAATTACTTCCTTAGTAAAGCAATTCACTATTGTATGATGTCTAGTTAACCAATCCATTCCCAATATCACATCAAATTCATATAGTGGTAATAAGATCAAATCATCTATTAACTCAGCTTTATTAATGCATATCAAGCAATCACGATAGACTTTATTCACAACTACTACTGTTCCCAGTGGAGTACTCACATTTATGTCAATCCCCAGAGGCTCATAGTTTTTATGCAGTTTAGATGCCATATGCAATGATATAAATGAATGAGTGAAGCTTGAGTCAATCAATGCATATGCTAACATATCATAAATGTAAATATTACCAGTGACTACTTCAGAAGCATCAACTGCCTCATGTCTAGTCATGGCAAACACCCTGGCCTAAGTAGGGGGCCTAGAACTCTGACCTTCAGATCTAGTCACTCCTCTGTCTGTCATACCGATTCTGCCTCTGCCTTCTGTTCCACTGGTAGGGTAGACCCTTGGTGCCTCAACTGTAGTCTCATATACTCCTTTGCCTTTACTGGTCTTTGCTAGTTTGGCTCTTTCCGGATAGTCTCTATACATGTGCTCCATCGACCTACAAAAATAACATGCTCCTATGAGCCTTCTACATTCGCCCATATGTTGTCTACCACAATGAGTACATATAGGTCTATGTTCAACATATTGGCTCTGCCCTCTACCTGGGTAAAAGGAAGTCATAGCATGACCTCTAGAGCTCGAATATCCACCTCTATTACCAGACTGTGATGGCATAGACCTACCTCTTTTTCCCGACCTTCTGCTAGACTCACCAAAGAACTCACATGTTGCCCTTTTAATTTGTTGTTCCCCAGCTTCTTTCATTAACCGTTCAGCTCTAATTGCAGTAGCTCTAAGTCTGGCATAACTATCAAGATCAATAGTTGTAATTCTATTTCTGATCTCATATTTGAGGCCCTCCTCAAACTTCCTACATTTGTCTCTTTCAGTAGAGACCATAAAGGTGGCATAGTGGGAAAGTTTGTTAAACTGCACCTCATACTTAGCAATAGACATGTTTCCCTATTTCAGATTCAGGAATTCCTTTCTCTTCTCATCTTTATATGCCTCAGGCATGTAATTATTCTGAAATTCCCGAAGGAAATCATTCCATGTCAAAATCGGTGGTTGTGCATCACTGTCAGAGACTATCTCCTACCATTCATAGGCATTGTCTTGGAGCAAAGATACTGCATAATCGAATTTCTCCTCTGGAGTGCACCTTATCATATTAAGTACCCTTTGTGTTCTTTTTAGCCATGTCTCCGCTTTTGCTGGATCTATGGTGCCATTGAAATCAACTGCACCTTGTTTCCTCAACATGTCACATCGTCTTTCCCTGTACATTGCAGGACCATGCACTTCCTGTTTTGGGTTTTCATAAGGTACTTCTGCATGTGATGATTGTGATGCATGCACGGGAGCTCTCGCTCCTGGTGCTGGTTGATCTCTATGCAAATGAGGTGATGCCTCATGAGAATGCATTTCGGCCGGCCTCTCCCTCCTTGGTGAATCATGTCTTATGATGTCCCTAATATATATATATAATTATGTCACTACATAATGTTCAACATGTAGGATGCATATGTTATCATGCTCTTATGCATAGGCATGTTCCCATAGAACCTATCCCTGCTATGATACCAAAAATGTAGCACCATATCTTATGCATTTGAGTTCAACCTATCCCTGTATCAAATAATCACACATAGCATACTGGAAAGGCAAAATACCCTATTAACAATGGTAGTAAATTTTTTTTTTCATATCCTGTAATATCATTCAATGACTTTGCAAGTCAACTTTGAGGCTTTCGCCATAATATGATATATCACATATATTAAAACATAAACTTTGTACATAAGCATTTATGAGTTGCTTTCATTTATACATTTTTAAAACCCATTCCAAAATGACTATACATATTCAGACACATAAATACAAAATACAGATGACATATTTTCATACTCGAGTGGAATGCACGGAGAGATAGTGATAAGGCCCGGCCAGTGACCTCTGCTCCATGTCTTCTATATGCTACTTAAAATGAGCTATCACTTTTCTTTACCTGAAAAATGATGCAAATTAATGAGTTGCGACTAAGTGAGAATAATCATCAAATGAGCTTTAAAGTACCAAACAACTCATAGTAATAAATCACAAATCCAACACATACAATGTATTCCATTCCATTCATCAGTATCATATAAATATCAATAAAGTTGAAACATATAATCATTACTCTTTACGTATGCAAATGCTTTTATTATTTCATTTTGTTGTGACCAAGTTAAATAGACATTGCCCCGGGTTTCCATATGAACATTTGCCATGTGAACATTTGCATTTGCTAGCTAGCTTGATCATTTGTTTCATTTGCACATTTGTTGAGCCATATGTCTCTTCTTTTGCTTTACAATATCAATTAACTAGTCACAACGCTTTTTGAGTTCATATGCATATGCACTTGTACTTAAGCATTCATCAACCATTGCATCTTATCACAGATAACATACATATACCACATATATGCGTCATATGCCATGCATATACCTCGCATATACTATACATATACCATGTATATATTTCACATATGTCAAACATATACCTCAAATATACCACAAGTATATACCTCGCATATACTATACATATACCATGTATATATATCACATATGTCAAACATATACCTCAAATATACCACAATTATACCACTTATGTGTGCCACAAATGTCACAAAATTATCCATCATCATATTATCAGGGGAAAATCATGACAATCATAGGAATTACATAGCAAGCAACATTCATATGCACTAAAGAATTCATTTGATAATTAGACTCATATTTCTCCTTTGATTCTGACCCCTAACTTATTGTCTATCCATTCCTTGTGAGCCTAATATGAAAATATAATCGATTAACTCATGATTAGGGAGACTTAATGTGGCTTAAACAAATTAATATGCATTATTCATATCAATAGTTAAGATTTTTCCTATGAGGCAGTGTGACCTTATGGGACTGTTTAGCCTATAAATTTCTCTATACTTGACCAATTAATATGATTCTTATTCCTAATTCAAATTAACATATAATTATGTAACATATTAAAATTTCAGACCAATTGTATCATTGTACAATTTTTTGTGGAATTTCTAAATGTGTTATGTTTTCTGCCCTTAGGCAGTTTTAGGGTACCAAATTTAGTTCATCATAACTTATAATATATAAGTATGAAACTTTACAGAAACTTATTCAAATGGAAACTTTTTCATGTTTATAACTTTTATCAATTATGTCTCTAAGGTCTTCAAATTATAAGAAACATTTCAGTAGAGAGAAAATTTTCTTCCTATACACCAAATCTTGCAAAACTGTTTACATATTCATAAATCTAAGACATAAAGGAACAACTTTTATGTATTAACTTTTCCAGATTCAATCTCTAAGATCATCGAAATGAAGGTACAAAACACTGCCTATTTATGAACTCTAAATGCCATAATCAAGATTAACTTAAAATAAATGTTTACTCACCTATAATCACCCTTGGCTACCCTTGTTGCTTTAATTTTTGAAGTGAAAGAGAGAAAAAAAGGTGGCTGGAACTTCAAAAAAATGGATTGAAGGAATGAACCAAGGAAGAAGAAGAAGAATAAGATAAGGAAAGGAATGAAGATAATGGCAGCCTAATAAGTTAAAAGCCACCACCATTTTGTCTTCCCCTTTTTTCCATCCGTCCTTTTTTTTATTTTTTTGACTTTTATTTTTTTTTTATTTTTTATTATTCTTATTATTATTACACAAATCAACACAATATGCAATTTAATCTTAATCTAGTCATTTTGCTTACTTTAATTTAGTCACCTTATTCAATTTATTTCTAATACTTTGTTATCCTCATTTAGGTTATAAGTACACACGTGCGACTCGATACAATTGCCAAATACTAGGACACATAGCTAGTGCATGTCATAAACTTGTTCTTACGAAAATACGTATGAAATGCAGTATTCAATTGAATTATATGCAAGATGCATATGTCAAAATAAAATGCATGTAATAATGCATATGTAAGATGTCGAGGATGGTACATATTACCATTCATTAATACCATTAATAGCAACTAAAATATCAATTTGAATTTCCATTTAAAATACCACAATAGTATTTCATATCACAAGCACAATAAAATCGAATAAGAATGTTTATATGCACAAACCTTAATGTTGAAGCCTTAAAACTTGACAGTCTCGCATCATCTATCTTTAGTGGACTTCTCAACCTTTTGTTTCAGCCCCTAACACAAAATCTAAGGCTATATTACTATACAAATTCTGATATTCATCTAATTATGCCATAAAACTAACCAAAATCTTAACTTTTAATTTATTTAAAGCTTATAAACCTAACTCTCCCATTAATCCAAAATGAAACTATCAAAGTTTAACAAAAACAACCCTCTTATCTATGTTTCGACAATAATAGATTGGCTATCTACGTTTCAGAGCGTGTTCCAAAGCTCATTGTCACACACCTCAATTTTTAGGTTAATCAATCAAAGTTGAAAAAGGAATGAGGGAAATATGTTTCTGAGATTTCAAAGTGTGGTGGCTAGGGTTAGGAGCGATTTTATGTGAGTTTCTATCAAAAACACGACGCTGCCATATTTAAACATGCAAGTCTTTACAGGCATGAACACTATTGTCACGACGTGAATATTTGCGTCATGGTCACGAAGATCCTCAGCTTCTAAAACTAAAATCGTGACATTCACGGCCGTGATCAACTCTGTCATGGGTGTGAATGATATAAATTTCACTTTTTTTTATCTTTTTTTTTCTTTATTTTATGGTTTCTAATACCTATAGCCTCACATATATTTCCCACATACTTTTAATGTATCTTATTTAACATGTAAATTCCAAGCTCTAATTTGCGGGTGTTACATTTCTCTCCCCCTTAAAGAAATTTCGTCCTCAAAATTACTTGATATGTTATCTCTGAATAGTTGTGGGCCTTTTATCCTGAAGTTTTGGACCTCCCTTTCTGGTATCAACCATATATGCCAAATAGGCTTCACATCCCTTCCTCATCATTTTTTCTGCCTTCATCATTGAAATATCTTGTGAAAGCTGTGGGAATAACTCCTATTCTACCTTCACATACCCTTGTTCTGCAGTTTTCAAGATTACAAAATTTTCCCTGCAGTCCACAACTACACCATGCTGGGCTAGCCAATCCATGCCCAATATGGCATCAAATTCTCAAAAAGGCAACTCTATCAAGTCTATTGAGAATTCTCTCCTTTGTATAGACAAAAGGATAACCTCTATATACCTGATTCATAATCATACTGTGCCCCAAGGGATTTGTAACCTCAATCTCATATTCAAGATTTTCACTCACCATATTGTGTTGCCTAGGAGTGCTTGTGCATATGTAGGAGTGTGTAAAACCCAGATCAATTAATGCACATATATCAGAATCAAAAATAGAAAATATATTATCACATTTGTAGCCTCCTGATCCTCTCTGGTCTCATGGAATAAGCTCTAGCAGGAGCTTGCCTTGGTCTTGGCTTCTTAACAGTCTCAAAGACTGCCTGAGTGGGTTTTGTATGACCTCGTGTCTGCTGTCTAGTATGAGTTGGAGCAAACCGTGTAATCTATGCTGGTGCACTGCCATTTATCATAGGACAATCTCTTCTCATATGCTTCTTGGATCCACATCTAAAACATGCACTTGTATTCTTCTAACACTATCCTCTATGACTTGTGGTAGTTTCCAAACTGGAATACTACTCTGGTAGCATGTGTCTGATTGCTACCCACTACAGATGTAGCTCTAGAGGGCTACCCCCTCATATATGAACCTCATTGAGAATAACCTTTGTTCTATCCCTGACTCTTACCATGAGACTCTAAGTGGAACCGACCCTTCTTGCCTAAAGGCTGGGTTACTGAAGTCACTATTTGTTTAGCAGTTTCCTCAGCTCTCTTCCTCTTCCTCTGCTCCACACTAACCGCGGCTGAGATCAGCTTAGTGAAGTTGTCATGTTAAAATGCAGTGAAAAATTTGCCTATCTCTGCATGGAGGCCATACTCAAACCTCTTGCACTTGTCTCTCTCACTGGTTATCATCTCAAAGGCATATTTACTCAGCCGAGTAAACTATCTCTAGTACTTAGTCACTATCATCTTCCTCTGCTTGAGGCTCAAAAACTCTCTTTTTTTCTCATCCACATAAATCAGAGGAACATATTGTTCCTTGAATTTAGTCATAATGAACTCCCAAGTCATAGATTGTGGAACATCTGGTTTCAACAAGAATGTCTTCCACCAGTCATAGGCATCCTTCTGTAATAAAAAGATATCATATTTGGCCTGCTCATTAGTGGCCACAATAAATTTATCACAAACCCTTTTTTATCTTTTCAAGTCAATATTCAACAGTAGCTAGGTCATCATCTTTTGTTTCCAGAAATCAGTATTCCAAATTTACGGAGCTTGTCCAGTTGTACCCTTGGCCTCGGTGGTGGATATGGAGGAATTAGTGCTGGTGCAGATGGCACTGCTCTAACTATCTATTGTAGTAGACTTGCCATCTACTACATCAAGGGAATCTAGTCTAGGTTAGCTTGTTCAGGAGCCCATGGGTCAGGAATTTGTTATGCACTTGGACCCTAAATACTCGTTGCACTGGGCTAGTTTGGTGCCCCCTTATATGGAAAGCTCTAGCTCTCAGTATGTCATTCGATTCAGACACCATCTCACTCTAGTCCTACAAGTTGATAGAGGAATAGCCAAAGTCAGAGTCAGACGAGACATATGTATGCATGCATGATAACCCAATAATCCTTTTAAGTCTAGAATTGCCTAAACCTGACTCTGATACCACCAAATATAGTACCCTTTGATAGATAGGGCAAAACCCATTGTACAGACAGATGTCACACGACTAGAACTGAATCTACCTATCTAAATTAAAAATTTTCAACATATTTCCATATTGACAGTTTCACTTCTGAATCATTCTCATATATATATATATATATATATATATATATACAAACACACACACACACAAATATTCCTCATAAACCTGGGTAACCATAATCATAACAATAATAAGTTGGGCATAAAAATCCCTTATTACAAAATATGTGCCAATTCAAACTTATACCAAATACATGTCTTTATTAAAACATGAATTTATTGTCTTTATCCCATGATATGTGGAAAAATAAATAAAATGCATGAACAAAATAACATATCCAACTCAAGTCAACTCTGATTGGCTTTATCTTCTCTTCTTATTAACCGTCTGCAGCTCTAAACCTACATGCAGGAAAAACCTACACGCTAAGCTACTAAAAGCTTAGTGGTACATATAAATATTTAAATTCTAGCATGCATTCACATATTACTACATCATTCATATTTAATAACATGCAATATTTATAAGATAGCTTAAACATATTTATTTGCATCAATATACATAATTGAGTTCACTATCAGAATAGCATTACATGTCATCTAACATATCCATATATTATCATGTACTCAAATTTACTGATTCATGTATTCAAATTTACTGATCTCTATAAATTGTGATCAATTTTCTGCATTAGTGGTTTCTAGTTTCATAGCCGAATACTCTAAACATAGACTATCCAGATGTGAGTTATGAAACATGAACGCTCTAACACGAGCTTAAGCCAGTCACTACTGTATCTGTCTGTATTACTACAACTGAGCTTCTCAAATTAGGAGAGCTCTGACACGAGCCTAAGCCATCCTGATGAGCAAAGACTACATACATATGGGTACAAGGTCGCTCTAACATAAGTTTAATCCACCTTGTCCCTAATCTGGATATGCTACCATTGAGCTTCTCAAATTAGGAGGGCTTTGACATGAGGTTAAACCACCCTGATGAGCATAAATAATAACTGCATGCATAAATATTTCTACGATACATGCCACCTATTCTAACTAGTCCCTAGATAGAGAATGAGCATTCTTATTCATATTTTGGTAGTTATTAATAGCAATTATGTCATATTTCATAATTTCACAAGATCATCACATATCATGTTGTGATGTAGAGCACCATAGGGCTGGCAATTCGTGTCGTGTCGTGTCTCAAACGGATATGACACGATTATATCAAACACGAACATGACACGATTAACTAATCATGTCAAAAATTTAAAACACGAACACGACACGATTAAAATTTGTGTTAACACGACACGACACGATTAACTTAACGTGTCTAAACATGTATAAATTATACGACATGACACGATTAGGCACGATCTACTTAATGTGTCTAAACATATACATTTTATACGACACGACACAATTACACACGATTATACATGAATAGACACGAATATTAAATTAAAAATTCAATAACATTTGCAAAAACAAATCCCACACAAACATAATATCATAAAATATTGCAATACATAGTTCATTAAAAAAAACTAAAAATTGAAAATTAGAGTATTCATAATTCATTAAAAAAACTACAAGTTGAAAATTAGGATCTTCAATCCATCTTTATGTCAATTTCCTTATACTTGTATATAAACGATATATGTGTTAATAAATAACAATAAATAAATGAATTTTTTGCTTATAAAAATATAAATTACAATTTTCAATTACCATATAAATATGTTCAGAGATGGAGCATGATGCAACATTATCCATTTGAATAATATCTTCAATGACTTCATTTGAATCTACATCATTCGCATTGACACTTTCTAAGAACAATAAATATAATTATTAATCAATGTGGATAAAAATGAGCAATAAAATGACAATAATTAAAAATATATAAATATGCACAAATTAAAATAATAAAATCTCATTACCAATTTCTGCAAATAACCAATCTTTTGTGCAAATAAGTGCTTGAACTGTCTCTGGTTTAAGAGAACTGCGATACTGATCAAGGATTCGACCACCAAGACTGAAGCTAGACTCAGATGCAACTGTGGATACAGAAATAACTAGAATATCACGAGCCATTGAAGCAAGGTCGGGATACCTAAACTGATTTGCTTTCCAAAATTGTAAAACATCTAAAGGAGCATTCCTATCAACTCTCATTTCTTCCAAATATTGTTGCAATTCTATTTTTTGGTTTAATCCCTTGCCTTGAAAATTATCAAACTCCTATTAATCAATAAAAAACAACAATAGCAAGTTAATATTCACTAATTTGTTCTTTAATTATATACCATACACATTGTTCATATATATAATAAAAAAAATTGGAAAAAAATTATACCTTAAATTTTTGTCTTATCACACGTGATGTTGTGTGACCATCTTCATTATCCATATTTTCTATTAAAGGCCTTTCAATAGACTCACGTTGAGCATTTTTTGCATTTTTTGATCAAAAGCAAAAAATAACTTACTACGAACCTCTTCAAACTGACTTGAATTACTACCATATATCTCATTATAACTCCAATCCACAAAATCAATCTTATACCTAGGATCTAGTATCACAGCAATAGCTAGGGTCACGTTAAAAGCACTCCAATATTTCTCAAATTTTTCCATCATCAACACAGCCATATTTTTCATGTACTCATCATCTGAAATCACATGCTCCTTCAATGTTAAGTAAGCCATAAACACAGAAGGAAAGAATAAATTAGCAGTAGGATACTTCGACCCTGAAAATACACAAGTGATGTCATAAAAAATAGCAAGAAAAGTGCAAATTTTTTCAATTTTTTCCCATTCAATCGGTGTTGGGCAGCTTTTATAGTTGGAGTCACTTAATTCCAAGTGAAAAAAGGCACGTCGATAGAATAAAGCACTTTCAAGCATGAGATATGTTGAGTTCCATCTAGTAGGAACATCTTGCCTTAGCCCCTTTTTTCCACTCAAAGCCAATAATCTTACACATTCCAAAAATTTTTGTTTCCTAACTTGAGACCCTCTAACATACTTGATGATGTCTCTAACTTTAATAATAGAGCAATCAATTGCTTGTAAACCATCTTGTACAACTAAATTCAACACATGTGCGCAACACCTTAGATGAAAAAATTCACCCCCACAAACAAGTATTTGTCTCATGCTTACTTGGTCCTTTAATAGCTGAACAAATACATTATTAGCTGATGCATTATCCAAAGTCACACAAAAAATTTTGTTCTCCAATTCCCATTCAGCTAAAATTGAACAAACTTTTTTATTAATGGCCACACCAGTATGAGGAGGAGGCATAAAAGAAAAATCTAACAATCTTTTATGCAGAACCCATTCATTATCAATGAAATGCACAGTTACAGCTAAATACCCATCTGTAGCAATTGAAGTCCACAAATCAGAAGTTAAACTAATCAATCCTGGAGTTACTTGAAGCATGCTTTTAATCCTCTCTTTCTCCCTTTTATATATTTTCATCACATCTGATTTCGCAGTATTTCTAGAAATAATAGGTACACCCAGATTTGCATAAGATAATAATAACCTAATTCTAGCAAATTCCACAAAAGATAAAGGCAACTCATGCATAATCATGGCAGCAACAAGTAACTCACGAAATTTATTAGGATCAAATTTAGAAGTTGTCATGGATAAATTTTGACCAACAATTAATTGACCTACATCACGACTATCCTTTCTAACACAAGTTTGAACATGACGTTTAAGATTACCAGTGCCATTTTTACTATCATAATTGGCAGTAAATCCACAATATCTGCATTTGCACCTTATTTTTCCATCTAATGACTTTTCTGGTAATTTTTCAAAGAAAGACCATACCAGAGAAGTTAATCTTCTTTTGCGTTTCCCTTTAGAACTATCAGTTTTAACTTCATTTTCCTCTATTTCTACTACATCATCTTCAGTATTAGATGTTTTTGTTGTATCATTAACGCTTGATTCAAGAGACACTTTATATATATCCATCTGCAATAACAAAATCAAAATAAATATCAAATGGAGTACTGCAGGAAATCAGCAATAATATATACAATTCCAGTTTAATTTATATATTGTGCTTAATTTGCACGAATTTCATAAGATTTAATTGTTTTAATTTTTTCACATAATATATAATTTTATAGTAAACATATAATTAACTACAATTTTTTGAATATAGAAAACCCCGATTCAAATAAGAGAAAAACTAACAAAGCACAATTCCTCCTGGTGGAACTTGGATACCATATGGGATATGATATTCAGAGAGTAAAACACTTGTCAAAATATGCTATCAAATCTATGAATATGATGACAAATTAAGGTGCAGCATTATAAATTAAAATTAGTGGAAGCCATCTACAATATCTGATTGCAAATGTGAAAAGCCCAATGGGCTATATTAACTAACTAAATAATAGCTGCATAGGTTGAATTGCCAAGTCATCATTCACACAGAATAATTAAAGAAAACGAAGAAGGAATTAAGTGCATCAAAACATTAATTTTTATGTATATGCTTCTGCAGAAAATTGCTTTTCAAGGGCACACAGTAATAGCACCACAGATTCACAAGATCAACAGTAAAGACGTGCTACTGCTAATAATTATATATATAACATATCAATTATGTGATGATACTCAGATCAAAGTAAACCATTCTTTAAATATCTAACAAGTAAATCAAACAATCATACAAAAATTAAACGTGTAAATCAAATAACAAGCAAGAACAAGTAGACTACCATTTTGAATCAGGCCTTTTCAGAGCTTTAAGTTTCAATTGAAGTGAGCCGCCCCCAACGCTGGAATTAGAAATATCCATATATATATATATATATAGGTCAATACAACTTTTAAACCCTATGAGTTTTTTTATCATATGTTGACACTTATACCCCCACAAATATATTTTTATTACACTAGTCTTTTTCGGTATGGGCTGATCTAGTTGTCCACTAAAAGCATTCTTTGCTTAATTTGAATTCATTAAATTAAAAATTTGTAATTTATTAAATAAAAATTGACTAATTGAATTTAATTATATTAATTTGGATTCAATTGATTAATTTATAATATAAATTATAAATATAATTAATTAAATTAAATTAAACTTGAAGTTTAAATATTCAATCAATTTACATTTAATTAATAATTTACAATTAATTAATTAAACTTTAATTTAATTAATTAAACTCCAATTAAATATATATAAATTCAATTGAATCAATTTATTTCATTCATTCATATATAAATATGTATTATATATATTTATAATATTATAATATATATTTGAATTTTGAGTAAGACTAAAATAATTAGTCATATCTTTATAATTAATAAAATAACATATTTTTAATCGTGTATAATCGTGTCTTAACGGGTTAGACAGATAAAATCCGTTTATTACACGATTTTTCTCGTGTCGCAATCGTGTTGACACGATTATGACTCATATCCGTTTAGCTTATATCCATATACGGTTAAGTCCGTGTCGTTTTGTGTCGTTTAATCGTGTCGTGTCCAAAATTGTCAGCTTTAGAGCACCATATGCATAATCAAGTTCCTCAGTCATGTTATCATATTGAATACAAGCTCATTTAATCATATCAAAGATGTATGCATGTCATACCCAATTTATCTCATCATATGAATTCATTTATTCTTTTATGGAAATAGGGCATTCACGGACGTGGAGCCTTTTATCACAGTTTGTCTATCTGTGACTGACTCTTGAACTTTCACAAACGTGAACCTTCACAAACGTGAACTTGTTTTTTTTACGAGTATGAAATTCATACTTTCATGGGAGTGAAGCTTAGCTTCACGGACATGAATTCCTTTCATGGGCGTGAAGCTTAGCTTCACGGACGTGAATCATTACATAGAAATAATATTTTAGCACTGATTTCACTCAATTTTACACACAACATGCATATGATCTAAATCTAACCAAAGTTAGTCATATCTATCAACACTTTACATAATTTCAGCATTTAAACACAACCAAAAATAAATGGTTAATCACAATTAACCTTTTATTTTAGGCTTAATGTCTTAATTATTAACACATAACATCATTCCATATTCATTTTTCCTCGTATCAACCTCAGCATATATTTCAGAATATTACCATCCATTTATACCATTAACAGCAACCAAAATATCAATTTGACAAAGTGTATTTAAAAAAATGCAATTAAAAAATTATGGGCTTTAAATGACCATTTGCCACTTATATATATATATATATATATATATATATATATACACGCACAAATAAATCAATATATATACAAATAAATAAATATTTATAAATATATGAAAAAATTAACTAATAAATATAAATCCAAAAAAATGGACTCATATTAAGTAGTATTTGTCATATATTTGACAATAAATAAGGAGTTTTCTTCCATTTTATAAAAAAAAAAAGAACACAAATTCATTTTATATTTAAATAATGTGGAATAAATATCACACTACTGATAAAATGTATATTTATCGCATATTGTTTAAATATAAAAGAGTTGTGCTCTTATTATTTATAAAAAGAAACAATACTTATCTTTTGATATCATTCAAGTGATAAAGACTTCTTAACATAAAAGTCTTTTTTGTCTGTTTTTTTGGTTATTGGTTAAATTTTTTATATATTTTATATTATATATATAAATATTTTTTTATATTAAATATATATAAATATAAATATATATATTTAAAAATATGGGTTGAAATTATAAATTGACAGTTCCAATCGAGAAATGTAGGTTCACAATCCCATAGGATGAGAGACCTATTTAGACCTTTTTTCCTTTAAACTCGAGCAGGTTCAAACCCCAAAATAATATTGATTGGGACAATCCGAATCGGTTCAACGGATTAACCCAGTCCATAGCCAAGCCTTACATCCATGTCCATATTAGATCACTTTTCTTCTTAACTGGTAGAAGCAAATATTTTATTGCCCGTTGTCAACAATTCAAATACTTACTTTTTTCTTTTGCATAGAATTCAAATATTTACTTATATTATATATATATACTGAATTTGCAAATTTTTTTTGATGGATTATATAGTATTTTAAATAAAAAATATAATGAAGAATATTTAAACTCTGAATTGGACGGTCAGGATGTAAGCTATGATTAACCTGAGTTAGAGAAAGATGATCCTCTGAACCTGTATTTACATAATAGGAGGTCACCATCTTCAAGCTAGCGTCCTCTAATTCCTCATACTTTTCTTAGAAAAAGAAAAAGAAAAAGAAAAGTTCCAAGACGAAGGAGAAAAAAATGTCAGATGAGGAGCATCACTTCGACTCCAAGGCCGACGCTGGAGCTTCCAAGACTTTCCCTCAACAAGCTGGTACCATCCGTAAAAATGGCTATATAGTTATCAAGAGCCGTCCCTGCAAGGTGATTCTTCTTGTTTTTCAATTATTTTTTTTCTTTGTGATTCTGTAGATTTGCATATGGTATTTGTTGTTTTTCTCAGATCTTTAATGCTTCAATTTTGATTTTGTGTGATTTTGTTGAATTTTTGTTCTATTTTGATCCCAGTTGGAGAAAGTCTTCATTTTTGTAGGTATATGACTGAGATAAGTTGGGTAATTTAGATTGATGATGTATGCTGAGATTATTGGCCTTTTATTGGGGATTTGCGAATAGGTTTCGTTTCTGGTTTTGGATTTTTGTAAATGGATAATTCAATTTAAGAAATAGGAAGAATTCACTTTTTTGTTTTGCTGCCATTTTGAAACATGTCAAGTCATTTAAGTACCCCAAATAATTATATTTCAATTGAAATTAATTGAAATAGAAACCAAAAATAAAAAACATAAATCATACCAAACAGGAGTTCATTGGTATTTCTGTCTTCAGTCACAATCAAGCAAGGAATTGAGATTCATATTGGACAGAACCATATAGAGAGGTGTGACGATGGGCTATTTGGAAGCTCCTATACAGAAGATGCTATGTGTATGTGTACCTACTGCTGATATATACATAATTTCATACTGCAGAGTCATCCAAAAAATGATATTTGAAAAATATAATGGGCAATATCATAAATCGCAGACAACTAACTGAACAGATTGGTTCATAGTAGCTACTTCTATGAGGTGCAGTTTATCATATAAGTTCTATGTCCAGCTGTTCTTGTTGGAGGGCCAGTTCTCTAGTTTAAATTTTTGATATCTTCTGTGTACTATTATTCATTTGACTGCTTTATAATACTTCTGGATTTGAACATATACCATATCAATCTTACATAAAAGCCTATATTCAAAAAGTGTTAGGCTTTTTAAATAACATAGCAAATAATTTGTGTAGAAGGATGATAATAGAAGATGTGACTGGTTATATAAGGCTTCTTACGTATTGCAGTCTGATGCTGTAACGTAGTCCACTTTTAAATACAGTAGTTCATAACCTTTTTATTTATTATAATTTTTTGATTTTCCTCGTCTTGGAAACAGGTTGTGGAGGTTTCAACCTCGAAGACAGGGAAACATGGACATGCTAAGTGCCACTTCGTGGGAATTGATATCTTCAATGGGAAAAAGCTTGAAGATATTGTTCCTTCATCCCACAACTGTGATGTAATAATATTCCCTGCTTTTCTCCCTTCCCTTGGTAAATATGTTTATTAATAAATTACATGGCTGGTTGCTATTCCATTGATACATTTTCATTTTCACAGGTTCCTCATGTTAATCGTACTGATTATCAGCTGATTGACATCTCTGAAGATGGCTTTGTAAGTTTATTTGATTGCAAAGTTTCAAATGACTGCTTGAGGCTATGTTGCATGTGTTTATTTGAATGATGGTATCTTAGCAATTTACTGACATTAGATGTTACGTTCACTACTGCTATACCTATCCCCATAGCGCATTTTCTTTACTATGATTTTTCTCCTCTTATACCATGTGAACTTTTGACAATTGGAACTTCCCTGTGATCAATTCTTCTCCTTGTGCAAAAAGCAGGGAGTTTGAAATTTTACAAGTGAGTCTATTACTACTGTTGAATCTCAAAAGTATCTCTTGCAAAGTTAACTGAAGCTGGAATGCTATGCTGTTAAGAATAAGAAATCTTAGTATCGTTTAGTTTTAAATTTAATAGTTGCATTGTTCAGCCTTGCTTATCTGAACATAGCTATCTAAACTACTTATGGTCCAATATTCTAAAGGTGAGTCTTCTGACTGAAAATGGAAACACCAAGGATGATCTGAGGCTTCCCACGGATGAAAATCTGCTCAGCCAGGTAACATAAACATTTTTTTTTGCTTAGGAGCATTCTTACTTGATTTAGCTCGTAGTATTTGGAGTATATTTATATCCATAAGAGAGTGTTGGTTTCAATATCTGAAACAAAAATCTATTTTATTCTATTTCATAGATTAAAGATGGGTTTGCTGAGGGGAAGGACCTTGTGGTGAGTGTCATGTCTGCAATGGGAGAGGAACAGATCTGTGCCCTCAAGGACATTGGCCCTAAAAATTAAAAATGATGCTGGAGCATTAGCTATAGCTGATGGAAGTGTTTGCTAACAAGGAAAGGATATATATCTACTATGCATATGTACAACAAACTTCAAGTAATGTTTTAGCTATATGTAACCATTCATAAATGTTTCTATTTATATTCTTCTGTGGTACTTTGAGATAAAAGGTCCATGTCATCTGACTCATCTCTATATATTTACTAGTTCAATTTCTGATGATGATAGGCTGGTAGCTCTGAAAGCAGATGGATGTTTGGATAATTTTTTAATTAGATTAGAGATTTCTATATAACTTCAACATTATTGTAGCTAATGGACTGTGTAATGGCATCAGCATTATGGTTACTTGGTACTTTCTGCATATTTTGAGAAACACTTAGTTGTCCCTGCAGTCTAAGATGGCTTGAGAATTTCTGATGTTCATTTTTCTTTTCCTTATCAACAAATGGTGATGGTCTAGGGTTCCCTGAGTTGAATTATTTATTCAACTTAGCAAAATATGTACTTTCTAGTAGGTTGACTTTTGCTACATTGATTCTCTCTTTATGAAATTGTGGCAAGGACAAGGAGGAAAACAACAATATCTACACGTTTTGACAATTTTATTTAAATCTTTTAATTTAAACAAATTTTTCTTTGTTTCAATATTAGTTGCAAACTTATCAGAATACTAATATTTGGCAAGTATAATTTACTGCATACTTCTTTCCCAGCAAAGTTCATCTGGGTATTGCCTGGCATTGTGGCGTATTTCTTTAGTTTTCTATTTTTTGTTTGTTGTATCTACATTTTTCATGGGTTTTTTTTTCAGGAATTTTGTTCTTTACTCCAGATTTTTGTATGGCTTTGTCATAGGCTTGCAAGTTTTATATTTCAAACCTTTCTCCTAGATCTAATAAATTATGAATAGAGGGATTTTCTGAGGGATCTGTCACCTCAGTTTTGTGCCAGATTTGTGAATTTGATTTTTTTTTTTGGGTGAAGTTAGGTTGCTTCAAATGAAAGATGGATTGAAGATCTATAGGCCAGAAACTTTGGAAAATAACCAATGAAAGAGCCGATATTTTTGTATTGTGTAATAGTGAGTCAAGTTTGATTTGTTGTTATGGAAGGGTTAGTCTCCCGCTCACTGTTAAAACAACTATACTTTCTAAAGTGTATATATATATATATATATATATTGAAATTGAGAGGCATAAAGCATATTCAGCCAAGTGAATTTGTTCACTTTTGTTATTTTGCCCCATTGATCAGTTTTTAGTTAACTTATTTCTTACACTGTTTTTGGTTCAATTTGCTATTTAATGTTTAAAAAATACGATATATTGGATTACTATATAATGAAGTGATATGCCTGAAAAACACATTAATGCAAGACATTATAACGAAAATTTAAAATTTTAAGGGATAAAATAGATCAAAAATAAAATATAATGAGCAATTTATATTAAATACCGATCAAATGAGCAAAATGACGAAAATTAACAAATACATGTGGCTGAGTATATTTTTTGCTAAATTGAAAAGGCTTATGAATATTTATTATTGTGATTGTGATAATCGGTTCGATGAGAAAAATTATAAATAATTTATCCCCGTCCTGTAAATGATAAAATATCCCAAGTAATAGAACGTTAAAATTTTGCGTCGGGCTCATGTTTTGAGAGCCTGCACTACATTGGTAACTATGCTGCCAGAGATTGTATTTTTGTTGATGTTTTTAACAAAAAGAAGGAAAAACTTGCTAATTATCCTATGTAACAATAGTATGATTATTTTTCATCAGTAATGTCTATACAAATTTGAAACCAGCTTTGCTCATTTTTGTGATAACTTATTGATCACAATTTACAACCATAATTGCCAATATTGTAGATTGAGTTTAATTCATTACTAGGTCTATACAGTTCTGAGAAAAGAAAACCCCTTCGACACCTTTAAATTACACATTATATCAAGAATAGTATCAACATCATTCCAGAAATTTATTATGTATTTCTGAATGCAATACCTGATAAAATAAAATCTTCACCCAGAAGCTGTGCTGATGAAACTACATTAGAGGAATTGCCATAGACATAAGAAACAAATCCCCAGAATGTGATGACTAGAGAGAGAATCTTGAAACCACTCATGGGATCATGCAACAAAATAACAGCAGCAATGCTGGTGATTGGAACCCTCACTGCATTGAGTACACCAGCCATCACAGTAGAAGCCAAAAACAGCACAGCTGTGCCTCCTAATACCCCTAGCTGAAAAGTGATTGCACCCCAGACGAGAACCTGGATATAAGAAGCCTCTCCCCCAGTGAATGTTTTAGCCTCGGTTGTCATCTGCTGAAAATCTTCACTCACGATCATCCCGATGGTGGTAAATATAAAAGCAAAGAAGGAAACCATGACCTGCTGCTCCAACACAACATGAAACGATCTTCTCCCTAATAACTTAATAAAAACTAGCTCCGAAAGAGCGAAGATAAGCCCATGAAGAGCAGATGCCAAGATATCCCAAATAAAACCCATGACATATGTATCACTGACATTGTCATATCGATCAGAATCGGAATCTAATGCAATTATGGTCATAGCAGCAGTGATGATCACAATAGCATTGACTATTGAAGCATTCAGTTTGTTGTTCACAATGAAATATCCACACAGACAAGAGAACACCAGGGATGATGAAGCCAGAAGAGCAGCAGTTGATGCTGGGAGGTAGGCATACGCATATGCATACATCAAGTTGTCTGCAGCACTTAAGAAACCCAGCCCGATGTAAGAAAGAATGAGTTTTAGGGTAAGAGGAGAAGGAAAGGTCTGACAAAAGATGTAAGTGGGAAGTAAAATTAAAGCAGTTAGAGGCCACCCAGCAACTGCCACCCATGAAATAATCCATTTGCTTATACCGCCATTTGCATAATAAACACGAGATAGAAGACTTGAAGCAGGAAACGCCACAAGCATTGCTCCACTGCTCAAAAGTAGAAGAATCCAGTGGGAGAGTGGCTTTCTTTTGTATGCTTCTCCAGCCTGAGTCTTCCAGTTGGACATTTTTTCCCATAATGAAATAGGAAGTTCTGCTGATTCCTCATCCATCCTTTCCCCTGATAGTTTATCAGGGATTATCAGATTAAACGATTCCAGTAATACTTTAATATTTAACTACATTTAAGTGATATTTTGAGTTGATAGATCTAGATTGACAAAATTTCATGTGCAAGTGCATTTGTGAGTCTCTGAAGTCTTCAAGGGTTATTAAATTATATCGTCCTTTTTTTTTTCTTCAGTTAAATTCAACTGAAATTGCCTCATTATGTTCATTGAAAAGAAGGGAAGATGAAAAAATCAAGCCCATGTAGTGATTGGGTGGGCATTGGAGAAGAAGGGATCAGATTTCCAATAAGGTTGAGTCTGTTCAAGAATGAAGTTGAAATACCTACCAAAACTGAGTAATTTTGACCTTCTCGTTCACTATTCAAAAACTTAATTTATTAAATTTGAACTTTAAAACCCAAATCTAAAACCCCTTAGAATTCATCTTTCTCATGCAAAAGCAATCCAATAAAATTAATCCACAATGGGTTGGCTGGAGTGTTTTACAGCATGCCTAGGACTCTATCAAGTATCAATTGCAACAGTAATTAAACAAATGAACAGACTATATGCACAATCATAATAAAAAGCCAAATAGGCTGCATCTCAGTTCATAATTGTAATATTTCATAAATTATCTTAAAGAGGAGACAAAAATCACAGATACTGACCAGAAATAAACATTGAAGATGTGATGAATTCTACAGTATTCCATCTAAAACAATACATATAAACCCATTAAACAACAAGAATTTTCCTATCACAATTGCAAAAGATCACAAAGACTGATGTTTTTTCTTTTAAAAAAAACCCAGATAGTAAATCCATAATTAAGGTCAATTCAATTAAGTTTTTGCTCAATTATTGTACTAAAGAAGAAAGGGGAAAAAAAAGTAAAAGAGAACAAACCTTCCTGCAAAAGTGCTTCTTCCAGCATCTGACTGAAGACAATTAATTATGTATGATGAGTGAAGCAAAGCAGGAAGCTTTATGCCTCGAGCCTTTTCTCAGGGAAAACTGTCGGCCATTTCATGTTGGAATAGATACTCTCATGTGCGGGGCAATTTGAAACTACCTTTTAGCTGTGGCCGTCAGCTGCTTGAAGTATTTGAAACTACCTTTTAGCTGTGCCCCGTCAGTTAGTTTAAGTATTTGAAATTGTAGTTGGATGTAAAAAAAAAAAATATTTATAATTTTTTTATTTAATTTTTTATAAATTTAATTTTAAAAAAATTTTTATTTATCTGTTTTTTTTAAAAACAGTTATTAAAATTTTAAAAAATTATAAATAAAATTTTTTTAAAAAATATATTTTTTTAAATTTAATATCAAATAAATTTTTATTTTTAAATTTTTTGCGGTAACAAACAAAAAATTTAAATAAATTGAATATTATATTAGTACATTTTTTGGAAAAAACAATTAGATTAATTCAACAAACTAAAAACTAAATTAAATATTTAATTAATTTTAAAATTTATATTGAAAACTAGTTTTTTTTTTATTAAAAGTTGAAATTTTCAGTATTTCATATTAAAATTAACTTTTAGATATTTTTTATATAAAATAATTTTTATTTTTTATTTATACTTACAAAATTTTATAATAATTTTTATTGGATAAAATTATATTTTTTATTATATTTTTGTATTTCATTAATTATTTTTTTACAATATATATAATATGCATTAAAAATAAATAAAATATCACATTAAAAACATAATATAATTATGAATAGTTATTTTATGAATTATAATTAATATTCATACGTTGAGTTACCAAAATTTTAATTAGTTGTGAATGGTTAATCTCCACCGCTTCACCAAATAGATCTATCAAATGGTTAAGTTCAAGTCAAGATTTCATTAAGAAATTAAAATTGTATTTTTTTAAAATAATTATTAAATATGTCATTTATTTTACTTAACAATTGCTCTCTCCACTCTACTTTAAATATATATTTTAAATTTTTTTATTCTATTTTAATTGTTCATTTATTAGGGTATTTAATACATTTTTTATTTAATTTTTATTCATGGAACTCATATATTCTTTTTTAGCAATTATAAAAGTAAATTAAGATAAATTGTAATGAAAATTTTATAAAATTTATAGAATATAATTATGTTCTTAATCTACCTAAAAGAAGGTCAAATAGACATTTGAAGTGAAATGTAAAGAGTATCAATGATTTAAATAATTAAAATGTAAAAATCTAATTTAAAATAAATTAATGTTGTACAAACAATCACCAAAAAGGGATGAATTGATGGATAATTAAAATTTTTGACTAAAACAAAAAACAATAAATGATTGTTACAATCGCTCACCAACTTACAATTGAGATTTTAACAAACTCACATAAAAAAGTTACAATGAAATTTTACTAGTTAACTCTCAACTAAGTATTTTCACTCTTAGCTCACACCAAATCCAAATATCTTATATTTTAATAGCTAACACAAAAATCAATTTCTTGTATTTTACTAGACTCACACAATTACCAAACAAGAGTTTTTAACTATAGCTCACTCTTACAACTAATTTTATAAGTGTTTAAGGTTAACACTTGAATCTTACTCACAAAAGATTACAAAGAGAGTTGAGAATTCAATTTATAAGAGTTTTGGCACAATAAAAGTGTTGCCCAAACAATGAACCAAGAAGAAAGTTGAATTGGTTAGCAAATAAAATTTACTTAATTAAAAATACGGAATAAATAAAATAGAGGAATGAATGAGAGATATCACACATAAGATTTATAGAGCTTGAAAATGGTGCCAAATTCAGCTGCAATGAGAGTGCTAGCATGCTTACATAGCTGGAATTTGACGGTTCCAGTGGGTGAGACCTGCAATGTGCTAAGGAATTCGAGAGTTGGTTCCCTAAGCATTGGACGATAAATGTCTACAAACTCTTGGAGG
Source organism: Triadica sebifera (assembly GCA_023653625.1). Lineage (NCBI taxonomy): Eukaryota > Viridiplantae > Streptophyta > Magnoliopsida > Malpighiales > Euphorbiaceae > Triadica > Triadica sebifera. Next base: position 14,865,588 of record CM042909.1, read on the forward strand.
TGACATGCCTATAGTTGTTCGATCATGCTTATTTCAATACCAAGTGTCTTGATACAACTCCATTCAAAGGATTATGATGATAGCATAGGTTGTTTCTTGAGAACGACATAGCGTGGATGACAATGGTTCAGAATGATGTTAAGTAAAATCAGTGTAGTATTTAGGAGCATGTGATTTCTTCCTAGTGCCCTTGGAGGAACCAGATTCCATTTTTGATAGCTTGAACAATAGAAAAGAAGAAATTTACAAACAAAAGGTTGAAAACCTTTGAGAAACTTGTAATTCTTTAAAGAGAAAGGGGTTTGAGAGGGTTTTATAGAGGGAAAAGTAAGTGAGAAGGCCGGATTTTGTGAGAAATATTGAATGGGTGTTTTAAATACAAGAATTTGGAGAGATGGAAATGAGAAAAGATAGAAATTTTCATTTTATAGTCGATAGCTTCACAACCCTGAATAACCAGTCATGGGCATGAATCATTGGGGTCACGGTTTGTTAAAGGAGCGCTCTAGCCGTGAAAAGAAAGTTGAAACAAGTCATGGTCGTGAAATTAGACAGTCACGGGCGTGAAGAAGGCTTTTCACGGGTGTGACAAATATTGTCATGGGCGTGAAGCTTAGTCTTCACTACCTCTTTCCGTGAGGCAAGTTGTGAAACAAAGCATGAACGATTTTGAAATTTTTTGCTGTCTTTGTTCACTGTTGTGAATATATGTCATAGGTGTGAAGAAAGCTTTTCAAGGGTGTGACAAATAGAGTATCGGGCATGAAACTTAGTTTTCACTACTTCTACCCGTGAAACAAGTTGTGAAGCAAAACGTAAAAGCTACTGGAACTTATGCAATCTATGTTCACGACTGTGAATATATGTCACGGGCGTGAACCACTTCAAATCTTGAAAAAATAAAACTAAGTCTAAAACAAGACTAGACAATTTCTAGAAATTTTCTATGCCTTAAAATACATATTTATATCATGTTAACCACTTCATACCTTAAAATCAGTCAAGTAAAATGTATCATATGAAGGAATTAACATTCAAGGTTCACACAACATACAATTGGCATAAAAAATTAATTAAGACAATGTTGATCCATCAAGCATACCAAGCTCTCTTCTTATAAAACAAAAACTTTCTTCATTAAGAGGTTTGATAAAAATATATGTCAATTGATTATTTGTATCAACAAATTCTAACACAACATCTCCATATTTAACATGATCTCTAAGAAAATGATGTCTAATGTAAATATGCTTACTTCTAAAGTGTTGAATGAGATTCTTAGATAGGTTGATGGCACTAGTGTTATCATATTTGATGGGTATATGGTCCAAACTATGACCATAGTCCTTAAATTGTTATCTCATCAATAAGATTTGAGTGCAACAACACCCTGTTGCTACATATTCCGCTTCAGCAGTAGATAAGGCAACTGAAACTTGTTTCTTGCTAAACCAAGAAACTAGGCATTCACTAATAAAGTGACAAGTGCCTGAGGTACTCTTTCTATCCAAAAGACTACCGATATAATCTGTATTTGAATATCCTATGATATGGAAAGATGAATTTCTAGGATACCATAAGCCTAGATGCAATGTGCCACTTAAGTATTTTAAAATCCTTTTTACAGCATTCAAATTTGATTCCTTAGGACAAGATTGAAATCTAACACATAAGCATACACTATATATTATATCAAGCCTAGAGGCAGTAAGGTATAAAAGTGATCTGATCATACTTCTATAGAGCTTTTCATTTATGCTCTTCCCCTTCTCATCTTTGTCCAATTTTGTTGATGTGCTCATAGGAGTCTTAGCATTTTTGCATCATTCCATTTCAAATTTCTTGATTAACTCTTTAGTGTACTTGGATTGGTTGATAAATAGATCCTCATTGTTTTGCTTGATTTGTAGACCAAGGAAGAACTTAAGTTCACCCATCATGCTCATTTCAAATTTCCTAGTCATACACTTGGCAAATTCTTGGCAAAGCAATTCATTAGTAAACCCAAATATGATATCATCAACATAAATTTGAACAATTAAAATGTCATGCTTATGCTTTTTAATAAACAAGGTTGTATCAATATGTCTTTTTGAAAAATTATTTTCTAAAAGAAAAGAACTTAGTCTTTCATACCAAGCTCTTGGAGCTTGTTTTAACCCATACAAGGCTTTTGAAAGTTTAAAAATATGATTAGGCAAGTTATGGCTTTCAAAACCCGGAGGTTGTTCTACAAATACTTCATCTTCTATAAAACCATTTAAGAATGCACTTTTGACATCCATTTAAAAAAGTTAAAAATTCATATTGCATGCAAATGCTAAAAGTATTCTTATGACTTATAATCTAGCTACCGGAGCATAGGTTTTATTATAATCTATACCTTCTTTTTGATTATAACCCTTGACAACTAACCTAGTTTTATTCCTAGTTATTGAACCTTGTTCATCTAACTTATTTCTAAACATCCATTTACTACCAATGACTTGATGGTCTTTGGGTTTAGGAACTAAGGTCCATACCTTATTTCTCTCAATTAGTTGGGTTCCTCTTGCATAGCAATCATCCAACTTACATCATTAAGAGCCTCATCAATATTCTTAGGCTCAATTTAAGAGACAAAAGCAAGGTTAGAATCTAAGAGTTTGAGATGAAATCTAGTACTTACACCCTTAGTAAGATCACCATTGATTTGTTCCTTGGGGGTGATTCTTTATCATTTTCCATTCCTTTGGGAGCTTTTGGTTGTCTTGCTCTTGAGCTTGAGGTAGAGAGACATCTTGTTGTTGTTTCTCTTGATCATCATCATCTTTCTCATGATCAAGATCAAACTTCTCCATTGTACCTATAATATCATCAAAAACACTATCTTTCCTAATATCAAGCTTACTAGATTCATAAAAAATAACATGCATAGACTCTTCAACAACTAAAAACCTTTTATTAAAAACTCTATAAGCTTTGCTAGTTGTAGAGTATCCTAAGAAGATACCTTTATCGGATTTAGAGGCAAATTTTTCAAGGTTATCCTTGGTGTTTAATATAAAACACTTGGAACCAAATACTCTAAAGTAAGTTATCATGGGTTTTCTTCCATTTCATAGCTCAAAAAAAGTTTTGTTTAAAAGTAGTATTTTGAAAACTCAATTTGAAATGTAACATGCAGTATTAGTGGCTTCAGCCCAAAAGTAGGTTTGTAAACCATACTCTTGAGCATTGTTCGAGCCATTTCAATTAAAGTTCGATTTTTCTTTTCTACTATCCCATTTTGTTGAGGTTCCTAAGAGTTGAAAAATCGTGTGAAATACCATATTCTAAACAAAAGTTTTCAAAATTTTCATTTTCAAATTCTTTGCCATGATCGCTTCATATTTTGGAAATAAAATAGCCTTTTTTATTTTGAACTCTTTTAGCAAAATTTTTGAAAGATTCAAAAGCATCACTCTTTTGAGCTAAGAAAATTACCCAAGCGAATCTAGAGTAATCATCAACAATGACAAAAGCATAGAGTTTACCTCCTAAACTAGCAACTCTAGTAGGTCCAAAAAGATCTAAATGCAAAATATGTAGAGGTATAAAGGTACTTACAATATTTTTGGATTTGAAGGATGACTTATGCTATTTTCCTCTTTGGCAAGGTTCATATGTCTTATCTTTTTCAAATTTGACTTTTGGAAGTCTACTCACTAGCTCTCATTTGCTAAGGCTTTGAATTAATTTCATGCTTGCATGACCAAACCTTTTATGCCATAGCCAAGATTCATCACTTACCACCATCAATTCTTTTGATGTGATTGAAGAGTTCTTTGTTGCCAGTCATATACCTTGAGCATCCACTATCCATATGCCAAACACCCTTTATAGTGGATTTTAGGCATACCTATAAAACCACGATTCAAGTTTAATTTTTAGGTTCCCAAATGAACTTGGATCCTTGGGGGTTAGCATTTGAAGGTTCCCAATGAGCCTTCCTTATCGAACAATATTTATTGATATGACCAAATTTCATGCAATAATTGCATTGTTTATCTCTATATTTTTCGGTTTTGACATGCTTTTAGGTCTTAACATCCTTTTAGAATGAGTTTGTGTGCAATGACATACACATGCATGATGAATATGTGTCTTCTTAGGTGTATGATTTTTATACATAAAAGCATGATTGATCTTTTGAGGTTTCCCTATTAAGCCAAGTGACCCTTAACTATTCTTCTTTTGAATAGAGGGTTTTGTGTGTGCTATGCTCTTAGCCCTTGGGACTAATACTTCAATTGTTGAGGTTTGTGGTGCACTGGACTTAACAAATATAGTCTTGTGAGATAAAGATGGTGTTTCATTAAAGCCTAGACCATGTCTTATTAAAGGTGGTCTTTGAGAGACTATGAAAGTATATATACTCCTTTTCCCTTTATGAAACTTTGAAATTGGGTTTTTAAGTTCCTCAACTTCATTTTTCAAAATATTATTTTCATTAAGAAAGAATTTAGTTGAGGTTCTAGAGGAATACTCATCTAAAGATTTTTGAAGAGTTTTATTAGAAGTCTTAAAATTATAATTCTCTTTTTGTAAAAATTCCATTTTATTTTTCAAATCTAAAATATTATTTCTATAAGTTTTAAGTCTACTTCTATATTTTTCTAATTCTAGATTCAACACTTCTATTAAACTCTGTTTATCATCATCATCTGCACTATCACTATTATTATCACTACAATTATCATTAAAAGAGTATGAGTAAGAAGGACCTACCTCATCCATGAAATGATCTTCTAAAGCCATGAAGCATAGGTTGACCTCTTCTCCTTCATTATCATCTTTTTCACTTGAAGAGCTTTCGTCATCCCATTTGGCTTTGTGACCTTTCTCATCATCAATTTTTTGAAATATTTTCTTGTGTTTCTTGAGCTGTGGACATTCTGGTTTGATATGTCATTTCTTCTTGCATTCATAACACTTTAACTCCTCTTTATTTCTTTGAGAGTCATTTGAGGAGTGTTTGAAGGTTTTTTGTTTGAAGTTTTGAGAATTGTCCAGTCTCTTTTCAATTAGTCTTTTTATTCTTCTTTAAAGCATGACAATGTCCTCATTTTCATCATCACTCTTCTTTTCATTGTCTTCAATTTCCTCTTGAGATTTTGAAGTAAAGACTTTGAGTGTTAGAGGCTTTCACTTTTCTGGTTCAGCTTTAAGTTCTCTATCTATTTTCACTGCCATCTTGTGCGTTAGAAGTTTGCCAATAAGCACATCAATAGACATGATGCTTATGTCTTCATTGGCCTCTTCTATAACCGTAACTTTGATCCATAGTCTTTGAGAAGAAGGCTTCTTAGAATTTTTTTTGTTCACATCTTCCAAGCTCAAGTGCTTTCCAAGCTTTCTCATGCCATTAATGATGGCTAGAAGATAGTTTGTCATGTCGGTGATGGATTCATTGGATTTCATTTTGAAGAGTTCATATTCTGAAGTAAGAAGTTGAATCTTCTTGGATTTTACTTGCTTGGTTCCTTCATGATAATTATCCAATGTTTTCAACATGCTATATGCGGTAGGATAATGTTGGATTCTGCCACATTCTTCAATAGATAAAGAGCTTGCAAGGATTGTCATTGCCTTTTTATTTTTGAAATTAGCTCTTTGTTAAGACTTCATCCAATCATCTATTGAAAGAATTTCTTCTTCACCATTAACTTCTTTCTTGGTTTGTGATGTCCATTTTTTCTGAACATTATCCCAAACTTCAATTCCTTCACTATCGAGATATGTCTCCATCTAGAATTTCTAATGAGCATAGTTTGCTCCATCAAAATAAGGCTTGAGACTTTGAAATCCTTCATTGGCCATTTCTTGATCTTTGCTAGCGCTAATTAGGCTTTGTTGCTGGATAAGCTCTGATACCAATTGTTACCCAGATAATGAACCAAGAAGAGGGTTGAATTGGTTAGCAAATAAAATTTGCTTAGTTAAAAATGCGGAATAAATAAAATAGAGGAAAGAATGAGAGATATAACACACAAGATTTATATAGGTTTGGGTATTAACAAACCATACTACTCTCTCCAATCTCAATTGGGTGTTTCACTAACACACATAATAGAGTTTTTCAAGCTCACTCCTAACTATGGTGTTTCTCTCAATGGCTAACACCTAACCCTGAAATTCCCTTGTGTTTTTCAATGACTCACATAATAACCAATTCCTTGTATTTTATGGATCACACAATAAACTCTTAAAAGTGTTTTACTCTTAACCCAATATACTCAAGCTCACTTTTGAGTAATTGATTACAATGAGAAACACTCACCAACCTACAATGCTCAGAAGTTATGAATAATTTGGTTTTCACAGAAAATAGAGGATTGTGGAGAAATAATTAATGCATAATGGCTACAACAAGATTAAAGATAAAAAATAATTATTGTTCTTTTTGTTCTCTTTTTACTCACCTTTCTTGGGATTCATAAATGACTTACATTTATATTCCCTCTGTAAATTATAGTCGTTTGGGTGCATTTAATGTGAAAATAGTCATTGAACCAACTCTTAATTCGTGTCTGACATGTTCATGGGTGTGACTATATGTGTCATGAGCGTGACTATATGTGTCACGGGCATGAATGTTCTTCTAAGCCGTGGTCCAAGTGATGACTCTGGCCGTGAAGCTCTCTAGTATAATTGGAAGTGTTTGATCATGGACATGAATATTTTTTCAAGCTGTGGTCTGAGTGGTGACTCTGGTCATGAAGCTCTCTAGAAGAGTTGGACATGTTTGGTCATGGACGTGACTATCTTTCACGGGGGTGACTTATTTGATCATTCACGGTTGGTTTGATCCTTCAAGGCTGTGAACTTTGAATGGTAGAAAGTTGGCGCCTAACTATATTCACGGGCGTGACTTTGCTATTTTTTTTTATTCTTATCTTCAAAAGTTGTCTTTCAATCTTGCTTCATGTTCTAATCAAAGTATATCTTGTTTAACACAGTTAGAACATAAACATTGTTAAATACATTATTGCTATTTTATTTGTTATCATCAAAATGACATAAATACCCCTCAAGGTTCAACAAAAAGTATTAAGTTACATTCAATGGTCTTTTGGGGTTTATTTATACCATTTACTCACTAATTAGCCATTATAAATAAGTTTCTTAACTCTTCCTAATGTCTAGTGCAGAATGCATTTAATGTTGTCTATAGAGGAAGAATCACAATCACAATTTTCACTTTTGCAATTGTGATTTTTGTAGTTTCAATGGCTCATGACATGTGGTTACTCCAGACTAGTTTCCACTTACAACTAACTGTCAAGTTAGGTAGAAATCGCAAGCATGTTTCCTTTTTCATGATCTCACTTCAACCATCACATCCAGAATCCCAAGTAGGCTTTTCACTATAAATTGTTTTGTTTATCTTGGAGTTTGGCCTTATTGAATTTGGGATCGCACTTTCCTCTATTATAGTAGCGAAAATCAAAATTCCTTAAACTCTCTTAAAAGCTCTAGAACATGTGGCATTCATTTGTTTGGGTGTCTTCCAATGGTCATGTCTCTTCAAATTTTACAGTCATGCTTTGCGAACCTCCTTTCACGGGTAATGTTCCGGTCGAGTGTTAGGTGTTGAGCTTGTTAGAGGAGTGCTCTAAAGGCAATCACCTTTAGCACTTATTGTACAAATTTATTTGATTACTAAAAGACTTTTTCATTAATTTGATGTTCATTTGATTTATAAATTGATAGTGATATTAAATCAATTAATGAAGTCCTTGATACATAACATATCATGAAGGAAATCATGATGAGATCATGATATTGAGATTTTTATCATGTGTAATTATGTTAGTATCAAAATTATCCTTAGTCATAGGATTAATGAGATGAGACATTATTAATCTAGACAGACTAGCACATGTTACACTCCTTGATTGGATTAAGTACTAGGTCTCATAATCTATAAACCTGAGATATTTAGAGTTAATATATGAATGTTTGCTAAGTGTAGCTAAGTACATTGGATGACCAGCTATGAGACAATCATATGGATAATCTATTCAAATGTCAATGATAATCTCATCATAACAATGGTACAAGTATCCTTAGACTTGAGATACTCAAGAATATATTGGATACTGATTCTGTATTTTGACACTATTCCTTGTTGCCTCAGGGAGGTTGCTCATAGGATGGAGATGTTTAGAGTTAATATGTGGATACTTTCTAAGTGTAGCTAAGTACATTGGATGACCAGCTATGAGACAATCATATGGATAATCTATTCAAATGTCAATGATAATCTCATCATAACAATGGTACAAGTATCCTTAGACTTGAGATACTCAAGAATATATTGGATACTGATTCTGTATTTTGACACTATTTCTTGTTGCCTCAAGGAGGTTGCTCATAGGATGATGATTGGATACAACTTGAGGTATTTGAAGGTAATTGGGTAATCAACAAAGGATTCACCACTCTTGATAGAAAGAGTGTATACCCATGACCTTTTGTCGTGGTCATTACTCGGGAATCTCTGGGCGGAGTGGAAATGTCATAAAGATAGTTTTCAATGACATATCTAATAGAGTAATGAGCCTCAAGGACAAGAACTAACATTACTTGGACTATACATGACATAGTCAGTCTAGTGGGAATTGACACATGTCCATACTCTGAAACAAGTGGAGTATAGTGTAATGGTCCAAATACTAGGTTAGTCATAAACTATAATTTTCGAAATTGATTAGCATACCCACGGGTTAAAAATACACCAGTGGGTGACAAATACTTTATTTGGAGTGACTAATCCGAGGGTAAAATTTGGAGTGAAAATGAGGTCAAATACGTCCTTAAAATTCAAAACTAAGAAAAAACGGGACAAAGTTTAATTAAATAATTGGTTGACCGTACTTTGACGAGACTATAAAAAATAGCAAACAACATCTAAAAATTTATTTTAAGACATGGATAAACTCTAAATAATATTTAGGATTATTTGACAGTGAAAAAGAAATTTTAGAATAACAATGAAAATTGAATTATTAGTTCAGTTTGAGTGAGCTGGACAGAAAAAAGACTCTAATTGAGTTGAAATTTTTTGTGTAGACATATATAAATATTTTTTGAATTATAGAATCAAATTTGGGTGAAATTGAGTTTAGAAAGTGAGAGAAATAATTTATAGTGTTTAATTGGGCCTTAAATTGACAAATGAACCTAAATGTGGTTGGATCTCTTGTCTTGGCCAAAGCCCAGCCCATTCCAGCCACCTATATGTTATTAAAATATCAGAATTCTCTAGAGAATTTAGCACCTTCTTCTTCCTCTCATGCTTCCCCTTTGGCCAAATGGGTTTCTCCATTTTCTCCATAAAAAATTATCTTCTTTTCTCTAGTTCTTACACCAAAATTAAACACTCTAATATTATTTTAGCCTCTCTAATAGCTATTTGAGATCTCCAATCTTCAATTGAAGGGCTAGAGGTGGAAAAAATTAAGGGATTCAAGTGAGGGTATAAAATTGAGGTAAGAGAATTTGAGAGCTTTAAATCTATTTAAGGGTTCCAATAGGAAGTTTAAGGTATGTAGATTATATTTATGAAGTTAGATTGAATTATGGAAGCAAAAATAATGGTGATTTTATTTTTGTATAATTTCGGCCATTGTAGCAAATCAAGAAAGAGAAGGAACTTCAAAGGAAAACGGTGAGGAAAAGGAAGCCTAGGAAGGCTAAAGAAAAGAAATAAGGTTAGTGATTTCAAAATCTACTTATTTCCATTCATTAAGCACGATTTAGGGTTATGGAAATTAGGAATTTTGTGTGTTTTGCATGTAATTGATAATTGATGCTTAAAACATGATTAAGAAATTATAAAAAGTGAATTAGAATGGTTAATTTCAATTAAAAATTAATTAGTGGAAATTGGAAAATATGACCTTATTATGTGAAAAATGAATATTAAGGAATAAATACATTTTATTGTAATATTATGATACATATGGAATACTGAATGTATAAATTAGTGAAAGGAATACTTAGAAGATGAAAGAAAAATTTTAATGATAAAAATTAATTATAAACCGAAAATTGAAAAAGGAAAAATTAATATTTTTCTTGCTAATTAAATGAAATTTTAGTAATGAAATGCAAGGAAATATGATTTTTAGTCTGTATAAATTTATTGAGAATTTTTAAATAAAATATTGAATATTTTCCTAATTATTGATTATATTATGCATGAAATGAAAAATAATGAATAAAGTGTGTTTAGTGATGCTTAATGACTTAATTGAATGTTCATAATGAATTATTGATATATTAGAATGGAATGTATGGAAAAATTATGGTAGTGATAAAATTATTATGGATGAATAAAATGTTAAGTGATTAATAATATAGAAATAATGGAATTTATGAATTTAATGAAAAATAAATTAAATGAATAAAATAATGTCCTTAGTTATTTTTCTTATGGTTAAATCTAGTACAGGATATAATTGGCTAGCCATAGGGACATTATTACCGCGGTGCATGTCATGACGACTCGCTTATGTAGGCCAATGATGGTCTACTTCAATGACAGTAATTCAGTGATTCAGTATACAGTGCAGTGCTCGGGTGATCCTTCTGGATTACTTTTTAGTGTAGTGGACTCTTGGGGTCCACATCCCATGTATCTAGTCCGAATATTTTCTATCGGATTGAAACTAAAGGCAAATATGAATAAAAAGAGTACAAATGATTTAAGTGAAAAATATGATAAGAAAAGATGCAAGTGAAAAATATGATAAAAGTAGCAAATGTGAATGAAATGATAAAAGTGAATAAAATGAGTACAAATTATTTAAGTGAAAAATATGATAAGAAAAGAAACAAATGAAAAATATGATAAAAATGAAATAAGTGAAAAATGTGAGAGAAATGATAAAGGTGAATAAAAATAGTAAAAATGTGAAAAAATTAAGTGAAAAATATGAGAAAAATGATAAATATTATAAAAATGATAAATATGAAAAATGTGAGTAAAATGAGATAAGTGATAAATATGATAAAAGTGACAAATGTGAATAAAATGATAAAAGTAGTAAATGTGAATAAAATAATAAAAAAATAAAAAATAAAAAAGATCAAAATGACAAAAGTGAATAAAAGTAGAAAAATATGATATGAATGATAAATGTAAAAAATATAATAAAAATGATAAATGTGAATAAAAGTAGTAGAAATGAATAAAGTGAAAATTATAATAAAAATGAATAAAGTGAAAATTATGATAAAAATAAATAAACTAAAAATTATGATAAAAATGAAATAAGTGAAGAAAAAATGATAAATGTGAAAAATGTGAGAAAGTTGATATAAGTCATAAATATGATAATTATGATAAAAGTGATAAAAATGATAAAAATGGTATAATAATAATAATGATAAATGTGAGAAAATTAGTAAAATTAAAAAATAAAATTTAAGTGGAAGAAAAATATTAAATTATGTAGTTAAAAAGAAAATAAATGAAAAATAAAAATATTAGTGACAAAAGTGTAAATAAATGTAAAGCAATGATAAGATTGTAAATAAATGGAAATTTGGGAACTAAAGTGAAATTTGTGGCTAATTAAATAAAAGATTGAAAAAAATAAAGAAGAAAGAAAAGAATGGTTAATTAAAGAAATAAAGTGAAAATGGACTAAATTGAAAGAAATTGAAAGTTCATGAGTAAACTGAAAAAAATAATTGAGAAAATTTGTTAAAATTAGATAAGATATTAAATAGTGAATTAAGGATAAATAAAATAAAGTATTGATAAAAAGAATGATAAATTTATTAAAAAGAAAATTTGAATAGTGTATAAAAAATATTATTGCATGTATAAATACATGAAAAAAAATATATGGGAGTAGAAATTTTTAAATTAGTAATCACCACTGAGCATATTAATGCTCAGTAAATAGTTATTTGACTGCGTGCATATAATAGCGGGAAAGGCAGGAACAAACATACAAATTTTGAGAGCTGGAAGAAGAATAAATAATAGTAGATTAGTATCAAGAATGACATGTGTATATATGTTTAGATATGAAGTTGTAGAAATAAAATGTTGTACATATTATGATAAAGAACATTTGTGAATTATTATATGTAAAGAATGAAATGTTAGCTTGTGATTGAATGAAAAATATTTTATTATATATGTATTATTGTGCCAAAAAATGTGCTGTGAATTATTTGAATTACGGATGAGGTAGTTAATTTATAACCGTGATGCTGCTGAAATTTTTGAAAAAATGAAAAAGATTAATAAGTGTTAATAATATTATGGTCATTAAATTAAATTAAGAATTTTTTTTGCACACATCGGCTATCATCGTATTAACCTACGTAACGTATGTATAGAATGATTGTCATAAGGGTGTCACATATAGAATGGTGAAAAGAATAATTGCACGGAAATTGTCTATGGAAAGGTTTATAGTCAAACAACTTAATTTTGGTTCAATTAATCACACAATTACTCAATAAAAATAGTATTTGCATAATATAATAAGGTTCACATCGTTTTACTCATTACATTCCTCAAGTCATATGCTGCCCTGTCATAGACAACTTCTGTGCTCTATTTGGGAACTAAAGTGAAATTTGTGGCTAATTAAATAAAAGATTGAAAAAAATAAAGAAGAAAGAAAAGAATGGTTAATTAAAGAAATAAAGTGAAAATGGACTAAATTGAAAGAAATTGAAAGTTCATGAGTAAACTGAAAAAAATAATTGAGAAAATTTGTTAAAATTAGATAAGATATTAAATAGTGAATTAAGGATAAATAAAATAAAGTATTGATAAAAAGAATGATAAATTTATTAAAAAGAAAATTTGAATAGTGTATAAAAAATATTATTGCATGTATAAATACATGAAAAAAATATATGGGAGTAGAAATTTTTAAATTAGTAATCACCACTGAGCATATTAATGCTCAGTAAATAGTTATTTGACTGCGTGCATATAATAGCGGGAAAGGCAGGAACAAACATACAAATTTTGAGAGCTGGAAGAAGAATAAATAATAGTAGATTAGTATCAAGAATGACATGTGTATATATGTTTAGATATGAAGTTGTAGAAATAAAATGTTGTACATATTATGATAAAGAACATTTGTGAATTATTATATGTAAAGAATGAAATGTTAGCTTGTGATTGAATGAAAAATATTTTATTATATATGTATTATTGTGCCAAAAAATGTGCTGTGAATTATTTGAATTACGGATGAGGTAGTTAATTTATAACCGTGATGCTGCTGAAATTTTTGAAAAAATGAAAAAGATTAATAAGTGTTAATAATATTATGGTCATTAAATTAAATTAAGAATTTTTTTTGCACACATCGGCTATCATCGTATTAACCTACGTAACGTATGTATAGAATGATTGTCATAAGGGTGTCACATATAGAATGGTGAAAAGAATAATTGCACGGAAATTGTCTATGGAAAGGTTTATAGTCAAACAACTTAATTTTGGTTCAATTAATCACACAATTACTCAATAAAAATAGTATTTGCATAATATAATAAGGTTCACATCGTTTTACTCATTACATTCCTCAAGTCATATGCTGCCCTGTCATAGACAACTTCTGTGCTCTATTTGGGAACTAAAGTGAAATTTGTGGCTAATTAAATAAAAGATTGAAAAAAATAAAGAAGAAAGAAAAGAATGGTTAATTAAAGAAATAAAGTGAAAATGGACTAAATTGAAAGAAATTGAAAGTTCATGAGTAAACTGAAAAAAATAATTGAGAAAATTTGTTAAAATTAGATAAGATATTAAATAGTGAATTAAGGATAAATAAAATAAAGTATTGATAAAAAGAATGATAAATTTATTAAAAAGAAAATTTGAATAGTGTATAAAAAATATTATTGCATGTATAAATACATGAAAAAAATATATGGGAGTAGAAATTTTTAAATTAGTAATCACCACTGAGCATATTAATGCTCAGTAAATAGTTATTTGACTGCGTGCATATAATAGCGGGAAAGGCAGGAACAAACATACAAATTTTGAGAGCTGGAAGAAGAATAAATAATAGTAGATTAGTATCAAGAATGACATGTGTATATATGTTTAGATATGAAGTTGTAGAAATAAAATGTTGTACATATTATGATAAAGAACATTTGTGAATTATTATATGTAAAGAATGAAATGTTAGCTTGTGATTGAATGAAAAATATTTTATTATATATGTATTATTGTGCCAAAAAATGTGCTGTGAATTATTTGAATTACGGATGAGGTAGTTAATTTATAACCGTGATGCTGCTGAAATTTTTGAAAAAATGAAAAAGATTAATAAGTGTTAATAATATTATGGTCATTAAATTAAATTAAGAATTTTTTTTGCACACATCGGCTATCATCGTATTAACCTACGTAACGTATGTATAGAATGATTGTCATAAGGGTGTCACATATAGAATGGTGAAAAGAATAATTGCACGGAAATTGTCTATGGAAAGGTTTATAGTCAAACAACTTAATTTTGGTTCAATTAATCACACAATTACTCAATAAAAATAGTATTTGCATAATATAATAAGGTTCACATCGTTTTACTCATTACATTCCTCAAGTCATATGCTGCCCTGTCATAGACAACTTCTGTGCTCTATTTTAGACCTTGATTTTGGTCCTGTTAGCATTCAAATTAAATTACAGAGTCTTCTTAACAATTTTAGTTATGAATCTTAGATTTAATATGTAACTTGAATCACCTATTTTGGAGTTCTGTGTTAAAAGATATGGTCAATTTAACACTGCCCAGAATTTCCTAGACAGATTCTAGGTCCGAACTTTATATTTTTTTTGGAAAAATATAGACATATCTGGATTTTATGGTTTAAATAAAAGTTTAATCCCTATGTCTTAGCTTTCCAACCCAATAAAGAACATACAAATCCGAATTTCATAATTTAAGTTATAACAATTTATGTACTTACTGCTCATCAATTCCAGCAAATAACACACATATTTACTTTCTTCAATTTTTTACCAAAATTAATCCTAAGTCTAGCAAGCATGCATCTCCAAGATTTTTATCACAAAATGCTATTAATTCAAAATTATTAATATGTAAAAGTTCAAATCATGCAATTAAAAAGAATAAGACCCTATTGCCTTAGATTATGCACAAATCTCTCTTTTCTTTTACTTCTTTGAGATAGATTCTTGTCAATTTGAGTTCTTAAAATACATAAAAGAGCTCATTAAAACTTCCTTTCATCAAATCTCTCTTTTTCCATAATATGTTTTAATCTCTACCTTTCTTTACTTTCTCTAGCTTCTTTTAGATCAACTATGCATGAAATTTACTCTTCCATGCCTTTCTCCCTTTTTTTCTCACATTCTCTTTCTAGAATCAAGCTTTGGACATGGGAGAAATGGTGGAGAATGTGGGATGGTTTGGAGAATAGAAAATTCTGGATGTTAAGTGATAAAGAAGAAAGAGAGATAATTAAGAGAATGAAGACAAACTTAATTAATTATTGGCCACCTAAGTGCATGTGATTTTAATGTCTAATTAATGGATTCATGCATGTTAATTGCCCATTTAATGCATGCCACTTGGTGTGGCTGGCCCACTCCATATGTTTAATGTCCCAATCATGTATTTAATCGATGGTTATCCCAATTAATCCTCCAATTTTTGGTAAATTACAAATTAACCCCTAAACTTTTCAAAATTTACAATTTAGTCCCTTACTGTAAGTTAACATGTTTAAATACTTTAAATACTTTATTGAGTATTTTTCATAATTATTGGCTATTATTTTAATTATTTTTCAGTAAAAATCTAAATTTAAATTTCGGACGAACTATCGAGTCGATTTAAGAACTCGCACGACTAGGGGCCTAAATTACTGGATATGACAGAAACTTATGTATTGACCCTCCCTAGTGGGCTTATGTTAAATTTGGATAATTGCTATTATGTACCTGCTTTGACTAAAAATATTATTTATGTTTCAAGTCTAAATAAAGATGGTTTCCATTTAGCTTTTAGTAACACTTGTTGTTCTATTATGTTGAATGAAATTCTTTATTCTAGTGGTATATTATGAAATGAAATATACATATTAGATATGTCAAATCCAATTTTAAACATCAATGATAATATACATTATGTTAAAAACAAGATATGTTGAAATCATCTTACTTATGACATTGTCGCCTTCGTCATATAAGTGAGAAACGCATGGCTAACCTACACAAGAGTGGTAGTTTGGGGTCATTTGATTATGAATCATATGACACATGTGAATCTTGCTTATTAGGAAATATGACTAAATTACCCTTTAAGGGAAAGGGGTGAACGTGTTAATGGACTTTTAGACTTAATACATTCAAATGTATGTGGTCTAATGTTTACACACGTCAGAGGTGGTTTCATCTACTTCATTACTTTTATCGATGACTACTCACGATATGGGCACGTGTATCTTATGAGATATAAATATAAAGCTTTTGAAAAGTTCAAAAAATTCAGAAATGAAGTAGAGAAACAATTTGGCAAAAGTATTAAAACACTTCGATCAAAGGATGGGATTACTCTCTCAAAGTCTTTGTGTTCAAAGACACAAGATGAGAGAACACACATGAGTTTGATTCCATATGCTTCAACCATAGGATCAATCATGTATGTTATGATATGTACAAGACCTGATGTATCATATGCTCTGAGTGGCACGAGTAGATACCAATGGGACCCTAGTAAGGGTCATTGGGTGACTGTTAAGAATATCCTTAAGTACTTAAGAATGACTAAGGATGTATTCTTGGTATATGGAGATGGAGATCTTATTGTGAACGGGTATACCGATGTCAGCTTCCAATCTAACAAGGATGACTCAAAATCTTAGTCAGGTTATATATTCACACTAAATGGTGGAGTGGTTAGTTGGAAGAGTTCCAAAGAGGAAACGACTGTTGATTCCACAACTGAAGCAGAGTACATTACAGCTTCTGAAGCAGCAAAAGAAGCAGTTTGAATAAAGAAATTCATTACAGAACTTGGAGTGGTTCCCAACATTACTGATCTAATACAATTGTATTGTGATAATAATGGAGCCATTGCACAAGTAAAGAAGCCACAATCTCATTAGAGATCCAAACATGTACTCATAAGATACCATTTGATTAAAGAAATCATTGGTAGGAATAATGTAAAGATAGAAAAAGTTCCCACTGATCAGAATATTGTTGGTCCTTTAACTAAGTCATTTCCCCAAAAGAAATATGTTTCTCATGTACTCGCTTATGAAATTAAATATAAAGAAGATTGGCTTTAGTGCAAGTGAGAGCTTGTTAGAGGAGTGCTCTAAAGGGAATCACCTTTAACACTATTGTACAAATTTATTTGATTAATAAAAAGATTTTTCATTAATTTGATGTTCATTTGATATATGAATTGATAGTGATCTTAAATCAATTAATGAAGTCCTTGATACATAATATAACATGAAGAAAATCATGATGAGATCATGTATTGAGATTCTTATCATGTGGGGTATAGAATGGTGAAAGGAATAATTGCATGAAAATTGTCTATGGAAAGTTTTGTAGTCAAACCACCGACTTTCTGGTCAATTGGGGGTCATGATGTGTTGCTAGATATCGCTTATGACTTGCTTAAATTAATTGTTAATTTAAGTGGCCAATATAACCGGGAACCTAATAGGTCACACACATTGAAGATATGGAGAATGAGTAAAATGGTCTTGGATGAGATCCAAAATATGAGAGAATGATTTCGGGATGGATCACAATAAGATCGAATGGGAGGGGGCCCGTGCGGGCTAAACAGGCTGCTGGCCTGCCTAACGGGCCAGCTTGGCTGCCCAGCTGCAGCCCGCAGCAGGCCCAGCGCATGAGTTGGTGCCTTCTGTTGGCCAACGGGTGAATTTGACCTTAATTAGGCCAATTATGGTCATTAAGCACATTCACTATTCATTCAATTTCCTTTTCTCCATTTTTTACTTTTGATTTTTTTTTTGAATTTGATTCAAATAGAAAAGATATCAAATGGCAGAAAATAGACATGAAAATATTTTTAAGGCAAAATAAAATTCTCTCAAGAACACTTTCAAAGCTAGCACTTTGAATTTGTTCAGATCCTTCTTTTGATAGTTTCTTATTCATTCTTCGCGTGGATTATCATTAGAGACATCCTAGTATGGATTTTTGTGGTTTGCTACAACTCAACAAAGTGAAGATTTGAATAACAAATAAGAAATTATAAGGTAAAATTGATTTATGCACGACAACCATAAATGAAGGATATGAACGAGAGTCTTTTGTCAACGAAGTGAAGCAATCTTGTCTTTTAAGGTACGGTTTTTGGGGTTCCACATCAATAATTTCTAACCTCTATATTTAATATAAATGAGTTTTAATGACACAAGTATGATCTTTTGTTTCGGGTTTTAAAAATTTTATTTTTTTGTTGCGTTTATGATTGTGATTCATTCTTATAAACTCAACAAGGCCTCTCTAGAATTTCAAGTCATTTTTCCAACTAGAAGGTGTACTCACAGAAACTCTGTCGTAGTTGCGAAAAGCCTTTTACGGATAGCATCCAGCTTCTGTCACATCCGCAAGTTAGACCCTGACCGTATACGTATATTGAGATCGTTTATACTGCAGTATAGAGGTGTACGATCGGAATCTAAATATAGATAAATACATAAATATTTAATTATATTAATAGGATAAAATGAATAGAAATTTTATCAAATGAAACAATGTAATTTCATGTTATGCACACAAATCAAGACGACAGCCCAGGTCAGAATTTAGATTTTTCGCTCGGTAGTGAAATTATAATTTAAGCATACCAAAATATGAAAAATATTATTTAAGGCTATAAGTGGAGTTATAAGGTGAGATTTTAAGGTTAAGGGTTTGAATTGTGGAAAATTGATCCTCAGTACAGGTTTACAGCCTGATTTTTCGGATCAAGAGATAGAGAGATGTGTTCATGATCGCAATGGAGTCGATGTGATCGAAATTTAATTTTAAGATTTTTAAAACTGATACATTAGAAATCGGACGGTGGATGAATTTTTACAAGTCAAATTAAGAAAAATGATTACCTGTAAAAACTCGATTTTTGCACCGATGGTCAATTTACAAAATCGAAGATACCGTTTCGAAGAGAAAATTATTTTATAATTTTTAGAATATTTAATTTGATGAAATTAAGTTGTTTAGAGGTTGAATTTTGGAGAATTGAAATTTATTATGAAGAAATATTTTGATTGGTTGAAAATTGGTTAAGTCAAAATTAATTAGATTTTGATTGGGCCATGTGTCAATATTAAGAGATAATTAATTATGCTATTAGCCAATGAGGAGATGGATTAAGGAATTAATTAAGATTAATTAAGTTAATTGGGTATAAATAGGACAAAAATCTACCAAAATATCAAAATCTATTTCTTCTTCTTCTTCTTCTTTGGCCGTCCACCATGGGAGCTTGATTAAGCACTTCCTTCACTTTAAGATCACAAGATTACCAATAATCAAGTATTTGAAGCAAGAAAAATTAATTAGTGGGTGAAGAAAATAAAATAAATTAGAGAAATATTCTTTCTTTGGCCAAAAATTTCATGAAAAATTGGAGGTAAGTTTTTATTCACTTTTCCTTCAATTTTATATGGATTTATGTTGGATTTGATGGTTGTTTAAATTAGAAATTGAAGTTGTGGTGTGTTGTTGGTTGAAATTGTTTGATGGAAAAATTAGGGTTTATGACAAAAATCTTGAAAAATTATATACAAATCGGAAATAAATAGAATAAGGCTTGAGGATGATGGATTGAGTGAAGAATTGATGAAAATAAATTTTAGGAATTTTTGTGGAATTTTTAGAGAATTTCCATAATTATGGTTAAATTTTGAAAAAATTATTTTGGAGGAATTTTGCCTTAAATTGAAGATAATGGAGTTAATTGGAATGTTTAGAAGTGGAAAATAAATTTTGGAATGGAAGAAAAATTTAATAGGATTTTTGGAGAATTTTTAGATTTTTAGCCTAATTATGGAAAAGTTTATTGGGAATTGTTGACTATTGTTTTGGTGAAATTGATAATGAAAAATGAAAGAAAATGAGTTAAAGCAATGATAGAAATTTATTTGGAAATTTTAGAATATTTATTGAATTAATAAGAATTCTTGAATTGGAAATTGACATTAGAAGAATAAAAGCAATAAATAGAGAAAAATAGTTTTGGAGACAAAAAAATAAAAAAATAAATTATTATAAAAAAATTAATATTTGAATTTTTGGTCACACCGAATAGAGTAATGACGACGAAAATCGTGATTTATACGTTAAAAACGCATAATGAGAAAATTTTTAATTATAGGATATTGATATTCGTGAAAGCGAAAAATTTAAATTTTTGCTAGATTTTATGTCGTAAGAGGTTCAATAGCTAATCAAAATTTTTTATCTCTAGGCGTAACGTCGGGTTAGACGTCATCCCAAGATAAGGGGAAGGAGTCGGCAAACACCGACAGAGCATAAAAAGGTTAGTGCAACTACCTTTATAATATTAGTCACATAAATATATTTTATGTGAAAAAATAGAATTTTTGCAATTATTGAGTTGAAAATATTTTTTTTTATTTTAGAAAATTTAAAAGTTAAAAATTCTATATGATGATAATTATTTTGGTATGAAAAAAATATTTATTCATTTTCTAAAAAATGAAGTGAATTATGATTATGAGAATTTTTTTCCAGATGTTAGCCTAGACATGAACTAGGGTATTATTGGCATGCCAATAGGGTATAAATTATGGTCTTGTGCATTTCTGTAGACCAATAAAATATTGTGATGTTGTGCATTTCTGTGGATCACCTGATACATTTGTCAGTCCTGTGCATTTATGTGGGCTAAGTCATATTACATTTGGATCATGTGCATTTCTGTGGATCCTAAGTTGAGATGTAGTATGATACCCCATTGATTCCCTAGGAGCAAGTATAAGATGTTATAATATGTGGGTATATGAAAAATATATTATTAAGAACTCAGCGATATATTGAATTATAAAAATATTATATTGTAGTATTTACAGAAAAAGACGTAAACTTTGAATTGGTTTCATTTTAAATGTATGTTTTATTTTAATGATTATTATTATAAGAGTTTTTGCACCACTGAGTTATATACTCAGCGCGGAAGTTTATTTTCTCTCACGTTACCAGAGTAGCAGAGAGTATCCTGACTTGTAGATAGAGACGTTGACTTGAAAATCCACATAATAGAGCACAACAGTAGCAGTGGCAGCCACACAGAGTAGGTTGGTCTTTTTTTATTTATTTTGGATATATATATATAAACAAGTTTTTAAAATTTCATTATGATATGTATATATAAAAATAAAATTGTAATTAGGGTGTGTGTGCATAATAAAATATTTTATATACTTTAAATTTCTTATATTAGATATGTTTTAAAATTTAAATGAATATTTTTTTGAAAAGATTTCTATTTTCTATAGCACATCTTATCCGTTCGGTATACGGATGAGTGTACGGAAGGGTAAGAGGTGTTACAGTTTCACACTTGCGATTTACTGTTCACTTTAATTCTTCAAAAATGACTAAGTAAATGGATTCCAAATGACATAAAATTTTTGTATCTAACACAACACTAAATAAATATGAATGTTATTTAATTTGATTGTCAAGATCAAAATAGAGATCAATTACCCTAAGGTTAATAATCTCCTCCTTCTTCATTTTGACAATCAAACTTAGCAAAAATATAAAATTGATCTTACATAAATGAAATTAAAGTGTTGAAATACATTCCTACAAAGTTTCATAACAATTTACAATCAAATATGCACAAAATTAAATAGTCAAAATTTTAGGTCAAAAGTCAACAATTTGATTAAGAATCAGACATGCCAATTGAAGTTTATTTTTGCTACCCATTATCATATCTCCTCTTTTTTCAAGATAAAAAAGGAACAAGTCAATCAATCACATAAACACAATAAGAAAGATAAGTAAAAACAAAATCAATTTTCATTAATGAAAGAAAATATTACACATATTTGATCACTTTAATTTTTAATTTGCCACAAAAGAGATGAGATGCAATGTATAATATACAATGCAATTCATGTAAGAGGTTTCCTAGACTAGGGTTCCCTTTGGTCATCTCCCTTTTATGGCCCATGCTCCTCCTCTTGCTCTTCCTCCCTCTGAATTCCTTGCTCGTCCTTCTAACTATCAAAGCTTGATTCCTAATCCATTTTCCTTTGCATATCCATAAAGTCTAATGCAAGTGTCTTAACATGGGTTGGGTCTTTAATTGGGCTTTATAGAGTTGATTAATTGAAAGAGGTTGAAAGGGGGCTTGAAATGATGTTGTTGGCTTCTCTTCTTAAGAAGGTGTTGGCTCATCTGTCATGACTAGCCTTGTCTTTTTCTTGGTCTGATGGGCTTTGGAGGCTTGTACATCAGTCTTTTCCAATGCATAAGCATATGTATCATCTCCAATCTTCTTAATGGCTTTTGCACTCAGGAAGTAGTTTAAGTCCATTATATTACTCCCATACTTTTGAACTTCCTTGAAAATGGCCATATATTCAGGAGTGAGGAGGTTCAAATACCTTTGTGATCTTGGAATGTGAGAGAAAATCAATATCACTTCTTTTCTTGAAACAAAAATGTGGTGGAGTTGGCTTATAAAGTGGGTTGTGCTTTCCATCAGGAGTTAATTCACAAGTGCATACAAAAAAAGAGATCTTTTTGACTAACCTTTTCATTTCCATCACCTCTTACATGCATAGTGAAGGTGATGATTCAATGGAAAGTCTAATTAATCAAGGTTTTGATATTTTTGGCATTTGAGTTCTTGTCTAAAGTTGTCTTAATGGAGACTTACTTCCAAAACTCTAAGAAGCTTTTGCTTCATGTCTTTGTAGCTCAAAAGACCCTCCGTTTTGAAGTAGAAAATAATGGCTACCTTATGTGTTTGCAAATCATACCCAAACATGTTGACCCAATCTCATAATATCCCAAGTCCGAATAGCCCTTCTTTTCAATAGAAAGAGTAGAGAGGAATTCAACAATTAAAAAATTATACCCTTTTCTTTAGGAAAGACAAAGTTGGTCCAGCTGACTTTGTCCAAAGTATATTGAAACTCATGTCTAATCCGAAATTTGTGAAAATGAGAGAGGACTAAAATTTTTTTTGGAAGAAGATTTTATCTATCAAATTGTTGAATCTTTATTTTTCTTCCTTGTTCCAAGTCTTCATCACTTCATTCATTGTTGCTGGTGCTTTTCCTTCGGCTTCCTTAGCTGCATGAGTAGAGGGCATAGATGGGGGATTCTGTTTTAGGTGTCATGATATGGGTGTATGTATATGAAAGAAAATGGAGAAGAAGATTAGATAGAGAATAATTTATAGAGAAAGGAAGTGAACAAATAAGAAAGTGAGTAAAAGTGTGTGAGGAGTGAAAAAGTGAGTATTTACGATGAAAATATGGTGTGTGTAATGGTAAAAAGAAGTGAAGTGATGTAATTTTTGAAAAATTTCAAAATTGCAATCTTTATAATTTTTGTAAAAAACACTACAATTGCGACCTTGATTTGGGGCTCGCGATTGCGAAAACCAAAATTACAGCAATGATAACAAATTTTGGATTTTTGCAACCACTAAAGCTAAATTGCGTTTGTGCATTTGAAAAATTACAACGATTAAAAAACTTATGTTTTTCGTGATTGCAAAAACCATATTGCATCCACAAATTTTAAAAATTTTCTAACAATGAAGATGACATGTAATTCGCTATTGTGATGCACAAATAGCAATTGCGAATTATAAGTTTTCACAACATTTTTGTAAACTAGTCATGAAAATGTATGAAATGATTTGTGGCACATATTTTATGATCAAATTAAATATAATTGAATCTTGAAGATCATCAATTGAACTCTAACAGGTTCAATCATTCAATGTTCACAAATACACATAACAATACATTTAATCACATATAGAGCACATATACATATGTAGGCAAATAAGAAACATGTCTGAAACATACAAAGGCATACAATTACATAAATAACACATAATTCACATAGGATGACATATAATGCATGCTTTAAAATTTAAATCAAAGTTCTCCCATCAAACAGTTCAAGCTCTCTTTTTGTAAAACAAAATATTTCTTTATTGAGAAGTTTAGTAAACATATTCCCCAATTGGTTATTGGAGTTAATGAATTCTGACACCACATCACCATTTTGGACATGATCTCTCAAAAACATTATGCCTAATATCTATATATTTGCTCTTAGAATGTTGAATGAGATTTTTTCGAAATATTTATAGGACTAGTGTTATGACATTTGATGAGAATGTGATCAATTACTTGGCTATAGTCCATAAATTGTTGTTTCATCTAAAGGACTTGACTGCAACAATAACCCGCCACTACATATTCCACTTCGGCAATGGACAAGACAACTAAAACTTGTTTCTTGCTAAACCAAGAAACTAAACATTCATTAATAAATTGAAAATTCTGGATGTGTCTTTTTTATCAAGTAGACTACTGAAAAAGACATCATTTGAAAAACCAATGATGTTAAATAAAATGTTACTAATATACTATAAAGCTAAAGTGCATTTTGCCATGCAAACATTTAAAAAACCTTTTAACGACATTCAAATGTGACTCCTTAGGACTAGTTAAAAAAGAGCACAAAAGTAAACACTAAACATTATGTCCAGCCTACATGCCATGAGATGGAGAAGAGAATCAATCATAAATCGATATTTCTTCTCATCAATAGGCTTACCTTTCTCATTTTTATCCAATATTATTGATGTAACACCCCCTTACCCCACTTTAGTTCAGCAAGGTAAGTGAGCATTACCCGATTAACACAACCTTATCAAAATGACACACTTTTATATTATTGTTACTTTCATTTTTTTTTGTGCTCATAACACTTATAACCAAACTAACTAATAAGAATAACGGGATTATCATTACCGGCTTTTATAATATTGTGTCGAGAATAGTGTCATTATCGACTTTCGTAATATTGTCATTACCGGCTTAATAATTTTGCGCTGAGTGCATTTATAAAATTGTCATTATCAGCTTTCATGTTTCGGCACTGAGTGCCTTAAATTTCCTAATTGACATGTCAAACTATTCTCTATTCTAGTTTTAGGTTAGGTGTCTTAGGGCTTAACTATTTTTATATTTATTTCCAATATTGAGATTTTTATTCACAATATTTTCAAAAATGGTAATTATACTAAATTTCCACTTATATATTTATTTATTTTTATTATTTTTCTATTATTATTGAATTAAAACCTCACACATAAATAATTTATTAAAAAATTATAACTACAATTAAAGTCAAAATTTTCATTAATTAGTATATGTATTCATCACACCACATGCAAAAGCCCAATATACCAATTCTTTGTCTCTACAGATTTTGTCCTTGATTTTAAGCCTCATTTTTAGCCATTTATAGTTCGAATTTGAATTTATCAACTTGTTCCGAACTAGGATAATAAGCTCAT
Organism: Triadica sebifera; assembly: GCA_023653625.1. NCBI lineage: Eukaryota > Viridiplantae > Streptophyta > Magnoliopsida > Malpighiales > Euphorbiaceae > Triadica > Triadica sebifera. The sequence goes on from CM042909.1 coordinate 14,891,222, forward strand.
GAGCTTGGTCTTACTTCACCGTCGAGAAAGAAGATTTCTGTCGACAAGTTTAACTCATACGTAGCTCCCTTCTTTTTAGGTGTGAAGTAGAGTCAAACCAAAATACCCAACAAGCATTACCTCTCCCTGAAAAAGAGGTGATCCAGCCGCACCTTCTAGTACAGCTACCTTGTTACGACTTCACTCCAGTCACTAGCCCTGCCTTCGGCATCCCCCTCCTTGCGGTTAAGGTAAGAATATTTTTTGGCTTCATGTCTCATCTTTCAAATACATTAAAAATCATACAAATACAAGTTTCCTATCAAAAGTTATGGCCCTTTTACTGAAGGGCGTTCCATTAGTTTTATCCAATATTTTTAGGATACCTACAGGTCCTAAATGTTATGTCCAATTTTTAGCCTATTTGAAATTAGAATTTGAACTTAGATTCTGAATTAAAGTTTTAGCTTTATGAATCCAGTTTCATTTTTAACTGAGTTTATCTCAACCTCATTATCAGAACATTAGTTATGATAAAACAATGTCAAGACTGCTCATAAAATTCTGTAGCAGGGTCATCAATTGGCACAAACCCATATACTAATTACATCCATCATATCTCCTTAGAGTTTACTAGTAAGTTAGTCGCAAAATCCATGGTGATCCCCTCCCATTCCATTTCGATATTGTAATTGATTGTAGCAAACTATATGAGACTTAGTGTTCAGTCGTAACTTGCTAACAAGTCAGGCATATATTGGTGTACTCTATAATATCCTTCTTCATTCCTAGCCACCAATTCCTTGCTCTCAACTCTTGGTACATCTTATTACTTCCTAAGTGCGTAACATATTTTGTATTGTACGGCTCTTTCATATTGCTCTATTTCAACTCTTCAATATTTGGCACACAACTTGTCTTAATAATACAAGTGCCCATCTGACACCATCTTGTACTCAAGTCTCTCCTTTTTAGGGACCAACTCGACTATCTCCATTAGCTTTGAATCTTGTTTCTAGGCATTCTTAATATTTTGGTCTAAGGTGGGCCAAATATGCAACTCTAGCAAAATCTTTCCGCTCAAAGCATCTGCTATCATATTGGCCAATGATAGTCAATGATACAATTATAGTTCTTGATTAACTCCAACCATTGCTTATATCTCAAATGCAATTCATTCTGTGTCAAAAGATACTTCAAACTCTTGTGATTAGTATAGATGTAACATCTTTCCCCATATTGGTATTAGTGTTAAATCTTCAATGCAAAGATAATGGTCATTAACTCTAAATTATGAGTCGGATAATTCATCTCATTAGGCTTAATTTGTTTGGATTCATAAGCCACTGCTTGACCTTTTTGCTTTAACACGCATCTTAATCCATTATGGGAGGTACATTGTATATTACGTAGTCCTTGTCTGAAACTGGTTGTGTCAAGCTTAGGGCCTCTTTCAAACATCATCTTAAGTTTGTCAAATCTGGCTTGATATTTGTTTGTTCATGTGTTCAAGATGATTTAAAATTTTTGAGTGGTATAATTGCTCCAATAAAAGTAGCAATTTCATTTTTATTGTCACATCCTCAAAAGATTTAATTATGGTCTCGATTTTGCTATGAAAATGACAAAAAAAACTTGAAAGATTTTCCAATAAATGTTCCTACTCATTGGAATTCGACTTATGAATTACTTAACAAGTTATATGGATATAGAGAATTATTGTGCATATTTATTTCCAATAATGTGTCACAAATTAATTTACATCTACAATATTGGGATGTTTGTCAATAATTTTTAGATATTTTAAATTTTTTAATAATGCAACATATATTTTAAGTAGTGTTTATTATCCAACATGTCATTTATTATTGTGTAAATATATTAATATTGTAGATGCATTTCAATATTATATTAATGATCCAATTTTGCATGATTCTATTTGTATGTTGAAGAATAAATGATTGAACTATATTAAATTTATTCATTGATTAATCTTGTATGTTATGTTTTTTTTATCCTAGATGTAAAATATATGGTTTATATGATCATTTGAATCTTTATTATTCATTATTAGATTTAAGTGATAATATTAGTGTTGATTCTATTATTAATGATGTAAAAAGATTAACTTGTAATTTATTTATGAAATTTAGTTTGATTTATAATATTTCTACTAATAGTAGTGGCACAACTAGTCAAATTTTGGGTGAATCAATAAAAATTAGAAGTAATTGTTTGATGATGTAAAAACAAAAAAAACCAATATCATCCTTCGGTTCACCTGAATTTGTTTGAGTTTTGTGATAGTAAGATAGGCAAAAATTTCTAGTCTTTGATTGGTGGAGTTTGTAATGGCCAAAATACCTAGTTAGACATAGACTGTAGTTTCTGAAATTCATCAGAGTATCCGGGGTCAAAAATATACCGTGAGTGAAAAATATTTTATTTGATCATAAAAAACATATAGGTCACGACTAGTTCGACGGTAAAATTTAGAGTGAAAACAAAATCAAATAGGTCCCTAAAAGTCAAAATAAGAAAAAGCCAAGATACGATTTAAATAGTAAATTTGGTTTGATTGTACTTTGACTGAGTTGTTAAAAATAGTTAAAAACATCTAATTTTTTTTTAAGGTATAGATAGACTCTAAATAATATTTAGAATTATTTGACAATAAAAAAGAAATTTTATGGTAGCATATGAATTTGATTAATTGGACTAATTTGAGTGAACTAGACCAAAAAACAAACACCAATTGAGTTAAACAAATTTTTGTAGGCTAATTTATATATTTTATGAATTATGAAATTAAATTTGGAAGAAATTGGATTTCGAAAGTGAGAGAAATAATTTAAACTGCTAAATGGGTTTTAATTTCACAAATATGCCTAATTAGGTTGGACCACTTGACTTGACCAAGACCCAACCCATTTCAGCCACCTATATAAACCCAAAAATATCATAATTCTCTAGACAATTCTTCATCTTTCTCCAACTCTCCCTTGTTCTTATCTTGGCCAAATGGGTTTTTCCATTCTTCTCCACCAAATTTCTCACATCTCTCTCTAATTCTTACACCAAATTCAAGCATTCTAATGTTATTTCAGCCCTCTATTAACTAGTTGAGGTCTCCAATCTTCAGTTGAAGAGTTAGAAGTGGAAGAAATTAAAGGATTCAAGTGAGGGCATAAAATTGAGATAAGTGAAATTGAGAGTTTTAAAATTTATTTAAGGGTTCTAATAGAAAGTTTAATGTATGCAGGTTACATTTATGAAGTTATATTGAATTATGGAAGCAAAATAATGGTGGTTTTAACTATACATATATTCAGCTTATGGTAGAAAACAAAAGAGGAGGAGGAACTTTAAAAGAAAAGGCCAAGGAAAAGGAAGTTTAGGAAGACTAAAGCAAATAATTAAGGTTAGTGGTGACAAAATCTAATTATTTCCATTGAATTTTTATGAATTTAGGTTATGAAATTATAGTATATATGTGTATTTTTCATGATAAATTGAAAGTAAGTTTAGAAATATGATTAAGGACATTAAAAATGTGGATTAGGATGCTTAAATTAAAAATAAAATAGTTTTGGATGGTGAAACCTTTTGTAGTGGTCTAATGATGTATGTTTGAATGTATAGGTATATTTATGGTTTAGTGCAATATTATGGTATATACATATTATTGAAGGTATGAATTAATGAAATGAATGGTTATTAGATAAAAGAAAATTTTAATGGTGAGAATGCATATTAGGCAAAATTGAAGACATGAAAAATTTAATGTATTCTTTGTTAATTTAATGAGAATTAACCCATAAAATGCATATACACATGTAATTTGATGTATATGAATTAATTGAGAATTATTAGAATTTATTTGAATATTTTTCTAATTAGTGATTACATTATGTATGAAATGAAATATAATGAATGATGTATGTTTACTTGAGTTTTATGGCTTAATTGATAATAATATCGAATATTTAGTACACTGAATTGGAGACTGTGGAAAAATAATATTTTAAGTGTAACACCCCCTCACCCCAGCAATGCGTGTTCGGATAAATGAGTGTTATGCTGACTTCATCGGTTAAAATATCATTTCATATGAATATATAAATATGAGACACTCGTATATATTTTTTTCTTTATTATTATTTATTATTTATTTACTTATGGTGTAAAAGAAATTATAATGAGGAAATAGAATACATCTTATACCGTAAAGTATTATTTATAAAACTTGTTGTTATTATACAACCATTATAAAATAAAGTTCAAACCAAAATATATAAAAATTGTGTGACCCACAGTATGTGAAACAGACTGCTTTACTAGATTAGGTCACCGCTAGCTTTATCTACTATCTTCTATTTGTTCTTCACGATATCTGTGTGAGAGAAACTCCCACGCTAAGTCCTAGGCTTAGTGGTGCATATAAATAAGACAATAAACTATTTCATGCAACATGCATTGTCATATATCAATTTATGCCCAATCATCTTTTCATGCAAATATACATCTCATAACATTCTAGCATGCATAAACATCAAATTATATTCTTTTATCTCATACCTGTTTTACTTAATTAAAAGATCATTATATAATCCATCATAATTAATCATATCAGAAGTTATGATTCCATTTATTTTCCATAACTTCTTTATGCCCACAACACCTATGAACCACTGACTAGCATAACAGAGTTGCCATCTAGGCACTTAGGAGTGCCATCTGGGCAATTTTATTTGGCATACAAGTGTCATTACTGGCTTCAATAATAGTGTCATTACTGGCTTCAATAATAGTGCCATTATCGGCTTCAATAATAGTGTTATTACGGACTTCATTAATCATACAATTAATGGATTTCATTATACTCCCCCCTGCTTGGCATGCCAAACTATCCTGAGTCTATTTTCAAGTTAGATGTTCTAGGACTTAGTTAATGTCATTAAAATTCATAGTATAAAATTCACACTTTTCATGCATTTAAAGATTCAATTAATCACATAATCACTCAATAAAAATAGTATTTGCATAACATAACAAAGTTCACATTTTTTTACTCATTAAATTTCTCAACTCATATGCTGTCCTATCACTGGCAGATTTTGTGCTCTGTTTTGGACCTTCATTTTGGTCATGTTATGATCCGAATTTAATTACAAGGTCTCTTAATAATTTTAGATCTGGATCTTAACTTTAATATTCAAGTCTAGTCACTTAATTTGGAGTTTTATATCAAAAGATATGATCAAAAGAACACTGACTGGTCACTAACAAATTTTTCCAAAATTTTCTAGAAATATTTTATATCCGAAATTTATATTTTTATGGTCTAAATAAAAGTTATAGCCATATGTCTTATATTCCAGACCCAACAAACAACACAAAAAACTGAATTCTAGAACTTAAATTACAATAGTTTAAATACTCATTGCTCCTAAATTTTCAGCAAATAACATACATATTAATCACATTTAATTTTTACTAAAATTAATCCTAAGTCTAGTAAATATGCATCCCTAAGATTTTATCACAAAATATTATTAGTTTACAGTCATAAACATGCCAAATGCTCAAATCATGCAACTTAAAGACAAAACATAGGCTATTGCCTTAAGTTATGCACAAACCTCTTATTTTACTTTTCTTTCTCTTTTCCTTTGCTCCTTTGAGCTAGCTCCTTGTCAATTTGAGTTCCTGAAATACATAACAGAGATCATTAAGACTTTACTTCTTTAAAGCTCCATAATCCTAACCTCCCTCTCTCTCTCTTTAACCATGCTTTAATCTCTACCTTTCTTTAAAGAGAATATGGAAGAGAAGAAAAATCACCTTAGCTTCACTTCCTTGCTTCCATAGTCAAACCTTAAGGTTTTTTTTTTTCTTTTATTTCCTAGTTTATTTTTTTCTTTTTACTTTCTCCATCTTCCTTTTGATCAACTATGCATCAAATCTACTCTTCCATGCCTTTCTCCCTCTCTTTCTCACTTTCTCTTCCTAGAATCAAGCTTTGGACATAGATGAAATGGTGGGGAACGTGGGCTGGTTTAGAGAATAGAAAATTATAGATGATAGAGATAAGGATGGAAGAGGAAGCAATTAAGAAGAAAGACCAAAGTTAATTAATCTGGGGTCCCATTTTTATCTTAAATATCTAGATATTCTTTTGGCCAATTAATGTGTTCATCTCACTTGGTGTATGGTGCTTCAAGAGGAACGTGGAAGAAAACTTAATGATAGAAATTTCTACATATGAAGAGATAAGGAAGAATGAAGGAGCAATTAAGAAGAAAATGGCAACATTAATTAAGGATTGGGACACCTAAGCCCAAAAATATCTTGATACTTATGTTAATTGACCACTTAATGCATGCCACTTGGTGTGGCCGGCCTCCACATGCATATAATGTCCCAATTCATGTATTTAATTGGTGATTATCCCAATTAATCCTCCAATTTTTGGTAGATTACAACTTGACCCCTAAACTTTTTAAATTTTGCATTTTAATCTCTTACCGTAATCTAACATCTTTAAATATTTTAAATACTTTATTAAATATTTTCCATAACTATTTTCCATTATTTTAATTATTTTTCAGTTAAAATTCAAATTTAGACTCCTATCCAACCGTCGAGTCGATTTAATAACTCACACGACTAGGGGCCTAAATTAGTGGATATGACATTAAGGGTGAAACTTGGTTATGGCTGAATAGAATTCTAGGTGATTAATAATTTAAAATAAATAAAATTTAAGGATTTAATGAGAATTAAGTTAAAAGAATATTTTTATTGCCCTTAGTTATAGTTTGGTGGTTAAATCTAGTTCATGATATAATTGGCTAGCTATAGGGACATCATAGTTGCGGCGTGGGTCATAGAGACTAGCTTAGGTAGGCCAATGATGATCTATTTTAGTGATAGTGATTCAGTGATCAATATGCAATGCAGTATTTGGATAGTCTTTTGAGGTCACTCTTCAGTAAAGTGGACCTGTGGGGTACACGTCCCATATATACAGACCAAAGATTTTCTATCAGATTAAGACTAGGGGCGAAAATGATGTAATAGTAAAATGATATAATAATAAAATGGCATAATAGTAAATGACATAATGGTAAAATGGAAGTTTAGAAATCAAAACCTAATTTCCTGCTAAAGAAAAATTAAATGGAGAATTTAAATGAAGATTAAGTTATAAGATAGGTACTAAGTGTAATTGTAAATTTAATAAAGGTTAAGGCAAATTAATGGTAAACAATGATAACAATAATAATAATAATGATTAAATAGATAATTATAAATATAAAATAAGTATAATGTTTAAACTATGTTTTTGAATCATAAGTTTAAGTATAAATTTGAGTTAAATTGAAATCATTATATTAATATAAAATAGTGTATGAAAATTTGCATGAACGTGCATGCAAAAATTTAGGTTAGTGAAAATTTTCATATTTGTAACCACCACTAAAAATTTTAATGCTCAGCACGTAATTTATTTTGATTGCATATAGGTACTAGCTAGGGAGTCATTGGAGCAAACATTTCTCGTTTGGGAGCAGTTCGAAGAAGAATTTTATATGATAAATTTAATGGTATGTATATGTAGGACACTTTATAACATATTTGGAATATGTATTTTGGTATGTACAAAAAGAATTTTTATGTAAAATTTTGGATATTAGATAGATGATTAATGTATATTTTTTATTTTTGAACTGTTGTACTTGTAAGGTTAGTAGAATTATTTATTGTGCATAAAGGGTATATTAGAATTATAGTCATTATGCTGCCAAAATATTTGGTTAAATGGATAGTAAAATTGAACAATTATAGGTCAATCGACAAAGTAATAAACATATTAAATTAGTGATGAAATGTATGTAAGAATTTAAGAATATGTAAGTGAATGATTAATTTGTATTCACATGATATAAAACAAATTATCTACATATACTATAATCATATTATAGATAATACTAAATAATCATGGTAATCATTTAAAGTAACGTAACACATGTATAAAGTGATTATAATAAGGGTGTTACAGAGTTGACATGAAAATACTTATCTGGTACACTCTTAAATTACAAAACAACTTTTTTCAAATCCAGTCTCAATTATTGCGATTGAACAAGTTTTTAGTGCAGGAGATAATATTTTGGATGGATGAGACGCGATATAGTTTAACTCTTGAATCGTTAAAAGCTAAATCATGTATTGATAATTGGAACAAAGCAACATTAAAATAATAAGAAATAGAGAAAGATTAATTTGAGAACCAATATAACTTCACCACTGAAAGAATGACTGACATATTCGGCACTGACGGTTTCAATTAAAAAAAGATAAAAGAGGTCAACAATTAAAATTTAAAATGTAAAAGAGTTACATAGATTTTAATTTCTCTGAACTCCAAAAGGATATGTAAGTAACTTAATTAATTATATAAAAAATTAAGTTTAAGTCTAATATTATAATTTTTAAACATAAATTCAAAATTTTATAATTAAATTATTTTTTAAAATAAAAAATTAAATTGATTAGATTTTTAGCTAGTTATAATTTTTATAATTTATCAAATAAAATAATATTTTCTAAATTCCAACTTATAATTTCTCAAAATCAAATTTCTCTTTTTGTTTTTAATTGTTTTTATACCAATCTACCTTATTACGTAAAATCACAAGTTAATATTTAATGAGTTAAATTTTTTTCTCAAAGTTTTCATTTTTTTTGTAACTTATTAGTTATAAAAATTTATAATTTACCAAAATTAATATTTCATAAGTTAATATTTCTTTCTCAAAATTCTCATTCTTTCTAAGTAACTTATTCCCTAATTGTTTTCACTTATTTCTAACTTAATATTTTTTTTCTCTATTTATAAACAAAGTGATAAGTTAAATTATTATTTTTTGCTTGAAATTCACCTAACAATTAAGTTTAATTTCTAAACTTTAATAATTTAATTGTATTTATTTATTAAGTTAATTAATTAATTGTATAATTTTAAAAAATAAAAAATATTACAACTGACCGAACTGCCAGTTTATGAATCGAAACTGGCCGATTTTGAACTGGCCCCTCCCCGATTTTGGTTCCATATTTTTGGGACCGATGAACTGATGGTTCCAAACTATGGTTAGGGCTACTAGCAATAATATCTCCTGCTCTGAAATAGCCTACTTAGGTCAGTCTAGTCCTCTTCTGAATTGAACTCTAGGTTGAATGAAAGTTGATCTTGTCATCAATGTAGGAGTACTACTTGTCAAAAGTGGTCAATCCTTTCGTATGTGTTCTTTGGACCCACATCTAAAGCAAACATCTATGAAACGCCAACATTCTTCTATATGATGTTGGTGCACCTATCACACTTAGGTACATATTCTTTTTTCTAGTAAAATGGGTCTCTAGAACAACAAATTTCTTAGATGACTCCGTTATTCTTCTTTTCTTTCTCCTAGTCTTCTCTATCCCATACTTTACGGCTGCTATAGGTTGAGAAGGATTCAGAGTAGCACTAGTTTCCATAACATTCATTGCACTAGGTTGATGTGGTGGCCTAGTGTTAAGAGAATTAAAATTCTTAACCATACCAGGCTCATTGGAAAACATCTCTCCATATCAGAGTTATATGAGACATATATGTATGCATGACAAACCCTTCCCCACTTAAGTCTAGATATGCCTAAACCTAAGTTCTGATACCAACAAATGTCACAACTTGTCTATATAATAGGAATAATTCCATTATGTAAACGGAATGATATAGGCAAGCTAAATAAAACTAGCTCGTAACCTTTCATTTAATAACTTAATTGAACTTTTCATATCCGAATATATATGCGAATTCAATTATCAAAATATGTCATTATGTAATATAAACATATTATACTTAATTATAACTATCAAAATTAATGTTTTCTAAATCACCAAACCACACATCCAACTATTTATATAGACAATACCAAAATATAAAATATGTTCTTAACTATATACAAAATATATCCCTCAAACCTATATGCATGATTGTAAATAAAATACAAAAATAACATATATTCGACCCTCAAACCAGGTCTGATGTGTCTCCTCTAATATGAGCTTATACTTTCTCTATTGACTTCATATTCTATTATTTGTAAGCTTCAGTTCTTGCGCGGAAAAAATCAACGCTAAGCCAATTCTAGCTTAGTGGTACATATAAGCATTTAAGTTTTCTATCAGTCACACAAATATGTGGCATAAATATCATGACATAATTAAAACAAATCAATGCACAAAATTTTAAAAATATTATACCAAACTCATACAAAAAAACATTAATGTTCTATTATATTATCGTTATATTTGTATCAAGACATGAATTGCATATATTCAACCATACGTGTTGAAGCTCTATGAGAGGCCTTACCATATGCCCTATATCTGAATAATCTGGGAACGAGATTTGGGCTACTTATATTAAAATGTTATATAAAAATTAATTAAAATATATAAAGGTACACGTTAAGAGGTAAATGTGTGAGATAACATGACTTGTTTATATGGGTTTTAGCATGACATGAATTATAAGTATTTAATAGGGTAGATTAAAATTGATTATTTAGTTGTGTATTATCATTGAATTTGGTGATGTTGCATTGTCATGTATTTATTCTTATATAATATATGTTGGATTATTGTGAACCGTATTATGAATTATCTATCATGCATCCTTGCAATCATATGTTAAAAATTTAATGCTTATATGGAATGAGAGTTGAGTTAACTAAATTAAATTAATTTTACAAAAATCAATTAAATTAAAATGATATATGGAAACTAATTAAATTAAAATAGTTGGTAAAATTTTATTTAAATTAAGACTATATGTAGAAATTTAATAAGTAATCTAATGAACATGGTAAGAAAGATGATAAAATATGGCAACATGAGATGAGATAGTATGTTTAATATTTTATATATTTCACCATAGTTTTAAGTTAAGGACACTTGCAGAGCTTCAGCCACCTTTACATCATTTGTGTGTACGTAGGATCAAGGGCGCTCTTAGAGCTATGACCACATTGTTTCTAAATTATATCAATATCAATAGCGTATTGCCCTCGCAATGGTGCACCATTATCCCTAATTAGTCCATGGGTTGAAAATTGGGCAATTAAGATTATTACTTATTTATTTTCTTTATATATTAATTTTTCAGAATCTATGTTCACTTTACATTTATAAAGAAAATAAAATTATAGAATTTAAAATTATAAAATCAGATGATAGTTCATTATATATAATCATTTAAATAATATTGACATACTTTAATTAATTTACCATACAATTAAAGCCAACAAATCTTTAATATATAACCATAATTAATAATATTTTTATGACTCCAAGTATGCCATATAACTCCTCTTTTCATACCAAATACATGTCATACATAAGTTTCAAACTTCACTCTTTATTGTTATAATGATTCAATAACCAATCATTAATAATGATCACATTTTTAATCAATCATATACTAATCCATATTGAAAAATATACTATGTTACATATTCCACATTCACATTCTTTAACACACCTTTACAACCTTAAAATAAATTTTTATATATTTTTTCAATAAATTATTAATCCATATTTCTAGACATCCTATAACATGTAATTTTATTACTTAAGTAATCAATTCATTCCATTTAATCCTCAACATAGTTCGCATGTTATAACAATCACACAACATTTTAGCAATAATTCAAGGTTCATATACACGCTTCACAAACCTTTTATCACAACTATATATATATATATACACTTTAACATTTTATATGCCACATACATTTTGTACTCATTTGTATCTTATAGCATGTCATATTATCCATTTGACAATATTTCACATTTACACATTTTAGTGCAATATTGAAGTATGCAATTTATTCAGTTAACACACAGACATGCACTAAGGGTAAACTAAAATGTATGTAAGTATAAATCTCAATGAAGCTTTTTCTAAAATCTAAAATTTGGAGCTTGTCTACTTTTGTTGTTCTTTCTCTTGTTAAGGGCCTAATTTAAAAATATAATTGATTAATACCTTTTTAAAATAGTTTTTTTTATTATAGTTTAAATAAATAACTAATATTTATCCTAAACAGTAATATGACCTTTTAGGACTATTAGTTCTATAAATTTTTCTATACTAATTCAATTTATGTGATTCTTGATTTTATTTAAATTTAATATGTAAGAATATAACATATTGAAGTTTTAGAAGTTTTGAACTATTACATAATTTTTAGTGCAATTTTAAAATTTTACTTTGCCTTTTGTCTTTAGACAATTTTAAGATATTATGTTTAAAAATTCATATCTTTCAATGTGCGTATTATATTATTGTAAAAATACAATTAGAACATGTTGCCCAGACAATGAACCAAGAAGGAGGGGTTGAATTAGTTAGTAAATAAAAAATTACTTAATTTTAAAATGCAGAATAAATATTTTCACCTAAAAAATTGCTCCCTCCACTATGACTTGTCATTATTTATGATTAAATTTTATAAAAAATATTGGAGAATATTAAAAAACATTGTAGAGAAAGATAATGGAAAAGGAATTGTAGGATTAAAAAAAATTGAGAATTATAGAGAATTTATGTAGAAGTATAATTAGAAGTAAATTAGAGAGAAAAATAATTGAGAGTGTAATTATATAGAAATTAGGAATATATATAGAGAGAATCAAGATTAAATTGAGAGAAATTGAAAATTGATTGAGAATGAGATTGTGTAGGAAATGAACAAAATTGAAATGAATTTGGTATTTATAGAAAAAAATTGAAAATTTAAATTTCAATAATACCCCTAAAATATAGTTGTTATTTTTTTGTATGTTAGTCACTCAAGATAAGTAGGAGAAAACATATAAGAGACTCGATTCCATTAAAGCTTCATTCAAAAAGCTAGAAATTTGAGATTGGGTACAAAGTAGAGGCAGTAAAAGAAAATAAAAAATGGAAGTTGTTAAGCCAAATAGAGCAAGTCAAATCACTAACTATGCTTAGCAATGATAATATTTACACTAATGAGGCAAATTTACACTAATGAGGAATCTTGTAGGTACATGTGAATTACAAGACAAGAAATTGGAGTCACTGGAGATAGAAACAAAATGGGAGAAAAAGAAAGAAAAGTTTTAGCACCTCAATTACATAAAGCAATAGAGCTTTATAGGCCACGTTTCTCAAACATAAGGAACATAATAAGGATAAGACATCTTCTCAAGTTAAGGATGATTAATCTTTATTTGATTTCATCAAAAAATACCTCAACTAACAAGGTTTTTAAGGAGAACCCCTTAAATGTGAAAAAATCAATTGGAGAAACCTCAAGTAACATCACCAATAACATTACTTGATAAAAAGAAAGACTCTGGGAGCTTCACTATTGATATTACTGTAGGAGAGGGAAAGAAAGCAAAGGTTATGCTAGATTTAGGTGTTAGTATTAATTTGATGCCCTACTCAGTTTATAAGCAACTAGTTTAGGGGAATTAAAACCAACTAACATAGGCCTTTAGTTAGCAAACAATTCAATAAAACTTCCTATAGGTATAGTAGAACGCCTTGTGGTGCAAATTGGTAACTTAATAGTACCTATAGATTTTGTGGTCATGCATACTGATAATGTTAGTCTAAAGGAAAAGAATTCATTAATACTTTTTGGTAGATCTTTTGTGGCCATAACTGACACCCATATTAATGTTAAACATAGAAAAATAACTATATCAGTATTTGGTGTAATTGATGAAATTGAGGTATGTGATTTCTCAATTTATTCTTGTGAGCCTACTACAAATCTGTGTTTTTACGTTAATAAGGTTGATCAACTTGATTCTAAAGTGAATTTGTAGGAACTATTAAATGAGTTAGGTGACACTATGAATGGTACATGGTTAGATGACCAACTTCAAATGACTTTTCATCCAATTTAAAGGAACCATAGTTAGCAATGTCTTGCCTAGACAATAAATGTGGCAGTTTTTAGGAGGCAATCCAAGTTATTTCTTTTATTTCTAGTTTTTATTTCAATTTTAGCTTTTGTTTAGTTTATAAGTTTCTATTCGAATTCTAACTCTGAATACATTTACAAAAGAGAAGTTATACTAACATTAGATGAACCAAAGAATGACATGAGCTGAGATGGATTAGTGTAAGAGGTTTCATAGGCATGAGGATTCCTCACACATGTGACATTCATGAAAGAGCAAAGATGTGTCATGGGTATGAGATAACTCATGACACCCCAAGGTAATCAAGAAGCATCATGAACATGAGGCTTCCTCACGTGCATGACACTTGAATTTTTATACTATATCTCTCATGTGGTGTTTTAAATGTGCAAATCACTTTCCATTTCTCATGATCGTGCTATTCCTTCCCCAACATTTTTTTCTCTTCTTTATTTTCTCTCAACCTTCTATAAACCCTAACTCCCAATTTCATCTTTAATTGTTTTTAGCTTAAATTAGCATAAAATCTCACAAACCCATCAAATGTTTTGCCCCTATTTACCATTTTTTAACAAAATCAACAATGTCAAGGACAAAAAGCTCCTATGGAGAGTCCTCACGTACACACGAACCTTCTCTTCCCCTACAACATCACGAGTATGATGAAATGGAAGCTTAACGTGACAATGTTGAGGATGCATCAGATAATTAAGACATATACATTTCTTTTAGGTATGATGCGTCTTTTTCCTATTTATTATGATGAAGAAGGTATTAGATATGAACACTATGTAACTAGACCCTTTAACTGCATGTAGATTCCTAAATTTTGAAACTTTGAATAAATTGAATAGTCTAGATATCAAGCATGTAACACCCTCTTATATAGTTAGGAATAATCCCAACTATATAGGAGAATGTCACCTGCCTATTACCTTAAAATTCATTTGAATTAAAGTTTCTTCTATTTTAGTTATTATATTTTCATATGTTAATTAATTTTTTTTTTCATCATAGCAATATGTCATACTATTAATGAATCTATTTTTTAATGCGGAATTAACAAACCATGACCATATTTTCAAATATCAGTTTGGACTTTCAATCACCCACACAGTGTCATATTGTTTTGGTGTCAAAGGCAACCCAATCACAAAATCCATGGTTATTCGTTCCCATTTCCATTTTGGAATCGTGATTGGCCGTAACAACCCTGAAGGTATTTGATGTTCTGCCTTGACTTGCTGACATGTCAAGCACCTAGTGGTGAATGCTGTGATGTCATTTTTCATACCTGACCACCAATACTTATTCTTCAAGTCATGATACATCTTGTTACTTCCTGGGTGCATGACATATTTTATCTCATGTGCTTCCTTTAAGATCCTCTGTCTCAAATCTTCCACATTAGGTATGCATAATTGACCTTGGTAGTATAAACTGTTATCTAAACTAATTGTATAATCATATCTCTCCCCTTTAGAGACTGACTCAACTATCTCAACTAACTTGTTATCTTGTTTCTATGCATCTTTGATTTCTTAGTTGAGAGTCAGACACATGTGTAATTCTGCCAAAGTCTTTCGACTTAATGCATCGGCCACAACATTGGCCTTACCTAGATGGTAGTCAATCACACAATTGTAATCCTTGATCAAATCTAGCCATTTTTTTTTCTTAAGTTAAATTCCTTCTGGGTAGGAAGATACTTTAAACTCTTGTGGTCGGTGTAAATAAAACATTTTTCCCCATACAAGTAATGGCGCCATATCTTTAAAGCAAAGACAATGGCAGCCAGTTCAAGGTCATGTGTGGGGTAATTCTTCTATGTGTCTTCAGCTATCTAGAAGTATAAGCTAATACCAAGCCCTCTTGCATCAGTAAACACCCCAGTCCATTGTGAAAAGCATCGTTATAAATGACATATTCCTTATCAGTAACTGGTGGTGTCAAAACGGGAGCCTCAGTCAACATCTTCTTAAGTCTGTCAAAGTTGTCTTGACATTTCTCTGTCCACTCAAAGTTCACATCTTTCCTCAGTAATCTGGTCAAAAGAGAAGCAATCATTGAAAAGCCCTTAACAAACCTCCTGTAATAGCTGGAAAACTGAGGAAACTCCTGATTTCTGTCACATTACGGGGAGCCTTCCAACTCATAATTGCCTCTACTTTGCTGGGATCAACTCTAATGCCATCTGCTGACACAATGTGTCCAAGGAAAGCCACATCATCAAGCCAAAACTCACATTTTGGGAGCTTGGCAAAAAACTTATGTTCCTTGAGGGTCTACAAAACTATCTTCAAATGTTGACCATGTTCTTCCTAAATGCTATCTTAGCTATGTCCTCTGTCTTAATTTTTAATTGGTGGTACCCTGATAGCAAATCAATCTTATAGAAAACTCCTACACCCTTCAGCTGATCAAAAAGATCATCAATTCATGATAACGGATATCTGTTCTTAATAGTCACTTTGTTCAACTGTCTATAATCTATGCACAACCTCATAGACCCATCTTTTTTCTTTACAAATAATACCGGTGCATCCCATGGAGACATGCTTGGTTTGCTAAAACCTTTATCTAATAACTCTTGCAGTTGTCCCTTTAATTCCTTCAACTCTGTCAGTGCCATTCTATACGATGCAGCTGATATTGGTGTTGTACTTGGAGTGAGCTCTATGGAGAATTCAATCTCTCTATCAGGAGGTAGCCCTGGTAGGTCATCTGGGAACACTTCTCGGAATTCATTCACTATAGGGATATCCTTAAGATCTAGACCTCCATTCTTAGTATCAATCACGTGAGCCAAGTAGGCCTCACATCCCTTTCTGATCATTCTTTGAGCCTTCATCATAGATATCACTTGAGCAGGTGGTAGAAACCTTTCACCTTCCACTACTACCTCTTCTAGTTCTGGAGTTTTAAGAACAACTATCTTAGATCGACAGTCCACTACTGCCTCTTGTTTAGAAAGCCAATCCATGCCCAAGATAACATCAAACTCGTGGAATGGCAATTCAATCAAATCTGCTAAAAATTCTTTCCCATGCACTATCAAAGGACAATTTTTGTATACCCGGTTAACAATCACACTGTGGCCTCGGGGGTTTGTGACCTCAATCTCATATTCTAGATTCTCTCTCATCATACTATTATGACTAGGTGTGCTCATGCATACATAGGAATGTGTAGAACTAGGATCTATTAAAGCACATAAAACTGAGTCATGTAAATAAAACATACCCACAATCACATCAGTGGCTTCTTGGTCCTCTCTAGCCTTCATAGCATATGCCCTAGCTGAAGTTTTACTGGGTCCCGACCTGTTGATTGTTTCTGATGTGGCCTGATTAGGTCCTACTCGACCTCCTCTAGTCTGAGTCTGATTCTGAACCTAAGTTGATCCTGTAGTTTGTGTAGGTGCACTAGTAGTCATCAGAGGGCAATCTCCTTTCATATGGTTTTTGGACCCACATCTGAAACAAAGCACCTGTGACCATCCAACATTCTCCTCTATGGCTCTTGTGGTAGGTACCACAAATTGGAGTTCTCTCTCGGGTAGCCTGTGTATGTATGCTACCGGCTGCAGATGTAGCCCTGGAGGGCTACCCCCTCATGTGTAGTCCACCCTGTGTATAACTAATATTATGTCTCTGACTCCTTCCATGAGACTATCCTGGGTAGTATCGACCTTTCTTGCCTATAGATTGGGCCACTGGAGTGACTGTCTGTTTAAAAGCTTCCTCTGTTCTCTTTCTCTTTTCAATAGTAACTGCGGATGCAATTAGTTGACATGCTGATGTGCAGTCACAAAATCCCCAATCTCTGTATTGAGGCCATCCTCAAATCTTCTACACTTATCTCTCTCACTCATGATAATCTCTGAAGCATACTTACTCAATCGAGTAAACTCTCTCTGATACTCTATCACTGTAATCTTGCCTTGCTTAAGGTTCAGAAACTCCCTTTTTTTCTCATTTATATAAAATGGAGGAACATATTCTTCCATGAACTCAGTGATAAAGAATTCCCATGTCATAGGCTTTGGAGCCTCCGGTTTCAAAAGAACTAACTTCCACCAGTCATAAGCATCTTCCTGGAGTAGAGATACAACATATCTTGCCTTTTGGTCAGTAGGAACCTCAAGCTCATCAAGGACTCTTTCGGTCTTTTCTAACCAATATTCTACTGTAGCAGGATCATCATCTTTTGTACCTAGAAAATTTGTGGCTCCATACTTACGAAGCTTGTCCATCTGTACTTTCAGTTTCGGTGGTGGAGGTGGAGGAACTAGAGCAGGTTGTGGTACCACTTTTGTGATCTGTTGCAGCAAACCAGGCATCTGATGTATCAAAGGGTTTTGGTCCTACTGGGCTACGATTGGTATAGCATTCGGACCCTGAACATTAGCTACACTGGACTGGTTCAGTGCTCCAGTATTAGGAGAACTATTGCTTTCAGTAACTTCATGTGCCTGAATTTCCATACTCTCTTCTAATCCTACAAGTCGACAAAGAAGTAGCCCATGTCAGAGTCATATGAGACATACAATACATGCATGATAAACCTTAGCCCACTTAGGTCTAGGATTTCCTAAACCTGGGCTCTGATACCACTAAATGTAACACCCTCTTATATAGTTAGGAATAATCCCAACTATATAGGAGAATGTCACCTGCCTGTTACCTTAAACTTCGTTTGAATTAAAGTTTCTTCCATTTTAGTTATTATATTTTCATATGTTAATTAATTTTTTTTTTCATGATAGCAATATGTCATACAATTAATGAATCTATTTTTTTTATGTGGAATTAACAAACCATGACCATATTTTCAAATATCAGTTTGGACTTTCATTATCCCGATGTTTACAAAATACATATGATCCAAATAAAATTACATGTTCGCAACATAAAAAGACATGCAAAACTTTTGAAAACCATAATTATACTCATCACCCATGACATGTGGATAGGAACAAAATGCATGTCATGTAAAACATCAACCCTCTGATGTGGATTTACTTTATTTGACTCTATATGGGCTTGTTTATCTTCCTGTCAACTTCTCTCTATAGGCTCCGAACCTGCGTATGGGAAAACACCCACACGCTAAACAATCTAATGCTTAGTGGTACATATGTGTATAAATATTCATACATACACTCATGATATATCATAAAAATTTCATGTTCATATTATCCAATTTTGCATATAAATAATTATAAATAATAATCCATATATCACAATCCTTTTTATAGCAATATAAAAATAAATCAATTTAACATATATCAATATGAAATACTGCATATCTGGTTTACTGGTTTAACACATATACATGCCATAACTTACAAAGGTAAATTCATATTCATACCTCAATCATGAATTCTATTTCCTTGTTACATTTACCTGATAACTGATTTTTTTCATATTCTTTTCTTTAAAATATTTTATATTTTATAGCCCCAAAACTCTAAATCCGGACTATTTGGATGCGGGTTGTCAAATAGGAGCGCTCACACTCGAGCTTAATCCACCCTGCTCACTATTTGTATATGTCTGTATAAGTGATCAACCGAGCTTATCAAGTCAAGAGCACTCTCATCTGAGCTTAAGCCATCTTGACTGAGTAAAATAAATAATTGCATGCATTTAGGATCAAGGGCGCTCTCACCCGAGCTTAAGCCACCTTGTCCATATAATAAAATTTTTCATATCATCATAATTTCTACGGTACCGTAAACCCCTCAATGGCATGTCATCTATCCTTTTTCTAGTCCTAAATTAGAGAATTGAGCATAATTGATGTCATCATCTTATTGTTTACATAATTCATCAAAATTCACATATTCATAATAATTTTCGGTTTACATGCCCTATACATATAAAAATTTCTCAATCTCATTTGAAATTTCAAACCACAACACATCATATTAATTTAGTCAATATACAATAAGAATTTTAAATATAACTACTATTGTATTATTCAAATTTAAAACATATATATATATACATATGTCACCCAATATTTAAAATACCAAATTACTAAAGTTTTATTTCTGGACAGATTTCTGCCCTGATTTTGGATTGCACCTTTCACCAAGCTTTATTCGAATTTGACTTATGATATTCTATGAATTTTTAGATTAATGTCTTATCTTTCATATACAAAAAGAATCATATAAATCTGAATTTTCTAGCAAAAGTTATGTCCAAATAACTGTATAGTGCTCAATAAAAATATGTTCAGTATTTTTCATAATATTCTTAGATCCGAGATTTTGTATCAAATTTTAGATCCAATATAAATCATAAATAACATTTATAATCTTCATAACATTTAGTATCTATGTGTCTACTTTCATTTTCAACTAGTTTCATCTCGATCTAAGTTCCAGAACAAAATATATAGCCAAAACACCATAGAATTTTCAAAACAATAACTATTCAAAAGTTTCTAGGTACTTTCAAATCCGAAAACTTGTAGAAATTTTTAGACCAACATAAAATCAGATATAGAAATTACACTCTTTATAAAATTTTTATATCTATGTGTCTATTTGTATTTCCAACTAATTTTATCCCGATATAAGTTCTAAAACAAAAGATATAACTAAAATACCATAAAATATTCAGAAAATAACTACCCAGAATTTTCTAGATACTTCAAAATTAGAGAATTTGTAGAAATCTTTAGACCAATTTAGAATTATATATAGCATTTATACTCTCTATAAAAGTTTTATATTTATGTGTCTATTTTTATTTCCAACTAATTTCATCCTGATCCAAGTTCCAGAACAAAAGATATAATCAAAATACCATATAATATTTAGAAAATAACTACCCAAAATTTTCTGGGTACTTTTAAATCCGAGAATTTGTAGAAATTGTTAGACCAATGTAGAATTAGATATAAAAGTTTTAGGTCTATGTGTCTATGTTCATTTCCAAATGATTTCATCCCGATCCAAGTTTCAGAACAAAAGATATGGTCAAATACATCAAGACTATTCCAGATGAATTTTTACAAAATCAACAAACACAACAAGTTATTTGTTCACTCTTCCTTCAACATCAAACATCATTGTAATGCAAATAAAATACACAAAGGAATAGATATGCTCATATGTACAAACCTTGATACAATGAAGTCTAAACCTTGACACAATGAACTTTTAACCTCTTCAAACCTTAAGCTATTATAGTTGTTTTAAGTTTTTGGGGAGAGGAAGAGGAAGGAGAGGAAGAAGAAAATGTGTGAAAGAAGAGAGAATTTGTGTATGGAAGAGTGGGATGGAGGCTAGGGTTCTAAAATTTGGAAGAATAAGGAGAAAATAACATTTTTATACTCATGGTAAATGCCCTATTAGGTCCCCCCTTGTTTTTGCCAAATATCCACTTAAATCCTTGGTTTTTATCTTATTATTATTAAGTTACCCAACCTTTCTATTTATTTTATTTAACACATATAACTTAATAAAAATTCATTTATAAATATTTTTATTATATTTTATTTCCAAATTTAGTCTCAAATAATTTTAATTAGGATCATTAAATATGTTAATTATCCAAGCCCTAATTGACAGACGTTACATTTCTCTCCCCCTTAAGAAATGTTGAAAACAACTGGGGATATTGTGCCTTCATCACTTCCTCATTTTCCCATGTTGTTTCCTCAATTGAATGATTCCTCCATAACACTTTGACTAATGGGACTCGTTTATTCCTTAACTCCTTCACTTCACGAGCCAAGATCTTCGTTGGTTCTTTCTCGTATGTTAAATCTGGCCTTACTTCGATGCTCTTGGTTCGAATAATATGAGAAGGATCTGATCGGTACCTCCTCAGTATGGAAACATGAAACACGTTATGGATCTTGCTCAACTCTGGCGGTAAAGCAAGTCTATAGGCAACTGGTCCAATTCTGTCTAAGATCTCATAAGGTCCAATAAACCTAGGACTTAACTTGCCCTTCTTTCCGAATCTGAAGACATTTTTCCAAGGGGAAACCTTGAGAAACACATTGTATCTCACTTCGTACTCTATGTCTCTCCTTTTGAGATCTGCATATGATTTTTGCTTATCTAAAGTCGTCTTCAACCTTTCTTGTATAATCTTCACCTTTTCTTCTATTTCTTGCACTAACTCTGGTCCCACTAGCTTTTTCTCACTGAGTTCTACCCAACACAATGGTGTTCGACACCTTCTACCATAAAGTGCCTCATAAAGAGCCATTTCAATGCTTGACTAATAGCTGTTGTTGTAGGCAAACTCCATCAATGGTAGGTATTTGTCCCAACTTCCCTCAAACTCTATTACACAACCCCTCATCATGTCTTCCAAAATCTGAATCACCTTTTCTGATTGTCCATCAGTTTGAAGATGAAAAGATATGCTGAAACTAAGCTTGGTACCCGAAGCTCTTTGCAGACTACCCTAAAACTGAGAAGTGAACCTAGAGTCCCTATCTGAAAAAATGGAGACTAGCACTCTATAAAGCCGTACTATTTCATTTACATATAACTCCGCTAACCTGCTTAATACGTAGTCCCTCCTCATGGAAAATAAGTGAGCTGACTTGATTAATCTATCCACAATCACCCACACAACGTCATATTTTTTTCATGTCAAAGGCAACCCAATCACAAAATCCATGGTTATTCGTTCCCATTTCCATTCTGGAATCGTGATTAGCTCTAACAACCCTGAAGGTATCTGATGTTCTTCCTGGACTTGCTGACATGTCAAGCACCTGGTGGTGAATGTTGTGATGTCATTTTTCATACCTGACCACCAATACTTATTCTTCAAGTCATGATACATCTTGTTACTTCCTGGGTGCATGACATATTTTGTCTCATGTACTTCCTTTAAGATCCTCTGTCTCAAATTTTCCACATTAGGTATGCATAATTGACCTTGGTAGTATAAATTGTTATCTGAACTAATTGTATAATCAGATCTCTCCCCTTTAGAGACTGACTCAGCAATCTCAACTAACTTGTTATCTTGTTTCTATGCATCTTTGATTTCTTAGTTGAGAGTCAGACACATGTGTAATTCTGCCAAAGTCTTTCGACTTAATGCATCGGCCACAACATTGGCCTTACCTAGATGATAGTCGATCACACAATTGTAATCCTTGATCAACTCTAGCCATCTTTTTTTTTCTTAAGTTAAATTCCTTCTGGGTAGGAAGATACTTTAAACTCTTGTAGTCGGTGTAAATAAAATATTTTTCCCCGTACAAGTAATGGCGCCATATCTTTAAAGCAAAGACAATGGCAGCCAGTTCAAGGTCATGTGTGGGGTAATTCTTCTCTTGTGTCTTCAGCTGTCTAGAAGCATAAGCTAATACCAAGCCCTCTTGGATCAGTACACACCCCAGTCCATTGTGAGAAGCATCGCTATAAATGACATATTCCTTATTAGGGACTGGTTGTGTCAAAACGGGAGCCTCAGTCAACATCTTCTTAAGTCTCTCAAAGCTGTCATGACGTTTCTCTGTCCACTCAAATTTCACATCTTTCCTCAATAATCTGGTCAAAGGAGAAGCAATCATTGAAAAGCCCTTAACAAACCTCTTGTAATAGCTGGCAAACCGAGGAAACTCCTGATTTCTATCACATTATGGAGAAGCTTCCAACTCTGCCTCTACTTTGCTGGGATCAAATCTGATGCCATCTGCTGACACAATGTGTCCAAGGAAAGGCACATCTTCAAGCCAAAACTCACATTTTGAGAGCTTGTCAAAAAGCTTATGTTCCTTGAGGGTCTACAAAACTATCTTCAAATGTTGACCATGTTCTTCCTTATTCTTGGAATACACTAAGATATCATCAATAAAAACTACCATAAACAGATCCAAATATAGTCTAAAGATTCGATTCATCAAATCCATAAAGGCTGCTGGAGCATTTGTCAAACCAAAAGGCATCACCAAAAACTCATAATGCCCATATTTGATTCTAAATGTTGTCTTAGCTATGTCCTCTGTCTTAATTTGTAATTGGTGGAACCCTAATCTCAAGTCAATCTTAGAGAAAACTCCTACACCCTTCAGCTGATCAAAAAGATGATCAATTCATGATAACGAATATCTGTTCTTAATAGTTACATTGTTCAACTGTCTATAATATATACACAACCTCATAGACCCATCTTTTTTCCTTACAAATAATACCGGTGCACCCTATGGAGACACACTTGGTCTGATAAAACCTTTACCTAATAACTCTTGCAGTTGTGCCTTTAATTCCTTCAACTCTGTCAGTGCCATTCTATACGGTGCAACTGATATTGGTGTTGTACCTGGAGTGAGCTCTATGGAGAATTCAATCTCTCTATCGGGAGATAGCCCTGGTAGGTCATCTAGGAACACTTCTCGGAATTCAGTCACTATAGGGATATCCTTAAGATCTGGACCTCCCTTCTTAGTATCAATCATATGAGCTAAGTAGGCCTTACATCCCCTTCTGATCATTCTTTGAGCCTTCATCATGGATATCACTTGAGCATGTTGTAGAAGCCTTTCGCCTTCCACTACTACCTCTTCTAGTTCTGGACTTTTAAGAACAACTGTCTTAGATCGACAGTCCACTACTGCCTCATGTTTAGAAAGTCAATCCATGCCCAAGATAACATCAAACTCGTGGAATGGCAATTCAATCAAAGCTACTAAAAATTCTTTCCTATGCAATATCAAATGGCAACTTTTGTATACCTGGTTAAGAATCACACTGTGGCCTAGGGGGTTTGTGACCTCAATCTCATATTTTAGATTCTCGCACATCATAATGTTTTGACTAGGTGTGCTCATGCATATATAGGAATGTGTAGAACCAGGATCTATTAAAGCACATAAAACTAAGTCAAGTTAAGAAAACATATCCACAATCACATCAGTGGCTTTTTGGTCCTCTCTAGCCTTCATAGCATATGCCCTAGCTGGAGTTCTGCTGGGTCCCGACCTGTTGATTGTTTCTGATATGGCCTGATTAGGTCCTGCTCGACCTCCTCTAGTCTAAGTCTAATTTTGAACCCAAGCTGATCCTGTAGTTTGTGTAGGTGCACTAGTAGTCATTAGAGGGCAATCTCTTTTCATATGGTTCTTGGACCCACATATGAAACGAGCACCTGTGACCATCCAACATTCTCCTCTATGACTCTTGTGGCAGGTACCATAAATTGGAGTGCTCTTTCGGGTAGCCTGTGTATGTATGCTACCGGCTGCAGATGTAGCCCTAGAGGGCTGCCCCCTCCTATGTAGTCCACCCTGTGTATAACTCCTATTATGTCTCTGACTCCTGCCATGAGACTGTCCTGGGTAGTATCGACCTTTCTTGCCTATACACTGGGCTGGTTCGGTGCTCCAGTATTAGGAGAACTATTGCTTTCATTAACTTCATGCATCTGAATTTTCATACTCTCTTCTAATCCTACAAGCGACAGAGAAGTAGCCCATGTCAGAGTCATATGAGACATACAATACATGCATGATAAACTTTAGCCCACTTAGGTCTAAGATTGCCTAAAACTGGGCTCTGATACCACTAAATGTAACACGCTTTTATATAGTTAGGAATAATCCTAATTATATAAGAGAATGTCACCTGCCTATTACCTTAAAGTTCGTTTGAATTAAAGTTTCTTCCATTTTAGTTATTATATTTTCATATATTAATTAAATGTTTTTTCATGATAGCAATATGTCATACAATTAATGAATCTATTTTTTTTATGCAGAATTAACAAACAATTACCATATTTTCAAATATTAGTTTGGACTTTCATTATCCCGATGTTTACAAAATACATATGATCCAAATAAAATTGCATGTTCCCAACATAAAAAGACATGTAAAACTTTTGAAAACCATAATTATACTCATCACCCAAGACATGTGGACAGGAACAAAATGCATATCATGTAAAACATCAACCATCTTATGTGGATTTACTTTATTTGACTCTGCATGGGCTTGCTTCTCTTCCAGTCAACTTCTCTCTATAGGCTCCGAACCTGCGTATGGGAAAACACCCACACGCTAAGCAATCTAATGCTTAGTGGTACATATGTGCATAAATATTCATACATACACTCATGATATATCATAAAAATTTAATGTTCATATTATCCAATTTTGCATATAAATAATCATAAATAATAATCCATACATCACAATCCTTTTTATAGCAATATAAAAGAAATCAATTTATCATATATCAATATGGAATATTGCATACCTGGTTTACTGGTTTAACACATATACATGTCATAATTTACAAAGGTAAATTCATATTCATACCTCATTCATGAATTCTATTTCCTTGTTTCATTTACCTGATAACTGATTTTTTCATATTCTTTTCTTTAAAATATTTTATATTTTATAGCCCCAAAACTCTAAATCCGGACTATTTGGATGCAGGTTGTGAAACAGGAGCGCTCTCACCCTAGCTTAAGCCATCCTGTTCACTATCTGTATCTATCTGTATAAGTGCTCAACCGAGCTTCTCAAGTCAAGAGCGCTCTCACCCGAGCATAAACCATCTTGACTGAGTAAAATAAATAATTGCATGCATTTAGGATTAAGGGCGCTCTCACCCGAGCTTATGCCACCTTGTCCATATAATAAAATTTTTCATATCATCATAATTTCTACGGTACTGTAAACCCCTCAATGGCATGCCGTCTATCCTTTTTTTAGTTCTAAATTAGAGAATTGGGCTTAATCGATGTCATCATCTTATTGTTTACATAATTCATCTTATTGTTTACATAATTTATCAAAATTCACATATTCATAATAATTTTCGATTTACATGCCCTATACATATAAAGATTTCTCAATCTCATTTGAAACTTCAAACCACAACACATCATATTAATTTAGTCAATACACAATAAGAATTTTAAATATAACTACTATCATATTATTCCAAATTAAAACATATATATATATATACATATGTCACCTAATATTTAAAATACCAAATTACTAAATTTTTATTTCTGGATATATTTCTGCCTTGATTTTGGATTGCACCTTTCACCTGTTTTTTATTCAAATTTGACCTTATAGTATTTTATGAATTTTTAGATTAATTTCTTATCTTTCATATACAAAAAGAATCATATAAATCTGAATTTGCTAGCTAAACTTATGTCCAAATAACTGTATAGTGCTCAGTAAAAATATGTCCAATATTTTTCAGAATATTCTTAGGTCCGAGATTGTGTATCAAATTGTAGATCCAATATAAATTATAAATAGCATTTATACTCTTCATACAATATTTGTATCTATATGTGTACTTTTATTTACAACTAGTTTCATCCCGATCTAAGTTCCAAAACAAAAAATATAGCAAAAATACCATTGAATGTTCAAAAAAATAACTATCCAGAATTTTCTGGGTACTTTCAAATTCGAGAACTTGTAGAAATTTTTAGACCAACATAAAATCCGATATAGAAATTACACTCTTTATAAAATTTATATATATATATGTGTCTATTTTATTTGCAACTGATTTTATGCCGATCTAAGTTCTAAAACAAAAGATATAATAAAAATACCATAGAATATTCAGAAAATAACTACCCATATTTTTCTCAGTACTTCAAAATTAGAAAATTTGTAGAACTTTTTAGACCCACTTAGAATCAGATATAGCTTTTATACTCTTACAAAAGTTTTATATTTATGTGTCAATTTTCATTTGCAACGGAGTTCATCCCGATCCATGTTCCTGAACAAAAGATATAATCAAAATACCATATAATGTTCAGAAAATAACTACCCAAAATTTTCTAGATACTTTTTACATCCGAGCATTTGTAGAAATTTTTAGACCAATGTAACGTCAGATATAACATTTACACTCTTCATAAAATTTTTAGGTCTATATGTCTATTTTCATTTTCAACTAATTTCATCTCGATCTAAGTTCCAGAACAAAAGACATGGTCAAATACATCGTCAAATACATCAAGCTTGTTCCATACGAATTTTAACAAAATCAACAAACACAACAAGTTATTTGTTCACTCTTCCTTTAACATCAAACATCATTGTAATGCAAATAAAATGCACAAAGGAATAAATATGCTCATATGTACAAACCTTGACACAATGAACTCTTAACCTCTTCAAACCTTAAGCTATTATAGTTGTTTTAAGTTTTTGGGGAGAGGAAGAGGAAGGAGAGGAAGAAGAAAATGAGTGAAAGAAGAGAGAATTTGTGTATGGAAGAGTGGGATGGAAGCTAGGGTTCTGAAATTTGGAAGAAGAATGAGAAAATAATATTTTTATACTCATGGTAAATACCCTATTAGGTCCCCCCTTGTTTTTGCCAAATATCCACTTAAATTCTTGGTTTTTATCTTATTATTATTAAGTTACCCAATCTTTCTATTTATTTTATTTAACACGCATAACTTAATAAAAATTCATTTATAAATATTTTTATTACATTTTATTTTCAAATTTAGTCTTAAATAATTTTAATTATGATCATTTAATATGTTAATTATCTAAGCCTAAATTGACGAGCGTTACAATGCAAACATATGCTAGGAATTTAGGTTGGTCAGATTTCATTCACACAGTAGACCCTAGCTTTAAGATACTAGTCTTAGAATTCTACACACCCTGCTAATTAATAAGGACTGCATGAAAATGAATTTTATATTATTAGGCGGACAGTGTGTAGTTACTCACAAAACAATGAAACGAATTTTTAAACTCTTCATAGAAAGAGTTAGAGATATGTTAGACACTTTTAATCCTGATAAAATTTGGCAAAATCTTGATAGGAGAATACCGCTATAATCCTATGAATGCTTCAACTATGAGTTTTAAAGATTCATGTATTATGTCTTTTATAAGTTTATGTGTCATGCTATATTTGGAAAATCAAATAGTAATAAGGTGTCCAAAATTGAATTATATCTATTATGGTGCATGCATTCTAGAACAAGAGTTTGCACTACTACTTTTATTTTTAGACATATGTTATACACTATCAAACATCCTAGGATTGTACTTGGTTTAGGCCACATCATAACTGCCTTTGCTAGATACTTTTGTGATTTTAATATTTATGCCAATACTCTAACATTAATTCCTAGCAAAGTGGATTTCCAATAGTATTGCTTTGCAACATTCTAACTTGTCTTCAAGGAAGGAGATACTATCAGATGGTATGTTTTACTAAGTGAAATGGGTGTATCTTCTTAGCCAGTTGAAGATTTGTCGGATGAACATCAACCTTCACAGCCACCACCAAGTAGGAATGACCTGTCTTCTATACCTCAAGTGCAAAAGGTTATGAAGTGTCTAAATTGAATGGATCACAAGCAAGATCATTTGGGGTGCACTAGTGCCCAACACACTCTTCTACTGCATCAGACTCTAGAACGTCTTCCTCCACCACCTCAATGATACATTTTCATACTAAGGGAGTATTCTTTTCTTCTAGCTTATTTCCTTTCTGCTCATTTTTGAGACATTGAGGACAATATCTTATTTAATTTTGGGGTGAAATTGTAACATCCTCGACCTTCCCCACATGTATATCCACATGCATTTCATTTGAAAATATGCATCTTCCATATAATTCAATTGAACACGTGCATTTTATATATATTTTCTTAGAAACAAGTTTATGACATGCACTAGCTACGTGTCCTAGTATTTGGCAATTGTATCGAGTCACACATGTGTACTTATAACCTAAATGAGGATAACAAAGTATTAGAAATAAATTGAATAAGGTGACTAAATTAAAGTAACCAAAATGACTAGATTAAGATTAGTAAACATTTACAATGTTAATTTAGTTAAATTGGGCCAAATGATTAAGTTGTATTATTGTGTCGATTAGTGGAATTATATATATATGTAAATAATAATAATAATAATAATAATAATAATAATAATAATAATAATAATAATAATAATAATAATAATAATTATTATTATTATTATTATTATTATTATTATTATTATTATTATTATTATTATTATTATTATTATTATTATTATAATATAGATAAAATAAAATGAAAATGAAACAAAAGGAAAATAAAAGAAAAGAGAAGAGAAAAGAAAAGAGAAAAGAAAAGAGAAAAGAGAAGAGAAAAAGATAAAAAGATAAAAACAAAAAGGTTGGTTTTATCTTCTTCCTCCCATTTTTGCCTCTTTACCCCAGCTCCGTTTTCTTCTTCATTTTCCCCCATTCTAGCATTCAATTCTTCCTTGTTTCACATAATATTTTCAGCAAATTGACCCCTTGCAAGTTCGTTCTTGGTAAGTAATCAATTCTTATTGTTATAAGGTTGATTTGAGTTGCTAAGGTTCATTAATAGGCACTGACTTGAACCCCAATTTTGATATCAATAGAAATTGATTCTAGAAATGATTAAAACACAAATATTATTTCTTTATGTCTTAGATTTATGGATATGTAATGGTCACTAATTAGCATCTAGTTAGAATAAGTTTGATATGCATAGAAACTATATGATTGACATTAGATATTAAAATAAATTGAGTAAATTATTAAAAAAGAAATAAAAATGAACTAAATAGATTGATAAAATTTAATTTGGTTAGGCATATCGTAGTAAAATTATAGTTTAATAAAATTTAGTGGAATTTAATACATGTAAAAATAAATAAATAAATAAATAAATAATTAAAATAGAACAAGTTAAAAAAAAAAAAAAAAAGAGGATAGGGTGGCCGAATGAGGTTTTGTGGAAGGGGGGAGTGTATTTGAGTTAAATGCATTTAATGTCATAATAACATCAACCTTATCTCCACACCAATCTTATCTCCACTCTTCTTCTTCCTCCAACCACCAGCCTCCATGATTTTCAAGAAGTTCACTCCAAATAGATTTGTTCTTGGTAAGTGATCATCTCTCAATTATTCTTGTATTTTTAGAGTATTAGGACTGTATATTATCAGTATTTGGAACTTGATTTTGCAAGTGCGTTATCAACCAAATTTGAGGAAGTATAAAACATAAAAGTTGTTCATCCATGTCTGTGGTATCTCTCTGCCAAATTTGATTGAAGTATTTTGAGTATATGAAGAGATATGGTTATTGGAATGAAACTGGTTCAGGGAGACATATCAACTAAATAACCTACAATCCTTATGTTTCACCTATTTTTAGATCGAATTAGCCAAAGTTAAAAACATAAAGGTTTTACTCCTATGTCTTATCTAAATTTCTTTGAAAGTGTCACCTTAAAATATCATGTATTTGGTGAGTTATGAGCTGAACAATTAAACTGGTCGAGTTGATACTCTATGTTGAACCAGTTATAGATCTGCCAATATTTGAGAATCTTAGAGACCGAATCTGGCAATGAGTTAAACATGAAAAATGTTCCAAATTAACCTATATAAATGTATAAAAATTTTCAGAATATTGAAGCTAAAACTTGAAAGCTATGAATTTTTGAATTGGGTACCTCAAATCTACATAAGGGCAGAAAACAGGAAAATATTTAAAATTATACCACAAATTATGTAAAGGTTCAAAAATTCTAAAATTTTAGTATAGTTTAGTTTTACATGTTATATTTAATTAGGATCAAGAATCATATAAATTGGATAAGTATAGAAAAAGTTATTAATCCAACAGTCCTTAGAGGTCTTGTTCTAGCTTAATAGAAATTCTAGTTATTTATTTAAATTATATTAAGAATAAATATTTTATCAAGCTATTAATTAATTATATTTTTAAATTAGGATTTCAACAAGAAGAAGACCAACAAAAGTGAACAAGCTCTGAACTTATATTTTGGAAAAGGAAAATACTGTCGAGGTTTGTACACATATGTATTATATTTTGCCCTTATGCATGATTGTGTGTGCATGACATGAATTATTTGTCACAATGATGAAATTGTATATTATGACATGTTTTAAAATTATAGAAATGTTATTGACTATGAACTTAACATTATGCTAATATTTGATAAAATATCATGCTATCACTTGGTTTTGAAATAAATGGTGAGTACATGATTGTGTTAATGTGAACTGAGTATTGGTTATAGAAACAAGAAATTAATGGTGTTAATTGCCCATTTCTCTACCTGAGGACTAACATAGGATAGATGGTGCACCATTATGGGGGACGTTATGGTACCGCTATGGATATGATTTAAGGACAGGATGGCTTAAGCTCTGGGAGCGCCCCTGATCCTGATTACACACACATGACATGATTATATTCGGTCAAGGTGGCTTAAGCTCCGCGAGCGCCCTTGACTTAAGATTATGGTGAGTACGGTGGCTTAAGCTTCGCGAGCGCTTCTATTTCACACCCCATATCCGGACAGTCCGGGAATGAGATTTGGGCTAATACTAATTAAAGACTTTGGAATGAAATGTGGGAATTATATTATTGACATAAGTGATTAAGAAATGAAATGCTTATATGAGGTAGTGAGAACTTAATTATTGAATATGATTATTATGCTTATACTGCTATGTGATGTGGTTAATTCTTTTATATGACAAATATGCAATAAAATTTCAGTGTGTCATGAATTATTTGAGACATGCATTTTTGTGACTGCTTGGGAAAAACTTAATGCCTATATGTACCACTACGCTAGAGATAGCTTAGCATGGGTTTTTCTCACACAGGAATTGGAACTATAGACGGTAGGAAGTGAAGTAGTCAGGAAGGAAATCCAAGCCCATATTAGCAGAAACACAAGAGATATAGTTAGAGGGTTGGTTATTTAATAGTTTTTTTTTCTTTTCTTTTCTTGGTTGACTATGTATATGGTTTGTGGTGGACTTGACACATATATTCATATTGTGTAAGTAATATAATCGGGTGCCATATGTGTGAACAATATAATGATATATATATATATATATATATATATATATATATATATATATATATATATATATATATATATATATATATTATTAATTAGAATGATCTGCCTAAACCAATATAAATAAATAAATAGATTAAGTTATTTAAAATGAAAAAAAAAATTAATTCGAGAAGATTTATCAAGTTAAGCTTGTGACATTCCTCTTATATATGTGGGATTATTCCTACTATATAAGTGGGGCGTCACATTTAGTGGTATCAGAGCCTGGTTTAGGTGTTTCTAGGCCTAGGTGGAAAGAGATATTAGGTTAAATATTCATGTGTCTCATATAATTCTGATATGGGCTTTCTTCTTGGCAACTTGTAGGATTGTAGAAAGATGTCTTCGGAAGAATGAGATATGGCTGAGAGTACCGGATCTCCTGATACTGAGACTCCTCATCAGCCTAGTGCAGTGAGCATGCAAGGGCAAAATGCTGCTCCAAATTCCCCACCACAGGCAGCAGAACAGATTGATCCTGGTCAAAATCCATTTATTCAATAGATGACTGGATTATTCCAACAGATGGTACGAGCCATTCCTCAGCCTACCCCGGTGCCACCACCTAAACCAAAAGTAACAATTGATAAGATTCGTAAGTATGGGGCTTTGGATTTCTATGGTAAGAGAGATGAAGATCCAGCTGCAGCTGAGTATTGGTTGGAAAAGACTGAAAGAATTTTTAAAGAGTTGCAAGTGGAAGCAGATGACAAAGCTAGATTTGCTACTTCTCTACTCCAAGATGAGGCATATGATTGGTGGAAATCAGTTCTTACCAAGCCAGATATGGTGGAACTGGTATCATGGGATTCTTTCCTCTCTAAATTTAAAGAGCAATATATTTCGTTGATCTATATTGATGAGAAAAATAAAGAGTTTATGAATCTCAAGCAAGGTAAAATGTCAGTGACTGAGTATCAGCGGGATTTTACCAGACTGAGCAAGTATGCCCCTGAATTAGTTGCAAATGAAAGAGATAAATGTAGAAGATTTGAAGATGGCCTTAATGAAGAGGTTGGAGATATTGTGACTGCTCTTCAGCATAACAATTTTTCTCAGTTAGTTTCAGCAGCGCTCAGCCTTGAGAAAAGGAAAAAGAGAAAAATAGAAGAATCTTTTAAAAAGTATGCTACTTCTGAGACTCAATCCATTGGGAAGAAGAGTCGTTTCTTTATTAGCCGCTCACATAATAGAGGACAGGGAAAGGGTCCTAGCTATTCACAAGCAGGGTCTTTTAAGAGGGGGCTGCCCTCTAAGGCACCTTCTGCTACAGCTAGTTCACAATCTCAGGTTAGCAAGGAAGCTATATCGGTATGTACCATTTGCAATAGGAGCCATCAAGGGGAATGTTGGTGTGTCACAAGTGCTTTCTTTAGATGTGGGTCTAAGGAACATATACAGAGGGATTGCCCACTCTTGACAGGTGGTACTCCTACTCAGACTACTAGGTCAGCTCCGACTCAGCTTGGAGTTCAGTTCAGAGGAGGACCAGACCGACCGAAGCAGGCTGTTTCAGAGACAGTGAATAGACCTGGATCCAGTAGAGCTCCAGCCCGAGCCTATGCCATGAAAGCTAAGGAGGATCAGGTGACAACAAATGTTATTGTTGGTATGTTTTCATTATACAATTGTGATATTTGTGCACTCATAGATCCGGGTTCCACACATTCCTATATTTGCACTAGTACACCTAGTCAGCATAATATGATTAAAGAAAATCTAGAATATGGAATTGAAATTAAGAATCCTTTGGGTCACAGTGTAATAGTGAATAAAGTATTTAGGAATTGTCCTTTGGTTGTGCATGGGAAGGTGTTTTCTGCAGACTTGATGGAGTTGCCTTTCTATGAGTATGATGTCATATTAGGCATGGATTGGCTCTCACGTCACAGAGCAGTGGTGGATTGCAAGTCTAAATTTGTGGTATTTAAGATAGAAAATCATGAGGAAATTATTGTGAAAGGTGAATTATTTTCACAACATCCTCGAGTCATATCCATGATGAAAGCTAGGAGATTGATAAGAAAAGGGTGTGAAGCTTATTTGGCCCATGTGATTGACACCAGAAAGTTCGAATCTTGAAGATATTCCGGTGGTAAATGAATTTCCAGATGTGTTTCCTGATGACTTACCTGGGTTGCCTTCAGAGAGAGGTAGAGTTTGCTATAGATCTTGTTCTAGGAACTATGCCTATATCAAAGACGCCATACAGAATGGCCCCATCAGAGATGAAAGAACTTAAGACACAATTGTAAGAACTTCTTGATAAGGGTTTCATTAGACCAAGTACATCCCCATGGGGTGCACCGGTATTGTTTGTGAAAAAGAAGAATGGAACTTTGAGGCTATGTGTTGATTATCGACAGTTGAATAAGGTGACCATCAAGAACAAGTACCCATTACCGCGGATTGTTTATCTCTTTGACCAACTAAAAGGTGCAGGAGTATTTTCTAAGATAGACTTGAGATCTGGTTATCATCAATTAAGAGTAAAGACAGAGGATGTAGTTAAAACTGCATTCAGAACCAGATACGACCATTATGAGTTTTTGGTTATGCCATTTGGGCTGACCAATGCTCCAGCAGCATTTATGGATCTTATGAATAGGATCTTCAGGCCGCATCTTGATCAATTTGTGGTCATTTTTATTGATGATATTTTGGTATATTCTAAAGATTTAGAAGAACATGAAAAGCATTTGAGAATAGTGTTGCAGACTCTCAGAGAATATAAGCTTTATGCCAAACTCTCAAAATGTGAGTTTTGGTTAAAGGAGGTGACATTTTTGGGACACATTATCTCTGCAAAAGGCATTAAAGTGGATTCTAGCAAAGTTGAGGCAGTTGTGAGTTGGAAACCTCCACGAAATGTGACCGAGGTCAGAAGTTTCTTGGGTTTAGCTGGATATTATCGGAGATTTGTCAAGGGTTTTTCAATGATTGCTTCTCCTTTAACAAGACTATTGAGAAAGGATGTTAAATTTGAGTGGACAGATAAGTGTCAAGCTAGTTTTGATAAGCTCAAAAGTATGCTCACTAAGGCCCCTGTTTTGACACAGCCGATTCCTAATAAGGAGTATGTCATTTATGGTGATGCTTCTCATAATGGATTGGGTTGTGTATTGATGCAAGATGGAAAGGTGGTTGCTTATGCTTCTAGGCAGTTAAAGCCGCATGAGAAGAATTATCCTACCCATGATATGGAGTTAGTAGCTATAGTTTTTGCATTGAAAATTTGGCGCCATTATTTACACAGATCACAAGAGTTTAAAATATATTCCTTCACAGAAAGAATTGAATTTGAGGCAGAGAAGATGGTTAGAGCTAATAAAAGATTATAATTGTGTGATTGACTACCATCCAGGCAAAGCTAATGTAGTAGCAGATGCTTTAAGCAGAAAGATTGTGGCAGAGTTGCACCTTCAACCCACTCTTACTCAGGAAATAAAGGATGCACAAAGACAGGATGGAAAGCTCATTGAAGTAGCTGAGTTGATCTCTAAGGGGGAGAGACCTGGATTCACTATGGATTTAGATGGTGGATTGTTCTATCAAGATAGATTATATGTGCCCGATGTCGAAGATCTTAGACAGAGGATTCTTAGAGAGGCCCATGAAAGAAAATATGTTATGCACCCAGGGAGTAACAAGATGTATCAAGAGTTGAAGAGCATATACTGGTGGGCAGGTATGAAAAAGGACATCTCGAAATACACTTCACAATGTTTGACTTGCCAGCAGGTCAAGGCTGAACATCAAGTGCCTTCGGGGTTGCTACATCCAATTTCTATTCTAGAATGGAAGTGGGAACGAATCACTATGGATTTTGTGATTGGATTACCTTTGACTCCAAAGAAACATGATACTGTATGGGTCATAGTGGACAGATTTACAAAGTCAGCATATTTCTTACCTGTCAGAAAGGATTATCCACTGAATAAATTGGCAAAAATTTATATGAATGAAGTTGTACGACTTCATGGAGTGCCTGTTTCTATTGTGTCTGACAGAGATCCCCGCTTCACATCTCAATTTTGGGGTAGTCTACAATGAGCTCTAGGTACTAAGCTCAATTTCAGCAGTACTTTTCATCCACAGACAGATGGACAATCAGAAAGAGCCATTCAGATTCTAGAAGATATGATGAGAAGTTGTGTCATCGAATTTGAAGGTAGCTGGGACAAATATCTTCCTTAAATGGAATTTGTCTATAATAACAGTTATCAGTCTAGTATCCAGATGGCTCTATATGAGGCACTTTATGGTAGGAAGTGTCGAACACCTTTATGTTGGACAGAGCTTAGTGAGAGAAAGCTTATGGGACCAGACCTAGTGCAAGAGACAGAAGAAAAAGTAAAAGTCATTCGCGAAAGACTTAAGGCAGCTACAGATAGGCAGAAATCGTATGCTGATCTTAAGAGACGAGACATTGATTATGTAGTGGGTGATAAAGTTTTTCTTAAAGTATCTCCCTGGAAGAAAGTTCTGAGATTTGGAAAGAAAGGCAAGTTAAGTCCAAGATTCATCGGACCTTATGAAATATTAGAAAGAGTTGGACCTATTGCATATAAACTCGCTCTACCACCGGAGTTGAGTCTGATACATAATGTCTTCCATGTCTCAATGTTAAGACGATATAGATCAGATCCTACTCACATCATACATGTTGAAAGCATTCAAGTGAGACAAGATTTGACATATGACGAAGAACCAGTTCAAATCCTAGCCAAGGAAATTAAGGAGCTTAGGAACAAGCGAGTACCATTAGTTAAAGTGTTATGGAGAAATCATGCAGTCGAAGAAGCCACATGGAAAAACGAGGAAGTGATGAAAGCTTAATACCCTCACCTGTTCAATGACAACACAATAGGTATGTTTCGAGGACGAAACATCTTAAGGGGGAGAGAATTGTAATGGTAGTTAGAATAAGTTTGATATGCATAGAAACTATATGATTGACATTAGATATTAAAATAAATTGAGTAAATTATTAAATAAGAAATAAAAATAAACTAAATAGATTGATAAAATTTAATTTGGTTAGGCATATCGTAGTAAAATTGCAGTTTAATAAAAGTTAGTGGAATTTAATACATGTAAAATAAATAATTAATTAATTAATTAATTAATTAATTAAAATAAAACAAGTTAAAAAAAAAAAAGAGGATAGGGTGGCCGAATGTGGTTTTGTGGAAGGGGGGAGTGTAGGGGGGGAGTGTATTTGAGTTAAATGCATTTAATGTCATAATAACATCAACCTTATCTCCACACCAATCTTATCTCCACTTTTCTTCTTCCTCCAACCACCAGCCTCCATGATTTTTAAGAAGTTCACTCCAAATAGATTTGTTCTTGGTAAGTGATCATCTCTCAATTATTCTTGTATTTTTAGAGTATTAGGACTATATATTATCAGTATTTGGCACTTGATTTTCGAGTGAGTTATCAACCAAATTTGAAGAAGTATAAAACATAAAAGTTGTTCATCTATGTCTGTTGTATCTCTCTACCATATTGGATTGAAGTATTTTGAGTATATGAAGAGATATGGTTATTGGAATGAAACTGGTTCAGGGAGACATATCAACTAAATGACCTACGGTTCTTGTACAAATTGATTATCTTAGTGGCTTAATACGAGGTTTTGTAAAACATTAAAGTTGTAGGTATATATATTATTGAGGTCTCTGAAATATTTCGTATAAATAGCTCTTGTGTAGGTTGAGTTATTCTGAAATGATCTATGATTGTTCCTTGATTGAGCTGGTTTCATATATCTGTTCAGTTCCACTAACTTCGTCCTTATATTGCACCTATTTTTAGATCGAATTAGCCAAAGTTAAAAACATAAAGATTTTACTCCTATGTCTTATCTAAATTGCTGTGAAAGTTTCACCTTAAAATATCATGTATTTTGTGAGTTATGAGCTCAACAATTAAACTGATCGGGTTGATACTCTATGTTGAACCAGTTATAGATCTCCAATATTTGAGAATCTTAGAGACCGAATCTGGAAATAAGTTAAACATTAAAAATGTTCCCAATTAACTTATATGCCACCTTCATGGTCTCTACTGAAAGAGACAAATGCAGGAAGTTTGAGGAGGGCCTCAAATATGAGATCAGAAACAAAATCACGACTACTGATCTTGATAATTATACTAGACTTAGAGCTGCTGCAATCAGAGCTGAACGGTTAATGAAAGAAGCTAGGGAGAAACAAATTAAAAGTACAGCACGTGAGTTCTTCGGTGAGTCTAGCAGAAGGTCGGGAAAAAAAGGC
Organism: Triadica sebifera; assembly: GCA_023653625.1. Lineage (NCBI taxonomy): Eukaryota > Viridiplantae > Streptophyta > Magnoliopsida > Malpighiales > Euphorbiaceae > Triadica > Triadica sebifera. The sequence continues at coordinate 14,930,428 of CM042909.1, forward strand.
AGATATATGCCTACACAGTCTGGCAACAGAAGTGGATACTCCAGTTCTAGAGGTTGAGGCATGACTTTCTCTTACCCAGGCAGAGGGCAGAGCCAATATGTTGAATAGAGGCCCACATGTAGTCATTGTGGTAGACAGCATACGGGCGAATGTAGAAGGCTCACAAGAGCATGTTATTTCTGTGGATCAATGGAGCACATGTATAGAGACTGTCCAAATAGAGCCAAACTAGCAGAGACCAGTAGAGGTAGAGGAGTATTTGAGACTATAGTTGAGGCACCGAGGGTCTACCCTACTAGTGGGACACAGAGTAGAGGAAGAGGCAGGGGCAGGACTAGTACGATGGGCAGAGGAGTGACCAGATCTGAAGGTCAGAGTTCTAGACCCCCTACTCAGGTCAGGGTGTTTGCTATGACTAGACAGGAGGCGGTGGATGCTCCCAAAGTAGTTACCGGTAATATTTACATTTATGATATGTCAGCATATGCATTGATTGACCCAGGCTCCACTCATTCATTTATATCATTGCAAATGGCATCTAAACTGCATCAAATGCATGAGCCTTTGGAGATTGACATAAATGTGAGTACACCATTGGGAACAGTGGTAGTTGTGAATAATGTCTATCGTGATTGCCTGATATGCATTGACAGAGCTGAGTTAATAGCTGATCTGATTTTATTGCCAATATATGAATTTGATGTGATACTGGGAATGGACTGGTTAACTAGACATCATGCAATAGTGAATTGCTTTACTAAGGAAGTAATTTTGGAATCACCAAACCAGCCAAGGGTAGTATTTCTAGGTGAAAGAAAACTTGTGCCTACATGTCTAGTTTCAGCTGTAAAGGCATTTTGAATGATCAAAGGGGGATGTGAAGCATATTTGGCATATGTGACTGATACTAAAACCACTGATAACTTACTTGAAAATATACCAGTGGTAAGAGAATTTGTTGATATGTTCCCAGATGATCTACCTGGTTTACGACCAGATAGAGAGATAGAATTCACTATTGAACTAGTACCAGGAACAACACCAATATCAAGGTCACCCTACATAATGGCCCTAGTTGAGTTGAAAGAACTGAAGGCCCAATTGCAGGAGTTACTTGACAAAGGGTATATTAGATCTAGTGTATCACCTTGGGGAGCTCCAGTATTATTTGTTAAAAAGAAAGATGGAACAATGAGATTGTGCATCGATTATAGGTAACTGAACAAAATGACGGTGAAGAACAAATATCCATTGCCTAGAATAGATGATTTGTTTGACCAGTTGCAAAGAGCCCAAATATTCTCCAAGATTGATATGAAATTAGGCTATTACCAGTTGAAGGTAGCAGAAGCGGATGTTCCAAAGACTGCCTTTCGAACCAGGTATGAACATTATGAATTTTTAGTAATGCTATTTGGGTTGACTAATGCTCCAGCTGCATTTATGGCATTAATGAATAAGGTGTTTCAACCATATATGGATAGGTTTGTGATAGTATTTATTAATGACATATTGGTGTACTCAAAGAACAGGGGAGAACATGAACAACATTTAAAAATTGTGTTGCAAACTTTGAGGGAGAAACAATTATATGCCAAATTGAGTAAATGCAAATTCTAGTTAGATCATTTGGTATTTCTTGGACATGTGGTGTCATGTAAGCGCATAGAGGTTGACCCAAAGAAAATTGAGGCCATGGTAAATTGGGAAGCTCCTAAAAATATTTTAGAAATGTGTAGTTTTCTGGATTTAGCCGGATACTACCGCAGATTTGTTGATAGATTCTCCTTAATTGCTAACCCTTTGACTACATTGTTAAGAAAGAATGTGCCTTTCAAGTGGACTCCAGAATGTCAGAGGAGTTTCGATGAACTAAAACACAAACTAACCTCAGCACCAGTGTTAACTATCCCTATAGGTACAGGTGGGTTTACAGTATATAGTGATGCGTCTCACCAAGGCTTGGGATGTGTATTAATGCAACATGGTAAGGTGATAGCTTATGCATCTAGGCAACTGAGACCACATGAGATCTCATATCCAGTGCACGATTTAGAATTGGCTGTAGTTGTATTTGCATTGAAGATTTAGAGGCATTATTTGTATGGTGAGACATTCCAAATCTTCACAGACCATAAAAGTTTGGGTTATTTACTGACACAAAAAGAGTTAAACATGAGGCAAAGATGATGGTTAGAGCTATTGAAAGATTATGACTGTACAATTGAGTACCATCTAGGGAAAGCCAATGTGGTAGCAGATGCATTGAGTAGGAAGACCAGTAGCAGTGTAGCTCATTTACAAACATCCTCTTTTCCATATTTGATTCAATTACGATCCATGAATGTTGAATTAAATATGCATGATAGAGGATCACTGATTGCTACTCTTCAAGTCAGACCTATGCTAAAGGAGAGAATTAAAGAAGTACAAAGCAAAGATCCTGAATTATGTGAGAAAATTGATGTGGTAAGGTAGGGAAATAATACAGAGTTTCATTTGCAGAATGATACACTGATGTTAAAGTCACACATATGTGTTTCAGACACTGAGAACTTATGTCAGGAAATAATAGAAGAGGCACACAATGCTCCATATGCAATGCACCCAGGAATGACAAAGATGTATCACAGTTTAAGGCCTCATTACTGGTGGCCAAGAATGAAGAAAGACATAGCAGAATATGTTTCCAAATGCTTGACATGTCAGCAGATGAAAATTGAATATCAGGCACCAATTAGTAAGTTACATCCATTGACAGTGTCAGAATAGAAATGGGAAAGAATAACGATGGATTTTGTCTATGGATTGCCAAGAACTCCTCGGAAAAATGATGCAGTATGGGTAATTATTGACAGATTACCAAGTCAGCACATTTTCTACCTATCAGATGGGGCTGTACACTTGAGAGTTTGGCTAAATTATATGTGAATGAGATAGTCAGATTGCATGGCATTCCAGTGTCCATTGTGTTTGATAGAGATCCACCGTTTACTTTACATTTTTGGGTGAGTTTACAGAATGCATTGGGAATAAAATTGAACTTTAGCACTGCATTCCACCCATAGACTGATGGACAATTTGAAAAGACTATACAAACATTGAAAGAAATGTGTAGGGCATGTTCTATGGAATTCAGAGGTGCTTGGGATGAATATATAGCATTGATTGAATTTGCTTACAATAACCAGTATCATAGCAGTATCCAGATGGCACCATATAAGGCATTGTATGGCAGAAAGTGCCGAAGCCCCATCATTTGGGATGAAGAAGGAGCACGTGCATTAGAAGGGCCAGAAATAGTGCAAGACACAGTGGATAAGATCAAGGTTGTCAAGAACAAGCTAAAGGAAACCCAAGATAGATAGAAAAGTTACGCTGATCAGCATAGAAGGGAGATGGAATATGAGTTAGGTGAAAAGGTGTTTCTTCGTGTATCTCCATGGAAAGGGATAATCCGATTTGGCAAGAAGGGTAAATTGAGCCCAAGATACGTAGGGCCTTATGAAATTCTTGAGAAGATTGGTCCATTGGCTTATAGGTTGGCTTTACCACTCGAGATGGCTCAAATACATAATGTGTTTCATGTGAGCATGCTTAGAAGATACAGGTCAGATCTTACACATGTACTTAAAGATCAAGCCATTGAGATTGCAGATGACATGAGTTATGTTGAGGAACCAGTGCAAATCATTGGATACAAGACTAAACAGCTAAGAAACCGAGAAATACCTTTGGTTAAGGTATTATGGCGTAACCATTTACAAGAAGAAGCAACATGGGAAACAGAAGAAAATATGAAAAAGCAATATCCACACCTGTTTTCAGGTATTAATTTCGAGGATGAAATTTTAGAAGGAGGGGAGAATTGTAACATCCTTGACCTTCCCCACATGCATTTCATTGAACATAAGCATCTTGCATACAATTCAATTGAACACGTGCATTTCATACGTATTTTCGTAGGAACAAGTTTATGACACGCACTAGCTACGTGTCCAAGTATTTGACACTTGTATCAAGTCGCACATGTGTAATTATAACCTAAATGAGGATAACAAAGAATTAGAAATGAATTGAATAAGGTGACTAAATTAAATTAAGAAAAATGATTAGATTAAGATTAGTAAACATTTATATTGTTAATTTAGTTAAATCGGGCCAAATGATTAAACTGTATTATTGTGTGAATTAGTGGAATTATAAATATATGTAAATAATAATACTAATATAGACAAAATAAAATGAAAATGACACAAAAGAGAAATAAAAGAGAAGAGAAGAGAAACGAGAAAAGAGATGAGAAAAGATAAAAAGACAAAAAACGAAAAGTTAGCTTTATCTTCCCATTTCTGCCTTCTTCTCCAGCCCGACTTCTTCTTCATTTTTCTCCATTTTAGAATTCAATTATTCCTTGTTTCACTTAGTTTTTGAAGCTAATTGATCCCTTGCAAGGTTGTTCTTGGTAAGTAATCAATTCTTATTGCTATAGGGTTGATTTGAATTGCTTAGGTTTATTAATAGGCACTGATTTGCAACCCGATTTTGATGTACATAGAAATTGATTCTGAAACGGTTTAAAACACAAACGTTGTTAGTTTATGTCTTATATTTATGTATATGTAAACTTTTTTGCATGATGTGTTGTATAGGAAGAGAAATCCTCTCTCTACGGAAACTGGTCAGTGTATGAACCCTAACTAAGTTAGCTATTGTGTGGTTTGATTTCAAATATGTTAAATCCATTATTTGAAGTATATCAAAATATAAAAGTTGTAGATATATGTGTTTTGTATATGTATACCACATTTTAGGTTCATAGGTCTTGTAAATTGTGAGTTATGGGGAATGGAACCATGACTGTTCCATGATTTGAACTGCCTACTGAGTGCCCTGGGCAGATCCAGTAATTTGTTTGGCTAATTTGAGCTTGTTAAAGCTAGATTCTGTAAATGATAAAAACTGAACAGTTATAGGTATATGTCTTAGCTAAAATTTGGTACTAATTTCAGCTTAATTGGTTATTTATAGGCTACATTATGGCCTTTGGAAGTTATACTGGTCTAGAAGCCAATTCTATTCTGGACCAGTAACATGTTTATTATATTTTGAAAACCTTAGAGACATAATTGATAAAAGTTGTAAACATGAAAAATGTTTCATATGCACCCGTGGTAACTGTTCATTAAAAAAGGACTTATAGATTATAAGTTATGATGAAACCCAATGAGTACCCTAAAACTGCCTAAAGGCAAAAAACAAGGCATAAAATAGAACACATTTAGAAATTCTATAACATATTGTACAATAATCCAAGTGGTTTGATATTTTAATATGTTGTATAATTATATGTTAGTTTTAATTAGGAACAAGAATCAAATTAATTGGTCAAGTATATAAAAAGTTATAGGCTAAACAATTTCATAAGGTCACACTGCCTCATAGGAAAAATCTTAACTATTGACATGAACAATGCATATTAATTTGTTTAAGCCATATTAAGTCTCCCTAATCATAAGTTAATCGATTACATTTTCATATTAGGCTCGCAACATATTGGAGACCCATAAGGAGCAGATAGACAATAAGTTAGGGGTCGGAATCAAAGGAGAACGGTGAGTCTAATTATCGATTGAATTCTTTAGTGCAAATGAATGTTGCTTGCTATGTGATTCATATGATTGTCATGATTGGTCCTTGATAATGTAATGATGGATAATTTGTGACATTGTGGTACATATAAATGGTATACTTGTGGTATATGTGAAGTATATGTTTGACATATGTGATATATATACATGGTATATGTATAGTATATGCAAGGTATATGTGTGGCATATGAGGTATATATGTGGTATATGTATATTATATATTATAAGATACAATGGTTGATGAATGCTTAAATACAAGTGCATATGCATATGGACGAAAAATGTGTTGTGACTAGTTAATCGATATTGTAAAGCAAAAGAAGAGGCCTATGGCCCAACAAATGTGCAAATGAAACAAATGATCAAGCTAGCTAGCAAATGCAAATGCAAATGTTCACATGACAAATATTCACATGGAAACCCAGGGCAATGTCTATTTAACTTGGTCACAACAAAATGAAATAAGTAAAACATTTGCATACATAAAGAATAATGATTATATGTTTCAACTTTATTGATACATATATGATACTGATGAATGGAATGGAATATATAGTATATATTGGATTTGTAATTTATTACTATGAGTTGTTTGGTACTTTAGAGCTCATTGGATGATTATTCTCACTGAGCCACAACTCATCAATTTGCATCATTTTTCAGGTAAAGAAAAGTGATAGCTCATTTTGAGTAGTGTATAGAAGACATGAAGCACATGTCATTGGCCGAGCTTCATCACTCTCTCTCCTTGCATTCCACACAAGCATGAAAACATGTCATCTGTATTTTGGACTTATATGCTTGAATATGTATTATCACTCTAGATTAGTTTTGAAATGTATAAATAGAAATAACCTATAATCCTTCGAATGGGAAGTTTATGTTTTAATATATGTGATATATCGTATTGTGGTTTTTAATGTTGACTTGAAAAGTCATTGAGTGATAATACAGGATATAAGACTTGTAAAGTCATTAGTTGATTTGACAGGATATGATATGAAAAAAAAATTTACTACCACTGTTATCAGGGTATTTTCTCTTTCCAACATGCAGTATGTGATTATTTGATACAGAAATAGGTTATACTTAAATGCATATGATGCGGTGTTACAGTTATCTCTCCCCTATTTTCATATTTATCTCACGTTGTTGATCTTCCATAACTAGCACTTTGGATCATCAACCATTCATTGCATTAGAGATTTTTTTTCTTCATCCTTTGTGTGGATACTCTTAAAGATAATCCTATCTTTGAATTTGTTGTAGTTTGCTACAACCCAATAAGAAGGAAAACTCATAAATCAAGAGTTGATTCTTCAAGGGTAATAATCTCTTCATTCATTTGATGGTTTGTATCCAATTTTGATTTACATAGGCTTGATCTATGGATTTTGGGTTAAATAAATTTTAATCTTCCGTTGTATAATGTATGAGATACATGATCTTAAAATCCAATAGAAGATTCATGTAAGCAAACTATTATTTTTCTCAGACTGGTATCCTGAGTGGCTCTAGAGAAAGTTGAAGACTGTCCATATATATTTTAGTCATGTCTAGAGTTTTTGGGCAATGATGTTTTAATTGTGATAAAACTTGCAGGGTTGTATGATATGTAAACACTATAATTGCGATGAACCTTGTGTGGTTGTATATGACATAGATATTGTAATTGTGATACAAGTATGAGAAAGAATACGATAATATGTTAGTAATTATAGCATGGATTATAATATAAGGTAAGATAAAAAAGTATGTGATGAGACTCACATGTTCATGCATACATTTTCAGCATGTGTATTAAATGTTCATGCATACATGTTATTATATGCTTTGTATGTTATATATCATTAAGCATGAGTTGCTTAGCGTGTGAGGATTTGTCACATGCAGGTTGGTATTAGATAGCCACGGCTGATAGAGAAGGATAATCTGAAGGATGAGTCACAAGACACAAACCAGTTGGAATGAGTGATACACTATATAAGTCTTTATTTTTATGTACAAGTATTTAAAATTTTGTATATTCCATTTTTGGAATCCTATTTGTAAACTTGAAGCAAATTAGTGCCCAACTCATAAATTTTAATAAGAAGAAATATTTTTATTTTGTTTTATCTCCTATTTTCTTTTACATAGATTTTAAAATAGTCATCATGACTATGGTGCAAAATGAAGTTTATTTTAATTGGACAAGTTTTAACTCATGCATTGTAATTTTTTTTATATAATTGGGAAGGTTCCTAGTTATATGAAGAGGTGTTACACACTATTTGTACTTACTCAATCAAGTTTTTCAAGTCAATAGCACTCTCATCTGAGCTGTTACACATTGACTGAGTTCATAATTCAATTGCATACATTTTAGGATCGAGAGCGCTCTCACTTAAGCGTAAATCACCTTGTCTTCTATGTGTGTAGCTTCTCAAGTAAGAAGAGCTAATATCCAAGCTTAAACCACCCTAACTAAGTATATAACTCATATTCTATTGTATCGTAACTCTCTCAATGACATGTCATTATCATATTTCTAGTCTTAGGTTAGAGTAATGAGTTTATCTATTTCCAATGCTCATATTGTGTACCATGTCATTCTCATTTTCTTTTTGTTATACATATAGTTGCTCACACAAGCTATATACAGTTTTTCATTATTTAATGACATCATGCAACTAGTTGTGTCATGCAAGTCATAAATAACATCATCATCATGTTCATTTACATACTCACAAACTAGGATTCATACACTGATTTCATTAATCGTTCATGTTATCATAACATAACATAACATGTATCAATCTTATGATTTAATGTGCACATATACTCATATCATGCTTCACATAGAAGGTTACACATTAAATTCACGCATCAATCATATGATATTATATCATGTATTCAATATTGTTCATACATATAGCATGTTTAATGTCACTATGGTTTCTCATTATATCATGGTTTCACATATAATTATGCACATAACATCTCCTTAAGATGATTCCTTTAACCTATTATTTCATATTTTAACTTTCTCATATTCAATTCATAGATTTTTCACACCTTTTTCATACTCATACTATGCTCTAATAATGACAAGCATCATGACATATCATGATCGAAACCATATTCAAAGCATGTAATCTTGAATCATTTACCATCATATTTTTAATGAACATGTTCTTCATGGGTTATGTCTATGAATCACATCGTGATTCTACTAGTGAAGGCTTTTGGTCCAACTATCCTATGCAAGTGCTCATTTATAGTCATGAATAATTTAATCAAGTTGTGAACAACTGGGTTCATGAGCGTGAATTTATGTTTCATGGCTTTCTAGTCGTGAAACTAGTTGTGCCTCTAAGCATGAATGAATCTACCCAAAGTGCCTCATTATTTACAACCATGACATAGTGTTTATGAATGTGAATTTGGAAAATTCTTTATGCAGAATTCATGCCTAAAATATAGCATTTCCACAATTCACACACAATTCCTAAATTGGCCAATGTCAATCACTCAGATCAACACACAAGTGTGTACATAACATCATTTCATGTCATTATTCCATTTTAAACACATCTAGATCCTAAAAAATGCCATAACAACACAAATCATGTCTAGATCTAAAATTCCACTAGTCCATACTATATACATTCCATTATCTTTTAAGCACTATTAACTATCAAACATGCATTTTTAATTTATGAAAGTATTATACAACACTCAAATAACATATTTTGTGGTTTGAATGTACATTGTCGTCCAAAATAATAACCATATATACTAACATTTACAAAGAAAATCCTCTAACTTCTTCAATCTTAACTTCCATATGAGGGTGATCTTTACCCCCTTTAGAGTCAAAATCCCAAAATCTTGAACATGGCTCTCTTTCTTTCTCTTCCTCTTCCTTTCCACTTTCTAAAAATTGTTCTCCTTGTTCCAGACTTTCTCTTTTCCTTTTCATTTAGCAATATTTTTGTCATAGGAGTGTGTTTCATCTCGATTTTTATGTGATCTAAGGTTTGAGTTGAAAAAGAGATGAAGAGAAGAAAGAGAGTTTTTGGCATGTGAAAGGTAGGAAAAGATGGAGATAATGTGCAAAAAAATGGAATGAGGAGAGAAAGAAGAGAGCCTTATATGCCTCTTTGGCAAAAATACCACTTTAATCCTCCTTTGTTTTCAACTTACCTTAAAAGTCCTTATTTATATGTCCTTCTCTTATTATCATATGCAATATTTTTATTTCTTCACTTAAACATCCAATATTTAAATATCCACTTAATATCCTTTTATTATTTCTTAACCCGAATTTATACTATAATAATTATGATTGCAATACTAAAAGTACACTCGTGATGTGAGACCTAAATTGAAGGGCATTGCACAACGTTCGTATTTGTTTATATCATATGTATCATTCATAACAAAAGATACAATAATGTTACATTACTATTTTCAATTAATAGGTGTGTATCAATCCCATATCAACTCTATGAATTATTCCTACAATCTCAACTGTCGACATGTGATCTATTACGATTCAAGTTTTCTAGAAAATACATTATTAAAAATATAATAGACTATGTCTGAATTGAGAGATTTTGAGTGAAAGAATTAGAACAATTCACGAATTTATGTTAAATTTATTGTTTGACTACTTAAAAAATGTCAAAATCTATATATTTTGGAAAATTCTTCACCCACCAAAATTTTTTTATTTTTGAAGGATTTGGGAAAGTCCAAAATCTACCATTTCTTTTTATCCATGAGGGATTATTTTTTATTCTAAAATTGTTCATGATAAATTAATAGTATTCCAAAATTATATTTAAAGCCTAAAAATACAGCAAAAATCATTTGTCATTTTTTTGTTTGTTTTATTTTCACTTATTTTATTTATATTGGTTTGAATATCAATTAAAAAATATTAATAAGTTCCTTCGAAAAAGAAAAAAATATTAATAGATTAATTTATTTATAAACATAGGATAGACAATGAGTTTATATAGAATTATGAGCAAAAAAATTGCAACTATTTCAAATTTAACAATAATGATAATTTTATCAATTGTATTTTTTAGAAAATTTGCTCTAAATTATATTATTTTATAATTAAATATAAATATTATAAAAAAGACTAGAAAAAACTTAATTAATGATAAATTACTAATATTTAATAAATGGTAAAATTAAAAATTAATTATTAAATCTTTGAATTGTAGTAATTGAACCAAAAATATTAAAAAATTGTTTCGTCAATCCATAAATTTTATATTTAAACCAAATGATAGAATTTTTATAATTAATAGATTTCACATTTAAAATTCATAAAATTATTAAAATTAATGAGCTACACAAACCCATAAGAATTTCTTGCTATATATACGCCCAAGTGAAAAAGCAAAACTGAATATTTATTTGGAATAATAAATTTATTAAAGAAAAGAATAAACTAGTCACTCTATCATAGTCAAGTCAACAAACGGCCACCTAAGCCGTTAAAGAACACGTCAAGTCAACAAAACCAACGCCGATCCTTCCACCTAAAGTAACGGAGAAATCAACGGTGTCCGTTGCCTGTGCTCATAAAAAAACCACCTGAGTCAATTTTAGTCAAGGACACATATACCCTCACCCCACCATTGCTCTCTCTCTCTGTCTCACACTGTCTCTTTCTCTCTCCGGTACGCAATTCGATTCCCCCAATCGGACCGATTAGATATTTGGTATCTGTGTCGGGTGCAATTTATCGGGTTCGGTTTCGGACAGTATAAAGAACTCATTATAACTGTTCTAAAACTTTACTCTCAGTCACAGAGAGAGAACCGGCCATGGACGAGAGCGAGAGCCTCGAAGTACAACAGAAACGACAAGGTGAGCAGCAAAACGACAATTTAGAAGAAGAGGAAGACGAAGAAGAAGGGAGTCAACTCAGTGAGTTAAATCAACTGCCTGAATCGCAACAACTCGTTGAGTTATCAAGCTCTCAAGTGGACCAGTTGAGGGACTCGCAATTGGAACCCTCAGTACTGGCGACTAGCACGGCGATAATACTGGAGAAAGATCAGTGTTCAGGTAGGTCTTTTTTTTTTCTTTTCTTTTGAACAGTTAGGCTATTTTGGAAACTTTTTTTTTTCTTAATTTTGTTGTGGTTGGATTTGTTGTGAAATTATAGTGGGTGATCTGGCAGGTTGGCGGGATAATTCAGCATTGAAAACTCATGTGGAACCTAAATTCAAGGTCAGGTTCATTTGTTTATTAATCTGTTTATTATTTGTTTATTCTTACTTGATGTTTTTACTTCAAAATTTTGATAGCTGGGAATTGTTCTTGCATGAATTACACTTTTTTTTATATTTATTTAGTGAATTTTCTTTTGTGAAAAAAAATTGTTTGCTTAATGGAATTTGAGAGTATTGATTGGTGTGCTAGCAGCTTGAGGTCACTGATAGCTTTTTTATTCGTGAATTTAAGGAGTTCAGAGTGATTCTGATTTGATGTTTAGGTTTTCACTGTAAGCTATTTGAATATATGTGAAATGAAGTTTTAATAAGAAGACTATTGAATTTTATTATCAGTGATTCAGGTTTTACGCAATTGGATTGCCATTATAATTTCTGGGTTTTTTGAGTTGGTCTTAGAGTGGCAGATCATAAATGATTTGTTAATGTGGTAAATGTTGCATAGAAAAAAACAAATCTAAAAGAACATAGATATTTATAATCCTACTTGAAGGTAGACTGTATTGTTAGGCTAACTAAGATTGCCATAAAATATTTCATAGATGAAAATGATGGCCCTTTTGGGATCTTTTGCAAACTATTACTGGCTTTAAGAAACTTTTCATAATGCAGTCAAATGGTCCAGGTTTTTAGTATTGCATTGGAACATAAGCCAATAACTATTTAGTTTGTCTTGTATGATAAATCGAACTGATGTTTCGAAGGTTGATAAATTTATAAAATGATAAGACTATAACTTGGAAGCAATAAAAGAATGATAGCTTGCTAGAAGTTTTCTATAAGCATCGAATGTGGCTTGATTTGAATAAGTGAATAAGTAATTGCTTGGAGTATGGAACTAAATGCTGACACATTTTATGAAATTCAAGATTCATAATATTTGACAGTGGAAATATTATTTAAGAGGGGTATGCATGTCGAAAGCCTGAGCAGAACAATAAGAGAAAAATGAAAAAAGATCAGGAGGGTCTGGTCTTTTGTTGCTTATTTGAGGTAGAATCATCAGATCTCAGCAAATCCTTCAACTGCTTTCTAAATGCTATTCTCACTGAACTAAGAGAGCCAAAACAAGGATAACTTTCCATGCTATTAGTTCAAATAAAATCACAAAAATAATGGTAGCACATGCATTTGTAGCATATCCACTTAACTTTTATTATTGATCTAATAATATAAATTTGGGGAAAAAATCAAGGCTGAATTGTGAGGAATTATATGTTTTATTGGAAAATTGAAACAATATCTAACCACACGAGTCTTTATTCTTTCTCATGGAAAATTATGGGCTTTAATCTCTTAAAAAGTTTTTGACTTTAGATCCATTAGTTATTTTGTCATTAGAAATCAACGGATTTTCAAATAAAACCCTTCTCCTTACTGAAGGTTGCCAAAATTACTCTTTTATACTGGATTAGTAGGGAGCATATTGACACCTACCTCCAAGAATCTCTGTCAAACCACATTACTTAATCTGCTAATATGTAAATCACATCTTATGAGGAATCAGATAATATTTGATAAAAATTCACTGCTCAAAATTTTGATAGAAAAAGGACATACTTAATGCAAGTAGTCAAACATTAAATATTTCTTCGCACATTTCTCAAACTCCAATGCTCTGCCATTTTTGGTAAAAGGATATATAGCTAGCAAAATTAAACTTCATACTATGTATATATGGCACAAGATTTGGAAAGAACAGGATCAAAGGACAAAAAGGTGTTAGATTCACATCTACATTAGCAAAATCAGCAAAAATAGAATGAGTCTAGTTGGCTACAATGGGAGAAAAGTGTATGCAAGATTTTGATTTAGCTGGAACAATCACAATAATTTTTACAAATGTTGAGGCTTCAGTGAATTGAAAAAAAAAAAAAAAGAAATTCAGCAGTGAAAGAATTTGAGAGGTGAAGAAGAAGAATTGTTAGGTAAATGCAGATGAAATTTTGTGCGTGTTAACACCAATGAATTGATTTTATTGTCTTTAAGGGTTGAGTTTATTGCATTCCCATCTTTGTTTAACATTTTATATACTGAGTTGAAGCTGAACTACAAAGTCACATGATGTTACAAGTTAAATTAGCACTGTCCCTGCTAACAATTGTCCACCTTGTTGAAGTGTCTGTATTGTTTTGCAGAGTAGTCATTCCTCTTGAATTTTAATCAGCTAGCTCTTGCTCTTTAACTTGATCCACTATCAAAGTCCTATAGTCAAGTGAGACTCAATTTGGTGTATGTATAAAAGCATCAGAGAAATATAATATTGGTCACAGATGTAGTTGCAACTTTGAGTTGCAGGCTGGTTTCTTGTCGTGAAAAGAAACTAGGACAGGTTCTCATCTTCACTTTGTTATGAAGATGACAAATATTCTAGTAATTTAGCAGGAGAGACAAGAAAACCTGGGCGATATTTTCCTAATAATTTATTCATTACTTAGTTCTGTTTCACTTTTTTGGTAATTCCTCTTCTCCTATTTACTGTTTCTGCAAGTTCTAAAACATTTAATATCAATGTGCCAGATTTTAAATAGAGTGGTGTTTCTGTGGCATGGGCCTTACCTTCTGACAAGTCAGTGGCTACAGTCTATACTTTTCTAAATTGCACCCTGGGGTTTGGATACATCTGCATACTTTTGTAATCCATCCATAAGTGAATAATTGTGCATATTTATTATGATGAGCTTATCAATGAATTTGTTGATCTTTCATTGTATTTTTCTGTGTTTCATTTTCAGGACCAAGATGGGGTATCAGATCCAGATGTTTCTAGAAGTATAGCAACCCAAGGAGGTGAATCCCAGACCCAAAATCAGCTTCAGTCTTATTTATGCCCAACTTCTTTGTCAGAACTTTCACCAACTTCTGTTACACAATCAATATCATCCGCTCCAAGTCCGACTCAACCAGAACCAAGGCTTTCACCATCAAAGACTAATAATGCATGCACACCAGAAGCAGATCAACGAAGTTCTTCTAACTCTAAAAATCTTTCTGTTCCTATTGTGAAAGCACATAGTCCTGATGGTTACAATTGGCGGAAATATGGTCAGAAGCAAGTGAAAAGTCCTAAAGGTTCTCGAAGCTATTACAAGTGCACATATTCTGACTGTTCCGCTAAGAAGATCGAGTGTGCTGATCATTCAGGCTATGTTATAGAGATTGTCAATAAAGGAACTCACAGTCATGATCCACCTCGCAAGAATAACAGCACAAGGGAAAACATAGTTGCATTATCATCTCAGCCTGTTTTGCAAAATAGCGGAACAGAACAGTCCATCAGCATGCTTAAGGATACAGGCCAGGCCACATTATCAAAAAAATCTATGAAGGAGACACTACCTATTCCTGAAAAGAAGCGACAAACTACAAGTGGCTTTGACAGGAATGCAAGTGGGAAATTGCAAATGCAAGAGGAACAAGTTAGTGAGCCTGAATTGAAACGGAGGTAGTTTTTCCATTAATATGATATCTTTTAATTTCATTTTTTATGCTTATCTTTCTGATATAATTGGTGTAAGCCTGTGGTGATTTTTTTTTTCTTTCGTTTAACTAAAGAATGTGTTGAAAGATAATTTAGTCTTACAATTTTTTTGCTTTTTTTTACCAGAGTGAAGAAGGAGAACTTAGAATGTGCTGGAGCTCTACTAAAACCAGGAAAGAAACCTAAATTTGTTGTCCATGCTGCGGGTGATGTGGGAATCTCAGGAGATGGGTACAGATGGCGCAAGTATGGACAGAAAATGGTGAAGGGAAATCCTCATCCCAGGTGCATGTTTCTTCTTCTTCTTTTTTGTATATGCATGTGTAAAAACTTAAACCCTAAAGATTAATAAAAATTAACAATTGTTAATATTGTGCAACGGTGAATTGAAATGTTGTAACTTCTTGTTTATTTATTTATTCTTTCTCTCTCTCTCTCATTAGTACTTTATTTTTTGGGGGTTGGGTTGGGGGGGTACAAAAAGATGCTGTATCGAAAATCCTTCTCGGAATGTTTACTTGTACTAGTTTGTTTTAAACTTTAATTTAAGCATTTATAATACAATAAATCTAAAATCGTGTAGTGTCTTCCATGATTGTTATATTGTATTTCCACCCCTTAGATGGCTTCATAGGATTGACATCTGTTGATGTGTTGATAATATAGAAAATGAGTGCTCCTATATCTCTTGATGGCCTTAAGCTTTTGTTTTTTATTACTATATTTAGCAAGAGATCCCAAGGGGTGGAGTTGTATGGTGTTCCATTTTCAATTAGAAATGTTTGCTCAAATTGCATTATTTGTCTTAACAAGCTAGATTTTTTATGGGGTATCCCAAAGAAAAGATTTGACTGAAGTTAGGGTATTCATGATTCGGTTTGATCCAAAATTTATTATCAAACCAATAAAGTCGTTTTTAAATACTTTAATTTTTAATCAAACCAAATACTACTAAAAATATTTAAAACAATGCTATTTGAATTCGGTTTGAATAGTCGATTTGATAAATTAATTAATTAATTAAATTAAAATATTAAAATATCATAAAAATTTGACAAATGTTACTTAAAATCATGATCAAAATAACAACATGAATATCATCAAAAATATAAAAATTCAGCACACTACTTTAACTTTTAGAAAATTCAAAATATAATTTGTAGATTAGTAAAGTAAATTTTTGCTCAATTATGGTGTAGCAAAGGAAGTTGAAGAGTGTAAGTAATTAAAAAGTCTATAATTTTAGGAAACTCAGAAATTATTAGTATTAATCTACTATATATATAAAACCCTATAGTATTGGTTTGGTTCGTTTTTATTGGATTTATATTTTCTTAATCCAAAACTAAACCAAAAAATTGGTTTGCAAAAATTTCAAAACCATAACTATCCATGAAACCACCTAAACCATAATTTTCTCTTTGGATTGATTTGGTTTGGTTAATTTTTGTGCAGCCCTAACTGAAGTTGGTGCTTGAAAGTTTGTGTTAATGGCTTTTCTTAAAAAGTTATTGTGGGATTTTATACTAAAGAAGCTTTAAGGTAGTTGCGTCTAGAAATTACCTAATTAACTATTCTCGGGGTGATTCCTCTTCTAATCAAACTGGAGAATATTTTTCTTGACAAAGCTTAATAAATATCTTGTCTGTTCAAGGACATTATTTGCTGCACAATTCTTGTGAATGTTTGATGGGATTTTTTTAGGAGCCATAGTCCAGAGTCCAGACCCCTTTAACTTATTGATGGTGAGAAGTGGAGAAGAGTATCATTTATTTTTTGAGGGGCAAAGTGATTTATGTCAATATTATCTTCTGGGTCCTGGACGGATATATGTGTTCAAACTGAATCATTGACTTTAGATTTGGTTCATTACTATGAGGTGGCTTGTAGGATATAATAGTCTCATATAGTCTCCCAAAGGATGGGTTTCGGCAGTTCAAATGAGGGTTGATAGGTGTCCAACAGACTACTATCAGCTCAAACTTGTCAATTTTGTGAATCCAACCTCTTTGCATGTCATTTTTTTCTTGGATGGGTCAACAAGTAGATACATGTCTATGCCAATAGTGTAACCAAACTTGGGACCCGTGCTTGAGCATTGACATTATGGTTTTACAGTGATAAAATCAGAACAAGTAGATAAGAAAACCATTTTTTTAATCCCTTTTTTTCTTTTCCTGCTGTTAGAATTTGTTAATGTTCTTTTATAAATGGAAAGCATTGTGATGAAACTTCTGAAGTGTGATCTGATGAAATCTTGATATCTTTAAAGTGAGGAAGTAATTTCCATGATCTTAATTCATTGCAAAGCTAGTTTTTCATTCCTTGATATGAGTTCAAAATTAATATCGTTCTTGCCTATGCATTCAGTCCTTGAGTTCTGATTTCTATTAGGAACAAATTTTGCAGGAATTATTATAGATGCACTTCAGCTGGATGTCCTGTTCGGAAGCACATTGAAACAGCAGTAGATAACACAAATGCTGTCATTATAACCTATAAGGGAGTACATGACCATGATATGCCTGTGCCTAAAAAGCGACATGGACCACTGAGTGCTCCCCTTGTGGCTGCTGCAGCTCCTGCTTCTATGAATAATGTGCAAGTTAAGAAAACTGATGCATTTCAGAACCAAGTAACTTCTATGCAGTGGTCAGTAGGAAAGGAAGGTGAATTAACCAGTGAAACTTTGGACAGTGGAGGTGAAAAGGAGAAGGCAATTGAATCAGCTCGAACTCTTCTAAGCATTGGTTTTGAAATCAAGCCTTGTTGATAGTTCTTTTTCTTGAGTATGGTACTGCTCAAATAATACCAATACGCAGGCCTCCCTTGTATGAAATCATGTAGTTGTCTCGTGAATTATTATTTGAATTATTAGGTTTGCTGATGTTCTTTTTTTTATCTTCCTTTTTCATCTTTTCTTTTTCCCCCTGACTTTTCTTCTTCCTCCGGCTTTCATCAGACAATTCTGCATTTAGTATTGTACACCATCAGTAGTAAGCTAATAGTATTGGAACACAGAATTGGTTGGTAACCATTTTTCCTTGTCTTAGTTGGACTCGGAAATTGTTAAAGATGAGCAGTTGAATGATTTAAAGTTGCCATTTGTTTGAGGAGGTAATGTTGGTGGATCAAATTCATCAGTTCTTGCATAAAACCAGTCAGTCGTATGGATTGAGCTGACCGTTTGTTTAGCAACATGTAAATTGAATTTAGTAAAATATTTCAAAAGCTTTTTTTTTTTTTTTAATTTAGAAATCTATTAGTTAATGTTTTAGCATATAAATGGTCAGTTGTACATGTGGAGTACCAAATTGGTGCAAGCGGTAGCAGGCAACTGCCGTGCGATAGCCTTTTGCAGATGGGCAGTTTTTAGAAGTTCTATCACACACAAGGATTGAGAATAAATCTCAAAGCATATAGTTTAGGCAACTCGAATTGAGAGTTTTTGGGAGAGTTTCGAGAGTTTTTCAATTGTTCCTAGGTTAAAAACATGATTTCCAAAGTTTGAGAGGTTGGTTCTCGATCAAATCATTATTTATATAAAGATGATACTAGATTTCAGTCAATTCAAGTTCATGATAAAATCCAAAGGTAACAAATCTCAACTCATAACCTTGTTTTGATATTTAATTTAATATTTTATGTTAATTTTTTCTTATGGATTAATGACATGATATGGATTAATCCAAAATTGAATTAGGGTTTATTGCATGATTTTTATAATAACTATCATTATAAGGTTATTTTGTGATATAGAGTATTATTTGCCGGTAATTCTAACTTGGTACATAGTGCCTACATAAATCAATTTAACACATTTAATGCCTACATATATAATCAAATCGGCACATGTAATGCCTACGTAAAATAATCAACTTAGTATTTTGATGCCTACGTATTAAATATCTGTCTTTTCTATCCCTTATTGGCATACCAATCTATCATTTACGCTAGTTCCAAGCTAGGTATTTTAGGACTTAATTATTTTATCTCAATTTATTTAAGTAATCTCTTAAAATTCTTTTATTATATTTTTATATTTTAATTTTGTTTATTTTTGTGTATTATTTCTTAATTGTCATAACATACATTATCAAATTATTAGTTCATAATTTTATTTTTTTTATTAATTTTATGGGCTTAATAACTCATTTGACTATATAACTACTCATGTAGATATCAATCACATTATACCATAAAAAGCCCAACTTAATTTACTTATTAAATTTCTAGATTTTTAAGCAGCCTTGTTCCTAGCAGATTTTAGACTCTGTTTTAGATCTCAATTTTATTCATATTTCCAACCGAATTTGATTAAGTGGTCTTCTGAATAATTGTAGTCACATATCTTATCTTTCAATTGAAATTTGAATAATTTAATTCTGATATTTGTATAAAAAGTATGACTATTTTAATACTGATTGTTCATACAAATTTTATCCATAATTTTGATGAAGGTTTCAGGTCTAACATTCATGCCCAATTTAAATGTAGTTAAAATAAAAAATCAAGTTTCATATTCTTATGAAAGTTTTAGTCTTATGTCTTAAGTTTTCAACCCATTAAATAGAACAAAATTTTGAATTCCAAAACTTATGGAATTTTTAATACATATTGCTCCATGATCAAGTTTCCAGCAACACATACAACCAACCATTCATTTAATTATGCAATTAATAAAAGATAAAACAATTAAATCATCATATTAAATTTTTGTCATACAAGCACTACCTTATTAGTTTCTTCTCCCATTACTAAGTTTTTTTTTAATTTTCTTTTCCTTCCTCAAGTTTGTTTCCTCTCTTGTCTTTGGTTTGTCCTAAAATATACAAACATTACTCATTTAATTTATCTTCCTTTGATGAATTTCATTTTTTTTAATCAATCATCCATCACTTAGGCAGCCCCTTATTCACTTCAGCCCCTTATTCACTTCTTTAAAGTCATATTTCTTTGTATTTTAAATCATAAAATCATAATGTAAGGTTAACTAATATCAATTACAACCTCAATTCCATCTTTCCCAACCTATTAACTAACCCTAATCAATCAATTTTAATAATATTTATTATCTTTATAGGTCTCAAATGGAAAAACAAATGTTGAATTTAAGGAGAAGAGACTCACCTTAATGGTGAACTAGGGCTGGCCGAGATTTCACTCACTCTTTTTCTTCTTTCTTTCTTACTCCTTTGCTGACTTATGGTGAAAATATTTTAATTTCTTAGTTCTTCTTCCTCTAAAATCCTTTTTCTCTCTTTTTCAAAGCTTGAAATTGATTTTAAAAAATGGTAGAAAAATGGTGAGGGAGTGGGGCGGTAAAAGGAGGTTGATGGTGAAGAAGGCAAAAAAAATTTTGTTGATTTTTATAACCAATTTATGCAGAAATCTAGATTTCTCTCTTATAGCCTACATTTTTTTTTTACTTTTGTTTAATTAGATTATGATTAATCTTTATTTCTATTGGTCCATTTAATTAATTAATTCTAATTAATTTTAATCTTTGCATAATTCCTCTTTTAGCCCACAATTCCGTATTTTTATAAAATAACCCCAGACAATTCCATAAATTTCCATTTAGTCCATAGGGTGATTTTATTTTATTTTATTTTTTCTAGTTTTGGCACTAAACTTTTTAATTCCTAATTAATAATGCCTTAAATAAATCTCCCTCAAATATTGTTATTTTTTTGTGCATCTGAATTTAGACTTCAATCGGTCTAGCGCACTTAACTCAGTCATGCATGGTATTGTCTAAATGACTGTGCATTACAATTCTCTCTCCGTTAAGAAAATGTTATCATCAAAATTTACCTGATTAATTGATGTTGAATACTTGAGGATATTGAGCCTTCATTATTTTCTCACTCTTCCAAGTGGTTTTTTTTCTGTTGAATGGCTATGCCATAAGACTTTCACTAGAGATACCTTTTTGTTCTGCAATTTTTTAACTTCTCTGACTAAAATTGCCACTGGTTCTTTCTCATAAGTCAGATCCGATTGTACTTCTATGGATTCCACTGGTATTATATGTGATAGATCCGACCTATATCTTTTTAGCATTGACACATGGAACACATTGTGAATTATTTTTAACTCTGGTGGTAATGCCAATTTATATGTCACTGGACCCATGCATTCAAGCACCTCATATGACCTAACAAATCGAGGACTAACTTTTCTTTCTTGCCAAATTTGAGGGTCTTCTTCCAGACATTCAAAAATACTTTATCACTAACCTCATACACTGTCTTTTTTATTTAAATCTACATAGGATTTTTGTTCTATCAGCTACTGCTTTTAGTCTGTCTTTTATCACTCACCTTTTTTTCTGTTTATTGAACCAATTCCGACCCCACTAGTTTCTTTTTGGGAAGTTCTATCCAACAAAGAGTGTCCTATATTTCCTTCCATACAAAGCCTCGTATGGTGTCATTGTAATACTCGATAATTTAGGCCACGGTCGAGGTTGAGCGAAATCCGGCACGCCGAACCGATCGGGTCTAAATTCAGACATGAAAGAAATAAATTAAAATAATAATAATATGAGAGAAAATATTTTGGATATTATTAATTGAGAATTTTGAAGTTTGGAATTAAAATTGGGAAAAAAATAATTTTTCGCTGAACGAAATTATAAATTGCAGTGTTTTTAGCACAGAAATTATAAGAAGGCATAAAAATGGAATATTCTTTATCTAAGAAAAGGAATATTCTTTTAATTAAGATAAATTAAGAGTGATTAAAATTAATGGACCAATGGAAAGCAAGATTAACAATTAATCTTAACCACCCACCTAATCCAACTATAAAAAGTCAAATTTGCTATTTTTTTTATCATTCTTCTTTTTCATCTTGACCAAACCCATTTTCTCTCCCTTTTCTTCTTCTTTGGCCGTGACTCTCATCCCCCAATTAGTCTTCTTTTTCTTTCTTCAATTCAAGCTAAGATTAGATGAAAAAAAAAAGAGATTAAGGCAAAATCATCAAAGAGAAGTAGAATTTTGAGGTATGTATATTTGGCAAAAATTCAATATATAAAAATATTGATTTTAATTTTGTGATGTGTATGAAATTATGAATAATTGATTGAGAAATTAAGTGGTGATTAAATGATTCAATGAACATGAAAATAAAAACTAGAATATGAGGTTGATGCAAAAATGGAAATTGTATGATTTAATTGATGTGCTGAAAAATTTGTCTTATGAACAGTGTATAGTGTTTTGATCATAACTTGAGTTCTGGAAATCATTTCTGAGTGATTCTTGTTGGGTTGGAAAGTTAAGACACAGGTCTTGAACTTTTATTCAGACCATTAGACATGAATATGTCTGAAATTAGGTGAAAACGTGACTCAAAGTTGACCTAGAAATCTGTTCAAAAAAACAAAACTGGGCAAATTTGAAATGAACGTAGCTTAGGGGAAAATTCATAACTTTTACTACACAATTCTTTTTAATTTAATTCTAGTTGGAAATGAAATATAAGACATGTACCTATATTTGGTTAGTTTATCACTTGTCCAATTTCCATCGAAAAAGGGATGAAAAATACAGACCAATATAAGGCATAATTCTGTCCAGTAAAATACTGGGCAGATTGTAGTGAACGTAGTTTAGGAGAAAATGTGTAACTTTTGCTCCAAAATTTATTTTAATATGATTCCAGTTGTATATTAAAGCTAAGCCATGTATCTAAATATTTCTAGTTGATCACTTGTTCCAATTCCATATAAAAATGGATTAAAATGACAGAGTAAAATAAGACATAATTCTGTCCAGTAAAATACTGGGCAGATTACAGTAAACGTAGCTTAGAAGAAAATTTATAACTTTTGCTAAAAAATGCCTTTTAATGTGATTCCAGTTGGAAATTAAAGATAAGATATGTATCTATATGTTGTTAGTTGATCATATGTTCAGAATCTGTCTAACAATAGACGAAAAATACAGAGCATCATAAAGAAGAAATGTTGTCCAGAATAGGACAGCTGGAAGAAATGTGTTGATTGTGAATTTATGTGACATAAAATGTATTAATTGAAATTTTCTTATAATTATAATGATTGAATAAACTAGTATGAGGTTGTAAAATATTGAATGAGAATTATTGTATTTATATGGAGTTTATATTAATGTTCCCTACATAATTTATGTAAATATTAATAAAGGTAACAAATGTAATTTAAGCCCTATAACATCTAGTCGAGAACTAGAAATTAGGATAAGTTGGCATGCCAATAAAAGGGTAGAAATGTAGGCACTAAAAATAATAGTGCTGAGATTTAATTTAAGTAGGCACTAAGAAATAGTGCTGAGTTGAAATTACGTAGGCACTAAGAAATAGTGTTGAGTTTAAAAATTACGTAGGCACTAAAAAGGTGCTGAGTTGTTATTGGAAATGTAGGCGTTAAATGTCGAGTTATAAAATAATTATGTAGGCGCCGAGTATACTATCGGAGAGCAGAAACCCTGTATCCAGTGTTTAGTTCCGGTCTAAGATGTCGTGGGCTATTAAATAAATAACAAAAAAAAAATGTGAATTATGAAATTGATATTGTGAATTTTATATCTTGAATTGTTAAAAAATTTCAAGCATGCTTAATGAATGAAATGTCATAATTGATGGATTAAATATTTTTGCATGAAGAAATGGTTTTATTATTAATTGAATATTTGGCATGCTTCATAAATTAATTGTAGTTTCAAAAATTTTATTTTATAATTATTTATGTAATTATTGGATAGTTGCCAAACGTACCACTAAGCTAGAAGCTTAGCGCGTGTGTTTCACGCGCAGATAAATAGAAGTAGCTATTTCGATAGGGCGACCGAAGAAGAGGGAACCCCCAAGATCAGATTGCAGCAGTCTAGTTCTTTTTGTATGTTTTGAAAATTATGTTGTAAAAATTAAATTCTAAGAATCTTTTTTTTTGTGAGTTTGTGGCATGTAGGATTTATAAGGAATGAATTTTGTAATTTTTAAATCTAGTATTGTTTCTAAATATTATGGTTTAATTGCATGAGTTCAATTAAATCAAACTATTTCCATCACTCGTTATATATTTAAATGAAAAAAAAATAGTAATAAATATTTCGCTAATAATAAACTTGAAAAAAAATTATTACAATGATTTGTATATTGGTTGTAAACAAAAAAAAGGTTATTAGCATTTCCATATCCTATTAACGTTTAGTAGGGTAAGGGAGCGCTACATTTAGTGGTATCAGAGCCCAGGCTAATTGATTCTTAATCAGTGGGTGTAAAATAGAATATGTGTCTCATGCATATGTATAAAATGCTGCAATTATCTGACTTGGGTCCCTTCTTCTGGTTTATAGGTAGATATGGATTCAGGATCGGAACAAGATTTCTCAGAAGATGAACTGAGTAATAGCCTTTCAGACTCAACCAATCTCAGACAACCTCAATCAGTAAGAGATTCCGAGCCGAGTGTAGTAGCTCCTCCGAGACCAGAGAGACAGGCTAATTTGGGATAGGAGCCTCTTATGGAATAGATTGCAAACTTGTTGCAACGGATAGTACAAGCAGTTCCACAACCAACTCCACCTCCTCTTCCACCTCAGCCAAAACCCCGGATTGATAAGCTGAGAAAATATGGGGCCACAGATTTTATGGGAAGGAGGGAGGATGACCCAGCAGCTTCAGAGTTTTGGATGGAGTCCACAGAAAGGGTGTTTGAGGAACTTGAATGTCCAGAGGAACAAAAGGTCAGATATGCAGTGTCCCTTTTAAAAGATCATGCCTATGACTGGTGGAAATCAATTTTATCAAAGCCCCAGACACCGAAACCACCTTCTTGGAATTTCTTCAAGGCAGAATTTAATAAGAAGTATGTGCCTAGAGTTTATGTGAATGAAAAGAAAATGGAGTTTCAAGACTTGAAGCAAGGAAACATGTCAGTCGCTGAATATGAGATGGAGTTCACCTGACTAAGTAAATATGCGACTGGAATCATTGCAGATGAGGCAGACAGATGTCGTAGATTTGAGGATGGGCTTAATGATGATATTGGGAATATGGTGACTGCCCTTCAGCTTGAGGATTTTGCTACACTAGTATCCTCAGCCATCAGTGTGGAAAAGAGGTCAAAGAGAAAGAGGATAGAAGAGCCACCATAGAGGCCGACAATTAGCATGGCCCAGACATCAGGAAAAAGGGGATGAACAGTGCCTAGGTTTTTCCAGTCACGGGGTGTTAGATCAAATTTTTTAGCTAGACAAAGGCAACAGTTGAGGCCAGAGGGGTCTACAGCTAGTGCACCAGCTTCTGGTAACAAGAGATTCATATCTGTCATATGTCAACATTGTGGGAGATTACATGCAGGTGATTGCTGGTTAATTACTGGAGCATGCTTATGTTGCGGATCTACAGAGCACAAACTGAAAGATTGCCCCAGAGGAAGAGGTACAGGTGGTGTAGTATCAGTGCAGGTTCATAATGTCACTCGAGGCAGAGGTAGGGGACATGGACAGTCTAGAAGCGGCAGGATTGGACAGAGTATATCAGAATCAGTGAATAGAGTAGAAGGTAGTCGAGCCCCAGCCTGAGCATATGCCATGAGAGCTCGTGAGGAGTAGGATGCCCCAGATGTCATTATCGGTAAATTTTCTCTTTATGATACTAATTTATTTGCACTGATAGATCCGGATTCTACACATTCATATTTATGCATGTCACCACCTAGTCAGGGGAATATGGTAGCAGAGGAATTAGATTGTGATATATTAGTGACAAATCCTTTGGGTCATGGAGTGAAAGTTAGTCGAGTCTATAAAAACAGTCCAATCAAAGCTCAGAATGTAGAATTTCCAGCTGACCTAATAGAGTTACTATTCCGTGAGTTTGATGCAATCTTGGGGATGGATTGGTTGACTCAGCATAAGGCAGTGGTGGATTGTCAATATAGGAGAGTGACTTTCAAGAATTCAGGGCAGGATGATGTGATTGTCCTGGGCGAGAACCGACCATACTTGACTAATGTCATTTCTGTGATGAAGGCAAGTAAGCTTATCAAAAAGGGATGTGAAGCGTTTTTGGCACATATTGTAGATACCAAGAAAGAAAGTCTAGATCTCAAGGAGATTCCTACAGTATGTGAATATCCAGATATCTTCCCTGAGGACTTGCCAGGGTTACCACCTGTCAGGGAGATAGAGTTTGCCATTGATGTTTTGCCAGGTACAAGCCCGATATCAATCACTCCTTACAGAATGGCACCTGCTGAACTAAAAGAATTAAAAGTGCAGTTGCAAGAGTTGTTAGAGAAAGGGTTTATCAGGCCTAGCGTCTCACCTTGGGTGCTCCGGTTCTATTTGTGAAAAAGAAAGATGGCACATTTTCGTTTGTGCATTGATTATCATCAATTGAACAAGATGACAATTAAGAACAGATATCCCTTGCCGAGAATAGATGACTTGTTTGATTAGTTGAAAGGAGCAGGGGTATTTTCTAAAATTGACCTCAGATCAGGTTATCACCAATTGAGAATTAAAGAATCAGACATTTCAAAAATAGCATTTAGAAATCGGTATGGTCATTATGAATTCTTAGTAATGCCTTTTGGCCTGACAAATGCCCCAACAGCATTTATGGATCTAATGAATAGAATCTTTAGGCCTTATTTGGACCAGTTTGTGGTGGTGTTCATAGATGATATCTTGGTATACTCCAGAAGCAGAAAAGAGCATAATCAACATCTTCGTATTGTCTTTCATACCTTGAGAAAGAATCAATTGTATGCGAAGTTGTCGAAATGTGCATTCTGGTTAGATGAAGTGGCCTTTCTAGGACATATTGTCTCAGCCGATGGGATCAGAGTTGACACCAGTAAGGTAGAGGCAATCCTCAACTGGAAACCGTCTCGGAATGTGGCAGAGGTGAGAAGTTTTCTTGGTTTGGCTGGTTATTATCGGAGATTTGTGAAAGGATTCTCAATGATAGCCTCACCATTGAAAAAATTACTTAGAAAGGAGACCAAATTTGAGTGGACAGACCGATGCCAGACTAGCTTTGATAAGTTGAAGAAAATGTTGACAGAGGCACCAGTGTTGACACAACCTATTGCAGAAAAATATTTTGTGGTGTACAGTGATGCTTCCCTTAATGGTTTGGGTTGTGTATTAATGCAAGAAAGTAAAGTGATTGCTTATGCTTCCAGACAACTGAAGCCTCATGAGAGAAATTATCCAACACATGATCTAGAACTAGCAGTCATTGTGTTTGCATTGAAAATATGGCGACACTACCTGTATGGTGAGCAATATTATATTTATACAGACCATAAAAGTCTGAAATATTTGCCTTCACAAAAGGAACTCAATTTGAGACAGAGGCGATGGCTAGAATTAATCAAAGACTACAATTGTATCATTGATTATCAGCCAGGTAAGGCCAATGTGGTAGCAGACGCTCTAAGTAGAAAAACTCTTGCAGGTAAATGTTAAAACTTAAATTTATTAAGTGAACATGAAAAACAAAAATGAAATAATAATTTTTTTATATATTATTTGGGCAGAATTGCGGATTCAACCCACATTGATCCAGCAAGTAAAGAACAATCAGAAGCAGGATACGAAATTAAAGGAAATCTTTGAAATGGTGAAAAAGGGTGAAAAACCAGAATTTACTATTGATTCAGATGGGAGTTTAAGGCAAAAGGGCAGGTTATGTGTGCCAGACATACCAGAATTGAAACAATATATTTTGAAGGAAGCTCACAATGTTATTTATGCAATGCACCCAGGAAGCAACAAAATGTATCATGACTTGAAGGCATATTACTGGTGGCCAGGAATGAAAAGAGATATCACCGATTATACTACCAGATGTTTAACTTGTCAGCAAGTGAAGGCTGAGCATCAAGTACCAAGTGGATTATTGCATTCAATTTCAATTCCAGAGTGGAAATGGGAAAGAGTTACAATGGATTTTGTTTCTGGTTTGCCTTTGACACAAAAGAGGCATGATTCAATATGGGTAGTGGTGGACCGGCTCACTAAATCAGCTCATTTTCTACCGATCAAGATGAATTATCCACTTAACTGTTTGGCAGAGATCTATGTTAATGAGATAATCTGTTTACATGGTGTGCCAATTTCAATCATTTCATATCGAGACCCGAGGTTCACTTCAAAATTTTGGAAAAGTTTGCATCAAGCCATAGGTACTCGACTCAATTTCAGCACAGCTTTCCACCCACAAACAGATGGACAATCAGAAAGGGTCATACAGATATTGGAAGATATGTTGAGGAGTTGTGTGATAGAATTTGAAGGCAGTTGAGACAAACATCTTCCATTGATAGAATTTGCCTACAATAATAGTCACCAAGCCAGTATCGGCATGGCACCATATGAAACCTTGTATGGGAGGAAATGTAGAACACCTTTATGTTGGAATGAGCTTGGTGAAATGAAAGTAGTGGGTCCAGATCTAGTATAGAAAATAGAGAAAAAAGTGAGAGTAATAAGAGATAGGCTGAAAGCTGCTGCTGATAGACAGAAATCATATGCAGATTTGAAAAGGAGGGATATTGAGTATACAGTTGGTGATAAGGTATTCTTAAAAGTCTCACCTTGGAAAAGGATTTTCCGATTTGGAAAGAAGGGAAAGTTAAGTCTTAGGTTCATTGGACCTTATGAGGTACTTGAACGCATAGGTCCTGTGGCGTACAAATTAGCTTTACCACCATAGTTTGACAAGATTCATAATGTATTCCATGTGTCTATGTTGAGAAGATATCGATCAGATCCATCTCATATCATATCAGCAGAACCTATAGAGATACGACCAGATCTAACTTATGAAGAAGAGCCAGTGAAAATTCTAGCTCGAGAAATGAAAGAGCTACGGAACAAGAAGGTATCATTGGTAAAGGTTCTGTGGAAAAATCATAATTCAGAAGAAGCGACTTGGGAAAATGAAGAGGTGATGAATGCCTAGTATCCACAATTATTCCACTCCAGTTAAAAAGGTAAATTTCGAGGACGAAATTTTTTTT
Source organism: Triadica sebifera (assembly GCA_023653625.1). Lineage (NCBI taxonomy): Eukaryota > Viridiplantae > Streptophyta > Magnoliopsida > Malpighiales > Euphorbiaceae > Triadica > Triadica sebifera. Next base: position 14,959,831 of record CM042909.1, read on the forward strand.
AGGAGGGGAAAATTGTAATACCAGATAATTTAGGCCACGGTCGCGGTGGAGTGAAATCCGGTACGCCGAACCGATCGGGTCTAAATTCAGACATGAAAGAAATAAATTAAAATAATAATAATATGGGAAAAAATATTTTGGATATTATTAATTGAGAATTTTGAAGTTTGGAATTAAAATTGGGAAAAAAATAATTTTTCGCTGAACGAAATTATAAATTGCAGTGTTTTTAGCACAGAATATTCTTTATCTAAGGAAATGAATATTCTTTTAATTAAGATAAATTAAGAGTGATTAAAATTAATGGACCAATGGAAAGCAAGATTACCAATTAATCCTAACCACCCACCTAATCCAACTATAAAAAGTCAAATTTGCATTTTTTTTTATCATTCTTCTTTTTCATCTTGACCAAACCCATTTTTTCTCCCTTTTCTTCTTCTTTGGCCGTGACTCTCCTCCCCCAATTAGTCTTCTTTTTCTTTCTTCAATTCAAGCTAAGATTAGATGAAAAAAAGGGATTAAGGCAAAATCATCAAAGAGAAGTAGAATTTTGAGGTATGTATATTTGGCAAAAATTCAATATATAAAAATATTGATTTTAATTTTTTGATGTGTATTAAATTATGAATAATTGATTGAGAAATTAATTGGTGATTAAATGATTCAATGAACATGAAAATAAAAACTAGAATATGAGGTTGATGCAAAAATGAAAATTGTATGATTTAATTGATGTGTTGAAAAATTTGTCTTATGAACAGTGTATAGTGTTTTGATCATAACTTGAGTTCTGGAAATCATTTCTGAGTGATTCTTGTTGGGTTGGAAATTTAAGACATAGATCTTAAACTTTTATTCAGACCATTAGACATGAATATGTCTGACATTAGGTGAAAACGTGACTCAAAGTTGACCAAGAAATCTGATAAAAAAAACAAAAATAGGCAGATTTGAAATGAACGTAGCTTAGGGGAAAATTCATAACTTTTCTACACAATTCTTTTTAATTTAATTCTAGTTGGAAATTAAAGATAAGACATGTACCTATATTTTTTTAGTTTATCACTTGTCCAATTTCTATCGAAAAAGGGATGAAAAATATAGACCAATATAAGGCATAATTCTGTCCAGTAAAATACTGGGCAGATTGTAGTGAACGTAGTTCAGGAGAAAATTTGTAACTTTTGCTCCAAAATTCATTTTAATATGATTTCAGTTGTATATTAGAGCTAAGCCATGTATCTAAATATTTCTAGTTGATCACTTGTTCCAATTCCATATAAAAATGGATTAAAATGATAGAGTACAATAAGGCATAATTCTGTCCAGTAAAATACTGGACAGATTACAGTGAACGTAGCTTAGGAGAAAATTTATAACTTTTTCTAAAACATTCCTTTTAATGTGATTCCAATTGGAAATTAACGATAAGACATGTATCTATATTTTGTTAGTTTATCATATGTTCAGAATATGTCTAACAATAGACGAAAAATACAGAGCATCATAAGGAAGAAATGCTGTCCAGAATAGGACAACTGGAAGAAATGTGTTGATTGTGAATTTATGTGACATAAAATGTATTAATTGAAATTTTTTTATAATTATAATGATTGAATGAACTAGTATGAGGTTGTAAAATATTGAATGGGAATTATTGCATTTATATGGAGTTTATATTAATGTTCCCTACATAATTTATGTAAATATTAATAAAGGTAACAAATGTAATTTAAGCTCTATAACATCTAGTCGAGAACTAGAAATTAGGATAAGTTGGCATGCCAATATAATGGTAGAAATGTAGGCACTAAAAATAATAGTGCTGAGATTTAATTTAAGTAGACACTAAGAAATAGTGCTGAGTTGAAATTACGTAGGCACTAAGAAATAGTGCTGAGTTTAAAAATTACGTATTCACCAAAAAGGTGTGAGTTGTTATTGGAAATGTAGGCGTTAAACGCCGAGTTATAAAATAATTATGTAAGCACCGAGTATACTGCCGGAGAGCAGAAATCCTGTATCCAATGTTTAGTTCCGGTCTAAGATGTCGTAGGCTATTAAATAAATACAGAAAAAAATGTGAATTATGAAATTGATATTGTGAATTTTATATCTTGAATTGTTAAAAAATTTCAAGCATGCTTAATGAATGAAATGTCATAATTGATGGATTAAATATTTTTGCATGAAGAAAATGGTTTTATTATTAATTGAATATTTGGCATGCTTAATAAATTAATTGTAGTTTCAAAAATTTTATTTTAGAATTATTTATATAATTATTGGATAGTTGCCAAACGTACCACTAAGCTAGAAGCTTAGCGCGTGTGTTTAACGCGCAGATAAATAGAAGTAGTTGTTCCGATAGGGCGACCGAAGAAAAGGGAACCCCCAAGATCAGATTGCAGCAGTCTAGTTCTTTTTGTATGTTTTGAAAATTATGTTGTAAAAATTAAATTCTAAGAATCTTTTTTTTTTGTGAGTTTGTGGCATGTAGGATTTATAAGGAATGAATTTTGTAATTTTATAAATCTAGTATTGTTTCTAAATATTATGGTTTAATTGCATGAGTTCAATTAAATCAAACTATTTCCATCACTAGTTATATATTTAAATGGAAAAAAAATAGTAATAAATATTTCGCTAATAATAAACTCGAAAAAAAAAATTATTACAATGATTTGTACATTGGTTGTAAACAAAAAAAGCTTATTAGCACTTCCATATCCTATTAACGTTTAGTAGGGTAAGGGAGCGCTACAGTCATCCCAATGTTTACTTGATAATTGTTGTTATATACAAACTCTATTAATGGAAGATACCTATCCCAATTACCTTTGAACTTAATTACATAACTTCTCAGCATATCTTCCAATAATTGTATGACCCATTTCAATTAACCATCAGTTTGTGGGTGGAATGTTGTACTAAAGTTGAATCGAGTACGTAAATCTAGCTACAAACTCTTCTAGAATTGTAATGTAAACCATGGGTCTCGATCATAAATTATAGAAATTGGAACACTATAAAGTCGGATTGTCTCATTGACATATAATTCTATCAATCGAGCAAACAAGTAGTCCATTCTAACTGGTAGAAAATGAGGTGATTTAGTAAGACTATCTACCATGACCCACATAGCATTATGCTTCTTCCGTGTCAATGACAAGTCAAAAACAAAATCCATAGTAATTTTTTTCCACTTCCATTCTGGAATAGAAATTAGCTATAACAAACCAGATGACACTTGATGCTCCGCCTTCACTTGTTGGCATGTCAAACATCTAGTGGTATAGTCTGTAATATCTCTTTTCATTCTAGGCCACCGATGTTTTTAAATCATGATACATTTTGTTGTTTCATGGATGCATCGTATAAGTAGTGTTGTGTGCTTCTTTCATAATTTCTTGCTTCAATTCATGGATATTTGGTACACACAATCTGCCTTTATACCTTAGACTTCCTCCAGTAAACTCTATTCTCTTTCCCTTTTTCACCAACTCAGAGATTTTCACTAGTTTCGTGTCTTGCTTCTGATTTTCTTTCACTTGTTAAATCAATGTGGGTTGAACTTGCAATGCTACCAGCATAAAGTATAATTTCTTAATTACTCGTTATTCATTATTAAATATTATTTTTTAATTGAATTTTATTTAAGTATACCTATTAGTCTTTCTACTCAAAGCATCGACCCCTACATTGGTTTTGCCTGACAGGTAATTAGTGATTCAGTTGTAATATTTGATTAATTCCAACCATCATCTTTGTCTTAAGTTGAGTTCTTTTTGCATAGGCAAATACTTCAGACTTTTGTGATATGTATAAATATAGCATATATCTCCATATAAATAGTGCCCCTATATTTTTAGAGCAAATACAATGGTTTCTAGCTCTAAATTATGTGTAGGATAATTTTTTCATGTGGCTTTAATTGTCTGGAGGCATAAGCAATTACTTTGTCCTCCTGCATTAATACGCAACCTAACCCATTATGTGAAGCATCACTATGTACCACATAATCCTTTCCTGGGTAGGTTGTGTCAAAATTGGTGCATTATTTGATATTGCCTTCAATTTATCGAAGCTAGCATGGCACCATTCTGTCTACTTAAATTTAGAACATTTTTTAAGAAGCTTTGTCAATGGTGAGGCTATCATTGGGAATCCCTTCACAAATCTTCTATAATATCATGCCAAGCCAAGAAAGCTTCTAACTTATGTCACATTTTAGGAAGGTTTCCAAAAGAATTGTTTATACCTTATTGGGATCCACTTTAATTCCTTTTGCTGATACGATATGTCCTAGAAAATCTACCTCATTTAGCCAAAAGACACATTTTGATAACTTTGCATATAATTGCTTCTCCCTTAATGTATGAAGCATTATTTGAAGATGATGGTCATGCTCCTCTTTATTCTTAGAGTACATTAAAATGTCATCTATAAATACCATCACAAACTAATCTAGATAAGGCCTTAGGACCTTGTTCATCATATCCATAAAAGTTATTGGAGCATTTATCAGACCGAATGGCATAACTAGGAACTTGCAGTGGCCATACCGAGTCCTAAATATTATTTTAGGAACGTCTATCTCCATAATTTTTAATTGATGATACCCCGATTCGAGATCAATTTTGGAGAATATCCCAACTCCTTTCAGTTGATTAAACAAATCATTTATTCTTGGTAGTGAATATTTATTCTTGATCATCACCTTATTCAGCTACCGATAATCAATACAGAGTCATAGGGTGTCATCTTTCTTTTTCACAAATAACACTAGAGAACCTCCAAGATAGCACACTAGGTCTAATAAACCTCTTATCCAACAATTCTTGCAATTGCACCTTCAATTCCTTCAGTTTAGTAAGTGCTATTCTATAGGGAGTAATAGATATTGGAGTCGTGCTTGGAATAATATTTATGGAAAATTTCATTTCTCTATTTGGTGGCAATCCTAGCAAATCATCTGAAAAGACATCTAGGAATTTGCATACAGTGGATATGTCCCTAAGATCGGGATTCTTTACATACATCCACTACATGTGCTATATATGCCTCATATCCCTTTCTAATAAGTTTCTTGGCTTTTATAGCAAAGATGATATTAGTTAGGTATGGTTGATTCCCTATTACTTCTTCTTTTTGATCTGCCAATGCTTATTCCACACTTTTAGTTGTAGTGACTAATCAAGAGAATTCTTCTATTTATGAGGCCACCACTCTATCTCTAATGGGATGCCTAAGAGCTCGCTCAAATCATCTACTCCTATCAATTTTATTTGATTTCCCTTTGTGTACTTACTAAGGTGACTAAACTCTTTTTCATACTCAGTCACAGTTAGAGTGTTCTATTTCAGATCTAAGAATTCTTATTTCTTCTTGTCTCTATGCGATTTGGGGATGTATTTTACCTAAAACTGGTCCAAAAAGAAATCCCATATGGGAGGGTCTAGTGTCTATGGCCTTTGCAGAATGGTTTTCCACTAATCATATGCACTTTCCTTCAATAGGGATATTGTATACTTATATTTATGATCAAGGGGTACACTCTAACTGATCAAATACCCTCTCATTTCTTTCCAACCAATACTTTGCTATCGGTACATTTTCCTCTCTACGACCATAAAAATTTGTAGCCTCGTACTTTTGAAGCTTGTTAAAGTATAGCCTCGAAGTGGTTGGTCTAGCAGCTTATCGGATAAGTTCCACTACATTTTGTAATAAATCCCCCTATATGCCCTCTAGCTCTAGCATGACGATGAACAAAATCAAATTCATTAGCTCTAGAGGCTATTTGTCGTTGCCTTGAATGAGAAGATATTGTAACACCACATCTTATACATTTGAATTCAACCTATCCCTGTATCAAATAATCACACATAGCATGCTGGAAAGAAAAAATATCCTGTTAACAGTGATAGTAAAATTTTTTTTATATATTGTAATAACATTCAATGACTTTGCAAGTCTACACTGAGTCTTTCGCTATAATACGATATATCACATATATTAAAACATAAACTTTACACATAAGTATTTACAAGTTGCTTTCATTTATACATTTTTAAAATCCATTCCAAAATGACTATACATATTCAAACACGTAAATACAAAATGCAGATGACATATTTTTATGCTCGTGTGGAATGCAAGGAGAAAGGGTGATGAGGCTCGGCCAGTGACCTGTGCTCCATGTCTTCTATACCTTACTCAAAATGAGCTATCACTTTTCTTTACCTGAAAAATGATGCAAATTGATGAGTTGCGGCTCAGTAAGAATAATCATCCAATGAACTTTAAAGTACCAAACAACTCATAGTAATATATCACAAATCCAATACATACTATGTATTACATTCCCTTCATTCGAATCATATAAATATCAATAAAGTTGAAACATATAATCATTACTCTTTATGCATGCAAATGCTTTGCTTATTTCATTTTGTTGTGACCACGTTAAACAGACATTGCCTCGGGTTTCCATGTGAACATTTGCATTTGCTAGCTAGCTTGATCATTTGTTTCATTTGCACATTTGTTGGGCCATAGGCCTCTTCTTTTGCTTTACAATATCGATTAACTAGTCACAACGCCTTGTAAGTCCATATGCATGTGCACTTGTACTTAAGCATTCATCAACCATTGTATCTTATCACATATAACATACATATACCACATATATGCCTCATATGCCATGCATACACCTTGTATATATATATCACATATGTCAAACATATACCTCAAATATACCATAAGTATACCATTTATATGTACCACAATGTCACAAATTATCCATCATCATATTATCAAGGACCAATCATGACAATCATATGAATCACATAGCAAGCAACATTCATATGCACTAAAGAATTCAATCGATAATTAGATTCACAGTTCTCTTTTGATTCTGACCCTTACTTATTGTCTATCCACTGTTTGTGGATCTCCAATATGTTGTGAGCCTAATATAAAAACATAATTGATTTATTCATGATTATGGAGACTTAATGTGGCTTAAAAAAATTAATATGCATTGTTCATATCAATAGTTAAGATTTTTCCTATGAGACAGTGTGACCTTATGGGATTGTTTAGCCTATAACTTTTTCTATACTTGACCAATTAATCTGATTCTTATACCTAATTAAAAATAACATATAATTATGTAACATATTAAAATTTCATACCAATTGGATCATTGTACAAATTTTGGTGGAATTTATAAATGTGTTCTATTTTCTGCCCTTTGGCAGTTTCAGGGTATCAAATTTGGTTCATCATAACTTATAATATATAAGTCATATTTAAATGAAAATTTACAGAAACTTATATGGGTTCAAATTTAACATTGTTCATGTTTATAACTTTTATCAATTATGTCTCTAAGGTCTTCAAATTATAAGAAACATTTTACTGGTCCAGAATAGAATTGGCTTCCGGACCAGTATGACTTCTAAAGACCATAACTTAGCCCACACATACTATATTAAGCTTAAATTAGTACCCACATTTAGATAAGACATATACCTATAACTGTAATGTTTTGATAATGTACATAATCTAGCTTTAAAGATCTCAAATTAGCCAAATAAATTTCTGGATCTGCCCAGAACACTTAGTATGCAGTTCAAACCATGGAACAGTCATGGTTTCATTCACCATAACTCAAAATTTACAAGACATATGAACCTAAATTTTGGTATACATATACATCACACATATATCTACAATTTTATATTTTGAGATACTTCAAATAGCTTTATCATATTAAAAACTAACAAACACAGTGACTAACTTACTTAGGGTTGACATCTAGATCAGTTTCAGTACAAAGAGGATATCTCATTCTATACACCACATCTTTTAACAATGTTTATATATCCATAAAGCTAAGACATAAAAGAACAACTGCTGTGTTTTAAGCTTTTTCATATTCGATCTTGAAGATCATCAAAACCATAGCATACAACACTGACTATTTATGAACCCTAAACACCATAATCAAGCTTAATACAAAAATAAATGGTTACTCACCTATAATCACTCTTGGCTAATCTTGTTGCTGTAATTTTTGGAGTGAAAGAGGGAAGAAATGGCGACTAGAACTTGAAAATAAATGGAAGGAATGAAGCAAAGAAGAAGAAGAAGAAGAAGATGAGGAAAGGAAATGAATATGGTGGCAGCCTAATAAGTTAAAAGGCATCACCATCTTATCTTCCTTTCCTTTGTTTCATCCATCCACTTTTTCTCTTTTTTTTTCTTTTTTTTTTCTGGCTTTTATTTTTATTTTTATTTTTATTTTTTAATTTTTTTTATTATTATTACGCAATTCAACACAATATCCAATTTAATCTTAATCTATTCATTTTTCATACTTTAATTTAGTCACCTTATTTCATTTATTTTTAATATTTTTTATCCTCATTTAGATTATAAATACACATGTACGACTCGATACAATTGCAATGTACTAGAACACGTAACTAGTGTATGTCATGGACTTATTTCTACGCAAATACGTATGAAATGCATGTGTTCAATTGAATTATATGCAAGATGCATATATTCAAATGAAATGCATGTGGGGAAAGTTGAGGATATTACAGATACTTCTGCGCCAGAAGGCTCATTACTTTCAACACCCTTTCTCGATGGTCGCGGAGAACTTGAATCCATAGCTACCTAATTCCAGAAAGAGGAACACTTCTTGTAAGATAGCAGCATATTTATATGATACATATACATGAAACACACTTTATTTAATCACCCACTTAAATTAGAATCGCTCTAAATCCGACTTTGATCTTGCGCCATTAAATAATAGTAAAGTAAGGGAATGCTACCAAACTCTCGATTTCATGTCTAATTTTCTTAATTCAATTATTTTATATATTCACATACAAATATATGAACACAAATTTAAAATACAGTCTCCCATTTAATAATAATAATAATAATAATAATAATAATAATAATAATAATAATAATTACCCAAACCAGTTTACTTTATAAATATAGGTTTGGATTCATACACAGAAAATTGTTTTATACAATATGTGGTATATGGAATGTATGGATTTTTCATGTTATATGGATACAATGTATAAGATAGAGAAAATTTTTAAATGGAACTAGTTTTATAAGGTATTAGTCATGTGGCATTTACTTATTTAGTAGGGTTATGTCCTACTATATGAATGAGTGTTACATTTAGTAGTATTAGAGTTTAGGTTTCAACGGTCTAGATCTAAGTGGATAATAGGGTTTATCATGCATGTATAAGTGTATCTCATCTGACTCTAATATGGGCTACTTCTCTGTCAACTTGTAAGACTAGAGTAAGACGACGTCTGAATCAAACGATATGACTGATAGCCAGAACTATCTAGTTACTAAGGCACCGAACTAGTAGTGCCCTCTCATCTAATCAGGATAAACCTGACTAAATCGGATGTCACGGAACTTATATATGGAAAACCTATGGAAATTTAAAACTTTTCTTTTCCATTAAAAACCCTTTTATAAAACCTATTAAACATCCAACTTATATAAACATCCATAAAGGAGTATCTTTGATCCAAAAGGGAAGCATCATCATATATATATATGAAATATCATGTTGGGGCTCAATAGGCCTAATGTTTACAACAATACATGTCATTAAATCCAAAATACATATTTCTATAAAATATAGACATGTATGAAAGTAAATAAATTCATTCCCTATGTCATGTACAAAATACAAAATATGACATAAATGTATCATCGACCCCTATCGGGTCTGCTCTGATGTCTCTATATCGGGCTTGCCTCTCTTGCTCCACTTTTATCTACTAGGCTCCAACCTATATGGAGAAAACACTCGCATGCTAAGCTACTGAAAGCTTAGTAGTACATATATGCATGAAAATTCAACATGCATTCACACAAAGTATACCAATATATTTCATATTCATGGCATCATCCTATAAACATTGTGGCATGACAGTGAAATCATAATGTCATGTAAATACTTTACCTTATAGAAGTAATGGCTCTTTCATCACTTGAACAATGTGAAAGAGAACATATAACCTTTATAATAGCATATATCATATTAACAGTATATCTTAGTCTACTTATATCTTAGTCTGCTTGTGCTTTTGAACCTCTTTTCTATTGCATTACATTCATTAATCACTTTACTATAATTGTCTAACAGCTTTCAATATGGACTATTGGGATACAGGTTGTAAACAGGGACGCTTCCAAAACTTAAACCATTATACTACTGTCTATAATTATAATTGCTAGTCGATACTTCTCAAGTCAATGACGCTCCTTAAGTTTAAGTTACGTTGACTGATTAAACATATATTTTTGCATGCAATACAGGATCAAAGATGCTCCTAGAGCTTAAATCATAACTATATCATATCACTACGATATCATAAAATCCTTTAATGGCATGCCACATATCCTATTTCTAGTCCTATTATCGATCCTAGATTTTACTTGTTCAAAATCCTTTTTATTAAACTCATATATGAAACCTTTATTTTTAAAACATAAACCTTTAAATCTTGTGAAAATGCACTATGTATCATGTATACAAGAACTATCATATAATCATGTGTTGGAAGCATAAGCATATCCATTACATTGCAATCAAGAAAAAAAAACAACATATAATATTATAAACATGAGTTACGGCCATGAACTATGTATTTATGGTCGTGAACCATGAAAATCCAGTCACGGACAATCCTTGTGAATCAAATCGTGAATGCTTATGTCCAAACTTCCACATTTCTTCATAGGCATGAAGAAATAGTGACGGGCATGACTTTGCAAGTTCATGACCATGAGTCATATGGACTTAAGCTGTGAGCCATTCTGCCTGATCTGGGCAGTTCTAGATTGATGATTGTGAACACTCTATTACGAGCGTAAATCTGGATTTTCCAACAAAATAACATACAACAAGGCATTTAATGTAATATAATATCTTATGTATTTCAGTAAAACCTATCCCTATATCAGATACATATGGCATACTAACAAGACATAAGGTCCTGTTAATAGTGATAGTATTTTTTTTTCATCATATCATGTAATATCATTCAATGATTTTTCAAGTCAACATTAAGGTTTTCACCACAATATAATATATCACATCTATTAAAACTTAAACTTTACATCCGAATGATTACTGGTTGCTTCCATTTATACATTTCAAAACTAATCTAGAGTGACTACACATGTTCAAACATATAAGTCCAACATACAGATGACATGTTTTTTTGCAAGACCACATCTTATGCAATTAAGTATAACCTATCCTTGTATCAAGTAATCACACATAGCAGACTGAAAAGGCAAAATACTCTATTAACATTGGTAGTAAATTTTTTTCATATCCTGTAATATCATTCAATGACTTTGCAAGTTAACCTTGAGGCTTTCGCCACAATACGATATATCACATATATTAAAATATAAATTTTTCACATAAGTATCTACGAGTTGTTTTCATTTATACATTTTTAAAACCTATTCCAAAATGACTATACATATTCAAACACGTAAATACAAAATGCAGATGACATATTTTCATGCTCGTGTGGGATGCAAGGAGAGAGAGTGTTGAGGCTCGGCCGATGATCTATGCTCTATGTCTTCTATACGCTACTCAAAATGAGCTACAACTTTTCTTTACCTGAAAATGATGCAAATAGATGAGTTGCAGCTCAGTGAGAATAATCATCAAATGAGCTCTAAAGTACTGAATAACTCATAGTAATAAATCACAAATCTAATACATATTGTGTATTCCATTCCATTCATCAGTATCATATAAATATCAATAAAGTTGAAACATATAATCATTACTCTTTACATATGCAAATGCTTTGCTTATTTCATTTTGTTGTGACCAAGTTAAATAGACATTGCCCCGGATTTCCATGTGAACATTTGCATTTGCTAGCTAGCTTGATCATTTATTTCATTTGCACATTTGTTGGGCCATAGGTCTCTTCTTTTGCTTTACAATATCGGTTAACTAGTCACAATGCCTTTTAAGTCCGTATGCATATGCACTTGTACTTAAGCATTCATCAACCATTGTATCTTATCATATATAACATACATATACCACATATATGTCTCATATGCCACGCATTTACCTCGCATATACTATACATATACCATGTATATATATCACATATGTCAAACATATACCTCAAATATATCGCAAGTATACCACTTATGTGTAACACAATGTCACAAATTATCCATCATCATACTATCAGGGGCAAATCATGACAATCATATGAATCACATAGCAAACAACTCAATCGATAATTAGACTCACCTTTCTCCTTTGATTCCGACCCCTAAGTTATTGTCTATCCACTCCTTGTGGGTCTCCAATATGTTGTGAGCCTAATATGAAAATATAATTGATTAATTCATTCTTAGGGAGACTTAATGTGGCTTAAACAAATTAATAAGCATTGTTCATATCAATAGTTAAAATTTTTCCTATGAGGCAGTGTGACCTTATGGAACTATTTAGCCTATAACTTTTTCTATACTTGACCAATTAATTTGATTCTTGTTTCAATTTAAACTAACATATAATTATGTAACATATTAAAATTGCATACCAATTGGATGATTGTACAATATTTGGTGGAATTTCTACATATATTCTGTTTTCTGCCCTTTGGCAGTTTCAGGGTATCAAATTTGGTTCATCATAACTTATAATCTATAATTCATATTTTTATGAAAATTTACAGAAACTTATATGGGTTAAAATGGAACATTTTTAATTTTACAACTTTTATCAATTATGTCTCTATGGGCTTCAAATTATAAGAAACATTTGACTGGTCCAGAATAGAATTGGCTTCCGGACCAGTATTAATTCTAAAGACCATAACTTATCCCATACATACCATATTAAGCTTAAATTAGTACCCAAATTTAGATAAGACATATACCTATAACCTTTATGTTTTGATAATTTACAAAATCTAGCTCTAACGAGCTCAAATTCTCTAAACAATTAGCTAGATCTACCCAGGGCACTAAGAAGACAGTTCAAACCATGGAACAATCATGGTTCCAGTCACCATAATGCCAAAATATGAACCTGAAATTTGGTATACAGATAAATAACACATATATCTACAACTATTATTTTTTGAGATACTTTAAATAATGGCTTTAACATATTCAAAACTAAAGAATACAGTAGCTATCTTGGTTAGGATTCACACCCTGACCAGTTTCAGTTGAGAGAGGATATCTCTTCCTATACATAAAATATTGAAAAAATTTTTAATGTTCATAAGGCTAAGATATAAAGGAACAACTGTTATGTTTTAAACTTTTCCAGAATCAATTTCTATGGATATCAAAATTGGTATGCAAGTCAGTGCCTATTAATGAACCTTAGCAACTCAAATCAACCCTATAGCAATAAGAATTGATTACTTACCAAGAATGAACTTGCAATGGATCAATTTGCCTCAAAAACTAAGTGAAATAAGGAAGAATTGAAGTTTGGAATGGAGAAAGATGAAGAAGAAAACATGATGGAGTGAGGAGGCAGAAATGGGGGAGGAAGATAAAACTAACTTTTTTGTTTTTGTCTTTTTATCTTTTTCTCTTCATCTTTTCTCTTTTCTCTTTTCTTTTCTCTTATCTTTTCTTTTATTTTCCTTTTGTTTCATTTTTATTTTATTTTATCTATATTATTATTATTATTTACATATATATATAATTCCACTAATCTATACAATAATACAACTTAATCATTTGGCCCAATTTAACTAAATTAACAATATAAATATTTACTAATCTTAATCTAGTCATTTTGCTTACTTTAATTTAGTCACCTTATTCAATTTATTTCTAATACTTTGTTATCCTCATTTAGGTTATAAGTACACACGTGCGACTCGATACAATTGTCAAATACTAGGACGCGTAGCTAGTGCGTGCCATGAACTTGTTTTCTAAGAAAATATGTATGAAATGCACGTGTTCAATTGGATTATATGGAAGATGCATATGTTCAAATGAAATGCATGTGGGGAAGGTCGAGGATGTTACAATTTCTGTTAGAGACAATCCATCTTTTGGATTGTTATGGTTTGTGACCAAGTTAAATAAACATTGCCCCGGATATCCATGTGAACATTTGCATTTACTTGCTAGCTTGATCATTTATTTCATTTGCAAATTTGTTGAGCTATAGACCTCTTCTTTTGCTTTACAATATCGATTAACTAGTCATAACGCGCTTTTAGTCCATATGCATATGCATTTGTAACTAAGATTCATTAATCATTGTATCTTTATCCCATATACCATACATATATCACATATATACCACATATGCCACACATATACTTCACATATACTATACATAAACCATGTATATATCACATATGCCAAATATATATCTTAAATATACCACACATATACCACTTATATGTACCCATATGTCACAAATTATCCATCATATCATTATCAAGATTAAATCATGACAATCATATGAATCACATAACCATAAATCATCTCACATATCACATAGTAAGCAATATTCATATGCACTAAAGAAATCGTTTGATAACTATACTCACCTTTGCCCTTTGATTCCGACCTTTAATTTATTGTGTATCCCCTCCTTGTAGGTCTCCAATATGTTGTGAGCCTAATATGGAAATATAATCAATTAATTTATGTTTAGAGAAACTTCATGTGGCTTAAACAAATTAATGTGCATAGTTCATATATTTAATTAGGATTTTTCCTATAGGGGCAGTGTAACCTTATGAGACTGATTAGCCACTAACTTTTTCTAGAATTGTCCAATTTGTGTGATTCTTATTTCTAATTAAAATTAACATATAAATATAGCATACTCAAATTTCAGAGAAATTGGAGTATTTTATAGTTTTTGGTGGAATTTCCAATTACGTTATGTTTTCTGCCCTATTTCTGCCATTTGGCAGTTTTAGGGTACCAAATTTGGTCCTTCATATCTTACAATCTGTAAGTCAGATTATAATAAAACTAGTTAAAAACTTATATAGGTTAAAATGGAACATTTTATATGTTTTCAAATTTTATTAATTATGTCTCTAAGGTCCTCAAATTATAAGAAACATTTCATTGGTCCATAATAGAGTTGACTTCCAGACTAGTATGATTTATGAAGGCTTTATCTCACTATATACATAACATATTAAGGTTATATTTATACTGAAATTTAGATAATACATATATCTATAACTTTAATATTTTGATAATTTATATAATTCATCTCTAAAGAGCTCAAGATAGCGAAACAATTTTCTGTATCTGCCTAGGGCACTAATTAGACAGTTCAAACTATGAAACAATCATGATTTAATTCACCTTAACTCTATATCCACAAGACATATGAAACATAAATTTGGTATAAAAATATATAACATATACTGATGCAGCGACCACCTAGAATCTAAGTCTAGACAACCTCCAAATCAATTTGATACAAATCTTAAGTTTTAAACAATTGCAAGATTAAACTCTTCACCCCCAAAACAGCAAGGAATTGGTAACAAAGAGTATGAAGAGAGAATTGGATTCACTCCACAAATTAATTACCAACCTGATAAGTGAAAACAATCCTTGGTATATCAATGGAGATCACACCTCCCACTTGAAGAACACTGAAATTTTGATCTTAATCACTAATTTGATTGTCTTACACGCATAAAGAGGTATTTATACCTCTACAAACCAAACCCTAGGTGCAAACATGAAGAAAAGACCAATCTGACCCTAATGACTTAAGGACAAACGAATGGGCTTAATTTTATAAGACCTACACACTTAAGACAAGTTAAAAATAAGGTTGATCATGTGTCTTTAAATGAAATTACATTCCAATAATTAAAATAAAACAACCCACTAAAATTAATCTTAGGCCCAACCATGACATAACATAAGTCCACCTTAACATAGCATATTGCACATGAGTTGAACCTTGTAATATAGACTTCTTCTCGAGCCCATTAGGCTAGTTGTCTTCACCATCACATGCCCCAATGAGTGTCACAAGCTTTGGATCGCCAACTGATTCCATCTCTTCAAGCCTGACCCAAGCCTCTTCCTTGATATCTCTTGTCACTAAGCTCTGAATATACATTTGCAAGGCTGCCTTGAGCTTGTTTCTACTTGATCTTATGATTGGGCCAAGTGGCATCACTAATCCATCTCCTTCATGGCATGTAAGATCATTTTTGTTGTCTTAGTTTGCATCATTCCCTCCCTCCACAAAAGGATTCATCCTCGAATCACCACCTGCATTATCAAAAGGAGAAAGGTCAGCAACATTAAAAGTTGTTGAAACACCATACTCACCGGGCAAGTCAATCTTATAGGCATTGTCATTGATCCTCTCAACCACTTGAAAAGGTCCATCGCCTCTTGGATCCAACTTGGATTTTCTTTGGTTAGGAAATCTCTCTTTCCTAAAATGCACCCATACCTAATCTCCAGGTTCAAATTTCACAACTTTACGTCCTTGATTGGCTTTTTGTGCATAACTTTGTTCTTTAACTCAATGTGTTGCTTTGCCTTCTCATGTATGGACTTAACCAAATCTGCCTTTTTTTGCCCATCTAAGTTAGAAATATCATTCACAGGTATAGGCAACAAATCCAAAGGGGTTAGCAGATTAAAACCATAGACAATTTCAAATGGAGAATAACCTGTTGATGAATGAATGCTTTTGCCTTCTCATGTATGGACTTAACCAAATCTGCCTTTTTTTGCCCATATAAGTTAGAAATATCATTCACAGGTATAGGCAACAAATCCAAAGGGGTTAGCGGATTAAAACCATAGACAATTTCAAATGGGGAATAACCTGTTGATGAATGAATGCTTCTATTATATGCAAATTCTACTAATGGCAAACAATCTTCCCAAGTTTTCAAATTCTTTCCAATAACAGCACGTAATAATGATCTTAAAGTTCTATTAACCACTTCAGTTTGACCATCTGTTTGAGGATGACAAATAGTAGAAAATAGCAACTTTGTTCCCAACTTTCCCCATAACACATGCCAAAAATGACTCAAAAACTTAGAATCTCTATCAGAAACAATAGTTTTAGGAACACCATGCAAACAGACAACATCCTTAAAGAACAAATCAGAAATATGTGTAGCGTCATCAGTTTTATGGCAAGCGATGAAATGTGCCATCTTGCTAAACCTATCAACTACAATAAAAATGCTATCTCTTCCCTTTTTAGTCCTGGGCAGTCCCAACACAAAATCCATAGAAATGTCAATCCAGGGCTGACTAGGGATGGGTAAAGGAGTATATAACCCATGAGGTTGAATTCTTGACTTGGCTTGCTTACATGCAACACACCTAGAGCAAATTTTCTCAACATCTTTCTTCATATTAGGCCAATAAAAATGCTCATGCAAGATGTCAAGTGTCTTAGCAATACCAAAATGACCCATCAAACCACCATTATGAGCCTGACGTACAAGCAACTCATGCATTGAACAATTAGGCACACAAAGTTTATTTTCTCTAAATAAATAACCATCATGCCTATAAAACCTTTGAAACGCAGATTGTTCACATGCATTATAAACATTTGAAAAATCAGAATCAGAAGCATACAATTCCCTTATATATTCAAATCCCATCAATCGAGAACTCAAAGTAGTAATAAGAGTATATCTTCTAGATAATGCATCAGCAACCACATTTTCCTTACCTTGTTTGTATTGAATCACATAAGGAAAGGTCTCAATGAACTCCAACCATTTGGCATGTCGTTTGTTCAACTTACCTTGACCCTTGAGATGCTTTAAAGACTCATGATCACTATGAATCGCAAACTCTTTAGGCCAAAAATAATGCTTCTAAGTCTCCAAAGCGCTCACCAATGCATACAACTCCTTGTCATACGTGGAATAATTGAGTTGTGAACCACTCAACGTTTCACTAAAGAAAGCAATTGGACACCTACCCTACATCAAAACAGCACAAATACCTATCCCGGAGGTATCACATTCAATCTCAAAAGTAGAATTAAAATCAGGCAAACTCAAAACAGGTGCAGAACAAAGTTTATCTTTCAAAGTATTAAATGCAAGTTCTTGCGCCTCGCCCCACGTAAACCCCACATCCTTTTTAATGATTTCAGTTAAAGGAGCATCAATGACACTAAAATCCTTTACAAACCTCCTGTAAAAGCTAGCAAGGCCATGAAAGCTCATAACATCACACACATTCCTAGGGGTTGGCCATTCTTGGATAGCCCTTATCTTCTCCTCATCAACCTCAATTCCATTGGCACTCACCACATACCCTAAGAATATAACTCTATTCATGCAAAATGTGCACTTTTTAAGTTTAGCATACAATTCTTCTCTCCTAAGTGTATCCAAAACTGCCTTAAGATGATCTACATGTTCATCAACAAATTTACTATAAATCAAAATATCATCAAAATAAACAACAACAAATTTTCCATTGAACTGACGCAAAACATGATTCATCAATCTCATAAAAGTGCTAGGGGCATTGGTTAGACCAAAAGGCATAACGAGCCACTCATATAAACCAAGCTTTGTTTTAAATGTTGTTTTCCATTCATCACCAACTTTCATCCTAATTTGGTGATATCCACTCATCAAATCAATCTTAGTAAAGACACATGCGCCATGCAGTTCGTCTAACATATCTTCCAATCTGGGTATTGGATGGCGATACTTAACAGTTATGCGATTCACAGCCCTACAATCAACACACATACGCCAACTCCCATCCTTTTTTGGCACCAAAAGCACCTGCTCTGCACACGGACTAAGACTCTCACGGATATGCCCCCTTGCTAATAACTCCTCCACTTGCCTTTGAAGTTCCTTTGTCTCCTCGAGGTTGCTCCTATAGGGTGGGCGGTTTGGAATTTGAGCTCCTGGTATGAAATCAATTTGATGTTCAATTCCTCTTATTGGTGGCAATCCTTGTGGTAACTCTTTAGGGAATACATTCTCATATTCCTGCAATAAAGAAACAACAACACTAGGCAAAGAAGGGTTAAGGTCTGCTTCATTAAAATAAGATTCCTTGTACATGAGTACGAGTAAACATTGTTGATTCTCAAAAGTCACTCTCATATCCCTTACTTTTGCATAAAAATTGTTTTTCTTTGTACCACTCTCCTTTGGGCCAATTATTTGCTTTTCTTTTTGGGCCTCTTTTCCTCCCAGTTTTCTCTCTTTTTCAGCCTCTCCTTTTTCTTTTCCTCTCATCTCTCTTATTTTGCAACTCTCGGCCTTTCCATTTTCTTTTTGCTCATTTTCTCTCAATTTGGACCTTTTGGCTTCTTTTTGCATTTCTTCCTCCATGCTCCTTTTTAGCTTCATTTGATCTTCATATACTTCACTAGGAATCATAGGAGCCAGAATGATACGTGTTCTCCCATCATGAATCAGTGTCTATTTCTATACCCATCATGCATCACCTTTCTGTCATATTGCCATGGCCTACCAAGCAACAACTGACCTGCATGCATAGGTATTACATCACAAAGTACACGGTCATAATATCTTCCAATGGAGAATGAAATTAAAACTTGTTTATTTACCCTTATCTCTCCGCAATCATTAAGCCATTGTAGTCTATATGGCCTAGGATGTTTCAAACAATCCAGCCCCAACTTATCAACTAAAGTAGTACTTGCAACATTAGTACAACTTCCTCCATCAATTATAAGACTACAAATTTTGCCATTTATCAAGCATCTGGAATGGAAGATATTTTCCCTTTGTTCAACCTCTTCTTCTTTCAATTGTGCATTTAGTACACGCCTAACCACAAGATTTAAATTCCCACCAACAACATGCTCGGCCTCATCATCATCACTACAATCTTCAAATGAAGGCATTGAATCAGATTCTTTATCACTTTCAGATTCAATTACACCATTATCTTTCAATATCATAACCTTTTTATTTGGGCATTGAGATGCAATATGTCCATTGCCAAGGCATTTAAAGCATTTTATGTTTCTATGCTTTTCAGTATTGGAAGGAGAAGTAGCATTAGCTTTAGGGTTACCTTTTTGCTCTACTTTACCCTTTTATTCTCTTACCTTGTCTTTGGCCTTGCCTTCCCTTTTAGGCCATTTTGAGCTCCAATTAGATGTGGAACCCAAATAGGTTGGTTTGTTGGTTCCCTTTTGCTTCCGTTGCTTCTCCACCTTCATAGCCATATTCACAATCTCCTCTAACTCTACATAGTGGTGCAGCTCAATAACATTTGCAATTTCCTTATTTAGACCAGCCAAGAAACGTGCCATGATAGCCTCCCTATCTTCATCAATATTAGCCCTCATCATAGCTATCTCCATTTATTTATGATAGTCCTCAACACTTTTATTTTCTTGCCTCAAAGTTTGGAGCCTTTGACGTAGTTCTTTATAATAGTAACTAGGGACAAACCTCTTTCTCATGAGGGCCTTCATCCCCAACCATGTGTTTATAGGCCTTTCCCCATTCCTACGCCTATTGAGGATGATTTGGCCCCACCATACCAAGGCATAGTCAGTGAATTCCACGGCTGCCAACTTTACTTTTTTTTTTCCTCAGAATAGTTATGACATTCAAATACCAATTCCACTTTTCTCTCCCACTCCAAGTAAGCATTAGCATCATTCCTACCTTGAAAAGTAGGGATTTTCATTTTAATACTCCCCAAATTACGATCTATCCGATTCTCAACAATCCCAAATCTATTCGCCTCTACCCTGCCTCTATGTTCTATCCTATTCCTTCCTCTATCATTTCTGCCCCCTCTACCCCCAAACTGATTTCTATCCCTATCATCATCAAACTCATCAAAATCTTCTTCATAATCAGATTGAGGTGGAGTTGCTAACCTTTCCCTTCTCCCTCCAATTCGACTTTGCAAGGATGTATCTCTTCTAAGATTCTGTAGAGCTTGATCATGGCCTTCTAACCTCCTATCATACTTGTCAAACTGATCATTCATATCTCAGAGCAGAATCTCAAGCCTTCCAAATTGTTGTTGAATAGCCTCCAATGTGAAGAAAGTTTTGTTTCCTTCATCACTACTTCTTTCCTGGTTGCTTGATTTAGACATGATGTAAATAAATGGCCTCACACACTCCCTCACGTGTTTCACTCAAAAGGTGTATGTTCACTCGTGTTTCACTCAATTAAGGCTTTTACCCTCTTTTGAGCTAACCGTTCTTGCCTTTTACCGCTCTTGTGTCCTCACTATGATATATTTTCGGATCAATTTCAACCAACCAGATCAATAATAATGAGCAGCAATATCCAACAGAAAATTAAAATAGACAATTCCTAAGCAGGAAAGGAAACATCACAAAACTAGAAGCAAAATTAATGAGATGAAAGCAAGAAATGACAAGTATATGATATATGCACACACGGATGAAGAATGAGGTGTGCAGATATAATATTGTTATTTGAGTAATATGGAATGCAAAATTATTCAACTAATGTAATGGAAAC
Organism: Triadica sebifera; assembly: GCA_023653625.1. Classification (NCBI taxonomy): domain Eukaryota; kingdom Viridiplantae; phylum Streptophyta; class Magnoliopsida; order Malpighiales; family Euphorbiaceae; genus Triadica; species Triadica sebifera. The sequence continues at coordinate 14,981,421 of CM042909.1, forward strand.
AAGTAGGACAACAGTCAAGAATATAAAACAAAGAATGCAATAAATTGACAAAACTAGAAAAAATCAAGTGTATATGTGCTACTGCCCTAAAAGAATTCGAACCAGAACCTAAAATTCACTTAACCATTCCCAGCTTACTGCCAAATAAGCTAATTATATGCCTATTAGTAACTATTATCCACCAATTGTACAATTTCCAGCAATAAGCAATGAAATCTCAACTTATACCTCAATATGAAACCAATCAATTTCAATTACGAACTCCACTCAAAATTTCTCAAATTATCAATTTTAATCAGAATAGAGCAAATATATTCAGAGGCAATTCATTTTATATATGTGTGCAATCAATTGAATCCAAACAGTCCCACTTTTGGCAATCAATGCCAATATGCACGAATTTTTTTTTGTTGTTTTTTTTTCTTTGTAATCTGATAAACATAAAACAAATTAAAACACAAAAAATTTTTACCCCAAAAAAAAAAATAAAACAAAACTTCAATAGATAGCAATATAAGCAAATTCAGCCACAAATAGATAAACTTTTTTTTAATTTGTTTTATGTTGTAACTTGAACAAATATCACTAAAACCAGAAAAATAAAGATAAGTACAATTGATTTAGAACCAAAGCTCTGATACCAAATGATGCAGCAACCACCTAGAATCTAAGTCTAGACAACCTCCAAATCAATTTGATACAAATCTTAAGTTTTAAACAATTATAATATTAGACTCTTCACCCCTAAAACAGCAAGAAATTGGTAACAAATAGTATGAAGAGACAATTGGATTCACGCCACAAATTAATTACCAACCTAATAAATGAAAACAATCCCTGGTATATCAATGGAGATCACACCTCCCACTTGAAGAACACTCAAGAACACTGAAATTTTGATCTTAATCACCAATTTGATTGTCTTACACGCATAAGGAGGTATTTATACCTCTACAAACCAAACCCTAGGTGCAAACATGAAGAAAAGACCAATCTGACCCTAATGACTTAAGGACAAACGAATGGGCTTAATTTTATAAGGCCTACACACTTAAGACAAGTTAAAAATAAGGTTGATCATGTGTCTTTAAATGAAATTACATTCTAATAATTAAAATAAAATAGCCCACTAAAATTAATCTTAGGCCCAACCATGACATAACATAAGTCCACCTTAACATAGCATATTGCACATGAGTTGAACCTTGTAATATAGACTTCTTCTCTAGCCCATTAGGCTAGTTGTCTTCACCATCACATGCCCCAATGAGTGTCACAAGCTTTGGATCGCCAACTGATTCCATCTCTTCAAGCCTGACCCAAGCCTCTTCCTTGATATCTCTTGTCACTAAGCTCTGAATATACATTTGCAAGGCTGCCTTGAGCTTGTTTCTACTTGATCTTATGATTGGACCAAGTGGCATCACTAATCCATCTCCTCTATGGCATGTAAGATCATTTTTGTTGTCTTGGTTCGCATCATGTAGCATCAACCCATAAGCTCGATTGTGGAATTTAGGCCTGATATTACTTCTAATGCTCCAATGTTGGCTCTCATGGGTTGGAGCACATCCCAAAGGTATTTTGACCATATAAAAGAGCTTGTGAACTCCTTTTAGGCCCATGTTAAGGATATAAGGTTGTTCCACTTCGTTGGAGCAAGATAACCCTGCATGATTGGCACCCTTGCTCATATCCTTAGGTATAAACACAATTGCACATGATAGAAATCTCACCATTATGATCTCATCATGATTTCCATCATGCTATGTTACATACCAAGGACTTCATTAAACGATCTAAGATTTAAATTAGATTCATATATGAATGAACACCAATATAATGAAAATGTCTTTTATTGATTACAAATGAGTACATCAAGTGTCTAAGGTGATTGCCTTTAGGACACCTCCCTAACAATCTCCAACTTGCGCTAAAGTAAATTTCCTTTATACATTAAATCATATGTCATTATATGAATATCATATTTGATATATGCACGAGAACCATGCATGGAAGGCAAGAAAGATAATCTTTTATCAATGGAGCGGAGCAATCTTATATCATTGAAATGGGTTTAAAAGGAGTTCAAAAGCCCTTTAATATGATCAAAATGCTTATGGGGTGTGTTCCAAACCATATGAGGCAGAAATGGATCTTTGAGAGCAACAATGGGCCTAAAATTCACAATCAAGCTTATAGGCCGATACTACATAAAGGGAAGCCTAAAGTGAAGATCAAATGAGTTTTTCATGAAGATTAAATTCAAATGGGATAAACAAGGCAAAGTCCTTAAACCTTGAAGATTACAAGTCATGTTCAAATCATGTGCTATGAGTCATGTGCCAAACCCATGCAAGACATGTGCAAGACATCATGTGCCAACCATGTGCTCAAGCTCATGTGCCAACCATGTGCCTACTTATGTGATTTGGGGCTTAACTTGTAATTAGAATTAATTATGTATGTGGGCTGCCTAATTTAAATTACCTTAGGATTTAATTAATGATAGACATATGGGCCAAAGAAGTAAAGCCCGACCCACCACTTTATCTTATTTTAGAAGGATTTAATTAGTGTCCTAATTCAAGTAGGACTCTACTTTTTAGAATATAACTGTACTTTTAGGAGTTGAGTTAGAATAGGATTTAGTTATCCTTTACCATAAAGGATTCAAAGACTTAAGGCTATAAATACTCATCTAGGCTTCTTTGTACAAGACATGAATGAATAAAAACGAATTTGAGTGCTTTTTTCTTTAAAATGAGGTAGATTTGCATCTCTTTATTACCTTTAGGAATTAGTTACTTATCAAGTGATATTGCATGTGGCGTGGCTATTCTTAATAATCCTTATAATCTTGGTTCTTTGCTACATTGGTTAGCTTTGGGTCGAATTCAATCTATGATCACCATAGCTTAAAGTTTGTTTACCTTGTCTTGTTGAGGGGTTTCAAGGCACGGTCTTTGGGATTCCGCATCAGTTTGGTATCAGAGCTTTTGGTTAGGTAATCATTATCTATCCTCTAAAATTGCTTTCTAGTTGTTAACTTAGCTAGATTTAAATTCTTCCATTAGAGGTACCATAGGAAAAATTTCAGCCATAAAGAGTAAAATTGCAAGTTTGGGTTTCTTTTCAATTCTTTGATATGTTTCAGGTTTGTTAAGCATTAGTTTAGTGTTATTTGATAAAAAAAACAAAAAAAAAAAGAAAAAGGAAAAGATCAGAATTTCGAATTTAACACCAAAATTGTAAAATTGTGCTATTTTGAGCTTCAAGTTGAAATCTTGTGATTATTGATTGCTGGAATTATTTGGCATCATCATCATAAACTACTGCAATCCAACTTAAATAATTGGTTTTGAGGTTGAAAAGTACAACTTTTGAATTTAGATACCTTAGTGATCATATTGAGCATTGATTTTATCTTGAGAAATTGAGCTTATCTATTAAATATACCTTGAGTTCTTGCTAGTTGGTGATAAATTAAGGTTGAAGACGGGTTTAATTATGGGACAATTGGCTACTTACTAGGAGGAAACCGATTTCGAATTTTTTTCAATATTGTCTAATTCTTTGTGCTCTTAAGTTTTCATTCTTTTAATTCTATCCTTTTTGCATCTAATTACATTAGTTAAGTCTAATTTGCATTCTTAGATTTAATTTGAACAAAAATCAGTAGCATACACCTATTTAAATTCGTGTATAACTTTAAATATAAATTTCTTTCACATCAGTTTGCTTTTAGACTTTGTTCCATTCATTCTTGTTAGGGTTCATTGTTAATTTTTAGCATAGATCACTTGCACATTGTTTGATTTTGTTTATGGTTCTTACTTGTAATTTTGAGATTCAAATTTTGAGTGGTAAAAGGCAAGAGTGGTGAGCTTAAAAGAGGGTAAAAGCCATTATTTGTGTGAAACACGAGAGTAGTTATATTATGATTTGAGTGAAACATGTGAGGAAGTGATTGTGAGATCATTTTACTTCATTGTTACTTTCTTGAATTACTAACCATGTCAAAGGAAAACACAAGAGGAAGTAGTGGACATGAGAAATATGGTGGTTATGTGCCAACGGATGTTGTTCAATCTTACATTCAAATATTGGAGGTAAAGATTGGAAAAATTATAGACAAGATGGAGAGACAAAATAAGCAAATTGAAGATTTGAAGCAGCAAAGTATCTTTGACACAAGAAGATTAAGAGAGGGGTCTCGACCTCAAGGTATTAGGAGGTTTCAATCTTATGAAGAAAAAAAGTATTTTGAACATTATGATAATGATAGACAAAGAAGAGAAAGAAAGAAAGACAAAGCATCTTTGGTGAGTGCCTTTCAAAAAGAAATGGAAAAAATGCGTGCTAGGATTGATAGGTAGGGCCATGAAGAGAAAGAGAATGAAATAAAGAATCCTTATCCAAGAAGGTGTGAAATTCAAAAATCAAAATTTCATTATGAATGTGATTTTGTTCCTATGTTTAAAATGGTGGATGATGGTAAGAATCAAATTCATGAGGATATTAATGATGCTCATACTAGTGAAGTTGAAATTGTAGGTGAGAGTATTGATTCTATTTCACTAGAAGTTAATGGTGTAAGTGTTATTGAGAGCATTGCAATTGAAAGTAAAAATATCATTCGAGATGAATTTGTAGCTAATGATAGTGAATCCATGGAGGTAAGTGATGAACATGAATTGGATGAGCTTGAGGGAGTAAAAGAGAGTGAGATTGAGATGAAAGAAAGAGTTGTTTATGGAGAAGTTAATGAGATAATTGAGAGAGATGAGGATTTGAGGAATGAAAGTGTTAGTAATGAGCAAAGAGGAAAAATAGTGAATTTGTGTGAAAAGGAGAAAGAGGTTGTAACATTCAATGATTTAGGCTCGATTGCGCGTGACCATAGTAGGGTCCACTGGTTCAATCGGAGTCTAAATTTAAACAAAAAAAATGACTAATAATAAGAGAAAATAATTAAGGGTATTATTATTTTGGAATTAAAAATATTTGGGGTAGAATTAAAAAAAAATAAAACTTCCTATGGTCAAAATCGGTATTATGGCAATTATTTGGGGAAAAAGTGTGAATATGGAGGAAGATGTGACAAATAAGAAATTTCTTAAAGTTTAAAATCCAATTAAAATTAATTTGTATTTTGGACCAATGGATGAAGAGCTTAATGTAGTCATGGAACCACCAAATACTCACCTAAAAAAAAAAGATAAATACCTCATTTTCTCCACCAATTAAAACCCATTTCTCTCATCTTATTTCATCTCTTTGCCGTCCACCATAGCTCTCCCAAAAATCTCCATTTCTCTTCAAATCAAGCTTGAAAAAGTGAGAAAATAAATAAGTTTTGAGAGAGGAAAAATCAGAATTAAAAAGTTCTTACTACAAAGTAGAGTAAAGAAACAAGAAAGGAAGAAGAAAGAAGAGAAATAAAAGAGAAAAATTGAGGGGAAATTCGGCCAGCTTTGGAATGATCTTAAGGTGAGTTTATTTTTCTTAAATTTAACCTTTTTCCTTCTATTTGAGGCCCATGATGATGATAGATGTGATTAGATTTGATAGATTTAGGATTAGTTGCAAGATAGAACTTAGAAAATTAAGTTTGTGTTTAGTTGATGAAGTTGTAATTGGACTTTGAATTGATGATATTTGATGTTAGATAATTATTTTATTGCTTAAAAACTAAAGAAAATATGATGTTAATGGATGAATAAGGGGCTGCCATAATTAAAGAAATTAGGGAAAATTGAAATTAATATGGAAACACAACAATTGGTGATAAGGAAAATATGATTTGAGTGTTGAATTGAAGAAAATGAATTGGTAACTAGGATATGGTTTTTGGGCAGCCATGACATATGAAGAAGGAAGTTTAACCTTAGTACGTTTTAGCTCAATTAAGGTGTAAATCATATTAGGAGCATTAGAATATTATGTAGACATGAAAAGCATTGAAATTGGATGTTGGAATTGAGATGTGGTAAAATTGTGTAGGAAAAATAAGTGAACAAGTGAGAGGCCCTCAAGAGGGTGACAAAGGCAAGGAGAAAGCAAGCTAATAAGGGAAGGAAAAGAAGGTTTAAAGGAAGAACCAAGGCTGATTAGGTATGTGCTTCATTGATAAAAATTTTGCATGTTGTTAATATGTATGGAATTATATGTTAAGGTTTGTTATGTTTGTGTTTTTGAGATGTTATGTGTTTTGTTGTGACTTTTGATATTATATATGGAAATGAGACCAAATGGTGTGAAATAATTGAGACATATGAATGTATTTGTAATTTTGGAAATTTTAGTATTAAAATGATTGCAAATGATGAATGTGGTTGAAATATGTATTGATGCCAATTGATGGCTCGGGTACAGAATTCCAGGAACAGCTATGTCTATTTTGATGATAACTTGAGTTATGGAACTCGGTTTTGTATGTTCTTTGTTGGAAATGAAAGCTAAGACACAGGGCTTTAATTTTTATTTAGACTATAATATCTAATTCTGTCTAGATTTTCCCAGTTAAATGCACGAAGTTTAAACCTAGAATCTGTCCAGAAAAATTCTGGGCAGAAAATTCTGTGATGATGCAGTAGTGAATTAATCATAACTTTTGATATAAAATTGGGATTTACGTGATTTTTGATGAATCTGAAATCTAAGACAATAAGCTAAAAATTGTTAGAAGGCCAGAACTCCAAATTCTAATTATAAATGGGCTAAAAATGAAGCCCAAAAACAGGTCCAAATTCTGCCATAGGTATAAAACGTGAAGTGTTGGACTTATGCATGTGGTATGTTAATTATATGTAATAATTAATGCAAATATTTACTTTGATGGTAATTATCAATGTTTAGCAGATTATTTATATATGAGATTTTATTGTAATAATAATGGGAATATAGAACAAAAATAAACAAGCATACTTATGATAGTTGAAAATATTGCGAATTAATATAAAAATAGTTAAGTCCAAAAACATCTAGTCTAGAACTAGAATAGGGAATAGTTTGGCATGCCAATCAGGGGAATTTAGGCACTCGGTGCCAAATATGAAAGCCGGTAATGGCAATTGATAAATCAAAATTATTAAGCCGGTAATGGCAATATAACAAAAGCCAGTAATGACATTATTATAAAAGCGCTCGGCGCTACATTATGAAAGCCGGGAATGGCAACCCCGTTATTCCTATTAAATAGTTCAGTTATAGGTGTTATGGGCATAAAAAAATAATAATAATACTAATATTGAAGTATGTGATTTTGATAAGTGTTACATGAATTAAATTTGTTACTATTACATGTTGAATGAAATTTATTTGATTTTATAGAAATTTTTATTTTATGCATTATTTATTAAATGGTTAATTAATATGTGAGAAAATATATATGTATGTAAAATTTTTATCATTGAAGCACCACTAAGCTAGTAGCTTAGCGCGGGTGGTTTCCTCTCGCGTAGTTTTAGAAGGGTAGCCGTAGAAAATAGTCTGTCAGAAGAAGAAGGGTATCCGGAGGGAAGCAACAAAAAGCTCTGAGTTTTCTTTTTTGATATATTTTGTTAAAAAACTTTGTAAATTAAAGTATTGTTTTTATTTCATATAATGTGTATTAAATATGTGAGTTACTATGTAAAAGAACATAGTTTGAATTTAAATTAATGTACTTATTAAATAAATAAAAGTTTTAATATTTGGGCTTGTATGAAATTTTATTTTATTTTATGCAATATTTTCGGAAAAAAAAAATTTACTTCACTTCATTAATTTTATAAAACAGTAAGACGGATAATACTCACTTACCTTGCTGAACTATAGTAGGGTAAGGGGGTGTGACAAGGTGAAAAGTGAATTTTTTACTAACAATTTTAATTATCCTTTGTTTCATAATGTGCATTTTTCTTTGGACGTAGGTAAAGATTCGAGGACAAATCTTCTTGAGGAAAAGGGGTATGATATATGCACAGGAACCATGCATGGAAGGCAAGAAAGACAATCTTTTATCCATGGAGTGGTGATGCGAACCAAGACAACAAAAATGATCTTACATGCCATGGAGGAGATGGATTAGTGATGCCACTTGGTCCAATCATAAGATCAAGTAGAAACAAGCTCAAGGTAGCCTTGCAAATGTATATTCAAAGCTTAGTGACAAGAGATATCAAGGAAGAGGCTTGGGTCAGGCCTGAAGAGATGGAATCAGTTGGCGATCCAAAGCTTGTGACACTCATTGGGACATGTGAGGGTGAAGACAACTAGCCTAATGGACTAGAGAAGAAGTCTATATTACAAGGTTCAACTCATGTACAATATGCTATGTTAAGGTGGACTTATGTTATGTCATGGTTGGGCCTAAGATTAATTTTAGTGGGCTGTTTTATTTTAATTATTGGAATGTAATTTCATTTAAAGACACATGATCAACCTTATTTTAACTTGTCCTAAGTGTGTAGGCCTTATAAAATAAAGCCCATTCGTTTGTCCTTAAGTCATTAGGGTCAGATTGGTCTTATCTTAATGTTTGCACCTAGGGATTGGTTTGTAGAGATATAAATACCTCCTTATATGTGTAAGACAATCAGATTGGTGATTAAGATCAAAATTTCAGTGTTCTTGAGTGTTCTTCAAGTGGGAGGTGTGATCTCCATTGATATACCAAGGATTGTTTTCACTTATCAGGTTGGTAATTAATTTGTGGAGTGAATCCAATTCTCTCTTCATACTCTTTGTTACCAATTCCTTGTTGTTTTTGGGGTGAAGAGTTTAATCTTACAATTGTTTAAAACTTAAGATTTGTATCAAATTGATTTGGAGGTTGTCTAGACTTAGATTCTAGGTGGTTGCTGCATCATTTGGTATCAGAGCTTTGGTTCTAAATCAATTGTACTTATTTTTATTTTTCTAGTTTTAGTGATATTTGTTCAAGTTACAGCATAAAAAAATTAAAAAAAAAAGTTTATCTATTTGTGGCTGAATTTGCCTATTTTACTGTTTATTGAAGTTTGGTTTAGTTCTTTTTTTTTTTGGGTACGAATTTTTGGTGTTCTAATTTTGTTTTGTTTATCAGATTACAAAAAAAAAAGAAAAAAAAAACATAAAAAAATTCGTGCATATTGGTATTGATTGCCAAAAGTGGGACTGTTTGGATTCAATTGATTGCACACATATATAAAATGAATTGCCTCTGTATATATTTGCTCTATTCTGATTAAAATTGATAATTTGAGCAATTTTGAGTGGAGTTCGTAATTGAAATTGCTTGGTTTCATATTGAGGTATAAGTTGAGATTTCATTGCTTATTGCTGGAAATTTTGCAATTGGTGGATAATAGTTACTAATAGGCATACAATTAACTTATTTGGCAGTAAGCTGGGAATGGTTTAGTGAAATTTAGGTTCTGGTTCGAATTCTTTTAGGGCAGTAGCACATATACACTTAATTTTTTCTAGTTTTGTCAATTTATTGCATTCTTTGTTTTATATTCTTGACTACTGTCCTACTTGTTTCCATTACATTAGTTGAATAATTTTTCATTCCAAATTACTCAAATAACAATATTATATCTGCACACCTCATTCTTCATCCGTGTGTGCATATATCATAAACTTGTCATTTCTTGCTTTCATCTCATTAATTTTGCTTCTAGTTTTGTGATGTTTCCTTTCTTGCTTTGGAATTGTGTATTTTAATTTTCTGTTGAATATTGCTGCTCATTATTATTGATCTGGTTGGTTGAAATTGATCCAGAAATATATCATAGTGAGGACACAAGAGCGGTAAAAGGCAAGAGTGGTTAGCTCAAAAGAGGGTAAAAGCCTTAATTGAGTGAAACACGAGCGAACATACACCTTTTGAGTGAAACACGTGAGGGAGTGTGTGAGGCCATTTATTTACATCATGTCTAAATCAAGCAACCAGGAAAGAAGTAGTGATGAAGGAAACAAAACTTTCTTCACATTGGAGGCTATGCAACAACAATTTGGAAGGCTTGAGATTCTGCTCCGAGATATGAATAATTGGTTTGACAAGTATGATAGGAGGTTAGAAGGCCACGATCAAGCTCTACAGAATCTTAGAAGAGATACATCCTTGCAAAGTCAAATTGGAGGGAGAAGGGAAAGGTTAGCAACTCCACCTCAATCTGATTATGAAGAAGATTTTGATGAGTTTGATGATGATAGGGATAGAAATCGGTTTGGAGGTAGAGGGGGCAGAAATGATAGAGGAAGGAATAGGAGAGAACGTAGAGGCAGGGTAGAGGCGGATAGATTTGGGAATGTTGAGAATCGGATAGATCGTAATTTGGGGAGTATTAAAATGAAAATCCCTACTTTTCAAGGTAGGAATGATGTTGATGCTTACTTGGAGTGGGACAGAAAAGTGGAATTGGTGTTTGAATGTCATAACTATTCTGAGGAAAAAAAAGTAAAGTTGGCGGCCGTGGAATTCACTGACTATGCCTTGGTATGGTGGGGCCAAATCATCCTCAATAGGCGTAGGAATGGGGAAAGGCCTATAAACACATGGGTGGGGATGAAGGCAGTCATGAGAAAGAGGTTTGTCCCTAGTTACTATTATAGGGAACTACATCAAAGGCTCCAAACTTTGAGGCAAGGGAATAAAAGTGTTGAGGACTATCATAAAGAAATGGAGATAGCTATGATGAGGGCTAATATTGATGAAGATAGGGAGGCTACCATGGCACGTTTCTTGGCTGGTCTAAATAAGGAAATTGCAAATGTTATTGAGTTGCACCACTATGTAGAGTTAGAGGAGATGGTGAATATGGCTATGAAGGTGGAGAAGCAACGAAAGCAAAAGGGAACCAACAAACCAACCTATTTGGGTTCCACATCTAATTGGAGCTCAAATGGCCTAAAAGGGAAGACAAAGCCAAAGACAAGGTAAGAGAAGAAAAAGGTAAAGTAGAGCAAAAAGGTAACCCTAAAGCTAATGCTACTTCTTCTTCCAATACTGAAAAGCATAGAAACATAAAATGCTTTAAATGCCTTGGCAATGGACATATTGCATCTCAATGCCCAAATAAAAAGGTTATGATATTGAAAGATAATGGTGTAATTGAATCCGAAAGTGATAAAGAATTTGATTCAATGCCTTCATTTGAAGATTGTAGTGATGATGATGAGGCCGAGCATGCTGTTGGTGGGGATTTAAATCTTGTGGTTAGGCATGTACTAAATGCACAATTGAAAGAATATGGGGTTGAACAAAGGGAAAATATCTTCCATTCCAGATGCTTGATAAATGGAAAAATTTGTAGTCCTATAATTGATGGAGGAAGTTGTACTAATGTTGCAAGTACTACTTTAGTTGATAAGTTGGGGCTGGATTGTTTGAAACATCCTAAGCCATATAGACTACAATGACTTAATGATTGCGGAGAGATAAGGGCAAATAAACAAGTTTTAATTTCGTTCTCCATTGGAAGATATTCTGACCGTGTACTTTGTGATGTAGTACCTATGCATGCAGGTCAGGTGTTGCTTGGTAGGCCATAGCAATATGACAGAAAGGTGATTCATGATGGGAGATCAACGTATCATTCTGGCTCCTATGATTCCTAGTGAAGTATATGAAGATCAAATGAAGCTAAAAAGGAGCATGGAGGAAGAAATGCAAAAAGAAGTCCAAAGGTCCAAATTGAGAGAAAATGAGGAAAAAGAAAATGGAAAGGTCGAGAGTTGCAAAATAAGAGAGATGAGAGGAAAAGAAAAAGGAGAGGCTGAAAAAGAGAGAAAAATGGGAGGAAAAGAGGCCCAAAAAAAAGCAAATAATTGGCCCAAAGGAGAGTGGTACAAAGAAAAACAATTTTTATGCAAAAGTAAGGGATATGAGAGTGGCTTTTGAGAATCAACAATGTTTACTTGTACTCATGTACAAGGAATCTTATTTTAATGAAGCTGACCTTAACCCTTCTTTGCCTAGTGTTGTTGTTTCTTTATTGCAGGAATATGAGAATGTATTCCCTGAAAAGTTACCACATGGATTGCCACCAATAAGAGGAATTGAACATCAAATTGATTTCATACCAGGAGCTCAAATTCCAAACTGCCCACCCTATAGGAGCAACCCCGAGGAGACAAAGGAACTTCAAAGGCAAATGGAGGAGTTATTAGCAAGGGGGCATATCCGTGAGAGTCTTAGTCCATGTGCAGTGCAGGTGCTTTTGGTGCCAAAAAAGGATGGGAGTTGGCGTATGTGTGTTGATTGTAGGGCTGTGAATCGTATAACTGTTAAGTATCGCCATCCAATACCCAGATTGGATGATATGTTAGACGAACTGCATGGCGCATGTGTCTTTACTAAGATTGATTTGATGAGTGGATATCACCAAATAAGGATGAAAGTTGGTGATGAATGGAAAACAACATTTAAAACAAAAGCTTGGTTTATATGAGTGGCTCGTTATGTCGTTTGGTCTAACCAATGCCCCTAGCACTTTTATGAGATTGATGAATCATGTTTTGCATCAGTTCATTGGAAAATTTGTTGTTGTTTATTTTGATGATATTTTGATTTATAGTAAATCTGTTGATGAACATGTACATCATCTTAGGGCTGTTTTGGATACACTTAGGAGAGAAGAATTGTATGCTAAACTTAAAAAGTGCACATTTTGCATGAATAGAGTTATATTCTTAGGGTATGTGGTGAGTGCCAATGGAATTGAGGTTGATGAGGAGAAGACAAGGGCTATCTAAGAATGGACAACCCCTAGGAATGTGAGTGATGTTAGGAGCTTTCATGGCCTTGCTAGCTTTTATAGGAGGTTTGTAAAGGATTTTAGTGTCATTGCTGCTCCTTTAACTGAAATCATTAAAAAGAACTTGCATTTAATACTTTGAAAGATAAACTTTGTTCTGCACCTGTTTTGAGTTTGCCTGATTTTAATTCTTCTTTTGAAATTGAATGTGATACCTCCGGGATAGGTATTGGTGCTGTTTTGATGCAGGGTAGGCGTCCAATTGCTTTCTTTAGTGAAAAGTTGAGTGGTGCACAACTCAATTATTCCACGTATGACAAGGAGTTGTATGCATTGGTGAGGGCTTTGGACGCTTGGCAGCATTATCTTTGGCCTAAAGAGTTTGTCATTCATAGTGATCATGAGTCTTTAAAGCATCTCAAGGGTCAAGGTAAGTTGAACAAACGACATGCCAAATGGTTGGAGTTCATTGAGACCTTTCCTTATATGATTCAATACAAACAAGGTAAGGAAAATGTGGTTGTTGATGCATTATCTAGAAGATATACTCTTATTACTACTTTGAGTTCTCGATTGATGGGATTTGAATATATAAGGGAATTGTATGCTTCTGATTCTGATTTTTCAAATGTTTATAATGCATGTGAACAATCTGCATTTCAAAGGTTTTATAGGCATGATGGTTATTTATTTTGTGAAAATAAACTTTGTGTGCCTAATTGTTCAATGCGTGAGTTGCTTGTACGTGAGGCTCATAATGGTGCTTTGATGGGTCATTTTGGTATTTCTAAGACACTTGACATCTTGCATGAGCATTTTTATTGGCCTAATATGAAGAAAGATGTTGAGAAAATTTGCTCTAGGTGTGTTGCATGTAAGCAAAGCCAAGTCAAGAATTCAACCTCATGGGTTGTATACTCTTTTACCCATCCTTAGTCAGCCCTGGATTGACATTTCTGCGGATTTTGTGTTGGGAATGCCCAGGACTAAAAGGGGAAGAGATAACATTTTTGTTGTAGTTGATAGGTTTAGCAAGATGGTACATTTCATTGCTTGCCATAAAATTGATGACGCTACACATATTTCTGATTTGTTCTTTAAGGATGTTGTCTGTTTGCATGGTGTTCCTAAAACTACTGTTTCTGATAGAGATTCTAAGTTTTTGAGTCATTTTTGGCGTGTCCTGTGAGGAAAGTTGGGAACAAAGTTGTTATTTTCTACTACTTGTCATCCTCAAACAGATGGTCAAACTGAAGTGGTTAATAGAACTTTAGGATCATTATTACGTGCTGTTGTTGGAAAGAATTTGAAAAGTTGGGAAGATTGTTTTCCATTAGTAGAATTTACATATAATAGAAGCATTCATTCATCAACAGGTTATTCTCCATTTGAAATTGTCTATGGTTTTAATCTGCTAACCCCTTTGGATTTGTTGCCTATACCTGTGAATGATATTTCTAACTTAGATGGGCAAAAGAAGGCAGATTTGATTAAGTCCATACATGAGAAGGCAAAGCAACACATTGAGTTAAAGAACAAAAGTTATGCACAAAAAGCAAATCAAGGACGTAAAGTTGTGAAATTTGAAGCTGGAGATTGGGTATGGGTGCATTTTAGGAAAGAGAGATTTCCTAACCAAAGGAAATCCCAGTTGGATCCAAGAGGCGATGGACCTTTTCAAGTGATTGAGAGGATGAATGACAATGCCTATAAGATTGACTTGCCCAGTGAGTATGGTGTTTCAGCAACTTTTAAAGTTGCTGACCTTTCTCCTTTTGATAATGCAGGTGGTGATTCGAGGACGAATCCTTTTGTAGAGGGAGGGAATGATGCGAACCAAGACAACAAAAATGATCTTACATGCCATGGAGGAGATGGATTAGTGATGCCACTTGGTCCAATCATAAGATCAAGTAGAAACAAGCTCAAGGCAGCCTTGCAAATGTATATTCAAAGCTTAGTGACAAGAGATATCAAGGAAGAGGCTTGGGTCAGGCTTGAAGTGATGGAATCAGTTGGTGATCCAAAGCTTGTGACACTCATTGGGGCATGTGAGGGTGAAGACAACTAGCCTAATGGGCTAGAGAAGAAGTCTATATTTCAAGGTTCAACTCATGTACAATATGCTATGTTAAGGTGGACTTATGTTATGTCATGGTTGGGCGTAAGATTAATTTTAGTGGGCTATTTTATTTTAATTATTAGAATGTAATTTCATTTAAAGACATATGATCAGCCTTATTTTAACTTGTCTTATGTGTGTAGTCCTTATAAAATTAAGCCCATTCATTTGTCCTTAAATCATTAGGGTCAAATTGGTCTTTTCTTCATGTTTGCACTTAGGGTTTTGTTTGTAGAAGTATAAATACCTCCTTATGCATGTAAGACAATCAGATTGGTGATTAAGATAAAAATTTCAGTGTTCTTGAGTGTTCTTCCAGTGGGAGGTGTGATCTCCATTGATATACCAAGGATTGTTTTCACTTATCAGGTTGGTAATTAATTTGTGGAGTGAAAACAATTCTCTCTTCATACTCTTTGTTACCAATTCCTTGTTGTTTTGGGGGTGAAGAGTTTAATCTTGCAATTGTTTAAAACTTAAGATTTGTATCAAATTGATTTAGAGGTTGATTAGACTTAGATTCTAGGTGGTTGTTGCATCAAGTGGAGCAATCTTATATCATTGAAATGGGTTTAAAAGGAGTTCAAAAGCCCATTAATATGATCAAAATGCTTATGGGGCGTGTTCCAAACCATATGAGGTAGAAATGGATCTTTGAGAGCAACAATGGGTCTAAAATTCACAATCAAGCTTATAGGCCGATACTACATAAAGGGAAGCCTAAAGTGAAGATCAAATGAGTTTTTCATGAAGATTAAATTCAAATGGGATAAACAAGGCAAAGTCCTTAAACCTTGAAGATTACAAGTCATGTTCAAATCATGTGCTATGAGTCATGTGCCAAACCCATGCAAGACATGTGCAAGACATCATGTGCCAACCATGTGCTCAAGCTCATGTGCCAACCATGTGCCTACTTATGTGATTTGGGGCTTAACTTGTAATTAGAATTAATTATGTATGTGGGCTGCCTAATTTAAATTACCTTAGGATTTAATTAATGATAGACATATGGGCCAAAGAAGTAAAGCCCGACCCACCACTTTATCTTATTTTAGAAGGATTTAATTAGTGTCCTAATTCAAGTAGGACTCTACTTTTTAGAATATAACTGTACTTTTAGGAGTTGAGTTAGAATAGGATTTAGTTATCCTTTACCATAAAGGATTCAAAGACTTAGGGCTATAAATACTCATCTAGGCTTCTTTGTATGAATGAATAAAAACGAATTTGAGTGTTTTTTTTAAAGTGTGGCAAATTTGCATCTCTTTATTACCTTTAGGAATTAGTTACTTATCAATTGATATTGCTAGTGGCATGGCTATTCTTAATAATCCTTATAATCTTGGTTCTTTGCTACATTGGTTATCAAATGGTAACGTCTGAGTACATGTTTAGAATTTTGGCTCCATTATTATCACAATACAAGGGTATTATATTAACAATGCTAGGAACCCCTTCTAACTCGATGATGAATTTTTTTTATCCAAACCGCTTCCATAGCTTCCTTAGAATTATTCTACTTCGTTTGACGAATCTATAGTCATCTCCTATTTGGAACTCTTCGAACTAACTGGACCACCATTTAACATGAAGACAAAGCTTGATTGGGATTTGGAGTTGTCAGATTGGAAGCTGACATCTGTATACCCATTTACCTTAAGCTCATTATCTCTATAAACCAATCAAGTACTTAAGGATGTTCTTGATGGCCACATAATACCCCTCGTGGGGATCTAACTGATATCTAATCATGACACTCAGAGTATGTTATACATCGGCTCTAGTACATAACATAGTATGCATGATAGATCTAATAGTATAAGCATATGGAATCTTACTCATGCACACTCGTTCATCCTATGTCTTTGGACACATGGATTTAAAGAGGGTAATCCCATGTGTCATAATAATAAATCCTATCTTGGACTATTCCATGCTAAATCTCTTTAGTATCTTATCTATGCATATCATATCCACAAATTTAGGCCCTAGTCGTGTGAGTTCTTAAATCAACTCGACGGTTCGACCAGAGTCTAAATTTAAATTTTTACTGAAAAATAATTAAAATAATGGCCAATAATTATGGAAAATACTCAATAAAGTGTTAAAGTATTTAAATATGTTAAAATATGGTAAGGGACTAAATTGCAAAATTTGAAAAGTTTAGAGATCAATTTGCAATTTACCAAAACTTGAAGGATTAATTGTGCCGGCCACACCAAGCGGCATGCATTAAGTGGGCAATTAATATGTATGAATCCATTAATTAGACATTAAAATCACATGGGCTTAGGTGTCCCATAATTAATTAAGTTTGTCTTCATTCTCTTAATTATCTCTCCTTCTTCCTTATCACTTAACATCTAATTTTCTATTCTCCAAACCAGCCCACGTTCCCCACCATTCCCCCCATGTCCAAAGTTTGATTCTAGAAAGAGAAGGTGAGACAAAGAGGGAGAAAGGCATGGAAGAGTAGATTTCATGCATAATTGATCTAAAGAAAGCTAGAGAACGTAAAGAAAGGTAGAGAATAAAACCTATTATGGAAAAAGAGAGATTTGATGAAAGGAAGTTTTAATGAGCTCTTTTATGTATTTTAGGAACTCGAATTGACAAGGATCAAGCTCAAAGGAGTAAAGGAAAAGAGAAAGAGAAGTAAAGAGAAAGAAAAGAAAAGAAAAGAGAGGTTTGTGCATAATCTAAGGCAATAGCCTATGTCTTATTCTTTTTAATTGCATGATTTGAACTTCGACATGTTAATAATTTTGAATTAATAGTATTTTGTGATAAAAATCTTGGGGATGCATGTTTGCTAGACTTATGATTAATTTTGGTAAAAAATTGAAGATGGTAAATATGTGTGTTCTTTGCTGGAATTGATGAGCAGTAAGTACATAAACTGTTATAACTTATGTTATAGAATTTAGATTTGTATGTTCTTTGTTGGGTTTGAAATCTAAGCCATAGGGCTTGAACTTTTATTTAGATCATAAAATCCAGATATGTTTATATTGTTCCAGAAAAATACATAAAGTTCAGACCTATAATCTATCCAGGAAATTCTGGGCAAAATTTTTAGAGACCAGTTAGTGTTAAATTGACCATATCTTTTGACACATAGCTCAAAATTAGGCGATTCAAGTTTCATATTAAAGCTAAGATTCAGAACTAAAATTATTAAGAAGACTATATAATTTAATTCGAATTTTAATAAGACCAAAATTAAGGTCCAAAACAAAGCACAGAATCTACCTGTGATAGGACAACATATGAGTTGAGGAATGTAATGAGTAAAACAATGTGAACCTTGTTATATTATGCAAATACTATTTTTATTGAGTAATTGTGTAATTAATTGAACCTTTATATGCATGAAAAGTGTGAATTTAATAACTATGAATTTTAATGACATTAACTAAGCCCTAGAACATCTAACTTAAAACTAGACTCAAGATAGTTTGGCATGCCAAATAGGTGGGGAGTATGATTAATTTCATTAATGGTACAATTAATGAAGCCGGTGATGACACTATTATTAAATCCGGTGATGGCACTATTATTAAAGCCGGTGATGGTACTATTATTAAAGTCAGTGGTGATACTATTATTAAAGCCGATGATGACACTTATATATGCGCAAATCATATTGTCTGGGTGGCACTTCTAAGTGCCTGGATGACAACTATGTTATCCTAATCAAGGGTTCAGAGGTGTTGTGGGCTATAAAGAAGTAATTGAAAATAAAAAAGGAATCATGATTTATGATATGGATAATAATGATGATTTGATAAAGTAAAACAAAAATAAGATATAATAATATAATTTGATGTTTATATATGCTAGAATACTATGAGATGTATATTTGCATGGAAAGATGATTTGAGCATAAATTGATATATGACAATGCATGTTGCATAAAATAGTTTATTATCTTATTTATATGCACCACTAAGCTTAGAGCTTAGTGTGTGAGTTTGTTTCACGCAGATTTGGTGAAGAATAAGCAGATAATAGTAGATAAAGGTAGCGGTGGTCTGATCTAGCATAGCACTCCCTTATCCGGACACGTGTTGCTAGGGTGAGGGGTTGTTATAGTTTTTGGTATCAAAACCCGATTTGGGAAGTTTTGGGATTTTAAAATGGTTTTCAAAAATAATTATGACTTGTGTGTACTCACAATTAAGTGTTAAAGTTGCTGCTTACTGATTGGGGTCGTTACTTTATGATATAGGTAGAGTATTGCTTAAGGGTCACGACACATTGTGGCCGAAGGAGGAGAAAGTAACGAGCCTACTGAAACAGAGGCTTCATCGCGACCAAGTCATCATCGAGCTATTGCATCTAGATCTGATGCTAGCTCATCACGGGGGCAGTCTATTTGTTAGCACAGGGTAAACTGGAAGATGACCCCTCTGTGGCAGTGTTTTGGTTAGAACAGGCAGAGAGAGTCTTTGATTAGCTGCATTGCACAAACGAGCATAAATATAAATATGCAGTGTCTTTGTTACAGGATCATGCATATGACTGGTGGCCATCTGAGTCACATAGCATAGAGTGATAAGAATGTGGACTCCTAACTTCGCCCCAAAAGCGTGCTCAAAGGGGAAGGTTTGAACTCAGCCTTATAAACCAGTCTAGGAGTTCCTCTGCAACCGATGTGGGACGCATCATCCCGACCCCCTTAAGACTCCGACTGCCTCGATCGGCGATATGTCGTAACCCGAAGGGACACCAATATACAGGGCTGGCTCTGATACCAAATGATAAGAATGTGGAGTCCTAACTTCGCCCCAAAAGCACGTTCAAAGGGGAAGGTTTGAATCCAACCTTATAAACCAGTCCAGGATTTCCTCCCCAACTGATGTGGGACGCATCATCCCCACCCCCTTAAGACCCCGACTGCCTCGGTCGATGATCTGTCGTAACTCGAAGGGACACCGGTGCACAGGGCTGGCTCTGATACCAAATGATAAGAATGTGGACTCCTAACTTCGCCCCAAAAGCGTGCTCAAAGGGGAAGGATAGCAACTCCACCTCAATTTGACTATAAAAAAGATTTTGATGAGTTTGATGATGATAGGGATAGAAATCAGTTTGGAGGTAGAGGGAGCAGAAATGATAGAGGAAGGAATAGGAGAGAACATAAAGGCAGGGTAGAGGTGGATAGATTTGGGAACATTGAGAATCGGATAGATCGTAATTTGGGGAGTATTAAAATGAAAATACCTACTTTTGAAGGTAGGAATGATGCTGATGCTTACTTGGAGTGAAAGAGAAAAGTTGAATTGGTGTTTGAATGTCATAACTATTCTGAGGAAAAAAAAAGTAAAGTTGGCAGCCGTGGAATTCACTGACTATGCCTTGGTATGGTGGGACCAAATCATCCTCAATAGGCGTAGAAATGGGGAAAGGCCTATAAACACATAGGTGGGGATGAAGGCAGTCATGAGAAAGAGGTTTGTCCTTAGTTACTATTATAGGGAACTACATCAAAGGCTCCAAACTTTGAGGCAAGGGAATAAAAGTGTCGAGGACTATCATAAAGAAATGGAGATAGCTATGATGAGGGCTAATGTTGATGAAGATAGGGAGGCTACCATGGCACGTTTCTTGCCTGGTTTAAATAAGGAAATTGCAAATGTTATTGAGCTGCACCACTATGTAGAGTTAGAGGAGATGGTGAATATGGCTATGAAGGTGGAGAAGCAACTAAAGCAAAAGGGAACCAACAAACCAACCTATTTGGGTTCCACATCTAATTGGAGCTCAAATTGGCCTAAAAAGGAAGACAAAGCCAAAGACAAGGTAAGAGAAGAAAAGGGTAAAGTAGAGCAAAAAGGTAACCCTAAAGCTAATGCTACTTCTTCTTCCAATACTGAAAAGCATAGAAACATAAAATGCTTTAAGTGCCTTGGCAATGGACATATTGCATCTCAATGCCCAAATAAAAAGGTTATGATATTGAAAGATAATGGTGTAATTGAATCCGAAAGTGATAAAGAATCTGATTCAATGCTTTCATTTGAAGATTGTAGTGATGATGATGAGGTTGATCATGCTGTTGGCGGGGATTTAAATCTTATGGTTAGGCGTGTACTAAATGCACAATTGAAAGAAGATGGGGTTGAACAAAGGGAAACTATCTTCCATTCCAGATGCTTGATAAATGGCAAAATTTGTAGTCTTATAATTGATGGAGGAAGTTGTACTAATGTTGCAAATACTACTTTAGTTGATAAGTGGGGCTGGATTGTTTGAAACATCCTAGGCCATATAGACTACAGTGGCTTAATGATTGCGGAGAGATAAGGGTAAATAAACAAGTTTTAATTTCATTCTCCATTGGAAGATATTCTGACCATGTACTTTGTGATGTAGTACCTATGCATGCAGGTCATGTGTTGCTTGGTAGGCCATGGAAATATGATAGAAAGGTGATGCTTGATGGGTATAGAAATAAACACTGATTCATGATGGGAGATCAACGTATCATTCTGGCTATTATGACTCATAGTGAAGTATATGAAGATCAAATGAAGCTAAAAAGGAGCATGGAGGAATAAATGCAAAAAGAAGCCGAAAGGTCCAAATTGAGAGAAAAGGAGCAAAAAGAAAATGGAAAGGCCGAGAGTTGCAAAATAAGAGAGATGAAAGGAAAAGAAAAAGGAGAGGCTGAAAAAGAGATAAAAATGGGAGGAAAAGAGGCCTAAAAAGAAAAGCAAATAATTGACCCAAAGGAGAGTGGTACAAAGAAAAACAATTTTTATGCAAAAGTAAGGGATATGAGAGTGGCTTTTGAGAATCAACAATGTTTACTTGTACTCATGTACAAGGAATCTTATTTTAATGAAGCTGGCCTTAACCCTTCTTTGCCTAGTGTTGTTGTTTCTTTATTGCAGGAATATGAGAATGTATTCCCTGAAGAGTTACCACATGGATTGCCACCAATAAGAGGAATTGAACATCAATTTGATTTCATACCAGTAGCTCAAATTCCAAACCGCCCACCCTATAGGAGCAACTCCGAGGAGACAAAGGAACTTCAAAGGCAGGTGGAGGAGTTATTAGCAAGGGGGCATATCCATGAGAGTCTTAGTCCGTGTGTAGTGCAGGTGCTTTTGGTGCCAAAAAAGGATGGGAGTTGGCGCATGTGTGTTGATTGTAGGGCTGTGAATTGCATAACAGTTAAGTATCGCCATCCAATACCCAGATTGGATGATATGTTAGATGAACTACATGGCGCATGTGTCTTTACTAAGATTGATTTGATGAGTGGATATCACCAAATTAGGATGAAAGTTGGTGATGAATGGAAAACATCATTTAAAACAAAGCTTGGTTTATATGAGTGGCTCGTTGTGCCTTTTGGTCTAACCAATTCCCCTGGCACTTTTATGAGATTGATGAATCATGTTTTACGTCCGTTCATTGGAAAATTTGTTGTTGTTTATTTTGATGGTATTTTGATTTATAGTAAATCTGTTGATGAGCATGTACATCATCTTAGGGCTGTTTTGGATACACTTAGGAGAGAAGAAATGTATGCTAAACTTAAAAAGTGCACATTTTGCATGAATAGAGTTATATTCTTAGGGTATGTGGTGAGTGCCAATGGAATTGAGCTTGATGAGGAGAAGATAAGGGCTATCCAAGAATGGCCAACCCCTAGGAATGTGAGTGATGTTAGGAGCTTTCATGGCCTTGCTAGCTTTTATAGGAGGTTTGTAAAGGATTTTAGTGTCATTGCTGCTCCTTTAACTGAAATCATTAAAGAAGATGTGGGGTTTCTGCACCTGTTTTGAGTTTGCCTGATTTTAATTCTACTTTTGAGATTGAATGTGATGCCTCCGGGATAGGTATTGGTGCTGTTTTGATGTAGGGTAGGCGTCCAATTGCTTTCTTTAGTGAAAAGTTGAGTGGTTCACAACTTAATTATTCCACGTATGACAAGGAGTTTTATGCATTGGTGAGGGCTTCGGAGACTTGGCAGCATTATCTTTGGCCTAAAGAGTTTGTCATTCATAGTGATCATGAGTCTTTAAAGCATCTCAAGGGTCAAGGTAAGTTGAACAAACGATATGCCAAGTGGTTGGAGTTCATTGAGACATTTCCTTATGTGATTCAATATAAATAAGGTAAGGAAAATGTGGTTGCTGATGCATTATCTAGAAGATATACTCTTATTACTACTTTGAGTTCTCGATTGATGGGATTTGAATATATAAGGGAATTATATGCTTCTGATTCTGATTTTTCAAATGTTTATAATGCATGTGAACAATCTGCATTTCAAAGGTTTTATAGACATTATTGTTATTTATTTAGAGAAAATAAACTTTGTGTGCCTAATTGTTCAATGCGTGAGTTGCTTGTACGTGAGGCTCATAATGGTGGTTTGATGGGTCATTTTGGTATTGCTAAGACACTTGGCATCTTGCATGAGCATTTTTATTGGCCTAATATGAAGAAAGATGTTGAGAAAATTTGCTCTAGGTGTGTTGCATGTAAGCAAGCCAAGTCAAGAATTCAACCTCATGTGTTGTATACTCCTTTACCTATCCCTAGTCAGCCCTGGATTGACATTTCTATGGATTTTGTGTTGGGACTGCCCAGGACTAAAAGGGGTAGAGATAGCATTTTTGTTGTAGTTGATAGGTTTAGCAAGATGACACATTTCATCGCTTGCCATAAAACTGATGACGCTACACATATTTTTGATTTGTTCTTTAAGGATGTTATGTGTTTGCATGCTGTTCCTAAAACTATTGTTTGTGATAGAGATTTTAAGTTTTTGAGTCATTTTTGGCATGTGCTGTGGGGAAAGTTGGGAACAAATTTGCTATTTTCTACTACTTGTCATCCTTAAATCATTGGTCAAACTGAAGTGGTTAATAGAACTTTAGGATCATTATTACGTGCTGTTGTTGGAAAGAATTTGAAAACTTGGAAAGATTGTTTGCCATTAGTAGAATTTGCATATAATCGAAGTATTCATTCATCAATAAGTTATTCTCCATTTGAAATTATCTATGGTTTTAATCCACTAACCCCTTTGGATTTGTTGCCTATACATGTGAATGATCTTTCTAACTTAGATGAGCAAAAGAAGGCAGATTTGGTTAAGTCCATACATGAGAAGGCAAAGCAGCACATTGTGTTAACGAACAAAAGTTATGCACAAAAAGCCAATCAAGGACGTAAAGTTGTGAAATTTGAAGCTGGAGATTGGGTATGGGTGCATTTTAGGAAAGAGAGATTTCCTAACCAAAGGAAATCCAAGTTGGATCCAAGAGGCGATGGACCTTTTCCAGTGGTTGAGAGGATCAATGACAATGCCTATAAGATTGGCTTGCCCGGTGAGTATGGTGTTTCAGCAACTTTTAATGTTGCTGACCTTTCTCCTTTTGATAATGCAGGTGGTGATTCGAGGACGAATCCTTTTGAGGAGGGAGTGAATGATGCGAGCCAAGACAACAGAAGTGATCTTACATACCATGAAGGAGATGGATTAGTGATGCCACTTGGTCCAATCATAAGATCAAGTAGAAACAAGCTCAAGGCAGTCTTGCAAATGTATATTCAGAGCTTAGTGACAAGAGATATCAAGGAAGAGGCTTGGGTCAGACTTGAAGAGATGGAATCAGTTGGCGATCCAAAGCTTGTGACACTCATTGGGGCATGTGATGGTGAAGACAACTAGCCTAATGGGCTAGAGAAGAAGTCTATATTACATGGTTCAACTCATGTGCAATATGCTATGTTAAGGTGGACTTATGTTATGTCATGGTTGGGCCTATGATTAAATTTAGTGGGTTGTTTTATTTTAATTATTGGAATGTAATTTCATTTAAAGACATATGATCAGCCTTATTTTAACTTGTCTTAGGTGTGTAGGCCATATAAAATTAAGCTCATTCGTTTGTCCTTAAGTCATTAGGGTCAGATTGGTCTTTTCTTCATTTTTGCACCTAGGGTTTGGTTTGTAGAGGTATAAATACCTCCTTATGCATGTAAGACAATCAGATTGGTGATTAAGATCAAAATTTGAGTGTTCTTCAAGTGGGAGGTGTGATCTCCATTGATATACCAAGGATTGTTTTCACTTATCAGGTTGGTAATTAATTTGTTACGTGAATGCAATTCTTTCTTCATACTCTTTGTTACCAATTCCTTGTTGTTTTGGGGGTGAAAAGTCTAATCTTGCAATTGTTTAAACTTAAGATTTGTATAAAATTGATTTGGAGGTTGTCTAGACTTAGATTCTAGGTGGTTGCTGCATCATAGAGGCATCTAATCCCATGACCTGGGAATTCTTTCTAGAGAAATTTAATGAGCAATATATTCCTCCTATCTATACAGACAACAAGAAAAGAGAGTTTTTGATGTTAAAACAGTGTCTTTGTTACAGGATCATGCATATGACTGGTGTGATCTAAGTCACAGAGCATAGAGGCACCTGATCCCATGACCTGGGAATTCTTTCAAGAGAAATTCAATGAGCAATATATTCCTCCTATTTACACAGACGACAAGAAAATAGAGTTTTTGATGTTAAAACAAAGGAGTATGTCAGTAACAAAATATGAGAGAGAATTCACACATCTCTGCAAGTATGCTGGTAGCATTGTGTCTACAGAGGCTGATAAATGCCAATGATTTGAAGATGGATTGAGAGATCCAATCAAGCTGCAGGTTTCAGCCCTACGCCTGATGAGTTTTCCTAGTTTGCTAGCATCTGCCAGAACAGTTGAGAGAGTTCTAGCGCCACAACAACCAGCATAAGATAGAGGATTCAAAAGACCCATGCCATAGCCATGTGGAGTACAGTCAAGTGGTAAGAGAGCCAGATCTTTCAGTGGACGATTTCAAGCTGGGAGTTCCAGCATGCCTTCTTCTTTCAGACGGGGATAGCCCATGAGATCTGTCTCTTCAACAACCGGTGCACCGACATAGACACCACAAAAATCTCTACCTCTACTAGAATGTCAGCATTGTGGTCGCTCTCATCCAGGAGAGTGTTGGTGGATGATAGGAGCATGCTTGAGATGTGGCTTCAAAGATCATATGAGAAGGGATTATCCTCTATTATAAAATGGCAGAGGTTTGGGGATCATTGAGCAGATATAGACGCAGGCGTTTGGGCAAGGTAGAGGAGCCCGATTAGGGCCCAGTCATTTTAGATTAGAGACAGTTAAGAGGCCAAAAGGTAGAGGAGTAGCCCCAGCCAGGGCGTATGCTATGCGAGGCCGAGAGGATCAGGATGCACTTGATGTCATAATTGGTGAATTTCTTCTCTTTGGCTCTGACATGAATGCATTGATAGATCCGGGGTCAACACATTCATACATATGCACACCACCACCGAGTCAAGAGGGTTTAGAACCACAGGCTCTAGAATTTGAGTTTCTTGTGACTAACCCATTAGGACACAGTGTGAGGGTTAGCAAGGTGTTTAGAGGTTGCCCTATTGAAATTCAAGGTAGGCAATTCCCTACAGACTTGCTAGAGTTACCATTTCATGAGTTTGATATGATCTTGGGAATGGATTGGTTGGCTCGTTATGGAGTGGTAGTGGATTGTGGAAGGAAGCAGATGATCATCAGAATTCCATATCAAGATGTGATAGTGGTCATGGGTAAGAATAGAGGATATCCAAACAATGTGATATCAGTGTTGAAAGCTAGGAAACTCATTAGTAAAGGTTGCGAAGCATACTTAGTGTATGTGGTGGATATAGAAAAAGCAAGTCCAAAGTTGGTGGATATTTCTACTATTAGTGAGTTTCCTGATGTGTTTCCAGAGGAGTTGCTAGGGCTACCGCCAGATAGAAAAATTGAGTTTGTTATTGATTTGGTACCCGACACTACTCCTATTTCCATTACACCATATAGGATGGCACCAGCGAAGTTGAAGATACAGTTGCAAGATACAATTGCAATATTTGTTAGATAAGGGATTTATACGACCCAGTGTATCACCGTGGGGTACTCCAGTGTTATTTGTGAAGAAAAAAGATGGCACTCTTCGTCTTTGCATCGACTACAGGCAGCTTATAGGGTAACTATTAAGAATAAATACCCGCTGCCTAGGATGATGATTTATTTGATCAGTTGAAGGGTGCATCCATATTTTCAAAGATAGATCTTTGATCGGGGTATCATTAGGACTCGTTATGGTCAGCTGTACCTAAGACGGTATTCAGGACTCGTTATGGTTAGCTGTACCTAAGACGGTATTCAGGACTCGTTATGGTCATTATGAGTTCTTGATTATGCCATTTGGATTGACAAATGCACCAGCAACTTTTATGGACCTGATGAACCGAGTGTTCAGGCCATATCTTGATCAATTTGTAGTGGTGTTTATTCATGACATTCTTTCCTACTCTAGAGACTGAGTAGAACATGATCAACATCTTAGAATAGTGCTACAAATACTGAATGAGAAGCAGTTGTATGCAAAGTTATCAAAGTATGAGTTTTGGCTTGAAGCAGTCAGTTTTCTAGGTCATGTAGTTTCAACGAAAGGTATTTGGGCTGACCCTAGTAAAATCGAGGCTATTCTTAATTGGAAACCACCTCAAAATGTGACAGAAGTGATAAGTTTCCTTGGATTAGCTGGATATTATAGGAAGTTCATGAAGGGATTTTCATCCTTAGCGACTTCATTGACATGACTGCTACAAAAAGAGGTTCATTTTGAGTGGACAGATAGATGTCAAGCAAGCTTTGATCGACTGAAGGAAATGTTGACTGAAGCACCAGTTTTGACTCAGCCTACTCTAGGAAAAGACTTTATTGTGTACAATGATGTTAGTCATAATGGTCTAGGCTATGTTCTTATGCAAGAGGGAAAAGTAGTTGCATATGCCTTCAGACAACTTAAGCCTTATGAGCTTAACTATCCAATGCATGATTTAGAGCTTGCAGCGATAGTCTTTGCTCTCAAGATCTGGAGACATCATTTGTATGGGGAAAGATGTTATATTTATACATATCACGAAAGTCTTAAGTACCTTCCCTCACAGAAGGAGTTTATGAGACAATGAAGATGGTTGGAGTTGATTAAAGCTTTATGACTATGTGATCGACTACCAGCCAGGCAAAGCTAATGTGGTTGCAGATGCATTAAGCAAGAAAATTTTAACTGAGATGCATGTGGAATCCACATTGATGTAGAAAATTAAAGATGCTCAGAAGCAAGATGAGAAGTTAGTAAAGATAGCTGAGGCAATGACAAAATGAGAAAAGTCTAAGTTTTCCTTGACAGAAGATGACACAATGTACTTTAAAAATAGGATTTGTGTGCCTAGTATAGAGGAGCTAAAGTCCATTATTTTAAAAAAAGCACATGAAACAGTGTATACAATGCATCCAGATCTAGTAGCCTTTTAAATAAATCACAAATTATTACACAATCATTATGGATGTCATCTTCATGAACCTGTTCCATTTTAGAAAAAAATTCCTAACTCACAATCTTTTATGTATAGTATAAAAGTTACGTCATTTTCACTTGTCATAACATACATACATTGTTTACTATTTACATCACCATTTATACATTGATATGACCAAAAATACATCATGTTCACACTTATATACATCATTTGTACAACTAGGCACTTGAAATGTCCACAACTCAGATTAGTAGCCCAACCTCCTCTAAGCGTGAACTGAGATAGCTTTTGACATCAGCTAACCATCTAGAGAAAACTGGAAAAGTAATATGAGGGGTGAGTATACTTACTCAATAAGAGAATATAAACATAACAAGAGGAACAAAATATAATTTTTACTGTAAAGTATACATTAGAAATACTAACATAGCTCGATAAATATTAATTGTCAATCATACTATTTATCTCATAAAATCCATAAGATAAAACATCTATAAGATATCATAATTTAAGTTTAAATTAAAAGCCTATTTATATCATAAAATCAATCACCATACACTCAAATATCTGTTACATAGACCTAGCATCCAAAGAGCATAGAGGTGTGCAACAATGACAATAACTAGTAACCACCAAGGAGCACTAGCATCCCAACATGAGAGGCGAGTTTCAGCATCTCAATCATGAAGTAGCATCTAGCAACCAACTTTTGATGTGAGGTCTAGCATCTCAACCATGAGGGAGCAACTAAATTGGTCATACTCATGCATAGACAACCCCTAAAGGGTGACCACCCAATATACGCCCCAAAGGCATCGTGTATGTCGAGCGCTGTCCCAAAGACAGTTTCTCTTTCATATCTCAAAATTATATATAAGGCACCTGTCATCAAAGCTGTAATCTAACGGATTCACAAGATGAGTGTATTAATGTCATTCATCTAGCCACTTAAAACCATTATTTCACGTGTCAGAATTTTTATGAAATGAAAATATAATATTTTCTATTCCGATTTTTGTACTAACGTAATTTCCATAAAATTGGGACTTTAAATGCGTTTTTAAATCAACTTTATTGAATTTTGAGTAACCAACTTATTCAATATAAGTATTCTACCCCAAACGTCTTAATTTGCATAAATATATAATTTTAGATTAATGCCATCAAAATGTAAAATATTTTTCTTCCATAACTCAAACTTGCATTTTTATCACAAACTCAAGCTGTATTTCATTAAATAATATTTAGAAACATTATTCTAGCCCCAAGTATATAAGTTTTGCATAAGAATACCCTTTAAAGAAATTTCATCAATATTCCCTGAATTAACAGTAGTACCAATAGGAAAAACAACAAACTTGTTATATAAATATCCACTCACCTTAGCTAGAAGCTAGCAAAATTCTATCTAGGCTTGTGAACTCCTTTGGTCAGTCCCTATATCTAGCTCCTCTCCTAAGTATTAAATCAAAATATTCATTATACAAACCTAAAAAGGACATAACTATGAAGAAGAATAAACTAGCTACTTGAAATCGTGATGAAAAATTTTAAATCATCAAACCTTACTAATTTTCCTTGAATATGGTAATTCTACCCCAAGTGAATTAAACACACAACTAACACCTTCTTGAGTTTTTAGTTGAGCTCTAAAGAAGAAATAAGCTAAAAAGTAAAAATTAACTCATTTTTATTGGTGCGACTGGGCCAAGGTATTCCCAAAAAGTCACCCAGCCTGATACTGACCCTGCTCAAAAACGCTTAATCGGCCGCTTAACTGCCTTGAGCCAAGCACTTCCCAGGAGGTCACCCATCATGGTACTCCCCCTGGTCAAGCACGCTTAACCGAAAAGAGCGTTTACCGTTCTGCTAAAAGCTTAAGCTGATAGTAGAGGCGCAATTCTATTCCTTTATCCAGGATCAAACAAAGGCCACCGGTCTCTTTCGACTTTGTGTGCCACCTGGCCAAACCTGTTCCACACCCCCCAGACCCGAGACGTATCATTTATGGTGATTTGGAGGTGTGGCTGAAGTTTAGGAGTGGTTTTGATGGTGGTGAGGATTTGGAAGACATGAGGAGGATGAAGAAGATGAAAGAAAGTGATAAATTCTGCCTTAAGAAGTTTGGGTCATATTCGGCAAGCCTTATTGATGCGGAACCCCAAAGACCGTGCCTTCAAACCCCTTAACAAGACAAGGTAAACAAACCTTAAGTTTTGGTAATCATAGATTGAATCTGACCCAAAGCTAACCAATGTAGCAAAGAACCAAGATTATATGGTTTATTAAGAATAGCCACGCCACAAGCAATATTACTTGATAAGTAACTAATTCCTAAAAGTAATAAAGAGATGCAAATCTGCCTCACCTTAAAGAAAAAACACCCAAATTCGTTTTCATTCATTCATGTCTTGTACAAGAAGCCTATATGAGTATTTATAGCCCTAAGTCTTTGAATCCTTTATGGTAAAGGATAACTAAATCCTATTGTAACTCAACTCCTAAAAGTACAGTCATATTCTAACTCATATTCTAAAAAGGTAGAGTCCTATTTGAATTAGGATACTAATTAAATCCTTCTAAAATAAGATAAGTGGTGGGTTGGGCTTTATTTCTTTGGCCCACATGTCTATCACTAATTAAAGCCTAAGGTAATTTAAATTAGGTAGCGCACATACATAATTAAGCCCAATTACAAGTTAAGCCCAAATCCCATGAGTAGGCACATGATCTTGAGCACATGGTTGGCACATGACTTGTAATCTTTAATTTTATGGACTTTGCCTTGTTTAGCCCATTGGACTAGTCCATGCAAGATGGTTCTTGACACACCCCAAGATAAGCAATGGGCCTTGGGTCTTCAATCAACTCTATCTCCTTTGTCATGCATGCATCTTTTGTGATCTCCTTAGTGACCAAGCTTTGAACATAGTCTTGCATTGCTTGCCTTAGTTTGTTAGCCCTTGATCTTGTGATCGCACCACTTGGCATGACTAGTGCATCATTCTCCTTTTATGAAGATTGACTTATAAGTCCTTGATCTACATCATTCCTCCCCTCCTCAAAAGGATTCGTCCTCGAATCTATTATTCCTACATTGTCAAAAGGAGTAAGGTCAGAAACATTGAATGATGCAGAAACACCATACTCACTAGGAAGTTCTATCTTGTAAGCATTATCATTGATCCTTTCAAGTACGCGAAATGGGCCATCTCCTCTAGGTTCAAGTTTATTCTTCCTTTGGTGAGGAAATCTCTCTTTTCTCATATGCACCCAGACCCAATCACCTGGTTCAAACACCATTTTTCTATGCCCCCTGTTAGTTTGTCATGCATATAACTCATTCTTCTTCTCCAAGTGTTGTTTTGCTTTCTCATGCATAGCTTTCACAAAATCTGCCTTTTTCTTACCATCCAAATTAGTTAACTCATTAAAAGGCAAAGATGTTAGATCCCATGGAGTTAATGGATTAAAACCATACACAAGTTCAAAAGGTGAAAAACCAGTAGAAGAATGTATGCATCTATTATAAGCAAACTCAACCAATGGCAAACAATCTTCCCATGATTTTAAATTTCTCCCCACAACAGCACGCAATAGAGTACCTATAGTCTTAATTTTTTCTAGTTTTGTCAATTTATTGCATTCTTCGTTTTATATTCTTGACTACTGTCCTACTTGTTTCCATTGCATTAGTTGAGTAATTTTGCATTCCATATTACTCAAATAACAATATTATATCTGCACACCTCATTCTTCATCTGTGTGTGCATATAGCATATACTTGTCATTCCTTGCTTTCATCTCATTAATTTTGCTTCTAGTTTTGTGATGTTTCCTTTCTTGCTTAGGAATTGTCTATTTTAATTTTCTGTTGGATATTGCTGCTCATTATTATTGATCTGTTTGGTTGAAATTGATCCGGAAATATATCATTGTGAGAACACAAAAGCGGTAAAAGGTAGGAGTGGTTAGCTCAAAAGAGGGTAAAAGCCTTAATTGAGTGAAACATGAGCGAACATACACATTTTGAGTGAAACACGTGAGGGAGTGTGTGAGGCCATTTATTTACATCATGTCTAAATCAAGCAACCAGGAAAGAAGTAGTGATGAAGGAAACAAAACTTTCTTCACATTGGAGGCTATGCAACAACAATTTGGAAGGCTTGAGATTCTGCTCCGAGATATGAATGATTGGTTTGACAAGTATGATAGGAGGTTAGAAGGCCATGATCAAGCTCTACCGAATCTTAGAAGAGATACATCCTTGCAAAGTCGAATTTGAGGGAGAAGGGAAATGTTAGCAACTCCACCTCAATCTGACTATGAAGAAGATTTTGATGACTTTGATGATGATAGGGACATAAATCAGTTTGGAGGTAGAGGGGGCAGAAATGATAGAGGAAGGAATAGGAGAGAACATAGAGGCAGGGTAGAGGCGGATAGATTTGGGAACGTTGAGAATCGGATAGATCGTAATTTTGGGAGTATTAAAATGAAAATCTCTACTTTTCAAGGTAGGAATGACGTTGATGCTTACTTGGAGTGGGAGAGAAAAGTGGAATTGGTGTTTGAATGTCATAACTATTTTGAGGAAAAAAAAGTAAAGTTGGCAGCCGTGGAGTTCACTGATTATGCCTTGGTATGGTGGGACTAAATCATCCTCAATAGGCGTAGGAATGGAGAAATGCCTATAAACACATGGGTGGGGATGAAGGCAGTCATGAGAAAGAGGTTTGTCCCTAGTTACTATTATAGGGAACTACATCAAAGGCTCCAAACTTTAAGGCAAGGGAATAAAAGTGTTGAGGACTATCATAAAAAAATAGAGATAGCTATAATGAGGGCTAATATTGCTGAAGATAGGGAGGCTACCATGGCACGTTTCTTGGCTGGTCTAAATAAGGAAATTGCAAATGTTATTGAGCTGCACCACTATTTAGAGTTAGAGGAGATGGTGAATATGGCTATGAAGGTGGAGAAGCAACTAAAGCAAAAGGGAACCAACAAACCAACCTATTTGGGTTCCACATCTAATTGGAGCTCAAAATGGCCAAAAAGAGAAGACAAAGCCAAAGACAAGGTAAGAGAAGAAAATGGTAAAGTAGAGCAAAAAGGTAACCCTAAAGCTAATGCTACTTCTTCTTCCAATTCTGAAAAGCATAGAAACATAAAATGCTTTAAGTGCCTTGGCAATAGACATTGCATCTCAATGCCCAAATAAAAAGGTTATGATATTGAAAGATAATGGTGTAATTGAATCCGAAAGTGATAAAGAATCTGATTCAATGCCTTCATTTAAAGATTGTAGTGATAATGATGAGGTCGAGCATGCTGTTGGCGGGGATTTAAATCTTGTGGTTAGACGTGTACTAAATGTACAATTGAAAGAAGATGGGGTTGAACAAAGGGAAAATATCTTCCATTCCAGATGCTTCATAAATGGCAAAATTTGTAGTCTTATAATTGTTGGAGGAAGTTGTACTAATGTTGCAAGTACTACTTTAGTTGATAAGTTGGTGCTGGATTGTTTGAAACATCCTAGGCCATATAGACTACAATGGCTTAATGATTGTGGAGAGATAAGGGTAAATAAACAAGTTTTAATTTCATTCTCCATTGGAAGATATTCTGACCGTGTACTTTGTGATGTAGTACCTATGCATGCAAGTCAGGTGTTGCTTGGTAGGCCATGGCAATATGACAGAAAGGTGACACATGATGGGTATAGAAATAGACACTCATTCATGATGGGAGATCAACGTATCATTCTGGCTCCTATGACTCCTAGTGAAGTTTATGAAGATCAAATGAAGCTAAAAAAGAGCATGGAGGAAGAAATGCAAAAAGAAGCCAAAAAGTCCAAATTGAGAGAAAAGGAGCAAAAAGAAAATGGAAAGGCTGAGAGTTGCAAAATAAGCGAGATGAGAGGAAAAGAAAAAAGAGAGGCTAAAAAAGAGAGAAAAATGGGTGGAAAAGAGGCCCAAAAAGAAAAGCAAATAATTGGCCCAAATGAGAGTGGTACAAAGAAAAACAATTTTTATGCAAAAGTAAGGGATATGAGAGCGGCTTTTGAGAATCAACAATGTTTACTTGTACTCATGTACAAGGAATCTTATTTTAATGAAGCTGACCTTAACCCTTCTTTGCCTAGAGTTGTTGTTTCTTTATTGCAGGAATATGAGAATGTATTCCCTGAAGAGTTACCACAAGGATTGCCACCAATATGAGGAATTGAACATCAAATTGATTTCATACCAGGAGCTCAAATTCCAAACCGACCAGTCTATAGGAGCAACCCCGAGCAGACAAAGGAACTTCAAAGGCAAGTGGAGGATGGGAGTTGGCGCGTGTGTGTTGATTGTAGGGCTGTGAATCGCATAACAGTTAAGTATCGCCATTAAATACCTAGATTGGATGATATGTTAGACGAACTGCATGGCGCTTGTGTTTTTACTAAGATTGATTTGATGAGTGGATATCACCAAATTAGAATGAAAGTTGGTGATGAATGGAAAACAACATTATCTTTGGCCTAAAGAGTTTGTGATTCATAGCGATCATAAGTCTTTAAAGTATCTCAAGAGTCAAGGTAAGTTGAACAAACGACATGCCAAATGGTTGGAGTTCATTGAGACCTTTCCTTATGTGATTCAATACAAACAAGGTAAGGAAAATGTGGTTGCTGATGCATTATCTAGAAGATATACTCTTATTACTACTTTGAGTTCTCGATTGATGGGATTTGAATATATAAGGGAATTGTATGCTTCTGATTCTGATTTTTCAAATGTTTATAATGCATGTGAACAATCTGCATTTCAAAGGTTTTATAGGCATGATGGTTATTTATTTAGAGAAAATAAACTTTGTGTGCCTAATTGTTCAATGCGTGAGTTGCTTCTACGTGAGGCTCATAATGGTGGTTTGATGGGTCATTTTTGTATTGCTAAGACACTTGACATCTTGCATGAGCATTTTTAGTGGCCTAATATGAAGAAAGATGTTGAGAAAATTTGCTCTAGGTGTGTTGCATGTAAGCAAGCCAAGTCAAGAATTCAACCTCATGGGTTATATACTCCTTTACCCATCCCTAGTCAGCCCTAGATTGACATTTCTAAGGATTTTGTGTTAGGACTAAAAGGGGAAGAGATAGCATTGTTGTTGTAGTTGATAGGTTTAGCAAGATGGCACATTTCATTGCTTGCCATAAAATTGATGACGCTACACATATTTCTGATTTGTTCTTTAAGGATGTTGTTCGTTAGCATGGTGTTCCTAAAACTATTGTTTCTGATAGAGATTCTAAGTTTTTGAGTCATTTTTGGCGTGTACTGTGGGGGAAGTTGGGAACAAAGTTGCTATTTTCTACTACTTGTCATCCTCAAACAGATGGTCAAACTGAAGTGGTTAATAGAACTTTAGGATCATTATTACGTACTGTTGTTGGAAAGAATTTGAAAACTTGGGAAGATTGTTTGCCATTAGTAGAATTCGCATATAATAGAAGCATTCATTCATCAACAGGTTATTCTCCATTTGAAATTGTCTATGGTTTTAATCCGCTAACCCCTTTGGATTTGTTGCCTATACCTGTGAATGATATTTCTAACTTAAATGGGCAAAAGAAGGCAGATTTGATTAAGTCCATACATGAGAAGGCAAAGCAGCACATTTAGTTAAAGAACAAAAGTTATGCACAAAAAGCCAATCAAGGACGTAAAAGACCAATCAGATTGTACCTCCTTATGCATGTAAGACAATCAGATTGGTGATTAAGATCAAAATTTGAGTGTTCTTGAGTGCTCTTCAAGTGAGAGGTGTGATCTCCATTGATATACCAAGGATTGTTTTCACTTATCAGGTTGGTGATATACCAAGGATTGTTTTCATTTATCAGGTTGGTGATATACCAAGGATTGTTTTCACTTATCAGGTTGGTAACTAATTTGTGGCGTGAATCCAATTCTCTCTTCATACTCTTTGTTACTAATTCCTTACTGTTTTGAGGGTGAAGAGTCTAATCTTGCAATTGGTTAAACTTAAGATTTGTATCAAATTGATTTGGAGGTTGTCTAGACTTAGATTCTAGGTGGTTGCTGTATCATTTGGTATCATAGCTTTGGTTCTAAATCAATTGTACTTATCTTTATTTTGGTGGTTTTAGTGATATTTGTTCAAGTTACAACATAGAAATTAAAAAAAATGTTTATCTATTTGTAGCTGAATTTGCCTATATTGCTGTCTATTGAAGTTTGGTTTATTTCTTTTTTTTGGGGTACGAATTTTTGGTGTTTTTAATTTTTTTTTTGTAGATCATATTACAAAAAAAAATTGTGCATATTGGCATTGATTACCAAAAGTGGGACTGTTTGGATTCAATTGATTGTACAATTGAATGAATTGCCACTGAATATATTTGCTCTATTCTGATTAAAATTGATAATTTGAGCAATTTTGAGTGGAGTTCGTAATTGAAATTGATTGGTTTCATATTGAGGTATAAGTTGAGATTTTATAGCTTATTGCTGGAAATTGTGCAATTGGTGGATAATAGTTACTAATAGGCATACAATTAGCATATTTGGCAGTAAGTTGGGAATGGTTTAGTGAATTTTAGGTTCTGATTCGAATTTTATTGTGGCAGTAGCACATATACACTTAATTTTTCCTAGTTTTGTCAATTTCTTGCATTTTTTGTTTTATATTCTTAACTGTTGTCCTACTTGTTTCCATTACATTAGTTGAGTAATTCTGCATTCCATATTACTCAAATAACACATATTATATCTGCACACCTCATTCTTCATCCATGTGTGCATATATCATATATGTGTCATTCCTTGCTTTCATTTCATTAATTTTGCTTCTAGTTTTGTGATGTTTCATTTCTTTCTTAGGAATTGTCTGTTTTAATTTTCTATTGGATATTGTTGCTCATTATTATTGATCTGGTTGGTTGAAATTAATCCGGAAATATATCATAGTGAGGACACAAGAGCGGTAAAAGGCAAGAGTAGTTAGCTCAAAATAGGGTAAAAGCCTTAATTGAGTGAAACACGAGCGAACATACACCTCTTGAGTGAAACACATGAGGGAGTGTGTGAGGCCATTTATTTACATCATGTCTAAATCAAGCAACCAGGAAAGAAGTAGTGATGAAGGAAACAAAACTTTCTTCACATTGGAGGCTATGCAACAACAATGTGGAAGACTTGAGATTCTGCTCTGAGACATGAATGATCGGTTTGACAAGTATGATAGGAGGTTAGAAGGCCATGATCAAGCTCTACATAATCTTAGAAGAGATACATCCTTATAAATTCGAATTGCAGAGAGAAGGGAAAGGTTAGCAACTCCACCTCAATCTGACTATGAAGAAGATTTTGATGAGTTTGATGATGATAGGGATAGAAATCAGTTTGGAGGTAGAGGGGGCATAAATAATAAAGGAAGGAATAGGAGAGAACATAAAGGCAGGGTAGAGACAGATAGATTTGGGAACATCGAGAATCGAATACATCGTAATTTGGGGAGTATTAAAATGAAATCCCTACTTTTCAAGGTAGGAATGATGCTGATGCTTACTTGGAGTGGGAGAGAAAAGTGGAATTGGTGTTTGAATGACATAACTATTCTGAGGAGAAAAAGTAAAGTTGGCAGCCGTGGAATTCATAACTATGCCTTGGTTTGGTGGGACCAAATAATCCTCAATAGGCGTAGGAATGGGGAAAGGCCTATAAACACATGGGTGGGGATTAAAGCAGTCATGAGAAAGAGGTTTGTGCCTAGTTACTATTATAGGGAACTACATCAAAGGCTCCAAAGTTTGAGATAGGGGAATAAAAGTGTTGAGGACTATCATAAAGAAATGGAGATAGCTATGATGAGGGCTAATATTGATGAAGATAGGAAGGCTACCATGGCACGTTTGTTGGCTGGTCTTAGTAAGGAAATTGCAAATGTTATTGAGCTGCACAACTATGTAGAGTTAGAGAAGATAGTGAATATGGCTATCAAGGTGGAGAAGCAACTAAAGCAAAAGGGAACCAACAAACCAACCTATTTGGGTTCCACATCTAATTGGAGCTCAAAGTGGCCTAAAAGGGAAGACAAAGCCAAAGACAAGGTAAGAGAAGAAAAAGGTAAAGTAGAGGAAAAAGGTAACCCTAAAGCTAATGCTACTTCTTCTTCCAATACTGAAAAGCATAGAAACATAAAATGCTTTAAGTGCCTTGGCAATGGACATATTGCATCTCAATGCCCAAATAAAAAGGTTATGATATTGAAAGATAATGGTGTAATTGAATCAGAAAATGATAAAAAAATCTGATTCAATGCCTTCATTTGAAGATTGTAGTGATGATGATGAGGCCGAGCATGCTATTGGCGGGGATTTAAATCTTGTGGTTAGGCGTGTACTAAATGCACAATTGAAAGAAGATAGGTTTGAACAAAGGGAAAATATATTCCATTCTAGATGCTTGATAAATGGCAAAATTTGTAGTCTTATAATTGATAGAGGAAGTTTTACTAATGTTGCAAGTACTACTTTAGTTGATAAGTTGGGGCTGGATTGTTTGAAACATCCTAGGCCATATATAGACTACAATGACTTAATGATTGCGGAGAGATAAGGGTAAATAAACAAGTTTTAATTTCATTCTCCATTGGAAGATATTCTGACCGTGTACTTTGTGATGTAGTACCTATGTATGCAGGTCATGTGTTGCTTGGTAGGCCATGGCAATATGACAGAAAGGTGATGCATGATGGGTATAGAAATAGATACTAATTCATGATGAGAGATCAATGTATCATTCTCACTCCTATGACTCCTAGTGAAGTTTATGAAGATCAAATGAAGCTAAAAAGGAGCATGGAGGAAGAAATGCAAAAAGAAGCCGAAAGGTCCAAATTGAGAGAAAATGAGCAAAAAAAATAGAAAGGTCGAGAGTTGCAAAATAATAGAGACGGGAGGAAAAGAAAAAGGAGAGGCTGAGAAAGAGAGAAAAATGGGAGGAAAATAGGCCCAAAAAGAAAAGCAAATAATTGCCCCAAAAGAGAGTGGTACAAAGAAAAACAATTTTTATGCAAAAGTAAGGGATATGAGAGTGGCTTTTGAGAATCAACAATTTTTACTTGTACTCATGTGCAAGGAATCTTATTTTAATGAAGCTGACCTTAACCCTTCTTTGCATAGTGTTGTTGTTTCTTTATTGTAGGAATATGAGAATGTATTCCCTGAATAGTTACCACAAGGATTGCCACCAATAAGAGGAATTGAACATCAAATTAATTTCATACCAGGAGCTCAAATTCCAAACTGCCCAGCCTATAGGAGCAACCCCGAGGAGACAAAGGAACTTTAAAGGCAAGTGGAGGAGTTGTTAGCAAGGGAGCATATCCGTGAGAGTCTTAGTCCATGTGCAGTGCCGGTGCTTTTGGTGCCTAAAAAGGATGGGAGTTGGTGCATGTGTGTTGATTGTAAGGCTGTGAATCGCATAACAGTTAAGTATCGCCATCCAAT
This sequence comes from Triadica sebifera, assembly GCA_023653625.1. Lineage (NCBI taxonomy): Eukaryota > Viridiplantae > Streptophyta > Magnoliopsida > Malpighiales > Euphorbiaceae > Triadica > Triadica sebifera. The sequence goes on from CM042909.1 coordinate 15,021,203, forward strand.
ACCCAGATTGGATGATATGTTAGACGAACTGCATGGCGCATGTGTCTTTACTAAGATTGATTTGATGAGTAGATATCACCAAATTAGGATGAAAGTTGGTGATGAATGGAAAACAACATTTAAAACAAAGCTTGATTTATATGTGTGGCTCGTTATGCCTTTTGGTCTAACCAATGCCCCTAGTACTTTTATGAGATTGATGAATCATGTTTTGCATCAGTTTATTGGAAAATTTGTTGTTGTTTATTTTGATGATATTTTGATTTATAGTAAATCTGTTGATGACCATGTACATCATCTTAGGGTTGTTTTGGATTCACTTAGGAGAGAAGAATTGTATGCTAAACTTAAAAAGTGCACATTTTGCATGAATAGAGTTATATTCTTAAGGTATGTGGTGAGTGTCAATGGAATTGAGGTTGATGAGGAGAAGATAAGGGCTTTCCAAGAATGACCAACCCCTAGGAATGTGAGTGATGTTAGGAGCTTTCATGGCCTTGCTAGCTTTTACAGTAGGTTTGTAAAGGATTTTAGTGTCATTGTTGCTCCTTTAACTAAAATCATTAAAAAAGATGTGGGGTTTAAGTGGGGCGAGGTGCAAGAACTTGCATTTAATACTTTAAAAGATAAACTTTGTTTTGCACCTGTTTTGAGTTTGCCTGATTTTAATTCTACTTTTGAAATTGAATGTGATGCCTCTGGGATAGGTATTGGTGCTGTTTTGATACAGGGTAGGCGTCCAATTGCTTTCTTTAGTGAGAAGTTGAGTGGTTCACAACTCAATTATTCCACGTATGACAAGGAGTTGTATGCATTGGTGAGGGCTTTGGAGACTTGGCAGGATTATCTTTGGCCTAAAGAGTTTGTGATTCATAGTGATCATGAGTCTTTAAAACATCTCAAGGGTCAAGGTAAGTTGAACAAATGACATGCCAAGTGGTTGGAGTTCATTAAGACCTTTCCTTATGTGATTCAATACAAACAAGATAAGGAAAATATGGTTGCTGATGCATTATCTAGAAGATATACTCTTATTAATACTTTGAGTTCTCAATTGATGGGATTTGAATAAATGAAGGAATTGTATGCTTCTGATTCTGAATTTTCAAATGTTTATAATGCATGTGTACAATCTGCGTTTCAAATGTTTTATAGGCATGATGGTTATTTATTTAGAGAAAATAAACTTTGTGTGTCTAATTGTTCAATGCGTGAGTTGCTTGTGCGTGAGGCTCATAATGGTGGTCTGATGGGTCATTTTGGTATTGTTAAAATACTTGACATCTTGCATGAGCATATTTATTAGCCTAATTTGAAGAAAGATGTTTAGAAAATTTGCTCTAGGTGTGTTGCATGTAAGCAAGCCAAGTCAAGAATTCAACCTCATGGGTTGTATACTCCTTTACCCATCCCTAGTCAACCCTGGATTGACATTTCTATGGATTTTGTATTGGGACTGCCCAGGATTAAAAGGGGAAGAGATAACATTTTTGTTGTAGTTGATAGGTTTAGCAATATGTCACATTTCATCGCTTGCCATAAAACTGATGACGCTACACATATTTCTGATTTGTGCGTTTACATAGTGTTCCTAAAACTATTGTTCTTTAAGGATGTTGTGCGTTTACATAGTGTTCCTAAAACTATTGTTTCTAATAGAGATTCTAAGTTTTTCAGTCATTTTTGGCGTGTACTATGGGAAAAGTTAGGAATAAAATTGCTATTTTCTACTTCTTGTCATCCTCAAACAGATAGTCAAACTGAAGTGGTTAATAGAACTTTAGGATCATTATTACGTGCTGTTGTTGGTAAGAATTTGAAAACTTGGGAAGATTGTTTGTCATTAGTAGAATTTGCATATAATAGAAGCATTCATTCATCAACAGGTTATTCTCCATTGGAAATTGTGTATGGTTTTAATCCGCTAACCCCTTTGGATTTGTTGCTTATACCATTGAATGATATTTCTAACTTAGATGAGCAAAAGACGGCAGATTTGGTTAAGTCCATACATGAGAAGGCAAAACAGCACATTGAGTTAAAGAACAAAAGTTATGCACAAAAAGCCAATCAAGGACGTAAAGTTGTGAAATTTGAACCTGGAGATTGGGTATGGGTGCATTTTAGGAAAGAGAGATTTCCTAACCAAAGGAAATCCAAGTTGGATCCAAGAGGCAATGGACCTTTTCAAGTGGTTGAGAGGATCAATGACAATGCCTATAAGATTGACTTGCCTGGTGAGTATGGTGTTTCAGCAACTTTTAATGTTGTTGACCTTTCTCCTTTTGATAATGCAGGTTGTGATTCGAGGACGAATCCTTTTGAGGAGGGAGGGAATGATGCGAGCCAAGACAACAACAATGATCTTACATGCCATGGAGGAGATGGATTAGTGATGCCACCTGGTCCAATCATAAGATCAAGTTGAAACAAGCTCAAGGCAACCTTGCAAATGTATATTCAAAGCTTGGTGATAAGAGATATCAAGGAAGAGGCTTGGGTCAGGCATGAAGAGATGGAATCGGTTGGCGATCTAAAGCTTGTGACATTCATTGGGGCATGTGGTGGTGAAGACAACTAGCCTAATGGGCTAGAGAAGAAGTCTATATTACAAGGTTCAAGTCATGTGCAATATGCTATGTTAAGGTGGACTTATGTTATGTCATGGTTGGGACTAAGATTAAATTTAATGGGTTATTTTATTTTAATTATTGGAATGTGATTTCATTTAAAGACACATGATCAGCCTTATTTTAACTTGTCTTAGGTGTGTAGGCCTCATAAAATTAAGCTCATTCATTTTTCCTTAAGTCATTAGGGTCAGATTGGTCTTTTTTCATTTGTGCACCTAGGGTTTGGTTTGTAGAGGTATAAATACCTCCTTATGCGTGTAAGACAATCAAATTGGTGATTAAGATCAAAATTTGAGTGTTCTTGAGTGTTCTTTAAGTGGGAGGTGTGATCTCTATTGATATACCAAGGATTGTTTTCACTTATAAAGTTGGTATCTAATTTGTGGTGTGAATCCAATTCTCTCTTCATACTCTTTGTTACCAATTCCTTGCTGTTTTGGGGGTGAAGAGTCTAATCTTGCAATTGGTTAAACTGATTTGTATCAAATTGATTTGGAGGTTGTCTAGACTTAGATTCTAGGTGGTTGTTGCATCACTACAACCTATGAAGAAGTTTTCAATAGTTCAGAATCTGACAAATGGCTTCAAGCCATGAAGTCAGAAATGGATTCTATGTATGAAAACCAAGTATGGACTTTGGTTGACCCACCCAAATGGATAAAGCCTATAGGGTGCAAGTGGGTTTTCAATAAGAAAACTGACATGGATGGTAATGTGATTACCTATAAAGCTAGACTTGTTGCTAAAGGTTATCGTCAAAGACAAGGAATTGACTACGATGAAACTTTTAGCTTAGTAACTATGCTTAAATCCATAAGGATACTCCTAGCCATTGCTACTCATTATGATTATGAGATATGACAAATGGATGTGAAGACAACTTTCCTTAATGGAAATCTGACTGAGGATGTGTACATTACACAACCAGAAAGCTTCATATCCAAAGATGGCAAAAAGGTATGTAAGCTTCAAAGATCCATTTATGGATTAAAGCAAGCATCCAAGAGTTGGAATATTCGGTTTGATGAGACAATCAAATAATTTGGTTTCTTACAAAATCCGGATGAACCTTGTGTTTACAAGAAAATTAGTGAGAGTGCAATCCTATTTCTTGTGTTATATGTAGATGACATATTATTAATGGGAAATGATGTCTCAGCCTTACAATCAATCAAAATTTGGTTATCCAAGAATTTCTCTATGAAAGACCTTGAAGAAGCAGTCTATATTTTGGGGATAAAGATCTATAGAGATAGATCTAAAAGATTACTTGGTCTTTCACAGTCTACATACATAGAGAAGATGCTAAAGAGGTTTAGCATGGAGCAGTCCAAGAGGGGATATATTCCCATGACCCATGAGATTACTCTTTAAAAGTCTTTATGTCCAAAGACACGAGATGAGAGGACACACATGAGTTTGATTCCATATGCTTCAACTATAGGATCAATCATGTATGCTATGATATGTACAAGACCCAATGTATTATATGCTCTGAGTGTCACGAGCAGATACCAATCGGACCCTAGTGAGGGTTATTGGGTGACAGTCGAGAATATCCTTATGTACTTAAGAAGGACAAAGGATGTATTCTTGGTATATGGAGATGAAGATCTTATTGTGAGCGGGTATACTAATGCTAGCTTCCAATCTAACAATGATAACTCAAAATCTGAGTCAGGTTATATATTGACACTAAATGGTGGAGCAGTTAGTTGGAAGAGTTCCAAACAGAAAACGACTGCTAATTCCATAACCGAAACATAGTATATTGCAGTTTCTGAAGCAGCAAAGGAAGCAGTTTGGATAAAGAAATTCATCACAGAACTTAGAGTGGTTCCCAACATTATTGATCCAATACAATTTATTGTGATAATAATGGAGTCCTTGCCCAAGTAAAGGACCTACGGTATCATCAGAGATCCAAACATGTACTCAGAAGATATCATTTGATTAGAGAAATCATTGGTAAGAATGATGTAAAGATAGAAAAAGTGCCCACTAATCAGAATATTGTTGATCCTTTAACTAAGCCAATTTCCCAAAAGAAATATGATTCTCATGTACTTGCCTATGGAATTAAATACAAAGGCAATTGACTTTAGTGCAAGTGGGAGCTTGTTAGAGGAGTGCTCTAAAGGCAATCATCTTTAGCACTTATTGTACAAATTTATTTGATTAATAAAAGGCTTTTTCATTAATTTGATGGTCATTTAATATATGAATTGATAAGTGATCTTAAATCAATTAATGACGTCCTTCATACATAACGTAACATGAAGGAAATCATGATGAGATCATGATATTGAGATTCTTATCATGTGTAATTATGTTAATATCAAAATTATCCCTAGTCATAGGATTAATGAGATGGGACATTATTAATCCAGACAGACTAGCACATGTTACACTCCTTGATTGGATTGAGTAGTAGATCTCATAATCTATAAACATGAGATGTTTAGAGTTAACATGTGGATGTTTGCTAAGTGTAGCTAAGTACATTGGATGACCAGCTATGAGACAATTATATGGATAATCTATTCAAATATCAATGATAGTCTCATCATAGTAATGGTACAAGTATCCTTAGACTTGAGGTACTCAAGGATATCTTGAATATTGATTCTGTATTTTGATACTATTCCTTGTTGCCTCAGGGAGGTTGCTCATAGGATGGTGATTGGATACAGCTTGAGATATTCGAAAGTAATTGGATAACCAACAAAGGATTAACCACTCCTGATAGAAGGAGTGTATACCCATGGCCTCTTGTCATGGTCATTACTCGGAAATCTCTGGTTGGAGTGGAAATGTCATAAAGATAGTCTTCAATGACATATCTAATAAAGTAATGAGCCTCAAAGAAAACAACTAACATTACTTGGACTAGACGTGACGTAGTCAGTCTAGTGGGAGTTGACACATGTCCATACTCTGAACCAAGTGGGGTATAGAATGGTAAAAGAAATAATTATACGGAAATTATTTATGAAAAGGTTCGTAGTCAAACCACTGACTTTCCGGTCAATTGGAGGTCATGATATGTTTCTAGATACCACTCATGACTTACTTAAATTAATTGTTAATTTAAGTGGCCAACATAACCGGAAACCTATCACACGCATTGAAGATATGGAGAATGAGTAAAATTGTTTTGGATAGGATCTAAAATATGAGAGAATTATTTCGGAATGGATCGCGATGAGATCGCACGGAAAAAATCGCTTGAGAGGGTCGCCTAGCATGTAACACCTCCTCACCCGAACAACACATGCCCGGATGAGGGAGCGCTAATGTCATTTCTTTCTCATACTTCATATATATATATTTACATTTTTTTTTTACTCATGTATATATGAATATAAATAAAAATCAGAGTACAATTTATTTACATAATATAGTAATTTTTAACATCAGATTAATTCTGACCAAACTTTAAAAGTAAGTTTTATAAACTCAAACATTTCTTTAATATAAAAGTCAAATACAAAAGTTTCAAAACTTATAACCCACTTTCTCAAGACTCAGCTGCTTTACTTGTATGGGAGCACCGCTTGCTTTATCTAGCGTCTTCAGCTACCTTTCTATATCTGAGTAGAAATTAAACTCCACGCTAAGCTCTAAGCTTAGTGGTGCGTATAAAGAAGACAATATACTATATCATGCAACAAGCATTAACAATTATCATTTCGTGCATTAAAATATTTGCATGCATGACTATCAACATATTCCTATTTCATAAAAGTACAAATGTCATGCTCATATAGACGTTGTTATTTTCATTTATCTTTGATAGCAATTTATTCTACAAATTTCTTTATTATTACATTTCCATCTCATATCATCATTATTTTCTTATTCTTTCCTTTTCTTATTTTTCCGACATATCCTCATTATCTTGTCCACATCACTCTAAATCTTTGGACTGACTGGATACGGGTTATGGATCAGGAGCGCTCACACAAGCTTATGCCACCCTGTCCACTATCTGGCTCATAAGAGCTTCTCAAATCAATGGCGCTCACACAAGCTTATGCCACATTGATTGAGTAATATTTCATCATAGATGAATAACTGGATCAAGGCCGCTCACACAAGCTTATGACACCTTGCCCTCATTTATATGTGCTCATCGGAGCTTTCTCAAGTCAGTAGCGCTCACACAAGCTTTAGCCACACTGACTGAGCATCCCAGACCAATGGCGCTCACACAAGCTTTAGCCACATTGGTTGAGGTATAGTACGGTACCGTTCGCTCCCTTAATGACATGTCATCTATCCTGATTCTAGTCCGCAAGTAGAGTAATGGGCTTCTTTATATTTTCACATCAATCATTATTCTCAATTTCAACACATCCATTTTTCTCATATTTATCAACATCTCAATTTTCTTGTTTTACAAGCATATAGTCATACTCATACATCTTTTCATTCATTTACTAGATTCATCAATATTCTCATGTTTATCATCTGCATCAGATTTCATATATTATCCATGACAATACATTTTTCTACATCAATTCATTTTTCTATATCACAACATATCATATTCTCACATTAATATATATACATATATCTATATTCATATCATTCTTATTTCACTGGATAGACAATAACTTTCATTTACTTATCTGAATTCCTCATTTAATAACCACATCCATAATTTCAAATGCAGAGCATTCACGGCCGTGATTACTATTTTCACGCCCGTGAATTAGTTCACGCCCGTGATCCCAAACCGTGAACGCTACTGGAATGAATCGCCCAAAAGCATTCACGGTCGTGATTACTCATTCACACCGTGAATAAGTTCACTGTCGTGATTCCAACCCGTGAACGCTTCTGGAATGAATAGTACCATTTCCACCCAGAAATTCACAACCGTGACACAATCAGTCACAACCGTGAACCCTCAAGTTCACGCCCGTGACTCAGTAGTCACACCCGTGACTTTCAGCAGGAAATCTGCATATTCACTTTTCATTCATTCAAACATCATCCAAAATATACCAATTTATATTTCATGCATTTCTAAGGCTCTTTACTTAACTTATTACTTTTCAATACATTTACATGCCTTGATCATACAAGATTCTCTAACATGCATCCTTAATTCAATGTCACAATTATCTCATTCATATATGTCTAAACCTATGGTTTCATGCCATAATCATCATCATTCTTGAAATTGCATTTATCTACAATTATGTTCAGCATGCATTATTTCAAACAAATATAGGCTATTGCCTTAAATTATGCACAAACCTTAATTTTTCTCCTTCACTCCTTTAGGTAGCTTTCTCTTTTCCTTTGCTCCTTAGAGCTTGTTCCTTGTCATTTGGAACTCCTACAACATCATAGATCATTTTCATCATCATCTAATTTCATTAAGACCCTAAACTCTCTTTTTCTCTCTCAAAACCCTAGTTTCTCTCTCATTCCATATAAGTCTTGGATGAGCTCAAAATTTGAACTTCCTTTAGAAAAGATGAAAAAGAAGAAGAAATACTTCTTACCTTACTCTTTTCTTCACTTGATCACCACTTTGGAGATTTTCTCTCTCTACCAAACTTGATTTTTCTTCCTCTTTCTTGTTCTTTCCAACTTCCTTATAAGTTATGGAACATGAAAATCACCTTGTCTTGCTCTTTCCCTTCTCTTCCCTCCCTTTCTCTCTCTAGAATCAAGGTGAGCTATGGAGGAAAATTGTGGCTGGCGTGACTGGTAAAGAAAAGAGAGAAGGAGCAGAAAATGAAGAGAAGAAGAAGAAAATAAAGCCTTAAATAGGGTACCCAAAAATATTCATGTGGGACCCACCATTTGACCATTTTCTCCCAATTTTACACTTAACCAATATTAATCATCTTTCTTTAACATCATGGCCGGCCAATACTATCAAAATGTGCCCAAAATTAACATGTTGATTATCAATTAATCTCATTAATCCTCCAATTTTTGGTAAATTGCAATTTGACCCCAAAACTTATCAAATTTTGCAAATTAGTCCTTTACCGTAAATCAACTTCTTTAAACTCTATAATCACTTATTTAGACATTTATTATTTAATTTAACCATTTCTTAATCAATTTTTTTGTAAAAATCCGAATTTAGACTCCGATCGGTCACACGCGTCAATTTCGCAACACGTGCGACTCGGAACCTAAATTAGCGGATATTACATTCTCTTCCCCTTAAAATAATTTTGTCCTCGAAATTTACCTGTTCATTCGGGGTTGAACAACTGGGGATACTGCTTTTTCATCACTTCTTCACTTTCCCACGTGGCTTCTTCAACTGTATGATTCCGCCACCAAACTTTAACTAGAGGAACTCTCTTGTTTCGAAGAACTTTCTCTTCATATGCTATTATAGCCACTGGTTCTTCCTCATAAGACATATCGGTTTGCACCTCTATTTCCTCAATCGGTATGATATGGGTTGGGTCTGAACGATATCTTCTTAACATTGAAACGTGGAACACGTTATGAATTCGGTCTAGCTCCGGGGGAAGAGCTAATCGGTAAGCCACTGGTCCTATTCTTTCTAGAATTTCATAGGGACCAATAAACCTTGGGCTTAATTTTCCCTTTTTACCGAACCTCAATATCTTTTTCCAAGGCGAAACTTTAAGAAATACTTTGTCTCCTACTGCATATTCTATATCTCGCCTTTTCAAATCGGCATAGGATTTCTGTCGATCTTGTGCTGCTTTTAGCCTTTCCTTGATCACTTTAACTTTCTCCTTAGTTTGTTGAATTATTTCTGGCCCAATCAACTTTTTCTCATTCAACTCAGTCCAACATATCGGTGTCCTACACTTTCTTCCATATAAAGCTTAATAAGGAGCCATGCTTATGCTCGTTTGATGACTGTTGTTATAGGCAAACTCCATAAGAGGTAAATGTCGATCCCAACTTCCCTCAAATTCAAGTACACAACATCTCATCATATCTTCTAGCAACTGTATAACTCGCTCTGATTGTCCATCCGTTTAAGGATGAAATACCATGCTAAAATTTAGTCGAGTTCCCAAAGCCTGCTGTAGACTCTTCCAGAACTGCGACGTAAACCTGGGATCTCTATCAGAGATGATAGATACAGGCACTCCATGAAGTCTCACTATCTCATTCATATAAATCTCAGCCAGCTTGTTCAAAGTATAATCCATTCGAACTGGTAGGAAATGTGCTGACTTCGTCAATCGATCCACTATTACCCACATTGCATCATGCTTTCTCTGAGTTACCGGTAAACCAGACAGAAAATCCATCGTGATCCTCTCCCACTTCCATTCTGGTATGGGAATTGATTGTAGTAATCCTGTGGGAAATTGATGCTTAGCTTTCACTTGCTGACAGATTAGACATTTAGCAACGTATTCAGTGATATCCTTTTTCATCCCCGACCACCAATATTGTCCTTTTAAATCTTGGTACATCTTGTTCCCACCTGGGTGCATAGTATAGACCGTTTCATAAGCTTCTTTTAAAATCTCTGTTCTCAACTCTTTCATACTTGGCACACAAATTCGGTTTTTGAAATACACAGTACCATCTTCTGTTAATAAAAATTCTGACTTTTCTCCATTTTTCAAGGCTTCGACCATCTTTACTAACTTCTCATCTTATTTTTGGACATCTTTAATTCTTTGCATCAATGTGGATTCTACTCGCATCTCAGCTAAAATCTTCCTGCTTAGTGCATCTGCAACCACGTTAGCCTTTCCTGGATGGTAGTCTATCACACAATCATAGTCTTTAATCAATTCCAACCATCTTCGTTGCCTTAGATTCAACTCTTTCTGTGAAGGAAGATACTTAAGACTCTTGTGGTCTGTATAAATGTAGCATCTTTCTCCATACAAATAATGTCTCCATATCTTTAGAGCAAAAACTATCGCTGCAAGCTCTAAATCATGCGTCGGATAGTTAAGTTCATGAGGCTTAAGCTGTCTAGAGGCATATGCAATCACTTTTCCCTCTTGCATAAGAACACATCATAGTCCATTGTGACTTGCATCACTGTACACAACATAATCTTTTCCTAGAGTAGGCTGAGTCAAAACTGGTGCTTCAGTCAACATTACTTTTAATCGATCAAAGCTTTCTTGACATTTATCTGTCCATACAAAACAGACCTCTTTTCGCAGTAATCGTGTCAAAGGATTTGCTATAGATGAAAATCCTTTCACAAATCTCCTATAGTATCCGGCTAATCCAAGAAAACTTCTCACTTCCGTCACATTTCGAGGTGGTTTCCAATTAAGAATAGCCTCGATTTTACTAGGATCAACTCGAATACCTTCTGCTGAAATTACATGACCCAGAAAACTAACTGCTTCTAGCCAAAATTCACACTTAGATAGCTTTGCATACAATTGTTTCTCCCTTAAGGTCTGCAATACTTTTCTAAGATGTTGGTCATGTTCTACTCGAACTCTTGAATAGACAAGAATGTCATCAATGAATACAACTACAAATTGATCAATATATGGCCTGAACACTCAGTTCATCAGGTCCATAAAAACTGCTGGCGCATTCGTCAATCCAAATGGCATCACCAAGAATTCATAATGACCATAACGAGTCCTGAATGTTGTCTTAGATACATCTGACTCTTTGATCTTCAGTTGATGATACCCCGATCGAAGATTTATTTTTGAAAATATACTTGCACCTTTCAGCTTATCAAATAAATCATCAATCCTAGGCAGTGGGTATTTATTCTTAACAGTAACCCTATTAAGCTGCCTGTAGCCAATACAAAGACGTAAGGTACCGTCTTTCTTCTTCACAAATAGTACTGGAGCACCCCATGGAGATACACTAGGTCGTATAAATCCTTTATCTAACATTTCTTGTAACTGTATCTTCAATTCTTTCAATTCTATGGGTGCCATCCTATATGGTGTAATAGATATAGGAGCGGTGTCAGGTACTAATTCAATAGCAAACTCTATCTCTCGATCAAGTGGTAGTCCTGGTAACTCTTCAGGAAATACATCAGAAAACTCACTAACAGTTGGGATGTCGGTCAACTTTGGACTTTTCTTTCGGGTGTCAATCACATACGCTAGGTAAGTCTCACATCCCTTATTGATGAGTTTTCGAGCTTTCAACGCTGATATCACATTATCTGGATATCCTCTATACTCACCCATCACTACTATCTCTTCTTGTTCTGAAACTTTAATTCTCATCTGCCTCTTTCCACAATCTATTATCACCCCATGGCAAGCTAGCCAATCCATTCCTAAGATCACATCGAACTCGCGGAATGGTAACTCTATTAGATCTGCTAGAAATTGCCTGCCTTGAATTTCGACTGGGCAACCTCTAAACATTTTACTAACCTGCACACTGTGTCCTAATGGGTTAGTCACACAAATCTCATATTCTAGAGTCTCTAGTTTTAAACCCTCTCGACCCGATGGTGGTGTGCATATGTATGAGTGTGTTGACCCAGGGTCTATCAATGCATGTATACAAGAGCCAAAGAGAAGGAATTTACCCGCTATGACGTCAGGTGCATCCTGCTCCTCTCGGCCTCGCATGGCATAAGCTCTTGCTGAAGCAGCTCTGCTGCCTTCAGGTCTCTCTACTGTATCTGATCTGAATTGGCTTGGCCCTACACGGCCTCCTCTTCCTTGTCCTCGGCCTCGTCCTCTGCCTTGTCCCATAATCTGTATTGGCACTGACTCAACACTCCCTGAACCTCTGCCAAACTGTAGCAATGGACAATCTCTTTTAATATGGTTCTTGGAGCCGCATCTCATGCACGCTCCTGTCATCGACCAACACTCTCCTTGATGCGAACGACCACAATGCTGACACACCGATAGAGTGGTAAACCTACGGGATGCCTGTGTCGGTGCACTGGCTGCCGATGAAGTAGATCTTACGGGTTGTCCCCGCCTATAAGAATGAAATTTGCTGGAACTCCCAGCCTGGAATCGGCCATCAAAAGATCTGGCTCTCTTGCCACTAGACTGAACTCCACTTGGTTATGGTGCTAGTCTACTAACCCCACTAATCTGTACTGGTTGTTGTGTCACCAGGACTCTTTCAACTGTTCTAGCAGATGCTAGTAAACTGGGGAAACTCATCAGTCGTAGGGCTGAAACTTGTAACTTGATAGTATCCCTCAATCCATCTTCAAATCGTCGGCACTTATCTGCCTCAGTGGATACAATACCACCAGCATACTTGCAAAGATGAGTGAATTCTCTCTCATATTCTGTTACAGACATATCCCTCTGTTTTAACATCAGAAACTCTCTCTTCTTATCGTCTGTGTAAATAGGAGGAATATATTGCTCCTTAAACTTCTCTAGAAAGAATTCCCACGTCATAGGGTTAGGAGCCTCTGTACTCTGTGATTCAGATCACCACCAATCATATGCATGCTCCTGTAGTAGAGATACTGCATATTCATATTTTTGTTCATCTATGCAGTGCAATTGATTAAATACTCTCTCTGCTCGTTCCAACCAAAATTCTGCCACTGAGGGGTCATCTTCCCGTTTACCATAGAAATCAAATGCCCCTAATTTCCTCAGTCTGTCGAATTGTAATCCAGACGAATCTGATCGTGATGCTCTCTGTAGCAAATCTATCATATTTCTCATGAGCTCAGTCTGACCCATATTAATAGCTGAATGTTCACGAAGTGAGCTGGCACTAGATCTCGGTGCCGCAGCTCGACGACGACTTGGTTGAGACGAAGTTCTTGCCTCTGAGGGCTCATTACTCTCAGCTTCTTCTATTACTATTCGTCTTGATCCTGAGGTCATATCCTACCTATAACATAAAGACAACGACCCTAATCAGTAAAGCAGCCATTCCAAAAATGCAATTGTGGGTATATTTTAGAAAAACATTTTCAAAATTCACTTTAAAATCCAAACCGGCTTTAATATCAATATCCAGAAACACCAAACCGTGCTCTGATACCAAAACTTGTAGCACCTCCTCACCCGAACAACACGTGCCCGGATGAGGGAGCGCTAATGTCATTTCTTTCTCATACTTCATATATATATATTTACATTTTTTTTTTACTCATGTATATATGAATATAAATAAAAATCAGAGTACAATTTATTTACATAATATAGTAATTTTTAACATCAGATTAATTCTGACCAAACTTAAAAAGTAAGTTTTATAAACTCAAACATTTCTTTAATATAAAAGTCAAATACAAAAGTTTCAAAACTTATAACCCACTTTCTCAAGACTCGGCTGCTTTACTTGTATGGGAGCACCGCTTGCTTTATCTAGCGTCTTCAGCTACCTTTCTATATCTGCGTGGAAATTAAACTCCACGCTAAGCTATAAGCTTAGTGGTGCATATAAAGAAGACAATATACTATATCATGCAACAAGCATTAACAATTATCATTTCGTGCATTAAAATGTTTGCATGCATGACTATCAACATATTCCTATTTCATAAAAGTACAAATGTCATGCTCATATAGACATTGTTATTTTCATTTATCTTTGATAGCAATTTATTCTACAAATTTCTTTATTATTACATTTCCATCTCATATCATCATTATTTTCTTATTCTTTCCTTTTCTTATTTTTCCGACATATCCTCATTATCTTGTCCACATCACTCTAAATCTTTGGACTGACTGGATACGGGTTATGGATCAGGAGCGCTCACACAAGCTTATGCCACCCTGTCCACTATCTGGCTCATAAGAGCTTCTCAAATCAATGGCGCTCACACAAGCTTATGCCACATTGATTGAGTAATATTTCATCATAGATGAATAACCGGATCAAGGCCGCTCACACAAGCTTATGACACCTTGTCCTCATTTATATGTGCTCATCGGAACTTTCTTAAGTCAGTAGCGCTCACACAAGCTTTAGCCACACTGACTGAGCATCCCAGACCAATGGCGCTCACACAAGCTTTAGCCACATTGGTTGAGGTATAGTACAATACCGTTCGCTCCCTTAATGACATGTCATCTATCCTGATTCTAGTCCGCAAGTAGAGTAATGGGCTTCTTTATATTTTCACATCAATCATTATTCTCAATTTCAACACATCCATTTTTCTCATATTTATCAACATCTCAATTTTCTTGTTTTACAAGCATATAGTCATACTCATACATCTTTTCATTCATTTACTAGATTCATCAATATTCTCATGTTTATCATCTGCATCAGATTTCATATATTATCCATGACAATACATTTTTCTACATCAATTCATTTTTCTATATCACAACATATCATATTCTCACATTAATATATATACATATATCTATATTCATATCATTCTTATTTCACTGGATAGACAATAACTTTCATTTACTTATCTGAATTCCTCATTTCATAACCACATCCATAATTTCAAATGCAGAGCATTCACTGCCGTGATTACTATTTTAACGCCCGTGAATTAGTTCACGCCCGTGATCCCAAACCGTGAACGTTACTGGAATGAATCGCCCAAAAGCATTCACGGTCGTGATTACTCATTCACACCCGTGAATAAGTTCACTGCCGTGATTCCAACGCGTGAACGCTTCTGGAATGAATAGTACCATTTCCACCCAGAAATTCACAATCGTGACACAATCAGTCACAACCGTGAACCCTCAAGTTCACGTCCGTGACTCAGTAGTCACACCCGTGACTTTCAGCAGGAAATCTGCATATTCACTTTTCATTCATTCAAACATCATCCAAAACATACCAATTTCTATTTCATGCATTTCTAAGGCTCTTTACTTAACTTATTACTTTTCAATACATTTACATGCCTTGATCATACAAGATTCTCTAACATGCATCCTTAATTCAATGTCACAATTATCTCATTCATATATGTCTAAACCTATGGTTTCATGCCATAATCATCATCATTCTTGAAATTGCATTTATCTACAATTATGTTCAGCATGCATTATTTCAAACAAATATAGGCTATTGCTTTAAATTATGCACAAACCTTAATCTTTCTCCTTCACTCCATTAGGTAGCTTTCTCTTTTCCTTTGCTCCTTAGAGCTTGTTCCTTGTCATTTGGAACTCCTACAACATCATAGATCATTTTCATCATCATCTAATTTCATTAAGACCCTAAACTCTCTTTTTCTCTCTCAAAACCCTAGTTTCTCTCTCATTACATATAAGTCTTGGATGAGCTCAAAATTTGAACTTCCTTTAGAAAAGATGAAGAAGAAGAAGAAATACTTCTTACCTTACTCTTTTCTTCACTTGATCACCACTTTGGAGATTTTCTCTCTCTACCAAACTTGATTTTTCTTCCTCTTTCTTGTTCTTTCCAGCTTCCTTATAAGTTATGGAACATGAAAATCACCTTGTCTTGCTCTTTCCCTTCTCTTCCCTTCCCTTCCTTTCTCTCTCTAGAATCAAGGTGAGCTATGGAGGAAAATTGTGGCTGGCGTGACTGGTAAAGAAAAGAGAGAAGGAGCAGAAAATGAAGAGAAGAAGAAGAAAATAAAGCCTTAAATAGGGTACCCAAAAATATTCATGTGGGACCCACCATTTCACCATTTTCTCCCAATTTTACACTTAACCAATATTAGTCATCTTTCTTTAACATCATGGCCAGCCAATACTATCAAAATGTGCCCAAAATTAACATGTTGATTATCAATTAATCTCATTAATCCTCCAATTTTTGGTAAATTGCAATTTGACCCCAAAACTTATCAAATTTTGCAAATTAGTCCTTTACCGTAAATCAACTTCTTTAAACTCTATAATCACTTATTTAGACATTTACTGTTTAGTTTAACCATTTCTTAATCAATTTTTTTGTAAAAATCTAAATTTAGACTCCGATCGGTCACACGCGTCAATTTCGCAACACGTGCGACTCAGAACCTAAATTAGCGGATATTACATAGCGAGCCAGCCAGCGAGCTGCTGCCTCCCTCCTATTAGCCAACAACAGAATTTGGCTTTAATTAGGCCAATTATGGCCAATTACTATTCATTCATTTCCCTTTTCTCTATTTTTGACTTTTCATCTTTTCTTTGAATTTGATTCAAATAAAAAAGACATCAAATGGCAAAAAATGGACATGAAAAAAATTTTTGTAAAAAAAATATTTTTAATATATAACAAAATAATCTCAAAAACACTTTCAAAGCTAGCGTTTTGAATTTGTTCAAACCATTTCTTTTGATAGTTTCTTCTTCATTCTTCATGTGAATTATCATTAGAGACATCCTAGTGTGGATTGTTGTGGTTTGCTACAACCCAACAAAGTGGAGATTTAAAAAACAAATAAGAAATTACAAGGTATAATTTCTAACATCTATGTTTATATAAATTAGTTTTAATGACACAAGTATGATCTTTTGTTTTGGATTTTGAAATTTTATTTTTCCGTTGCGTTTATAAATATGATTCATTCCTCAAAACCCAACAATTTACATGTAAGAATATAGGCTTGGTGAAGGGAAAATTGGAGCAATGCAGTCATAGGTTGGCTTGAAATAATTCAAGGTGAGCCAAATTTGTGTTTGATCAAGACTTTATTCTTTTGCTCCTTTGTTATTATTTCGTCTCTAATTAAAACCTTAAGTATTCAAGTTAAAAGTCTGATTTCTCTTTACTCCTTTTATTCTTCATTTTGAATTGAAGCCATTTCATGAAATGGGCATTTTGTCTGAAGCATACAAATGGAATTTGTGGTTGTTATTGAGCTAGAACGAAAAAAATGTAAATAAGAGTCTCGACCATATTATGAGAAGGTGACAATTGGCTTTGCATGTGAGTTTCAGGGCTGGAAAAGGAAAGATAAAGTAAAGCTAAGGCAAGGGAATTCTCAGGTTATATTGAAAATTTTTAAAATGAGTTAATTCCCTTTTAGCCAAAAAGCTTAATAGCTCAATTCTTTCTCATATCTCCTTTTTATCTTTTGCTTTAAAAATTTAAATGTTGACTAGAGGTAAGGTATTTGGTCCTTTTCTCTTTTTTATCTTATTGATTTTGAAGCTAGGCAGCTATTGTATGAGAGGTATGTAAGGCGAGACAACTTGAGGAATAAAATTTAGGTAATAATTGTAATTTATTAAATAAAAAGAGAGGTGAATTTGAGCATTGGACCTGAGAGGTAGTAAGGTCATGAACTGAGGCAAAGATAAGGAGAATTGGCCTAACTTTGAGTTGTGATATTAAAATTTAATTAAACCTTGTTAGGTTAAGAAACTAATTAATTACTATGTTAATTGATTTAATTTAAATAAGATTTAGTTAGGGATGTGATCAATGGTGGAGACATTTTGAGACCAAACAAAGAAATGACTATGAATAAATAGCTAAGTTGTAAGATAAATAGAAGAAATGCACAAATAATTTTCGAGACATAAGAATAGAGTTTCCTCTTCGAACTATAACACATAACTTATATTGTGAATTATAATATGGAAAATCATTCTCGATAAACTAAAAGCAAGACCACATCTTGAACAACAATGATTGAATACTGTATAAGGTAGAACCTGAAAACCCAAACATGATCATGAGGATGGAAATAAATTACTAATTGAGTGAACTATGATATGAAACCTCAATTAGATATGAGAGTCATTGTAATTACCTCGCTAAACAATATTTAACTGAGGTAATTGATTGAAATAAAACGAACAATGATTACTAAAGAATTTATATCAAGAGCGATAACATCACGAGCGTTGATCTGAACAAAAATAAAGAACCAATCGATGCAAGGGGAACATAGACAAGATTTGTTCAAGCTTTATGGTAATAACCATTAAAGCTAATGAATAAATAATACTTTAGTGAAATAATATGACAAGTATATAAATGCCCCATGTTCTTGCCTTTTCGCAATATACTGTTAGTTTGTTTGGAATGTGCTTTAGAGTCTATAATGTATTCCATTGTGTCTACTAGGAAGGCATCTGTTATGCATACCTAGGTCTAAAATTTGAGAATCTGTAATGTAAAAAGCATGTCTGAATTACAAATACGTCATGTGCTTTATAATTCATACATTTTAGATATGCCTAATATGCATTTGTCTTCTCTATCTATTTGTGCTATCTGATATATGACTGTCCATAATTTATTTCACGCAAAAATATTAAAGTAAGGATTTCACCCTAACATGTCGTCCTCATACTTAACATAACACAAGTACATTAAACTAGCATTTGTAATTATAAAGCATACGATTCATAATAGAAATCCTTGCCTTAACATTTTTGCATGAAATAAATTACGGACAGTCATACATCAAATTGCACAAATAGATAGAGAAGACAAATGCATATCAGGTATATCTAAAAAGTAGGAATTATAAAGCACATTATGTATTTGTAATTCAAACATACTTTTCACATTACAAATTCTTAGATTTTAGACCTAGGTATGCATAATAGATGCCTACCTAGCAGATAATGAATATGTACATCTACTATTTTGTTGTGCAATATGTTATCAATTTGTCTATAGTAAGATTTAATTTTTTTGTGATGAATATATGACTTAGTCTAGTCAAGGGTATGTTATAGGGAGATTTTATATGAATATTCCTATACTGACTGAGTCTATTAAATGACTATGACATGTAAGTCAGTTAATGCATGCCACATCAATCATACTTATGTATTTTATGGTAAGCCAGTTTGTAAATCATTTTGCGGTTCTGTTATTGTACATGTGACATAATGATAAAATTGACAAGTT
This sequence comes from Triadica sebifera, assembly GCA_023653625.1. Taxonomy (NCBI): domain Eukaryota; kingdom Viridiplantae; phylum Streptophyta; class Magnoliopsida; order Malpighiales; family Euphorbiaceae; genus Triadica; species Triadica sebifera. Next base: position 15,040,558 of record CM042909.1, read on the forward strand.
TGAGTAAATTTTGAATGAATAAGTCTGCAATCGCCTATATTTAACCCTAAATGAGATGATAAGAATGTGGACTCCTAACTTCGCCCCAAAAGCGCGCTCAAAGGGGAAGGTTTGAACCCAGCCTTATAAATCAGTCCAGGAGTTCCTCCACAACCGATGTGGGACGCATCATCCCCACCCTCTTAAGACCCCGATTGCCTCGGTCGACGATCTATAATAACTCGAAGGGACACCGGCGTACAGGGCTGGCTTTGATACCAAATGATAAGAATGTGGACTCCTAACTTTGCCCCAAAAGTGCACTCAAAGGGGAAGGTTTGAACTCAGCCTTATAAACCAGTCAAGAAGTTCCTCCGCAACCAATGTGGGATGCATCATGAGAGTAGGATAGACTTGTTGGCATGCCAATAAAAATATTATGTCTTATCTGACACAACAGCAACTTCAGATATCCGACTTTTAAGTTGTGACTCTAATTCTAATTTTGTGAATACACAACATTCTAATATATGGATGCTCAATATCATTTCTGACATGGGCCTTTATTTCTATCAACCTTCGGGTTGGGTTACCCCTTGTGTCTCCCTAGAGTCTCGTACAAGTGGCAATTTATGGGCAAAATAGGTAAGTTGTGCATGTATATGATATTATAATATGTTGTATATGCATATTTATATGTTTATTAAATGGTGATCACATTACATGTGATCATTGAATTAAAGGATGCAAACTGGTTAGCTCCTCATAAGTAGAGAGAGTAACGGACCCAATGGACACCTCCGGAGGAGTTCAACAGTAGCAACAGCTACTCAACCAGGGTTGGCATTTGTATCTTGCCTTCATATTAGTACACAAGATAAATAGTACATACATCATATAGATCTTAAGAATGTACCTTGAACTAGTGGCGAGGACTAAAGAATGTACCTCGAATTGGTGGTGACAGACCAATCTTGACATGCTGCTGGTGACAATGACTTCTATTGATGATGATGATGAGGACATGATTATAGATGAGGGAGATAGATTACAGAAGAGATGGTAGTTTAGGGCTTGCCAATGATAGGGAGAAGGAAGATTAGGGATTTCTACCCTAAATTTAACGACCACAATACATTGATGTTCACTATGGTCGCTATAATAATTAAAAAGTAAAACGACATCACTTTTATCGTTTTAAGCTATGCCACTTAGTGACTACACAATATGTGATCATTAAATAGCGACCACACAATCACTAATTGGAAAACAAATAAATATTTTGTCATTTTCATGCTGCAAAATAGTGACCATTGATATAGTGGTCATTAGGCAATGACCCCACTGTCTATGATTGTTAAATGGAAACCACATTGCATATGATCATTGAATTAATGATGCAAAATGATCAAAAGATCTGTCGTTTTCATACTTCTAAATAGCAACCACAAAAATAGTAGTTGTTTGGTTATATTTTGCAACCACATTAGGGTCACAAACTTGCAGCTATATCTCACACTAAAAAATGGCTTGATTATTGGCAACCACACTTTGTGGTCGCTAAGCATGTTGTCACAAGGTGGTCGTTTGGTGGTCACAATTTGTTTTATATTGTATTTGGTCACCTTGTGATCTGCATATGATCATTATTTGGTAGCTATTTAGAGATCACATGTATATGATCGCTAATTGTGGTTACAATTTTACTGTTTTTTTTTTGTAGTGTAACAAAAAGGTCCCTTCAACCTTCTATGATAGGTTTTACAAGTTAAATATTGATTAAATACCATTATGACACTTTTAATTAATAATAATAATAATAATAATAATAATAATAATAATAATAATAATAATAATAATAATAATAATAATAATAATAATAATAATAATAATAATAATAATAAGGTTTTGTGACTCTTATGAATAATTAAATTGGCCATAAATAGAAAAAAACTTTAATTTGAGAAACAAAAATATTTTTATTCTTAAGGCATTTAAAAATGGAATATTCAATAGTAAAATCAATGAATCAACTTATTTTTTATTCAATAACATAAATTTTTAATTGCAAAAATTAGAAATACAATATAATATTGATCATGAACTTTTGAAATAGCTAACAAGAAAAGCCGAATAGTTGATAATTATATATTGTTGGGCTTTAAGGTAATGGGTCGCCCATGTGGGCTTGACCCAGCCCAGACTCATATCTTTTTATATATAAAGTTATGAAAAGATATAACTTATAACAAATTGATATAAGAAAAAGATATAACTTTTCATCAACAGTTTTCTCTGAAATTCATAAATTCTCGGAAAAGGAATTTATTCATCTCAGTTCAATAACAAGAGAATCAAAGCGTTCATACTGTGGAACCGAGTCAAGTTCTAGTAATTTGTCTCCGCCTAAAGCATTAAAAGCGCATGATTCGCGCTCAACAAGTAAGTATCCGCTGCTCTAGTTGTTCCTACATTGGTATCAAAGCCCGTTTTGTGCGTTTTTTTTTCCTTAAAATCATAATTGTGATGATTTTGGAGAAATTTACTATGCAAATTCGAATTTTCTTCAATTTTTGTTAAATAATTCTTCAATTACATAATTCAAATTTGGTATCATTGGAAAGCTCTCATCACAAGCTTTCTAACGAGTATTTTTGCATAATTTTCTGATCAGTGGATGAATTTTTATGATTTTTCAAAGTTTTTGTATATATATTTTTTGAAAATAATCATTAAAACGATTCTCACTCTCAACTTGGGTATGTGTTGTCCAAATATGGCCAAAATGATGTTGAAACGAAATAAAAATGGTCCCAGTAGTTTTAAAACTGTAAAAAATGTGTAAAATTTCAAAAAATCGGTGGAAAAATAACCCCATAAGACGGCACGTGTACTGCGGTGCGTGACGCGCTGGCGGTTGAAGAAAACGGTTTCTGATGATTTTTTCCACGTGTCCATGACACGTGGCACGCTTTGCCACGTGGCGTTCCCCGATTGCTGACGTGGCCTGTGGCGCGTGACGGCGCGTGGGCAGACTTCGATCGGCACGTGAAGGCGCGTGAACGAATATTTTTAGTCAAAATTGTTTTGAATTCTTTAAAAAATTTAATTTCCAATTTAATTGATATTTTTTCAAAATTTTTTGTTACTGTTTTGATGAGAAATTTGGAGAAAAGATATGCAAATAGGAACATAATTACATGTGAAAATTGTTTTTGTCACATAACGTATATGATATTTAATTGAGTCTAATGTTGGTTTAATTTATTCAAATATGTAGTGAGGAATTTGATGATTCGCACTTTGGAGCGATTATGTGCATATAAGAAAGATCCGGAACATTCTCTTGAAAAACATATTGATGAGATGTACCATAAAATTTGGACTTTCTATATGATGTTTAGTGAAGACTATAACTTAGCTGTGGAACAACAGATGTCAATAGTTCTTGATTCCTTACCTGATTCATGGGAAGAGGAAAGAAAGGCGCTTAAAGAAAGATTAAGTGACTTAACTTATGAAAGTCTTGAAAAAGATTTAAATTGGAAACTGGAGCGCCATATACAAGATGATATTAGGCGATCTAGTAAATCGATAAATAGTTTTCCATGGATGAAGAAGGTATCTGGTACACTGGCAAAAAGAGAATTTGCTGAGTGGGAACTAAAGGTTCAACCAGATAATGAATGAATTAAAATCAATATTAGAAAAAATATTTATTTTTATGTGTGACAATATGTTTTTTTTTGTTTTGAACATGTAATTGATGTTTATCTTATTTTAATGCATATATATATTATTGTTGTTATATTACGTTATATAATGAATGTATTATGGGAATATTAGATTGGTAGATTAATGAATCTCATCTAATATAGAATTAATTGGTGCATGTTTAAATTAAATAATGATAACTAAACTTTGTTAGTAGGAATTGATTGAACTGAATATACAGTTTTTTTTTCTACTACTTGTGTTAGGTTATTATTTATTAATTTAAAACATTGTTACTTGAAATTGATAAGAATCAATAAAGAATTGTGTTGATCCTAATTATAATCATTGTCTCTAAATATTTGAAATGACTGCTACAAAAAGTATTATTGCTGACTTGAATCAAGGAGATAAGCTGAATGATAAAAACTATGACATTTGGCATCATAAAATTCAGTATCTCCTAGAAGAGCAAGATATGCTGGAAACAATAATACAACCAATGGCTGAGCCTGAGCATGAAAACACTGCTCAACATAGGCGAGATATGGAAGCATATCAAGCCTATAAGTGCAAGGACAAAGTTGCTCGCATATTGATGCTAAGCAACATGAGAAATGACTTGATGCTACGTTTTGAAAAATACCGCTCAGCCCAAGCAGTTTGGGATGTTGTTAAGGTTCAATTTGGTGGAACCTCAACAACATGACTGCGTCAGTTAACTCTAAAGTTTGATGCCTATAAGAAAAATTCTAATCATACAATGAGGCAACACCTTACTGTCATGTCTAACATGATAAGTGAACTGAAAGGTGTTGGCCATGAGATGACTGACGAGCAACAAGTTCAAGTTGTGATTCACTTCCTTCCAAAAGCCTGGGAACACATGCGTGTCAACCTTACCCATAATGATAATATAAATTCTTTTGATGATGTTGCCCGACATGTTGAGCTAGAAGAGGATCGCCTTCTCGCTGATAAGCCTGAAGGAGAGACTTATATGATTGAGTCTAGAGGCAAAGGGGTTTCTAGCTCTAGGCAAAAGAAATGGAAAGGTAAGGGAAAATGGCAAGGCAAGGGAGAGAATAAGATAAAATTTAGTGGAAATAAGCGCAAGCGTGGGAAACACAGCGGAAAGAAAGGCAAGAACATGAATTGCTTCAACTGTGGAAGCTTGGTCACTTTGCTCGTGATTGCACTAAGCCAAAGGTATTGTATGACCAAATTAGTCCCTCGGATTTATATGTGAGTAGTTGCTTGATGTTAGCTGAAACTGTTTCTTATTGGACTGTAGATTCAGCAGCAACAGACCACATGGCAAGGGACCGATCTGCCTTTATGGAATTTCGTTGAATTCCAAAGGGGAGTAGAAAAATCTATATGGGGAATAATATTTCAGTTGATATGCTTGGGATCAGTTCCTGCAGGCTAGTGCTGCGGGGAGGTCGCACGCTTTGTAACACCTCCTCACCCGAACCGCACGTGCCCGAATGAGGGAGAGCTAATGTCCATCTTCCTTCTTGAAATCGCTATTTTTTTTTACACTCATGTATATATATGAATATAAACAAAAACCAGAGTACAATTTATTTACATAAGATAGTAATTTTAACATCAGAGTAATTCTTAACAAACTTTAAAAGTAAGTTTTACAAACTCTAACATTTCTTTAATATAAAAGCCAAATACAAAATTTCAAAACTTGTAACCCATTTTCTCAAGGTTCAGCTGTTTTACTTGAATGGGATCACCGCTTGCTTTATCTAGCGTCTTCAGCTATCTTTCTATATCTGCGTGGAAATTAAACTTCACACTAAGGTTTAAGTTTAGTGGTGCATATAAATAAGGCAATATACTATCTCATGCAACAAGCATTAACAAATATCATTTTGTGCATTAAAATATTTGCATGCATGACTATCAATATATTCCCATTTCATACAAGTATAAATGTCATGCTCATATAGACAATGTTATTTTCATTTATCTTTAATGGTAAATTACTCTGTCAATCTCTTTATCAGTACATATCAATCTCATATCATCATCATTTTTTTATTCTTTTCTTTTCTTATTTTCCAACATATCCTCATTATCTTGCCCACATCACTCTAAATTTGGGACTGACTGGATGTGGGTTATGGATCAGGAGCGCTCTCATAAGCTTAAGTCACCCTGTCCACTATCTGGCTCATAAGAGCTTCTCAAATCAATGGCGTTCACACAAGCTTAAGCCACATTTCATCATAGATGAATAACCGGATCAAGGGCGCTCACACAAGCTTATGCCACCTTGTCCTCATTTATATGTGCTCATCGGAGCTTTCTCAAGTCAGTAGTGCTCTCACAAGCTTTAGCCACACTGACTGAGCATCTCAGACCAATGACGCTCTCACAAGCTTAAGCCACATTGGTTGAGGTATAGTACGGTATCATTCGCCCCCTTAATGACATGTCATCTATCCTGTTTCTAGTTCGCAAGTAGAGTAATGGGCTTCTTTATATTTTCACATCAATCATAATTCTCAAATTTCAACACATCAATATTCACATATTTATCAACATCTTAATTTTCTTGTTTTGCAACATATAGTCATACGCATACATATTAGATAACATCTTTTCATTTATTTAACTAGGTACATCAATATTCTCATGTTTATCATCCGCATCAGATTTCATATATCATCCATGACAATTCATTTTTATATATCACAACATAACACGTTCTCACCTCAATATATATATATATATATATATATATATATATATATATATTTATGCAATCATTCTTATTTCACTGGATAGACAATAACTTTCATTTATTTACCTGAATTCCTCATTTAATAACCACATTCATAATTTCAAATACAGAGCATTCATGGTCGTGATTACTAATTTCACACCCATGAATTAGTTCACGCCTGTAATCCCAAGCCGTAAATGCTACTAGAATACATCGCCCAAAAGCATGCACGGTCGTGATTACTCATTCACGCCCGTGAATAAGTTCACTTCCGTGATTCCAACCTGTGAACGTTTCTAGAATGAATAGTACCATTTCCACCCATCAGTCACAACCGTGAACCCTTAAGTTCACGCCCGTGACTCAATAGTCACACCCGTGACTTTCAGCAGGAAATCTGCATATTCACATTTCATTCATTCTAACATCATCCAAATCATACCAAATTCTACTTCATGCATTTCTAAAGTTCTTTACTCAACTTATTACTTTCTAATACATGTAAATATCTTGATCATACAAGATTCTCTAACATGCATCATTAATTCAATGTCGCACAAGGATCTCATTCATACATGTCTAATCTTATGGTTTCATGTCATAATCATCATCATTCTTGAAATGTATTTATCTAAAATCATGTTCAGCATGTATTAGTTCAAGCAAAAATAGGCAATTGCCTTAAGTTATGCACAAACCTTAATCTTTCTCCTTCACTCTTCTAGGTAGCTTTCTCTTTCCCTTTGCTCCTTATAGCTTGTTCCTTGTCACTTGGAACTCCTTACACTTTTCTTCACTTGATCACAACTTTAGAGATTTTCTCTCTCTACCAGATTTGATTTTTCTTCCTCTTTCTTTCTCTTTCTAGCTTCCTTAAGAGTTATGGACCATGAAGATCACCTTGTCTTGCTCTTTCCCTTCTCTTCTCTTCCTTTCTCTCTCTAGAATCAAGGTGAGCTATGAAGGAAAAGATGTAGCTGGCGTGACTGGTAGAGAGAAGAGAGAAGGAGGCAGAAAATGAAGAGAAGAAGAAGAAGAAAAGAAGTCTTAAATAGGGTACCTAAAAAGTCTTCATATGGGACCCACCATTTGACCATTTTCTCCCAATTTTATACTTAATCAATATTAATTCTCTTCCTTAAATATCATGGCAGGCCAACCCAATTTTAAATGTCCAAATTTCTTAAGTTAATTAGCAATTAATCTCATAAATCCTCAAATTTTTTGTAATTTGCAATTTGACCCCAAAACTTATCAAATTTTGCAATTTAGTCCTTTACCATAAATCAACTTCTTTAAACTCTATAATCACTTAATTAGGCATTTATCATTTAATTTAGCCATTACTTAATCAATTTTTTTTGTAAAAATCCGAATTTAGACTCAGATCGGTCAAATGCTTCAACTTCGCAACACGTGCGACTCGGGGCCTAAATTAGCAGATAGTACACGCTTTATCTCCATGATGTGCTTTATGCTCCTGATATTCGGCGAAATTTAGTTTCTATTATTGTTTTGCTTGGACTTGGCTTCAAAATTAATTTTGAAGATGGTTGTGTTAAAATACTTTTGGACGAAGTTTTTTTATGGCTATGGACATATGTTGAATGGTTTTATAGTGCTAGACACTATTTTTATGGATGTTAAGCAATCTATATTTCTTGTTGAAAATTCCAATAATGTTTCATTAATTGATGATACTAAATGGCATGCTAGATTAGGACATATTGGGCAAGATCGTTTAAAAAGATTAGCAAAAGCTGGTCTTTTAGGATCTGTTAAGAAAATAGATTTGCCTATTTGTGAGCATTGCCTAGCTGGAAAAGCAACAAGATTGCCATTTGGCAAAGCCAAAAGAGCCATATTTCATTTACAGTTTATACATTCTGATATCTGTGGCCCAATGAATATTAGAGCAAGACATGGTGCTCGCTATTTCATCACTTTCATAGATAATTTCACCAGATACGGTCAGATTTATTTGATCTTCCATAAATCTGAAGCATTAGATTGCTTCATACATTATAGTAAATTGGTTGAGAATCAATTGAATTTGAATATAAAATCATTACGGACCGATCGAGGGCATGAATATCTATCTGATTTATTCAAAAGTTATTATGATGATAAGGGTATAGCTAGGCAGCTAACTATTCCTTCTACTCCGCAACAAAATGGCATAACAGAAAGAAGAAAATAGAACCCTATTGGACATGGTTAGGTCAATGATGACGCAGACTAATTTACCAATTTCTTTTTGGGGAGATGCATTAATGACTGCTGCCTACATTCTAAATCGTGTACCATCAAAATCTGTCCATTCCACCCCATATGAATTGTGGAAAAGCGAAAAGCCTGACTTAAGCCATATGCACTCATGGGGTTGCGCAACTTATATCCACAACGCTTCCCATGAATATGGAAAACTTGGTCCGAGAGGGAAGAAATGTATCTTTATAAGATACTCATAATTCTCCAAAGGATATGTATTTCTGGGAGAAGACACATATGGAAGAATAACAAAAATTGAGTCACGAGATGTCATTTTCTTAGAAGAGGACTTTCCTGAAAAAGGTGAGATAAATAAGGATTTCCAATTTTATGAATTGGAAGATCATGAGACTAGTGGGAATGCAAGTATAATTGATTTAACACTCACAAAGCAAGAATTTATTGCTCCTCCTGAACCAAGTGGGAGTGAAAGAATGTCAGTTTTTGTTCCAATGGAGCAAGACCTTGAACAATCTCAACCTCGACGTAGTAATCGTGATAAGATTCCCCGTCGTCGATTTGAGATTGAGGGGAAAGCTTTTATGATTGCTCCAGATGAAGAAGAGCCTAAAATAGTACAACAAGCTCTTTCTGGTCCTAAAGCAAAAGAATGGATTAAAGCTATGAAAGAAGAAATGGATTCGATGATATACAATCAAGTCTGGGATTTAGATGAGAAACCGTTTGATCGTAAGACTATTGGGAACAAATGGATTCTCAAAATAAAACGTAAGGCGGATGGGACAATAGAAAGATTTAAAGCTCGATTAGTAGCTAAGGGCTATACACAAAAAGAGGGAATTGACTATGAAGATACATTCTCACCTGTAGTCAGGTTTGCATCAATTCGCCTCATTCTGGCTATAGTAGCACGAATGGACTTAGAATTATATCAAATGAACGTTAAAACTGCTTTTCTCAATGGAGAACTAGATGAAGAGATCTATGTATATCAACCTTTAGGTTTTGAACTCAAAGGACAAGAGCGCAAAGTTTGCAAGCTCAAAAGATCCATTTACGGTCTTAAGCAAGCGTCAAGACAATGGAACCTCAAATTTCATCAAGCCATATTAAAGGATGGTTTTACGATGATGGAGGAAGACCATTGTGTATATGTTAAACTTTCTAACAATAGTTTTATAATTATGTCCTTGTATGTCGATGACATTTTAATAGCTGGAAATGATAAGAAGTTGATTGATACTACCAAGAAATGGTTATCATCGAACTTCGAAATGAAAGATATGGGTGAAGCTAGTTATGTACTTGGTGTTAAGATCCTTAGGGATCGCTCTAAAAGACTTCTGGGTTTATCTCAGGAGACTTATATAAAGAAAATGTTAGAGCGTTACCATATGCATAAATGTAAGCCTATGGATACCCCTGTCGAAAGGAATCTGAGCCTTAGTCTAGATATGTGTCCCAAGACATCGGATGAAAAAGAACGAATGTCTAAAGTAGCCTACTCCAACGTTGTCGGTAGTCTGATATATGCAATGATGTGCACACGTCCAGACATTTGCTATGCTGTTAGGCTAGTAAGTAGATTTCAATCTAATCCAGGTCTAAAACACTGGATGACAGTCAAAAGAATATTGAGATATCTAAAAGGAACTTCAGACTATGTTCTATGTTATCAAGGGAAGGATTTGCACTTAATTGGTTATACTGATGCTGATTGGGAAGATGATATAGATCAGCGCAAATCGACCTCTGGATATGCATTCTTGCTTAATGATTGCGCAATTTCATGGAGTAGCAAGAAGCAATCTTGTATAGCTTTATCGATGATGGAAGCTGAATATGTTGCATGTTCCTCAGCTATACAAGAGGCAGTTTGGTTGAAAAGATTTTTGCTGCACTTAGAAATTGTCAAGTCAGCATCTGAACCTGTGACAATCTATTGTGATAGTATGGTTGCATTAGCTTATGCTAAGGATCCAAAATATCATGGAAAGACCAAACATATCCAGATTAGATATCACTATGTTAGAGACATGATTGCGAAAAATGAAGTGATTCTGAAACACATTTCTGCAAACAAAAAGGTAACAGATCCATTTACTAAACCAATAGCTAGGGATGCGTTTGTAAGGCACGTAAAATCTCTAGGCTTATGTAGAAAGTAATCAATATATGTTATGTCAGATCACTTGGTTTTTGCAAAATGATATATCATTTTAATTGATTAATGATTTTTCAATTAAATGAATATATTGCAAATACCAGTTAGCACAATTCGAATAAGTATATCGATAGACTTAAATTGACTCACTCACATGAGTAATCGCCTCTGGCGCTATGGAGCGAGTAGAGATGAGACCATAAATCCAGAGGCATTAAGTGAATGACTAAGATGCAGTGGGAGCGGTCTTAGTTTTTATTCATTTTTATAAGGTCGCCTTGATGAGGATCAAGATGAGATTTTTCGTATATATAAGAATCAACATGGATGACTTCTCCACCATTCATGTGTCTATATAGAGGAAGCTGAGTGTAAAATTTGTTATTTAACATTGTTGAATGTGTAAATAAAAATTTCAAGTTTGATGCATTTGGAGCGACAAGACTAATACTCATATGGTGTTTATTTATTTTGAACTAAGAGCAAAACATACACTCTTTCATCTTTGACAAGAAAAGAATAGCTCCACCATAGCATGCATTTCATACTGCATGTGTTATTCGACCTATTAGGAAGCGAAAGAATGGATCAATGCTTCTTTGCCATGTGAGTCCTAGAAATCCTAGAAATGGATTTCAAACAACTTTTACCCTTTGTGACTTTTGACTATATCATGATGTGATGAATTAATGTTGGCTATCTTAGGATGTATCCTATAGTCATGGAATAATTCGACTTAACGGAACATTCCTAGAAAAGCGAGTTAATTCAAAGTTGATTGATATGAGGGCAAAAGAAAGAGTACTTTGCTTATGCACTCACAGCTTGTGTTCATCGGCCGAAGTTATTACGCTTGATGAAGCGAGAAGTAACTTAGAATACAAGTGATTGTAAGAATGATTTGAGTATAGATTCATGAGGGATTGAATGATACTTGAATTAAGTGTATTGAGAAAGATAATTGGGTTATTAAGCACATTATCGAAAATAATTACAACTTTGGGTTATGTTTCCTATATGGCCTATAATTAGGTTTGTATTGGAGCTCCCATAATTTGTGTACTTCAGGTCGCACGATCCGTTCGCTTGTATGAAAGATTCTTTGTTTAAGTTTGAGATGTGAGATGATATTTGGATTGAGCCAAACCTACTTTGGGCGAGTGGGAGATGTTGGGTTTTATGATAATGGGCCGCCTATATGGGCTTGACCCAGCCCATACCCATATCTTCTTATATATAAAGTTATGAAAAGATATAACTTATAACAAATTGATATAAAAAAAGAGATAAATTTTCATCAACAATTTTCTCTAAAATTCAGAAATTATCGGAAAATGAATTTATTCATCTCAGTTCAATCACAAGAGAATCAAAATGTTCGTACTGTGAAACCGAGTTAAGTTCTAGTAATTTGTCTCCGCCTAAAACATTGAAAGTTCTAGTAAGTATTCGCTGCTATAGTTGTTGTTACATATATTAAAGCAACAAATTAAGAAAATATATTGTTCTGTTGTTACTATTAAAAGAAAAAATGTTATTAGTGCCTAGTCAAATTTTTAACTTGAAATTATGTTACAGCCAGTTAGAGTGAATTTTTTATTACATCAATAAAAGTTTGAATATTTTTATGTACAACTTAAAGGTGGGAGGTATTGATGTGACAACTAGAAAATGGTGGATAAATTTTATCCCAAAATTCTCGCAATATTTTTTTTTTCAGACGACAATGTCTTGAGGAGTAATGTTATTAGGTAAATCGTTCTTTCATTTTTTAAGTCACTTTTGGCTTTTCTTATAACTTTGTCTTGTATCTTATATAAACCGTCCATTTTAGCATCTCAAAAGTGTTTATCATATCTCAGAAAAATCCCAATTAAGTTGGTTAACTATGATTTCTCGAAGAGAAGAACAATCTTTGATGATTAAGTACAAGGCCAACTTTTTTTTTTCTTTTTAGCTTGCATATAAGGAAAGGCTTTAGAAAAACAAGTGATCCAAATCATTGATCAAATGAAAGAGTTAGTAAAATAAAATTACAAGTATTACAGCATAAAACTTAAGAGAAAGTCTATATTGATGATTTTATGTACATAAATTAATCTATTTATATTAATAATTTTTATTTCTGCACTTCCTATTTTACAAGAAATTAATTCATTAAAGAACACAAAATTGATAAAATTTATTTTCCTATTTCATTTTTGAAAATTATAATTGCCTTAAAAAATTCAATTTAAACAAATTTGTGTCCCAAGACATAAATTTTCAACCGCCATTTTTTTGTCATCTCTTGAGAAAGTGAATATTATTCACATCACTATAGTTTAGATGCATGCTACTCTTTTTCTTCATTTTTACATCTAATCAATGCAACAATTTATTTCTCAGCTAATTTTTTATAAAAATCAAATTAAAAATAAAAAAATCCAGATCCATTACTAATGATGGATACTTGACACATATGAAAATTGTTATATTATATATATATATATATATATATATATATATATTTCCTTCATTCTTTAAAAGTAATCCCACTTTTCTTTATATACACATATATATTATGGAAGTTGAGTATTAAACCCATAATTTTCTACTTTTACTATAAGTATGTAATAGTAAATGTGAACAAACTCTAATTGATCTCACCTTCTTTTTTTTATTTGTTTATATCGTTCATTTATTATTTTAATATTACAACTAACTTATAAAAAAATGTTATACCTAGATTTGGTAATGGAACGAAAAATCCATGTTTTGCTACGGAGATTTACCTCAAATGGGACGAAAATTTTCCTATTGAGCTTTCCGTGGGAATGGAGATGAAAAATTTCTTTTCCCGTTAAGCGGGATGAGACGAGGACGTGGATGATACTTCCCACCTTGATAATTATTTAAAAAATTAAAATATTTTATAATATATATATATATATATATTAAATGACTCCAAAACTTTATATGTGAAAGTAATTAATCAGTTTAATAAAATTAAATTGTATATGATTAATTGGTTTAGTAATAAATCGGTTAAATTAATTGATAATTTTTTCAATTAATTAATTATAAATAATTTGACTGGTTGATAAATAAATCAGTTAGATTGGATGATAATTAAATTTATCAGACTAATTATATAATTAATTATGTTTAATTGTGTTGAAATGTTTAAAAATTATTTGTTTGATAAATAAATTGATCATACCTCATTTTTACAGATTAATTATATAATTAATATAATTATTTATTATATATTATTTTTTAAATTAAAAAAATTAGAGGGAACATAGATCCTCACTCGGAGATGGGGACGAGGGCAAATCTACCCCATTAGTGTAACGAGAACAAAGATGTGAATGTGGATAAGTTCCTGCATTGTTATCAAGTATATTTACACCCCCTATTTAATTGGACTATAATCGATAATTTTAATTTTTATATTTTTAATTAAAATTTATTTTAATCTATGTGACATTATTAATTTAATATTTTCTACTTATCAATTCTATTGAAGAAATCTTATACTAATATTAGACATATTTTTTAATTCTTGTAATAATAATAATTAATAATTTAATATAAATGAAAGTATGGTAAGAAAATTATTATATAACTATAATTCTTAATTTTTTTGAATTTATATGAAACAATTACTATTTTTTTAAATGGAGAGAGCATATATATATATATATATATATATATTGTATTTTTTCTCTAAATAAATGGGAGTGCAAGACACCAGAAAAAGCACCGGAAATTCACCGGATCTAGCCGGTAAAATACAGCTCCGAACCGGCTGTCTCAGTCAACATCACTCATCAATAAACATGAATGAAAAAAAAAGAGAAAAAAAGGAGGCCTAATCTTCAGTCTCTCTTTCACCCATTGGCTCTCTTCCTTCTCTCTTCCTCTCTCGTTTGTACACAGTGAAGAATTCAGTTCCTTTTCCTGAGATCGATTTCAATCTCTGATCAGTCGCATTTTCTCAGATACTCTTCCATTTTCTCGGGAAAAAGGAAAAGGAAAGAGAGGAGCCAGGGAAACTGTAAATTCGATATTGAATGTGTCAGCTTTTGTACCATGTGAACTGTGAAGAGACTGAAACGACGCAGTTTTAAAAAATCCCATCTTTATTTCGATTTTGGGGAGGTATTAGACTAATAGAGCTTCTCTCTCTATCTCGTTTCTATCAATGCAGAACAGAATCTTTATGTTTCGAGGCTCTCTCTTTTTATTTTATTTTATTTTTGAATATAGAATCACCTCCTTATTTTTGATCCTTTGAGCTGCGTGACCTTTCCGTGTCCTTCAAAGTTCAATTCTTTATATTTATGGTACATTTTGATGTTTGTTTTTCTGTTATGGGGTTTTTGTTTTGCTGATTTGGAGACACTGATGGGAGGGTTTTGTGAGGTGGGTGTTCATTTTGAGTGAACACTTGTGATGGTATGAGCTTAAGTTTTGAGTGAGAAGTGATCCAAGATCTGTGTTGGTGTAGGTTCAAGATTATGGTTGGTGAATGCAGATTACTAGAAGTGGAAAACCCTTTAGGGTTTTGATTTGATGCTCAGCAATTGGTTGAAAAATGGGGGTCTTAGTGAATCCGCTGGGTGGTTTGTGGTCGGTTGTTTAATTTTAAGGAGGATTTGAACAAAGTGAGAAGGTTGCAACTTTGTCAATTTCGGGTATTTTCCAAAGGAAGGAGCTAAAGATCTCTTGAAAAGTCAGTGTTAAGTTGGAGCTGTGTTAACGATGTCGGGAGCCCCAAGAGTGAGGTCGATGAATGTGGCCGATTCTGAGACGAGGCCTGTGTTTGGTTCCAATGGAAACAACAAGGCTGGCTCATTGGTTGCTCGGAAACCTGCCTTTAAAGAATCGAGAAAGGTTGAAACATCGCCAGAGGAAGTTTATTCGGGTGAAGAGAAGAAAACATTTACAGTATCTGCTGCCAATGCTCGATCCCCCAAATCACATTCTGTTAGCATTCCTTCTGTGCTTCGTCGCCATGAGCAGTTGTTGCATTCGAATTTATCTTTAAATGCATCTTGTTCATCTGATGCATCCACGGATTCATTCCATAGCCGAGCATCTACTGGGAGGTTGACGCGGTCAAATAGTTTGGGAACTAGGAGGAAGCAATATGCTTCAAAGCCGAGAAGTGTTGTTTCTGATGGGGGTTTAGAATCTCCAGCAATTCCTGGTGGATCACAATCTAAGAAGAGTTGTGCTTGGGTAACTCCAAATGCTGGTGCGTTTCATGGTTCTTTCATTTTAGACTTGTTTGTTATCATTATGTAGAACCATAATTGCAAAATCAAAGAGGCTCATTTTTTATGACCTGCCTTGTGATATCACCAACTCTGTGAACTATACAATGGAATTGTCTTTGACAACCAACATTATTAATGTGGAATAGAACTTCATGTGGATTACTTGGATGTTTGTGTCATGCTTGCCTCATAAGTTTCACAATCCCTGAAATGTAAAGTTGGAGTGGTTCAATTAGATAGGAATGTTGTTTTTTCAAGTCATTGTTAATATTTTTGTAACTAGGTTGTGTTATTTCATCTCTTTTTTAATCTTGTTGGAACAAAGACAAATTTAATTTCTGATAGTTTGCACTGGTAAAAAAGGTCGTGCAAAGTTTACATTGTGTGATTTGAACGGCATATACAAACATATTTAAAATGTTATATATGTGCAACTGATTATATGAAATGAGTTGAGGAAGTTAGATGAGAATTGATGGCTTATTGTGAAGTCTAGAACTGTGTTTCATTCTGTTTAATTTACCTGGTTAATAGTTTTAAAAGGTGCTCCTCCTGCAGAGTGCAGACTCTGCTATAGTTTTTGAGGAACTGAGAAATCACAGAATATTCCGAGTTTCTAAAACAAGCTCGCACTATCATTGTATAAATGAAGAGCAAATGTAATTAGATGCATTTAGGCTCAATCTAGTTTGTTACGCTTGCCAATTGCTATACTGTAATAGCATTTTATAATTTGATGCAACAAAAGTTTCTACAGTCCAATATCTGATCATTTTTACTTTCCACAATGTCAGTTTGTTAATTAGGATCTTATTCTTTTGAAGGATCATATGCCTTTATTATTACCATCTAGGAAAATAGATGAAGTTATTGATTGGGCATAAACTTCCTGATTTTTTGGCTCTTTTATAGGAATATAAGTTCCTATCTATGTGCCTGCCCAACCGCCCAACCCTCTTCGTGATGTGATAGGTCTCATCTCTTCCATTAGTTTGTTAAAGATTGAAATTATAATTCTGTGAAATTTTGACATTAAGTTATAGTTTAGATTGGAAAGCAGTTTTCATAAATATTTTCATATATTAATACAGAATGGATTTAAATATCAATCTTCATGAGGTCAGAGTTAGAAGAATATCACTAGGATTTTACATAAGCGTGTCAAGTACTTACTAATGCTTCAACTATGCAACTATGCATGCATGTTTGAAGTTTTATCACTGATTGTTTTTTCATTTGTTGAAATCAGATCCACATTACGCTGCTTTCCATGATGAAGAATGGGGAGTTCCAGTACATGATGATAAGTATGTGGATCTTGCATCATGTTTACTAGTTGAAAAGCCTCTCTTCTTTCCTGATTTGATTACCTCTTCTAAAAGTTATTTGCCTGATCTTTCACTGCTACACATGCAGGAAATTGTTTGAGCTGCTTGTTCTTTCGGGTGCTCTGGCTGAACTTACTTGGCCTGCCATTCTGAGCAAAAGACACATATTTAGGTATTATTCATGTTCTCATCACGTATTCATCTCTTAACAGACTCATCTATGACTGCTTGTCTGACTTGTTCATTTAGTTTTATTCCATTCTCCGTTTGCACTTAAGGGAGATTGAATCATTATTCTTAAGTTATTGATCATTTTGCTATTATATATCATCGATGAGATATTTTGCGCAGGGAAGTTTTTGCAAATTTTGATCCAGTTGCAGTCTCAAAATTTAATGAGAAGAAGATAATAGCACCTGCAAGCACAGCTAGCTCCTTATTATCAGAAGTTAAACTGCGTGCTATCATTGAGAACGCACGGCAGATATCAAAGGTAGATTCTCAAAATTTTCAGCTTTTAATGAGAGCCTTGGCAGGATGCTATATGGAGTGCATTGCAATTTTTTTTTTTTAATTTTTGGTTTATTTTTCAGAAATGACCTAATATCGGATGTGTGTTAAAATTTTAATTGTTAGTATTCAACCTTGTTTATTCTACAAGTGGGATTTCTTTATGCATTCATATTGTTTGCTGATACCGTAACTCGATTGATGCATCTTTGTGTTTTAATATTCACATTTTGTCCTATCTTATAAACATACACTGTGTTGAATGATCATTTGATCAGGTGGGTTAGGTGAAAAGTAGTTGAATGGTGGTCCTGACGTATCTGCACTTGTGTGAAACATACAGGACAAAATTATACTAATTCTACCATACAACTTGACCTTGATATATTTATCTTATATCAGTAGTTATACTACCTAATTATTTCGTTTCACCAAGATGCCAGCTTTCTTAGTGCTTAATTTTCACACATCTTTTATTGGATTTGACGACTTCTAGGATTAAATTAAGCAAGAAGCTTTGTTACTTGAGTCAGTACCGTGATTGCATTCTTAACACTTGCCATAGTTTTATCATAACTAACTTTTTGCAGATTTTTATTGGTGCCAGGTCATAGATGAGTTTGGGTCATTTGACAGGTATGTTTGGAGCTTTGTGAACTACAAGCCCATAGTGAGCAGATTCCGGTATCCTCGTCAGGTTCCTGTCAAAACTCCAAAAGCAGATGTAATAAGCAAAGACCTAGTGAGAAGAGGGTTCCGCTGCGTAGGACCTACAGTTGTCTACTCCTTCATGCAGGTAGCAGGGATAACAAACGATCATCTCATCAGTTGCTTCAGATTTCAGGAGTGTATAAATGCAGCCGAAGGAAAAGAAGAGAACAGTATCAAAGTTGAAGATATGATAACCGACAGCATCATGGAGTCAAAAATATCCATAGCTGTGGATGAATTGAGTTTCTCCTGGGGATGATGGCGCCATGGCAGACGGAGCACAAGATTCGGTCTTCAGTTTATCCTAGTAACTCTAATTAACAGCTACTACTCAGGTAGCAATGAAGATGTTTGTGTATAAAAATTTAATGAATTTGTATGCAATCATGAATTCTTAGATGGAAGATTACTAAAAGTTGAATTAAATCAACTGATGATTGTGCTGTTGGTGGGGGGCCTGTTCAGGAGAGCCTTGGCAAAAAGAAATTAATGTACGCATTTTTTGTACAGTTGAAAGTGTTAGTAATTAGAATCATCTTTAAAACCACATTATTTGAATTTGGATTATTATGAGATTGATGCCAAAGAATGTGGTGTGGTGCTATACAGCTATACCTTGATCACCGACTTCGATTTGGTCCTAAACTTGTGACAAAGGACGGATTATTATTTATGAGGGACAAAACAATGTTTTTCTGTCTCCTTAGCATGGCGATGAATTCCCTATATAGGACATGTTTGTAGGGCGTACTTGTTCTTAAGATTTAATTTAGATTATGATTGATGGGATACACTAATGCCTGTGTCTCAAATTCGTGCAATACTTCCAAATTTTGGGTTATACTAAATTATTGGTTCATGCTTTATTATGCAAAACATTTGAAGAGTGGAACTCATAATTATCTAATTTTATTTTTTTTCAGTTCTATGAAAGATTTATACTCTATAAAAAAGTCATTTCGATATTTTAATTTTTTGAAAAATATTATAAAATTTACTCATGATGCTATTTTTTAAACACTTTTAATTATTGGGGCACTGGCATGATGAGCAGAGTTAATTTGCATTTTTGAATCAGCGAACTCTTGTTAAGAGAATATTATGTAAAACTATTATGTGTTTAAAGAAATTTATTTTTCAATCTCTGTATAAGAAAGGAAAATTGGAATGAAGGTAAAAGAGGCAGACTTAAAAATGCATAAAATACATTAATTGAATAAAGTTACCAACCAATTTGTGGTGCCAGTGCCACTGCTTACTGGCAGCAGCCTTCAATGCAGCAGACTGCCCCATTATTTTCACCTCATTATAATGTCCTATGATGCTTGTTTTTTCAGCATCCTCTTTTGAAAAAGGGGGCACTATATCATTATACTGTATACATAAATATGATTTTTTCCCTTAAATCAAGACAACATAAAGATTAGTATTAATAAATGAAGATATTTAATGTAGTTAATGTGTAAATATTAATTTGTTCATCCTCCCAATCCATTTATGGCTTTCCTTCCCACCAAAAAAAAAAAAAGAATAAAAGAAAATACGTCATTCATTTCTCATTGAATCAAACAGAGAAAATCTTTTTACACTTCATTTTCTTTTAATGTTTTATAGTTTCTTTTTTCTTTTTTAGTATCTATAAATAATTGTTATGAGTTTTTCTTATTGGATATAAATGAGAGGTTTAATGTGTCTATCTATTTTTCCTTTTGACGAGTTTCTCTTATTTTTTTCCATTCATTAAGCGGTGACTAATATATATATATATATATATATATATATATATATATATATATATATATATATATATATAGAGGAGGTGTTTGAAAGAAAAAATAGATTTAGATTTTTTTTATTTAATTGATTAATTTTTTTTTAATTTTTTATAATTTTTTTTCTCAAATATAATTTTTAAAAAAAATATCTATTTAATTATTTCTTTCAAAAATCAATTTTAAAAATTTAAATAATTTTTTTTTTCAGTTTTTACCAAATTCAATACCAAACCAACCTATATTAAAATTGAGTTCGTTGGGCACTATTCACCAAAAAACCTTCCAATGAATCGTTTTAGTATTCACACATCTTAATCTCCTTTTGGGTCTTTACGCACCCTAAGCCCTTGCTCATCTCCTCCTGCTGCCGTCCTCTCCTCTTACATGATTCTCAATCATTGATTCTCTGTCGTTGGTTCGTAATCGAAGCCTTTAATCTGCCTTAAACTTCTCGATTCATTTACTCGCCCACCTACTCTTAGTCGTTGGTTTGTAATCGAAGCCCTTAATCCGCCTTAAACCTCCCAATTCATTTACCAAAACCCACCCGCATTCTTTCCCAAGAATTTCCTCCAAAGTCATAAATTCTAGGATTTCGGTGACTTCGGTCTGGGAGGACATACATTTTTCGGTCGTAATTATACGTGGGGGAGTGGTGAAAACTGATAAATTACCTACAAATGTGAGAAAGCGAGCTATAGCATAAATTGATTCTTATGGAGGAAGGATTTCTATAGGGGTTGTGTCTAGCAAAGTTGGATTGAAAGCTGAATGAATCTCAAAAGGCTCTCCAGGCTCTTGCTACTGATACCGATGGCTTTTTAAAGGTATCAATTTTATACTTCAATATTATGTTTTCATTTTCTAATGTGAAATTCAACCTAGAGACTCTCAAAAGTTGTGTTTTGTTAACTTTGTAATGCTGCTTTTACTAATTTATTTTCCAATAAATGGAGGAAGCTAATTTTATTTGCAACTAAAATATAGCTTAGATTTATGTGTCTTGCATTTCTTTTAAGTTTTATGAATTTTCTTTTCATATTTTAGATTTATTCCAAATAAAGAATTAAAATGCTAGGGATGTAAGACAAAGGTTTTAATTTTAGGCGCTATGAACTAACATATTTGCATAATATTTATGTTTGCTACTTGATTTAAGGGATTAAAATGAAGGTAAAAAAGGGGGCACTTTTGTAATGCATGGAACGTGTATATGGATGAGCTTACATGAGCTTGATAGTTTCAAGAGCATTTGACATGACTGACAGCGTTGGATCTTATGTGCGGAAGTGACTGATAGATATTCTTCTTGAGCTATTTGTTTCTTGGTATTTCTTGAGTGCTTTAGACATATTACTGTATCTATTTAATCAATTGTGTAGTTATATGTATATATTAGAATGAAACTAACTGTTATGCTCTTTCTTGCTCATTAGATTGATGTTTCATGATTTTCTAGCTAACAAATCAATTTTATGATTTGCCATTTTCTAGGGTTTTAAAGGAACGTATTATTTGTTATTTTCACTTCTACTTTTGATCTCCTTGAAGTTATTTTTTAATGAATACAGTTTGTGTTCAAGATGGTCTCAACAAGTTTAAGAGGGAGGTGATGTTTTTCCCAAAGATTACCACTCAAAGCTTGCAGCAAAATCATTTGGGATGAAAATTGAACCCTTGGCTAATAAGGCAGAGGTATTGGAGGTACTTTTCTTTGGATTTGTACTCTATTGATTTTATGTCTTAGGTTGACTCAAAGTAGGTTGCTTTTCTTTTTATATCAGTCAACAACTGAATATCTTATTCGGGTTTCCTTTGGCACAACACTTATTGCTTCAATAGTTATTATTTACACAACAATAATCGCTCTCCTTTCAAGTAGAAGGTAATAAATGATTCTAGCTTTTGAATTGCAATATTTTTATCCTATATCTGTAGTAATATAAAGAATTATTATTAGCAATGACTCTTTGTGATAAGAAAGTAATGACAAGGAATTTTGGTAATAGTAAGAAAGATAATCATGGAAAACATGAAGAGAGGTCATACAAGTCGAGGATCACCTTTTATTTTAGTCCTTCAAATCTATTTTGGTATGTTTTCGGGATTGATATAATTCTAGCTATGCCTTGTGGCTAATTCATCGCTTTATCTATTAAATTACTTTTAGTTCCATTTTTCTTTTATTTTTTGAAATGTTTATCTATTGTTTTTACATCATCTTAATTCATAATTTGGAGATTAAGAAGAATGGGTATTATAAGTTAATATATGCAAGTATTTTGAGTTCCATTAACCTCCAATTAGACCAAAAAATGAACTTGCTAATGAGGTTAGGAGGTTAACATTCATTTACATGCATTTGTCGAAAGATAATATCTAGCTTAGTTGGTTTTGCAATAATTGGAATAATCTTTTACTATTTTTAGGGCAGAAGTTAAGATGCCAATGGTACGATTTTTATTATATTGAGTGGTTTCTAGGTGCCTAACAATGGATGCTTACTGTTATGCATATATGAAAAATATGAGGATAATAGTTTATTACTATGGTTATTAGGCATGTGCAAGATATATATGTGCTAAAAATGCTTTGTTAGGGGTATGTAATGGTCAAATCATATGTAATTCAAAAGCAGGTTGAAATGTAGCTAAAATGTTTAGAAGGCGCGAGTTCTACTATATATAGTGCTAATCTTTAATGTTGGTTCCATTGCCCCCCAAAGGATATTAGGTTTGTATGAATTCTTCTGTTCCTATGAGTTTTTTTGTTGTACATTGATTTGTTATATTTGGTGCAAGTTGGAACAAATAAAATTGCTTTAATTTTGTGAGTATCTTCTTTCAGAAACTACGTATTCGGTATTATCTACCAAAAAAAGAATGAGATTTGAGACACATACAATCAACTTCAGGGGATGAAGTGGTTGTTTTATTTATAGGTGGAAATGTAAGATCCTAATCTTTCTCTTCTTTCTTTCTTTTCCTTCTTAAAACTTTTAACAATATACAAACATATCAGTTACTTATGCTGGCAACTTGAAAATGATGTTGTTTTATTTTATAGTTCATGAAATTTTCTATAGAAAAACTCTTACCTGCAAAAATAGATATTCTTGAGTCAATGCCATAGTGTTAGAAGCAGAGCAGGTAATGTTCTTTTTCCATGAATCCTCCATTATTTGCACTATTTCAATATCACTTAAGCCTTAACTTCCTTTTTTGCTATGAAGATATAATGGTAGAGGTTATCAAAAGAGAAAAAGAGCAGGAATTGTCCCTGACGCAAATTTGGATACCTATGAAGGTAGTCTAGGTAAATTTTAAATGGAAATTTTTGTACAACTATTTTTTATGATTTTTAAATAAGAACATAATAATGCATACAATTTTAGGGCAGAAGAGAAATCTTCATGCTAACTATATGTTAAAAGTAATTATTCTAGTATACATAATTTAAATATTTAAAAAAAGTTAATGATCGTCCATATTGAATCATTAATGGTAAATACAACATATTGGCACTCTTAGATCCTTTGATTGGATATTTGTGTTGACCTAAAGGTTGGTAGTGCACTAATAAGAGGCATTTCAAGTGGCTAAAAGAAATTGCTAACAACAGGTATCAGTTGAAGGAAAAAAGGTTTTCTCTTGCTTATTAGAGCTTCTACTAAGACCCACCATAAGAAATTCTTGACCCAGAATTAACATGGTTAATTCATCATGTGGCAGGAGAGATGATTGTTGGTCCAACGAAGCTTTATTTATGGATGAAATATCAGCCAGATTAGATAGCCCCAAGCAATTGGTGCACTTAATAGACACAACTACATTAATTTCACTTTTGCAGCCAACACTTGAACCTTCAATCAATTTGATGATGTAATATTAATGGTGAATGGAAGATTGTTTATCATCCATACAGTCAAGTGCTTCCATTTTTTGAGGATTGTGGTTTCAAGTGCCCACAAAGAAAAGGGGGCAGAGGGTGCTATAGACTTCCTCTAGGAGGTATGAAAGGTGAAATTTTGTTTTATTTTGTCTCTACTCTATGCATCTTTCTTAATTTTCTTTTTGAAATTATAGGTGATTTCAAAGAAGGATCAAAAGCAATATTAGAGCCGGACAGAGCTTCCTTATAGTTGTATTTTAGTAAATGAATTTTTTGAAATGTTCAAAAAAAGTTATTTAGGAGAAACTACATGAGGATGTCCCAAAGCCATATGATAGATCTGATGCGGAATCCCAAAGACCGTGCCTTGAAACCCCTAACAAGACAAGGTAAACAAACCTTAAGTTATGATGATCAAAAATTGAATCCGACCCAAAGCTAACCAATGTAGCAAAAAACCAAGATTATAAGTATTATTAAGAATAGTCATGCCACAAATAATATTACTTGATAAGTAATTAATTCCTAAAGGTAATAAAGAGATGCAAATCTGATTCATTTTAAAGAAAACTCTCAAATTCATTTTTATTCATTGATGTCTTGTAAAAGAAGCCTAAATGAGTATTTATAGCCCTAAGTAGGAATCCTTTATGGTAAAGGATTAAGTCATATTCTAACTCAATTCTTAAAAGTATAGACATATTCTAATTTAAATTCTAACTAGTAGAGTTCTATTTGAATTAGGACACTAATTAAATCCTTCTAAAATAAGACAAGTGGTGGGCTGAACTTCATATCCTTTGGGCCACATGCCTAACACTAATTAAAAGTTTTATCATAATTAAAATAGATAACTCACATACATAATTAAACCCAATTATAAGTTAAGACCAATTTTCATTAGTAGGCACATGCATGACACATGACTCTTAGCACATGACTTGCACATGACTTGCACATGACTTGCAATATTCAATTTTATGGTTTTGCTTTGTTTTGCTCATTGACTTGAATCTTCATAAAAGACTCCTTTTATCTTCACTTTAGGTTTGCCTTTGTGTAATGTTAGTCCATAAGCTTGATTATAGATTTTAGGTCCAATATTGCTTTTATAGCTCCAATGCTGCCTCCATTGAGTTGGAATATGTCCTACATTGATTTGGATAATTTGAATAGGCTTTTGAACTCCTTTTCAGTCTATTTCAACGAGATAAGATTGCTCCACTCCATTGACAAAAGACTGTCATTCATATCCTTTATTTATGGTTCACATGCATACATCATTTCTCATTTCCTCAAGAAGATTCGTCATTGAATCTTTGCCCACATCAAAAGAAAATGCACAACATAAAGCAAATGATAATAAAAATTGTTAGTAAAAAGTTTGCTCTTCACCTCTTTTTCTTTTTTACACACATTCATTATTTTCTCTCTTTGCACATTACTACTACTTTTATCCCTTAAAACCTCATCTCTCTCAATTCTCTCATTAGCTTCTCCATAAACAACCTCTTCTTTCATATCAATCTCACTCACCTTTACTCCCTCAAGCTCATCCAATTTGTGTTCATCACTCACCTCAATGAATTCACTATCATTAGCTACAAATTCATCTTGAATGATGTTTTCACTTTCAATTGCAATGCTTTCAATAACACTAACACAATTATCTTCATCTAAAGGTGACTTAAAATCTTCATTTGCATTTTGTTTTTGCTCTTTTGGACTCTCTTTTTCTTCAATGTCAGTTTTTCTTTTTACTTTATCTTCTCTCCTCTCGATTTCATGTTGCTTATGTTTCTCAAGCTTTTTCTTTTCGTAACTTTTCATATAACCTTCATAAACTTCATTGAAAGTCAAAGCTGCAAGAATCACTTTCCTTCCATCTTTCACAAAAGAATAGTGATTCTTAACATTACCATAGATTGCTTCTTTTTTATGTTGCCAATAAATGAAATATGACAATCATCAATTGGTATTACATCACACAACACCATATCAGAATATCTACCAATGGTGAATGCCACTTGCACTTTCTCATGCACCCTAACGTCACCACCATCCAACCGTGGAACTTTATAAGGTCTAGGATGTTTAGTGCATTTCAAACCCAACTTCTCAACTAGCTCAGTGCTAGCTATATTTCTGTCAATTACTCTATCAATCACCATGCGACACATCTTGCCATTGATAAGACATCTAGTGTTAAAATTGCAAAACATGATGATAAACCTGCAAAAAGAATGTTAGATGTCCTCACAACACTCCCTCATGTGTTTCACTCAAAACAAAATATAACCACTCTCGTGTTTCACACAAATAATGGTTTTTACCCTCTTTTAAGCTCACATCTCTTACCTCTTATCACTCAAAATTTGAATCTCAAAATTACAAGTAAGAACTAGAAACAAAACCAAACAATATGCAAGTGTTTTATGCTAAGAATTGGCAATGAAACCTAATAAGAATGAATGGGACAAGGTCTAAAAGCAAACTGATGTGAAAAAAATCAATACATATAAAGCTATAAACGGATGTAGAGATGTGTATGCTACTGATTTTTGTTAATTTTAAGTCTAAGGATGCAAATTAGACTTAACCAATGTAAATAAATGCAAAAAGGACAAAATTAAAAGAATGAAAACTTAAGAGCACAAAGAATTAGACAATATGGAATAAAAATCAGAATCGGTTTCCTCCTAGTGAGTAGCCAATTTAACCCTTATTCAACCTTAATTTATCACCAACTAGCAAGAACTCAAGGTATATTTAATAGATAAGTTCAATTTCTCAAAAATCAAATCAATGCTCAACATGATCACTAATGTACCTGAATTCAAAAATTGTACTTTTTAACCTTAAAACCAATTATTTAAATTGGATTGTAGTAATTTATGATAATACCAAATAATTCCAGCAATCAATAATCACAAGATTTCAACATGAAGCTCAAAATAGCACAATTTCACAATTTTGTTGCTAAATTTGAAATTCTGATTTTTTTCTTTTTCCTTTTTTTTTTTGTTTTTTTTTATTATCAAATAACACTAAAATAATGCTTAATAAACCTCAAACATATCAAAGAATTGAAAAGAAATCCAAACTTGCAATTTTACTCTTTATGGCAGAAATTTTTCCTAAGGTACCTCTAATGGCATAATTTAAATCTAGCTAAGTTAATAAGTAGAAAGCAATTTTAAAGGATAGATAATGATTACCTAACTAAAAGCTCTGATACCAAATTGATGCGGAAGCCCAAAAACCGTGCCTTGAAACCCCTCAACAAGACAAGGTAAACAAATCTTAAGCTATGATGATCATAAATTGAATCCGACCCAAAGCTAACCAATGTAGCGAAGAACCAAGATTATAAGTATTATTAAGAATAGCCACGCCACAAGTAATATTACTTGATAAGTAACTAATTCCTAAAGATAATAAAAAGATATAAATCTACCTCACTTTAAAGAAAACTCTCAAATTTGTTTTTATTCATTGATGTCTTGTAAAAGAAGCCTAAATGAGTATTTATAACCCTAAGTAAGAATCCTTTATGGTAAAGGATAACTGCGTCTTATTCTAACTCAATTTCTAAAAGTATAGTCATTCTAACTCAACTTCTAACAAGTAGAGTCCTACTTGAGTTATGACACTAATTAAATCCTTCTAAAATAAGACAAATGGTGGGCTGAGCTTCATATCCTTTAGGTCACATGCCTAACACTAATTAAAGTTTTATGATAATTAAAATAGGCAACTCAAATACATAATTAAGCCCAATTACAAGTTAAGACCAAATTCCAAATCACATGCATGGTATACGACTCCTAGCACATGATTTGCACATGACTTGCAATATTCAATTTTATGGTTTTGCCTTGTTTTGTCCATTGATTTGAATCTTCATAAAAGACTCATTTTATCTTCACTTTAGGCTTGCCTTTGTGTAGTGTTAGTCCATAAGCTTGATTATGAATTTTAGGCCCAATATTGCTTTTATAGCTTCAATGCTGCCTCCAATGACTTGGAATACGCCCTACATTAATTTGGATCATTTGAATAGACTTTTGAACTCCTTTTCAGTCTATTTCAATGAGATAAAAATGCTCCACTCTATTGACAAAAGTCTGTCATTCATATCCTTTATTTATGGTTCCCATGCATACATCAATATCCCTGTAGTCTCATGATAGTGCCTTATCATTTAGCATATACTCCTTGAGCAAATGGGAATTATTCAAAGCTTGCATTGCTAGATAACCATTGCTCATGAGAAGGAACATATTTGTATACATGTTTTCAAGACTATACAAGTTAGTATTTTTTTTCTTAAATTGGAATCAAATGACATATATTATTCTGGTATTTCCATAGCTTACAACTTGAGCTCTTTTTAATTCTTCTATGGTCCTAAAAATCTTTCAACTCAATAAGTTTTCATACATTCATTTTGGGTTATCTTATTAATCTTTATTCATTAATATTATAATTTTAGTTTATCTTACCTTAATTCAAATTAGTAATAGATGGAAGATTAGTTTGGTAACTGTGTATAACATCAAATCAGATATAGTTGGATTTTTTTTTTAAAGTATGATTAAGTAATTTTGATTTCATTTTTCTTATGCCATAGGTCATCCATAAATTGTTAAAAGCAAACTTGAAGATAACATTATATGTCGAATAAAATTAGAATAGGAATATTATGAACTCCAATCTTTTTAGGATAGAATGAAGAAAGGTTTTTGACATTTCACGCTGCTATTTTTGAAATTTCTATTGTCACCTTTAAATTCTTAATAACAACTCACAAATAAAATCTTATTTACTTTTTACAATGCCTTTTAAAATGCTGCATATTCCACAAGGAGAAAATTGGTTGGATTTTGTTTGATGCTTAGCCAAAATTATGGTGGTCATTAGGTGGAGATAGAGAACTGAAGCCAAAATAGAATTTATTAAACATAATAGATATTGATTGATGTATGTATGGGAACCATACATGAAGGACATGAAGAACAATCTTTTATCAATAGAGTGAAACAATCTTATATCATTAAAATAAGCCTAAAAAGAGTTCAAAAGTCCATTAATATGATCAAAATGCTTATGAGGCGTGTTCCAAACCATATGAAAAAAAAATGGATCTTTGAGAGCAACAATGAGCCTAAAATTCACAATCAAGCTTATGGGCCAATACTACACAAAGGAAAGCCTAAAGTAAAGATCAAGGGAGTCTTTCATGAAGATTCAATTCAAATGAGCTAAACAAGGCAAAATCTATAAAATTGAAGATTACAAGTCATGTGCAAGTCATGTACTAGGTGTCATATGCTGAACATGTGCAAGACGTGCCAACCATGTGCTCAAGATCATGTGTCACACATGTGCCTACTTATAGGATTTGGGTTTAACTTGTAATTGAGCTTAATTATGTATGTGGGCTGCCTATTTTAATTACCTTAGACTTTAATTAGTGATTGATAGGTGGACCAAAGGATATGAAGTCCAGTCCACCACTTGTCTTATTTTAGAAGGATTTAATTAGTGTCATAATTCAAGTAGGACTACTTATTAGAATATGACTGTAATTTTAGGAGTTGAGTTAGAAAATTATTTAGTTATCCTTTACCATAAAGGATTCAAAGACTTAGGGCTATAAATACTCATTTAGGCTTCTTTTACAAGACATGAATGAATAAAAACGAATTTGAGTATTTTTCTTTAAAGTGAGGCAAATTTACTTTTTTTTTATTATCTTTAGGAATTAGTTATTTATCAAGTGATATTGCTTGTGACGTGACTATTCTTAATAATCCTTATAATCTTGGTTCTTTGCTACATTGGTCAGTTTTGGGTCGGATTCAATTTATGATCACCATAGCTTAAGGTTTGTTTACCTTGTCTTATTAAGGGGTTTCAAGACACGGTTTTTGGAGTTCCGCATCAGTTTGGTATCAGAGCTTTTGGTTAGGTAATCATTATCTATCATTTAAAATTGCTTTATAATTATTAACTTAGATTTAAATTCTGCCATTAGAGGTACTTAGGAAAAATATCTTTCATAAAGAGTAAAATTGCATGTTTGGGTTTCTTTTTAATTGTTTGATATGTTTGAGGCTTATTTAGTATTAATAACTTATGATTATTGTTATTTGATTAAAAAAAAGAAAAAAAATTCAGAATTTTGAAATTAGCATCAAAATTGTGAAATTGTACTATTTTGAGCTTCATGTTGAAATCTTGTGATTATTGATTGCTGGAATTATTTGGTATCATCATAAATTATTACAATCCAACTTAAATAATTGGTTTTAAGGTTAAAAAGTACAATTTTTGAATTCAGGTACGTTAGTGATCATGTTGAGCATTGATTTGATCTTGAGAAATTGAACTTATCTATTAAATATACCTTGAGTTCTTGCTAGTTGGTGATAAATTAAGGTTGAATAAGGGTTAAATTGGCTACTCACTAGGAGGAAACCGGTTTTGATTTTTATTCCATATTGTCTAATTCTTTGTGCTCTTAAGTTTTCATTCTTTAATTCTGTCCTTTTTGCATCTAATTACATTAGTTAAGTCTAATTTGCATTCTTAGATTTAATTTGAACAAAAATCAGTAGCATACACCTATTTTTGCATTTGTGTATAGCTTTACATATAATTAATTTTTTTTACATCAGTTTGCTTCTAAACTTTGTTCTAATCATTCTTGTTATGTTTCATCGGTAATTCTTAGCATAGAACACTTGCATATTGTTTGATTTTGTTTTTGGTTCTTGTAATTTTGAGATTCAAATCTTGAGTGGTAAGAGGCAAGAAAGGTGAGCTTAAAAGAGAATAAAAACCATTATTTGTGTGAAACATGAGTGGTATATATTCTGTTTTGAGTGAAACACGTGAGGGAGTGTTGTGGGGAGCTTTATCATCATGTTTTACAATTTTAATACTAGATGTCTTATCAATGACAAGATGTGTTGCATGGTGATTGATAGAGTAATTGACAGAAATATAGCTAGCACTGAGCTAGTTGAGAAGTTGGGTTTGCAATGCACTAAACATCCTAGACCTTATAAAGTTCCACGTTTGAATGGTGGTGACGTTAGGGTGCATGAGCAAGTGCAAGTGGCATTCACCATTGGTAGATATTCTGATATGGTATTGTGTGATGTAATACCAATTGATGATTGTCATATTTCATTAGGAAGGTCTTGGCAACATGAAAGAGGTGCAATCTATGGTAATGTTAAGAATCACTATTCTTTGTGAAAGATGGAAAGAAAGTGATTCTTGCAGCTTTGACTTTCAAGGAAGTTTATGAAGATTATATGAAAAGCTACGAAAAGAAAAAGCTTGAGAAATATAAGCAACATGAAATCACGAGGAGAGAAGGTAAAGTAAAAAGAAAAACTGACATTGAAGAAAAAGAGAGTCCAAAAGAGAAAAAACAAAATGCAAATGAAGATTTTAAGTCACCTTCAGATGAAGATAATTGTGTTAGTGTTATTGAAAGCATTGCAATTGAAAGTGAAAACATCATTCAAGATGAATTTGTAGCTAATGATAGTGAATCCATTGAGGTGAGTGATGAACACGAATTGGATGAGCTTAAGGGAGTAAAGGTGAGTAAGATTGATATGAAAGAAGGGGTTGTTTATGGAGAAGCTAATGAGAGAATTGAGAGAGATGAGGTTTTAAAAGGATAAAAGTTGTAGTAATGAGCAAAGAGGGAAAATAATGAATTTGTGTGAAAGAGGTGAAAAGTGAGTTTTTTACTAACAATTTTAATTATCCTTTGCTTCATGTTGTGCATTTTTTTTTATGTAGATAAAGATTCGAGGACAAATCTTCTTGAGGAAAGGGAAAATGATGTATGTATGGGAACCATGCATGAAGGACAATCTTTTATCAAGAGAGTGAAACAATCTTATATCATTGAAATAAGACTAAAAAGAGTTCAAAAGCCCATTAATATGATCAAAATGCTTATGAAGCATGTTCCTAACCATATGAGACAAAAATGGATCTTTGAGAGCAACAATAGGCCTAAAATTCATAATCAAACTTATGGGCCAATACTACACAAATGGAAGTTTAAAGTGGAAGTTTAAAGTGAAGATCAAGGGAGTTTTTCATGAAAATTCAATTCAAATTGGCTAAACAAGGCAAAATCTATAAAATTGAAAATTACAAGTCATGTGCAAGTCATGTACTAAGAGTCATGTGCCAAACATGTACAATATATGTGTCAACCATGTGTTCAAGATCAGGGTCCCTAACTTCACCCCAAAAGCGGGCTCAAAGGGAAAAGTTTGAATAGCCTTATAAATCAGTCCAAGAGTTTCTCTGTATCCAATGTGAAACACATCATTGATCCCCTTATGGTAGTGCAAATTTTTCATTCAATAGATTCCAATTTTGTTAGAGGATTCGCAAAGGACCCAAGAGAAGCCACAAGCAAGGTGAGAATATTCGGTTGATGGTAATTTACTCTCATGTTTTTCTTGAACATGTTGTGTATATATTTGTGCATGCAAATGTAACTACTTATTGGACTTTATTGAATATGCTATTGACAGAATTTGGTGTGTGGAAAGAATGTTTTTATTGAAATGAGCAAACATACAGCCTATGTGAAGCCCATTTGTACTGCCTAATACTTTCTTTTAATAGAAAACCAATATTTTATTGGTTCTCGTACAATTGGAGTTTATATAAAGATTTAGGTGAGGAAGCTTTTGAATCATTATTAGATTCTCTACTTTGGAAGTTGCATCTCAGTCTTTAATCTTTACTCAATATTGGAAATGTGAATTTTTATTTTGTGAGGCAATGGTACAGCTCAATTTTATTAGATTATAGTGTATACGTACAAATTTTTTCCTTTTCTGATTAATTAGCAAAATTCTTTATTAGATCCAGATGCTAAAAAAGTATTTGGGCCTACAGGAATATGGAAGTGAAGGGTAGAACTATTTCTATTTGTCATCATAAGTTGTATATACTGAATGTTGAGCCATAATTATGCAATATCCTGTTGCAGGTGCTAATAATTTAATTCCAATAGAAATTGCTCTGAAGAGCGCTGATAAAATAAGGGTCCATGAGAGATTTTCTACCTATATTGTTATTCCAATGCGGCCAAAGCCAAAAGGTGTTCCTACAGATGTTGCTACGCAAAGAATGTTTTGGCAAGTGGATGTACTTTTAAACTGCTATTTAAACATTTGACTTTGTTTTTTATGTCTTGGGGATATAATCTCTAAGCTTTTTCTTTTTTCTTTTTTGTCAAAATACCGATTATATATATAATACTCTCTTGCTCTTTTTATCATTTTGTATAAGTTGATATTTCTAACTGACCAACTGTTCCTGCACAAGACTTACTGACACATAACACTAAGTACATTCCTTGAAGTGAGAGCTTACATATGTTATAACCAATAAAATCTATATTATTAACAAATCATTTATTTTTAAATAGCTTGAATTGACATTTGAACATAATATGCATGTAGTGAATGTAACGTTAAACTTTACATGATATGAAACTGAATGTAACCATATCCTACTTGGATGGCCATCTCAATGGAGTTTATTGGATATCTGGTTCTCTCATCTTCTCGTTATTTATCTTCTGTTTGGATCTGCGACTCTCACATCTTCTCGTATTATCTTCTGTCTACTACATACTCGTTATTCATCTTCTGTCTGCTTTGGATCTGCGACTCTGTCTGCTTTGGATCTGTGACTCTCACATCTTTTCGTTATTCATCTTCTTTCTACTACCTGCTCACTGTTTGTATTGTCATTATTCATCTTTTTACATTTAACTTTCTTTAATGGATTTAGTTAAGAACAATTTTTAATGGCAAAGTCATATTTATAACTCTCGGCCCAATCCAAAATTAAATTCTATTTGGTTTCTCTTTTTTTTTTTTTCTTTAGTTTAATTAAATTCCATTTTAGTTTTTAATTAGTCCTCAATATAAAACTTGTCCAAAATCTTTACTATTTTCAAATTGATATCATCATGGTATTCTTATGGCCTAATCCTAAAATTATTTAAAGTCCTCCATTTGAATCCTTTACAGCTAAGGGTTCAAGGAATTCAAAGCTTCACTTGTCTAAAACTTCAATCAAAGTATAATTGGCTCCATGTAAAATTTGTCCTAGTCTCAAATTCACTCAAAGACCCCTTTTTTGTGTCTCGGTTCTTATGGTCAAGATCACAAGATTTTGGTGCCAACTTGGTACTCTTGATTTAGATGAATTTCATACTTAAAAGAACTAGAAGAAGAAAAAGGACCGAGATTTTAAGAAATGGTGCTCACGGGTACAAGAATTAAAATGGCTCACCTTCACTTTTCTTTTGAAACCTGTAACTCTTCAACTCAATATCTCAATCCTCTTGTTGACTCACTAACATGCAAATGCAATTTCCTCTCTCTCATAACATAAACTTCACATGCAACCATGATTCTTCCCATCTTCAACCTGTGCCCGAACTACAGCATGGCTTTCATCCACTTGATATCTCGGTTACCTACGATCAAGGGAACCCGAAGCCTAAGCTTTCTCCCTTTTAATCTTTCTTTTTCTTCAATTCACCATGCAAGACCACCCTTGCTCTTTCCAAGCCTTAACACATGCAACACCGCCCATCACCATATGAAGCTTTGGCCGAAACTACTTCATGTCTTTTTCTTTCACCAAACTCTCAGCAACACTTAAATTTGATGGAAATTGATGGTACTTTTC
Source organism: Triadica sebifera (assembly GCA_023653625.1). Taxonomy (NCBI): domain Eukaryota; kingdom Viridiplantae; phylum Streptophyta; class Magnoliopsida; order Malpighiales; family Euphorbiaceae; genus Triadica; species Triadica sebifera. The sequence continues at coordinate 15,075,636 of CM042909.1, forward strand.
TATGATCTTTCCTTCTTCTTTGATGATTGATTTTGATAATGGAGTTTCTAGGAAGAAATTGGGAGAGAACCGAATGAAAAGGGAGGTAATGATTATCGGGTTTGAAGGAAGAACAAAAATGGAGAGTTGTACACCTTACGTCAATTTTCGGTCAAAACATGGAAAATTAAGGAAATAATGGTTTATAACTTTCTTCTATTATACTTTGATTTAAGAATGGTTTAATGTGCATGTGTTACACTTGGCGCACATGCATCAAGTTTAACTTAATTAAAACTTTTTTTTTTAAATAATGAATCTTGATTAACTCCTCAATTTGACAAACTTCCAAAAAGGTCCCTAAACTTTTTACTATACCTACAAAATCAGACCCTAGATTTTATTCGTTCCATTTCATGCCCTAAACTTTAGAATTTTGACAATTAAATACACCGGCAGTTACATCTCAATGTGTACCATGTATTGCTGTATTTAATTATGTCATTGGCATCACAGACAAAAAATTGTATTTTTTTCCCATTTAGTCCTTTTTTTCTGATTTCTATGCAAAAACTTAATGTCACGTGTCCATAATTGACCATCACGTTTGGACTTAGTCTAGATTCAAACTCCGATAGCACCATCATAGTTATTCGGTTTCCGATCGATACGGTACAGCGAAATGCACAAGTCAATTGGACCCGAATGAGCAAACATGACAATATAGTTTCACAAGTATTGTGACTATTAATTATTGTGGCTATTATTGTCTGCAGTAGGTCTTACTTGCAAATACAAGTGTCATCATAAAATAACGTGTAATGAAACTAACAATGTAATAATAATTTGATTGCCTGTTACTGTACTAGAGATAGAATGAGAGTGGAGGAAGAAATGATTCTGCGCCAAATGAGGCATTGTTAGCTGAAAGCCTTGATATATTAAGATTGATTTTTCTCCTGACGTAAGTGAGAATTACTTGCTAGTATTCTTTATTTGAAAGAGCTTTTGTACGAGGATATTGAGTTTGGTAATTAATTTCTAGTTATTTTTTGTTATAATGTGTTTCTATCATTTTTTGAGCTATTTGTTGTATTTTTTTTTAATAATTTACTCATGCATATGTGTAACTTATGGATAATACTTTGTTTATTTATTTCATTTTGAAGATAAGGTTGTTCAAGAATTTCTAAAGTATTGGGAATATTCTGATTTTGATCCTATTGATGTGAATAATGCTAAATCTTGATTAAAAAAAAGAATAAAAATGTCAATGATTTATTAATTTTGAATAAATATGTTTGAATCTACGGTAATTATACATATATTTTATCAATACATGCTTTGGATATATACATATATATAAAATAAAATAGAGTAAGGCGTGATAAATACCCTAATTATAAAGAGAAAAAATTTCATTGCGATTAGATCTAACAATTTGATCAGATTCATTATGTCTTATAGTCAACAAGATTTTTGTATCATATTGAATTAGGGTCATTTTCAGATTTCAAGTGAATTTAAGTTGGAACCCTACTGGATACAGTATTGGAATCGCTTGGATTAATGAGTTGAATTATTTATAGTTTGGATTTGAGGTACCCATCTAATTGGATCATTTTCATTTTAATAAATAATACATTTCACATTAAATTCAAGAAACGAATATCAAAATTGAACTCAAGAATTATTAAGTATTTATTTGGATTAAGATACAAAATTACTTATGAGGTTTACTCCAATTGTTAATGTCTTTCAAAATATGTTGCCCAAACAATCACCGAGAAAGGAATGGATTGGTGGCAAATTAAAACTTATTATGAAGGAAAATATAGATAATAAAAGTATAAAGAAAGAGAGAAAGAATACAAACAATTTATAAAGGTTCAAATGTTAGCAAATTCTATGTCATCTCTCCAATTTCAATAAGGTATTTTCACAATTTCACTCAAAGAGATACAATGGTGTTTTACTAGCTCATTCCTAACTAGATGTTTCGCTCTCGGATCAAACTAAATCCAATTTAACCCTTGTATTTTAAATAACTAACACAACAACTAGTTTCTTGTGTTTATGGCTCACACAAAAACCTTAATCACAATTGAATATAAAAATTGTTGGATAATGAAATTAAGAGAGTATTGTCACTTAGAGATTATTGTTCTTCTTCCAATGGCCATTTGGTGAGGTATTACTAATTAGCCGTTATAAATAGTGATTTCAATTATTTCTAGCATTCTAAAAATATTTGAAATAAAAAAATTGTATGTGGTCAATTTGTAGTCGTAATTTCCCAGGTCGTACTCGTGAATTTTGAATTTCATACACTCCAATAACATGTGATAGTTTCTAATTGGTTTCTTATTCAACGACTATATCATATTGAACTTTGTGGTTGATAAAGTTTTTCATGCCTGCAAGGGACCCTTTTGCGGCAATTTTGTGGTTGTGGACGATGTCACAAACCAATCTGGAATGAATAGTGTCTTAGTTGAGGTTCATTTGTGGTTCATTTGTGGTTGTGAATTCCTTTGTCGCGATTGTGAGATATAATTCTTCAAAAATCCTCCAAACTTCCAGATCAGCCATTGGACACATGTCAACATATTATTAGATTGCAATCCAATGGTAAAGTTCTTTTGAATTTCGTCATCATGCTTTTAATCTTGTGGTCACGAAACCTTGCTTTCATTCTACTTCACGGGCACAATTCATATTACACATCATTCTAGAAACTATAGGTAGCCTTCTTGTGATTATGAATACTTGGTTGCGGTTGCGAGTTTCATGTTGATCCTTGTTGCAATTACGAAATGAAAGGTCATCAACAATTCTTCAGCAATTTGCTAAGTAATTGATTTTCTATGAGCTTGAAACTTTGCTGACTATTAAAACAATACTAAAATGAAGATATTAGTAATTATTAATTTGATTGTCAAGATTAAAATAGAAATTAATCACCCTAAGGCTTAAACAATTTTTTTTATCAATATTTGCCTTAATGACTTAAATTATAATATTCCTAGCAAACCCCATATCAGTAAAACATGGAAGAGATTTTAGGCTAGATGTAAGAACTTAAACTCGGAGTGGTGTTACCTTATGGTGTTGACTTCCCAATCCCACATAAGAAATGAATGAGAAAGAGATGTTTATATGCATATGCACCAACTACTAGCAATAGATTAACCATTTTAGGTTGTGTGACTTAATTATTTGAAGGTTGTTACAGGATGGTTGGACATGAGTCATTACAGTTTGGAATCAGAGTCACTCTGTATGCAATCTTTGGCGATAGTGGGGTAAGCCTCAATGAGGGTGCTGAGTCCCATAAGGGGAACGAATTGTATCTCTTGTCAAATTCTACATCGACAAAATATGAAAAAGATTCTAGCTTTTCAATCCCATATATAAGAAATAAATGAGAAAGGAAGAGAGGATTGTTTATAGGTACATGCATAAATTACTAGTAATAACCTGAGTTAATTATTTTAGGTCATATAATTTGGTTATTTAAAAATTGTTATAGGACATTAGGCATTAGTCATTATATAAATTAAGTCAAAATTGTCTTTATTTAATAGCATGTCCAGCTCAACACTAACTCTATTATGTTTGTAATTTTTTATTGATATATTGATGTATGCACGACAACCATAAATGAAGGATATGAATGACAGTCTTTTGTCAATGGAGTGAAACAATCTTATATCATTGAAATGAGCCTTAAGAGAGTTCAAAAGTCTATTCATATGATACAATTCAATGTGGGGCGTGTTCCAAGTCATAGAAGGCAGCATTGGAGCATTCATTGCTATTTTGGGCCTAAAATCCACAATCAAGCTTATGGGCTAACACTACACAAAGGCAAGTCTAAAGTGAAGATAAAAGGAGTCTTTTATAAAGATTCAAGTCAATGGGAAAAACAAGAAAAAATCCATACAATTGAATATTACAAGTAATGTGCAAGTCATGTGCAAATCATGTGCTAGGAGTCATGTGTCAAACATGTGGAAGACATCATGTGCCAACCATGTGCTCAAGATCATGTGCCATGCATGTGCCTACTTATGAAATTTGGTCCTAACTTGTAATTGGGCTTAATAATATAAATGGGTTGCTTAATATCTATCTATAGTTTAAATAAGGAGAATGGTAGCATATGGGCCAAAGGAATTGAAGCCCAGCCCACCATTTGTCTTATTTTAGAAGGATTTAATTAGTGTCCTAATTCAAGTAGGACTCTATTTGTTACAATTTAAGTTAGAATATGATAGTACTTTTAGGAATTGAGTTAGAATAAGACTTAATTATCCTTTACCATAAAGGATTCAAAGACTTAGGGCTATAAATACTTATTAAGGCTTTTTTTACAAGACATCAATGAATAAAAATGAATTTGAGAGTTTTCTTTAAAGTGATGCAGACTTGGATCTGTTTATTACCTTTAGGAATTAGTTACTTATCAAGTAATATTGCTTGTGGCATGGCTAATCTTAATAAACCTTTATAATCTTAGTTTTATGCTACATTGGTTACCTTTGAGTCGGATTCAATTTATGATCACCATATCTTAAGGTTTGTTTACCTTGTCTTATTGAAGGGATTCAAGGCACGGTCTTTGGGATTCCGTATCAGTTTGGTATTAGAACTTTTGGTTAGGTAATCATTATCTATTCTTAAAAATTGCTTTCTAGTTGTTAACTTAACTAGATTTAAATTCTGCCATTTGAGGTACCTTAGGAAAAATTTCAGCCATAAAGAGTAAAATTGCAAATTTGGATTTCTTTTCAATTCTTGGATATATTTGAGGTTTATTAAGCATTAGTTTAGTGTTATTTGATAAAAAAAAAAAGCAAAAAAAAAAAAGAAATAGAAAAAAAATCAGAATTTCGAATTTAGCAACAAAATTGTGAATTTGTGCTATTTTGAGCTTCAAGTTGAAATCTTGTGATTATTGAGTGCTGGAATTGTTTGATATCATCATAAAATATTACAATCCAACTTAAATAATTGGTTTTGAGGTTGAAAAGTACAGCTTGAGAATTCGGGAACCATAATGATCATATTGCGCATTGATTTGATCAGGAGAAATTGAACTCATCTATTAAATATACCTTGAGTTCTTGCTAGTTAGTGATAAATTAAGGTTGAATAAGGGTTTAATTAAGGGACAATCGGCTACTTACTAGGAGGAAACTGATTTTGAATTTTATTCAATATTGTCTAATTCTTTGTGCTATTGAGTTTCGTTCTTTTAATTCCGTCCTTTTTGCATCTATTTACATTAGTTAAGTCTAATTTGCATCCTTAGGCTTAAAATTGACAAAACTCAGTAGCATACACATCTACGCATCCGTGTATAGCTTTATATGTATTGATTTTTTTCACATCAGTTTGCTTCTAGACTTTGTCCCATTCATTCTTGTTAGGGTTCATTGATAATTCTTAGCATAGATCACTTCCATATTGTTTGATTTTGTTTCTAGTTCTTACTTGTAATCTTGAGATTCAAACTTTAAGTGGTAAAAGGCAAGAGAAGTGAGCTTAAAAGAGGATAAAAGTCATTATTTGTGTGAAACACGAGTGATATATAGTCTGTTTTGAGATAAACACAGAAGGAACTGATTGTGAGGTTATTTTACTTTATTGTTACTGTAGCACCACATCTTATACATTTGAGTTTAACCTATCCCTGTATCAAATAATCACACATAGCATACTGGAAAGGCAAAATACCCTATTAGCAATGGTAGTAAATTTTTTTTCATATCTTGTAATATCATTCAATGACTTTGCAAGTCAACTTTGAGGCTTTCACTATAATATGATATATCACATATATTAAAACATAAACTTTGTACATAAGTATTTACGAGTTGCTTTCATTTATACATTTTTAAAACCCATTTCAAAATGACTATGCATATTCAAACACGTAAATACAAAATACAGATGACATATTTTTATGCTTGCGTGGAATGCAAGGAGAGAGAGTGACGAGGCTTGGTCAATGACCTGTGCTCCATGTCTTCTACACGCTACTCAAAATGAGCTATCACTTTTCTTTACCTGAAAAATGATGCAAATTGCTGAGTTGCGGCTCAGTGAGAATAATCATCCAATGAGCTCTAAAGTACCAAACAACTTATAGTAATAAATCACAAATCCAACACATACACTGTATTCCATTCCATTCATTCGTATCATATAAATATCAATAAAGTTGAAACATATAATCATTACTCTTTACGTATGCAAATGTTTTGCTTATTTCATTTTGTTGTGACTAAGTTAAAAAGACATTGCCCCGGGTTTCTATGTGAACATTTGTATTTGCTAGCTAGCTTGATCATTTGTTTCATTTGCACATTTGTTGGGTCATAGGCTTCTTCTTTTGCTTTACAATATCGATTAACTAGTCACAACGCCTTTTAAGTCCATATGCATATGCACTTGTACTTAAGCATTCATCAACAATTACATCTTATCACATATAACATACATATACTGCATATATGACTCATATGCCACGCATATACTTCGCATATACTATACATATACCATATATATATATCACATATGTCAAACATATATCCCAAATATATCATAAGTATACCACTTATGTGTACCACAAATGTCACAAATTATCCATCATCATATTATCAGGGGAAAATCATGACAATCATATGAATCACATAACAAACAACATTCATATGCACTAAAGAATTTAATTGATAATTAGACTTATCTTTCTCATTTGATTCCGACCCCTAACTTATGGTCTATCTGCTCTTTGTAGATCTCCAATATGTTGTAAGCCTAATATGAAAATATAATCGATTAAATCATGATTAGGGAGACTTAATGTGGCTTAAACAAATTAATATGCATTGTTCATATCAATAGTTAAGATTTTTCCTATGAGGCAGTATAACCTTATGGGACTTTTTAGCCTATCAATTTCTCTATACATAACCAATTAATATGATTCTTCTTCCTAATTAAAATTAACATATAATTATATAACATATTAAAATTTCAGATCAATTGGATCATTGTGCAATTTTTGGTGGAATTTCTAAATGTGTTCTGTTTTCTACCCTGTTTTCTGCCTTTAGGCAGTTTCAGGGTACCAACTTTGGTTCATCATAACTTATAATATATAAGTCATATTTCAATGAAAATTTACACACACTTATATGGCTTCAAATGGAAAATTTTTTATATTTGAAACTGTTATCAATTATGTCTCTAAGGTTTTAAAATTTAAAGAAATATTTCGCTGGTCCAGAGTAGAGTTGGCTTCCGGACCAATATGACTTCTAAAGGCCATAACTTAGTCTATACATAACATATTAAGCTGAAATTAGTACTAAAATTTAGATAAGACATATACCTATAAATTTAATGTTTTGATAATTTGAAGAATCGATCTCTAAGGAGCTCAAATAGCCAACCAAGTTTCTGGATCTGCCTAGGGCACTAAGCAGACAGTTCAAACCATGGAACAGTCATGGTTCTATTCGCCATAACTTTACAAGATATATGAACCTGAAATTTGGTATACGGATAAATAACATATATATATATATATATATACAACTTTTATGGTTTGAGATACTTCAAATAATAGCTTTATTATATTCACAACTAACAAACACAGTGGCTAACTCACTTAGGGTTCACATCCAGACCAGTTTCAGTAGAGAGAAAATTTCTCTTCCTATACACCAAATCTTGAAAAATGTTTATATATTCATAAGTATAAGACATAAATAAACAACGTTCATGTTTTAAACTTTTCCAGATTCAATCTCTAAGATCATCAAAACTATGGCACAAAATACTGCCTATTTATGAACCCTAAACATCATAATTAAGCTTAACACAAAAATAAATGTTTACTCACCTATAATTACTTTTGGCTAATCTTGTTGCTGCAATTTTTGGAGTAAAAGAGAGAAGAAAAGGTGGCTGGAACTTCAAAGAAAATGGGTTGAAGGAATGAAGCAAAGAAGAAGAAGAAAAAAAAAACTAATGAAGATAATGACAGCCTAAGAAGTTAAAAGTCTCCACCATTTTGTCTTCCCTTTTTTCCATCCATCCCTTTTCCTTTTTATTTTTTATTTTTATTTTTCTAACTTTTATTTTTATTTTTATTTTTTTAATTATTCTTATCATTATTATACAAATCAACACAATATGCAATTTAATTTTAATCTAGTCATTTTTTTATTTTAATTTTGTCACCTTATTCAATTTATTTCTAATACTTTGTTATCTACATTTAGGTTATAAGTACACACGCGAGACTTGATACAATTGCCAAATACTAGGACACGTAGCTAATGCGTATCATAAACTTGTTCCTACGAAAATACATATGAAATGTACGTGTTCAACTAAATTATATGCAAGATGCATATGTCAAAATAAAATGCATGTAATAATGCATATGTGGGATGTCGAGGAGGTTACAGTTACTTTCTTGAATTACTAACCATGTCAAAGGAAAGCACAAGAGGAAGTAGTGGTGATGCGACTGGGTCAAGGTATTCCCAAAAAGTCACCCATCCTAGTACTGACCCGGCTCAAGAACGTTTAATCGGCCGCTTAACCGCCTTGAGCCAAGCACTTCCTAGGAGGTCACCCATCATGGTACTCCCCCTGCTCAAGCACGCTTAACCGAAAAGAGCGCTTAACGTTCTGCTAAAAGCTTAAGCTGGCACCAGAGGTGCAACTCTATTCCTTTATCTAGGATCAAATAAGGGTCAACAGTCTCTTTCGACTTTGTGTGCCACTTGGCCAAACCCGTTTTACACCTCCCAGACCCGAGATGTATCATTCCCTCCCTCTTTGAGAAGGTTCACCCTCGAACCTAGCACACGGTAGTGGGATCCAGACTCGACTTCAGGCTCTGATACCAAATGATACGACTGGGCCAAGGTATTCCCAGAAAGTCACCCATCCTGGTACTGACCCTGCTAAAGAACATTTAATCGACTGCTTAACCGCCTTGAGCCAAGCACTTCCAGGAGATCACCCATCATGGTACTCCCCCTGCTCAAGCACGCTTAACCGGAAAGAGCGCTTACCATTCTGCCAAAAGCTTAAGCTGATAGTAGAGGTGCAACTCTATTCCTTTATCTAGGATCAAACAAGGGCCATCAGTCTCTTTCGACTTTGTGTGCCACCTAGCCAAACCCGTTCCACACCCCCCAGACCCGAGACGTATCAAGTGGGCATGAGGAATATGGTGATTATGTGCCAACGAATGTTGTTCAATCTTACATTCAAATATTGGAGGTAAAGATTGGAAAAATTATAGACAAGATGGACAGACAAAATCAAAAAATTGAAGATTTGAGGCAGAAAAGTATCTTTGACACAAAAAGATCAAGAGAGGGGTCTCGACCTCAAGACATTAGGAGGTTTCAATCTCATGAAGAAAAAGAGTATTTTGAACATTATGATAATGATAGACAAAGAAGAGAAAGAAAAAAAAAACAAAGCATCTTCAGTGAGTGTCTTTCAAAAAGAAATGGACAAGATGCATGCTAGGATTGATAGGTGGAGGCATGAAGAGAAAGAGAATGAAATGAAAAATCCTTATCTAAGAAGGTGTGAAATTCAAAAATCAAATGTTCATTATGAATTTGATTTTGTTCCTAAGTTTAAAATGGCAGATGAAGTTAAGAATCGAATTCATGAGGATATTAATGATGTTCATACTAGTGAAGTTGAAATTGTTAGTGAGAGTAATGATTCTATTTCACTAGAAGTTAATGGTGTTAGTGTTTTTGAGAGCATTGCAATTGGAAGTAAAAACATCATTCGATATGAATTTGTAGCTAATGATAGTGAATCCATAGAGGTCAGTGATGAACATGAATTGGATGAGCTTGAGGGAGTAACGGTGAGTGAGATTGAGATGAAAGAAGGGGTTGTTTATGGAGAAGCTAAAGAGAGAATTGAGAGAGATAAAAGTAGTAGTAATGAGCAAAGAGAGAAAATTGTGAATGTGTGTGAAAAAGAGAAAGAGGTGAAAAGTAAATTTTTTACTAACAATTTTAATTATCCTTTCCTTCGTGTTGTGCATTTTTCTTTTGATATAGGCAAAGATTCAAGGGCGAATCTTCTTAAGGAAAGGGGGAATGATGTATGCACGACAACTATAAATGAAGGATATGAACGACAGTCTTTTGTCAACCGAGTGAAGCAATCTTATATCATTGAAATGGGTCTTAAAGGAGTTCAAAAGCCTTTTCATATGATCCAATTCAATGTGGGGCGTGTTCCAAGTCATAGAAGGCAACATTGGAGCATTCGTTCTTATATTGGGCCTAAAATCCACAATCAAGCTTATGGGCTAACACTACACAAAGGCAAGCCAAAAGTGAAGATAAAGGAGTCTTTTATGAAGATTCAAGTCAATGGGAAAAATAAGGCAAAATCTATAAAATTGAATATTACAAGTAATGTGCAAGTCATGCGCAAATCATGTGCCATCCATATGGAAGACATCATAGACCAACCATGTGCTCAAGATCATGTGCCATGCATGTGCCTACTTATGGAATTTGGTCTTAACTTGTAATTGGGATTAATAATGTAAATGGGTTGCCTAATATCTATCTATAGTTTAAATAAGGAGAATGACAACATATGGGCCAAAGGAATTGAAGCCCAACCCACCATTTATCTTATTTTAGAAGGATTTAATTAGTGTCCTAATTCAAGTAGGACTCTACTTGTTACAATTTAAGTTAGAATATGACAGTACTTTTAGAAATTGAGTTAGAATAGGACTTAGTTATCCTTTACCATAAAGGATTCAAAGACTTAGGGCTATAAATACTTATTTAGGCTTCTTTTACAAGACATCAATGAATAAAAACGAATTTGAGAGTTTTCTTTAAAGTGAGGTAGATTTGCATCTCTTTATTACCTTTAGGAATTAGTTAGTTATCAATTATTTCTTGTGGTGTGGCTATTCTTAATAAACCTTATAATCTTGGTTCTTTGTTACATAGGTTAGCTTTGGGTCGGATTCAATTTATGATCACCATAGCTTAAGGTTTGTTTACCTTGTCTTGTTGAGGGGTTTCAAGGCACGGTCTTTGGGGTTCTGCATCATATACATAGGTTTCAGTTTAACACTTATACATATAATTTAACATCCACTAATCCTCCATTCTTAGAAAGAAAACTGATGTGAGTGAAGGCATGGATCATGGTTCTTCACGCTAAGGAGATGAGAGATTTGTTATTGATGTGAGCCAAGACAACAGAGATGATCTTACATGCCATGGAGGAGATAGATTGGTGATTCCACCTGGTCCAATCATAAGATCAAGCGCAAATAAGCTTAAGGAAACCTTGCAAATGTATATTCAAAGCTTGGTGACAAGAGAAATCAAGGAAGAAGCTTGGATCAAGCTTGAAGAGATGGAATCAGTTGGTGATCCAAAGCTTGTGACACTCATTGGGGCATGTGATGGTGAAGACAACTAGCCCAATGGGCTAGAGAAGAAGTCCATATTACAAGCTTGAAGTCAAGTGCAATATGCTATGTTAAGGTGGACTTATGTTATTTTATAGTTGGGCCTAAGACTAAATTTAGTGGAATATTTTATTTTAATTATTGACATTTAATTTCATTTAAAGATACATGATCAGCCTTGTTTTAACTTATCTTAAATGTGTGGACCTTATAAAATTAAGCCCATCCGTTTGTCCTTAAGCCATTTGGGTCAGATTGGTCTTTTCTTCACTTTTGCACCCAGGGTTTGGTTTGTATAGGTATAAATAACTCCTTATGCATGTAAGATAGGCAGATTGGTGATTAAGATAAAAAAAAAATTGAGTGTTCTCGAGTGTTTTTCAAGTGGGAGGTGTGATCTCCATTGATATACCAAGGATTGCTTTTTCTTATCAGGTTGGTAACTAATTTGTGGCGTGAATCCAATTCTTTGTTCATACTCTTTGTTACAAATTCCTTGTTATTTTGGGGGTGAAGAGTCTAATCTTGCAATTGGTTGAAACTTAAGATTTGTAACAAAGAGTATGAAGAAAATAATTGATTTGGAGGTTGTCTAGATTTAGATTCTAGGTAGTTGCTGCATCATTTGATATCAGAGCTTTGGTTCAAAATCAATTGTACCTATTTTTATTTTGCTATTTTTAATGATATTTGTTCAAGTTACAGTATAAAAATTAAATAAAAAAAGGTTTATCTATTTATGGCTGAATTTTCCTTTATTGTAGTCTATTGAAGTTTGGTTTTTTTTTGTACGAATTTTTGGTGTATTTAATCTTTTTTTTAGTAGATCAAATGATAAAAAAAAAAGAATCATGCACATTACCATTGATTGCCAAAAGTGAGACTGTTTTGGTTCAATTGATTGCACACATATATAAAATGAATTGCCTCTGAATATATTTGATATATTCTGATTAAAATTGATAATTTGAACAATTTTGAGTGGAGTTTGTAATTGAAATTGATTGGTTTCATATTGAGGTATAAGTTGAGATTCATTGTTTATTGTTGGAAATTGTGCAATTGGTGGATAATAGTTGCTAATAGGCATTCAATTAGCTTATTTGGTAGTAAGTTGGGAATGTTTAGTGAGTTTTTTAGTTTTGGTTCAGATTCCATTAGGGCAGTAGTACATATTGATAAGGATTAGAGCCCCTAACTTCGCCCTAAAAGCGTGCTCAAAGGGGAAGGTTTGAACCCATCCTTATAAACCAGTCCAGGGAGCTCCTCCGTAACCGATGTGGAACGCATCATCCCCACCACCTTAAGACTCCAACTGCCTCGGTCGGCGATCTATCGTAACCCGAAGGAATACTGGTATATAGGGCTGACTTTGATACCAAATGATAAGGATCAAAGCCTCTAACTTTGTCCCAAAAGCATTCTCAAAGGGAAAGGTTTGAACCCAGCCTTATAAACCAGTCTAGGAATTCCTCTGCAACCGATGTGGGATGCATCAAATATACACTTAATTTTTCCTAGTTTTGTCAATTTGTTGCATTTTTTGTTTTCTATTCTTGATTGTTGTCCTACTTGTTTCCATTACATTAGTTGAGTAATTTTACATTCCATATTACTCAAATAACACATATTATATCCACACACCTCATTCTTCATCTGTGTGTGCATATATCATATATTTGTCATTCCTTGGTTTATTTCATTAATTTTGCTTCTAGTTTTGTGATATTTCCTTTCTTTCTTAGGAATTGTTTGTTTTAAATTTTTTTATTGGATATTGTTGCTCATTATTATTGGTCTGGTTGATTGAAGTTGATATGAAAATATATCATAGTGAAGACACAAAAGTGGTAAAAGGCAAGAGTGGTTAGCTGAAAAGAGGGTAAAAGTCTTAATTGAGTGAAACACGAGCGAACATACACCATTTGAGTGAAACATGTAAAGGAGTGTGTGAGGCCATTTATTTACATCATGTCTAAATCAAACAACTAGGTAAGAAGTAGTGACGAAGGAAATAAAACTTTCTTCACATTGGAGGCTATGCAACAATATTTTGGTAGGCTTGAGATTCTGCTCTGAGATATGAGTGATCGGTTTAACAAGTATGATAGGAGGTTAGAAGGTCATGGTCAAGCTTTACATAATCTTAGAAGAGATGCATCATCTCAAAGTCGAATTGGAAGGAGAAGGGAAAGGTTAGCAACTCCACCTCAATCTGATTATGAAGAAGATTTTGATGAGGAGAGGGATATAAATCAGTTTGGAGGTAGAGGGGGAAAAAATGATAGAGGAAGGAATAGGAGAGAACATAGAGGTAGGGTAGAGATGGATAGATTTGGGAATGTCGAGAATCTGATAAATAAAAATTTGGGAAGCATTAAAATGAAAATCCCTACTTTTCAAGGTAGGAATGATGTTGATGCTTACTTGGAGTGGGAGATAAAAGTGGAATTAGTGTTTGAATGTCATAACTATTCTGAGGAGAAAAAGGTAAAGTTGGCAGCTGTAGAATTCATTGACTATTCCTTGGTATGGTGGGACTAAATTGATGCGGAACCCCAAAGACCATGCCTTGAAACCCCTCAATTAAACAAGGTAAACAAACCTTAAGCTATGATGATCAAATATTGAATCCGACCCAAAGCTAACCAATGTAGCAAAGAACCAAGATTATAAGGTTTATTAAGAATATCCACACCACAAGAAATATTACTTGATAAGTAACTAATTCCTAAAGGTAATAAAGAGATGCAAATTTGCCTCACTTTAAAGAAAACTCTCAATTTTATTTTTATTCATTGATGTCTTGTAAAAGAAGCCTAAATAAGTATTTATAGTCCTAAGTCTTTGAATCCTTTATGGTAAAGGATAACTAATTCCTATTCTAACACAATTCCTAAAAGTACTGTCATATTCTAACTCAAATTCTAACAAGTAGAGTCCTACTTGTGTTAGAACACTAATTAAATCCTTCTAAAATAAGACAAATGGTGGGCTGGGCTTCAATTCCTTTGGTCCATATGCTGTCATTCTCCTTATTTAAACTATAGATAGATATTAGGCAACCTATTTATATTATTAAACCCAATTACAAATTAAGCCCAAATCCCATAAGTAGGCACATGACTCCTAGCACATGATTGACACATGACTTGCACATGACTTGTAATTTTCAAGGTTATGGACTTTGCCTTGTTTAGCCCATTTGAATTGAATCTTCATAAAAGACTCCTTTTATCTTCACCTTAGGTTTGCCTTTATGTAGTGTTAGCCCATAAGCTTGATTGTGGATTTTAGGCCCAATATAGCAACCAATGCTCCAATGCTGCCTTCTATGACTTGGAACATGCCCCACATTGAATTGGATCATATGAAAAGGTTTTTGAACTCCTTTAAGGCTCAATTCAATGATATAAGATTGCTCCACTCCATTGACAAAAAGATTATCATTCATATCTTTCAATTACGGTTCTTGTGCATACATCATTCCCAATTTCCTCAAGAAGATTCGCTCTCGAATATTTGTCTACATCAAAAGAAAAATGCACAATATGAAGCAAAGTATAATTAAAATTGTTAGTAAAAAATTTACTTTTCACCTCTTTCTCCTTTTCAACATTCACTATTTTCTCTCTTTTCTTATTACTACTACTTTTATCCCTCAAAACCTCATCTCTCTCAATTCTCTCTTTAGCTTCTCCATAAACAACCCTTTTTTTCATCTCAATCTCATTCACCGTTACTCTCTCAAGCTCATCCAATTCATGTTCATCATTTACCTCCATGGATTCACTATGATTAGCTACAAATTCATCTCGAATGATGTTTTTAGTTTCAATTGCAATGCTCTCAAAAACACTAACACCATTAACTTCTTCTAGTGAAATAAAATCAATACTCTCACCAACAATTTCAACTTTACTAGTATGATCATCATTAATATCCTCATGATTTTGACTTTTAACTTCATCTACCATTTTAAACTTAGGAACAAAATCAAATTCATAATGAAAATTTGAATTTTGAATTTCACATCTTCTTGGATAAGGATTCTTCATTTCATTCTCTTTCTCTCCATGCCCCCACCTATCAATCCTAGCACGCATCTTGTCCATTTCTTTTTGAAAGACACTCACTGAAGATGCTTTTTCTTTCTTTCTTTCTCTTCTTTGTCTATCATTATCATAATGTTCAAAATACTCTTTTTCTTCATGAGATTGAAACCTCCTAATGCCTTGAGGTTGTGTCAAAGATACTTTGCTGCCTCAAATCTTCAATTTTCTGATTTTGTCTCTCCATATTGTCTATAATTTTTCCAATCTTTACCTCCAATATTTGAATGTAAGATTGAACAACATCCATTGGCACATAATCACCATGTTCCTCATGTCCACTACTGCTCCTCATACTCCCCTTAGACATGGTTAAGCTACAAGAAAGAGTTAATGAAGATAAACAAAATCCTCACAATCACTCCCTCACGTGTTTCACTCAAATCAGAATATAAACCACTATTGTGTTTCACACAAATAATGGCTTTTACCCCTCTTTTAAGCTCACTTCTCTTGCCTCTTATCGCTTAAAGTTTGAATCTCAAGATTACAAGTAAGAACAAAAAAAAAAAAAAAATCAAACAATATGCAAGTGATCTATGCTAAGAATTAACAATGAACCCCAACAATAATGAATGGGACAAAGTCTAGAAACAAACTGATCTAGAAGAAATTTATTATATTTAAATCTATACACGAATGCAAATAGGTGTATGCTGCTAATTTTTGTTCAAATTAAATCTAAGAATGAAAATTAGAGTTAACTAATGTAATTAGATGCAAAAAGGACAGAATTAAAAGAAAGAAAACTAAAGAGAACAAAGACTTAGACAATATGGAATAAAAAGCAGAACCGGTTTCCTCCTAGTAAATAGCTAATTGTCCCTTAACTAAACCCTTATTCAACCTTAATTATCACCAACTAGCAAGAACTCAAGGTATATTTAATAGATAAGCTCAATTCCTCAAGATCAAATCAATTCTCAATATGATCACTAAGGTACCTGAATTCAAAAGTTTTACATTTCAACCTCAAAACCAATTATTTAAGTTGGATTGCAATAGTTTATGATGATATCAAACAATTGCAGCAATCAATAATCATAAGATTTCAACTTGAAGCTGAAAATAACACAATTTCACAATTTCGGTGCTAAATTCGAAATTCTGAATTTTTTTCTTTTTCCTTTTTTTTGTTTTTTTTTATCAAATAACACTAAACTAATGCTTAATAAACCTCAAACATATCAAAGAATTGAAAAGAAACCCAAACTTGTAATTTTACTCTTTATGGCAGAAATTTTTCCAAAGGTACCTCTAATGCAGAACCCCAAAGACCGTGCCTTAAAACCCCTCAACATGACAAGGTAAACAAACCTTAAGCTATGGTGATCAAATATTGAATCCGACCCAAAATAAACCAATGTAGCAAAGAACCAAGATTATAAGGTTTATTAAGAATAGCCACGCCACAAGCAATATTACTTGATAAGTAACTAATTCCTAAAGGTAAGAAAGAGATGCAAATCTGCCTCGTTTTAAAGAAAAGTCTCAAATTCATTTTTATTAATTGATTTCTTGTAAAAGAAGCCTTAATAAGTATTTATAGCGCTGTGGCTTTGAATCCTTTATGGTAAAGGATAACTAAGTCTTATTCTAACTCAATTCCTAAAAGTACTGTCATATTCTAACTCAAATTCTAACAAGTAGAGTTCTAGTTGAATTAGAACACTAATTAAATCCTTTTAAAATAAGACAAATGGTGGGCTGGGATTCAATTCCTTTGGCCCATATGCTACCATTCTCCTTAATTAAACTATAGATAAATATTGGGCAACCCATTTACATTATGAAACCCAATTACAAGTTAAGCCCAAAATCCCATAAGTAGGCACATGACTCCTAGCACATGATTGACACATGACTTACACATGACTTGCAATCTTCAAGGTATGGACTTTGCCTTGTTTAGCCCATTTGAATTGAATCTTCATAAAAGACTCCTTTTATCTTCACCTTAGGATTTCCTTTATGTAGCGTTAGCCCACAAGCTTGATTATGGATTTCAGGCTCAATATAGCAACCAATACTCCAATACTGCCTTCTATAACTTGGAACACGCCCCACATTGAATTGGATCATATGAAAAGGTTTTTGAACTCCTTTAACGCCCATTTCAATGATATAAGATTGCTCCGCTCCATTGACAAAAGATTGTTGTTCATATCCTTAAATTATGGTTTCATGCATACATCACAAATCATCCTCAATAGGCGTAGGAATGGGGAAAGGCCTATAAACACGTGGGTGAGGATGAAGGCAGTCATGAGAAAGAGGTTTGTACCTAGTTACTATTATAGGAAACTACATCAAAAGCTCCAAAGTTTGAGACAAGGGAATAAGAGTGTTGAGGACTATCATAAAGAAATGGAAATAGTTATGAGGAGGGCTAATATTAATGAAGATAGGGAGGCTACCATGGAACATTTCTTGGTTGGTCTAAATAAGGAAATTGCAAATGTTATTGAGTTGCACAACTATGTAGAGTTAAAGGAGATGGTGAATATGGCTATCAAGGTGGAGAAGCAACTAAAGCAAAAGGGAACCAATACACCAACCTATTTGGGTTCCACATCTAATTGGAGCATAAAGTGGCCTAAAAGGAAAGACAAAGCCAAAGACAAGGTAAGAGAAGAAAAGGGTAAAGTAGAGCGAAAAGGTAACCTTAGAGCTAATGCTACTTCTTCTTCCAATACTGAAAAACATAGAAACATAAAATGCTTTAAGTGTCTTGGCAATGGACATATTGCATCTCAATGCCCAAATAAAAAGGTTATCATATTGAAATATAATGGTGTGATTGAATCCGAAAGTGATAAAGAATCTGATTCAATGCCTTCATTTGAAGATTGTATTGATGATGATGAGGTCGAGCATGCTACTGGTGGGGATTTAAATCTTATGGTTAGACGTGTACTTAATGCACAATTGAAAGAAGATGGGGTTGAACAAAGGGAAAATATCTTCCATTCCAGATGCTTGATAAATGGCAAAATTTGTAGTCTTATAATTGATGGAGGAAGTTGTACTAATGTTGCAAGTACTACTTTAGTTGATAAGTTGGAGCTTGATTCTTTAAAATATCCCATGCCATATAGACTACAATGACATAACGATTGCTGAGAGATAAGGGTAAATAAACAAGTTTTAATTTCATTCTCCATACATATTCTGACCGTGTACTTTGGATGTAGTACCTATGCATGCAAGTCATGTGTTTCTTGGTAGGCCATGGCAATATAACAGAAAGGTAATGCATGATGGGTATATAAATAGATACTCATTCATGATTGATGCGGAACCCCAAAAAACGTGCCTTGAAACCCCTCAACAAGACAAGGTAAGCAAACCTTAAGCTATGGTGATCATAAATTGAATCCGACCCAAAGTTAACCAATGTAGCAAAGAACGAAGATTATAAGTATTATTAAGAATAGCCATGCCACAAGCAATATCACTTGATAAGTAACTAATTCCTAAAAGTAATAAAGAGATGTAAATTTGTCTCACTTTAAGGAAAAACACTTAAATTTGTTTTTATTCATTCATGTCTTGTAAAAGAAGCCTAAATGAATATTTATAACACTATGTCTTTGAATCCTTTATGGTAAAGGATAACTAAGTCCTATTATAACTCAACTCCTAAAAGTACATTCATATTCTAACTCAAATTCTAACAAGTATAGTCCTACTTGAATTAGGACATTAATTAAATCCTTCTAAAATAAGACAAGTGGTTGGTTGGGCTTTATATCCTTTGGGCCACATGCCTAACACTAATTAAAAGTTTATGATAATTAAAATAGGCAGCCCATATACATAATTAAGCCCAAATCCTA
Organism: Triadica sebifera; assembly: GCA_023653625.1. Classification (NCBI taxonomy): domain Eukaryota; kingdom Viridiplantae; phylum Streptophyta; class Magnoliopsida; order Malpighiales; family Euphorbiaceae; genus Triadica; species Triadica sebifera. The sequence continues at coordinate 15,095,075 of CM042909.1, forward strand.
TAATTTGACACATGATCTTGAGAACATGGTTGGCACATGATGTCTTCCACATGGATGGCACATGTCTTGCACATGACTCCTAGCACATGATTTGCACATGACTTGTAATCTTCAAATTTATAGACTTTGTCTTATTTAGCCCATTGGACTAGTCAATGCAAGATGGTTCGTCACACACCCCAAGATAAGCAATGGGGCTTGGGTCTTCAATCAGCTCCATATCCTTTTTCATGCATGCCTCTTTTGTGATCTCCTTAGTGACCAAGCTTTGAACATAGTCTTGCATTGCTTGCCTTTGTTTGGTAGCCCTTGATCTTCTGATCGCACCACTTGGCATGACTAGTGCATCACTCTCCTCCTGTGAAGATTGACTTATATCTTCTTGATCTACATCAATGATGGGAGATCAACATATCATTTTGGCTCCTATGACTCTTAGTGAAGTTTATGAAGATCAAATGAAACTGAAAAGGAGCATGGTGGAAGAAATGCAAAAAGAAGCCGAAAGGGCCAAATTGAGAGAAAATGAGCAAAAAGAAAAAAGAGAGGCCGAGAGTTGCAAAACAAGAGAGGTGAGAGGAAAAGAAAAATGAGGCTAAGAAAGAGAGAAAAATGGGAGGAACAGAGGCCTAAAAAGAAAAGCAAATAATTGGCCCAAATGAGAGTGGTAAAAAGAAAAACAATTTTTATGCAAAAGTAAAGGATATGAGAGTGGCTATTGAGAATCAACAATGTTTACTTGTACTCATGTACAAAGAATCAAATTTTAATGAAGCTAACCTTAACCCTTCTTTGCCTAGTGTTGTTGCTTATTTATTGTAGGAATATGAGAATGTATTTCCTAAAGAGTTACCCACAAGGATTGCCGCCAATAAAAGGAATCAAACATCAAATTGATTTCATACCTAAAGCTCAAATTCCAAATCATCTAGCCTATATGAGTAACCCCGAGGAGACAAAGGAACTTGAAAGGTAAGTGGAGGAGTTATTAGCAAGGGGGCATATTCATGAGAGTCTTAGTACGTGTGTAGTGCCAGTGCTTTTGGTGGCTAAAAAGGATGGGAGTTGACGCATGTGTGTTGAATGCAGGGTTGTGAATCGCATAACAGTTAAGTATCACCATCCAATACTTAGATTGGATGATATGTTAGACGAACTGCATGGTGCATTTGTCTTTACTAAGATTGATTTGATGAGTGGATATCACCAAATTAGTATGAAAATTGGTGATGAATGGAAAACAACATTTAAGACAAATCTTGGTTTATATGAGTGGCTCATTATGCCTTTTGGTCTAACCAACACCCCTAGACACTTTTATGAGATTGATGAATCATGTTTTGCGTCAGTTCATTGGGAAATTTTTTGTTGTTTATTTATGAATTTTTTTGGCTCATTATCTTAGGGCTGTTTTGGATACACTTAGGAGAGAAAAATTGTATGCTAAACTTAAAAAGTGCACATTTTGCATGAATAGAGTTATATTCTTAGGGTATGTGGTGAGTGCCAATGGAATTAAGGTTGATGAGGAGAAGATAAGGCCTATCCAAGAATGGCCAACCCCTAGAAATGTGAGTGATGTTAGGAGTTTTCATGGACTTGCTAGTTTTTACAGGAGGATTGTGATGGATTTTAGTGTCATTGGTGCTCCTTTAATTAAAATCATTAAAAAAAATGTGGGGTTTAAGTGGGGTGAGGTACAAGAACCTGCATTTAATACTTTGATAGATAAACTTTTATTCTACACTTGTTTTGAGTTTGTCTGATTTTAATTCTACTTTTGAAATTGAATGTGATGCCTCTGAGATAAGTATTGGTGCTATTTTGATGCAGGGTAGGCATCCAATTGCTTTCTTTAGTGAGAAGTTGAATGGTGCACAATTGAATTATTTCACGTATGACAAGGAGTTGTATGCATTGGTGAGAACTTTGATCTTTGGCCTAAAGCCATTATGGTCAGATTGGTCTTTTTTTCACTTTTGCACCTAGGGTTTGGTTGGTAGAGGTATAAATACCTCCTTATGCGTATAAGATAGGCAAATTGGTGATTAACATCAAATTTTGAGTTTTCTTGAGTATTCTTCAAGTGAGAGGTGTGATCTCATTTGATATACCAAGGATTGCTTTCACTAATCAGGTTGGTAACTAATTTGTGGCGTGAATCTAATTCTTCCTTCATACTCTTTGTTACGAATTCCTTGCTGTTTTGGGGGTGAAGAGTCTAATTTTGCAATTGGTTGAAACTTAAGATTTATATCAAATTAATTTAAAGGTTGTCTAGATTTAGATTCTACGTGGTTGCTGCATCACAAGGTCCATTACTTATCTTAGGGTGTGAAGAACCATCTTGCATGGACTAGCCCAATGGGCTAAACAAGACAAAATCTATAAAATTGAAGATTACAAGTCATGTGTAAAACATCATACGCATGTTCCTATTTATGGAATTTGGCTTTAACTTGTAATTGAGCTTAATAATGTATGGGTTATCTATTATCTATCTATAGTTTAAATAAGGAGAATGGCAGCATGTGGCCCAAAAGATATGAAGTCCAACCCATCACTTGTCTTATTCTAGAAGGATTTAATTAGTATCCTAATTCAAGTAGGATTCTACTTTTTAGAACTTGAGTTAGAATATGATTGTACTTTTAGGAGTTGAGTTAGAATAGGACTTAGTTATCCTTTACCATAAATGATTCAAAGACTTAGGGCTATAAATACTCATTTAGGCTTATTTTACAAGGCATGAATGAATAAAAATGAATTTGAGTTTTTAATTAAGTGACAATTGGCTACTCACTAGGAGGAAAATGATTCCGAATTTTATTCAATATTGTCTAATTCTTTGTTCTCTTGTGTTTTCATTCTTTTAATACTATCATTTTTGCATCTAATTACATTAGTTAAGTCTAATTTGCATTCTTAGATTTAATTTGAACACAAATCAGTAGCATACACCTATTTGCATTCTTGTATAGCTTTAAATATAAATTTCTTTAACATCAGTTTGCTTTATTCTTGTTAGGGTTCATTGTTAATTCTTAGCATAGATCACTTGCATATTATTTGATTTTGTTTCTGGTTTTTACTTGTAATTTTGAGATTCAAAGTTTGAGTGGAAAGAGGCAAGAGAGGTGAGAGGGGAAAAACCATTATTTGTGTGAAACATGAGTGGTGTATAGTCTGTTTAGAGAGAAACACGTGAGGGAGTGATTGTGAGGTCCTTTTACTTCATTATTACTTTTTTGAATTACTATGTCAAAGGAAAACACAAGGAGAAGTAGTGAATGAGAGGACCATCTCAAACTCATACAATTAGAGGTTGTCCAATCGGAATTCCAAAATCTATTTTCCATGATTGAATCTTTTAATGAGAAGATCAACAAGATTGAAAAATTGAAGAAGTAAGATAACAAAACACTTCAAATTCCAAAAAAACAAAAGAAGAATCATAGACTCATGGGAAATGGAACATTCACAATTCTGGAATAGGGAGGTTTCGGCCTTAAGAAAAAGATGAGGACTTTGATTCCTACGATGATGAAGATGATACCCATTCAACAAGGAGGAGAGGAGGAGATAAGCGTGATAGCAACATAACTCCATAAAAAATTCAAATTCCACCTTTTCAAGGAAGGAATGATGTTGAGGCATACCTAGAATGGGAGACAAAAGTGGATCTCATTTTTTAATGCCACAACTATAGTGAAGAGAAAAAGGTAAAACTTGTTGTTATTGAATTCACTGATTATGCTCTTGTTTGGTGGGATCAGATCATGATGGGTATAGAAATCGGTATTCTTTTAGCTTGAATAGCCAAAATCACATTCTTGCACTTTTTATCTCCATTGGAAGTTTATGAAGACCAAATGAAAATCCAAAAATCCATTATGGGGAATTCGAGTAGTGAGGCAAGTTCAACTAAAAGAATTGAGAGAAAAGAGACCATGAATGATAAAAATGAAAGAAATACAAATAAAGGCCCAGTGGTGAGTGATGGCGCAAGGGAGAAAAGTAAGGGTGAGATTGTGAAGAAAGAAAAGAAAGTAAGCTTGTATGCAAGAGACAAAAGACTTGAGAGGTGCTTTTCATACACAAAGGAGTCTTATTGCACCTAGGTACTAGGAGAATCTTTTAATTTTGAATGACATTGACCCTTATTTGTCTAGTGTTTTTGTGTATTTGTTGTAGGAATTTGATGATGTCTTTCTCGAAAAGATTCCTAAATGCCTCTCTCCATTAAGAGGTATTGAACATTAAATTGACTTTGTTCCCAGGGCTACCATACCAAATAGACTAGCCTATAGAACCAATCCTAAGGAGACAAAGTGTAATGGCCTAAATATCAGGTTAGTTGTAAACTATAGTTTCCGGGATTGATCAGTATCCGGGGTAAAAAATACACCCGTGGATGAAAAATATTTTATTTGATCATCGGAAAATATAGGTTATGACTAGTCTGAGCATAAAATTTGGAGTGAAAATAAGGTCAAATAAGTCATCAAAAGTCAAAATTAAGAAAACAAATGAGATCTAGTTTAATTAAATAGTTGGTTGACTGTAATTTGACCGGGCTACGAAAAATAGAAAACGACGTCCAAAAATTTATTTTAAGATATGGATAGAGTCTAAATAATATTTAGGATTATTTGACAGTGAAATGGAATTTTACGGTAACACCGAAAATTGAATTATCTGTCTGATTTAAGTGAGCTGGTCATGAAACGAACTCTGATTGAGTTGAAATTTTTTGTGTAGACATATAAAAATATTTTATGAATTATGGAATTAAATTTGGGTGAAATTAAGCTTAGAAAGTGAGAAAAATGATTTATAGTGCATAATTGAGCCTAAATGGGTTGGGCTTTGTTTGGCCCAAGCCCATACATTTAAGACTACTATAAAAGGGACAAAAATTAGCAGATTTATCTAGATAATTCTGCATCATCTCCTTCCTCTTTCCCCTTTCTTACCCGTGCCATGCCTTCCTTGCTTTTCTTCAAAATTTCTTCATTTTCCTTCAATTCTCACACCAAAATCAACCACCCAAAATTAATTTCAACCTCTCTAATAGCTAATATAAGTTTTTAATCTTCATTTGGGAGGCTAAAGTGGAAGAAAATCAAAGAAGAAAGTTTATGATATTAATTTGAGGTAAGCAAAATTTATGGTTTTAAATTAATTTAATGGTTTAAATAGGTAGTTTAAGATATGTAGATGATAAATATGAAATTTATTTGAGCTTAGGATGTAAATTAATGGTGGATTAATGAAGAAAAAAAATTTTCCATGGTAGGTTCAAGAGAAGGTGAAGGTTCTTCCAAGGAAAAGCAAAGGAAAAGGAAGTTTAGGAAGGCCTAAACAAGCAATTAAGGTTAGTGATTCCATAATCTAATTGTTTCCATTAATTAAGTATGATTTAGGGTTATGAAAATTTAGAAAATTATGTGTTTTGCATATAATTGTTAATTAATGCTTAAAACATAATCAATTGATTATGAAAAGTCAATTAGAATGATTAATTTCAATTAAACAATTAATTAGTGGAAATTGTAAAATGTGACCTTATTATGTGAAAAATGAATATTAAAGAATAAATACATTTTAGTGTAATATTATGATATATATGGAATAATGAATGTATTTAATTAGTGAAATGAATAATTAGAAATTGAACGAAAAATTTTAATGATGAAAATTAAATATAGGCAAAAAAAAGAAATTCATATTTTCTTTGCTAATTAAATGAAAATTTAGCCATGAAATGTAAGAGAATATGATTTTAAGTATGTAGAAATTTATTGAAAAGTTTTCAATTAAATATTGAATATTTTTCTATTTATTAATGATATTATGTATGAAATAAAATATAATGAATAAAATATATTTAGTGAGTTTATAACTTAATTGATATATTAGAATGAAAAATGTGAAAAAAAATTTGGTAATGATAAAATTGTATGAAGGAATAAATTATTAAGTGATTAATAATGTAAAAATAATAAAATTTATGGTTTAATAGAAATTGAATTGAAGAAATAAAATAATGTCCTAAGTTATTTTTCTGATGGTTAAATCTAACTCTGGATATAATTGGCTAGCCATAGGGACACTATTACCACAATGCGGGTCATGACAACTCGCTTATGTAGGCCAATGATGGTCTATTTCAGTGATTGTAACTCAGTGATTCAGTGTACAGTATAGTGCTCGGGTGATCCTTCGTGATTACTCTTCAGTGTAGTGGATTCTTGGGGTCTACGTCCCATGTATCTGGTCCGAAAATTTTTTATCGGATTGAAACTAGGGGAAATTGTGATTGAAATGATTAAAGTGATAATTATGAATAAAATATGAGAAAAGTGATTAAAATGAAAAATAGGATAAACATGAAATAAGTGAAAAATAATGAAAGTGAGAAATACAAGATAAATAATCAAATAAATAAATAAATAATAAAAATATTAGTGGCAAAAATGAAAATAATATGTTGTTAGTGGCATAATTGTAAAGAAATAGAAATTCAAAAAAAAATTAAAGTGAAATTGAGGGTAATTAAATAGATAATTGAAATAAATAAATAAATAAATAAGAAAGAAAATATTGGATAATTAAAGAAATAAAGTAAAAACGGACTAAAATGAAAGGAATTGAAAGTTAAAAAAAATAGAAAGAAATAAAAATATTAAATAATGAATTCAGAGTAATTAAAAATAAAGTATTGATAGAATGAATTATATATTAATGAGAAAAATTGAATAATATATTAAAAATATAATTGCATGAAAATATAATTAGTGGAAATTTTTAGATTAGTAATCACCACTGAGCATATTAATGCTCAACACGTAGTTATTTGACTGCGTACAGGTAGTAGCGGAAAAAGCAGGAGCAAGTATGCGAATTTTGGAAGCATATGGAAGAACAAAATAGTAATAAGATATTACTAATAATGACATGTATATATATGCATAGATATGAAATTGTAATATTAATGCTCAACACGTAGTTATTTGATTGCGTGTAGGTAGTAGCGGAAAAAGCAGGACCAAGTATGCAAATTTTGGGAGCAGATGGAAGAACAAAATAGTAATAAGATATTACTAATAATGACATGTATATATATGCATAGATATGGAGTTGTAAGAATGAACCTTGTACATATTATGATAAAATGGTATTTGTAAATTATTATGTATGTGAAGAATGAAAAGATGATTTGTGAACGAATGTAAAATATTTTGTATTATATGTGAATTGTTGTGCCCAATAATGGGTTATGGATTGTTTGCTTTGCAGGTGGGTGGGTTAGTTTATAACCGTTATGCTGCTGAAATGTTTGGGAAAGTAAAAATGATTAATTAAGTATTGATAATATTATGGTCATTAAAATTAAGGAAATTTTTTTTTGGCATACATCGGCTATAATTGTATTTAGCCACGTAATGTACGTATAAAATAAGTGTTATAAGGGTGTTACACAAAGAAGATACAAAGACAAGTTGAAGAGCTTTTGGAGAAGGGACACGTTAAGAAAAGCTTAAGTCCATGTGTCATTCCTCTATTGTTAGTGCCTAAAAAGAATGGATCTTGGAGGATGTGTGTGGATTGTCGTGCCATTAATAAAATAATAGTAAAGTGTAGACATCATATTCCTAGACTTGATGATATGCTTGATGAATTATGGGGGATATGTTACTTTTCGAAAATTGATTTTAAAAGTGGTTATTTTCAAGTTAAGATGAAAGTAGGAGATGAATAGAAAACCGCATTTAAAACTAAACAAGATTTATATGAGTGGTTAGTAATGCCTTATGGTTTAACTAATTCACCTAGTATTTTCACGAGACTTATGAATCATGTTTTGAGACAACATATTGGTAAGTTTGTTGTGGTTTATTTTGATGATATACTTATATACAACAAATGTTTTGATGATCATATTATGCATGTTAAGGTTGTATTAGAAGTATTGAGAAAAGAGAAATTGTATGCCAACTTAAGGAAGTGCACGTTTGCTAGGGAAAAACTTGTATTTCTTTGATTTGTTGTTAGAGCCAAAGTAATTGAGATAGATGAGGAAAAAGTGAAAGCTATTAGAGATTGGCCAACGCCTACTAATGTTAGTGATGTTAGGAGTTTTCATGGAATGGCTAGCTTCTATAGAATGCTTGTTAAAGATTTTAGTTCCATTGTAGCACCTTTAAATGAGTTAATTAAAAAGGATGTTAAGTTTAAATGGACTGAATCACAGGAAAAGACATTTAGTTTGCTTAAGGATAAACTATGTAGTGTGTAACACCCTTATAAACACTTATTCTATACATACGTTACGTGGGTAAATACGATTATAGCCGATGTATGCCAAATTTTTTTTCTATCTTAATTTAATAACTATAATATTACAAACACTTAATTAATCCTTTTTACTTTTCCAAAAATTTCGGTAGCATAACGGCTATAAACTAACTAACCCACCTGCCAAGCAAACAATCCACAACCCATTTTTGGGCACAATAATTCACACATAATAAAATATATTTTTCATTCAACCCTAATTCTCCACATATATAATAATTCACAAATATTCATTTATCAGAATATATACATAAATTCATCCATACAACACCATATCTAAATCCATATATACATGCCATTTATATAATAACCTACAATTATGTCAATATTCCATCAACTCCCAAAGGTTGTATATCTGCTCCTGCCTTTCCTGCCGTTACCTGCACACAGTCAAATAACTACGTGCTGAGTATTAATATACTCAGTGGTGATTACTAATCTAAAAATTTCCAATACTTGTATTTTCATGCAATTGTATTTTTAATATACTATTAATTTTTCTCATTAATATATAATTCATTTTATTCTTTTTAAATCCTCTTTTTTTTTCTTCTTTTCAATTTCTTTTTTTTTTATTTATTACAAATTTCACTTAAATTCTTAAATTTTTATTTATTTACAATTATACCATTAACTATATATTATTTACACTTTTGCCACTAACATTATTACTTTTATTATTTTTATATTTATTTATTTGATTATTTATCTTTACTACACAATTTAATATCTATCTTGTATTTCTCATTTTCATTATTTTTCTTATATTTTTCACTTATTTCATGTTTATCCTATTTTTCATTTTAATCACTTTTCTCATATTTTATTCATAATTGTCACTTTAATTATTTCATTCACACTTGCCCATAGTTTCAATATGATAGAAAATCTTCGGATCAGATACATGGGACGTGACCCCAAAAGTCCACTACACTGAAGAGTAATCCCGAAAAATCACCCGAGCACTATACTGTACACTGAATCACTGAGTTATAATCACTGAAGTAGACTATCATTGGCTACATAAGCGAGTCGCCATGACCCGCACCGCGGTAAGGCTAGCCAATTATATCCTGAGCTAGATTTAACCATCAGAAAAATAACTAAGGCCATTATTTTATTTCTTCAATTCAATTTCTATTAAACCATAAATTTCATTATTTTTACATTATTAATCACTTAATAATTTATTCTTTCATAACAATTTTATCATTAGCAAATTTTTTTTTACATATTTTTATTCTAATATATCAATTAAGTTATAAACTCACTAAATATATTTTATTTATTATTTTTCATTACATACATAATATCATCAATAAATAGAAAAAAATATTCAATATTTAATTGAAAATTTTCAATAAATTTCTACATACTTAAAATCATATTCTCTTACATTTCATAACTAAATTTTCATTTAATTAGCAAAGAAAATATTAATATCTATTTTCTTTCTTTTTTCTATATTTAATTTTCATCATTAAAATTTTTGTTTCAATTTCTAATTATTCATTTCACTAATTAATACATTCATTATTCCATATATATCATAATATTACACTAAAATGTCTTTATTCCTTAATATTCATTTTTCACATAATAAGGTCACATTTTACAATTTTCACTAATTAATTTTTTTAATATAAATTAATCATTCTAATTCACTTTTCATAATCCATTAATCATGTTTTAAGCATTAATTTAATAATTACATACAAAATACACAAATTTCTAAATTTCCATAACCCTAAATTATACTTAATTAATGGAAATAATTAGATTAAGAAATCACTAACCTTAATTCCTTATTTTAGGCCTTCCTAATTTTCCTTTTCCTTTTCCTTTCCTTTGGAAGCACCTTCACCTTGCTTTGAACCTACCATGGACAAAAATTTTTCTTCATTAATCCACCATTAATTTACTTTCTTAGCTCAAATAAACTTCATAATTATCATCTACATAGCTTAAACTACCTATTTGAACAATTAAATTAATTTAAAACCATAAATTTTTCTTACCTCAAATTAAAATCCTAAACTTTCTCCTTTGATTTCCTTCCACTTTAGCCTCCCAAATGAAGATTAAAAACTTCTAATAGCTACTAAAAAGGATGAATTTATTTTTGGGTGGTTGATTTTGGTGTAAAAAGTGAAGAAAATGGAAGAAAATTGGAAGAAAATGGGAAAGGTGGGGTTTCGGCCATGGAAGGGATTTGGGAAAGAAGAAGTTCCAGATTTTCTCTAAATAATTCTTATTTTAAGCCTATTTATAGTGGTTTTAAATGGGTGGACTTGGGCCAAACAAAACCCAACCCATTTAGGCCCAATTATGCACTATAAATTATTTTTCCCATTTTCCACGCTCAAATTCATCCAAATTTGATTCCATAATTCATAAAATATTTTTTTATGTCTATCCAAAAAATTTCAACTCAATCGGAGTTCGTTTCCTGTCTAGCTCACTTAAATCAGACTGATAATTCAATTTTCGGTGTTATCGTAAAATTTCATTTTCACTGTCAAATAATCCTAAATAATATTTAGAGTCTATATATATCTTAAAATAAATTTTTAGATGTTGTTTGCTATTTTTCATAGCCCGGTCAAATTACGGTCAACCAACTATTTAATTAAATCGGACCCCCTTTTTTCTTAATTTTGACTTTTGAGGACTTATTTGACCTCATTTTCACTCCAAATTTTACCCTCAGACTAGTTATAACCTATATTTTCCGATAATCAAATAAAATAGTTTTCACCCACGGGTGTATTGTTCACCCACGGGTATACTTATCAATCTCGGAAACTACAGTTTACAACTAATCCGGTAATTGGGCCATTACCAGTGACTACTTCAGGAGCATCCACTGCCTCTTGTCTAGTCATAGCAAATACTCTGGCCTGAGTAGGAGGTCTAGAACTCTGACCTTCCGATCTGGTCACTCCTCTGCCCATTGTACCAGTCCTGCCCCTGCCTCTTCCTCTGCCCTGTGTCCCACTAGTAGGGTAGGCCCTCGGTGCCTCAACTGTAGTCTCAGATACTCCTCTACCTCTGCTGGTCTCTGCTAGTTTGGCTCTATTTGGACAGTCTCTATACATGTGCTCCATCGATCCACATAAATAACATGCTCATGTGAGCCTTCTACATTTGCCCGTATGCTGTCTGCCACAATGACTACATGTGGGCCTCCGTTCAACATATTGGTTCTGCCCCCTGTCTGGGTAAGAGAAAATCATGCCTCGACCTCTAAAACTTGAGTACCCACTTCTGTTGCTAGACTGTGCAGACATATATCTACCTCTTTTTCCTGACCTTCTACTAGACTCACCAAAGAACTCACGTGATGGCCTTTTTATTTGTTGCTCTCCAGCTTCTTTCATAAACCGTTCAGCTCTGATTGCAGCAGCTCTGATTCTGGCATAATTATCAAGATCAGTAGTCATGATTCTGTTTCTGATCTCATATTTGAGGCCCTCCTCAAACTTCCTGCATTTGTCTCTTTCAGTAGAGACCATGAAGGTGGCATAATGGGAAAGTGATGCGAACTAAGACAACAAAAATGATCTTACATGCCATGGAGGAGATGGATTAGTAATGCCACTTGGTCCAATCATAAGATCAAGTAGAAACAAGCTTAAGGCAGCCTTGCAAATGTATATTCAGAGCTTAGTGACAAGAGATATCAAGGAAGAGGCTTGGGTCAGGCTTGAAGAGATGGAATTAGTTGGCGGTCCAAAGCTTGTGACACTCATTGGGGCATGTGATGGTGAAAAAAACTAGCCTAATGGGCTAGAGAATAAGTCTATATTACAAGGTTCAACTCATGTGCAAAATGCTATGTTAAGGTGGACTTATGTTATGTCATGGTTGGGCCTAAGATTAATTTTAGTGGGCTGTTTTATTTTAATTATTGGAATGTAATTTCATTTAAAGAGACATGATCAGCCTTATTTTAACTTGTCTTAAGTGTGTAGGCCTTATAAAATTAAGCCCATTCGTTTGTCCTTAAGTAATTAGGGTCAGATTAGTCTTTTCTTTATATTTGCACCAAGGGTTTGGTTTGTAGAGGTATAAATACTTCCTTATGTGTGTAAGACAATCAGATTGGTGATTTAAGATCAAAATTTCAGTGTTCTTGAGTGTTCTTCAAGTGGGAGGTGTGATCTCCATTGATATACCAAGGATTATTTTCACTTATCAAGTTGGTAATTAATTTGTGGCGTGAATCCAATTCTCTTTTCATACTCTTTGTTACCAATTCCTTGTTGTTTTGGGGGTGAAGAGTCTAATCTTGCAATTGTTTAAAACTTAAGATTTGTATCAAATTGATTTGGAGGTTTTCTAGACTTAGATTGTAGGTGGTTGCTGCATCATTTGGTATCAGAGCTTTGGTTCTAAATCAATTGTACTTATCTTTATTTTTCTGGTTTTAGTGATATTTGTTCAAGTTACAACATAAAAAAATAATAAAAAAAAAGTTTATCTATTTGTGGCTGAATTTGCCTATATTGCTGTCTATTGAAGTTTGGTTTATTTCTTTTTTTTTTTTGGGTACGAATTTTTGGTGTTTCAATTTTTTTTTTGTTGTTTATCATATTACAAAAAAAAAAAAAAAAAAATTCGTGCATATTGGCATTGATTGCCAAAAGTGACTGTTTGGATTCAATTGATTGCACACATATATAAAATGAATTGCCTCTGAATATATTTGCTCTATTCTGATTAAAATTGATAATTTGAGCAATTTTGAGTGTAGTTCGTAATTGAAATTGATTGGTTTCATATTGAGGTATAAGTTGAGATTTCATTGCTTATTGCTGGAAATTGTGCAATTGGTGGATAATAGTTACTAATATGCATACAATTAGCTTATTTGGCAGTAAGTTGGGAATGGTTTAGTGAGTTTTAGGTTCTGGTTCGAATTCTTTTAGGGCAGTAGTACATATGCACTTAATTTTTTCTAGTTTTGTCAATTTATTGCATTCTTTTTTTTTTTTATATTCTTGACTGCTGTCCTACTTGTTTCCATTACATTAGTTGAGTAATTTTGCATTCCATATTACTCAAATAACAATATTATATCTGCACACCTCATTCTTCATCCGTGTGTGCATATAGCATATACTTGTCATTCCTTGCTTTCATCTCATTAATTTTGCTTCTAGTTTTGTGATGTTTCCTTTCTTGCTTAGGAATTGTCTATTTTAATTTTCTGTTGGATATTGCTGCTCATTGTTATTGATCTGGTTGGTTGAAATTGATCCAAAAATATATCATAGTGAGTACATAAGAGCGGTAAAAGGCAGGAGTGGTTAGTTCAAAAGAGGGTAAAAGCCTTAATTGAGTGAAACACGAGTGAACATACACATTTTGAGTGAAACACGTGAGGGAGTGTGTGAGGCCATTTATTTACATCATGTCTAAATCAAGCAACCAGGAAAGAAGTAGTGATGAAGGAAACAAAACTTTCTTCACATTAGAGGCTATGCAACAACAATTTGGAAGGCTTGAGATTCTGCTCCGAGACATGAATGATCGGTTTGACAAGTATGATAGGAGGTTAGAAGGCCATGATCAAGCTCTATAGAATCTTAGAAGAGATACATCCTTGCAAAGTCGAATTGGAGGGAGAAGGGAAATGTTAGTAACTCCACCTCAATCTGACTATGAAGAAGATTTTGATGACTTTGATGATGATAGGGATAGAAATCAGTTTGGAGGTAGAGGGGGCAGAAATGATAGAGGAAGGAATAGGAGAGAACATAGAGGCAGGGTAGAGGCGGATAGATTTGGGAATGTTGAGAATCAGATAGATCATAATTTGGGGAGTATTAAAATGAAAATCCCTACTTTTCAAGGTAGGAATGATGCTGATGCTTACTTGGAGTGAGAGAGAAAAGTAGAATTGGTGTTTGAATGTCATAATTATTCTGAGGAAAAAAAAGTAAAGTTGGCAGCCGTGGAATTCACTGACTATGCCTTGGTATGGTGGGACCAAATCATCCTCAATAGGCGTAGGAATGGGGAAAGGCCTATAAACACATGGGTGGGGATGAAGGCAGTCATGAGAAAGAGGTTTGTCCCTAGTTACTATTATAGGGAACTACATCAAAGGCTTCAAACTTTAAGGCAAGGGAATAAAAGTGTTGAGGACTATCATAAAGAAATGGAGATAGCTATGATGAGGGCTAATATTGCTGAAGATAGGGAGGCTACCATGGCACGTTTCTTGGTTGGTCTAAATAAAGAAATTGCAAATGTTATTGAGCTGCACCACTATGTAGAGTTAGAGGAGTGGTGAATATGGCTATGAAGGTGGAGAAGCAACTAAAGCAAAAGGGAACCAACAAACCAACCTATTTGGGTTCCACATCTAATTGGAGCTCAAAATGGCCAAAAAGGGAAGACAAAGCCAAAGACAAGGTAAGAGAAGAAAAGGGTAAAGTAGAGCAAAAAGGTAACCCTAAAGCTAATGCTACTTCTTCTTCCAATATTGAAAAGCATAGAAACATAAAATGCTTTAAGTGCCTTGGCAATGGACATATTGCATCTCAATGTCCAAATAAAAAGGTTATGATATTGAAAGATAATGGTGTAATTGAATCCGAAAGTGATAAAGAATCTGATTCAATGCCTTCATTTGAAGATTGTAGTGATGATGATGAGGCCGAGCATGCTGTTGGTGGGGATTTAAATCTTGTGGTTAGGCGTGTACTTAATGCACAATTGAAAGAAGATAGGGTTGAACAAAGGAAAAATATCTTCCATTCCAGATGCTTGATAAATGGCAAAATTTGTAGTCTTATAATTGATGGAGGAAGTTGTACTAATGTTGCAAGTACTACTTTAGTTGATAAGTTGGGGCTGGATTGTTTGAAACATCCTAGGCCATATAGACTACAATGGCTTAATGATTGTGGAGAGATAAGGGTAAATAAACAAGTTTTAATTTCATTCTCCATTGGAAGATATTCTGACCGTGTACTTTGTGATGTAGTATCTATGCATGCAGGTCATGTGTTGCTTGGTAGGCCATGGCAATATAACAGAAAGGTGACACATGATGGGTATAGAAACAGACAATCATTCATGATGGGAGATCAACGTATCATTCTGGCTCCTATGACTCCTAGTGAAGTTTATGAAGATCAAATGAAGCTAAAAAAGAGCATGGAGGAAGAAATGCAAAAAGAAGCCGAAAAGTCCAAATTGAGAGAAAAGGAGCAAAAATAAAATGGAAAGGCTGAGAGTTTCAAAATAAGAGAGATGAGAGGAAAAGAAAAAGGAGAGGCTAAAAAAGAGAGAAAAATGGGAGGAAAAGAGGCCCAAAAAGAAAGCAAATAATTGGCCCAAAGGAGAGTGGTACAAAGAAAAACAATTTTTATGCAAAAGTAAGGGATATGAGAGTGGCTTTTGAGAATCAACAATGTTTACTTGTACTCATGTACAAGGAATCTTATTTTAATGAAGCTGACCTTAACCCTTCTTTGCCTAGTGTTGTTGTTTCTTTATTGCAGGAATATGAGAATGTATTTTCTGAAGAGTTACCACAAGGATTGCCACCAATAAGAGGAATTGAATATCAAATTGATTTCATACCAGGAGCTCAAATTCCAAACTGACCAGCCTATAGGAGCAACCCCGAGGAGACAAAGGAACTTTAAAGGCAAGTGGAGGAGTTGTTAGCAAGGGGGCATATCCGTGAGAGTCTTAGTCCGTGTGCAGTGCCGGTGCTTTTGGTGCCAAAAAAGGATGGGAGTTGGCGCATGTGTGTTGATTGTAGGGCTGTGAATCGCATAACAGTTAAGTATCGCCATCCAATACCCAGATTGGATGATATGTTAGACGAACTGCATGGCGCTTGTGTCTTTACTAAGATTGATTTGATGAGTGGATATCACCAAATTAGGATGAAAGTTGGTGATGAATGGAAAACAACATTTAAAACAAAGCTTGGTTTATATGAGTGGCTCGTTATGCCTTTTGGTCTAACCAATGCCCCTAGCACTTTTATGAGATTGATGAATCATGTTTTGCGTCAGTTAATTGGAAAATTTGTTGTTGTTTATTTTGATGATATTTTGATTTATAGTAAATCTGTTGATGAGCATGTACATCATCTTAGGGCTGTTTTGGATACACTTAGGAGAGAAGAATTGTATGCTAAACTTAAAAAGTGCACATTTTGCATGAATAGAGTTATATTCTTAGGGTATGTGGTGAGTGCCAATGGAATTGAGGTTGATGAGGAGAAGATAAGGGCTATCCAAGAATGGCCAACCCCTAGGAATGTGAGTGATGTTAGGAGCTTTCATGGCCTTGCAAGCTTTTATAGGAGGTTTGTAAAGGATTTTAGTGTCATTGCTGCTCCTTTAATTGAAATCATTAAAAAGGATGTGGGGTTTAAGTGGGGCGAGGCGCAAGAACTTGCATTTAATACTTTGAAAGATAAACTTTGTTCTGCACCTATTTTGAGTTTGCCTGATTTTAATTCTACTTTTGAGATTGAATGTGATGCCTCTGGGATAGGTATTGGTGCTGTTTTGATGCAGGGTAGGCGACCAATTGCTTTCTTTAGTGAAAAGTTGAGTGGTGCACAACTCAATTATTCCACGTATGACAAGGAGTTGTATGCATTGGTGAGGGCTTTGGAGACTTGGCAGCATTATCTTTGGCCTAAAGAGTTTGTGATTCATAGTGATCATGAATCTTTAAAACATCTCAAGGGTCAAGGTAAGTTGAACAAACGACATGCCAAATGGCTGGAGTTCATTGAGACATTTCCTTATGTGATTCAATACAAACAAGGTAAGGAAAATGTGGTTGCTGATGCATTATTTAGAAGATATACTCTTATTACTACTTTGAGTTCTCGATTGATGGGATTTGAATATATAAGGGAATTGTATGCTTCTGATTCTGATTTTTCAAATGTTTATAATGCATGTGAACAATCTGCATTTCAAAGGTTTTATAGGCATGATGGTTATTTATTTAGAGAAAATAAACTGTGTGCCTAATTGTTCAATGCGTGAGTTGCTTGTACGTGAGGCTCATAATGGTGGTTTGATGGGTCATTTTGGTATTGCTAAGACACTTGACATCTTGGATGAGCATTTTTATTGGCCTAATATGAAGAAAGATGTTGAGAAAATTTGCTCTAGGTGTGTTGCATGTAAGCAAGCCAAGTCAAGAATTCAACCTCATGGGTTGTATACTCCTTTACCCATCCCTAGTCAGCCCTAGATTGACATTTCTATGGATTTTGTGTTGGGACTGCCCAGGACTAAAAGGGGAAGAGATAGCATTTTTGTTGTAGTTGATAGGTTTAGCAAAATGGCACATTTCATGGCTTGCCATAAAACTGATGATGCTACACATATTTTTGATTTGTTCTTTAAGGATGTTGTCTGTTTGCATGGTGTTCCTAAAACTATTGTTTCTGATAGAGATTCTAAGTTTTTGAGTCATTTTTGGCGTGTGCTGTGGGGAAAGTTGGGAACAAAGTTGCTATTTTCTACTACTTGTCATCCTCAAACAGATGGTCAAACTGAAGTGGTTAATAGAACATTAGGATCATTATTACGTGCTGTTGTTGGAAAGAATTTGAAAACTTGGGAAGATTGTTTGCCATTAGTAGAATTTGCATATAATAGAAGCATTCATTCATCAACAGGTTATTCTCCATTTGAAATTGTCTATGGTTTTAATCCGCTAACCCCTTTGGATTTGTTGCCTATACCTGTGAATGATATTTCTAACTTAGATGGGCAAAAGAAGGCAGATTTGATTAAGTCCATACATGAGAAGGCAAAGCAGCACATTGAGTTAAAGAACAAAAGTTATGCACAAAAAGCCAATCAAGGACGTAAAGTTGTGAAATTTGAACATGGAGATTGGGTATGGGTGCATTTTAGGAAAGAGAGATTTCCTAACCAAAGGAAATCCAAGTTGGATCCAAGAGGCGATGGACCTTTTCAAGTGGTTGAGAGGATCAATGACAATGCCTATAAGATTGACTTGCCCGGTGAGTATGGTGTTTCAGCAACTTTTAATGTTGCTGACCTTTCTCCTTTTGATAATGCAAGTGGTGATTCGAGGACGAATCCTTTTGTGGAGGGAGGGAATGATGTGAACCAAGACAACAAAAATGATCTTACATGCCATGGAGGAGATGGATTAGTAATGCCACTTGGTCCAATCATAAGATCAAGTAGAAACAAGCTCAAGGCAGCCTTGCAAATGTATATTCAGAGCTTAGTGATAAGAGATATCAAAGAAGAGGCCAGTTGGCGATCCAAAGCTTGTGACACTCATTGGGGCATGTGATGGTGAAGACAACTAGCCTAATGGGCTAGAGAAGAAGTCTATATTACAAGGTTCAACTCATGTGCAATATGCTATGTTAAGGTGGACTTATGTTATGTCATGGTTGGGCCTAAGATTAATTTTAGTGGGCTGTTTTATTTTAATTATTGGAATGTAATTTCATTTAAAGAGACATGATCAGCCTTATTTTAACTTGTCTTAAGTGTGTAGGCCTTATAAAATTAAGCCCATTCGTTTGTCCTTAAGACATTAGGGTTAGATTGGTCTTTTCTTCATTTTTGCACCTAGGGTTTGGTTTGTAGAGGTATAAATACCTCCTTATGCGTGTAAGACAATCAGATTAGTGATTAAGATCAAAATTTCAGTGTTATTGAGTGTTCTTCAAGTGGGAGGTTTGATCTCCATTGATATACCAAGGATTGTTTTCACTTATCAGGTTGGTAATTAATCTGTGGCGTGAATCCAATTCTCTCTTCATACTCTTTGTTACCAATTCCTTGCTGTTTTGGGGGTGAAGAGTCTAATCTTGCAATTGTTTAAAACTTAAGATTTGTATAAAATTGATTTGGAGGTTGTCTAGACTTAGATTCTAGGTTGTTGCTGCATCACCAACTCCCATCCTTTTTAGGTACCAAAAGCACCGACACTACACATGGACTAAAACTCTCATGAATATGCCCCCTTGCTAACAATTCCTCCACTTGCCTTTGAAGTTCCTTTGTCTCCTTAGGATTACTCCTGTAGGCTGAGTGGTTTGGAATTTGAGCTCCAGGTATAAAATCAATTTGATGTTCAATTCCTCTTATTGGCGGCAATCCTTGTGGTAACTCTTCAGGAACTACATTCTCATATTCCTGCAATAAAGAAACAACAACACTAGGCAAAAAAGGGTTAAGGTCAGCTTGATTAAAATATGATTCCTTATACATGAGTACAAGTAAACATTGTTGATTTTCAAAGGCCACTCTTATATCCCTTACTTTCGCATAAAATTTGTTTTTCTTTTTAACACTCTTATTTGGGCCAATTATTTGCTTTTCTTTTCGGGCCTCTTTTCCTCCCAATTTTCTCTCTTTCTTAGCCTCTCTAATACAACAATCACCTAGAATCTAAGACTAGATTACCTCCAAATCAATTTGATACAAATCTTAAGTTTAACCTATTGCAAGATTAGACTCTTCACCCCCAAAATAGCAAGGAATTGGTAACAAAGATTATGAAGAGAGAATTGGATTCACGCTACAAATTAGTTACCAACTTGATAAGTGAAAACAATCCTTAGTATATCAACGGAGATCACACCTCCCACTTGAAGAACACTCAAATTTTGATCTTAATCAACAATTTGCTATCTTACAAGTATAAGGAGGTATGTATACCTCTACAAACCAAATCCTAGGTGCAAAAATGAAGAAAAGACCAATCTAACCCTATTGGCTTAAGGACAAACGAATGGGCCTAATTTTATAAGGCCCACATACCTAAGACAAGTTAAAATAAGGCTGATCATGTGCCTTTAAATGAAATTAAATATCAATAATTAAAATAAACATCTCACTACATTTAGACTTAGGCCCAACTATGAAATAACATAATTCCATCTTAACATAGCATATTGCACATGACTTGAAGCTTGTAATATAGACTTCTTCTCTAGCCTGTTAGGCTAGTTGTCTTTACCATCACATGCCCTAATGAGTGTCACCAGCTTTGGATCACCAATCGATTCCATCTCTGCAAGCTTGATCCAAGCCTCTTCCTTGAATCTCTTGTCACCAAACTTTGAATATATTTTTGCATGGCTGCCTTATGCTTGTTTCTGCTTGATCTTATGATTGGACCATTTGGCATCACCAATCCATCTCCTCCATGGCATGTAAGATTATCTCTATTGTCTTGGCTCGCATCATTCCCTCCCTCCTCAAAAGGATTTGTCCTCGAATCACCACCTACATTATCAAAAGGAGAAAGGTCAGCAACATTAAAAGTTGCTGAGACACTATTCTCACCCGGCAAGTCAATCTTATAGGCATTGCCATTGATCCTCTCAACCACTTGAAAAAGTCAATCGCCTCTTGGATCCAACTTGGATTTCCTTTAGTTAGGAATTCTCTCTTTCCTAAAATGCACCCATACACAATCTCCAGGTTCAAATTTCACGACTTTATGTCCTTTATTGGCTTTTTGTGCATAACTTTTGTTCTTTAACTCAATGTGCTGCTTTGCCTTCTCATGTATGGACTTAACCAAATCTGCCTTCTTTTGCCCATCTAAGTTAGACATATCCTTCAAAGGTATAGGCAACAAATCTAAAGGGGTTAGCAGATTAAAACCATGCACAATTTCAAATGGAGAATAACCTGTAGATGAATGAATGCTTCTATTATATGCAATTTCTACTAATGGCAAACAATCTTCCCAAGTTTTCAAATTCTTACCAACAACAGCACGTAACAACGATTGTAAAGTTCTATTAACCACTTCAGTTTGACCATCTATTTGAGGATGACAAGTAGTAGAAAATAGCAACTTTGTTCCCAACTTTCCCTATAGAACATGCCAAAAATGACTCAAAAACTTAGAATCTCTATTAGAAACAATGGTTTTAGGAACACCATGCAAACACACAACATCCTTAAAGAACAAATCAGAAATATGTGTAGCATCATCAGTTTTATGGCAAGGAATGAAATGTGCCATCTTGCTAATATCAACTACAACAAAAATGCTATCCCTTCCCCTTTTAGTCTTGGGCAGTCCCAACAAAAAATCCATAGAAATGTCAATCTAGGGCTGACTAGGGACGGGTAAAAGAGTAACCCATGAGGTTGAATTCTTGACTTGGCTTGCTTACATGCAACACACTTAGAGCAAAAAATCCATAAAAATGCTCATGCAATATGTCAAGTGTCTTAGCAATACCAAAATGACCCATCACACCACCACTATGAGCCTCACGCACAAGCAACTCACGCATTGAACAATTAGGCACACAAAGTTTATTTTCTCTAAATAAATAGCCATCACGCCTATAAAACCTTTGAAATGTAGATTGTTCACATGCATTATAAACATTTGAGAAATCAGAATCAGAAGCTTACAAATCCCTTATATATTCAAATCCGATCAATTGAGAACTCTAAGTAGTAATAAGAGTATATCTTCTAGATAATGCATCAACAACCACATTTTCCTTACCTTGTTTGTATTGAATCACATAAGGTGATGCGAACCAAGACAACAAAAATGATCTTACATGCCATGGAGGAGATGGATTAGTGATGCCACTTCGTCCAATCATAAGATCAAGTAGAAACAGATGTATATTCAGAGCTGAGTGACAAGAGATATCAAGGAAGAGGCTTGGGTTAGGCTTGAAGAGATGGAATCAGTTGGCGATCCAAAGCTTGTGACACTCATTGGGGCATGTGAGGGTGAAGACAACTAGCCTAATGGGCTAGAGAAGAAGTCTATTTTACAAGGTTCAACTCATGGGCAATATGCTATGTTAAAGTGGACTTATGTTATGTCATGGTTGGGCCTAAGATTAATTTTAGTGGGCTGCTTTATTTTAATTATTGGAATGTAATTTCATTTAAAGACACATGATCAGCCTTATTTTAACTTGTCTTAAGTATGTAGGCCTTATAAAATTAAGCCCATTCGTTTGTCCTTAAGTCATTAGGGTCAAATTGGTCTTTTCTTCATGTTTGCACCTAGGGTTTGGTTTGTAGAGGTATAAATACCTCCTTATGCATGTAAGGCAATCAGATTGGTGATTTAAGATCAAAATTTCAGTGTTCTTGAGTGTTCTTCAAGTGGGAGGTGTGATCTCCATTGATATACCAAGGATTGTTTTCATTTATCAGGTTGGTAATTAATTTGTGGCGTGAATCCAATTCTCTCTTCATACTCTTTGTTACCAATTTCTTGCTTTGTTGGGGGTGAAGAGTCTAATCTTGCAATTGTTCAAAACTTAAGATTTGTATCAAATTGATTTGGAGGTTGTCTAGACTTAGATTCTAGGTGGTTGCTGCATCATTTGGTATCAGAGCCAGCCCTGTACACCGGTGTCCCTTCGGGTTACGACAGATCGCTGACTGAGGCAGTCGGGGTCATAAGGGGGTGGGGATGATGCATCTTACATCGGTTGTGGAGGAACTCCTGGACTGGTTTATAAGGCTGGGTTCAAACCTTCCCCTTTGAGCCCACTTTTGGGGCGAAGTTAGGAGTTCACATTCTTATCATAAGGAAAGGTCTCAATGAACTCCAACCACTTGGCATGTCATTTATTCAACTTACCTTGACCCTTGAGATGCTTTAAAGACTCATGGTCACTATGAATCATAAACTCTTTAGGGCAAAGATAATGCTGCCAAGTCTCCAAAGCTCTCACAAATGCATACAACTCCTTATCACACGTGGAATAATTGAGTTGTGCACCGTTCAACTTCTCACTAAAGAAAGCAATGGGACGACTATCCTGCATCAAAACAGCACCAATATATATCCCAGAGGCATCACATTCAATATCAAAAGTAGAATTAAA
The DNA here is from genome assembly GCA_023653625.1 of Triadica sebifera. NCBI lineage: Eukaryota > Viridiplantae > Streptophyta > Magnoliopsida > Malpighiales > Euphorbiaceae > Triadica > Triadica sebifera. Next base: position 15,118,314 of record CM042909.1, read on the forward strand.
ATCAGACAAACTCAAAATAGGTGTAGAGCAAAGTTTATCTTTCAAAGAATTAAATGCAAGTTCTTGCGCCTTGCCCCACTTAAACCCCACATCTTTTTTAATGATTTCAGTTAAAGAAGCGACAATGACACTAAAATCCTTTAGAAACCTCCTGTAAAAACTAGCAAGGCCTTGAAAACTTCTAACATCACTCACATTCCTATGTGCACTTTTTAAGTTTAGCACACAAATCTTCTCTCCTAAGTGTATCCAAAACAGCCCTAAGATGATGTACATGCTCATTAACAGATTTACTATAAATCAAAATATCATCAAAATAAACAACAACAAATTTTCCAATGAACTGATGCAAAACATGATTCATTAATCTCATAAAAGTGCTAGGGGCATTAGTTAGACCAAAAGGCATAACGAGCCACTCATATAAACCAGGCTTTGTTTTAAATGTTGTTTTCCATTCATCACCAACTTTCATCCTAATTTGGTGATATCCACTCATCAAATCAATCTTAGTAAAGACACATGTGCCATGCAATTCGTCTAACATATCATCCAATCTGGGTATTGGATGGCGATACTTAACTGTTATGTGATTCACAGCCCTACAATCAACACACATGCGCCAACTCCCATCCTTTTTGGGCACTAAAAGCACAGACATTGCACACAGACTAAGTCTCTCACGGATATGCCCCCTTGCTAACAACTCCTCCACTTGCCTTTGAAGTTCCTTTGTCTCCTCAGGGTTGCTCCTATAGGCTGGTCGGTTTGGAATTTGAGCTCCTGGTATGAAATCCATTTGATGTTCAATTCCTCTTATTGGTGGCAATCCTTGTGGTAATTTTTCAGGGACTACATTCTCATATTCCTGCAATAAAGAAACAACACTAGGCAAAGAAGGGTTAAGGCCAGCTTCATTAAAATATGATTCCTTGTACATGAGTACAAGTAAACATTGTTGATTCTCAAAAGCCACTCTCATATCCCTTGCTTTTGCATAAAATTTGTTTTTCTTTGGACCACTCTCCTTTTGGCCAATTATTTTCTTTTCTTTTTGGGCCTCTTTTCCTCCCATTTTTCTCTCTTTCTCAACCTCTCCTTTTTCTTTTCCACTCACCTCTCTTGTTTTGCAACTCTCGGCCTTTCCATTTTCATTTTGCTCCTTTTCTCTCAATTTGGACCTTTCAACTTCTTTTTGCATTTCTTCCTCCATGCTCCTCTTTAGGTTCATTTGATCTTCATAAACTTCGCTAGGAGTCATGGGAGCCAAAATGATATGTTGATCTCCCATCATGAATGAGTATCTATTTCTATACCCATCATGCATCACCTTTTCATCATATTGCCATGGCCTACCAAGCAACACATGACTTGCATGCATAGGTACTACATCACAAAGTACACGGTCAGAATATCTTCCAATGGATAATAATATTAAAACTTCTTTATTTACCCTTATCTCCCCGCAATCATTAAGCCAATATAGTCTATATGGCCTAGGATGTTTCAAACAATCCAGCCCAAACTTATCAACTAAAGTTGTACTTGCAATATTAGTACAACTTCCTCCATCAATTATAAGACTACAAATTTTGTCATTTATCAAGCATCTAGAATGGAAGATATTTTTCGTTTGTTCAACCCTATTTTCTTTCAATTGTGCATTAAGTACATGCCTAACCACAAGATTTAAAATCCCCACCAATAGCATGTTCGACCTCATCATCATCACTACAATCTTCAAATGAAGTCATTGAATCGGATTCTTTATCACTTTCGGATTCAATCACACCATTATCATTCAATAGCATAACCTTTTTATTTGGGCATTGAGATGCAATATATCCATTGCCAAGACACTTAAAACATTTTATGTTTCTCTGCTTTTTCAGTATTGGAATAAGAAGTAGCATTAGCTTTAGGGTTACTTTTTTACTCTACTTTACCCTTTTCTTCTCTTTCCTTGTCTTTGGCTTTGTCTTCCCTTTTAGGCCACTTTGAGCTCCAATTGGATGTGGAACCCAAATAGGTTAGTTTGTTGGTTCCCTTTTGCTTTAGTTTCTTGTCCAACTTCATAGCCATGTTCACGATCTCCTATAACTCTACATAGTTGTGTAACTCAATAACATTTGCGATTTCCTTATTTAGACCAGCCAAGAAACGTGCCATGGTAGCCTTCCTATCTTCATCAATATTAGCCCTCATCATAGCTATCTTCATTTCTTTATGTTAGTTCTCAACACTTTTATTGCCTTGTATTAAACTTTGGAGCCTTTGATGTAGTTCCCCATAATAGTAACTAGGCACAAACCTCTTTCTCATGATTGCCTTCATCCCCACTCATGTGTTCATAGGCCTTTCCCCATTCCTATGCCTGCTTGATGATTTGGTCCCAACATACCAAGGAAAAGTCAGTGAATTCCATGGCTGCCAAATTTACTTTTTCTCCTCATAATAGTTGTGATATTCAAACACCAATTCCTCTTTTCTCTCCCACTCCAAGTAAGCATTAGCATCATTCCTACCTTGAAAAGTGGGGATTTTCATTTTAATACTTCCCAAATTACGATCTATCTAATTCTCGACATTCCCAAATCTATCCGCCTTTACCCTTATGTTCTCCTATTCCTTCCTCTATTATTTCTGGCCCCTCTACCTCCAAACCAATTTATATCCCTATCATCATCAAACTCATCAAAATCTTATTCATAGCCAGATTGAGGTGGAGTTGCTAACCTTTCCCTTCTCCCTCCAATTCGACTTTTCGAGGAGGCATCTCCTCTAAGATTATGTAGAGCTTGATCATGACCTTCTAACCTCGTATCATACTTGTCAAACCGATCATTCATATCTCAGAATAGAATCTCCAGCCTTCTAAATTGTTGTTGCATAGCCTCCAATAGAAAATTAAAACAGACAATTCCTAAGAAAGAAAGGAAATATCACAAAACTAGAAGCAAAATTAATGAAATGAAAGCAAGGAATGACAAATGTATTATATATGCACACAGGGATGAAGATTGAGGTGTGCGGATATAATATGTGTTATTTGAGTAATATGGAATGCAAAATTACTCAACTAATGTAATGAAAACAAGTAGGACAGCAGTCAAGAATAGAAAACAAAGAATGCAACAAATTGACAAAATTAGGAAAAATTAAGTGTATATGTGCTACTGCCCTAATGAAATTTGAACCAAAACCTAAAAACTCACTAAACCATTACCAATTTACTGTCAAATAAGCTAATTGTATGCCTATTAGTAACTACTATCCACCAATTGCACAATTTCCTGCAATAAGCAATGAAATCTCAACTTATACCTCAATATGAAACCATTCAATTTCAATTACGAACTTGCTCAAAATTGCTCAAATTATCAATTTTAATTAGAATAGAGCAAATATATTCAGAGGCAATTCATTTTATATATGTGTGCAATCAATTGAATCAAAACAGTCCCACTTTTGGCAATCAATGCCAATATGCACGATTTTTTTTTTAATAATCCGATCTACAAAAAGAAAAGATTAAAAACTCCAAAAATTTGTACCCCAAAGAAAGAAATAAACCAAACTTCAATAGACAGTAATATAGGCAAATTTAGCCACAAATAGATAAACTTTTTTTTTTTTAATTTTTATGCTAACTTGAACAAATATTACTAAAAACAGCAAAAGAAAGATATGTACAATTGATTTGGAACTACAACTCTGATACCAAATGGTACAACAATCACCTAGAATCTAAGTTTAGACAACCTCCAAATCAATTTGATACAAATCTTAAGTTTAACCAATTGTAAGATTAGACTCTTCACCCCCAAAACAGTAAGGAATTGGTAACAAAGAGCAGAAGAGAGAATTGGATTCACTCCACAAATTAGTTACCAACCTGATAAGTGAAAACAATCCTTGGTATATCAATGGAGATCACACCTCCCACTTGAAGAACACTCAAATTTTGATCTTAATCACCAATCTGCTATCTTACAAGCATAAGGAGGTATTTATACCTCTACAAACCAAACCCTAGGTGCAAAAATGATGTAAAGACCAATCTGACCCTAATGGCTTAAGGACAAACGAATGGGCTTAATTTTATAAGGCCCACACACCTAAGACATGTTAAAATAAGGCTGATCATGTGTCTTTAAATGAAATTACATGCCAATAATTAAAATAAAACATCCCACTACATTTAGTCTTAGGCCTAACCATGAAACAACATAAGTTCATCTTAACAAAGCATATTGCACATGACTTGAAGCTTGTAATATATACTTCTTCTCTAGCCCATTAGGCTAGTTGTCTTCACCATCACATGCCCCAATGAGTGTCACAAGCTTTGGATCACCAACCAATTCCATCTCTTCAAGCCTGATCCAAGCATCTTTCTTGATGTCTCTTGTCACCAAGCTTTGAATATACATTTTCAAGGCTGTCTTGAGCTTGTTTCTGCTTGATCTTATGATTGGACTAGGTGGCATTACCAATCCATCTCCTCCATGGCATGTAAGATCATCTCTGTTGTCTTGGCTCACATCACTCTCCCTTTTCTTTTCCTTTCAGCTCTCTTGTTTTGCAACTCTCAGCCTCTCCGTTTTCTTTTTGCTCATTTTCTCTCAATTTGGCCCTTTCGACATCTTTTTGCATTTCTTCCTCCATGCTCCTTTTTAGCTTCATTCGATCTTCATTAATTTCACTAGGAGTCATAGGAGCAAAAATGTTACGTTGATCTCCCATCAAGTGTCACCTTTCTGTCATATTGCCATGGCCTACCAAGCAACACATGACCTACATGCATAGGTACTTGATCACAAAGTACACGGTCAGAATATCTCCCAATGGAGAATGAAATTAAAACTTGTTTATTTACCCTTACCTCTCCGCAATCATTAAGCCATTGTAATCTATATGGCCTAGGATGTTTCAAACAATCCAGCCCCAACTTATCAACTAAAGAAGTACTTGCAACATTAGTACAACTTCCTCCATCAATTATAAGACTACAAATTTTTCCATTTATCAAGCATCTGGAATGGAAGATATTTTTCCTTTGTTCAACCTTATCTTCTTTCAATTGTGCATTAAGTACACGCCTAACCACAAGATTTAAATCCCCAGCAATAGCATGTTGGGCCTCATCATCATCACTACAATCTTCAAATGACGGCATTGAATCAGATTCTTGGTCATTTTCGGATTCAATCACACCATTATCTTTCAATATCATAACCTTTTTATTTGGGCATAGAGATGCAATATGTCCATTGCCAAGACACTTAAAACATTTTATGTTTCTATGCTTTTCAGTATTGGAAGAAGAAGTAGCATTAGCTATAGGGTTACCTTTATGCTCTACTTTACCCTTTTCTTCTGTTACCTTGTCTTTTTTATGTGGATCCCTAAGATTATAAAGAATCCAAAACTCTAACACACAAATTCAGCACAAAACACAAATTCTAGATAAAAATGATTTTATCCTACTAAACCCCTAATTGTCATGCAATAAAAAACTTAGATGATAGGATAGAAGAAAGTAAGAAGGGAATAAACACCACAATGTAAATACCTTGATAAGTTCACTCAATTTTTGATGCAACATAAGAAGAAAAATCCTATTTCATGCAAATTTTGGCTAAGCTAAGAAAATCTGATTACAAAGTCTATTTTCCCCCCTTTTGAAGCACGACCTAAGAGAGTATTTATACTCTCAATACGCTTCCTAACCCTAATTAGAAACAAGGGGCATGGTTGGTAGCCCATTAAATCCAAAAAGGCAATAAAAAACATTAGTTAGATGCTAACCAAACAAGGCCATTGTGTTTTAAATATATGGGCTGGATTAAAAACTACTTCATACACATTCTAATTAAGCCCATATGCATGAATAATAAGAAATGTTTATTTCTCTTCAATTTTGAGTTCCATTAGCCCATTTTTGTCGGTCAATGCCTTTTCTCCAAAGAGTTCCTCAACAAATGGCCCAACAAAGGCTTGGTATGCTTCTTTAAGTCTTTGGCCCTCAGTCTTGTAATTGGACAAGTTGGCATCTTCAAGTGCTCATCTCCGGTGGCCCTATGTTGTTCCATGTCATGGTTTTGGTAATAACTACTGAAATCCACATCCTCGAATCTGAAATCCACCTCTTCTCCCACGCCAATCTCATTATTTTCATCCTCATCTTGTGTTTGCTGCCTAGCACTCCCTCGCCTTCCATGTTTGATTGTTGTGATTGCCTCACCACCTCAATCTCATCCTTCACATTATTCAAGTCTTGGTCAAACTTAGCAAACTGTATTTGCATAGCTTTCAACATGTAAACTATCTCATTCATATTTATCTAGCCACCTTTGCTCCCTTCCCCAGATATGATGTATAGGCTGCAAGTAAGTGCTAACATAATAAAGCAATTGTCCTCACAACACTCCCTTACATGTTTCACTCAAAAGTAACACTCCCCTCATGTTTCACTCACAAATGGCTTTTATCCTCCTTTTAGTCTCACATTCACAAGCCTTTTACCACTATATCCCCTTCTTAGAGTTGCACTTTAGAATTGACACAACTCAAATAAGGTACAAGAAAGCAGTAATTTATAAAGTATTACAATGAAAAGTCTATCAACAGAAAAAAAAAGTAGAACAAAAACAAGGCTAGAAACAAAGTAATGCACAAATTCAAAGAAAAAGAAAAAAATAACACACTGATGAAGAAAGTGTGTTGCTAGATTTTTTTTAAAAAAAATTGAGTACACAAATTGCAAAAATGTAACTCAAGTAATGTAACTAGATGCAAAAAGTACAGCAAGCAAGAAGAAAATTAAAACATATGAGTGAAAAGAATTAGACAAGATAGGAAATAGGTAAAGAATTCGGTAATTCCCAAATGGAATCCGAATTACCCGAAGAATTACTCAGACTAACTCTAAATTATGCTAACTTTCACGCTAATGCAAACACAGATTCACTACTCAAAATTCACAAACTGAAAGAATAAATCCTGGAACCCCAAATTTGACCAAATGAAATCAAGTGCTGGAAATATGTTATAACTACAGATAAACTAAGGTGAAATAACTAAAGAACCATAAATAAATCCCAAGGAATCAATATGATTGCAAGTTTGCCCTTGGAAACTAATCTCTTTGTTTTTTACAATTATAATTCAATAAACACTAAATTACCCAACAAAAACTTGTTCAAGCAAAAGAAACAGAAAGAATCAAGCAATTTTGCACAAGAGATAATATTGGCAGAATTTTGGCTTTCACAATTCACAAAGCAAGATGAATGAATTTTATGATAGATAAAGTGTAATTTATCTAAAACCAATGCTCTTATACCAATTTGATGTGGAACCCCAAGATTATAAAGAATCCAAAACTCCAACACACAAATTCAGTACAAAACACAAATTCTAGATAAAAATGGTTTTATCCTACTAAACTCCTAATTGACATGAACTCAAAAACTTAGATGATAGGATAGAAGAAAATAAGATGAGAATAAACACCACAAAGTAAATACCTTGATAAATTCTGATGTATACACAAGGAACCATAAATGAAGGATAGGAATGACAGTCTTTTGTGAACAGAGTGGAACAATCTTATATCATTGAAATAGGCCTTAAAGGACTTCAAAAGCCTTTTCATATGATCCAATTTGATGCGGAAACCCAAAGACCATGCCTTGAAACCCCTCAACAAGACAAGGTAAACAAACCTTAAGTTATGGTGATCATAAATTGAATCTGACCCAAAGCTAACAAATGTACCAAAGAAGCAAGATTATAAGGATTATTAAGAATAGCCATGCTACAAGCAATATCATTTGATAACTAACTAATTCCTAAAAGTAATAAAGAGATGTAAATCTGCCTCACTTTAAAGAAAACACTCAAATTCATTTTTATTCATTCATTCATCCATTGAAATGTCTTGTAAAAGAAGTCTAAATGAGTATTTATTGCCCTAAGTCTTTGAATCCTTTATGGTAAAGGATAACTAAGTCCTATTCTAACTCAACTCCTAAAAGTACAGTCATATTCTAACTCAAATTCTAACAAGTAGAGTCCTACTTGAATTATGACACTAATTAAATCCTTCTAAAATAAGATAAGTGGTGGGATGGGCTTGATATCCTTTGGCCCATATGCCTAAAACTAATTAAAAGTTTATGATAATTAAAATAGGCATCTCACATACATAATTAAGCCCAATTATAAGTTAAGCCCAAATCCCATAAGTAGGCACATGTGTGGCACATGATCTTGAGCACATGGTTGACACATGATATCTTGCTCATGGATGGCACATGTCTTTCACATGTTTGGCATAGGACCCTTAGCACATGATTTGCACATGACTTGTAATCTTCAAGGTTTATAGACTTTGCCTTGTTTAGCCCATTTGAATTAAATCTTCATGAAAGACTCCTTTTACCTTCACCTTAGGCTTGCCTTTGTGTAGTGTTAGCCCATAAGCTTGATTATGGATTTTAGGCCCAATATTGCTTTTAAAGCTCTGATGCTGCCTCCAATGACTTGGAATACGCCCTACATTGATTTGGATCATTTGAATAGGCTTTTGAACTCCTTTTCAGTCTATTTCAATGAGATAAGGTTGCTCCACTCCATTGATAAAAGATTGTCATTCATATCCTTTATTTATGGTTCCCATGCATACATCACGATTATATGGGGTATGTTACTTTTTCTAAAATTGATCTTAAAAGTGGGTATTTTCAAGTTAGGATGAAAGTAGGAGTTAAATGGAAAACCGAGTTTAAAACTAAACAAGGCTTATATGAATGATTAAATAAAAACGAATTTGAGTGTTTTCTTTAAAGTGAGGCAGATTTGCATCTCTTTATATATTTTTAAGAATTAGATTTGCATCTCTTTATATACTGTTAAGAATTAGTTACTTATCAAGTGATATTGCTTGTGGCATGGCTATTCTCATATAATCTTGGTTTTTTGCTACATTAGTTAGCTTTGGGTCGGATTCAATTTACGATCACCATAGCTTAAGGTTTGTTTACCTTGTCTTGCTGATGGATTTCAAGGCACGGTCTTTGGAGTTCCACATTAGTTTGGTATCAGAGATTTTTGTTAGGTAATCATTATTTATCCTTTAAAAAATTGCTTTCTAGTTGTTAACTTAGTTAGATTTAAATTCTACAATTAGAGGTACCTTAGGAAAAATTTCAGCCATAAAGAGTAAAATTGCAAGTTTGGGATTCTTTTCAATTCTTTGATATGTTTGAGGTTTATTAAGCATTAGTTTAGTGTTATTTGATAAAAACAAAAAAAAAAAAGAAAAAGGAAAAAGAAAAAAAATCAGAATTTCGAATTTAGCAACAAAATTGTGAAATTGTGCTATTTTGAGCTTCAAGTTGAAATCTTGTGATTATTGATTGCTAAAATTGTTTGATATCATCATTAACTACTGCAATCCAACTTGAATAATTGGTTTTGAGGTTAAAAAGTACAACTTTTGAATTCAGGTACCTTAGTGATCATGTTGAGCATTGATTTGATCTTGAGGAATTGAATTTGTCTACTAAATATACCTTGGGTTCTTGCTAGTGGGTGATAAATTATGGTCGAATAAGGGTTTAATTAAGGGACAATCGGCTACTCACTAGGAGGAAGCTGATTCTGAACGTTATTCAATATTGTCTAATTCTTTGTGATCTTGAGTTTCATTCTTTTAATTCTGTTTTTTCCATCTAATTAAATTTTTTAAGTCTAATTTTCATTCTTAGATTTAATTTGAACAAAAATTAGTGGCATACACCTATTTGCATTCGTGTAGAGCTTTAAATATAATTAATTTTTTTCACATCAGTTTGCTTCTAGACTTTGTTCCATTCATTCTTGTTAGGATTCATTGTTAATTCTTAGCATAGATCACTAGAATATTGTTTGATTTTGTTTCTGGTTCTTACTTGTAATTTTGAGATTCAAATTTTAAGTGGTAGTAATGACCGCCTTGAAACCCCCTCAACAAGACAAGGTAAACAAACTTTAAGCTATGATAATCATATATTGAATCCGACCCAAAGCTAACCAATGTATCAAAGAACCAAGATTATATGGTTTATTAAGAATAGCCACGCCATAAGCAATATCACTTGATAAGTAACTAATTCCAAAAAGTAATAAAGAGATGCAAATCTGACTAACTTTAAAGAAAAACACTCAAATTCATTTTTATTCATTCATTGATATCTTGTAAAAGAAACCTAGATGAGTATTTATAGCCCTAAGTCTTTGAATCCTTTGTGGTAAAGGGTAACTAAATTCTATTCTAACTCAACCCCTAAAAGTACAGTCATAATCTAACTCATATTCTAAAAAGGTAGAGTCCTACTTGAATTAGGATACTAATTAAATCCTTCTAAAATAAGATAGGTGGTGGGTTGGACTTTATTTTTTTGGCCCACATGTCTATCACTAATTAAAGTTTATGATAATTAAAATAGGCAGCGCACATACATAATTAAGCCCAATTACAAGTTAAGCTCAAATCACATAAGTAGGCACATGTGTGGCACATGATCTTGAGCACATGATATCTTGCACATGGATGGCAATGTTTGGCATAGGACTCCTAGCACATGATTTGCACATGACTTTGCATTGTTTAGCCCATTTGAATTTAATCTTCATGAAAGATTCCTTTTATCTTCACTTTAGAGCGACTTGTGTAGTATTAGCCCATAAGCTTGATTATGGATTTTAGGCCCAATATTGCAACCAATGCTCCATGCTACCTTTTACGACTTGGAACACGACCCACATTGAATTGGAACATATGAAAAGAATTTTGAACTCCTTTAAGGCTCATTTCAATGATATAAGATGATGTAGATCAAGGACATATAAGTCAATCTTCACAAAAGGAGAATGATGCACTAGTCATGCCAAGTGGTGCTATCACAAGATCAAGGGCTAACAAACTAAGGCAAGCAATGCAAGGCTATATTCAAAGCTTGGTCACTAAGGAGATCACAAAAGATGCATGCATGACAAAGGAGATGGAGTTGATTGAAGACCCATGGCCCATTACTTATCTTGGGGTGTGTGAAGAACCATCTTGCATGGACTATTCCAATGGGGTAAACAAGGCAAAGTCCATAAAATTAAAGATTACAAGTCATGTGCCAACCATGTGCCTACTTAGTGAGGTTAGGAGTTTTCATGGATTGGCTAGTTTTTATAGAAGGTTTGTTAAAGATTTTAGTTCCATTGCAGCACCTTTGAATGAGTTAGTTAAAAAAGATGTTAAATTTAAATGGATTGAATCATAGGAAAATGCATTTAATTTGCTCAAGGATAAACTATGTAGTGCACCTATTTTGTCCTTGCCTGATTTTAACAAAATTTTTGAGCTTGAATATGATGCCTCAGGAGTTGGCATAGGAGCTGTTTTAATGCAGGAGGGGCGACCAATAGCATACTTTAGTGAGAAGTTGCATGGAGCTCAATTGAATTATTCCACCTATGATAGGGAATTATATGCTTTAGTGAGAGTCTTGGACATGTGGCAACATTATCTTCTTCCTAAAGAGTTTGTCATAGATACTGATCATGAGTCCTTAAAGCATTTGAAGGGACAAATGAAACTCAATAGACGACATGGTAAGTGGGTGGAATTTATTGAAACATTTCTATATGTGATAAAATACAAGCAAGGTAAAGATAATGTGGTGGTTGATGCACTTTCAAGATATACTTTAATTTCTATTTTAAGTTCTAAATTGTTGGGATTTGAACAAATTAAAGAACTTTATGCCACTGATCTTGATTTTGCTAATGTGTATGATGCATGTGAACAAGCTGCTTTTCAGAAATTTTATAGGCATGATGGATATTTGTTTATGGATGGTAAACTTTGTGTGCCTATATGTTCATTAAGAGAGCTACTTGTGCATGAAGCTCATAGTGGGGGTTTGATGGGGCATTTTGGTGTTAATAAGACTTTGGATATGTTGCATGAACACTTTTATTGGCCACATATGCATAAGGATGTTGATAGAATTTGTGTTAAGTGTGTTGCATGTAAACAAGCTAAATCTAAAGTTATGCCTTATGGATTGTATACAACTTTACCTATTCCTATTGCACCTTGGATTGATATTTAAATGGATTTTGTATTGGGATTGCCTAAGACTAGGAGAGGTAAAGATAACATATTTGTTGTAGTTGATAGATTCAGTAAAATGACTCATTTTATTGCGTGTATTAAAACGAATGATGCAACAAATATAGCTGACTTGTTCTTTAGAGATGTAGTGCATTTGCATGGTATTCCTAAATCAATTGTTTCTGATAGAGACGCTAAATTTCTTAGTCATTTTTGGTGTGTTTTGTGGGGTAAACTTGGTACTAAATTGCTGTTTTCTACTACTTGTCATCCACAAACTGATGGACAAACCGAAGTGGTCAATATGACTTTAGGTGTTCTATTGCGTTCTGTTGTGGGTAGAAATTTAAAATCATGGGAAGATTGTTTGCCATTGGTTGAGTTAGCTTATAATAGATTCATACATTCTTCTACTGGTTTTTCACCTTTTGAACTTGTGTATGGTTTTAATCCACTAACTCCATTGGATCTAACATCTTTGCCTTTTAATGAGTTAACTAATTTGGATGGTAAGAAAAAGGCAGATTTTGTGAAAGCTATGCATGAGAAAGCAAAACAGCATTTGGAGAAGAAGAATGAGTCATATGCACGATAAGCTAACAAGGGGCGTAGAAAAATGGTGTTTGAACCAGGCGATTGGGTGTGGGTGCATATGAGAAAAGAGAGATTTCCTCATCAAAGGAAGAATAAACTTGATCCTAGAGTAGATGACCCATTTCGCGCACTTGGAAGGATCAATGATAATGCTTACAAGATAGAACTTCCTGGTGAGTATGGTGTTTTTGCATCATTCAATGTTTCTGACCTTACTCCTTTTGACAATGTAGGAATAGTATATTTGAGGATGAATCCTTTTGAGGAAGGGGGGAATGATGTAGATCAAGGACATATAAGTCAATCTTCACAAAAGGAGAATGATGCATTAGTCATGCCAAGTGGTGCTATCACAAGATCAAGGGCTAACAAACTAAGGCAAGCAATGCAAGGCTATATTCAAAGCTTGGTCACTAAGGAGATCACAAAAGATGCATGCATGACAAAGGAGATGGAGTTGATTGAAGACCCATGGCCCATTACTTATCCTGGGGTGTGTGAAGAACCATCTTGCATGGACTAGTCCAATGGGCTAAACAAGGCACAGTCCATAAAATTAAAGATTACAAGTCATGTGCCAACCATGTGCCTACTTATGTGATTTGGGGCTTAACTTGTATTTGGGCTTAATTATGTATGTGGGCTGCCTAATTTAAATTACCTTAGACTTTAATTAGTGATAGACATATGGGCCAAAGAAATAAAGCCCAACCCACCACTTGTCTTATTTTGGAAGGATTTAATTATTGTCCTAATTCAAGTAGGACTCTACTTTTTAGAATATGACTGTAATTTTAGGAGTTGAGTTAGAATATGATTTAGTTATCCTTTACCATAAAGGTTTCAAAGACTTAGGGCTATAAATACTCATCTAGGCTTCTTGTACATGACATGAATGAATAAAAACGAATTTGAGTATTTTTCTTTAAAGTGAGGTAGATTTGCATCTTTTTATTACCTTTAGGAATTAGTTAGTTATCAAGTAATATTGCTTGTGGCGTGTCTATTCTTAATAAACCATATAATCTTGGTTCTTTGTTACATTGGTTAGCTTTGGGTCAGATTCAATCTATGATCACCATAGCTTATGGTTTTTTTACCTTGTCTTGTTGAGGGGTTTCAAGGCATGGTCTTTGGGGTTCCGCATCATAAGATTGCTCCACTCTGTTGACAAAATACTGTCGTTCATATCCTTCATTTATGGTTCCCGTGCATACATCAAAAGTGAAGAAAAGACCAATATGATAAGGCAAATTTGGCTATCAATCACCGTATCAGAAAAGACATTCAATGAAGGTTGGATGATGGTGACATTAGGGTGCATGAGCAAGTGCAAATGGCATTCACCATTGGTAGATATTCTGATATGGTGTTGTGTGATGTAATACCAATTGATGATTGTCTTATTTGATTAGGAAGGTCTTGGCAACATGAAAAAGGTGCAATCTATGATAATGTTAAGAATTGCTATTATTTTTTGAACGATGGAAGGAAAGTGATTCTTGCAGCTTTGACTTTCAATGAAGTTTATGAAGATTCTATGAAAAGCTACAAAAAGAAAAAGCTTGAGAAACAGAAACAATATGAAACCAAGAAGAGAGAAGAAAAAGTAGAAAGAGAAACTGACATTGAGGAAAAAGAGAGTCCAAAAGAACAAAAACAAAATGTGAATGAAGATTTTAAGTCACCTTTGGAAGAAGATATGGTGTTAGTGTTATTGAGAGCATTGCAATTGAAAGTGAAAACTTCATTCGAGATGAATTTGTAGCTAATGATAGTGAATCCATGGAGGTAAGTGATGAACATGAATTGGATGAGCTTGAGCGGTTTCAAGGCACGGTCTTTGGGGTTCCGTATCAAGTTCACTCAATTCTTGATGTAACAGAAGAAGAAAAATCATCTTTTATGCAAATTTGGCTAAGCCAAGAAAATCTAATTACAAAGTCTTTTTTCCCCCTTTTGAAGCACGACATAAGAGAGTATTTGATGTATGTAAGGGAACCATAAATGAAAGATATGAATGATAGACTTTTGTCAATGGAATGGAGCAATCTTATATCATTCAAATGGGCCTTAATGGAGTTAAAAAGCCTTTTCATATGATCCAATTCAATGTAGGGGGGTGTTCCAAGTCATAGAAGGCAACATTGGAGCATTCATTGCTATATTCGGACTAAAATCCATAATTAATCTTATGGGTTAGCACTACACAAAGGCAAGCCTAAAGTGAAGATAAAAGGAGTGTTGTATGAAGATTCAAGTCATTGGAAAAATCAAGGCAAAATCCATAAAATTGAATATTACAAGTCTTGTGCAAATCATGTGCTAGGAGTCATGTGCCAAACATGTGCAAAACATGTGTCATCCATGTGGAAGACATCATGTGCCAACCATATGCTCAAGATCATGTGCCATGCATGTGCCTACTTATGGGATTTAGGCTTAACTTGCAATTGGACTTAATTATGTATGTGGGCTGCCTATTTTAATTATTATAAACTTTTAATCAGTGTTTGGAATGTGAGCCAAAGGATATGAAGTTTATCCAACCACTTGTCTTATTTTAGAAAGATTTAATTAGTGTCCTAATTCAAGTAGGACTTGTTAGAATTTGAGTTAAAATATGATTGTACTTTTAGGAGTTGAGTTAGAATAGGACTTAGTTATCCTTTACAAGAAAGGATTCAAAGACTTAGGGCTATAAATACTCATTTAGGCTTCTTTTACAAGATATCAATCAATGGATGAATGAATAAAAATGAATTTGAGTATTTTTCTTTAAAGTGAGACAAATTTGCATCTCTTTATTACCTTTAGGAATTAGTTACTTATCAAGTGATATTGCTTGTGGTGTGACTATTCTTAATAATCCTCTTAATCTTGGTTCTTTGCTACATTGGTTAGCTTTGTGTCGGATTCAATCTATAATCACCATAGCTTAAGGTTTGTTTACCTTGTCTTATTGAAGGGTTTTAAGACATGGTCTTTGGGGTTCCGCATTAGTTTGGTATCGAGCTTTTGGTTAGCTAATTATTATCTATCCGTTAAAATTGCTTTTTAGTTGTTAACTTAGACTTAAATTCTGCCATAAGAGGTACCTTAGGAAAACTTTTTGCCATAAAGAGTAAAATTGAATGTTTGGGTTTCTTTTTAATTTTTTGATATGTTTGAGGTTTATTTAGTATTAATAACTCCTGATTAGTGTTATTTGATTTAAAAAAAAGAAAAAAAATTTCAGAATTTCAAATTTAGCACCAAAATTGTGAAATTGTGCTATTTTGAGCTTCAAGTTAAAATCTTGTGATTATTGATTGCTGGAATTATTTAGTATCATCCTAAACTACTGCAATCCAACATAAATAATTGGTTTTGAGGTTGAAAAGTACAACTTTTGAATTCAGGTACCTTAGAGATTATGTTGAGCTTTGATTTGATCTTGAGGAATTGAGCTTATCTATTAAATACACCTTGAGTTCTTACCTTTTGGTGATAAATTAAGGTTGAATAAGGGTTAAATTGGCTACTTACTAGGAGGAAACCGGTTCTAATTTTTGTTCCATTTTGTCTAATTCTTTGTGCTCTTAAGTTTTCATTCTTTTAATTATGTCCTTTTTGCTTCTAATTACATTAGTTAAGTCTAATTTGTATTCTTAGATTTAATTTGAGCAAAAATCAGTAGCATACGCCTATTTGCATTCGTGTATAGCTTTAGATATAATTAATTTCTTTCACATCAGTTTGCTTGTAGACTTTGTTCTATTCATTATTGTTAGGATTCATTGTTAATTCTTAGCATATATCACTTGCATTTTGTTTTATTTTGTTTTCTGGTTCTTACTTGTAATTTGGAGATTTAAATTTTGAGTGGTAAGAGACAAGAGAGGTGAGCTTAAAAGAAGGTAAAAGCCATTATTTGTGTGAAACATCAGAGTGGTTATATTGTGAGGAATTTTTTCCTTCATTAACTCTTTCTTGTAGCTTAACCATGTCTAAGGAAAGTATGAGGAGCAGTAGTGGACATGAAGAACATGGTCACTATGTGCCAATGGATGTTGTTCAATCATACATTCAATTTATTAGAGGTAAATATTGGAAAAATTATAGACAAGATGGAGAGACAAAATCAGAAAATTCAAGATTTGAGGCAGCAAAGCATCTCCGACACAAGAAGATTAAGAGTGTCTGGGCCTCAAGGCATTGGGAGGTTTCGAACTCAAGAAGAAAAAGGCTATTTTGAACATTATGATAATGATAGACAAAGAAGAGAAAGAAAGAAAGACAAAGCATCTTCGGTAAGTGCCTTTCAAAAAGAAATAGACAATATGCGTGCTAGGATTTATAGGTGGGTGAATGAAGAGAAAGGTAATGAAATGAAGAATCCATATCCAAGAAGGTGTGAAATTCAAAAATCAAAATTTAATTATGAATTTGACTTTGTTCCTAAGTTTAAAATGGTGGATGATGGTAAGAATCAAATTCATGAGGATATTAATGATGCTCATACTAGTGAAGTTGAAATTGTAGGTGAAAGTAGTGATTCTATTTCACTAGAAAAAGTTAATGGTGTTAATGTTGTTGAGAGGATTGCAATTGAAAGTAAAAACATCATTCGAGATGAATTTGTAGCTAATGATAGTGAATCCATGGATGTAAGTGATGAACATGAATTGGATGAGCTTGAGGGAGTAAAGGTGGGTGAGATTGAGAAGAAAGAAGGGGTTGCTTATGGAGAAGCTTAAGAGAAAATTGAGAGAGATAAGGTTTATAGGGATAAAAGTGCTATCATGCAAAGAGAGAAAATAGTGAATGTGTGCGAAAAAGAAAAGGAGGTGAAGAGCAAACTTTTTACTAACAATTTTTATTATCATTTGCTTTGTATTGTGCATTTTTATTTTTATGTAGGTAAAAATTCGAGGACGAATCTTCTTGAGGAAAAGGGGAATGATGGATACACAGAAACCATGAATGAAGGATGTGAACGACATTCTTTTGTCAACGGAGTGGAGCAATCTTATATTATTCAAATGGGGCTTAATGGAGTTCAAAAGCCTTTTCATATGATCCAATTCAATGTGGGGCATGTTCCAAGTCATAGAAGGCAGCATTGGAGCATTGGTTGCTATATTGGGCCTAAAATCCATAATCAAGCTTATGGGCTAACACTACATAAAGGCAAGCCTTAAAGTGAAGATAAAAGGAGTCTTTTATGAAGATCCAAGACAATGTGCAAAACAAGGCAAAATCTATAAAATTGAATATTACAAGTGATGTACAAGTCATGTGCAAATTATGTGCTAGGAGTCATGTGCCAAACATGTGCAAGACATATGCCATCCATGTGGAAGACATCATGTGCCAACTATGGGCTCAAGATCATGTGCCATGCATGTGCCTACTTATAGGATTTGGGCTTAACTTGTAATTGGGCTTAATTATGTATGTGGGTTGTCTATTTTAATTATCATAAACTTTTAATTAGTGTTAGGCATGTTGGCCAAACGATATGAAGTCTAGCCCACCACTTGTCTTGTTTTAAAAGGATTTAATTAGTGCTCTAATTCAAGTAGGACTCTATTTGTTAGAATTTGAGTTAGAATATGACTGTACTTTTAGGAGTTGAGTTAGAATAAGATTTAGTTATCCTTTACCAGAAAGGATTCAAATACTTAAGGCTATAAATACTCATTTAGGATTCTTTTACAAGACATCAATCAATGAATGATGACTAAAAACGAAGTTGAGTGTTTTTCTTTAAAGTGAGGCAAATTTGCATCTGTTTATTACCTTTAGGAATTAGTTACGTATCAAGTGATATTGCTTGTGGCATGGCTATTCTTAATAATTCTTATAATCTTGCTTCTTTGTTACATTGGTTAGCTTTGGGTCGAATTCAATTTATGATCACCATAGCTTAAGGTTTGTTTTCCTTGTCTTGTTGAGGGATTTCAAGGCACAGTCTTTGAGATTCCACATTATTTTTTATACTCTCAATATGCTGCCTAACCCTAATCAGAAACAAGGGGCATGGTTGGATTCCTATTAAATCCAAAGAAGAAAAAAAAACATTAGTTAGATGCTAACCAAACAAGATCCTTGTGTTTTAAATATTCAGGCTGGCTTAAAAATTACTTCATAAACATTCTAATTAAGCCCACCTGCAGTGATAATAAGAAAGGTTGTTTCTCTTCAATTTTGAGTTTCATTGGCCCATTTTTGTGGGTCAAGGCCTTTTCTCCAAAAAGCTCCTCCAAAAATGGCCCAACAAAGACTTGGTATGCTTCTTTAAGTCTTTTGGACCTCAATCTTGTAATTGGACCAATTGGCATCTTCAGTTGCTCATCTCCAGTGGCCCCATGTTGTTCCATATCATGGTTTTGGTAATAACTAGTGAAATCCACATCACTTTGGCTTTGTCTTCCCTTTTAGGCCACTTTGAGGTCCAATTAGATGTGGAACCCAAATAGGTTGGTTTGCTGGTTTCCTTTTGCTTTAGTTGTTTCTCCACCTTCATAGCCATATTCATATTGAACATAGCCTTATAAACTAGTCCAAGAGTTCATCCACAACCAATGTGGGATGCATCAACCATCTCCTCTAACTGTACATAGTGGTGCAACTTAATACCAATTGCAAATTCCTTATTTAGACAAGCCAAGAAACGTGCCATGGTAGCCTCCCTATCCTCATTAATATTAGCCCTCATCATAGCTATCTCCACTTCTTGATGATAGTCCTCAACACTCTTATTCCCTTATCTCAAACTTTGGAGCCTTTGATGTAGTTCCCTATAATAGTAACTAGGCACAAACCTCTCTCTCAAGAATGCCTTCATCCCCACCTATTTGTTTATAGGCCTTTCCCCATTCCTACACCAATTGAGATTGATTTGGTCCCACCATACCAAGGCATGGTCAGTGAATTCCACGGCTGCTAACTTCACTTTTTTTCTCCTCAGAATAGTTATAACTTCACCTTGAAAAGTAGGGATTTTCGATCTATTCGATTCTCGACAATCATAAATCTATCTGCCTCTACCCTACCTCTATATTCTCTCCTATTCCTTCCTCTATCATTTCTGCCCCCTCTACCACGAAACCAATTTCTATCCCTATCATCATCAAACTCTTCAAAATCTTCTTCATATTCAGATTGAGGTGGAGTTGCTAACCTTTCCCTTCTCCCTACAATTGGATGCATCTCTTCTAAGATTATGTAGAGCTTGATCATGACCTTCTAACCTCCTATCATACTTGTCAAACCGATCACTCATACTCGGAGCAGAATCTCAAGTCTACCAAATTGTTATTGCATCGCCTCTAATGTGAATGAAGTTTTGTTTGCTTTATCACTACTTCTTTCCGGGTTGCTTGATTTAGACATGATGTAAATAAATGGCCTCACACACTCCCTCATGTGTTTCATTCAAAAGGTGTACGTTCGCTCTTGTTTCACACAATTAAGGCTTTTACGCTCTTTTAAGCTAACCACTTTTGCCTTTTAACACTCTTGTGTCCTCATTATGATATATTTCAGGATCAACTTCAACCAACCAGATCAATAATAATGAGCAACAATATCCAATAGAAAATTAGAACAAACAATTCGTAAGAAAGAAAGGAAATATCACAAAACTAGAAGCAAAATTAATGAAATGATGCAGCAACCACCTAGAATCTAAGTCTAGACAACCTCCAAATCAATTTGATACAAATCTTAAGTTTAAACAATTGCAAGATTAGACTCTTCACCCCCCAAAACAGCAAGGAATTGGTAACAAAGAGTATGAAGAGAGAATTGGATTCATGCTACAAATTAATTACCAACCTGATAAGTGAAAACAATCCTTGGTATATCAATGGAGATCACACCTCCCACTTGAAGAACACTCAAGAACACTCAAATTTTGATCTTAATCACCAATCTGATTGTCTTACACGCATAAGGAGGTATTTATACCTCTACAAACCAAACCCTAGGTGCAAATATGAAGAAAAGACCAATCTGACCCTAATGACTTAAGGACAAACGAATGTGCTTAATTTTATAAGGCCTACACACTTAAGACAAGTTAAAATAAGGCTGATCATGTGTCTTTAAATGAAATTACATTCCAATAATTAAAATAAAACAGCCCACTAAAATTAATCTTAGGCCCAACTATGACATAACATAAGTCCACCTTAACATAGCATATTGCACATGAGTTGAACCTTGTAATATAGACTTCTTCTCTAGCTCATTAGGCTAGTTGTCTTCACCATCACATGCCCTAATGAGTGTCACAAGCTTTGGATCGCCAACTAATTCCATCTCTTCAAACCTGACCCAAGCCTCTTCCTTGATATCTCTTGTCACTAAGCTCTGAATATACATTTGCAAGGCTGCCTTGAGCTTGTTTCTACTTGATCTTATGATTGGACCAAGTGGCATCACTAATCCATCTCCTCCATGGCATGTAAGATCATTTTTGTTGTCTTGGTTCGCATCATTCCCTCCCTCTACAAAAGGATTTGTCCTCGAATCACCACCTGCATTATCAAAAGGACAAAGGTCAGCAACATTAAAAGTTGTTGAAACACTATACTCACCGGGCAAGTCAATCTTATAGGCATTGTCATTGATCCATTTAACCACTTGAAAAGGTCCATCGCCTCTTGGATCCAACTTGGATTTCCTTTGGTTAGGAAATCTCTCTTTCCTAAAATGCACCCATACCCAATCTCCAGGTTCAAATTTCACAACTTTTACATCCTTGATTGGCTTTTTGTGCATAACTTTTGTTCTTTAACTCAATGTGCCGCTTTGCCTTCTCATGTATGGACTTATCCAAATCTACCTTCTTTTGCCCATCTAAGTTAGAAATATCATTCATAGGTATAGGCAACAAATCCAAAGGGGTTAGCGAATTAAAACCATAGACAATTTCAAATGGAGAATAACCTGTTGATGAATGAATGCTTTTATTATATGCAAATTCTACTAATGACAAACAATCTTCCCAAGTTTTCAAATTCTTTCCAACAACAGCACGTAATAATGATCCTAAAGTTCTATTAACCACTTCAGTTTGACCATCTGTTTGAGGATGACAAGTAGTAGAAAATAACAACTTTGTTCCCAACTTTCCCCACAGCACACGCCAAAAATGACTAAAAAACTAAGAATTTCTATCAGAAACAATAGTTTTAGGAACACCATGCAAACGCACAACATCATTAAAGAACAAATCAGAAATATGTGTAGCGTTATCAGTTTTATGGCAAGCGATGAAGTGTGCCATCTTGCTAAACCTATCAACTACAACAAAAATGCTATCTCTTCCCCTTTTAGTCCTGGGCAGTCCCAACACAAAATCCATAGAAATGTCAATCCAGGGCTGACTAGGGATGGGTAAAGGAGTATACAACCCATGAGATTGAATTCTTGACTTGGCTTGCTTACATGCAACACACCTAGAGCAAATTTTCTCAACATCTTTCTTCATATTAGGCCAATAAAAATGCTCATGCAAGATGTCAAGTGTCTTAGCAATACCAAAATGACCCATCAAACTACCATTATGAGCCTCACATACAAGCAACTCACGCATTGAACAATTAGGCACACAAATTTTATTTTCTCTAAATAAATAACCATCATGCCTATAAAACTTTTGAAACGCAGATTGTTCACATGCATTATAAACATTTGAAAAATCAGATTCAGAAGCATACAATTCCCTTATATATTCAAATCCCATCAATCGAGAACTCAAAGTAGTAATAAGAGTATATCTTCTAGATAGTGCATCATCAACCACATTTTCCTTACCTTGTTTGTATTGAATCACATAAGGAAAGGTCTCAATGAACTCCAACCATTTGGCATGTCGTTTGTTCAACTTACTTTGACCCTTGAGATGCTTTAAAGACTCATGATCACTATGAATCACAAACTCTTTAGGACAAAGATAATGTTGCCAAGTCTCCAAAGCCCTGACCAATGCATACAACTCCTTGTCATACATGGAATAATAGAGTTGTCCACCACTCAAGTTTTCACTAAAGAAAGCAATTGGATGCCTACCCTGATGTAGATCAAGGACATATAAGTCAATCTTCACAAAAGGAGAATGATACACTAGTCATGCCAAGTGGTGCTATCACAAGATCAAGGGCTCACAAACTAAGGCAAGCAATGCAAGGCTATATTCAAGGCTTGGTCACTAAGGAGATCACAAAAGATGCATGCATGACAAAGGAGATGGAGTTGATTGAAGACCCAAGGCCCATTACTTATCTTGGGGTGTGTGAAGAACCATCTTGCATGGACTAGTCCAATGGGGTAAAAAAGGCAAAGTCCATAAAATTAAAGATTACAAGTCATGTGCCAACCATGTGCCTACTTATGTGATTTGGGGCTTAACTTGTAATTGGGCTTAATTATGTATGTGGGCTGCCTAATTTAAATTACCTTATACTTTAATTAGTGATAGACATGTGGGCCAAAGAAATAAAGCCCAACCCACCACTTGTCTTATTTTGGAAGGATTTAATTAGTGTCCTAATTCAAGTAGGACTCTACTTTTTAGAATATGAGTTAGAATATGACTGTAATTTTAGGAGTTGAGTTAGAATATGATTTAGTTATCCTTTACCATAAAGGATTTAAAAACTTAGGGCAATAAATACTCATCTAGGCTTCTTGTACATGACATGAATGAATAAAAACGAATTTGAGTGTTTTTCTTTAAAGTGAGGCAAATTTGCATCTCTTTATTACCTTTAGGAATTAGTTACTTATCAAGTAATATTGCTTGTGGCGTGGCTATTCTTAATAATCCATATAATCTTGGTTCTTTGCTACATTGGTTAGCTTTGGGTCGGATTCAATCTATGATCACCATAGCTTAAGGTTTGTTTACCTTGTCTTGTTGAGGGGTTTCAAGGCACGGTCTTTGGGGTTTCGCATCAGTTTGGTATCAGAGCTTTTGGTTAGGTAATCATTATCTATCATTTACAATTGCTTTCTAGTTGTTAACTTAGCTAGATTTAAATTCTGCTATTGGAGGTACCTTAGGAAACTTTTCTGCCATAAAGAGTAAAATTACATGTTTAGATTTCTTTTCAATTCATGATATGTTTGAGGTTTATTAAGCATGAGTTCAATGTTATTTTCTATAAAAAAACAAAACAAAAAGAAGGAAAAAGGAAAAAAAAATGAGAATTTCGAATTTAGCACTAAAATTGTGAATTTGTGCTATTTTGAGCTTCAAGTTGAAATCTTGTAATTTTTGATTGCTGGAATTGTTTGGTGTCATCATAAACTACTGGAATCTAACTTAAATAATTGGTTTTGAGGTTGAAAAGCACAACTTTTGAATTCAGATACCTTAGTGATCATATTGAGCATTGATTTGATCTTGAGGAATTGAGCTTATCTATTAAATATACCTTGAGTTCTTGCTAGTTGGTGATAAATTAAGGTTGAATATGGTTTAATTAAGATACAATCGGCTATTTACTAGGAGGAAACCGATTCTGAATGTTTTTTCAATATTGTCTAATTCTTTGTGCTCCTAAGTTTTCATTCTTTTAATTCTATCCTTTTTGCATCTAATTACCTTAGTTAGGTCTAATTTGCATTCTTAGATTTAATTTGAACAAAAATTAATAGCATACACCTATTTAAATTCGTGTATAGCTTTAAATATAAATTTCTTTCACATCAGTTTGCTTCTAGACATTGTCCAATTCATTCTTGTTAGGGTTCATTGTTAATTCTTAGCATAGATCACTTGCATATTGTTTGTTTTTGTTTCTAGTTCTTACTTGTAATTTTGAGAATCAAATTTTGAGTGGTAAAAGGCAAGAGTGGTGAGCTTAAAAGAGGCTAAAAGCCATTATTTGTGTGAAACACGAGTGGTATATAGTCTGTTTTGAGAGAAACACGTGAGGGAGTGATTGTGAGGTCCTTTTACTTCATTATTACTTTCTTGAATTACTAACCATGTCAAAGGAAAACGCAAGGGGAAGTAGTGAATGAGAGGACCAGCTGAAACTCATACCATTAGAGGCTGTCCAATCTGAATTCCAAAGGCTATTTTTCATGATTGAATCTTTAAATGAGAAGATGGAGAGACAAGATCGAAAAATTGAGGAGGTGAGACAAAAAAGCACTTCAAATTCCAAAAAAACAAGAGAAAAGTCACGGACTCATGGGAAATGGAACATTCACAATTCTGGAATAGGGAGGTTTCAGCCTCAAGAAGAAGATGAGGACTTTGATTCCTATGATGATGAAGATGATACCCATTCAACGAGGAGAGGAGATAAGCATGATAGCAACATCAATTCCATCAAAATGAAAATTCCCCCTTTTAAAGGGAGGAATGATGCTGAAGCATACCTAGAATGGGAGAGAAAAGTGGAGCTCATTTTTTAATGTCACAACTATAGTGAAGAGAAAAAAATAAAACTTGCTGTCATTGAATTCACTGATTATGCTCTAGTTTGGTGGGATCAGATCATGATGACTAGAAGAAAGAATGGAGAAAGACCCATTAGAAGGTGGGAGGAGATGAAGAGGGTGATGAGAAAACGGTTTGTGCCAGCCTATTACTATAGGGAGTTGCACCAAAAATTACAGCACCTTACACAAGGATCCATGACCATTGAAGATTACCATAAGGAGATGAAGATGGCAATGATGAGAGCTAATGTGGAGGAGGATCCAGAAGTCACCATGGCACATTTCCTAGGGGGTTTGAACAAAGATATTGCTAATGTTATTGAATTACAACACTATGTGGACTTTGAAGATATGGTCAATATGGCCATAAAAATTGAAAAGCAACTAAAAAGCAAGGGGGCAGCAAGGAGTTACACGAATTCCACATCCAAATGGAGTTCAAAATGGCCTAAAAGGAAAGAAAAGGGTAAAGAAAAGGTGACTGACCAGAAAGAGGTAAGGAAAGAAATATGGGTAAAAGATGATGGAAAATTAAAAACACCTAGTGCTAATGATAAACATAGTAAAATTAAATGTTTTAGATGTTTGGGTGTAGGGCATATTGCATCTCAATGTCCTAATAAGAAAACTATGTTATTAAAATATAATGGTGTAATTGATAGTGAAAGTGACGAAAGTAGTGATAGTGATGGTATGCCTTCCTTAGTGGGATGCTAGTGATTGTGATGATGATGATGTGCAATATGGGAATGATGTGCATATTGAATCTCTGGTTGTTAGGAGAGCCTTGAATATGCATGTTAAAGATGAAATTAGTGATCAAAGACAAAATATTTTTCATACACGTTGCATAGTCAATGGAAAGGCATGTAGTTTGATTATTGATGGAGGTAGTTGTACTAATGTGACTAGTGCAACACTTCTTAAAAAGTCGGGTTTGAATTGTATTAGACATCCTAATCCATATAAGTTGCAATGGTTGCATGAATGTGGTGAAATAAGGGTGAATAAACAAGTGATGCTTGCATTCTCTATTGGTAGATATAAGGATGAGGTGTTGTGTGATGTTATACCTATGCATGCTAGTCATGTTTTACTTGGAAGGCCTTGCCAATATGATAGACATGTGATGCATGATGGGTATAGGAATCGGTATTCTTTTAGCTTGAATAAACAGAATTACATTCTTGCACCTTTATCTCCATTGGAAGTATATGAAGACCAAATGAAAATCCAAAAATCCATTGTGGGGAATTCAGGTAGTGAGGCAAGTTCAAGTAAAAGAATTGAGAGAAAAGAGGCATTGAATGATAAAAATGAAAGAAATGCAAATAAAGGCCCAATGGTGAGTGATGGAGCAAGAGAGAAAAGTAAGGGTGAGATTGTAAAGAGAGAAAAGAAAGTAAGCCTGTATGCAAGGGAGAAAGACTTGAGAGGTGCTTTTAATGCACAAATGAGTCTTATTGTATTTAGGTACAAGGAGAATCTTTTAATTTTGATTGACATTGACCCTTGTTTTCCTAGTGTTTTTGTATATTTGTTGCAGAAATTTGAGGATGTTTTCCCTGAAGAGATTCCTTAAGGCCTCCCCTCCATTAAGAGGTATTGAACATCAAATTGACTTTGTTCCCGGGGCTGCCATACCAAATAGACCAGCCTATAGAACCAATCCTGAGGAGACAAAGGAGATACAAAGACAAGTTGAAGAGCTTTTAGAGAAGGGGCACGTGAAGGAAAGCTTGAGTCCATGTGTCGTTCCTGTGTTGTTAGTGCCTAAAAAGGATGGATCTTGGAGGATGTGTGTGGATTGTCGTGCCATTAATAAAATAACAGTAAAGTATAGACATCCTATTCCTAGACTTGATGAATTATGTGGGGCATGTTACTTTTCCAAAATTGATCTTAAAAGTGGTTATTTTCAAGTTAGGATGAAAGTAGGAGATGAATGGAAAACCGCGTTTAAAACTAAACAAGGTTTATATGAGTGGTTGGTAATACCTTTTGGTTTAACTAATGCACCTAGTACTTTCATGAGACTTATGAATCATGTTTTGAGACAACTTATTGGTAAGTTTGTTGTGGTTTATTTTGATGATATACTTATATACAGCAAATGTTTTGATGATCATATTATGCATGTTAGGTCTGTATTAGAAGTATTGAGAAAAGAGAAATGATATGCCAACTTAAAGAAGTGCACGTTTGCTAGTGAAAAACTTGTATTTCTTGGATTTGTTGTTAGTGCTAAAGGAATTGAGGTAGATGAGGAAAAAGTGAAAGCTATTAGAGATTGGCCAATGCCTACTAATGTTAGTGAGGTTAGGAGTTTTCATGGATTGGCTAGTTTTTATAGAAGGTTTGTTAAAGATTTTAGTTCCATTGCAGCACCTTTAAATGAGTTAGTTAAAAAGGATGTTAAATTTAAATGGACTGAATCACATGAAAAGGCATTTAATTTGCTTAAGGATAAACTATGTAGTGCACCTATTTTGTCCTTGCCTGATTTTAACAAAACTTTTGAGCTTGAATGTGATGCGTCAGGAGTTGGCTTAGGAGCTGTTTTAATGCAGGAGGGGCGACCAATATCATACTTTAGTGAGAAGTTGCATGGAGCTCAATTGAATTATACCACATATGGTAGGGAATTATGTGCTTTAGTGAGAGCCTTGGACATGTGGCAACATTATCTCTTTCCTAAAGAGTTTGTCATACATACTGATCATGAGTCCTTAAAGCATTTGAAGGGACAAATGAAACTCAATAGGCGATATGGAAAGTGGGTGGAATTTATTGACACATTTCCATATGTGATAAAATACAAGCAAGGTAAAGATAATGTGGTGGCTGATGCACTTTCAAGAAAATATACTTTAATTTCTACTTTAAGTTCTAAATTGTTGGGATTTTAACAAATTAAAGAACTTTATGCCACTGATCTTGATTTTGCTAATGTGTATGATGCATGTGAACAAGTTGCTTTTCAGAAATTTTATAGGCATGATGGATATTTGTTTAGGGATGGTAAACTTTGTGTGCCTATATGTTCATTAAGGGAGCTACTTGTGCGTGAAGCTCATAGTGGGGGTTTGATGGGGCATTTTGGTGTTAATAAGACTTTGGATATGTTGCATGAACACTTTTACTGGCCACATATGTGTAAGGATGTTGAAAGAATTTGTGTTAAGTGTGTTGCATGTAAAGAAGCTAAATCTAAAGTTATGCCTCATGGATTGTATACACCTTTACCTATTCCTATTGCACCTTGGATTGATATTTCAATGGATTTTGTATTGGGATTGCCTAAGACTAGGAGAGGTAAAGATAACATATTTGTTGTAGTTGATAGATTCAGTAAAACGGCTCATTTTATTGCGTGTGCTAAAACGAATGATGCAACAAATATAGCTGACTTATTCTTTAGAGATGTAGTGTGTTTGCATGGTATTCCTAAATCAATTGTTTCTGATAGAGACGCTAAATTCTTGAGTCACTTATGGCGTGTTTTGTGGGGTAAACTTGGTACTAAATTGCTGTTTTCTACTACTTGTCATCCACAAACTGATGGACAAACCAAAGTGGTCAATAGGACTTTAGGTGCTCCATTGCGTGCTGTTCTGGGTAGAAATTTAAAATCATGGGAAGATTGTTTGCCATTGGTTGAGTTTGCTTATAATAGATGCATACATTCTTCTACTGGTTTTTCACCTTTTGAACTTGTGTATGGTTTTAATCCATTAACTCCATTGGATCTAACATCTTTGCCTTTTAATGAGTTAACTAATTTAGATGGTAAGGCAAATTTTGTGAAAGCTATGCATGAGAAAGCAAAACAGCACTTGGAGAAGAAAAATGAGTCATATGCATGATAAGCTAACAAGGGGCGTAGAAAAATGGTGTTATAACTAGGCGATTGGGTGTGGGTGCATATGAGAAAAGAGAGATTTCCTCATCAAGGGAAGAATAAACTTGATTCTAGAGGAGATGGCCCATTTCGCGTACTTGAAAGGATCAATGATAATGCTTACAAGATAGAACTTCCTGGTGAGTATGGTGTTTCTGCATCATTCAATGTTTCTGACCTTACTCCTTTTGACAATGTAGGAATAGTAGATTCGAGAACGAATACTTTTGAGGCGGGGGGGAATGATGTAGATCAAGGACATATAAGTCAATCTTCACAAAAGGAGAATGATGCACTAGTCATGCCAAGTGGTGCTATCACAAGATCAAGGGCTAACAAACTAAGGCAAGCAATGCAAGGCTATATTCAAGGCTTGGTCACTAAGGAGATCACAAAAGATGCATGAATGACAAAGGGGATGGAGTTGATTGAAGACCCAAGGCCCATTACTTATCTTGGGGTGTGTGAAGAACCATCTTGCATGGACTATTCCAAT
This sequence comes from Triadica sebifera, assembly GCA_023653625.1. Taxonomy (NCBI): domain Eukaryota; kingdom Viridiplantae; phylum Streptophyta; class Magnoliopsida; order Malpighiales; family Euphorbiaceae; genus Triadica; species Triadica sebifera. The sequence continues at coordinate 15,147,915 of CM042909.1, forward strand.
GGGGTAAACAAGGCAAAGTCCATAAAATTAAAGATTACAAGTCATGTGCCAACCATGTGCCTACTTATATGATTTGGGGCTTAACTTGTAATTGGGCTTAATTATGTATGTGGGCTGCTAAATTTAAATTACCTTAGACTTTAATTAGTGATAGATATGTGGGCCAAAGAAATAAAGCCCAACCCACCACTTGTCTTATTTTGGAAGGATTTAATTAGTGTCGTAATTCAAGTAGGACTCTATTTTTTAGAATATGAGTTAGAATATGACTGTAATTTTAGGAGTTGAGTTAGAATATGATTTAGTTATCCTTTACCATAAATGATTCAAAGACTTAGGGCTATAAATACTCATCTAGGCTTCTTGTACATGACATGAATGAATAAAAACGAATTTGAGTGTTTTTCTTGTAAGTAAGGCAAATTTGCATCTCTCTATTACCTTTAGGAATTTGTTACTTATCAAGTAATATTGCTTGTGGCGTGGCTATTCTTAATAATCCATATAATCTTGGTTCTTTGCTACATTGGTTAGCTTTGGGTTGGATTCAATCTATGATCACCATAGCTTAAGGTTTGTTTACCTTGTCTTGTTGAGGGGTTTCAAGGCACGGTCTTTGGGGTTCCGCATCATACCCTGCATGAAAACAGCACCAATACCTATCCCAGAGGCATCACATTCAATTTAAAAAATATAATTAAAATCAGGCAAACTCAAAACATGTGCAGAACAAATTTTATATTTCAAAGTATTAAATGCAAGTTCTTACGCCTCCCCGCACTTAAACCCCACATCATTTTTAATGATTTCAGTTAAAGGAGCAATAATGACACTAAAATCCTTTACAAAGCTCCTGTAAAAGCTAGCAAGGCCATGAAAGCTCCTAACATCACTCACATTCCTAGGGGTTGGCCATTCTTGGATAGCCCTTACATCAACCTCAATTCCATTGGCACTCACCACATACCCTAAGAATATAACTCTATTCATGCAAAATGTACACTTTTTAAGTTTATCATACAATTCCTCTCTCCTAAGTGTATCCAAAACTGCCCTAAGATGATGTACATGTTCATCAACAGATTTACTATAAATCAAAATATCATCAAAATAAACAACAACAAATTTTCCAATGAACTGATGCAAAACATGATTCATCAATCTCATAAAAGTGCTAGGGGCATTGGTTAGACCAAAAGGCATAACGAGCCACTCATATAAACCAAGCTTTGTTTTAAATGTTGTTTTCCATTCATCACCAACTTTCATCCTAATTTGGTGATATCCACTCATCAAATCAATCTTAGTAAAGACACATGTGACATGCAGTTCGTCTAACATATCATCCAATCTGGGTATTGGATGGCGATACTTAACTGTTGTGAGATTCACAGCCCTACAATCAACACACATGCGCCAAATCCCATCCTCACCGACACTGCACACGGACTTAAACTCTCACGGATATGCCCCCTTGCTAACAACTCCTCCACTTGCTTTTGAAGTTCCTTTGTCTCCTTGGGGTTGCTCCTAGGCTGGGCGGTTTGGAATTTGAGCTCCTGGTATGAAATCAATTTGATGTTCAATTCCTCTTATTGGTGGCAATCCTTGTGGTAACTCTTTAGGGAATACTTCCTTATATTCCTGTAATAAAGAAACAACAACACTAGGCAAAGCAGGGTTAAGGTCAGCTTCATTAAAATAAGATTCCTTGTATATGAGTACAAGTAAACATTGTTGATTCTCAAAAGCCACTCTCATATCCCTTACTTTTGCATAAAAATTATTTTTCTTTGTACCACTCTCCTTTGGGCCGATTATTTGCTTTTCTTTTTGGGCCTCTTTTCCTCCCATTTTTCTCTCTTTTTCAGCCTCTCCTTTTTCTTTTCCTCTCATCTCTCTTATTTTTCAACTCTCGGCCTTTCCATTTTCTTTTTGCTCCTTTTCTATCAATTTGGACCTTTCGGCTTCTTTTTGCATTTCTTCCTCCATGCTCCTTTTTAGGTTCATAAACTTCACCAGGAGTCATAGGAGCCAGAATGATATGTTGATCTCCCATCATGAATGAGTGTCTATTTCTATACCCATCATACGTCACCTTTCTGTCAAATTGCCATGACCTACCAAGCAACACATGACCTGCATGCATAGGTACTACATCACAAAGTACACCGTCAGAATATCTTCCAATGGATAATGAAATTAAAACTTGTTTACTTACCCTTATATCTCCGCAATCATTAAGCCATTGTAGTCTATATGGCCTAGGATGTTTCAAACAATCCAGCCCCAACTTATCAAATAAAGTAGTACTTGTAACATTAGTACAACTTCCTCCATCAATTGTAAGACTAAAATTTTTGCCATTTATCAAGCATCTGGAATGGAACATATTTTTCCTTTGTTCAACCCCATCTTCTTTCAATTGTGCATTTAGTACACGCCTAACCATAAGATTTAAATCCCTGCCAACAACATGCTCGGCCTCATCATCACCACTACAATCTTCAAATGAAGGCATTGAATCAGATTCTTTATCACTTTTGGATTCAATTACACCATTATCTTTCAATATCATAACCTTTTTATTTGGGCATTGAGATGCAATATGTCCATTGCCAAGGCACTTAAAGCATTTTATGTTTCTATGCTTTTCAGTATTGGAAGAAGAAGTAGCATTAGCTTTAGGATTACCTTTTTGCTCTGCTTTACCCTTTTCTTCTCTTTTAGGCCATTTTGAGCACCAATTAGATGTGGAACCCAAATAGGTTGGTTTGTTGGTTCCCTTTTGGTTTAGTTGCTTCTCCACCTTCATAGTCATATTCACCATCTCCTCTAACTCTACATAGTGGTGCAGCTCAATAACATTTGCAATTTCCTTATATAGACCAGCCAAGAAACGTGCCATGGTAGCCTCCCTATCTTCATCAATATTAGCCCTCATCATAGCTATCTCCATTTCTTTATGATAGTCCTCAACACTTTTATTCCCTTGCCTCAAAGTTTGGAGCCTTTGATGTAGTTCCCTATAATAGTAACTAGGGACAAACCTCTTTCTCATGACTGCCTTCATCCCCACCCATGTGTTTACCGGCCTTTTCCCATTCCTACGCTTATTGAGGATGATTTGGTCCCACCATACCAAGGCATAGTCAGTGAATTCCACGGCTGCCAACTTTACTTTTTTTTTTTCCTCAGAATAGTTATGACATTCAAACACCAATTCCACTTTTCCCTCCCACTCCAAGTTAGCATCAACATCATTCCGACCTTGAAAAGTAGGAATTTTCATTTTAATACTCCCGAAATTACGATCTATCCAATTATCAACGTTTCCAAATCTATCCGCCTCTACCCTGCCTCTATGTTCACTCCTATTCCTTCCTCTATCATTTCTTCCCCCTCTAACTCCAAACTAATTTCCATCCCTATCATCATCAAAGTCATCAAAATCTTCTTCATAGTCAGATTGAGGTGGAGTTGCTAACCTTTCCCTTCTCCCTCTAATTCGACTTTGCAAGGATGTATCTCTTCTAAGATTCTGTAAAGCTTGATCATGTCCTTCTAACCTCCTATCATACTTGTCAAATTGATCATTCATATCTCAGAGCAGAATCTCAAGCCTTCCAAATTGTTGTTGCATAGCCTCCAATGTGAAGAAAGTTTTGTTTCCTTCATTACTACTTCTTTCCTGATTGCTTGATTTAGACATGATGTAAATAAATGGCCTCACACACTCCCTCACGTGTTTCACTCAAAAGGTTTATGTTCGCTCGTGTTTCACTCAATTAAGGCTTTTACCCTCTTTTGAGCTAACCACTCTTGCCTTTTACCGCTCTTGTGTCCTCACTATGATATATTTCCGGATCAATTTCAACCAACCAGATCAATAATAATGAGCAACAATATCCAACGGAAAATTAAAATAAACAATTCCTAAGAAAGAAAGGAAACATCACAAAACTAGAAGCAAAACTAATGAGATGAAAGCAAGGAATGACAAGTATATGATATATGCACACTCGGATGAAGAATGAGGTGTGCAGATATAATATTGTTATTTGAGTAATATGGAATACAAAATTACTCAACTAATGTAATGGAAACAAGTAGGACAGCAGTCAAGAATATAAAACAAAGAATGCAATAAATTGACAAAACTAGAAAACATTAAGTGTATATGTGCTACTGGCCTAAAAGAATTTGAACCAGAACCTAAAATTCACTAAACCACTCCCAACTTACTGCCAAATAAGCTAATTGTATGCCTATTAGTAACTATTATCCTCCAATTGCACAATTTCCAGCAATAAGCAATGAAATCTCAACTTATACCTCAATATGAAACCAATCAATTTCAATTACAAACTCCACTCAAAATTGCTCAAATTATCAATTTTAATCAGAATAGAGCAAATATATTCAGAGGAAATTCATTTTATATATGTGTGCAATCAATTGAATCTAAACAATCCCACTTTTGGCAATCAATGCCAATATGCACGATTTTTTTTGTTGTTTTTTTTGTAATCTGATAAACAAAAAAAAAATTAAAACATCAAAAATTCGTACCCCAAAAAAAGAAATAAATCAAACTTCAATAGACAGCAATAAAGGCAAATTCAGCCACAAATAGATAAACTTTTTTTTTTTAATATTTTTATGCTGTAACTTGAACAAATATCACTAAAACCAGAAAAATAAAGATAAGTACAATTGATTTAGAATCAAAGCTCTCTGATACCAAATGATGCAGCAACCACCTAGAATCTAAGTCTAGACAACCTCCAAATCAATTTGATACAAATCTTAAGTTTAAACAATTGCAAGATTAGACTCTTCACCCCCAAAATAGCAAGGAATTGGTAACAAAGAGTATGAAGAGAGAATTAGATTCACGCCACAAATTAATTACCAACCTGATAAGTGAAAACAATGGAGATCACACCTCCCACTTGAAGAACACTCGAGAACACTCAAATTTTAATCTTAATCACCAATCTGATTGTCTTACACACATAAGGAAGTATTTATACCTCTACAAACCAAACCCTAGGTGCAAAAATGAAGAAAAGACCAATCTGACCCTAATGACTTAAGGACAAACGAATGGGCTTAATTTTATAAGGCCTACACACTTAATTTTATAAGGCTGATCATGTATCTTTAAATGAAATTACATTCCAATAATTAAAATAAAACAGCCCACTAAAATTAATCTTAGGCCCAACCATGACATAACATAAGTCCACCTTAACATAGCATATTGCACATGACTTGAACCTTGTAATATAGACTTCTTCTCTAGCCCATTAGGCTAGTTGTCTTCACCATCACATGCCCTAATGAGTGTCACAAGCTTTGGATCACCAAGTAATTCCATCTTTTCAAGCCTGACCCAAGCGTCTTCCTTGATATCTCTCGTCACTAAGCTTTGAATATACATTTCCAAGGCTGCCTTGAGCTTGTTTCTACTTGATCTTACGATTAGACCAAGTGGCATCACTAATCCATCTCTTCCATGGCATGTAAGAACATTTTTGTTGTCTTGGTTCGCATCATGAAATGAAAGCAAGGAATGACAAATATATGATATATGCACAGACGGATGAAGAATAAGGTGTGCAGATATAATATGTGTTATTTGAGTAATATGGAATGCAAAATTACTCAACTAATGTAATGGAAACAAGTAGGATAGAAATCAAGAATAGAAAACAAAGAATGCAACAAATTGACAAAACTAGGAAAAATTAAGTGTATATGTGCTATTGCCCTAATGGAATCCAAACCAGAACTAAAAACTCAATAAACCAATTATAAATTCCAATGAAACTGATGTATGCATGGGAACCATAAATGAAGAATATGAATGACAGTTTTTTTTCAACGGAGTAAAGTAATCTTATATCATTGAAATGAGCCTTAAAGGAGTTCAAAAGCCTTTTCATATGATCCAATTCAATGTGGGGCGAGTTCCAAGTCATATAAGGCAGCATTGGAGCATTCGTTGTTATATAGCGTCTAAAATCCACAATCAAGCTTATGGGCTAACACTGCACAAAGGCAAGCCTAAAGCGAAAATAAAAAGAGTCTTTTATGAAGATTCAATTCAAATGGGCTAAACAAGGCAAAGTCCATAACTTTGAAGATTACAAGTCATGTGCAAGTCTTGTGCCAATCATGTGCTGGAGTCATGTGCTTAATTATGTGATTTGGGGCTTAACTTATAATTGGACTTAATTATGTATGTGGGTTGCCTAATTTAAATTACCTTAGACTTTAATTAGTGCTATGTGGGCCAAAGAAATAAAGCCCAACCCAACACTTGTCTTATTTTAGAAGGATTTAATTAGTGTCCTAATTCAAGTAGAACTCTACTTTTTAGAATATGAGTTAGATTATGACTGTACTTTTAGGAGTTGAGTTAGAATAGGATTTAGTTATCCTTTACCATAAAGGATTCAAACATTTAGGACTATAAATACTCATATAGGCTTCTTGTACAAGACATCAATGAATAAAAACGAATTTAAGAGTTTTCTTTAAAGAAAGGCAGATTTGCATCTCTTTGTTACCTTTAGGAATTAGTTACTTATCAAGTAATATTGCTTGTGGCGTGGCTATTCTTAATAATACTTATAATCTTGGTTTTTTGCTATATTGGTTAGCTTTGGGTCAGATTCAATTTATGATCACCATAGCTTAAGGTTTGTTTACCTTGTTTTATCGAGGGGTTTTAAGTCACGGTATTTCTGGTTCCGCATCAGTTCAAAATTCTTTTCTTATGATATAAGATTGCTCAACTCCGTTGATAAAAGACTGTATTTCATATCCTTAATTTATGGTTCCCGTGCATACATCAACGTTTGCACCTAGGGTTTGGTTTGTAGAGGTATAAATACCTCCTTATGTGTGTAAGACAAGCAGATTTTTTATTAAGATCAAAATTTGAGTGCTTTTCAAGAGGCATGTGTGATCTCCATTGATATACCAAGGATTATTTCCACTTATCAGGTTGGTAACTAATTTGTGGTGTGAATCCAATTCTTTCTTCACACACTTTGTTACCAATTCCTGGGTGAAGAGTCTAATCTTGCAATTGGTTGAAACTTAAGATTTGTATCAAATTGATGTGGATGTTGTCTAGACTTAGATTCTAGGTGGTTGCTGCATCATTTGGTATCAGAGCTTTTGTTCCAAATCAATTGTATCTATCTTTATTTTGCTGTTTTTAGTGATATTTGTTCAAGTTACAGCATAAAAATAAAAAAAAAAGGTTTATCTATTTATGGCTGAATTTGCCAATATTGTAGTCTATTGATGTTTGGTTTTTTTTTGTATGAATTTTTGATGTTTTTAATATTTTTTTAGTAGATCAAATTATATAAAAAAATAAAAAAAGAATCGTGCATATTGCCATTGATTGCCAAAAGTGGGATTGTTTTGATTCAATTAATTGCACATATATACAAAATGAATTGCCTTTGAATATATTTTCTCTATTTTGATTAAAATTGATAATTTGAGCAATTTTAAGTGGAGTTTGCAATTGAAATTGATTGGTTTTTGACGTACGCACGGGAACCATAAATGAAGGATATGAACGACAGTCTTTTGTCAACGGAGTGGAGCAATCTTATATCATTGAAATGAGCCTTAAAAGAGTTCAAAAGTCTTTTCATATGATCCGATTCAATGTGGGGCGTGTTCCAAGTCATAGAAGACAGCATTGGAGCATTTGTTGCTATATTGGGTATAAAATCCACAATCAAGCTTATGGGTTAACACTGCACAAAGGCAAGCCTAAAGTGAAGATAAAAGGAGTCTTTTATGAAGATTCAATTCAAATGGGCTAAACAAGGCAAAGTCCATAACCTTGAAGATTACAAGTCATGTGTCAATCATATGCGTCATGTGCCTACTTATGTGATTTGGGGCTTAGCTTGTAATTGGGCTTAATTATATATGTGGGTTGCCTAATTTAAATTACCTTAGACTTTAATTAGTTATAGACATGTGGGCCAAAGAAATAAAGCCCAACCCACCACTTGTCTTATTTTAGAAGGACTTAATTAGTGTCCTAATTCAAGTAGGACTCTACTTTTTAGAATATGAGTTAGATTATGATTGTACTTTTAGGAGTTGAGTTAGAATAGGATTTAGTTATCCTTTACCATAAAGGATTCAAACACTTAGGGCTATAAATACTCATCTAGGCTTCTTTTACAAGACATCAATGAATGAATCAACGAATAAAAACAAATTTGAGTGTTTTTCTTTAAAGTGAGGCATATTTGCATCTCTTTATTACCTTTAGGAATTAGTTACTTATCAAGTAATATTGCTTGTGGCATGGCTATTCTTAATAATACTTATAATCTTTGTTCTTTGCTACATTGGTTAGCTTTGGGTCGGACTCAATTTATGATCACCATAGCTTAAGGTTTGTTTACCTTGTTTTGTTGAAGGGTTTCAAGGCACAGTGTTTCAAGGCATTAGTTTGGTATCAGAACTTTTGGTTTGGTAATCATTATCTATCCTTTAAAATTGCTTTCTAGTTGTTAACTTAGATTTAAATTATGCCATTAGAGGTACCTTAGGAAAAATTTCTTCCATAAAGAGTAAAATTGCAAGTTTGGGTTTCTTTTCAACTCTTTGATATGTTTGAGGTTTATTAAGCATTAGTTTAGTGTTATTTGATTAAAAACAAAACAAAAAAAAGAAAAAAAAATCAGAATTTCGTATTTATACCAAAATTGTGAAATTGTACTATTTTGAGCTTCAAGTTGAAATCTTGTGATTATTGATTGCTGGAATTGTTTGGTATCATCATAAACTATTGCAATCCAACATAAAATAATTGGTTTTGACGTTGAAAAAATCAACTTTTAAATTCAGGTACTTTAGTGATCATATTGAGCATTGATTTGATCTTGAGGAATTGAGCTTATCTATTAAATATACTGTGACGCCCTACTTATATATTAGGAATAATCCCTCATATATACGAAGGATGTCAGAAGCTTAACTTGATAATCTGCTCGAATTAATTTTTTTTTCATTTTAAATAACTTAATCTATTTATTTATATTGGTTTAGGCAAGTTGTTCTAATTAACAATATATATATATCCTTATATTGTATACACATATGGCACCCGATTATATTATATAATTATTTACATATACAATATTAATATATGAGACATGTCTACCACACCATATACATAGTCAAACTAAAAAATATATATAATAAATAATCAACCCTCTAACTATACTTCTTGTGTCTCTGCTGAAATGTGCTTGAATTTTCTTCTTGACCACTTCACCTCCTACCGTCTATAGTTCCAATTCCTGCGTGAGAAGAACCCGTGCTAATCTATCTCTAGCTTAGTAGTACATATAGGCATTAAGTTTCTCCCAAGCAGTCACACGAATGCATATCTCAAATAATTCATGACACATTGAATTTTTATTGCATATTTGTCATATAAAAGAAATAACCACATTACATAACAGTATAAGCATAATAATCATATTCAATAATTAAGTTCTCACTACCTCATGTAAGCATTTCATTTCTCAATCACTTATGTCAATAATACAATTTTCACATTTCATTCCAAAGTCTTTAATTAGTACCAGCCCAAATCTCAGTCTCGGACTGTCCGGATATGGGGTGTGAAATAGGGGTACTCGCGGAGCTTAAGCCACCCTACTCACCATAATCTCAAGTCAAGGGCGCTCGTGGAGCTTAAGCCACCTTGACCAAATATAATCATGTCATCTGTGTGTAATCAGGATCAGGAGTGCTCCCAGAGCTTAAGCCACCCTGTCCTTAAATCATATCCATATCGGTACTGTAACTTTCCCATAATGGTGCACCATCTATCCTATATTAGTCCTCAAGTAGAGAAATGGTCAATTAACACCATTAATTACTTGTTTCTATAACAAATACTCATTTCATAACATAATCATACACAAAATTTATTTCAAAACCATGTAATAGCATGATATTTTATCAAATATTAGCATAATGTTAAGTTCATAGTTAATAACATTTCTATAATTATAAAACATGCCATAATATATAATTTCATTATTGTGACATATAATTTATGTCATGCACACACAATCATGCATAAGGGTAAAACAAAATATATATATGTACAAACCTCGATAGTATTTTCCTTTTCCAAAATATAAGTTCAGATCTTGTTCACTTTTGTTAGTCTTATTCTTATTGAAATCCTAATTTAAAAATATAATTAATTAATAGCTTGATAAAATATTTATTCTTAATATAATTTAAATAAATAACTACAATTTCTATTAAGCTAAAAGAAGACCTCTAAGGACTGTTGGATTAATAACTTTTTCGAAACTTATCCAATTTATATGATTCTTAATCTTGATTAAATATAACATGTAAAACTAAAATATACTAAAATTTCAGAATTTTTAAACCTTTACATAATTTTTGGTATAATTTTAAATATTTCCCTGTTTTCTGCCCTTAGGCAGTTTCAATTCAAAAATTCATAGATTTTAATGTGTAGCTTCAATTATTCTAACACTTTTTATAAAGTTATATAAGTTAGTTTGGAACATTTTTCATGTTGAACACATTTCCAGATTTGGTCTCTAAGGTTCTCAAATATTGGAGGATATATAACTGGTTCAACATAGAGTATCAACCCAACCAGTTTAATTGTTCAGCTCATAACTCACAAAATACATGACATTTTAAGGTGAGACTTCACAGAAATTTAGATAAGACATAAAAGTAAAACTTTTACATTTTTAACTTTGGCTAATTCGATCTAAAAATAAGTGAAATATAAGGATGAAGTTACTGGAACTGCACAGGTGTATGAAACCAGCTCAATCAAGGAACAATCATAGTTCATTTCAGAATAACTCAACCTACACAAGAGCAATTTATACGAAATTTGGCATAGCCTCAATAACATATATACCTACAACTTTCATCTTTTACAAAACCTCAGATTAAGCCACTAAGATGATCAATTTTTATAAAAACCACAGGTTATTTAGTTGATACGTCTCCTTGAACCAGTTTCACCCAAATAACCATATCTGTTCATATACTCAAAATCATTCAATAAAATTTGGCAGACAAATACACAAGATATAGATGAACAACTTTTATATTTAACACATTCACAATTTCGATTCATAAGATAATCAAAAATAGAGTGCAATATCCTGTAAAAACATAACCTAAAGAGTTATAATAACACAATAATCATGGGAAAAATATTTCTTACCAAGATCATATTTATTTGGACTGATTTTGATGCAAATCTTGAAGATGATGATGAATAATTTGAGCTGTGATATGAAGGAAGAAAAAGGGATGATGAAGAAGTAGAAGAAGAAGAAGAGAAATGAAGTTGGAAGAAATGGCCAAAAGAAGTCTTCAGCCCCTTTTTCCTGTTTTTGGTCTTTTTTTTTCTGCTGACCATTTTACTATTCACTTTATTATTATTATTATTATTATTATTATTATTATTATTATTATTATTATTATTATTATTATTATTATTATTATTATTATTATTATTATTATTATTATTATTATTATTATTATTATTATTATCTTCACATATTTCCTTATATCTAATATCTTTAATTTTATTTAACCAAAAATACAATTTAATTATATGGTCTAAATTATTCAAATTCATCATGGCTATCAATTTTATTTATTTTAATTTCTAATTTAATCATTTATTCCATCTATTTTAATCTCTATTATCTATCATGTTTTTCCTATTTATACCACATACTTATTCAAATTAAACTCTAATTAGTGGGTGTTACATATACCTTAAGTTCTTGCTAGTTGGTGATAAATTGAGGTTTGAATACGGGTTTAATTAAGGGACAATCGGCTACTTACTAAGAGGAAACCTATTTTGAATTTTATTCAATATTATCTAATTCTTTGTGCTCTTGAGTTTCATTCTTTTAATTCTGTCCTTTTTCCATCTATTTACATTGGTAAAGTCTAATTTGCATCCTTAGACTTAAAATTAACAAAACAAATCAGTAGCACACACATCTCTGCATCCATGTATAGCTTTATATGTATTGATTTTTTTTTTCACATCAGTTTGCTACTAAACTTTGTTCCATTCATTCTTATTAGGGTTCATTGTTAATTCTTAGCACAGATCACTTGACTATTGTTTGATTTTGTTTCTGGTTCTTACTTGTAATTTTGAGATTCAAATTTTGAATGGTAAAAGGCAAGAGTGGTGAGCTTAAAAGAGAGTAAAAGCCATTATTTGTGTGAAACACAAGAGTGGTTATATTCTGATTTGAGTGAAACACGTGAGGGAGTGATTGTGAGGACTTTTTATTCTTTCTTGTAGCTTAACCATGTCTAAGGGAAGTATGAGGAGCAGTAATGGACATGAGGAACATGGTGATTATGTGCCAACGATTGTTGTTTAATCTTACATTCAAATATTGGAGGTAAAGATTGGAAACTTTGTAGGCAAGATGGAAAGAGAAAATCAAAAAATTGAAGATTTGAGGCAATAAAGTATCTTTGACATAAGAAGATCAAGAGAGGGGTTTCGACCTTAAGGCATTAGGAGGTTTCAATCTCATGAAGAAAAAGAGTATTTTGAACATTATGATAATGATAGACAAAGAAGAGAAAGAAAAAAAGACAAAGCATCTTCGGTGAGTGACTTTCAAAAAGAAATGGACAAAATGCGTGCTAGGATTGATAGGTGGGGGCATGAAGAGAAAGGGAATGAAATGAAGAATCCTTATCCAAGAAGGTGTGAAATTCAAAAATCAAATTTTCATTATGAATTTGATTTTGTTCCTAAGTTTAAAATGGTTGATAAAGGTAAGAATCAAATTCATGAGGATATTAATAATGCTCATACTAGTGAAGTTGAAATTGTAGGTAAGAGTATTGATTCTATTTCACTAGAAGAAGTTAATGGTGTTATTGTTTTTGAGAGCATTGCAATTGAAAGTAAAAACATCATTCGAGATGAATTTGTAGCTAATGATAGTGAATCCATAAAGGTGAGTGATGAACATGAATTGGATGAGCTTGAGGGAGTAAAGGTGAGTGAGATTAATATGAAAGAAGGGGATGTATAAAGAGAGATGAGATTTTGAGGGATAAAAGTAGTAGTAATGAGAAAAGAGAGAAAATAGTGAATGTGTGTGAGAAGGAGAAAGAGGTGAAAAGTAAATTTTTTACTAACAATTTTTATTATCAATTGCTTCGTGTTGTGCATTTTTCTTTTGATGTAGGCGAAGATTCGAAGATGAATCTTCTTGAGAAAAAAGAGAATGATGTAACATCCTTGACCTTCCCCACATGCATTTCATTGAACATAAGCATCTTGCATACAATTCAATTGAACACGTGCATTTCATACTTATTTTCGTAGGAACAAGTTCATGACACACACTAGCTATGTATCCTAGTATTTGGCAATTATATCGAGTCACACGTGTATCCTTATAACCTAAATAAGGATAACAAAGTATTAGAAATGAATTGAATAAGGTGACTAAATTAAAGTAAGAAAAATGATTAGATTAAGACTAGTGAACATTTACATTGTTAATTTAGTAAATTAGGTCAAATGATTAAGCTGTATCATTGTATGAATTAGTGGAATTATAAATCTATGTAAATAATAATAATAATATAGACAAAATAAAATGAAAATGACATAAAAGAGAAATAGAAGAGAAGAGAAGAGAAAGGAGAAAAGAGATGAGAAAAGAGATGAGAAAAAGATAAAAAGGACAAAAACCAAAAGTTAACTTTATCTTCCCATTTCTGCCTTCTTCTCCAGCCCGACTTCTTCTTCAATTTCCTCCATTTTAGACTTCAATTATTCCTTGTTTCACCTAGTTTTTGAAGCTAATTGATCCTTTTCAATGTTGTTCTTGGTAAGTAATCAATTCTTATTGCTATAGGGTTGATTTGAGTTGCTTAGGTTCAATATTAGGAACTGAATTGCACCCCAATTTTGATGTTAATAGAAATTGATTCTGGAAATATATAAAACACAAAAGTTGTTCCTTTATGTCTTAGATTTGTGAATATGTAAACATTGTTTCAAGATGTTATGTATAGGGAGAGATATGCTCTTCGTACTAAAACTGGTCAGGGTGTAAACCCTAACCAAGTTAGCTACTGTGTGGTTTGACTTCGAATATGTTAAAGCCCTTATTTGAAGTCTCTCAAAATATAAAAGTTGTAGATATATGTGTTTTGTATCTGTCTTCCAACTTTCAGGTTCATAGGCCTGGTAACATATGAGTTATGGTGAATGGAACCATGAATGTTCCATGGTTTGAACTGCCTACTGAGTGCTCTGGGAAGATATAGTAAATTGTTTGGCTAATTTGAGCTTGTTAGAGCTCGATTATATAAATAATAAAAACATGTGAGTTATAGGTATATGTATTAGCTAAATATTTGTACTAATTTCAACTTCATTGGTTATGTATAGACTAAGTTATGGCCTTTGGAAACCATACTGGTCCGGAAGTCAATTCTATTCTGGACCAGTAAAATGTTTTGTATAATTAGAAGACCTTAGATACATAATTGGTAAAATTTATAAACATGAAACATGTTCCATATGAACCCATATAAGTTTCTGTAAATTTTCATGAAAATAGGACTTATATATTATAATTTATGATGAACCCCAATGAGTACCCTGAAACTGTCTAAAGACAGAAAATATAACACTTTTAGAAATTCCACCAAATATTGTAAAATGATCCAATTAGTCTGAAATTTTAATATGTTCTATAGTTATATGTTATGTTTAATTAGGAACAAGAATCAGATTAATTGGTCAATGATAGAAAAAGTTATAGGCTAAACAGTCCCATAAGGTCATACTGTCTCATAGGAAAAATCTTAACTATTGACATGAACAATGCATATTAATTTGTTTAAGCCACATTAAGTCTCTCTAATCATGAGTTAATCGATTATGTTTTCATATTAGGCTTGCAACATATTGGAGACTCACAAGGAGTAGATAGACAATAAGTTAGGGGTCGAAATCAAAGGAGAACGGTGAGTCTAATTATCGATTGAATTCTTTAGTGCAAATGAATGTTGCTTGCTATGTGATTCATATGATTGTCATGATTAGTCCTTGATAATGTAATGATGGATAATTTGTGACATTGTGGTACATATAAATGATATACATATGGTATATTGAAGTATATGTTTGACATATGTGATATATATACATGGTGTATGTATAGTATATGCAAGGTATATGTATGACATATGTGGTATATGTATATTATATGTGATAAGATACAATGGTTGATGAATGCTTAAATGCAAGTGCATATGCATATGGACTAAAAGGGCGTTGTGACTAGTTAATCGATATTGTAAAGCAAAAGAAGAGACCTATGGCCCAACAAATGTGCAAATGAAACAAATGATCAAGCTAGCTAGCAAATGCAAATGAAAATGTTCACATGGAAACCCGGGGCAATGTCTGTTTAACTTAGTCACAACAAAATGAAATAAGCAAAGCATTGGCATACATAAAGAGTAATGATTATATGTTTCAACTTTATTGATACTTATATGATACTGATGAATGGAATGAAATACATGGTATATATTGGAATTGTGATTTATTACTATGAGATGTTTGGTACTTTAGAGCTCATTGGATGGTTATTCTCACTGAGCCGCAACTCATCAATTTGCATCATTTTTCAGGTAAAAAAAAGTGATAGCTCATTTTGAGTAGCGTATAAAAGACATGGAGCACAGGTCACTGGCCGAGCCTCATCACTCTCTCTCCTTGCATTCCACACAAGCATGAAAATATGTCATATGTGTTTTGTATTTACGTGCTTGAATATGTATATTCATTTTGGAATGAGTCTAAAAATGTATAAATTAAATCAACTCGAAATTACTTATGTGTAAAGTTTATGTTTTGATATATGTGATATATTATATTATGGTGAAAAACTCAGTGTTAACTTTGCAAAGCCAGTGAATAATATTACAGGATATGAGACTTGCAAGTCATTGAATGAAATTATAGGATATGAGACTTGCAAAGTCATTGAATTATATTACAGGATATGAAAAAACAATTTGCTACTATTGTTAACAGGGTATTTTACCTTTCCAGTATGCCATGTATGATTACTTGATACAGGGATAGGTTATACTTAAATGCATAAGGTGTGACGTTACAAATGATGTATGCACGGGAACCATAAATGAAGGATATGAACGACAATCTTTTATCAACGGAGTGGAGCAATCTTATATCATTGAAATGAGCCTTAAAGGAGTTCAAAAGCCTTTTCATATGATATAAGATTACTCCATTCCGTTGACAAAAGATTGTCGTTCATATCCTTCATATATGGTTCCCGTACATACATCATTCCCCCTTTCCTCAAGAAGATTCGTCCTTAAATCTTTGCCTACATCAAAAGAAAAATGCACAACACGAAGCAATTGATAATAAAAATTGTTAGTAAAAAATTTACTTTTCACCTCTTTCTCCTGCTCACACACATTCACTATTTTCTCTCTTTTCTCATTACTACTACTTTTATACCGAACTATTGCAGAACCCCAAAGACCGTGCCTTGAAACCGTCAACAAAATAAGGTAAACAAACCTTAAGCTATGGTGATCATAAATTGAATCCGACCCAAAGCTAACCAATATAGCAAAGAACCAAGATTATAAGTATTATTAAGAATAGCCATGCCATAAGCAATATTACTTGATAAGTAACTAATTCCTAAAGGTAATAAAGAGATGCAAATCTGCCTTACTTTAAAGAAAAACACTCAAATTCGTTTTTATTCAATGATTCATTCATTGATGTCTTGTAAAAGAGCCTAGATGAGTATTTATAGCCCTAAGTTTTTGAATCCTTTATTGTAAAGGATAACTAAATCATATTCTAACTCAACTCCTAAAAGTACAGTCATAATCTAACTCATATTCTAAAAAGTAGAGTCCTACTTGAATTAGTACACTAATTAAATCCTTCTAAAATAAGACAAGTGGTGGGTTGGGCTTTATTTCTTTGGCCCTTATGTCTATCACTAATTAAAGCCTAAGGTAATTTAAATTAGGCAACCCACATACATAATTAAGCCCGATTACAAGTTAAGCCCCAAATCACATAAGTAGGCACATGACTTGCACATGACTTGTTATCTTCAAGGTTATGGACTTTGCCTTGTTTAGCCCATTGGAATCTTCATAAAAGACTCGTTTTATCTTCACTTTAGGCTTGCCTTTGTGCAGTGTTAGCCCATAAGTTTGATTGTGGATTTTAGACCCAATATAGCAATGAATGCTCCAATGCTGCCTTCTATGACTTGGAACACGCCCCATATTGAATTGGATCATATGAAAAGGCTTGGCTTGTAAGGTCATCTCTGTTGTCTTGGCTTGCATCAGTCTTGCACATGGATAGCACATGTCTTGTACATGTTTGGCACATGACTCCTTGCACATTACTTGTAATATTCAATTTTATGGAATTTGTCTTGTTTAGACCATTGACTTGAATCTTCATAAAAACTCTTTTTATCTTCACTTTAAGCTTGTCTTTGTGTAGTATTAGCTCATAAGCTTCATTGTGGATTTTAGGCCCAATATTGCTCTCAAAGCTCCAATACTGCCTCCAATGACTTGGAATACGCCCTACATTGATTTGGATCATATGAATAGGCTTTTGAAGTCCTTTTAGGTCTATTTCAATGAGATAATATTGCTCCAATCCATTGATAAAAGATTGTCCTGCATGTATAATTCCTGTGCATACATTATATTCAACATATCCTTGAAGACCTTCTTCAAAACTCGTCCACCTCTGTCGAGGATTTATAAGTAATGATCTCTATAGGAGGCTATAGGTAAACTCTCCTTCTATCAAGGGTAGTAAATCCTTTATTGACTGCTCAACTGCCTTTGAATATCTCATGTTATATCCAATTACTATCCTATAAGCAACCTCTAAGACACAACAAGGAATAAAGTCAAAACATAGGATTCAGTATCCAAAATAACCTTAAGTATCTCAAGTCTTATGATGAGACTATCACTGATATTGAATAGATATGCATGTGACCATCTTATAGCAAGTCATCCAATGTACTTGGCTACTCTAGGAAGTATCCACATATTAACACTTAACATCTCATGTCTTTAGCTTATGAGATCAGTTGTTTGACCTAGTCAAGGAGTATAATATGTGCTAGTCTATCCAGATTAACAATATCTTGTCATATTAATCCTATGACTAGGAAAAAATTAGGTATAAATATATTTGCACACGATAAGAATCTCATCATCATGATTTCATCATGGTTACCTTTATGCTATGTTACATACCAATAACTTCATTAAACGGTCTAAGATATAAATCAATATTAATGAACACAAATATAGTGAAAATGCATTTTATTAATAATAAATTAGTACATCAAGTACCTAAGGTGATTGTCTTTAACATAATGAATATGGTTTACCAACCAAATTTTGGGCTGTCGCTTGCTATAGGGGTGGCCGCAGATTGGTAAGGGTAAAGCCCATTTCGGACTTATCTGGGCCAAGAAGGAAAAAGTCTAATTTGGGCCCAAAACTATGGAATTAGGAACTGACAGTTCCACAGTTCTGAACCGATTAAATTTAAAAAATTAATATATATATATATATATATATATATATATATATATATATATATATATATATATATATATATATATATATATATTGAAGTATGCATGGGAACCATGTATGAAGAACATGAAGGACAATCTTTTATCAATAGAGTGGAGCAATCTGATATCATTGAAATGAGCATAAAAAGAATTCAAAATCCCATTAATATGATCAAAATGCTTATGGGGCGTGTTTCAAACCATATGAGGCAGAAATGGATCTTTGAGAGCAACAATGGGCCTAAAATTCACAATCAAGCTTATGGGCCAATACTGTACAAAGGGAAGCCTAAAGTGAAGATCAAGGGAGTCTTTCATGAAGATTCAATTCAAATGGGCTAAACAAGACAAAGTCCATAAAATTGAAGATTACAAGTCATGTGCAAATCATGTGCTAGGAGTCATGTGCAAATCATGTGCTAGGAGTCATGTGCAAATCATGTGCTAGGAGTCATGTGCCAAACATGTGCCATCCATGTGGAAGACATCATGTGCCACTCACGATCATGTGCCATGCATGTGCCTACTTATGGGATTTGGGCTTAACTTGTAATTGAGCTTAATTATGTATGTGGGCTGTCTAATTTAAATTAACTTAGGCTTTAATTAGGGATAGACATGTGGGCTAAAGAAATAAAGCCCAACCCACCACTTGTCTTATTTTAGAAGGATTTAATTAGTATCTTAATTCAATTAGGACTCTACTTGTTAGAATTTGAGTTAGAATATGATTGTATTTTTAGAAATTAAGTTAGAATAGGACTTAGTTATCCTTTACCATAAAGGATTCAAAGCCTAGATGAGTATTTATAGCCCTAAGTCTTTGGCCCAAATTTCTATCACTAATTAAAGCCTAAGGTAATTTAAATTAGATAGCCCACATACATAATTAAGCCCAATTACAAGTTAAGCCCAAATCCCATAAGTAGGCACATGCATGGCACATGATCGTGAGCACATGGTTGGCACATGATGTCTTCCACATGGATGGCAAATGTCTTGCACATGTTTGGCACATGACTCCTAGCACATGATTTGCACATGACTTGTAATCTTCAATTTTATGGACTTTGTCTTGTTTAGCCCATTTGAATTGAATCTTCATGAAAGACTCTCTTGATCTTCACTTTAGGCTTCCCTTTGTGCAGTATTGGCCCATAAGCTTGATTGTGAAATTTAGGCCCATTGTTGCTCTCAAAGATCCATTTATACCTCATATGGTTTGGAACACGCCCCATAAGCATTTTGATCATATTAATGGCATTTTGAATTCTTTTTAAGCTCATTTCAATGATATCAGATTGCTCCACTCTATTGATAAAAGGTTGTCCTTCATGTTCTTCATACATGGTTCCCATGCATACATCATATATATATATATATAAAGCCCAAGGCAAATGGACTCATGTTTAGTGGCATGTGCCACATGAGTGACACTAAAAGAGGAGTGTTCTCCCATTTTATATGGAATAAGAGCACAACTCTATTGTAATTTAAGCAATGTGAGATAATTGCACAAAAAGTTCACATTTTTATTAATATATTTTAATTTTTTTAAAAAATGATCAGTTCCAACCCAACCTTGAACTGACCCTTATGTGGTTTCATGCAGGTTCAAATTTTTTTTAACTGTGAACCGTTGGTTCATGACCTTTGGCCCACCCTAGCTTACTATATTTCAAACCAAGTTTTCAAAAGTCCTATTTTGGATAAAACTTTTATCAACTATGGAATGGAAGTAAAACCAAAATTTCATGCCTTATAGCATTTTGATGCAAATGCTTTATATTAAACACTAAGTATAACCTTGGAAATTTTGTCTCAAAATATAATGAAGGCATATTTTTAGGATACTCCTCAACTAGCAAGAAATATAGGGTTTTTAATAATAGAACATTAGCCGTAGAAGAGTCTATACATGTTAGTTTTAATGAATTGAGTAAACTTGATCTTGGGAAATGTAGTACTCTGCAGGTGCAATGGAAAAGCTCAATATTTGATTATGAGAAAATTGGAGAATCTTCAAGGAAAGAAAAAGACTATGATATTCAATAAGAATAACAACAAGAATATTATGACTATTTTTTAATGGTTTTATTGAAGAAAAAGCATATGTTGAATAGCCACCTGGTTTTGAAAGTCAGAAATTTTCTAATCATATTTTTAAACTAAAAAAAATTTATATGGTTTAAAACAATCACCAATATATGACTTTTTCATTAAAAGGGATAAGCATGATACTTTAATTATTCAAATTTATGTTGATATTATTTTTGGAGCTACTAATGGATTACTTTGTCAAGCGTTTACTAAATATATGACTAGAGAATTTGAAATGAGTATGATATGAGAACTTAAACTTTTCCTTTGTCTTCAAATCAAGTAAAGCAAAGAAGCGATCTTCATCAACCAATCCAAATATATAAAGGAACTATTAAAGAAATTTGGAATGCAAAAATATAAAAATGTCAAATCTCTAATGAGTATATCAACAAAATTGCATAAGGATGAGAAGGATAAGCCTATAAATGAAAAGTTTTACAAAGGTATAGTTGGATCACTTTTATACCTTATTGCTTCTAAACCAGATATAATATATTGTGTGTACTTATGTGCTAGGTTTCATTCCAATCCTAAGGAGTCACATTTAATTTTGTAAAAGGAAATTTAAAATATCTTCATGGTATAATGCACTTAGGTTTATAGTATCCTAGAAACATATCATTTCATATTACTAGTTTTTCAAAAGCTGATTAAGCTAGAAGTCTATTACATAGAAAAAGTACGTTTGACACTTATCACTGCATAAGTGAATGTTTAGTTTCTTGGTTTAATAAGAAATGAGTTTTAGTAGTCTTGTTCACTACTGAGTGTGGCATAGAATTAAGGATTAACATAATCAAACTTACTTATCTTAATCTAATCCCACTCAACTTTTATCTTGGAGAATATCATAATTGATCCTCTAATTTTTTAGTATTTATATTTTAATTGTATTTCGAATTCAATTCCTTCAATTTTAATCCCTATACTACTTAATTTAACACAAATAAATACACCAATACTCACGAAATAATTTATTCTATACACTAGTACTTTCGGTTTCGCGATTGGAACACCGGAGCAAAAAATGTCTTTCTTGATATTCTTGCAGAATCGCACTTTAAATTTTATTTCTTAAATTTTTTACCCTAAATATTGGAGTTTTGATATAAATTTATACTAACAAGTTTTTCTCAAAATTCTCTACATCATGGTGTCCTCCATTCAGGATTCGTTAATAGTGTGAAAATCGTGTACTTTTTAGTCAGACTTTGTTTTCCTCGATTTTCATAAAAAATTTCAACATTACATATTTAAAATCAATTCTCTCACTTACAATTATCTGAATTTAGACTCTAGTCGTACTGTCCCTATTCCAATCATGAATGCTCAATTTTTTATCAGTCTAGTGCATCCGATTGCGAAACATGCATACTGGTCGGGGCCTAAATTAGTGGACATGATATAGTGGGAGCAAGATTGAATTTGGTGAAGTTCAAGATGCTTAAACATATGTAAATCAACTAACAAAACCCAATTCAGTTACTCATATAGATGAAATAACAACTATACCTTTTGAAACACAAGTACTTCGTAGATTAAGTAGGATACGCACTATTCTTGATAGATTTGGATTTCTCATAAGTGAATAAAATGATGTATTGCTCATAGAGGATGATGAGCCTACTACCTATGAAGAAGTTCATAATAGTTCAAAATCTGACACAAGTTAAAAGCCATCTGATCAAAGATGGATTGCATGCATGAATACCAAGTATGGACTTTTGTTGATCCACCTAAAGGGATAAAACCCATTGGATGCAAATGGATCTTCAAAAAGAAGGCCAATATAATGTACTTACCTATAAAGCTAGACTAGTAACTAAAGAATATCATCGAAGACAAGGTGTTGACTATGACAAAACCTTTTCTCCAGTTGCTATGCTCAAATCCATTATAATATTCCTAGCCATTGCAGCTCATTATGACTATGAGATTTGGCAAATGGATGTGAAAATAAATTTTCTTAATGGAAATCTGACTAAGGATGTGGACATGACACAATCTTAGTATTTTTAACATCCAGTGATGGCAAAAAGGTATGCAAATTGCAAAGATCCATTTATTTATTGAAGCAAGCATCCAAGAGTTGGAACATCCGACTTGATGAGACAATGAAAGAGTTTGGTTCTCACAAAATATGAATGAACCTTGTGTTTACAAGAAGGTTAGTGGAAGTGCAGTCGTATTCCTAGTATTTTATATAGATGACATACTTCTTATAGGAAACGACATCACAGTTCTTCAATTAGTCAAAATATGGCTTTCTAAGAATTTTTCCTTAAAAACCTTAGAGAAGCAACCTATATGCTAGAGATTAAGATATATTCCAAGTCCCAATCAGGCTTTGTGTTCATATTAAATGGCAGAGCAGTCAGTTGGAAGAGTTCCAAGTAGGAGATGACTATAGATTCCACAATTGAAGTAGAGTAGATTATAGCTTCTGAGGCAGGTAAGGAAGTGGTTTGGATAAGAAAATTCATCACAGAGTTAGAAGTTGTTCCTAGTATTGTTGATACAATAATCTTGTATTGTGATAACAATAGAGACATTGTACAAGCAAATAAGTCACGATCTCATCAAATATCCAAATATGTACTTAGAAGTTACCATTTTATTCAAGAAATCATATACATGATGTAAACTTATAGAGAGTTCCCACTTATCATAATATAACTGATCCTTTCACTAAGCCACTTCCCTAAAAGAAATATAATAGTCATGTATTCACCTATGGCATAATGTATAAAGGCAATTGGCTTTACTGCAAGTGGAATATTATTAGAGAGGTGCCCTAAAAGCAATCACCTTAGTCACTTGATGTATTCATTTATTATTAATCAAAGACATTTTCATTATATGGAATTGTGATCATGTGTTTTTAAATGAAATCACATTCCAATAATTAAAATAAAACAACCCACTAAATTTAATCTTAGGCCCAACCATGACATAACATAAGTCCACCTTAACATAGCATATTGCACATGACTTGAACCTTGTAATATAGACTTCTTCTCTAGCCCATTAGGCTAGTTTTCTTCACCATCACATGCCCCAATGAGTGTCACAAGCTTTGGATCACCAACCGATTCCATCTCTTCAAGCCTGACCCAAGCCTCTTCCTTGATATCACTTGTCACCAAGCTTTGAATATACATTTGCAAGGCTGCCTTGAGCTTGTTTCTACTTGATCTTATGATTGGACTAGGTGGCATCACTAATCCATCTCCTCCATGGCATGTAAGATCATTTCTATTGTATTGGCTCGCATCATTCCCTCCCTCCTCAAAAGGATTCTTCCTCGAATCACCACCTGCATTATCAAAAGGAGAAAGTTCAGCAACATTAAAAGTTGCTGAAACACCATACTCACCGGGCAAGTCAATCTTATAGGCATTGTCATTGATCCTCTTAACCACTTGAAAATGTCCATCGCCTCTTGGATCCAACTTGGATTTCCTTTGGTTAGAAAATCTCTCTTTCCTAAAATGCACCCATACCCAATCTCCAGGTTCAAATTTCACAACTTTACGTCCTTGATTGGCTTTTTGTGCATAACTTTTGTTCTTTAACTCAATGTGCTGCTTTGCCTTCTCATGTATGGACTTAACCAAATCTGCCTTATTTTGCCCATCTAAGCTAGAAATATCATTCAAAGGTATAGGTAACAAATCCAAAGGGGTTAGTGGATTAAAACCTGATGCAGCAACCACCTAGAATCTAAGTCAAGACAACCTCCAAATCAATTTGATACAAATATTAAGTTTTGAACAGTTGCAAGATTAGACTTTTCACCCCCAAAACATCAAGGAATTGGTAACAAAGAGTATGAAGAGAGAATTGGATTCACGCCACAAATTAATTACCAACCTGATAAGTGAAAACAATCCTTGGTATATCAATGGAGATCACACCTCCCACTTGAAGAACACTCAAGAACACTGAAATTTTGATCTTAATCACCAATCTGATTGTCTTACACGCATAAGGAGGTATTTATACCTCTAAAAACCAAACCCTAGGTGCAAAAATGAAGAAAAAACCAATCTGACCCTAATGACTTAAGGACAAACGAATGGGCTTAATTTTATAAGGCCTACACACTTAAGACAAGTTAAAATAAGGCTGATCATGTGTCTTTAAATGAAATTACATTCCAATAATTAAAATAAAACAGCCCACTAAAATTAATCTTAGGCCCAACCATGACATAACATAAGTCCACCTTAATATAGCATATTGCACATGAGTTGAACCTTGTAATATAGACTTCTTCTCTAGCCCATTAGGCTAGTTGTCTTCACCCTCACATGCCCCAATGAGTGTCACAAGCTTTGGATCGCCAACTGATTCCATCTCTTCAAGCCTGACCCAAGCCTCTTCCTTGATATCTCTTGTCACTAAGCTTTGAATATACATTTGCAAGGCTGCCTTGAGCTTGTTTCTACTTGATCTTATGATTGGACCAAGTGGCATCACTAATCCATCTCCTCCATGGCATGTAAGATCATTTTTGTTGTCTTGGTTCGCATCAAAACCATAGACAATTTCAAATGGAGAATAACTTGTTGATGAATGAATGCTTCTATTATATGCAAATTCTAGTAATGGCAAACAATCTTCCCAAGTTTTTAAATTCTTACCAACAACAGCACGTAATAATGATCCTAAAGTTCTATTAACCAGTTCAGTTTGACCATCGGTTTGAGGATGAGAAGTAGTAGAAAATAGCAATTTTGTTCCCAACTTTCCCCACAACACACGCCAGAAATGACTCAAAAATTTAGAATCTCTATCAGAAACAATAGTTTTAGGAACGCCATGTAAACGCACAACATCGTTAAAGAACAAATTAGAAATATGTGTAGCGTCATCAGTTTTATGGCAAGCAATGAAATGTGCCATCTTGCTAAACCTATCAACTACAACAAAAATGCTATCTCTAGCCCTTTTAGTCCTGGGCAATCCCAACACAAAATTCATAGAGATGTCAATCCAAGGCTGACTAGGGATGGGTAAAGGAGTATACAACCCATGAGCTTGAATTCTTGACTTGGCTTGCTTACATGCAACACACCTAGAGCAAATTTTCTCAACATCTTTCTTCATATTAGGCCATAAAAATGCTCATGCAAGATGTCAAGTGTCTTAGCAATACCAAAATGACCCATCAAAGCACCATTATGAGCCTCACGCACAAGCAACTCACGCATTGAACAATTAGTCACACAAAATTTATTTTCTCTAAATAAATAACCATCACGCCTATAAAACCTTTGAAACTCAGATTGTTCACATGCATTATAAACATTTGAAAAATCAGAATCAGAAGCATACAATTCCCTTATATATTCAAATCCCATCAATCGAGAACTCAAAGTATTAATAAGAGTATATCTTCTAGATAATGCATCAGCAACCACATTTTCCTTACCTTGTTTGTATTGAATCACATAAGGAAAGGTCTCAATGAACTCCAACCACTTGGCATGTCGTTTGTTCAACTTACCTTGACCCTTGAGATGCTTTAAAGACTCATGGTCACTATGAATCACAAACTCTTTAGGCCAAAGATAATGCTGCCAAGTCTCTAAAGCCCTCACCAATGCATACAACTCCTTGTCATACGTGGAATAATTAAGTTGTGCACTACTCAACCTTTCACTAAAGAAAGCAATTGGATGCCTACCCTGCATCAAAACAGCACAATACCTATCCCGGAGGCATCACATTCAATCTCAAAAGTAGAATTAAAATTACGCAAACTCAAAATAGGTGCAGAACAAAGTTTATCTCTCAAAGTATTAAATGCAAGTTCTTGCAACTCGCCCCACTTAAACCCCACATCTTTTTTAATGATTTCAGTTAAAAGAGCAGCAATGACACTAAAATCCTTTACAAACTTCATGTAAAAGCTAGCAAGGCCATGAAAGCTCCTAACATCGCTAACATTCCTAGGGGTTGGCCATTCTTGGATAGCCTTTATCTTCTCCTCATCAACCTCAATTCCATTGGCACTCACCACATACCCTAAGAATATAACTCTATTCATGCAAAATGTGCACTTTTTAAGTTTAGCATACAATTCTTCTCTCTTAGGTGTATCCAAAACAGCCCTAAGATGATGTACATGCTCATCAACAGATTTACTATAAATCAAAATATCATCAAAATAAACAACAAAAAATTTTCCAATGAACTGATGCAAAACATGATTCATCAATCTCATAAAAGTGCTAGGGGCATTGGTTAGACAAAAAGGCATAACGAGCCACTCATATAAACCAAGCTTTGTTTTAAATGTTGTTTTCCATTCATCACCAACTTTCATCCTAATTTGGTGATATCCACTCATCAAATCAATCTTAGTAAAGACACATGCACCATGCAGTTCGTCTAACATATCATCCAATCTGGGTATTAGATGGCGATACTTAACTGTTATGCGATTCACAGCCCTACAATCGACACACATGCGCCAACTCCCATCCTTTTTTGGCACCAAAAGCACCGACACTGTACACGGACTAAGACTCTCACGGATATCCCCCTTTGCTAACAACTCCTCCACTTGCCTTTGAAGTTCCTTTGTCTCCTCGGGGTTGCTCTTATAGGCTGGGTGGTTTGGAATTTGAACTCCTGGTATGAAATCAATTTGATGTTCAATTCCTCTTATTGGTAGCAATCCTTGTGGTAACTCTTCAGGGAATACATTCTCATATTCCTGCAATAAAGAAACAATAACACTAGGCAAAGAAGGGTTAAGGTCAGCTTCGTTAAAATAAGATTCCTTGAACATGAGTACAAGTAAATATTGTTGATTCTCAAAAGCCACTCTCATATCCCTTACTTTTGCATAAAAATTGTTTTTCTTTTTAACACTCTCCTTTGGGCCAATTATTTGCTTTTCTTTTTGGGCCTCTTTTCCTCCCATTTTTCTCTCTTTTTCAGTCTCTCCTTTTTCTTTTCCTCTCATCTCTCTTATTTTGCAACTCTCAGCCTTTCCATTTTCTTTTTACTCCTTTTCTCTCAATTTTGACCTTTCGGCTTCTTTTTGCATTTCTTCCTCCATGCTCCTTTTAGCTTCATTTGATCTTCATAAACTTCACTAGGAGTCATAGGAGCCAGAATGATACGTTGATCTCCCATCATGAATGAGTGTCTATTTCTATACCCATCATGCGTCACCTTTCTGTCATATTGCCATGGCCTACCAAGCAACACATGACCTACATGCATAGGTACTACATCACAAAGTATCCTTATCTCTCCGCAATCATTAAGCCATTATAGTCTATATGGCCTAGGATGTTTCAAACAATCCAGCCCCAACTTATCAACTAAAGTAGTACTTGCAACATTAGTACAACTTCCTCCATCAATTATAAGACTACAAATTTTGCCATTTATCAAGCATCTGGAGTGGAAGATATTTTCCCTTTGTTCAACCCCATATTCTTTCAATTGTGCATTTAGTACATGCCTAACCACAAGATTTAAATCCCCGCCAACAACATGCTCAGCCTCATCATCATCACTATAATCTTCAAATGAAGGCATTGAATCAGATTCTTTATCACTTGCAGATTCAATTACACCATTATCTTTCAATATCATAACCTTTTTATTTGGGCATTGAGATGCAATATGTCCATTGCCAAGGCACTTAAAGCATTTTATGTTTCTATGCTTTTCAGTATTGGAAGAAGAAGTAGCATTAGCTTTAGGGTTACCTTTTTGCTCTACTCTACCCTTTTCTTCTCTTACCTTGTCTTTGGCTGTCTTCCCTTTTAGGCCACTTTGAGCTTCATTTAGATGTGGAACCCAAATAGGTTAATTTGTGGGTTCCCTTTTGCTTTAGTTGCTTCTCCACCTTCGTAGCCATATTCACCATCTCCTCTAACTCTACATAGTGGTGCAACTCAATAACATTTGCAATTTCCTTATTTAGACCAGCCAAGAAACGTGCCATGGTAGCCTTCATATCTTCATCAATATTAGCCCTCATCATAGCTATCTCCATTTCTTTATGATAATCCTCAACACTTTTATTCCCTTGCCTCAAAGTTTGGAGCCTTTGATGTAGTTCCCTATAATAGTAACTAGGGACAAACATCTTTCTCATGATTGCCTTCATCCCCACCCATGTGTTTATATAGGCCTTTCCCCATTCCTACGCCTATTGAGGATGATTTGGTCCCACCATACCAAGGCATAGTCAGTGAATTCCACGGCTGCCAACTTTACTTTTTTCTCCTCAGAATAGTTATGACATTCAAACACCAATTTCACATTTCTCTCCCACTCCAAGTAAGCATCAGTATCATTCCTACCTTGAAAAGTAGGGATTTTCATTTTAATACTCCCCAAATTACGATCTATCCGATTCTCAACGTTCCCAAATCTATCTGCCTCTATGTTCTCTCATATTCCTTCCTCTATCATTTCTGCCCCCTCTACCTCCAAACTGATTTCTATCCCTATCATCATCAAACCCATCAAAATCTTCTTCATAGTCAGATTGAGGTTGAGTTGCTAACCTTTCCCTTCTCCCTCTAATTCGGCTTTGCAAGGACTCTTTTAAGATTCTGTAGAGCTTGATCATGGCCTTCTAACCTCTTATCATACTTGTCAAATAGATCATTCAAATCTTGGAGTATAATCTCAATCCTTCCAAATTGTTGTTGCATAGCCTTCAATGTGAAGAAAGTTTTGTTTCCTTCATCACTACTTCTTTCCTGGTTGCTTGATTTAGACATGATGTAAATAAATGGCCTGACACACTTCCTCACCTGTTTCACTCAAAAGGTGTATGTTTGCTCGTGTTTCACTCAATTAAGGCTTTTACCCTCTTTTGAGATAACCACTCTTGCCTTTTACCGCTCGTGTCCTCACTTTGATATATTTCATAATCAATTTCAACCAACTAGATCAATAATAATGAGCAACAATATCCAACATAAAATTAAAATAGACAATTCCTAAGAAAGAAAGGAAACATCACAAAACTAGAAGCAAAATTAATGAGATGAAAGCAAGGAATGACAAGTATATGATATATGCACACACGGATGAAGAATGAGGTGTGCAAATATAATATTGTTATTTGAGTAATATGGAATGCAAAATTTCTCAACTAATGTAATGGAAACAAGTAGGACAGCAGTCAAGAATATAAAACAAAGAATGCAATAAATTGACAAAACTATAAAAAAATTTAAGTGTATATGTGCTACTGCCCTAATAGAATTCAAACCAGAACCTAAAATTTATTAAACCATTCCCAACTTACTGCCAAATAAGCTAATTGTATGCTAATTAATAACTATTATCCACCAATTGCACAATTTCCAGCAATAAGCAATGAAATCTCAACTTATACCACAATATGAAACCAACCAATTTCAATTACGAACTCCACTCAAAATTGCTCAAATTATCAATTTTAATCAGAATAGAGCAAATATATTCAGAGGCAATTCATTTTATATATGTGTGCAATCAATTGAATCCAAACAGTCCCCCTTTTGGCAATCAATGCCAATATGCACGAATTTTTTTTTTTGTTGTTTTTTCTTTTTTTTTTCTTTGTAATCTGATAAACAAAAACAAAATTAGAACACCAAAAATTCGTACCTCAAAAAAAAAAGAAATAAACCAAACTTCAATAGATACCAATATAGGCAAATTCAGCCACAAATAGATAATTTTTTTTTTTAATTTTCTTATACTGTAACTTGAACAAATATCACTAAAACCAGAAAAATAAAGATAAGTACAATTGATTTAGAACCAAAGCTCTGATACCAAATGATGCAGCAACCACCTAGAATCTAAGTCTAGACAACCTCCAAATCAATTTGATACAAATCTTAAGTTTAGCCAATTGCAAGATTAGCCTCTTCACCCCCAAAACAGCAAAGAATTGGTAACAAAGAGTATGAAGAGAGAATTGGATTCACGCCACAAATTAGTTACCAACCTGATAAGTGAAAACAATCCTTGGTATATCAATGGAGATCACACCTCCCACTTGAAGAACACTGACATTTTGATCTTAATCACCAATCGGATTGTCTTACACGTATAAGGAGGTATTTATACCTCTATAAAACAAACCCTAGGTGCAAAAATGAAGAAAAGACCAATCTGACCCTAATGACTTAAGGACAAACGAATGGACTTAATTTTATAAGGCCTACACACCTAAGACAAGTTAAAATAAAGGAAGAAAAGACCAATCTGACCCTAATGACTTAAGGACAAACAAATGGACTTAATTTTATAAGGCCTACACACCTAAGACAAGTTAAAATAAGGCTGATCATGTGTTTTTAAATGAAATCACATTCCAATAATTAAAATAAAACAGCCCACTAAATTTAATCTTAGGCCCAACCATGGCATAACACAAGTCCACCTTAACATAGCATATTGCACATGACTTGAACATTGTAATATAGACTTCTTCTCTAGCCCATTAGGCTAGTTGTCTTCACCATCACATGCTCCAATGAGTGTCACAAGCTTTGGATCGCCAACCGATTCCATTTTTTCAAGCCTGACCCAAGCCTCTTCCTTGATATCTCTTATCACCAAGCTTTGAATATACATTTGCAAGGCTGCCTTGAGCTTGTTTCTACTTGATCTTATGATTGGACCAGGTGACATCACTAATCCATCTCCTCCATGGCATGTAAGATCATTTTTGTTGTCTTGGCTCGCATCACAACCATGTGCTCCAGATCATGTGCCACACATGTGCCTACTTATAAGTATCCACGCACATGAGTTGCACATGTTTGGCACATGACTCCTATCACATGATTTGCACATGACTTGCACATGACTCGTAATCTTCAAGGTTTATGGACTTTGTCTTGTTTAGCCCATTTGAATTCAATCTTCATGAAAGACTCCCTCAATCTTCACTTTAGGCTTGCCTTTGTGTAGTGTTAGCCCATAAGCTTAATTGTGGATTTTAGGCCCAATATAGCAGCAAATGCTCCAATGCTGCCTTTCTATGACTTGGAACACGCCCCACATTGAATTGGATCATATGAAAAGGCTTTTGAACTCCTTTGACGTGGTTAGTAATTCAAAAAAATAATAATGAAATAAAATGACCTCACAATCACTCCCTCACATGTTTCACTCAAAACATAATATATACCACTCGTGTTTCACAAAATAATGGCTTTTATCCTCTTTTCAGCTCACCACTCTTGCCTTTTACCACCCAAAATTGAATCTCAAAATTACAATCAAGAACCTAGAAACACAATCAAGCAATATGAAAGTGTTCTATGATAAGAATTAATAATGAAACCTGACAAGAATGAATAGAACAAACTCTAAAAGCAAATTGATGTGAAAAGAATCAATACATATAAAACTATACACAGATGCAGAGATGTGTATGCTACCAATTTTTGTTAATTTTAAGCCTAAGGATGCAAATTAGACTTAAAAATATAAATAGATGCAAAAAGGACAGAATTAAAAGAATGAAACTGAAGAGCACAAAGAATTAGACAATATTTAATATATAAGTTCAATTTCTCAAGATCAAATCAATGTTCAACATGATCACTAAGGTACCTGAATTCAAAAGTTGTACTTTTCAACCTCAAAACCAATTATTTTTGTTGGATTGCAATAGTTTATGATGATATCCAATAATTCCAGTCATCAATAATCACAAGATTTCAACTTGAAGCTCTAAAATAGCACAATTTCATAATTTTGGTGCCAAATTCAAAATTTTGATTCCCCCCCTTTTTTTTTAATCAAATAACACTAATAAGAAGCTATTAATACTAAATAAACCTCAAACATATCAAAGAATTGAAAAAAAAACCCAAACATGCAATTTTACTTTTCATGGAAAAAAATTTTCCTAAGGTACCTCTAATGGCATAACTTAAATCTTAGTTAATAACTAGAAAGCAATTTTAAATGATATATATTAATTACCTAACCAAAAGCTCTGATACCAAACTGATGCAAAACCCCAAAGACAGTGCCATGAAACCCCCTTAACAAGATAAGCTTAGTAAACAAACCTTAAGCTATGATGATCATAGATTGAATCCGACCCAAAGCTAACCAATGTAATAAAAAACCAAGATTATAAGGATTATTAAGAATAGCCATGCCACAAGTAATATCATTTGATAAGTAACTAATTCATAAAGGTAATAAAGAGATGCAAATTTGCCTCACTTTTAAGAAAAACACTCAAATTCGTTTTTATTCATTCATTTGTAAAAAAAGCCTAAATGAGTATTTATAACCCTAAGTCTTTGAATCCTTTATGGTAAAGGATAACTAAGTCCTATTCTAACTCAACTCCTAAAAGTACAGTCATATTCTAACTCAAATTCTAAAAAAGTAGAGTCCTACTTGAATTAGAACACTAATTAAATCCTTCTAAAATAAGATGAGTGATGGGCTAGACTTCATATCCTTTGGCCTACATGTCTAACACTAATTAAAAGTTTATGATAATTAAAATAGGCAGCCCACATACATAATTAAGATCAATTACAAGTTAAACCCAAATCCCATAAGTAGGCACATGCATGGCACATGATGTCTTGCACATGTTTGGTACATGACTCCTAGCACATATTTGCAAATGACTTGCACATTGCTTGTAATATTTAATTTTTATGGATTTTGCCTTATTTTTCCCATTGACTTGAATCTTCATAAAATAATCTTTTTATCTTCACTTTAGGCTTGCCTTTGTGTAGTGTTAGCCCATAAGCTTGATTGTGGATTTTAGGCCCAATATAGCAACAAATGCTCCAATGCTGCCTTTCTATGACTTGGAACACGCCCCACATTGAATCGGATCATATGAAAAGGCTTTTGAACTCTTTTAAGGCTCATTTCAATGATATAAGATTGCTTCACTCCGTTGACAAAAGACTGTCAGTCATTTCCTTTGTTTATGGTTCCTATGGGTACATTACCCATCATGGTACTCCCTCTGGCCGAGCACACTTAACCAGAAAGAACGCTTACCGTTCTACCAAAAGCTTAAGTTGATAGCAGAGGCGTAACTCTATTCCTTTATCTAGGATCAAACAAGGGTCATCAATCTCTTTCGACTTTGTGTGCCACCTGGCCAAACCCATTCCACACCCCTAGACCCAAGACGTATCATTCCCTCCCTCTTTAAGCAGGTTCATCCTTGAACCTAGCAGAACAGTAAGCGCTCTTTCCAGTTAAGTGTGCTTGAGCAGAGGGAGTACCATGATGGGTGACCTCTTGAGAAATGGTTGGCTCAAGGAAGTTAAGCGGCCGATTAAGCATTCTTGAGCAGGGTCAGTACCGGGATGGGTGACTTTCTGGGAATACCTTGGCCCAATAGCATCAAAAGTGATGAGGTTCGGCTAGTGACTTGTGCTCCTTGTCTTTTATACGCTATTCAAAATGAGCTATCACTTTTCTTTACATGAAAAATGATGTAAATTGATGAGTTGCGGCTTAGTGAGAATAAACATCAAATGAGCTCTAAAGTACCAAACAACTCATAGTAATAAATCAGAAATCCAAAACATACCATGTATTCCATTCCATTCATCAATATCATATAAATATCAATAAAGTTGAAACATATAATAATTACACTTTACGTATGCAAATGTTATGCTTATTTCATTTTTTTATGAGCAAGTTAAATAGACATTGCCCCGGTTTCCATGTGGACATTTTCCATGTGAACATTTGCATTTGCTAGCTAGCGTGATCATTTGTTTCATTTGCACATTTGTTGGGTCATAGGCCTCTTTTTTTGTTTTACAATATCGATTAACTAGTCACAATGCCTTTTAAGTCCATATGCATATGCACTTGTACTTAAGCATTCATCAATCATTGTATCTTATCACACATAATATACATATACCGCATATATGCCTCATATGCCACACATATACCTTGCATATACTATACATATACTAAGTATATATATGACATGTCAAACGTAGACCTCGAATATACCACAAGTATACCACTTATGTGTACCAAAAATGTCACAAATTATCCACCATCATATTATCAATGACAAATCATATGAATCATATGAATCACCTAGCAAGCAACATTCATAAGCACTAAAAAATTCAATTGATAATTAGACTCAACTTTCTCCTTTGATTTCGACCCCTAACTTATTGTCTATCCACTCCTTGTGGGTCTCCAATATGTTATGAGCCTAATATGAAAACATAATCGATTAACTCATGATTAGGGAGACTTAATGTGGCTTAAACAAATTAATATGCATTGTTCATATCAATAGCTAAGATTTTTCCTATGAGGCAGTGTGACCCTATGAGACGAATTAGCCCATAACTTTTTCTATAATTGACCAATTAATATGATTCTTGTTCCTAACTAAAAATAACATATAATTATATAACATACTCAAAGTTCAGAGAAATTGGAGCATTATACAATTTTTGGTGGAATTCTAAGTGTGTTCTATTTTCTGCCCTTAGGCAGTTTTAGATGAAACATTTTTCATGTTTACAACTTTTATCAATTATGTCTTTAAGGTCTTTAAATTATAAGAAACATTTCACTGGTCCAGAGCAGAGTTGGCTTCTGGACCTGTATGACTTCTAAAGCCATAACTTAGTATATACATAACATATTAAGCTGAAATTAGTATCCAAATTTAGATAAGATATATACCTATAACTTTGATATTTTGATAATTTACAGAATCGATCTCTAAGGAGCTCATATTAGCCAAACAAGTTGTTGAATCCTCCCATGGCACTAAGCAGGCAGTTCAAACCATGGAACAATCATGGTTCTATTCACCATAACTCAAAATTTACAATACATATGAACCTGCAATTTGGTATACAGACACATAACAGATATATCTACAACTTTTATGTTTTGAGATACTTCAAATAATGAATTTATCATATTCAAAACCAATAAACACAGTAACTAACTCAGCTAGGGTTCACACCATGACCAGTTTCAGTAGAGAGAGGATATCTCCATTTATATGCTAAGGATTGTTTTCACTTATCAGGATGGTAACTAATTTGTGACATAAATCCAATTCTTTCTCATACTCTTTGTTATCAATTCCTTGTTGTTTTGGGGGTGAAGAGTCTAATCTTGCAATTGGTTGAAACTTAAGATTTGTATCAAATTGATTTGGAAATTGTCTAGACTTAGATTCTAGGTGGTTGCTGCATCATTTGGTATCAGAGCTTTGATTCCAAATCAATTGTGCCTATCTTTATTTTGCTTTTTTAGTGATATTTGTTAAAGTTACAACATTAAAATTTTTTAAAAAAAAATTTATCTATTTGTGGCTGAATTTCCCTATATTGCGGTCTATTGAAGTTTGGTGTTTTTTTTGGGTACGAATTTTTGGCGTTTTTAATCTGTTTTTTAGTAGATTAGATTATAAAAATAAAAAATAAAAAAGAATCATGCATATTGCCATTGATTGCCAAAAGTGGGACTGTTTGGATTCAATTGATTGTACACATATATAAAATGATTTGCCACTGAATATATTTGCTCTATTCTGATTAAAATTGATAATTTGAGCAATTTTGAGTGGAGTTCGTAATTGAAATTGATTGGTTTCATATTGAGGTATAAGTTTAGATTTCATTGCTTATTGCTGGAAATTATGCAATTGGTGGATAACAGTTACTAATAGGCATACAATTAGCTTATTTGGCAGTAAGTTGGGAATGATTTAGTGAATTTTAGGTTCTGGTTCGAATTCTATTAGGGCAGTAGCACATATATACTTAATTTGTCCTAGTTTTGTCAATTTGTTGCATTCTTTGTTTTATATTCTTAACTGTTGTCCTACTTGTTTCCATTACATTAGTTGAGTAATTTTGCATTCCATATTACTCAAATAACACATATTATATCTGCACACCTCATTCTTCATCCGTGTGTGCATATATCATATATTTGTCATTTCTTGCTTTCATTTCATTAATTTTGCTTCTAATTTTGTGATATTTCCTTTCTTTCTTAGGAATTGTTTGTTTTATTTTTCTATTGGATATTGTTGCTCATTATTATTGATCCGGTTGGTTGAAGTTGATCCGGAAATATATCATAGTGAGGACACAAGAGTGGTAAAAGACAAGAGTGGTTAGCTCAAAATAGGGTAAAAGCCTTAATTGAGTGAAACACGAGCAAACATACACCTTTTAAGTGAAACACGTGAGGGAGTGTGTGAGGCCATTTATTTATATAATGTCTAAATCGCAATCAGGAAAGAAGTAGTGACGAAGGAAATAAAACTTTCTTCACATTGGAGGCTATGCAACAACAATTTGGTAGGCTGGAATTCTGTTTCGAGATATGAGTGATTAGTTTGACAAGTATGATAGAAGGTTAGAAGCTCATGATCAAGCTCTACATAATCTTAGAAGAGATGCATCCTTGCAAAGTTGAATTGGAGGGAAAAGGGAAAGGTTAGCAACTCTACCTCAATCTGATTATGAAGAAGATTTTGATCAGTTTGATGATGATAGGGATATAAATCGGTTTGGAGGTAGAGGGGGCAGAAATGATAGAGGAAGGAATATGAGAGAACATAGAGGTAGGGTAGAGGCGAATATATTAGGGAACGTGGTGAATCGGATAGATAGATATTTGGGAAGCATTAAAATGAAAATTCCTACTTTTCAACGTAGGAATGATGTTGATGCTTACTTGGAGTGGGAGAGAAAAGTGGAATTAGTGCTTGAATGTCATAACTATTTTGAGGAGAAAAAGGTAAAGTTGGCAGCCGTGGAATTCACTGACTATGCCTTGCAATAGGCATAGGAATGGGGAAAGGCCTATAAACACGTGGGTGGGGATGAAGTCATGAGAAAGAGGTTTGTGCCTAGTTACTATTATAGGGAACTACATCAAAGGATCCAAAGTTTGAGACAAGGCAATAAGAGTGTTGAGGACTATCATAAAGAAATGGAGATAGCTATGATGAGGGCTAATATTGATGAAGATAGGGAGGCTACCATGGCACGTTTCTTGGTTAGTCTAAATAAGGAAATTGCAAATGTTATTGAGTTGCACCACTATGTAGAATTAGAGAAGATGGTGAATGTGGCTATGAAGGTGGAGAAGCAACTAAAGCAAAAGGAAACCAGCACACCAAACTATTTGGGTTCCACATCTAATTGGAGCTCAAAGTGGCTTAAAAGGGAAGACAAAGCCAAAGACAAGGTAAGAGAAGAAAAGGGTAAAGTATAGCAAAAAGGTAGCCTTAGAGCTAATGCTACTTCTTGTCCAATACTGAAAAGCATAGAAACAGAAAATGCTTTAAGTGTCTTGGCAATGGACATATTCCATCTCAATGCTCAAATAAAAAGGTTATGACATTGAAAGATAATGGTGTGATTGAATTCGAAAATGATAAAAAATCTGATTCAATGCCTTTATTTGAAGATTGTAGTGATGATGATGTGGCCGAAATGTTATTGGTGGGGATTTAAATCTTATGGTTGGGCATGTACTTAATGCACAATTGAAAGAAGATGGGGTTGAACATTGGGAAAATATCTTCCATTCCAGATGTTTGATAAATGGCAAAATTTGTAGTCTTATAATTGATGGAGGAAGTTGTACGAATGTTGCAAGTACTACTTTAGTTGACAAGTAGGGGCTGGATTGTTTGAAACATCCTAGGCCATATAGACTACAATGGCTTAATGGTTGTGGAGAAATAAGGGTAAATAAACAAGTTTTAATTTCATTCTCCATTGTGAGATATTCTGACCATGTACATTGTGATGTAGTACATATGCATGCAAGTAATGTGTTGCTTGGTAGGCCATGGCAATATGACAGAAAGGTGACACATGATGGGTATAGAAATAGATACTTATTCATGATGGGAGATCAACGTATCATTTTGGCTCCTATGACTCCTAGTGAAGTCTATGAAGATGAAATGAAGCTAAAATGGAGCATGGAGGAAGAAATTGCAAAAAGAAGCTGAAAGGGCCAA
The DNA here is from genome assembly GCA_023653625.1 of Triadica sebifera. Lineage (NCBI taxonomy): Eukaryota > Viridiplantae > Streptophyta > Magnoliopsida > Malpighiales > Euphorbiaceae > Triadica > Triadica sebifera. Next base: position 15,186,819 of record CM042909.1, read on the forward strand.
ATTGAGAGAAAATGAGCAAAAAGAAAAAGGAGAGGCTGAGAGTTGCAAAACAAGAGAGGTGAGAGGAAAAGAAAAAGGGGGAGGCTGAGAAAGAGAGAAAAATGGGAGGAAAAGAGGCCCAAAAAGAAAAGAAAATAATTGGCCCAAAGGAGAGTGGTAAAAAGAAAAACAAGTTTTAAGAAAAAGTAAGGGATATGAGAGTGGCTTTTGAGAATTAACAATGTTTACTTGTACTCATGTATAAGGAATCATATTTTAATAAAGCTGATCTTAACACTTTTTTGCCTAGTGTTGTTGTTTCTTTGTTGCAGGAATATGAGAATGTATTTCCTGAAGAGTTACATCAAAGATTGCCGCCAATAAGAGGAATCGAACATCAAATTGATTTTATACCTAGAGCTCAAACTCCAAACCGCCCCGCCTATAGGAGTAACCCCGAGGAGATAAAGGAACTTCAAAGGCAAGTGGATGAGTTGTTAGCAAGGGGGCATATCTGTGAGAGTCTTAGTCAGTGTGCAATGCCAGTGCTTTTGGTGCCTAAAAAGGATGGGAGTTGGCACATGTGTGTTGATTGCAGTTCTGTGAATCGCATAACAGTTAAGTATCACCATCCAATACCCAGATTGGATGTTATGTTAGACAAACTGCATAGCGCATGTGTCTTTACTAAGATTGATTTGATGAGTGGATATCACCAAATTAGGATGAAAGTTGGTGATGAATGGAAAACAGCATTTTAAATAAAACTTGGTTAAATATGAGTGGCTCGTTATGCCTTTTGGTCTAACCAATTCCCCTAGCACTATTTTGAGATTGATGAATCATGTTTTGCGTCAGTTCATTGGGAAATTAGTTGTTGTTTATTTTGATGATATTTTGATTTATAGTAAATTTGTTGATGAGCATGTACATCATCTTAGGGCTGTTTTGGATACACTTAGGAGAGAAGAATTTATTCTAAACTTAAAAAGTGCACATTTTGCCTAAATAGAGTTATATTCTTAGGGCATGTGGTGAGTGCCAATGGAATTGAGGTTGATGAGGAGAAAATAAGGGCTATCCAAGAATGGTCAATCCCTAGGAATGTGAGTGATGTTAGGAGTTTTCATGGACTTGCTAGTTTTTAGAGGAGGTTTGTAAAGGATTTTAGTGTTATTGTTGCTCCTTTAACTGAAATCATTAAAAAAGATGTGGGGTTTAAGTGGGGTGAGGCGCAAGAACTTGCATTTAATACTTTGAAAGATAAACTTTGTTCTACACCTATTTTGAGTTTGCCTTATTTTAATTCTACTTTTAAGATTGAATGTGATGCCTCTGGGATAGGTATTGGTGCTGTTTTGATGCATGGTAGGCGTCCAATTGCTTTCTTTAGTGAGAAGTTGAATGGTGCACACTCAATTATTCCACGTATGACAAGGGTTTGCATGCACTGGTGAGAGCTGTGGAGACTTGGCAGCATTATCTTTGGCCTAAAGAGTTTGGGATTCATAGTGACCATGAGTCTTTAAAGCATCTCAAGGGCAAGGTAAGTTGAATAAACGACATGCCAAGTGGTTAGAGTTCATTGATACCTTTCCTTTTGCGATTCAGTACAAACAAGGTAAGGAAAATGTGGTTGCTAATGCATTATCTAAAAGATATACTCTTATTACTACTTTGAGTTCTCGATTGATGGGATTTGAATATATAAGGGATTTGTATGCTTCTGATTCTGATTTTTCAAATGTTTATAATACATGTGAACAATATGCATTTCAAAGATTTTATAGGCATGATGGCTATTCGTTTAGAGAAAATAAACTTTGTGTGCCTAATTGATCCATGCATGAGGCTCATAATATGGGTTTGATGGGTCATTTTGGTATTGCTAAGACACTTGACATATTACATGAGCATTTTTATTGGACCAATATGAAGAAAGATGTTGAGAAAATTTGCTATAGGTGTGTTGCATGTAAGCAAGCGAAGTCAAGGATTCAATCTCATAGGCTGTATACTGCTTTACCCATCCCTAGTCAGCCTTGGATTGACATTTCTATGGATTTTATGTTGGGACTGCCCAGGACTAAAAGGGAAGAGATAGCATTTTTGTTGTAGTTGATAGGTTTAGCAAGATGGCACATTTCATTGCTTGCCATAAAACTGATGACGCTACACATATTTCTGATTTGTTCTTTAAGAATGTCGTGTGTTTACATGGTGTTCCTAAAACTATTATTTCTGATAGAGATTCTAAGTTTTTGAGTCATTTTTGGCGTGTGCTATGGGGAAAGTTGGGAACAAAATTGTTATTTTCTACTACTTGTCATCCTCAAACAGATGGTCAAACTGAAGTAGTTAATAGAACTTTAGGATCATTATTACGTGCTCTTGTTGGTAAGAATTTGAAAACTTTGGAAGATTGTTTGCCATTAGTATAATTTTCATATAATAGAAGCATTGATTCATCTACTGTTTAATCTCCATTTGAAATTGTGTATGGTTTTAATCCGCTAACCCCTTTGGATTTGTTGCCTATACCTTTGAATGATATTTCTAACTTAGATGGGCAAAAAAAGACGGATTTGGTTAAGTCCATAAATGAGTAGGCAAAGCAGCACATTGAGTTGAAATACAAAAGTTATGCATAAAAAGCCAATCAAGGACGTAAAGTTGTGAAATTTGAACCTAAAGATTGGGTATGAGTACATTTTAGGAAAGAGAGATTTCCTAAACAAAGGAAATCCAAGTTGGATGCAAGAGGCGATGGACATTTTCAAGTGGTTGAGAGGATCAATGACAATGCCTATATGATTGACTTGCCTGGTGAGTATGGTGTTTCAGCGAATGTTGCTAACCTTTCTCCTTTTGATAATGTAGGTGGTGATTCGAGGACGAATCCTTTTGAGGAGGGAGGGAATGATGTGAGTCAAGACAACATAGATGATCTTACATGCCATGGAGGAGATGGATTGGTGATGCCACCTGGTCTAATCATAAGATCAAGCGCAAACAAGCTCAAGGCTATAACATCCTCGACCTTCCACATGCATTTCATTTGAACATATGCATCTTCCATATAATTCAATTGAACACGTGCATTTCATACATATTTTCTTAGAAACAAATTTATGACATACACTAGCTACGTGTCCTAGTATTTGGCAATTGTATCGAGTCGCAATGAGGATAACAAAGTATTAGAAATAAATTGAATAAGGTGACTAAATTAAAGTAAGCAAAATGATTAGCTTAAGATTAGTAAACATTTTACATTGTAAATTTAGTTAAATTGGGCCAAATGATTAAGTTGTATTATTGTGTAAATTAGTGGAATTATATATATATGTAAATAATAATAGTAATATAGATAAAATAAAATGAAAATGAAACAAAAGAAAAATAAAAGAGAAGAGAAGAGAAAAAAGAGAAGAGAGAAGAGAATAAGAGAAAAAGAGAAAAGGATAAAAAGGTTGGCTTTATCATCTTTCCCTCCGCCATTTCTGCCTCATTACTCCAACCCGTTTTCTTCTTCATCTTCCTCCATTCTAGACTTCAATTTTCCTTGTTTCACTTAGTTTTTGACGCAAATTGATCCCTTGCAAGTTTATTCTTGGCAAGTAATCAATTCTTATTGCTATAGGGTTGATTTGAGTTGCCAAGGTTTATCAATAGACACTGACTTGAACCCTAAAAATACATATAGAAATTGATTCTATAAAAGTTTAAAACATGAAAGTTGTTCCTTTATGTCTTAGATTTATGGATCAAGATTTGGTGTATAAGAAGTGATGTAGATCAATGAATAAAAACAAATTTGAGAGTTTTCTTTAAAGTGAGTCATATTTGCATCTCTTTATTACTTTTAGGAATTAGTTACTTATCAAGTGATATTGCTTGTGGCGTGGCTATTCTTAATAAACCATATAATCTTTTTGTTACATTGGTTAGCTTTGGATCAGATACAATCTATGATCACCATAGCTTAAGGTTTGTTTACCTTGTCTTGTTGAGGGGTTTCAAGACACGGTCTTTGGGGTTCCGCATCTGTTTGGTATCAGAGCTTTTGGTTTGGTAATCATTATCTATCCTTTAAAATTGCTTTCTAGTTGTTAACTTAGATTTAAATTCTGCCATTAGAGGTACCTTAGGAAAAATTTATTCCATAAAGAGTAAAATTGCAAGTTTGGGTTTCTTTTCAATTCTTTGATATGTTTGAGGTTTATTAAGCTTTAGTTTAGTGTTATTTTCTAAAAAAAACAAAACAAAAAAAAAACAAAAAGGAAAAAGAAAAAAGAAAAAATCAAAATTTCGAATTTAGCACCAAAATTGTGAAATTGTGCTATTTTGAGCTTCAAGTTGAAATCTTGTGATTATTGATTGCTGGAATTGTTTGGTATCATCATAAACTATTGAAATCCAACTTAAATAATTGGTTTTGAGGTTGAAAAGTACAACTTTTGAATTCAGATACCTTAGTGATCATATTGAGCATTGATTTGATCTTGAGGAATTTAGCTTATATATTAAATATACCTTGAGTTCATGCTAGTTGGTGATAAATTAAGGTTGAATACGGGTTTAATTAAGGGACAATCGGCTACTTACTAGGAGGAAACCGACTCTTAATTTTATTCAATATTGTCTAATTCTTTGTGTTGTTGAGTTTCAATCTTTTAATTATGTCCTTTTGCATCTATTTACATTGGTTAAGTCTAATTTGTATCCTTAGACTTAAAATTAACAAAATCAGTAGCATACACATCTCTGCATCCGTGTACAGCTTTAAATATAAATTTCTTTCACATCAGTTTGCTTCTAGACTTTGTTCATTCTTGTTAGGGTTTATTGTTAATTCTTAGCATAGATCACTTGCATTTTGTTTAATTTTGTTTCTAGTTCTTATTTGTAATTTTGAGATTCAAATTTTGAGTGGTAAAAGGCAAGAGTGGTGAGCTTAAAAGACCAAATGAAAATCCAAAAATTCATTGTGGGGAAGTCAGGTAGTGAGGCAAGTTCAAGTAAAAGAATTGAGAGAAAAGAGGCCTTGAATGATAAAAAATGAAAGAAATGCAAATAAAGGCCCAATGGTGAGTGATGGAGCAAGAGAGAAAAGTAAGGGTGAGATTGTGAAGAGAGAAAAGAAAGTAAGCCTGTATGCAAGGGAGAAAGACTTGAGAGGTGCTTTTAATGCACAAAGGAGTCTTATTGTACTTAGGTACAAGGAGAATCTTTTAATTTTGACTGACATTGACCCTTGTTTGCCTAGTGTTTTTGTGTCTTTGTTGCCGGAATTTGAGGATATCTTCCCTGAAGAGATTCCTAAAGGCCTCCCTCCATTAAGAGGTATTGAACATCAAATTGACTTTGTTCCCGGGGCTGCCATACCAAATAGACCAACCTATAGAACCAATCCTGAGGAGACAAAGGAGATACAAAGACAAGTTGAAGAGCTTTTAGAGAAGGGGCACGTGAAGGAAAGCTCGAGTCCATGTGTCGTTCCTATGTTGTTAGTGCCTAAAAAGGATGGATCTTGGAGGATGTGTGTGGATTGTCATTCCATTAATGAAATAACAGTAAATTATAGACATCCTATTCCTAAACTTGATGATATGCTTGATGAACTATGTGGGGCATGTTACTTTTCCAAAATTGATCTTAAAAGTGGTTATTTTCAAGTTAGGATGAAAGTAGGAGATGAATGGAAAACTGCGTTTAAAACTAAACAAGGTTTTATATAAGTGGTTGGTAATGCCTTTTGGTTTAACTAATGCATCTAATACTTTCATGAGACTTTTGAATCATGTTTTGAGACAACTTATTGGTAAGTTTGTTGTGGTTTATTTTGATGATATACATATAGCAAATGTTTTGATGATCATATTATGCATGTTAGGGTTGTATTAGAAGTATTGAGAAAAGAGAAATTGTATGCCAACTTAAAGAAGTGCACGTTTGCTAGTGAAAAACTTGTATTTCTTGGATTTGTTGTTAGTGCTAAAGGAATTGAGGTATATGAGAAAAAAGTTAAAGCTATTAGAGATTGGCCAATTCCTACTAATGTTAGTGAGGTTAGGAGTTTTTATGGATTGGCTAGTTTTTATAGAAGGTTTGTTAAAGATTTTAGTTCCATTGCAGCACCTTTAAATGACTTAGTTAAAAAGGATGTTAAATTTAAATGGACTGGATCACAGGAAAAGGCATTTAATTTGCTTAAGGATAAACTATGTAGTGCACCTATTTTGTCCTTGTCTGACTTTAACAAAACTTTTGAGCTTGAATGAGATGCCTCAAGAGTTGGCATAGGAGCTGTTTTAATGCAAGAGGGGCGACCAATAGCATACTTTAGTGAGAAGTTCCATGGAGCTCAATTGAATTATTCCACCTATGATAGGGAATTGTATGCTTTAGTGAGAGCCTTATACATGTGGCAACATTATCTTCTTTCTAAAGAGTTTGTCATACATACTGATCATGAGTGCTTAAAGCATTTGAAGGGACAAATGAAACTCAATAGGCGGCATGGTAAGTGGGTGGAATTTATTGAGACATTTCCATATGTGATAAAATACAAGCAAGGTAAAGATAATGTGGTGGCTAATGCACTTTCAAGAAGATATACTTTAATTTCTACTCTTTAAGTTCTAAATTATTGGAATATGAACAAATTTAAGAACTTTATGCCACTGATCTTGATTTTGCTAATGCGTATGAAGCATGTGAACAAGCTACTTTTCAGAAATTTTATAAGCATGATGGATATTTGTTTAGGGATGGTAAACTTTGTGTGCCTATATGTTCATTAAGGGAGCTACTTGTGCGTGAAGCTCATAGTGGGGGTTTGATGGGGCATTTCAGTGTTAATAAGACTTTGGATATGTTGCATGAACACTTCTATTGGCCACATATGCATAAGGATGTTGAAAGAATTTGTGCTAAGTGTGTTGCATGTAAACAAGCTAAATCTAAAGTTATGCCTCATGGATTGTATACACCTTTACCTATTCCTATTGCACCTTGGATTGATATTTCAATGGATTTTGTATTGGGATTTCCTAAGACTAGGAGAGGTAAAGATAACATATTTGTTGTAGTTGATAGATTCAGTAAAATGACTCATTTTATTGCGTGTGCTAAAATGAATGATGCAACAAATATAGCTGACTTGTTCTTTAGAGAGGTAGTGCATTTGCATGGTATTCCTAAATCAATTGTTTCTGATAGAGACACTAAATTCCTTAGTCACTTTTGACGTGTTTTGTGAGGTAAACTTCGTACTAAATTGTTATTTTCTACTACTTGTCAACCACAAACTGATGGACAAACCAAAGTGGTCAATAGGACTTTAGGTGCTCTATTGCATGCTATTGTGGGCAGAAATTTAAAATCATGGGAAGATTGTTTGCCATTGGTTGAATTTGCTTATAATAGATGCATACATTCTTCTACTGATTTTTCACCTTTTGAACTTGTGTATGGTTTTAATCCATTAACTCCATTGGATCTAACATTTTTGCCTTTTAATGAGTTAACTAATTTGGATGGTAAGAAAAAGGCAGAGTTTGTGAAAGCTATGCATGAGAAAGCAAAACAACACTTGGAGAAGAAGAATGAGTCATATGCACGACAAGCTAACAAGGGGCGTAGAAAAATGGTGTTTGAACCAAGCGATTGGGTGTGGGTGCATATGAGAAAAGAGAGATTTCCTCACCAAAGGAAGGATAAACTTGAACCTAGAGGAGATGGCCCATTTCGCGTACTTGAAAGGATCAATGATAATGCTTACAAGATATAACTTCCTGGTGAGTATGGTGTTTATGCATCATTCAATGTTTCTGACCTTACTCCTTTTGACAATGTAGGAATAGTAGAATCAAGGACGAATCCTTTTAAGGAGAGGGGAATGATGTAGATGAATGAATAAAAACGAATTTGAGAGTTTTATTTAAAGTGAAACATATTTGCATCTCTTTATTACTTTTAGAAATTAGTTACTTAGCAAGTGTGATATTGCTTGTGGTGTGGCTATTCTTAATAAACCATATAATCTTGGTTCTTTGCTACATTGGTTAGCTTTGGATCAGATTCAATCTAAGATCACCATAGCTTAAGGTTTTTTTACCTTGTCTTGTTGAGGGGTTTCAAGGCACGGTCTTTAGAGTTTCGCATCAGGAAGAGAAATCATCTCTCTACTAAAACTGGTCAAGGTGTGAACCCTAGCCAAGTTAGCTACTGTATTCTTTAGTTTTGAATATGTTAAAGCCATTATTTGAAGTATCTCAAAACATAAAGGTTGTAGATATATGTGTTATTTATATGTATACCAAATATCAGGTTCATATGTCTTGTGGATGTTGAGTTATTATGAATGGAAATATGACTGTTCCATAGTTTGAACTGACTCCTTAGTACCCTGGGCAGTTCTAGCAACTTGTTTAGCTATTTTAAGCTCCTTAGAGATATATTCTCTAAATTATCAAAACATGCAAATTATAGATATATGTATTATCTAAATATGGGTACTAATTTTAGCTTATTATGTTATGTATAGACTAAGTTATGGCCTTTGGAACTCATACTATTCCGGAAGCCAATTCTATTCTAGACTAGTGAAATGTTTCTTATAATTTGAAGACCTTAGAGACATAATTGATAAAAGTTGTAAACATGAAACATGTTCCATTTGAACCCATATAAGTGTCTATAAATATTCATTTAAATATGACTTATATATTATAAGTTATTATGAACCAAAATTGGTACCCTGAAACTACCAAGGGGCAGAAAATATAACACATTTAGAAATTCCACCAAATATTGTACAATGATCTAATTGGTGTGAAATTTTAATATGTTACATAATTATATGTTAAATTTAATTAGGTACAAGAATCAGATTAATTTGTCAAGTATAGAAATAGTTATAGGCTAAATAGTCCCATAAGGTCACACTGCCTCATAGGAAAAATCTTAGCTATTGATATGAGCAATGCATATTAATTTGTTTAAGCCACATTAAGTCTCCCTAATCATGAGTTAATCGATTATATTTTCATATTAGGCTCACAATATATTGGAGACCCACAAGGAGCAGATAGACAATAAGTTAGGGGTCGGAATCAAAGGAGAAAGGTGAGTCTAATTATCAATTGAATTCTTTAGTGCAAATAAATGTTGTATGTGATTCATATGATTGTCATGATTGGTCCTTGATAATATGATGATAGATAATTTGTGACATTGTGGTATATATAAATAGTATACTTATGGTATATTTGAGGTATATGTTTGACATATGTGATATATATACATGGTATATGTATAGTATATACAAGGTATATGCGCGGCATATGAGTGGTATATGTATGTTATGATAAGATACAATGGTTGATGAATGCTTAAGTACAAGTGCATATGCATATGGACTTAAAAAGCATTGTGACTAGTTAATCGATATTGTAAAGCTTTTAGGCCTATGACCCAACAAATGTGCAAATGAAACAAAATGATCAAGCTAGCTAGCAAATGCAAATGTTCACATGGAAACCCGGGGTAATGTATGTTTAACTTGGTCACAACAAAATGAAATAAGCAAAGAATTTGCATACGTAAAGAGTAATGATTATATGTTTCAACTTTATTGATATTTATATGATACGGATGAATGGAATGGAATACATGGTATATATTGGATTTATGATTTATTACTATGAGTTGTTTGGTACTTTAGAGCTCATTCGATGATTATTCTCACTGAGCCGCAACTCATCAATTTGCATCATTTTTCAGGTAAAGAAAAGTGATAGCTCATTTTGAGCAGTGTATAGAAGACATGGAGCACAGGTTACTGGCCGAGCCTCATCACTTTCTCTCCTTGCATTCCACACGAGCATGAAAATATGTCATCTACATTTTGTATTTATGTGTTTGAATATGTATAGTCATTTTGGAATGAGTTTTAAAAATGTATAAATGAAAGCAACTTGTAAATACTTATGTGCAAAGTTTATATTTTAATATTTGTGATATATCGTATTGTGGCGAAAGCCTCAAAGTTGTCTTGCAAAGTCATTGAATGATATTACAGGATATGAAAAAAAATTTACTACCATTGTTAATAGGGTATTTTACCTTTCCAGTATGCTATGTGTGATTATTTGATACAGGAATAGGTTGAACTCAAATGCATAAAATGTGATGTTACAAAGGCAGCCTTGCAAATGTATATTCAAAGCTTGGTGACGAGAGACGTCAAGGAAGAAGCTTGGATCAAGCTTGAAGAGATGGAATCAGTTGGTGATCCAAAGCTTGTGACACTCATTGGGACATGTGATAGTGAAGACAACTAGCCTAATGGGCTAGATAAGAAGTCCATATTACAAGCTTCAAGTCATGAGCAATATGTTATGTTAAGGTGGGCTTATGCTATTTCATAGTTGGGCCTGAGACTAAATTTAGTGGGATGTTTTATTTTAATTATTAACATGTAAGTTTATTTAAAGATACATGATCAGCCTTGTTTTAACTTCTCTTATGTGTGTGAGTCTTATAAAATTAAGCCCATTTGTTTATCCTTAAGCATTATGGTTTGATTTGTAGAGGTATAAATACCTCTTTATGCATGTAAGACATGAAGATTAGTGATTAAGATCAAAATGTGAGTGTTTTTCAAGTGGGAGGTGTAATCTCCATTGATATACCAAGGATTGTTTTCACTTATCAAGTTGGTAACTAATTTATGGCGCGAATCCAATTCTTTATTCATACTATTTGTTACCAATTTCTTGCTATTTTGGGGGTGAAGAGTCTAATCTTACAATTGGTTGAAACTTAAGATTTGTGTAAAATTGATTTGGTGGTTGTCTAGACTTAGATTCTAGGTAGTTACTGCAGCAATATTCTTGACAGCCACCTAATGACTTTTACCAGGGTTCAATTGGTATCTGCTTATGACAATCAGAGCATATGATACATTGGGTCTGTTGGGTTCTTAACATGCATTACATACATGGCACAACAGAAAAATAAAATTAATTAAACCCAAAGACCATGGAACGTGCTTAAGTTCCTAGAGAATCTTAGTTCATGTATTATTCAATTTAGACATTTTTTGAGCAATTAGTGTGGTAAATATGTTTTAATGATTTTGATTGTCTAATGAATGAATTTAATTAATTTAAAATGATTATAAGTTTCTTATAATTATAAGAATGAATTTTGGAAATTTTTCAAAGAGAATTTAATTTGAATTAGACAAGGGTTTTCTAATCCTAGTTTGACTAAGATTCTAGTGTGCAATTGTAACTAGGATTCTTTAATCCTATTTGAGATCAAACTAATAATTAATTAAGATAATTTAATTATGAATTAACTACTTGAATTTTAAAGTGATTAGAAGTTCAAATTCGGATTTATAAATTGCATGCATTAAATTGGCAGTAACCTAGTTGGTAAAGTAGGCAATTTTTGGGACTTTTTGATATTATCAAATATATGTCTAATTTGAATGATTTCCTTTTAGAAAGAATTTATAAATATTTATATATTCAAATAATGAGACTCAATTATAGATGTATGATGAATTTCATTAAACGTCAAACAATTGAAACAAAATTTCAAGAGTTGAAATAAAGGGAACTCAAATTATTACTTTAACAGATTACCTTTATTTATACATTAGAGAATGCATGCTAGAGATGTTTGAAATGACATGTGGCTTGAATTGGACTAGACCAATGTGATTGATCTTGCATGGAATTTTGTTTTTGATAAATAGGGTTTGGTAGTCCCTGCTTTCTCGATTCTCTTTATTGTATTTCTCTTCTCTTCTTACTGCCCACAAATGTAACTTGTGGTTTTCTTATAAAGAATTTATATAATTAAATTACATAGGATTATAATAGAATTGAAGTTCAAAGGAGCAAGACGCTAAGGAGATGGTGCCGAAAGAAAATGAGCATTAGAATAGGAAATTATTTTCTATTTTGGTGTTATAAATTCATGCATGTACCTAAGTGAGACCTAGTCATTCATTTCATGACTCGAATGATTGAAGTTAGATTATATCCATAATCATGAAAAATATAATTAGTGTAATTATCTTATATATCTACATGTGATGAATGGATATATTATGCTACCAAATTGCCATAATGAGACCTAAAATAAAGAAAATCTCTCATAAATTAAGGCCAATACCTTCTATTAATATGGCAAGAACTAAAGTTTTTTATGTTGGATTTTGAACATACATCTCACACACGACACAATAGAAAATATAAAAATTAATTAAAACCAAAACCCATGGAATGCCCTATGTATATTAAAATCGAATCATACCATCAATATGGTAGAAGTTGATTACCTTTTCTTTGATCTTTTATTCTTCCAAGTTTGTAAGTCTTTCCTTCATGTTGGGTTATTGCAAACTACAACAATCAAATGTTGGATTGTCTCTAATAGTAATCCTCAAGAAGGAATGAAAGAAACTGATGCAAAACCCCAAAGATTGTGCCTTGAAATCCCTCAACAAGACAAGGTAAACAAACCTTAAGTTATGGTGATCATAGATTGAATTCGACCCAAAGATAACCAATATAGCAAAGAACCAAGATTATATGGTTTATTAAGAATAGTCACACCACAAGCAATATTACTTGATAAGTAACTAATTCCTAAATGTAATAAAGAGATGCAAATCTGCCTCACTTTAAAGAAAACTCTCAAATTCGTTTTTATTCATTAATTCTTTCAAGTACGCGAAATGGGTCATCTCCTCTAGGATCAAGTTTATTCTTCCTTTGGTGAGAAAATCTCTCTTTTCTCATATGCACCCACACCCAATCGCCTGGTTCAAACGCCATTTTTCTACACCTCTTATTAGCTTGTCGTGCATATGACTCATTCTTCTTCTCCAAGTGCTGTTTTGCTTTCTCATGCATAGCTTTCACAAAATCTGCCTTTTTCTTACCATCCAAATTAGTTAACTCATTAAAAGGCAAAGATGTTAGATCCAATGGAGTTAATGGATTAAAACTATACACAAGTTCAAAAGGTGAAAAACCAGTAGAAGAATGTATGCATCTATTATAAACAAACTCAACCAATGGCAAACAATCTTCCCATGATTTTAAATTTCTACCCACAACAGCACACAAAAGAGCACCTAAAGTCCTAATGACCACTTCGGTTTATCCATCAGTTTGTGGATGACAAGTAGTAGAAAATAGCAATTTAGTACCAAGTTTACCCCATAAAACACTCCAAAAGTGACTAAGGAATTTAGCGTCTCTATCATAAACAATTAATTTAGGAATACCATGCAAATGCATTACCTCTCTAAAGAACAAGTAAGCTATATTAGTTGCATCATTCGTTTTAGTGCACACAATAAAATGAGCCATTTTACTGAATCTATCAACTACAACAAATATGTTATCTTTACCTCTCCTAGTCTTAGGCAATCCAAATACAAAATTCGTTGAAATATCAATCCAAGGTGCAATAGGAATAGGTAAAGGTGTATACAATCCATGAGGCATAACTTTAGATTTAGCTTGTTTACATGCAACACACTAAGCACAAATGCTTTCAACATCCTTATGCATCTGTGGCCAATAAAAGTGTTCATGCAACATATCCAAAATCTTATTAACACCAAAATACCCCATTAAACCCCCACTATGAGCTCCACGCACAAGTAGCTCCCTTAATGAACATATAGGCACACAAAGTTTACCATCCCTAAACAAATATCCATCATACCTATAAATTTTTTGAAAAGCAGTTTGTTCACATGCATAATACGCATTAGAAAAATCAAGATCAGTGGCATAAAGTTCTTTAATTTGTTCAAATCCCAACAATTTAGAACTTAAAGTAGAAATTAAAGTATATCTTCTTGAAAGTGCATCAGCCACCACATTATCTTTACCTTGCTTGTATTTTATCACATATGGAAACGTCTCAATAAATTCCACCCACTTACCATGCAGCCAATTGAGTTTCATTTGTCCCTTCAAATGCTTTAAGGACTCATGATCAGTATGTATGACAAACTCTTTGGAAAGAAGATAATGTTGCCACATGTCTAAGGCTCTCACTAAAGCATATAATTCCCTATCATAGGTGAAATAATTCAATTGAGCTCTATGCAACTTCTCACTAAAGTATATGCTATTGGTCGCCCCTCCTGCATTAAAACAGCTTCTATGCCAACTCTTGAGGCATCACATTCAAGCTCAAAAGTTTTGTTAAAATCAGGTAAGGACAAAATAGGTGCACTACATAGTTTATCCTTAAGCAAATTAAATGTCTTTTCCTGTGATTCAGTCCATTTAAATTTAACATCCTTTTTAACTAAGTCATTTAAAGGTGCTGCAATGGAACTAAAATCTTTAACAAACCTTCTATACAAACTAGACAATCTATGAAAACTCCTAACCTCACTAACATTCGTAGGCATTGGCCAATCTCTAATAGCTTTCACTTTTTTCTCATCTACCTCAATTCCTTTAGCACTAACAACAAATGCAAGAAATACAAGTTTTTCACTAGCAAACGTGCACTTCTTTAAGTTGGCATACAATTTCTCTTTTCTCAATACTTCTAATACAACCCTAACATGCATAATATGATCATCAAAACATTTGTTGTATGTATATCATCAAAATAAACCACAACAAACTTACCAATAAGTTGTCTCAAAACATGATTCAAAAGTCTCATGAAAGTATTAGATGCATTAGTTAAACCAAAAGGCATTACCAACCACTTATATAAAACCTTGTTTAGTTTTAAACGCAGTTTTCCATTCATCTCCTACTTTCATCCTAACTTGAAAATAACCACTTTTAAGATCAATTTTGGAAAAGTAACATGCCCCACATAATTCATCAAGCATATCATCAAGTTTAGGAATAAGATGTCTATACTTTACTGTTATTTTATTAATGTCATGACAATCCACACACATCCTCCAAGATCCATAATTTTTAGGCACTAACAACATAGGAACGACACATGGACTCGAGCTTTCCTTCACATGCCTCTTCTCTAAAAGCTCTTCAACTTGTCTTTGTATCTCCTTTGTCTCATCAGGATTGGTTCTATAGGCTGGTCTATTTTGTATGGCAGCCCCGGGAAAAAAAGTAAATTTGATGTTCAATACCTCTTAATGGAGGGAGGCCTTTAGGAATCTCTTTAGGGAAGACATCCTTAAATTCCAGCAACAAAGACACAGAAACACTAGGCAAACAAGGGTCACTGTCAGTCAAAATTAAAAGATTCTCCTTGTACCTAAGTACAATAAGACTCCTTTGTGCATTAAAAGCACCTCTCAAGTCTTTCTCCTTTGCATACAGGCTTACTTTTTTTTTTCTCTTTTCACAATCTCAACCTTACTTTTCTCTCTTGCTCCATCACTCACCATTGGGCCTTTATTTGTATTTCTTTCATTTTTATCATTCAAGGGCTCTTTTCTCTCAATTATTTTACTTGAACTTGCCTCACTACCTGAATTACCCATAAATTATTTTTGGATTTTCATTTGGTCTTCATATACTTCCAATGGAGATAAAGGTGTAAGAATGTAATTTTGGTTATTCAAGCTAAAAGAATACTGATTCCTATACCCATCATGCATCACACGTCTATCATATTGCCAAGGCCTTCCAAGTAAAACATGACTAGCATGCATAGGTACAACATCACATAACACCTCATCCTTATATCTACCAATAGGGAATGCAAGCATCACTTGTTTATTCACCCTTATTTCACCACATTCATGCAACCATTGCAACTTATATGGATTAGGATGTCTAATACAATTCAAACCCAACTTTTCAACAAGTGTTGCACTAGCCACATTAGTACAACTACCCCCATCAATAATCAAACTACATGTCTTTCCATTGACTATGCAACGTGTATGAAAAATATTTTCTCTTTGATCACTAGTTTCATCTTTAACATGCATATTCAAGGCTCTCCTAACACCCAAAGATTCAATATGCACATCATTCTCATATTGCACATCATCATCATCACAATCACTAGCATCCACTAAGGAAGGCATACCATCACTATCACTACTTTCTTCGCTTTCACTATCAATTACACCATTATCTTTTAATAACATAGTTTTCTTATTAGGACATTCAGATGTAATATGCCCTACACCCAAACATCTAAAACATTTAATTTTACTATGTTTATCATTAGCACTAGGTGTTTTTGATTTTTCATCATCTTTTACCCATTTTTCATTCCTTACCTCTTTTGGGTCAGTCACCTTTTCTTTACCCTTTTCTTCCCTTTTAGGCCATTTTGAACTCCATTTGGATGTGGAATTCGTGTAACTCCTTACTTTTTAGTTGCTTTTTAATTTTTATGGCCATATTGACCATGTCTTCAAAGTCCACATAGTGTTGTAATTCAATAACAATAGCAATATCTATATTTAAACCCCTTAGGAAACATGCCATGGTGACTTCTGGATCCTCCTCCACATTGGCTCTCATCATTAATAGGCTGGCACAAATCATTTTCTCATCACCCTCTTCATCTCCTCCCACCTTCTAATGGGTCTTTCTCCATTCTTTCTTCTAGTCATCATGATCTGATCCCACCAAACAAGAGCATAATCAGTGAATTCAATAACAACAAGTTTTATTTTTTTCTTCACTATAGTTGTGGCATTCAAAAATCAGCTCCACTTTTCTCTCCCATTCTAGGTATGCTTCAGCATCATTCCTCCTTTTAAAAGGTGGAATTTTCATTTTGATGGAATTGATGTTGCTATCACGCTTATCTCATCCTCTCCTCGTTGAATGGGTATCATCTTCATCATCATAGGAATCAAAGTCCTCATCTTCTTCCTGAGGCCTAAACCTCCCTATTCCAGAATTGTGAATGTTCAATTTTCCATGAGTCCGTGACTCTTCTCTTGTTTTTCTGGAATTTGAAGTGCTTTGTTGTCTCACCTCTTCAATTTTTCGATCTTATCTCTCCATCTTCTCATTAAAAGATTCAATCATGGAAAATAGCCTTTGGAATTCAGATTGGAAAGCCTCTAATGGTATGAGTTTCAGCTGGTCCTCTCGTTCACTACTTCCCCTGCGTTTTCCTTTGACATGGTTAGTAATTCAAGAAATGTAATAATGAAGTAAAAGGACCTCACAATCAGTCCCTCATGTGTTTCTCTCAAAACAGACTATATACCACTCGTGTTTCACACAAATAATGGCTTTTACCCTCTTTTAAGCTCACCACTCTTGCCTTTTTACGACTCAAAATTTGAATCTCAAAATTACAAGTAAGAACCAGAAACAAAATCAAACAATATGCAAGTGATCTATGCTAAAAATTAACAATGAACCCTAAAAAGAATTAATGGAACAAAGTTTAGAAGTAAACTGATGTTAAAGAAATTTATATTCAAAGCTATACACGAATTTAAATAGGTGTATGCTACTGATTTTTGTTCAAATTAAATCTAAGAATGCAAATTAGACTTAACCAATGTAATTATATGCAAAAATGACAGAATTAAAAGAATGAAAACTTAAGATCACAAAGAATTAGACAATATTGAAAAAAATTCAGAATCGGTTTCTTCCTAGTAAGTAGCCGGTTGTCCCTTAATTAAACCCGTATTCAACCTTAATTTATCACCAACTAGCAAGAACTTAAGGTATATTTAATAGATAAGTTCAATTCCTCAAGATCAAATCAATGCTCAATATGATCACTAAGGTATCTGAATTCAAAAGTTGTACTTTTCAACCTCAAAACCAATAATTTAAGTTGGATTGCAATTAATTATGATGATACCAAACAATTCCAACAATCAATAATGACAAGATTTCAACTTGAAGCTCAAAATAGCACAATTTCATAATTTTGGTGCTAAATTCGAAATTCTGATTTTGTTTCCTTTTCTTTTAATCAAATAACACTAAACTAATGCTTAATAAGCCTTAAACATATCAAAGAATTGAAAAGAAACCCAAACTTGCCATTTTACTCTTTATGGAAGAAATTTTTCCTAAGATACCTCTAATGGCAGAATTTAAATCTAACTAAGTTAACAACTAAAAAGCAATTTTAAGGGATAGATAATGATTACCTAACCAAAAGCTCTGATACCAAACTGATGCGGAACCCCAAAGGTCGTGCCTTGAAACCCCTCAACAAGATAAGCTATCAAACCTTAAGCTATTGTGATCATAAATTGAATCCGACCCAAGATTATATGGATTATTAAGAATAGCCACACCAAAAGCAATATTACTTGATAAGTAACTAATTCTTAAAGGTAATAAAGAGATGCAAATCTGCCTCACTTTAAAGAAAACTCTTAAATTCATTTTTATTCATTGATGTCTTGTACAAGAAGCCTAGATGAGTATTTATAGCCCTAAGTCTTTGAATCCTTTATTGTAAAGGATAACTAAATCCTATTCTAACTCAACTCCTAAAAGTACAATCATATTCTAACTCATATTCTAAAAAGGTAGAGTTCTGCTTGAATTAGGATACTAATTAAATCCTTCTAAAATAAGATAAGTGGTGGGTTGGGCTTTATTTCTTTGGCCCACATGTCTATCACTAATTAAAGCCTAAGGTAATTTAAATTAGGCAGCCCACATACATAATTAAGTCCAATTACAAGTTAAGCCCAAATCCCATAAGTAGGCACATGCGTGGCACATGATCTTGAGCACATGGTTGACACATGACTTGTAATCTTTAAATTTATGGACTTTGCCTTGTTTAGCCCATTGGACTAGTCCATACAAGATGGTTCTTCTCACACCCCAAGATAAGTAATGGGCCTTGGGTCTTCAATCAACTCCATCTCCTTTGTCATGCATGCATTTTTGTGATCTCCTTAGTGACCAAGCTTTGAACATAGCCTTACATTGCTTGCCGTAGTTTGTTAGCCCTTGATCTTGTGATCACACCCTTGGCATGACTAGTGCATCATTCTCCTTTTGTGAAGATTGACTTATATGTCCTTGATCTACATCAATCTTCCAAGCAATCAGAGACCTTTTAACCTAAATCTTGTTAAAACATACCTACAATAGGTGGAAAATCCCAAGATCTTGTGAGGAGATCAAGTTGAAAGGAGGATTAGAAAGGTAAATAGCTAGGAGAATAAGAAGTTTGAGGCTTGGTGTGGGAATTTCGAGACCCAACTAAAACAAATCTTAGATTTTAGTAAATTGCTCTTTTCTTCCTCCCGATCTTCATTTGGTAGTTTTTGATTCATGGGTTTTGAGGGTGGGTAAGAGTAACTTAAGATTAGGGTTAGAAAACCCTTCTTTTTGTTATTTGTGGGTTAAGGTAAGGATGTAATTCTTCAGAAACCTTAGTTTTTATTGATGTTTAGTTGTTATCTTTTGTTAGAAACCCATGTTGGAGAGGAAGCTCCCCCTCAAGAGAGGGAAAGGGTTTCAAATAAGGAGTTAAGGGTTTTTGAGGCTCCATTTTTGTGTGAGGTTGGTACATAACTCTATATTAAATGTAATGACTGAATTTGTATGTTAAATTGTCAATTGCATGTTAATCAATTTAAATTAAGGCTTGCATTATTGAAAAATGAGTAAGTTATGGTATTTATGATTCACGGCCATGTGACTTATGAAAGGAGAGATTCACGGGCGTTAACCCTTGACATATCCAAACATTAAATTTTTGCGGTATAAATGTTAAAATGTTTTTATGAGAATAATGTGCATTTGAGCTATTATTGCAAGAGAATGCATATTGAGATGATGTATTTGCATGAATTATATATGGGTTTGAGAAATTTGAGATTTAAAAA
This sequence comes from Triadica sebifera, assembly GCA_023653625.1. Taxonomy (NCBI): domain Eukaryota; kingdom Viridiplantae; phylum Streptophyta; class Magnoliopsida; order Malpighiales; family Euphorbiaceae; genus Triadica; species Triadica sebifera. The sequence goes on from CM042909.1 coordinate 15,206,632, forward strand.
TTTGAATTTTGATGTCCAATACTCAAACTAGGACTAGAGTTAAGAGAGATGACATGTCGTTAAGGGTTTTATGATATTGAAAGACCTAGATTGGCCATACAGGAACAAGACCTATGAAATTAAGGGTAAGGCTTGGAAAAGCTCCCTTAAAGATGTATATAAGAATAATGTTGTTTTCCTCAAGCAGGTGACCTGAGTGGCTATTAAGTGAGTCGATATATGCCCGTATCCATTTTCAGTCATGTCTAGAGTTAGTGGGTGAATAGTGAAATAATGCAATAATGAAATAGTGAAATAATGGAATAATGAAATAAAGAAATAATGAAAAAAAAGAAAGAGAATAAGGTAAATGGTTGAGACGTTTAGTAAGTGGTGGTGTGGTTTATGTGCAGTGATAAATGTTTATGTTTGTGGGAAACTCATATGTTCATGCATACATATTGGCATGTGGAAAAGAATGATCATGCATACACTTGTTATTATATTTAATATTTTGTTATGTACCACTAAGCGAGGTAAAGCTTAGCATGTGAGCGTTTTATCTCTCACACATAGTTTGAGGACAAATATAGAGAAGAAGCCCAAGAGAAAGAGCTAAAAGACAAGTATCTGAGGGTTGGTGACATAATACTTTTTGTTTATTTTGTTAAGGATGGGATTAGTTACTCGTGTACATGCTTTAATATGAAAGGACATGTAATTTAGTAACTACTCATTTATATATTCTTTTGTAAACTTTTGGGCAAGTGGAAACCCTCTTTCTATAAATGCAAATTTTAAATGTTATATTGCAATTTATTTTTAATATATTATAGTTCTGAAAGTCATCATGGGTATGGTGCATAAAAAGTTTTTAATTTTAACAGTTTTTTGGTCTCATGTATTGTAACATTCTCCCATATAATTATGAGGGTTTCTTAGTTATAAGAAGGGGTGTTACACATAGGTTGCACATCCCCAAGGTTTTAAAACACTTAGGTAAGGTTTTCTACCCATCCAGAACTCATACGGAGTGGTGGTAACAAACTTTGAGGGCACACGATTAAGTACAAAATGTGGTTGTTAACAATGCATTACCCCAATAAGTTATAGGCAAATGAACATGTGCCATCATTGACCTAACCATTTCAAGAAAGATCCTATTTTGTCTTTCCACAATACCATTTTATTGCGGGGTATATGGGATAGTCAACTGATATGCTATTCCTTTTTTCATCACATATACATTTGAACTTATCACAAAGATGTTCTCGACCTCGATCAATTCTCAACATTTTAATTTTCTTATCTAATTGATTCTCAACTAAATTCATGTATTTTATAAAAGCAATATAATGCTTAATATTTTTGAGAAATCAAATAGACATAACAATATAGAGGATAATCATCTATAAACATGATGAAATAACTTATCCCATGTCTACCTTTAACATTCATTGGACCACATACATCTGAATGAATTAATTGTAATGGAGTTTTGGCTCTAGTTCCTTTTCCAAATGGTTTTTATGTTATTTTTCTATTAGACAATGTTTACAAGTTAGCAAAACAACTTTGTCTAAATTACTCAATAAGCTTTCTTTGGCTAATCAGTTCATACGTTATTCGCCAATATGACCAAGTCCAATATGCCAAACATTCACATCATTTTCATAATCAACAGTAGATGTCAAATAGAAAAAAATATACATTACTAGCATTGTGTTCAATATTATGAACAATAAAACTATCTAGAAAATACATGAATAATTTTATAATATATTTTTGTATAAATTAAATGACCCAAAAACTTCCTATACGAAATTAATCAATCATTTCAATAAAATTAAATTATGCCCTATTAATTGGTTTTATAATAAATCTGTCAAATTGGTTGAAAATATTTTCAACTAGTTAATTGTAAATAATTTGACTGGTTGATAAATAAAAGAGTTAGATTGGTTGATAAATAAATTGGTCAGACAAATTACATAATTAATCGTGTTGACACATTTAAAAATCGTTTGGTTGATGAATAAATCAGTCAGACGTTATTTTTTACCAATTGATTATCTAATTAAATTAATTATTTATTATATATTATTTTTGAAATTAAAAATATTCATTGCAAGGAATGGGGATCTCCATGGGGACGGGGGCAAATCTGCCCCCATTAGTGTAATGAGGATAGGGATTCCTCGTTACCGAAAAGATGGGGATGGGGATCAGTCCCTCACCCTCGTTCGGCCCTGTTGTGAAGCCTAGGGAGTAGCACTCATCTTTAATGTGAAGTCTCTCTTCTGATGATCTCAGGCCCCATATCTGAAACAATCCCCTAGAGCAAACCAATACTTTCCTTGGTGACTCTTATGACATGTTTTACATATTGGAGCAACTTTCCAAACAGTCTAGGTCTATATGCTGGCAGTGGCAGATGCAACCCTAGAAGGTGGTCTTTACCTAAATGAGGTCAACTAAGGGTGATTCTGCTCTTGACCTATACTCTGATACTGTCTTGGTGTGAATCGAGCCCTCTTATAGAAAGTCTGGGCCACATTAGTAGACGATCTGCGAAAGTCCTTCCTAAAAGGCTCATTGGTCTTCCCATCTCTTTTTACCATTTCCACACTGAGGGAACAAGAAAATAACTTTGAAAGTCCTTATGCTAGTGGGAGGAAACTTAAAATCTTATGTCCTCATTAAGGCCATTTTCGAATCTCCTGCATATGTTTACTTCATCTCCCATGATGCCAGATGCATAACAGCTTAGTCTTGTAAATTCCTACTCTAATTCAGATACTGCCATACTTTTTTGCTTCAAGTTAAGGAACTCCTCTTCATTTTTTTGTGCTAATTATCATTTTAATCTTTATGATTAGCCTATCAAATGCATAGAACTTGCTACCACCTACAAAGTACGATGGGTTCCTATATAAGAATGGGTATGTTCATGTTGACTTCATTCTAATTGAAGCATTTTTTAACCCTGCTTGCCCCTTTGTCTCAAGCAAATCTTTCACTACTACAACTATCACACTCATATTTATGAAAATTACTATGTTACTATTTCTTTTAGATTTTGGAAGCAACAATTCTCTTTCAGAGATGGCACAACTAGTTCTTGTTGGAAATTTTGAATACAAAACTCATCAATCTAAGTTGGAATGCTTGTTTAGTAAGTACGAGAGGGTGGAGAGCATAGACTTGAAATCTAATATTGTTAATTTTTGATTCTTTCATCGTTTCATATTTTGATTTTAGGATGAGTTAGATGCCAATTGTTTCCTTCAAGTCCTATGTTTCTTTATATTATTTTTTTCCCCAACTATATAAGTATTTCCAACCTATTATATATGTATATACACACATTGAAATTTTTGAACAAAGTTCTATATATTGGTTATGATTGGTTTTGAACATTGACATTTTATGTAGGATATGTATAATGAATAGGTCTTTACCTATATTTTAGGTTTTAACTCATATAGGAATGTGTTGTTGCAAATTCGATGGTGTCTGAGTGAGTGCCTCCATGGTAGAACAAAGGTGGCTATGTTTTAGTTATTTTAGTGTCATTTTTCTTTAGTTTAGGCATTATTTTTATATTTACCAAAGGAAAACTTCAAAACCTATAACGAAATTGAATAAGCCCACCACTTTGAATTTTTAAATTGAATAAATCTAAAAATTATTATATGTTTTTTTAAACATAGATTTGAGTTGTTAATCTTGGTACCAGTGTTCCATGTTAACATATGAGAAATAAAACCCTAGTTGTATGGTTTATTTTGACATTTTGGTTTAAATGTTTGATTACTGTTGATACTAAAAGGCAACCAATTTAATGTATCAGTTAATTATTTAAAGCGTGGAAGCTATTGCATATTGCCCTCAATTTATATTTTCTTAAAATTGTTAGTGATAAGTTGCACATGAAAAATAAAAGAGAGCTTTGTATGACATTATAATAGATCATTCTAATACGAATTAACAGTGAAAAGCCTTTGAGGAAAAGCCAGACTTGAATTGTAATGCCCTATAATTTAGGCCACGATCGCGGTTAACTGAAATCCAGTGGGCCGAACTGATCAGAGTCTAAATTCGGATATCAAAAAAAATAAATTAAAATAATAATAACATGTGTGAAAAATATTTTGGATATTATTAATTGAGAATTTTGAAGTTTGGAATTAAAATTTGAAAAAAAAATAATTTTTCACTGAACGAAATTAGAAATTGCAGTGTTTTTGGCACATATATTTTAAGAAGACATAACAATGGAATATTCTTTATCTAAGGAAAGGAAAATTCTTTTGATTAAAATAAAGTAAGAGTGATTTAAATTAATACACCAATGGGAAGCAAGATTAATAATTAATTCTAACCACCCACCTAATCCAACTATAAAAAGTCAAATTTTCACTTTTTTGGTCATTCTTCTTCTTTCTCATCTTAATCAAACCCATTTCTCTCCCTTTTTCTCTCTTGTAGCTGTGACCCTCTTCTCCCCCAAGTTCTTCTTTTTTCTTTCTTCAAATCAAGCTAAGATTAGATGAAAAAAATGGGATTAAGGTAAGATCATCAAGGAAGTGAAGCAAAGTGAGCTAAACTAAGGAAGAGGAAGGAAGAAAAGAAGAGAAAAAGAGAAAGAAGACTTTGATCATTTTGAAGATCATCAAAGGTGAGTTTAGATTTTCCATCTTCTCACTTTTCTTCTTCTCTTCTCTTTGATTTTGGGGTTAGTTGCCATTAAAGTTAGTAATTTAGGGTTATTAATATGTTAATGGTGATTAAGGGTGGATTAGTGTGATTAGTGCTTGATTAGTGTAAAAATAATTGTTGTTAGGCCAAAGAGGTGAACAATCCTTGAACCAAAATCAAAGAGGAGGTAAGGGCAAGGAGAAAGCAAGCTAGGAGGAAGAGAGAAGTGAAAAGAAGTAGAATTGTGAGGTATGTACATTTGGCAAAAATTCAATATAGAAAAATGTTGATTTTGATTTTCTGATGTTTGTGAAATTGTGTATGAAATTCTAGATATTTGATTGAGTGATGAATTAGTAATTAAATGATGTCATGAATGTGAAAATAAAAACTAGAATAGGAGGTTAATGCATAAAAATGGAAAATGTATGAATTAATTGATGTGCTGGAAAATTCGTCTTATGAACAGTGTCTAGTTTTTTTTATCATAACTTCAGTTCTAGAAATGTTTTTTGAGTGATTTTTATTGGGTTAGAAATAAGACATAGGACTTCAAATTTTATTCAGACAGTTAGACCTGAATATGATTGGAATCAGGTGAAACAAAGACTCAAAATTTGAACTAGAAATCTGTTCAGTAAAATACTGGGCAGACTGCAGTGAACATAGCTTAGAAGACATGTACCTACATTTTTCTAGTTGATCACTTGTTCAAATTTTGTCTAAACATGGATGAAAAATACAAAGAAAAATAAGGCAGAAATTTGTCCAGTAAAATATTGGGCAGATTATAATGAACGTAACTTAGAAAAAAATTCATAACTTTTGCTACAAAATTCGTTTTAATGTGATTCTAGTTGAAAATTAAAGATAAGATATATACCTACATTTTGTTCGATCACTTGTCCAAATTCTATCTAAAAATGGACAAAAAATATAGGGCAACATAAGGAAGAAATGTTGTCCAAAATAGGACAACTTGTAAATATGCTGATTGCGAAATTTTATGATAGAAAATATCTTAATTGATTTTTCTTATAGTTATAATGATTAAATGAGCAAGTATGAGGTTGTAAAATATTTAATGAAAATTATTGCATTTATTTAGAATTTATATTAATATTACATACATAATTTATGTAAATAATAATAAAGGTAACAAATATAATTAAGCCTTATAACATATAGTCGAGAACTAGAAATTAGGATAAGTTGGCATGCCAATAAAAGGGTAGAAATGTAGGCACTAAAAATAATAGTACTGAGTTCAAAATTACAGATGCACCAAAAAGGTGCTGAGTTGTTATTGAAAATGTAGGTGTTAAACGCCGAGTTATAAAATAATTATGTAGGCACCGATTATACTGTCGGAGAGTAGAAACCTTGTATCCATTATTTAGTTCTAGTCTAAAATGTCGTAGGCTATTAAACAAATAACAGAAAAAAATGTAAATTATTAAATTGATAGTTCAAATTGTATATCTTGTATTATTAAAATTTCAAGCATGCTTAATGAATAAAATTTCATAATTGATGAATTAAATATTTTCGCATGAAGAAAATAGTTTTATTATTAATTGAATATTTAGCATGCTTAATAAATTAATTGTAGTTTCTAAAATTTTATTTTAGAATTATTTATTTAATTATTGGATAGTTGCTAAACGTACCACTAAGGTAGTAGCTTAGCACATGTGTTTCAGGCACAGATAAATAGAAGTAGCTATTCTGATAGGGCGACCAAAGAAGAGGGAACCCCAAGATCAAATTGCAACAGTTTAGTTCTTTTTGTATGTTTTGGAAATTATGTTGTAAAAATTAAATTTTAAAATTTCTTTTGATGTAAATTTGTGCATGTAGGATTTATAAGGAATGAATTTTGTAATTTTATTTATCTAGTATTATTTGTAAATATATTTCTAAATATTATGGTTTAATTGAATGAGTTCTTTTAAATCAAAATATTTCCATCACTAGTTATATATTTAAATGGATAGAAAAAATATATATATTAATAAATATTTCGCTAATAATAAACTCGAAAAAAAAATTTACAATAATTTGAACATTGGTTTTAAAACAAATGAGTTTAGTAGCACTTTCATATCCTATTAACGACTAGTAGGGTAAGGGAGCGTTACATTTAGTGGTATCAAAGCTCAGGCTAATTGATTCTTAATCAGTGGGTGTAAATATAGAATATGTGTCTCATTCATGTGCATAAAATGCTGCAATTATCTGACTTGGATCCCTTCTTCGGGTTTATAGGTAGATATGGCTTCGGGATCGGAACAAGATTTCTTAGAAGATGAACTAAGTAATAGCCTTTCAGACTCAGCCAATCTCAGACAACCTCCATCAGTGAGAGATTCTAGGCCGATTGTAGTTGCTCCACCGAGAGCAGCAGGCTAATTTAGGACAGGAACCCCTTATGAAGCAGATAGCTAATTTATTACAATAGATTGTACAAGCAGTTTCATAATCAGCTCCACCTCCTCCTCCACCTTAGCCAAAACCCCAAATTGATAAGCTGAGAAAATATGGGGCCACAGATTTTATGGGAAGGAGAGAGGATGATGTGGAACCCCAAAGACCGTGCCTTGAAACCCCTTAACAAGACAAGGTAAACAAATCTTAAGCTATGGTGATCATAGATTGAATCTGTCCGAAAGCTAACCAATGTAGCAAAGAACCAAGATTATACGGTTTATTAAGAATAGCCACGCCACAAGCAATATTACTTGATAAGTAACTAATTCCTAAAGGTAATAAAGAGATGCAAATCTGCCTCACTTTAAAGAAAAACACTCAAATTCGTTTTTATTCATTCATGATTCATTGATTGATGTCTTGTATAAGAAGCTTAGATGAGTATTTATAGCCCTAAGTCTTTGAATCCTTTATGGTAAAGGATAACTAAATCCTATTCTAACTTAACTCCTAAAAGTACAGTCATATTCTAACTCATATTCTAAAAAGGTAGAGTCCTATTGAATTAGGACACTAATTAAATCCTTCTAAAATAAGATAAGTGGTGGGTTGGGCTTTATTTCTTTGGCCCACATGTCTACCACTAATTAAAAGTTTATGATAATTAAAATAGACAGCCCACATACATAATTAAGCCCAATTACAAGTTAAGCCCAAATCCCATAAGTAGGCACATGCATGGCACATGACCTTGAGCACATGGTTGGCACATGATGTCTTCCACATGGATGGCACATGTCTTCACATGTTTGGCATAGGACTCCTAGCACATGACTTACACATAACTTGCACATGACTTGTAATCTTCAAGGTTTATGGACTTTGCCTTGTTTATCTTATTTGAATTTAATCTTCATGAAAGACTCCTTTTATCTTCACCTTAGGTTTTCCTTTGTGTAGTGTTAGCCCATAAGCTTAGTTGTGGATTTTAGGTCCAATATTGCTTTTAAAGCTCCAATGCTGCCTCCAATGACTTGGAATACGCCCTACATTGATTTGGATCATTTGAATAGGCTTTTAAACTCTTTTTTGGTCTATTTCAACGAGATAAGGTTGCTCCACTCCATTGTCAAAAGACTGTCGTTCATATCCTTTATTTATGGTTCCCATGCATACATCAGAGGATGACCCAGTAGCTTCAGAGTTTTGGATGAAATCCACAAAAAGGGTGTTTGAGGAACTTGAGTGTCCAGAGGAACAAAAGGTCAGATATGCAGTGTCCCTTTTAAAAGATCATGCCTATGACTGGTGGAAATCAATTTTATCAAAGCCCCAGACACCGAAACCACCTTCATGGAACTTCTTCAAGGCAGAATTTAGCAAGAAATATGTGCCTAGAGTTTATGTGAATGAAAAGAAAAGGGAGTTTCAAGACTTGAAGCAAGGAAGCATGTTAGTGGCTGAATATGAGATGGAATTCACCAGACTGAGTAAATATGCAACTAGAATCATTGCTAATGAGATACACAGATGTCGTAGATTTGAGAATGGGCTTAATGATGATATTGGGAATATAGTTACCGCCCTTCAGCTTGAGGATTTTGCTACACTAGTATCCTCAGCCATCAGTGTGGAAAAGAGGTCAAAAAGAAAGAGGATAGAAGAGCTACCTCGGAGATCGACAATTAGCATGGCCCAAACATTAGGTAAAATGGGGCAGACATTGCCTAGGTTTTTCCAGTCACGGGGTTCTGGACCAACCTTTTCAGCTAAGCAAAACCAACTGTCGAGGCCAGAGGGGTCTACAGCTAGTGTACCAGCTTTGGGTAATCGGAGATTCATATCTATCACATGTCAACATTGTGGGAGATCACATGCAGGTGATTGTTGGTGGATTACTGAAGCATGCTTACAATGCAAATCTACTGAGCACAAACAGAAAGATTGCCCTAGAGGAAGAGGTACGGGTGGTGCAGTATCAATGTAGGTTCAGAATGTCACTTGACGCAGAGGCAGGGGACATGGACAGTCTAGAAGCGGTAGAATTGGGCAGAGTATATCAGAATCAGTGAATAGAGCAAAAGGTAGTCGAGCCCCAACCCGAGCATATGCCATGAGAGCTCGTGAGGAGCAGGATGCCCCAGATGTCATTATCGATAAATTTTCTCTTTATGATACTGATTTATTTGCACTGATAGATCCGGGTTCTATACATTTATATTTATGCATGTCACCACCTAGTTAGGGGAATATGGTAGTAGAGGAATTAGATTGTGATATATTAGTGACAAATCCTTTGGGTCACGGAGTGAAAGTTAGTCGAGTCTATAAAAACAGTTCAATCAAAGCTCAGAATGTAGAATTCCCAGCTGACCTAATAGAGTTGTCATTCCATGAGTTTGATGCAATCTTGGGGATGGATTGGTTAACTCAGCATAAGGCAGTGGTGGATTGTCAATATAGGAGAGTGACTTTTAGGAATTCAGGGCAGGATGACGTGATTGTCCTGGGCTTGAACCGACCATACTTGACTAATGTCATTTTTGTGACAAAGGCAAGTAAGCTTATCAAAAATGGATGTGAAGCATTTTTGGCACATATCATAGATACCAAGAAAGAGAGTCTAGATCTCAGGGAGATTCCTACCGTATGTGAAAATCTAGATATCTTCCCCGAGGACTTGCCAGGGTTACCACCTGTCAGGGAGATATAGTTTGCCATAGATGTTTTGCTAGGCACAGCCCCGATATCGATCACTCCCTACAGAATGGTACCTGCTGAACTAAAAGAATTAAAAGTGCAGTTGCAAAAGTTGTTAGAGAAAGGGTTTTCAGGCCTAGTGTCTCACCTTGGGGTGCTCCGGTTCTATTTGTGAAAAAGAAGGATGACACCTTTCATTTGTGCATTGATTATCGTCAGTTGAACAAGATGACAATTAAGAGCAGATATCCCTTGCCTAGAATAGATGACTTGTTTGATTAGTTGAAAAGAGCAGAGATATTTTCTAAAATTGACCTCATATCAGGTTATCACCAATTGAGAATTAAAGATTCAGACATTTCAAAAATAGCATTTAGGACTCGGTATGGTCATTACGAGTTCTTAGTAATGCCTTTTGGCCTGACAAATGCCCTAACAACATTTATGGATATAATGAATAGAATCTTTAGGCCTTATTTGGACCAGTTCGTGGTGGTGTTCATAGATGATATCTTGGTGTACTCTAGAATCAGAGAAGAGCATAATCAACATCTTCGTATCATCTTCCATACCTTGAGAGAGAATCAATTATATGCGAAGTTGTCGAAATGTGCATTATGGTTAGATGAAGTGGCCTTTCTAGGGCATATTGTCTCAGCCGATGGGATCAAAGTCGACACCAGTAAGGTAGAGGCAATCCTCGACTGGAAACCGCCTCGGAATGTGACAGAGGTGAGAAGTTTTCTTGGTTTGGCTGGTTATTATCGGAGATTTGTGAAAGGATTTTCAATGATAGCTTCAACACTGATAAAAATTGCTTAGAAAGGAGACTAGATTTGAGTGGACAGACCGGTGCCAAACTAGTTTTGATAAGTTGAAGAAAATGTTGACAGAGGCACCAGTGTTGACATAGCCTACTGCGGGAAAAGATTATGTGGTGTATAGTGATGCTTCCCTTAATGGTTTGGGCTGTGTACTAATGCAATAAGGCAAAGTGATCGCTTATACTTCCAAACAACTGAAGCTTTATGAGAGAAATTATCCGACACGTGATCTGGAATTAGCAGCCATTGTGTTTGTATTGAAAATATGGTGACATTACCTGTATGGCGAACAATGTTATATCTATACAGACTATAAAAGTCTGAAATATTTGCCTTCATAAAAGGAACTCAATTTGAGACAGAGGCAATGGCTAGAATTAATCAAAGACTACAATTGTATTATTGATTATCAGCCGGGTAAGGCCAATGTGGTAACTAACACTCTGAGTAGAAAAACTCTGGTAGGTAAACGTTAAAACTTAAATTTATTAAGTGAACAAGATAAAAAAATAAAAAATAAAAAAAATGAAATAATAAGTTCTTTATATATTATTTGGGCAGAATTGCATATTCAACCCACATTGATTCAACAAGGACAATCGAAGCATGACACAAAATTACAGGAAATCTTTGAAATGGTGAAGAAAAAGGGTGAAAAACCAGAATTTACTATTGAATCATATGGGAGTTTAAGGCAAAATGGCAGGTTATGTGTACCAGACATACCAGAATTGAAACAAGAGATTTTGAAGGAGACTCACAATGTTATTTATGCAATGCACCCGGGAAGCAACAAATTGTATCATGACTTGAGGGTATATTACTGGTGGCCAGGGATGAAAAGAGATATCACAGAGTAGACTACCATATGTTTAACTTGTCCGCAAGTGAAGGTTGAGCATCAAGTACTAAGTGGATTATTGCAGTCAATTTCAATTTCAGAGTAGAAATGGGAAAGAGTTACAATGGATTTTTGTTTATGGTTTGCCTTTGACACAAAAGAGGCATGATTCAGCATGGGTAGTGGTAGAACGGCTCACTAAATCAGCTCATTTTCTACCGATCAAGATGGATTATCCACTTAACCATTTGGCAGAGATCTATGCTAATGAGATAATTCGTTTACATGGTGTGCCAGTTTCAATCATTTCAGATCAATAACCAAGATTCACTTCAAAATTCTAGAAAAGTTTGCATCAAGCCATGGGTACTCGACTCAATTTCAGCACAACTTTCCACCCACAAATAGATGGACAATTAGAGAGGGTCATACAGATATTGAAAGATATGTTGAGAAGTTGTGTGATAGAATTTGAAGGCAGTTGGGACAAACACCTTCCATTGATAGAATTTGCTTACAATAATAGTCACTAAGCCAGTATCAGTATGGTACCATATGAAGCCTTCTATGGAAGGAAATGTAGAACGCCTCTATATTGGACCAAGCTTAGTAAAAGAAAGTAGTGGGTTCATATCTAGTACAACAGACATAGGAAAAGTGAGAGTAATAAGAGAGAGGCTGAAAGCTGCTGCTGATAGACATAAATCATATGCAGATTTGAAAATGAGGGATATTGAATATATAGTTGGTGACAAAGTATTCTTAAAAGTCTCAACTTGGAAAAGGATTTTCCGATTTGGAAAGAAGGGAAAGTTGACTCCTAGATTCATTGGACCTTATGAGGTACTTGAACCCATATGTCATGTGGCGTACAAATTAGTTCTACCACCAGAGTTAGACAAGATTCACAACGTATTCCATGTGTCCATGTTGAAAAAAATATCGATCTGATCCATCTCATATCATATCAGCAGAAGCTATAGAGATACGACCAGATCTAACTTATGAAGAAGAGCCAGTGGAAATTCTAGCTCGAGAAATGAAAGAGCTACGGTGTAACACCACATCTTATGCATTTAAGTATAACCTATCTCTGTGTCAAATAATCACATATAGCATGCTGGAACAATAAAATATCCTTATAATAGTGATAGTAAATTTTTTTTACTGTAATATCATTCAATAACTTGCAAGTCTCATATCCTGTAATATTATTCAATGACTTTGTAAAGTTAACACTCAGGTTTTCACCACAATATAATATATCACATATATCAAAACATAAACTTTACACATAAGTATTTACGAGTTGCTTTCATTTATATATTTTTAAACTCATTCCAAAATGACTATACATATTCAAGCACGTAAATACAAAACACATATGACATATTTTCATGCTTGTGTGGAATGCAAAGAGAGAGAGTGATGAGGCTCGGCCAGTGACCTGTGCTCCATGTCTTCTATACGCTACTCAAAATGAGTTATCACTTTTCTTTACCTGAAAAATGATGCAAATTGATGAGTTGCAGCTCAGTGAGAATAATCATCCAATAAGCTCTAAAGTACCAAACAACTCATAGTAATAAATCACAAATCCAATATATACCATGTATTCCATTCCATTCATCAGTATCATATAAATATCAATAAAGTTGAAACATATAATCATTACTCTTTACGTATGCAAATGCTTTGCTTATTTCATTTTGTTGTGACTAAGTTAAACAAATATTGCCCCGGGTTTCCATGTGCACATTTTCCATGTGAACATTTGCATTTGCTAGCTCGCTTGATCATTTGATTTATTTGCACATTTGTTGGGCCATAGGCCTCTTCTTTTGCTTTACAATATCGATTAACTAGTCACAACGCCTTTTTAGTCCATATGCATATGCACTTGTACTTAAGCATTCATCAACCATTGTATGTTATCACATATAGCATACATATACTGCATATATGCCTCATATGTCATGCATATATCTTGTATATACTATACATATACTATGTATATATATCACATATGTTAAACATATACCTCAAATATACCACAAGTATACTATTTATATGTACCACAATGTCACAAATTATCCATCATCATATTATCAAGGACCAATCATGACAATCATATGAATCACATAGCAAGCAACATTCATTTGCACTAAAGAATTCAATTGATAATTAGATTCACTTTTCTCCTTTGATTCTGACCCCTAACTTATTGTCTATCCGCTCCTTGTGGGTCTCCAATATGTTGTGAGCCTAATATGAAAACATAATCGATTAACCCATGATTAAGGAGACTTAATGTGGCTTGAACAAATTAATATGCATTGTTCATATCAATAGTTAAGATTTTTCCTATGAGGCAGTGTGATCTTATGAGACTGTTTAGCCTATAACTTTTTCTATACTTGACCAATTTATCTGATTCTTGTTCCTAATTAAAATTAACATATAATTATATAACATATTAAAATTTCAGACCAATTGGATCATTGTACAATATTCAGTGGAATTTCTAAATGTGTTCTGTGTTCTGCCCTGTTTTCTGCCTTCAGACAGTTTCAGGGTGCCCACTTTGGTTCATCATAACTTATAATCAATAAGTCATATTTTAATGAAAATTTAAAGAAACTTATATGGGTTCATATGGAACATTTTTCATATTTCAATTTTTATAAATTATGTCTCTAAGGTCTTCAAATTATAACAAATATTTTATTTGTTCGAAATAGAATTGGCTTCCGGACCAATATGACTTCAAAAGAACATAACTTACTCTATACATAATAAATTAAGCTTAAATTAGTACTCAAATTTATCTAAGACATAACTTTTCTGTTTTGACAATTTACATAATCTAGTTCTAGCGATCTCAAATGGGCCAAACAAGTTTCTGGATCTGCCCAGACACTCAGTTGGTAGTTCAATCATGAAACAGTCATGGTTCCATTCACCATAATTCAAAATATACAAGTTATATGATCCTGAAATTGGTATACTGATACATAACACATATATCTACAACTTTTTTGTTTTGAGATATTTCAAATAATGGCTTTAACATATTCGAAATCAAAGAACACAGTAGCTAACTTGGTTAGGGTTCACACCCTGACCAGTTTCAGTAGAGAGAGAATTTCTCTTCCTATACACCAAATCATGCAAAAAAGTTTATATATACATAAATATAAGACACAAGTAACAACCTTTGTGTTTTAAACTTTTCCATAATCAATTTCTATATGCATCAAAATCGGGTTGCAAATCAGTGCCTATTAATGAACCTAAGCAACTCAAATCAACCCTATAGCAATAAGAATTGATTACTTACCAAAAACGAACTTACAAGGGATCAATTTGGTGCAAACACTATGTGAAACAAGGAAGAATTGAATTCTAAAATGGAGAAAAATGAAGAAGAAGTCGGGCTGGAGAAGAAGGCAAAAATGGGGAAGGAAGATGAAAATAAAGCCAACTTGTTTTTTTTTTCCTTTTCTCTTTTTCTCTTCTTCTCTTCTCTTCTATTTATCTTTTGTGTCATTTTTATTTTATTTTGTCTATATTATTATTATTATTTACATATATTTATAATTCTACTAATTCACACAATAATACAGCTTAATCATTTGGCCCGATTTAACTAAATTAACAATGTAAATGTTTACTAATCTTAATCTAATCATTTTTCTTACTTTAATTTAGTCACCTTATTCAATTTATTTCTAATGCTTTGTTATCATCATTTAGGTTATAAGGATACACGTGTGACTCGATACAATTGCCAAATACTATGACATGTAGATAGTGCGTGCCATGAACTTGTTTCTAAGAAAATATGTATGAAATGCACGTGTTCAATTGAATTATATGGAAGATGCATATGTTCAAATGAAATACATGTGGGTATGCATGTGGGGAAGGTCAAGGATGTTACAATTCTCCCCTCTTTTTAAAGATTTCATCCTCGAAATTTAATACCTGGAAATAGTTGTAGATATTGTCTTTTTATATTTTCTTCTGTTTCCCATGTTGCCTCTTCTAGTAAATGGTTATGCCATAATACCTTAACTAAAGGTATTTCTCAGTTTCTTAGCAGTTTAGTCTTATATCCAATGATTTCTACTGGTTCCTCAATATAACTCATATCCTCTGCAATCTCAATGGCTTAATTTTTAAGTACATGTGTAGGATTTGACCTGTATCTCCTAAGCATGCTCACATGAAACACATTATGAATCTGAGTCATTTCTGGTGGTAACGACAATCTGTATGCCAGTGGACCAACCTTCTCAAGAATTTCGTAAGGCCCTATGTATCTTAGGCTCAATTTACCTTTCTTGCCAAATTGGATTATCCATTTCCATGGAGATACATGAATAAATACCTTTTCACCCAACTCGTATTCCATTTCCCTTCTATGTTGATCAACATAACTTTTTTGTCTATCCTGTGCTGCCTTTAACTTGTTCTTGACAACTTTTATTTTATCCATTGTATCTTGTACTATATCTGGCCTTTCTAATGTACGTGCACCTTCTTCATCCCATATGATAGGGCTTCGACACTTTCTGCCATACAATGCTTCATATAGTGCCATCTGGATACTGCTATGATACTAGTTGTTGTAAGCAAATTCAATCAATACTATATATTCATCCCAAGCACCTCTGAATTCCATAGAACATGCTCTGAGTATTTCTTCTAATGTCTGTATAGTCCTCTCTAATTGTCCGTCAGTTTGTGGGTGGAATGCAGTACTGAAGTTCAATTTTGTTCCCAATGCATCTTGTAAACTCACCCAAAATTGTGAAGTAAACCGTGGGTCTCCATCAGATACAATGGACACTGGAATGTCATGCAATCTGACTATCTCATTCACATATAATTTTGGCCAAACTCTTGAGTGTACACTCCCATATGATAGGTAAAAAGTGTGCTGACTTGGTTAATCTGTCAACAATTACCCATACTGTATCATTTTTCCGTGGGGTTCTTGGCAATCCATAGACAAAATCCATCGTTATTTTCTCCCATTTCCATTCTGGCACTGGCAATGGATGTAACTTACCAATTGGTGCCTGATGTTCAATTTTAATCTACTGACATGTCAAGCATTTGGAAACATATTCTGCTATGTCTTTCTTCATTCTTGGCCACCAGTAATGAGGCCTTAAACTGTGATACATCTTTGTCATCCCTAGGTGCATTGCATACAGTGTATTGTGTGCCTCTTCCATTATTTCCTGACACAAGTTCTCAGTGTCTAGAATACATATGCGTGATTTTAACATCAGTGTATCATTCTGCAAATGAAACTCTGTACTCTTTCCTTGCCTTATCATATCAACTTTCTCACATAATTGAGGATCTTTGTTTTGTACTTCTTTGATCCTTTCCTTTAGTATAGGTCTGACTTGAAGAGTAGCAATCAATGATCCTTCATCATGTATATTTAATTCAACATTCATAGATCGTAATTGAATCAAATATGGAAAAGATGATACTTGCAAGTGAGCTACACTGCTACTAGCCTTCCTACTCAATGCATCTGCTACCACATTGGCTTTCCCTGGATGGTATTCAATTGTACAGTCATAATCTTTCAATAGCTCTAACCACCGTCTATACCTCATGTTTAATTCTTTCTGTGTCAACAAATAACCCAAGCTTTTATGGTATGTGAAGATCTAGAATGTCTCACCATATAGATAATGCCTCCAAATCTTTAATGCAAATACAACAGCAGCCAATTCTAAATCATGCACTGGATATGAGATCTCATGTGGTCTCAGTTGCCTAGATGCATAAGCTATCACCTTACCATGTTGCATTAATACACATCCCAAGCCTTGGTGAGAAGCATTACTATATACTGTAAACCCACTTGTACCTATAGGGATAGTTAACACTGGTGCTGAGGTTAGTTTGTGTTTTAGTTCATCGAAACTCCTCTGACATTCTGGAGTCCACTTGAAAGACACATTCTTTTTCAACAATTTAGTCAAAGGATTAGCAATTAATGAAAATCCATCAACAAATCTGCGTTAGTATCCAGCTAAACCCAAAAAACTATGCATTTCAAAAATATTTTTAGGAGCTTCCCAATTTACCATAGCCTCAATTTTCTTTGGGTCAACCTCTATGCCCTTACACGACACCACATGTCCAAGAAATACCCAATGATCTAACCATAATTCGCATTTACTCAATTTGGCATATAATTGTTTCTCCCTCAAAGTTTGCAACACAACTTTTAAATGTTGTTCATGTTCTCCCCTATTCTTTGAGTACACCAATATGTCATCAATAAATACTATAACAAACCTATCCAGATATGGTTGAAACACCTTATTCATTAATGCCATAAATGCAGCTGGAGCATTAGTCAACCCAAATGGCATTACTAAAAATTCATAATGTCCATACCTGGTTCGAAAGGCAGTTTTTGGAACATCCGCTTCTACTACCTTCAACTGGTAATAGCTTGATTTCAAATCAATCTTGGAGAATATTTGGGCTCTTTGCAACTGGTCAAACAAATCATCTATTCTGGCAATGGATATTTGTTCTTCACCGTCATTTTGTTCAGTTGCCTATAATCGATGCACAATCTCACTGTTCCATCTTTCTTTTTAACAAATAATACTGGAGCTCCCCATGGTGATACACTAGGTCTAATATATCCTTTGTCAAGTAACTCCTGCAATTGGGCTTTCAGTTCTTTCAACTCAACTAGGGCCATTCTTTAGGGTGACCTTGATATTGGTGTTGTTCTTGGTACTAGT
This sequence comes from Triadica sebifera, assembly GCA_023653625.1. Lineage (NCBI taxonomy): Eukaryota > Viridiplantae > Streptophyta > Magnoliopsida > Malpighiales > Euphorbiaceae > Triadica > Triadica sebifera. Next base: position 15,224,901 of record CM042909.1, read on the forward strand.
TCAAAAGTGAATTCTATCTCTCTATCTGGTGGTAAACCAGGTAGATCATCTGGGAATACATCAGCAAATTCTCTTACCACTAGTATATTTTCAAGCAAGCTATAAGTGGTTCTAGTATCAGTCACATATGCCAAATATGCTTCATATACTCCTTTGATCGTTCGAAATGCCTTTATAGCTGAGACTAGACATGTAGGCACAAGTTTTCTTTCACCTATAAATACTACCCTTGGCTGGTTTGGTGATTCCAAAATTACTTCCTTAGTAAAGCAATTCATTATTGCATGATGCCTAGTTAACCAGTCCATTCTCAATATCACATCAAATTCATATATTGGCAATAAAATCAGATCAGCTATTAACTCATCTCTATCAATGCATATCAGGCAATCACGACAGACATTATTCACAACTACCAATGTTCCCAATGAAGTACTCACATTTATGTCAATCCCCAAAGGCTCATGCGTTTGATGCAGTTTAGATGCCATATGCAATGATATAAATGAATGAGTGGAGCCTGGGTCAATCAATGCATATGCTAACATATCATAAATATAAATATTATCAGTAACTACTTCAGGAGCATCCACTGCCTCCCGTCTAGTCATAGCAAATACCCTGGCCTGAGTAGGGGGTCTAGAACTCTGACCTTTAGATCTGGTTACTCCTCTGCCCATTGTACCAGTCCTGCCCTTGCCTCTTCCTCTTCTCTGTGTCCCACTAGTAGGGTAGACCCTCAGTGCCTCAACTGTAGTCTCATATACTCCTCTACCTCTGTTGGTCTCTTTTAGTTTGGCTCTATTTGGACAGTCTCTATAAATGTGTTCCATCTATCCACAGAAAAACATGCTCCTGTGAGCCTTCTACATTCGCCTGTATGTGGGCTTTTGTTCAACATATTGACTCTGCCCTCTGTCTGGGTAAGAGAAAGTCATGCCTCGACCTCTAGAACTGGAGTACCCACTTCTGTTACCAGACTGTGCAGGCATATATCTACCTCTTTTTTCTGACCTTCTACTAGTCTCACCAAAGAGCTCACGTGCTGCCCTTTTAATTTGTTGCTCCCCAACTTCTTTCATTAACCATTCAGCTCTGATTGCAGCAGCTCTGAGTCTGGCATAATTATCAAGATCAGTAGTTGTGATTCTATTTCTGATGTCATATTTGAGGCCCTCCTCAAACTTCCTGCATTTGTCTCTTTCAGTAGAGACCATGAAGGTGGCATAGTGGGAAAGTTTGTTAAACTGTACTTCATACTCCGCAACAGACATATTCTCCTGTTTTAAATTCAGGAATTTCTCTCTTCTCATCTTTATATGCCTCAGGCATGTAATTGTTCTGAAATTCCTGGAGGAAATCATTCCAAGTCAAAACCGGTGGTTGTTCATCACTGTCGGGAACTGTCTCCCACCATTCATAAGCATTGCCTTGAAGCAAAGATACTGCATAATCAAATTTCTCATCCGGAGTACATCTCATCATATTCAGTACCCTCTGTGTCCTTTTCAGCCATGTCTCAGCTTTTGCTGGGTTTGTTGTGCCATTGAAATCAGTTGCACCATATTTCCTCAGCTTGTCATAACGTCTTTCCTTATACATTTCAGGACCATGCACTTCCTGATCTGAGTATAGGGTGCCTCTGCATGAGATGACTGTGATGCATGTGCTGGAGCTCTAGCTCCTAGTGTTGGTTGATCTCTATGTAAATGAGGTGATAACTTATAAGAATGCATTTCGGCCGGCCTCTCCCTCCTTGGTGAATCATATCCTATGATGTCCCTAAAATAAATAAAATTATGTCACTACATAATGTTCAACACATATGATGCATATGTTATCATGCTCTTATGCTTATGCATGTTCCCATGGAACCTATCCCTGCTCTGATACCAAAAATGTAAAACCACATCTTATGCATTTAAGTATAACCTATCTCTGTATCAAATAATCACACATAGCATGCTGGAAAAACAAAATATCCTGTTAATAGTGATAGTAAATTTTTTTTATATCTTGTAATATCATTCAATGACTTGCAAGTCTTATATCCTGTAATATTATTCAATGACTTTGCAAAGTTAACATTGAGGTTTTCACCACAATATAATATATCACATATATCAAAACATAAACTTTACACATAAGTATTTACGAGTTGCTTTCATTTATACATTTTTAAACTCATTCCAAAATGACTATACATATTCAAGCACGTAAATACAAAACACATATGACATATTTTCATGCTTGTGTAGAATGCAAGGAGAGAGAGTGATGAGGCTCGGCCAGTGACCTGTGCTCCATGTCTTCTATACGCTACTCAAAATGAGCTATCACTTTTCTTTACCTGAAAAATGATGCAAATTGATGAGTTGCAGCTTAGTGAGAATAATCATCCAATGAGATCTAAAGTACCAAACAACTCATAGTAATAAATCACAAATCCAATATATACCATGTATTCCATTCCATTCATCAGTATCATATAAATATCAATAAAGTTGAAACATATAATCATTACTCTTTACATATGCAAATGCTTCGCTTATTTCATTTTGTTGTGACTAAGTTAAACAGACAATGCTCCGGGTTTCCTGTGAACATTTGCATTTGCTAGCTAGCTTGATCATTTGTTTCATTTGCACATTTGTTGAGCCATAGGCCTCTTCTTTTGCTTTACAATATCGATTAACTAGTCACAATGCCTTTTTAGTCCATATGCATATGCACTTGTACTTAATTATTCATCAACCATTGCATCTTATCACATATAACATACATATACCGCATATATGCCTCATATGTCATGCATATACCTTGTATATACTATACATATACCATGTATATATATCACATATGTCAAACATATACCTCAAATATACCACAAGTATACCATTTATATGTACCATAATGTCACAAATTATCCATCATCATATTATCAAGGACTAATCATGACAATCATATGAATCACATAGCAAGCAACATTCATTTGCACTAAAGAATTCAATTGATAATTTGACTCACCTTTCTCCTTTGATTCTAACCCCTAACTTATTGTCTATCCGCTCCTTATGGGTCTCCAATATGTTGCAAGCCTAATATGAAAACATAATCGATTAACTCATAATTAATGAGACTTAATGTGGCTTGAACAAATTAATATGCATTGTTCATATCAATAGTTAAGATTTTTCCTATGAGGCAGTGTGATCTTATGGTACTGTTTAGCCTATAACTTTTTCTATACTTGACTAATTAATCTGATTCTTGTTCCTAATTAAAATTAACATATAATTATATAACATATTAAAATTTCAGACCAATTGGATCATTGTACAATATTCGGTGGAATTTCTAAATGTGTTATGTGTTCTGTGTTCTGCCTTTATACAGTTTCAGGGTACCCACTTTGGTTCATCATAACTTATAATTTATAAGTCATATTTTAATGAAAATTTAAAGAAACTTATATGGGTTCATATGGAACATTTTTCATGTTTCAATTTTTATAAATTATGTCTCTAAGGTCTTTAAATTATAACAAATATTTTACTGGTCCATAATATAATTGGCTTCTGGACCAGTATGACTTCAAAAGGACATAACTTACTCTATACATAACCAATTAAGCTGAAATTAGTACTCCAATTTATCTAAGAATATAACTATAACTTTCCTGTTTTGACAATTTACATAATCTAGTTCTAGCAATCTCAAATGGGCCAAAAATATTTCTGGATCTGCGCAGGCACTCAGTTGGCAGTTCAAGTCATGGAACAGTCATGGTTCCATTCACCATAACTCAAAATATACCAGTTATATGATGCTGCAATTTGGTATACAGATACATAACACATATATCTACAACTTGTTTGTTTTGAGATACTTCAAATAATGGCTTTAACATATTCGAAATCAAAGAACATAATAGCTAACTTGGTTAGGGTTCACACCCTGACCAGTTTCAATCGAGAGATGATTTCTCTTCCTATACACCAAATCATGCAAAAACGTTTATATATACATAAATATAAGACACAAGTAACAACCTTTGTGTTTTAAACTTTTCCACAATTAATTTCTTTGTGCATCAAAATCGTGTTGCAAATCAGTGCCTATTAATGAATCTAAGCAACTCAAATCAACCCTATAGCAATAAGAATTGATTACTTACCAAAAATGAACTTGCAAGGGATCAATTTGGTGCAAAAACTAGGTGAAAGAAGGAAGAATTGAATTCTGAAATGGAGGAAAATGAAGAAGAAGTCGGGCTGGAGAATAAGGCAAAAATGGGGAAGGAAGATGAAAATAAAGCCAACTTGTTTTTTGTCCTTTTCTCTTTTTCTCTTTTTCTCTTCTCTTTTCTCTTCTCTTCTATTTATCTTTTGTGTCATTTTCATTTTATTTTGTCTATATTATTATTATTATTATTATTATTGTTATTTACATATATTTATAATTCTACTATTTCACACAATAATACAGCTTAATCATTTGGCCCGATTTAACTAAATTAACAATGTAAATGTTTACTAATCTTAATCTAATCATTTTTCTTACTTTAATTTAGTCACCTTATTCAATTTATTTCTAATGCTTTGTTATCATCATTTAGGTTATAAGGATACACGTGTGACTCGATACAATTGCCAAATACTAGGACACGTAGCTAGTGCGTGCCATGAATTTATTTCTATGAAAATATGTATGAAATGCACGTGTTCAATTGGATTATATGGAAGATGCATATGTTCAAATGAAATGCATGTGTGAATGCATGTGGGGAAAGTCAAGGATGTTACATACGGAACAAGAAGGTACCATTGGTAAAGGTTCTGTGGAAAAATCATAATTTAGAAGAGGCGACTTGGGAAAATGAAGAGGTGATGAAGGCTCAGTATCTACAATTATTCCACTCCAGTTAAAAAGCTAAATTTTGAGGATGAAATTTTTTTTATGAGGGGAAAATTGTAATTTAGGCCACGGTCGCGGTTGACCAAAATCCGATGCGCCGAACCAATCGGAGTCTAAATTCGGATATGAAAAAAATAAATTAAAATAATAATAAGATGTGAGAAAAATATTTTGGATATTATTAATTAATAATTTTGAAGTTTGGAATTTAAATTTGGAAAAAATAAATAAATTTTCGCTGAACGAAATTAGAAATTGCAGTGTTTTTGGCACATATATTTAAAGAATGCATAAAAATGGAATATTCTTTATCTAAGGAAAGGAATATTCTTTTGATTAAAATAAAGTAAAAGTGATTTAAATTAATGGACCAATGGAAAGCAAGATTAATAATTAATCCTAACCACCCACCTAATCCAACTATAAAAAGTTAAACTTTCACTTTTTTTTGTCATTCTTCTTCTTCCTCATCTTAATCAAATCCATTTCTCTCCCTTTTTCTCTCTTGAAGCTGTGACCCTCTTCTCCCCTAAGTTCTGCTTTTTCATTCTTCAAATCAAGCTAAGATTAGATGAAAAATATGGAATTAAGGCAAGATCATCAAGGAAGTGAAGCAAAGTGAGCTAAACTAAGGAAGAGGAAGGAAGAAAAAAAGAGAAAAAAAGAAAGAAAACTTTGATCATTTTGAAGATTATCAAAGGTGAGATTAGATTTTCCATCTTCTCACTTTTCTTCTTCTATTTTCTTTGATTTTGGGGTTAGTTGCCATTAAAGTTAGTAATTTAAGGTTATTAATATGTTAATGGTGATTAAGGGAGGATTAGTGTGGTTAGTGCTTGATTAGTGTAAAAACAATTGTTGTTAGGCCAAAGAGGTGAACAATCCTTGAATCAAAATCAAAGAGGAGGTAAGGGAAAGGAGAAAGCAAGCTAGGAGGAAGAGAAGAATGAAGAAAAGTAGAATTGTGACGTATGTACATTTGGCAGAAATTCAATATAGGAAAATGTTGATTTTGATTTTGTGATGTTTGTGAAATTGTGTATAAAATTCTGAATATTTGATTGAGTGATGAATTGGTAATTAAATGATTCCATGAATGTAAAAATAAGAACTAAAATAGGAGGTTGATGCATAAAACTGGAAAATGTATGAATTAATTGATGTACTGGAAAATTCATCTTATGAACAGTGTCTAGTTTTCTGATCATAACTTGAGTTCTGGAAATGATTTTGGAGTCATTCTTGTTGGGTTGGAAATTTAAGACATAGAGATTCAACTTTCATTCAGATCATTAGACCTGAATATGACTGGAATTAAGTGAAAAATAGACTCAAAGTTTGAACTAGAAATCTGTCCAGTAAAATATTGGGAAGATTGCAGTGAACGTAGCTTAGAAGAAAATTAATAAAGTTTGCTAAAAACTTTTTTTTAATGTGATTCTAATTGGAAGGTAAAGATAAGATATGTACCTATATTTTTCTAGTTGATCACTGGTTCAAATTCTGTCTAAAAATAGATAAAAAAAATACAGAGAAAAATAATGCAGAAATCTATCCAGTAAAATACTAGGCATATTAGAATGAACGTAGCTTAGAAGCAAATTTATAACTTTAGCTAAAAAATTCGTTTTAATGTGATTCTTGTTGAAAATTAAAGATAAGACATATACCTACATTTTGTTCTTTGATCACTTGTCCAAATTCTATCTAACAATGGACGAAAAATACAGGGCAACATAAGAAAGAAATGTTGTCCAGAATAGGACAGCTTGTAAATATGTGTTGATTGCGAAATTTTGTGATATAAAATATATTAATTGATTTTTCTTATAGTTATAATGATTAAATGAGAAGTATGAGACTGTAAAATATTTAATGGGAATTATTGCATTTATTTGGAATTTATATTAGTGTTACATACATAATTTATGTAAATAATAATAAAAGTAACAAATATAATTAAGCTCTAAAACATCTAGTCGAGAACTAAAAATTAGGATAAGTTGGCATGCTAGTAAAAGGATAGAAATGTAGGCACTAAAAATAATAGTGCTGAGATTTAATTTACGTAGACACTAAGAAATAGTGCTGAGTTAAAATTATGTGGACATTAAGAAATAGTGTTGAGTTTGAAATTACGTAGGCACCAAAAAGGTGCTGAGTTGTTATTGAAATGTATGCGTTATGTAACATCCTCGACCTTCCCCACATGCATATCCACAAGCATTTCATTTGAATATATGCATCTACCATATAATTCAATTGAACAAGTGCATTTTATACATATTTTCTTAAAAACAAGTTTATGACACGCATTAGCTATGTGTCCTAGTATTTGGAAATTGTATCGAGTCGCACGTGTGTACTTATAACCTAAATGAGGATAACAAAGTCTTAAAAATAAATTGAATAAGGTGACTAAATTAAAGTAAGAAAAATGACTAGATTAAGATTAGTAAACATTTACAATGTTAATTTAGTTAAATTGGGCCAAATAATTAAGTTGTATTATTATGTGGATTAGTAGAAATATATATATATATATATATATATGTAAATAATAATAATAATAATAATAATAATAATATAGATAAAATAAAATGAAAATGAAACAAAAGGAAAATAAAAGAAAATAGAATAGAAAAGAGAAGAGAAAAGAAAAGAGAAAAAAAAAAGAGAAGAAGAGAAAAAGATAAAAAGACAAAAATAAAAAAGTTGGCTTTATTTTCTTCCTCCCATTTCTGCCTCCTCACTACAGCCCCATTTTCTTCTTTATCTTCCTCCATTCCAGCCTTTAATTCTTCCTTGTTTCACTTAATTTTTGTAGCAAATTGATCCCTTGTATGTTCGTTCTTGGTAAGTAATCAATTTTTATTTCTATAAGGTTGATTTGAGTTGCTAAGGTTCACTAATAGGCACTGAATTGCACCCTAATTTTGATATCAATAGAAATTGATTCTGGAAAAGATTAAAACATACAATTTGTTCCATTATAGTTTATATTTATGGATATATAAACATTTTTGCAATATTTTATGTGTAGGAAGAGATATCCTCTCTCTACTGAAACTGATCAGGGTGTGAACCCTAGCCGATTTAGCTACTATATTTATTAGTTTTGAATCTGATAAAGTCATTATTTGAAATATTGCAAAACAAAAAAGTTGTAGATATATGTGTTATGTATCTTTATACCAAATTTTAGGTTCATATGTCATGTATAGTTTGAGTTATAGTAAATGGAACCATGACTATTCCATAGTTTGAGCTGACTGCTTAGTGCCCTAGGCAGTTCCAACAAATTGTTTAGCCAGTTTAAGCTCTTTATAGATATATTCTCTAACTTATCGAAACATTAAAATTATAGATATATGTATTATCTAAATATGGGTACTAATTTCAGCTTATTATGTTATTTATAGATTAAGTTATGGCATTTGGAAGTTATACTGATCTGGAAGCCAATTCTATTCTGGACTAGTAAAATGTTTCTTATAATTTGAAGATCTTTGAGACATAATTGATAAAAGTTGTAAACATAAAAAATGTTTCATTTGAACCCATATAAGTTTCTATAAAGTTTCATTAAAATATAACGTATATATTATAATTTATGATGAATGAAATGTGGTACCATGACACTGCCTAAGGGAAGAAATAGGGTAGAAAAAATAACACAATTGGAAATTGCACCAAAAATTGTACAATGATCCAATTGGTCTGAACATTTAATATATTACATAATTATATGTTAATTTGAATTAGGAAGAAGAATCAGATTAATTGGTCAAGTATAGAGAAAATTATAGGCTAAACAGTCCCATAAGGACACTGCCTCATAGGAAAAATCTTAGCTATTGATATACACAATGCATATTAATTTGTTTAAGCCACTTTAAGTCTCTCTAATCATGAGTTAATCGATTATATTTTCATATTAGGCTCACGACATATTGGCGACCCACAAGGAGTGGATAGATAATAAGTTAGGAATCGAAATCAAATGAGAAATGTGAGTCTAATTATCGATTGAATTTTTTAGTGCATATGAATGTTACTTGCTATGTGATTTATATGATTATCATGATTTGCCCCTGATAATATGATGATGGATAATTTGTGACATTTGTGGTATACATAAATGGTATACTTGTAATATATTTGAGGTATATGTTTGATATATGTGATATATATACATGGTATATGTATAGTATATGTGAGGCATATGTGTGGCATATGAGGCATATATGCGGTATATGTATGTTATATGTGATAAGATGCAATGGTTGATGAAAGCTTAAGTACAAGTGCATATGCATATGGATTTAAAAGATGTTGTGACTAGTTAATCGACATTGTAAAGAAAAAGAAGAGGCCTATGGCCCAACAAATTTGCAAATGAAACAAATGATCAAGCTAGCTAGCAAATGCAAATGTTCACATGGAAATTCGGGGCAATGTTTGTTTAACCTAGTCACAACAAAATGAAATAAGCAAAGCATTTGCATACGTAAAGAGTAATGATAATATGTTTCAACTTTATTGATATTTATATGACACTGATGAATGGAATAAAATACATGGTATGTATTGGATTTGTGATTTATTACTATGAGTTGTTTGGTACATTAGAGTTCATTGGATGATTATTCTCACTGAGCTGCAACTCATCAATTTGCATCATTTTTCAAGTAAAGAAAAGTAATAGCTCATTTTGAGTAGTGTATAGAAGACATGGTGCACAGGTCACTGGCCGAGCCTCATCACTCTCTCTCCTTGCATTCCACAAGAGCATGAAAATATGTCATTTGCATTTTGTATTTTCGTGTTTGAATATGTATAGTCATTTTGGAATGGGTTTTAAAAATGTATAAATGAAAGCAACTCGTAAATACTTATGTGCAAAGTTTATATTTTAATATATGTGATATATCATATTGTGGTGAAAGTCTCAAAGTTGACTTGCAAAGTCATTGAATGATATTACAGGATATGAAAAACAAATTACTACCATTGTTAACAGGGTATTTTGCCTTTTTTGTATGTTATGTGTGATTATTTGATACAGGGATAGGTCAACTCAAATGTATAAGATGTGGTGCTACACGTTAAATACCGAGTTATAAAATAATTATGTAGGCACCGGAGAGCAGAAATCCTATATCCAGTATTTAGTTCCGGTTTAAGATCTCATGAGCTATTAAACAAATAACAAAAAAAATGTAAATTATTAAATTGATAGTTCAAATTATATATCTTGTATTGTTAAAATTTCAAGCATGCTTAATGAATGGAATGTCATAATTGACGAATTAAATATTTTTGCATAAAGAAAATAGTTTTATTATTAATTGAATATTTGGCATGCTTAATAAATTAATTGTAGTTTCTAAAATTTTATTTTAGAATTATTTATGTAATTATTGGATAGTTGTCAAACGTACCACTAAGCTAGTAGCTTAGCGCATGTGTTTCACGCGCAGATAAATAGAAGTAGTTGTTCCGATAGGGCGACTGAAAAAGAGGGAACCCCAAGATCATATTGCTACAATCTAGTTCTTTTTGTATGTTTTGGAAATTATGTTGTAAATATTAAATTTTAAGAATTTCTTTTTTGTAAATTTGTGACATGTAGGATTTATAAGGAATAAATTTTGTAATTTTATTTATCTAGTATTATTTGTAAATATATTTCTAAATATTATGGTTTAATTGAATGATTTCATTTAAATCAAAATATTTCCATTACTAGTTATATATTTAAATGGAAAGAAAAAAAAAATATAGTAATAAATATTTCGCTAATAATAAACTCGAAAAAAAAATTTACAATAATTTGAATATTAGTTTTAAAAAAAATGAGCTTAGTAGCACTTCCATATCCTATTAACGAATAGTAGGGTAAGGGAGCGTTACATGAATGATAATCTAAAAATTAATTAATATATTGAATATTAATTAAATTTACAATCTACTGTCTCAAAAAAATTTTAGCAACAAAATTTGTTGTCGCTATGGTGTTTTGTTTCTTATGCACCATAATTCACAATCACTAAAGATAACTTCATGCTCACTAAAACTTTTTTTCTCTAGTCACAAAATATTGCAGTCCAAAAAGGTATTATTAAACATCGGTAATGGCTAGTTTATAAATATTGTCGTCGCAAAAAGTGTTGTAACGACTAAAAATATTATTTAATCATGTTTTTCTCAATTTCTAAGAGTTGTTACTGATTAAAAGGGTGTCAAAACACTATAAATAAGTTTCCAAATATCAGATTTCATTCTTAATGATCTCTCTCGTATTCTAACCTCTATTTTCTTCAAAAAAAAACAACCAAATAACATTTTCCAAGTTATTCTTGGGTGAGTTTAATTAGTTTACAACCTTTAAACTTTGTTTTGATTACCCTGGAAGGAATTGCCATAAATCTAGCCAGCAATATAGTGGGAGCAAATTTCCTTAAGGAGATTGATTACAAAATGAAAACACATATCATTATAGCCTTCACTATTCATCCATTTTTTCTAACAATTTTAAAGGAATTTAATATCAATGAAGGCTACTGATTTTAAATATGTGTTCAACAAGATGTTCCATCTCGATGCCTTTTGATTAGATCATTTTGATAGGACAAACTTCATAAGATGGAAAGATAAGTTACTTTTCCTTCTTACTGGATTGGGAACTCATCTTATTTATGGAGATGTTCCAACTATTCTTGAACCTACTGAAATTTAAAGTGATGATGTGAGAGCACTAAGAAGAAAATGTGAACAAGATGAAGTTTGGTCCAAGGGTTATATTCTAAACGCACTTTCCAATCGACTATATGATCTCTTGTAATCTATTAAGTCCCCACAAGAAATATGAATTGCATTGGAGAATAAATACACTTTGGAAAAACAAGTTATGGATAGATTTTTTGTATGAAATTTTTGGAGTTTCAAATGGTAAAAAATAAGTCTATCATGGATCATGTTGATGAGTTACTTGTTCTAGTTTCTATACTTAATGATTTAAAAAAGTGGAAGTATAGGATCAACTTCAAGTGACTACACTTATTAAAAAATTATCATCCATTTGGAGTGATTATAGAAAGAAATTGTTGCATACTTCCGAAGATTTCACTATTGATCATATTATAAGGCATATTCAGATTGAAGAAGAAACTCACAACCGTGAGAAAATGTTTACTTTAGAATCTAGTTCAAAAGTGAATAATGTTGAGTCTATTACAAAAAAAAAAAGAGGAAAGAACTCAAGGAATAAGAGGAAATATTCAGAAAGCTCAAATGATTCCTGGGAAAATAACAAAAAGAATAAAACTTGTTACTTTTATGGTAGGAAGTGACATTTCAAAAAGTTATGCCAATTTTATAAAAGTTTAAAGACTAAGGTAAATGTTTACCAAAAGAATACCAACATTGTTGAACATCCACCGAAGTCCCAATGATATTGTTACCATGGTTGAGAAACTTAAAATTAGTATAGTTACCGAATGCAACATGACAACAATAGAGAAATCTAATGATTGATGGTATGATTATGGTGTAATCGCCCGTGTTAGTAATAATAAAGATACGTTCAAAACATATGAAGAGGCAAGGAAAGATGACAAGGTCTTAATAGAGAATCATGACACTACTAAAGTGCCTAGAAAGGAAACTATAAAGTTGCATTTCACTTTGGGAAAGAGGTTGATTTTTATGAATGTTCTTTATATTCTAGATATCCAAAAGAACTTGATCTCAATAATCATGATATACAAAAAAAGTTTGAAGGCTATTTTAGAGGCTGAAAATTTTATTTTTTCTAAGCATGGTGTATTTGTAGGACAAGGATATTCTTGTAATGGCATGTTCAAATTATGGATTAATAAAATTGATGTTTCTAGTTATTTGCTTGAGTCTCCTTTAAATTTATAACATGCACACTTATCACATGTGAATTTTAAGTCAATTAAATTTATATCTAAGCATAGATTAATCTCATATGCAAATGAAAATATTGGAAAATGTGAAATATGTGTACCAGCAAAAATGACTAAGAAACATTTTTCAAAGAATGAATGATCAACTAATTTGCTTGAATTAATTTATTCTGATATTTGTGAATTGAATGATCAATTAACAAGAGGAGGAAATAGGATATTTTATAACTTTCGTAGATGACCATTCAAGATATACATATACGTACTTATTAAAATTAAAGTATCAAGTGTTTGAAAAATTTAAAGGTTATAAAATGTTGGTTGAAAATCAATTGGGAAAGAAAATTAAAATCCTATGAATTTTCGAATTATTGTGAAGAAAATGGTTTGATACATCAAACAAGTGCACCTTATACTCCACAACCAAATGGTTTCAATGAAAGAAAGAATAGAACATTGGTAGATATGGTAAATGATATGCTAATGCATGCAAAGCTACCAATAATCTATGGTAAGAAGCATTATTAATAGCTTGTCATGTGCATAATTGCATAATTTTAAAGAAAACAAAGACATCTCCATATGAAGAATGGAAAGGTAAAAAGCCAAACTTGGATTATCTTAAGGTGTGGGGTTGTTTAGCATATTATAGAGTTCCTAATCCTAAAAGAATTAAATTAGGACCAAGATCTCTTATAGACTTATAGTGAAGCTATGGCTTCAAAAGATTCCAGTTTTTGAAAGAAAGCTATAAATGATGAAATAAATTCTCTTTTAGCAAATGGTACACGGGTATTGGCAAATCTTCCACCTAATTCTAAACCTATTGTGTAGCGTTCTCTTACCCTACTAATCGTTAATAGGATATGGAAGTGCTACTAAGCTCATTTATTTTAAAACCAATGCTGAATTTATTGTATAAATATTTTTATTTCAATTTTTGAGTTTATTATTAGTGGAATATTTATTTTCATATATTTTTTATTTAAAATATGCAACTACTCATATGAATAATTTGATTTAAAAGAACTTATTCAATTAAACTATAATATTTAGAAATATATTTACAAATAATACTAGATATATAAAATTAGCAAATTCATTCCTTATAAATATTATATGCCACAAATTTACATGAAAAGAAATACTTAAATTTAATTTTTAAAATATAATTTCCAAAACATACAAAAAGAAACTAAACTACTGCAATATAATCTTGGGGTTCTCCTTATATTCGGTCGTTCTAACGTAATAGCTACGTCTATTTATCTACGCGTGAAACTCACGCGCTAAACTACTAGCTTAGTGGTACATTTAGCAACTATCAAATAATTATATAAATATTTCCAAAATAAACCTTTAAAACTACAATCAACTTACTAAGCATGCCAAATATTCACATAGTATTAAAACTATAATCATGCAAAAATATACAATTCATCAATTTTAATGTTCATTTCATTAAGCATGCTTGAAATTGTTTAACAATTCAAATTATAAAATTTACAATATAAATTTCATAATTCACTTTTTTTTGTTATTTGTTTAATAGCCCACGACATCTTAGACCAGAACTAAACACTAGATATAGGGTTTCTGCTCTCCGACAGTATACTCGGCTCTTAACACCTATATTTCTAATAACAACTCAGCACATTTTTCGTGCCTAATATAAATTCCAAATAAATGCAATACTTTCCATTAAAAATTTTACAACATCATACTTGCTATTTAATTATTATAACTACAAGCAAATCAAATAATATATTTATCTATCACAAAATTCCACAATGAACACATATGTGTAAACTGCCCTATTTTGGACAACATTTCTTCCTTATGTTTCCCTAAATTTTGTCATTTTTAGATGGAATTTGGATAAGTGATCAACTAACAAAATGTAGGTACATATCTTATCTTTAATTTCCAACTACAATCACATTAAAACAATTTTGTAGCAAAAGTTATGGATTTTCTTCTAAACTATATTCATTGCAATCTGCCCAGTATTTTACTGGACATATTTCTGCCTTATGTTTCTCTATATTTTTCATCTATATTTAGATGGAATTTGGACAAGTGATCAACTAGAACAATGTAGGTACATGTCGTATCTTTAATTTCCAACTAGAATCACATTAAACCAAATATTTTAGAAAAAGTTATGAATTTTTTTCTAATCTATATTCACTGCAATCTGCCTAGTATTTTACTAGACGGATTTCTAGTACAAACTTTGAGTCCATTTTACACCTAATTCTAGGCATATTCAGATCTAATAGTCTGCATAAAATTTGAATCCCTATGTCTTAGATTTCCAACCCAATAATAATCACTCAAAAATCATTGCAAGAACTCAAGTTATGATCAGAAAACTAGACACTGTTCATAAGACGAATTTTCCAACACATCAATTAATTCATACGATTTCCATTTTCATGCATCAACTTCATATTCTAATTTTTATTTTCACATTCATGACATCATTTAATCACAAATTCATACAAAAATTCACAACATCACAAAATCAAAATCAACATTTTTCTAAATTGAATTTTTGTCAAATGTACATACCTCACAAAATTCACTTCTCTTCACTTTTAACTTTTTCCTAGCTAGTTTTCTCTTTTCCCTTACTTCCTCTTTGATTTTGGTTCAAGGATTGTTCACCTCCTTGGCCTAACAACAATTGTTTTTTACACTAATCAAGCACTAATCACATTAATCCACCCTTAATCACCATTAACATAATAATAACCATAAATTACTAACTTTAATGGAAACTAACCTCAAAATCAAAGAAAAGAGAAGAAGAAAAGTGAGAAGATGGAAAATCTAAACTCACCTTTGATGATATTTAAATTGACCCAAGTCTTCTTTCTCTTTTTCTCTTTTTTTCTTCCTTCCTCTTCCTTAGTTTTGCTTGCTTAGCTTTATTTCTTTCATGATCTTGCCTTAATCCCATTTTTTCCATCTAATCTTAGCTTGATTGAAGAAAACAAAAGAAGAATAAATGGGGGAGGAAGTCACGACAAAAGAAGAAGAAAAAGGAGAGAAATGGTTTTTATTAAGATGAGGAAGAAGAAGAATAAAGGCAAAAAGTGAAAGTTGACTTTTATAGTTGAATTAGGTAGGTGGTTAGGATTGATTTCTAATCTTGCTTCCCATAAGTCTATTAATTTAAATCACTCTTACTTTATTTTAATCAAAAGAATATTCCTTTCCTTAGAGAGAGAATATTCCATTTTTATGCCTTCTTAAAATATATGTGCCAAAAACACTGCAATTTCTGATTTCATTCTGCGAAAAATTATTTTTTTCCAAATTTTAATTCCACACTTCAAAATTCTCAATTAATAATATCCAAAATATTTTTCTCACATCTTATTATTATTTTAATTTATTTCTTTCATGTCTGAATTTAGACCTCGATCGGTTTGATGCGTCGGATTTCGGTCAATCGTGACCGTAGCCTAAATTATCGGGCATTACATATTGGGTGCAAGTGGGTGTTTAGAAGAAAGTATAATACAAATGGTTCGCTACAAGCTTATAAAGCAAGGTTAGTAGCAAAAAGATTCAAACAAAAGGAAGGCAATGATTACTTTGATACGTATGCACTAGTGGCATGAATTACTTCTATAAAAGTATTATTTGCCTTAGCATCCATTTATAACTTATATATTCTTCAAATGGACGGAAAAACAATATTTTTAAATGGTGACTTGGATGATGAAGTATACATAGAACAACCCAAAGGGTTTATACTTTTTGGTAATGAAAAGAGACTATGAAATAATTTTATGTTGTATGTATATGATATGTTAATCATTAGGACTAATATGAAAGAAGTAAATGATACTAAGAAGTATCTAGCTTCTCAATTCAAAATGAAAATATTTGGGAGAAGTTGATACTATCTTAGGGATAAGGTTAAGAAACATAGTGGGGGGAAGAGGTTTATTTGTGTCATTCTTATTATATTGATAAGGTTATATCCAAGTTCAATTATTTGAGAATCAAAGAAGCTAACACCCCATTGGATGTTTCAATTAAATTAATAGAAATGTTAGTCACTCTATAAGTCAATTAGACTATGCAAGTGCAATTGGTAGTCTAATGTATGTGATGCATTGTACAAGGTCAGATATAACATTTGAGGTTTGCAACCTTTCTAGGTATACACATAATCCAAGTACCGATCATTAGAAAGCGATAGCTAGAGTTCTTGGAAATCCTAAATGGACTAGGTACTTGGCATTATTTTATAATAAGTTTCCTTCAATTTTGGAAGGTTATACCGATGCTATGGATGACTAGTGTTAGTGATAAGAAGTCAACATCTGGTTGAATATTCACATTAAGATGAACCATTTCTTAAGCTTCCAAGAAGCAAACATATATAACTCATTCCAGTATGAAATTAGAATTTATAGCTTTTGCAGAGGCAAACAAAAAGGTGAAATGACTGAGAAACTTATTGCTAGATATGGAATTAGGGCCACAACTGATTCCAGTAGTCTCTTTGCATTGTGATAGCCAAATGACTATGTCTAAGGCTTTTAGCAACATATACAATGGAAAAGCTAGACATATAGCCTTGAGACATTAGTATATAAGGCAACTTATATTGGGTGGGATAATCACTGTTGTCTATGTAAGGTCATGCAATAAATTGATTGATCCATTAACTAAAGCACTTTCGAGAGACTTGATAAAAAAAATATTATAGAGGCAATGGGTCTAAAACTATTTTGATTTGTTGCTAATAATGAGAACCTTACCTCTCTCATTGCTAAGCAATTTGAAAGGTTTAAAAGATAACAATAAGTTATTAGTAACATGTAGTGAGTACTAGTATGTAGTGCTTATAAAAAGGAGGTTGAATATGTAATATATTCTTAATGAAGATATTTATTCGGTTTTGAACAAGAAAGTTTTAAACAAACTACAAAGGGTCATCACCTATATGTGTAATATCTATAAAGTAGGGCCTATGAGTTATGTATTTAGAGAGGGAAATATTGGGGTTAAGGATTGTTAAAGTTTAAGTTTTAATTTGTGAAATGGAAATATTTCATGCCTATGAAAAATCATGCTATAGTTCAAAATGGCAGAGTTTTAAACATGACGGAATCATTTTGAAAAGAAAGGACATTCAGGCCCATAAAGGATTTTCACAACCTTGAATGGTGTTTCATGCCTATGAAGTTAAGTGTCACGTCCGTGAAAGCAAGTCGATTAGCCATGAGCAACTTCACTTTTTGATGCAAGCCAAGACAACAAAAATGATCTTACATGCCATGGAGGAGATGGATTAGTGATGCCACCTGGTCCAATCATAAGATCAAGTAGAAACAAGCTCAAGGCAGCCTTGCAAATGTATATTCAAAGCTTGGAGACAAGAGATATCAAGGAAGAGGCTTGGGTTAGGCTTGAAGAGATGGAATCGGTTGGCGATTCAAAACTTGTGACACTCATTGGGGCATGTGATGGTGAAGATACCTAGCCTAATGGGCTAGAGAAGAAGTCTATATTACAAAGTTCAAGTCATGTGCAATATGCTATGTTAAGGTGAGACTTATGTTATGTCATGGTTGGGCCTAAGATTAAATTTAGTGGGCTATTTTATTTTAATTATTGGAATGTGATTTCATTTAAAGACACATGATCAGCCTTATTTTAACTTGTCTTAGGTGTGTAGGCCTTATAAAATTAAGCCCATTCGTTTTTCCTCAAGTCATTAGGGTCATATTAGTCTTTTCTTCATTTTTGTACTTAGGGTTTGGTTTGTAGAGGTATAAATACCTCCTTATGCATGTAAGACAATCAGATTGGTGATTAAGATCAAAATTTGAGTGTTCTTCAAGTGGGAGGTGTGATCTCCATTGATATACCAAGGATTGTTTTCTCACTTATCAGGTTGGTAACTAATTTGTGGCGTGAATCCAATTCTCTCTTCATACTTTTTGTTACCAATTCCTTGCTGTTTTGGGGGTGAAGTGTAACATTCAGTGATTTAGGCCCCGATTGCGAGTGACCGTAGTGGGGTCTACTGGTTCAATCGGAGTCTAAATTTAAACCCATAAAAAATGACTAATAATAAGAGAAAATAATTAAGGGTATTATTATTTGGGAATTAAAAAGATTTGGGTTAGAATTAGAAAAAAATAAAATTTTCTACGGACAAAATCGGTATTATGGCAATTGTTTGGGAAAAAGTGTAAATATGGAGGAAGATGTGGCAAATAAAAAATTTCTTAAAGTTTAAAATTTCATTAAAATTAATTTGTATTTTGGACCAATGGATGAAGAGCTTAATATAGTCATGGAACCACCAAATACTCACCTAAAAAAAAGATAAATACCTCATTTTCTCCACCAATTAAAACTCATTTCCCTCATCTTCTCTCATCTCTTTGTCGTCCACCTTAGTCCCTCCCTAAGCCTCCATTTTCATTCAATCCAAGCTTGAAAAAGAAAGCAAATAAATTAGTTTTGAGAGGAAAAAATAAGAATTTAAGAGTTCTTACCATAAAAGGTACCAAAGGAGCAAGAAGGAAGGAAGAAAAAAAAAAGGAAAGAGAGAAATATTAAGGGGAATTTCGGCCCACTTTGAAGAACACTTAAAGTGAGTTTATTCTTCTTAAATTCGACCTTTTTCTTTCTATTTGAGACCCATAATGATGATAGATGTGATTAGGTTGGTAGATTGAGCTTATGTTGCAAGATTGGAAGTAGAAATTTAAGTTTATGATTAGTTAATGGAAGTGTAATTAAACTTTGAATTAATGATATTTGATGTTAGGTAATTATTTTATGGCTTAAAAACTGAAGAAAATATAATGTTGAAGGATGAATGATAACTTGAGTTATGGAACTCCCTTTTGTATGTTATTTATTGGAAATGAAAGCTAAGACATAGGGCTTTAATTTATATTTAGACTATAATATCTAATTATGTCTAGATTTGCCCAGTTAAATGCACGAAGTTTAAACCTAGAATCTGTCCAGAAAATTTTGGGCAGAAAATTATGTGATGATGCAGTAGTAAATTGATCATAACTTTTGATAAAAAACTGTGATTTACGTGATTCTTGATGCATATGAAAGCTAAGACAATAAGCTAAAAATTGTTAGAACTAGAACTTCAAATTCGAATTATATATGGGCTAAAAATGAATCCCAAAAATAAGTCTGAAATCTACCATATGTAAAAACATACAATATTGGGCTTTTTGCATGTGTTGTTATAATTATATGTAATAATCCATGCAAATATTTACTTTGATGGTAATTATAAATTTTTAACAAATTATTTATGTGTGAGATTTTATTGCAATAATAATGGAAATAAAGAACAAAAATAAATAAGCATAATTATGATAGTTAAATAATGTTGACATTTTTGAAATATAGTGAATTAATATAAAAATAGTTAAGCCCAAAGACACCTAGTCTAGAACTAGAATAGAGAATAGTTTGGCATGCCAATCAGGGGATTTAAGGCACTCGATGGCAAATATGAAAGCCAGTAATGACAATTTATAAATGCGCTCAGCGCAAAATTATTAAGCCGGTAATGACAATATAACAAAAGCCGGTAATGACATTATTATAAAAGTGCTCGGCACTATATTATGAAAGCCGAGAATGACAACCCCGTTATTCCTATTAGTTAGTTCGGTTATTGGTGTTATGGACACAAATAAATAATAATAATAATAATAATAATAATAATAATAATAATAATAATAATAATAATAATAATAATAATATCAAAGTATGTGATTTTTATAAATATTATATGAATTAAAGTTGTTAGATATTGAGTGTTTGCAGAAATTTATTGATTTTATATTATTCTTTATTTTATGCCTTATTTATTAAATGAGTAATTAATATGTGAGAAAATATATATGTATGTAAAATTTTTATCATTGAAGCACCACTAAGCTAGTAGCTTAGCGCGGGTGGTTTCCTCTCGCGCAGGTTTAGAAGGGTACCCCGAGGAAAGCAGCAAAAAACTTTGGGTTTTATTTTTGGTATATTTTGTTAAAAGCTTTGTAAATTAAAGTATCGTTTTTATTTCATATCATGTGTATTAAATATGTAAGTCACCATGTAAAATAACATGATTTGAATGTAAATTAATGTACTTTATAAATAAATAAAATTTTTAATATTTGGGTTTGTATGAAATTTTATTTTAGTTTATGCAATATTTTCAAAAAAAATATTTACTTCACTTCATTAATTTTATAAAATAGTAAGACGAGTAATGCTCACTTACCTTGCTGAACTATAGTGGGGTAAGGGGGTGTTACATGAAGAGTCTAATCTTGTAATTGGTTAAACTTAAGATTTTGTATCAAATTGATTTGGAGGTTGTCTAGACTTAGATTCTAGGTGGTTGCTGCATCATTTGGTATCAGAGCTTTGGTTCTAAATCAATTGTACTTATTTTTATTTTGCTGGTTTTAGTGATATTTGTTCAAGTTACAGCATAAAAAATTAAAAAAAAAATTATCTATTTGTGGCTGAATTTGCCTATATTGTTGTCTATTGAAGCTTTGTTTATTTTTTTTGGTACGAATTTTTGGTATTTTTAATTTTTTTTTGTAGATCAGATAACAAAAACAAATTCGTGCATATTGACATTGATTGCCAAAAGTGGGACTGTTTGGATTTAATTGATTGTACACATATATAAAATGATTTGCCACTGAATATATTTGCTCTATTCTGATTAAAATTGATAATTTGAGCAATTTTGAGTGGAGTTCGTAATTGAAATTGATTGGTTTCATATTGAGGTATAAGTTGAGATTTCATTGCTTATTGCTGAAAATTGTGCAATTGGTGGATAACAGTTACTAATAGGCATACAATTAGCTTATTTGGCAGTAAATTGGGAATGGTTTAGTGAATTTTAGGTTTTGGTTCGAATTTTATTAGGGCAGTAGCACATATATACTTAATTTGTCCTAGTTTTGTCAATTTGTTGCATTCTTTGTTTTATATTCTTAACTGTTGTCCTACTTGTTTCCATTACATTAGTTGAATAACCCATATTATATCTGCACACCTCATTCTTCATCCATGTGTGCATATATCATATATTTGTCATTTCTTGCTTTCATTTCATTAATTTTGCTTCTAGTTTTGTGGTGTTTCCTTTCTTTCTTAAGAATTGTCTATTTAAATTTTCTATTGGATATTGTTGCTCATTATTATTGATCTGGTTGGTTAAAATTAATCTGGAAATATATCATAGTGAGGACACAAGAGCGGTAAAAGGCAAGAATAGTTAGCTCAAAAGAGGGTAAAAGCCTTAATTTAGTGAAACACGAGCGAACATACACCTCTTGAGTGAAACACGTGAGGGAGTGCATGAGGCCATTCATTTACATCATATCTAAATCAAGCAACCAGGAAAGAAGTAGTGATGAAGGAAACAAAATTTTCTTCACATTGGAGGCTATGCAACAACAATTTGGAAGGCTTGAGATTCTGCTCCGAGATATGAATGATCAGTTTGACAAGTATGATAGGAGGTTAGAAGGCCATGATCAAGCTCTACATAATCTTAAAAGAGATACATCCTTGCAAAGTCGAATTGGAGGGAGAAAGGAAAGTTTAGCAACTCCACATCAATTTGACTATGAAGAAGATTTTGATGAGTTTGATGATGATAGGGATAGAAATCAGTTTGGAGGTAGATGGGGCAGAAATGATAGAGGAAGGAATATGAGAGAACATAGAGGCAGTGTAGAGGCGGATAGATTTGGGAACGTTGAGAATCGGATAGATCATAATTTAGGGAGTATTAAAATGAAAATCCATACTTTTCAAGGTAGGAATGATGCTGATGCTTACTTAGAGTGGGAGAGAAAAGTGGAATTGGTGTTTGAATGTCATAACTATTTTGAGGAGAAAAAAGTAAAGTTGGCAGTCGTGGAATTCACTGACTATGCCTTAGTTTGGTGGGACCAAATAATCCTCAGTAGGCGTACGAATGGGGAAAGGCCTATAAACACATGGGTGGGGATGAAGGCAGTCATGAGAAAGAGGTTTGTGCCTAGTTACTATTATAGAGAACTACATCAAAGGCTCCAAAATTTGAGACAGGGGAATAAAAGTATTGAGGACTATCATAAAGAAATGGAGATAGCTATGATGAGGGCTAATATTGATGAAGATAGGAAGGCTACCATGGCACGTTTCTTGGCTGGTCTCAATAAGAAAATTACAAATGTTATTGAGCTGCACCACTATGTAGAGTTAAAGGAGATGGTGAATATGGCTATGAAGGTGGAGAAGCAACTAAAGCAAAAAGGAACCAACAAACCAATCTATTTGGGTTCCACATCTAATTAGAGCTCAAAGTGGCCTAAAAGGGAAGACAAAGCCAAAGACAAGGTAAGAGAAGAAAATGGTAAAGTAGAGCAAAAAGGTAACCCTAAAGCTAATGCTACTTCTTCTTCCAATACTGAAAAGCATAGAAACATAAAATGCTTTAAGTGCCTTGGCAATGGACATATTGCATCTCAATGCCTAAATAAAAAGGTTATAATATTGAAAGATAATGGTGTAATTGAATCCGAAAGTGATAAAGAATCTAATTTAATGCCTTCATTTGAAGATTGTAGTGATGATGATGAGAGTCTTAGTCCGTGTGCAGTGTCGGTGCTTTTGGTGCCTAAAAAGGATGGGAGTTGGCACATGTGTATTGATTGTAGGGCTGTGAATTGCATAACAGTTAAGTATCGTCATCCGATACCCAGATTGGATGATATGTTAGATGAACTGCATGACCCATGTGTGTTTACTAAGATTGATTTGATGAGTGGATATCACCAAATTAGGATGAAAATTGGTGATGAATGGAAAACAACATTTAAAACAAAGCTTGGTTTATATGAGTGGCTCGTTATGCTTTTTTTTCTAACCAACGCCCCTAACACTTTTATGAGATTGATGAATCATGTTTTGCGTTAGTTCATTGGAAAATTTGTTGTTGTTTATTTTGATGATATTTTGATTTATAGCAAATCTGTTGATGAGCATGTACATCATCTTAGGGTTGTTTTGGATACACTTAGGAGAGAAGAATTGTATGCTAAACGTAAAAAGTGCACATTTTGCATGAATAAAGTTATATTCTTAGGGTATGTGGTGAGTGCCAATGGAATTGAGGTTGATGATGAGAAGTTAAGGGCTATCCAAGAATGGCCAACCCCTAGGAATGTGAGTGATGTTAGGAGCTTTCATGGCCTTGCTAGCTTTTACAGGAGGTTTGTAAAGGATTTTAGTGTCATTACTACTCCTTTAACTGAAATCATTAAAAAAGATGTGGAGTTTAAGTGGGGCGAGATGCAAGAACTTGCATTTAATACTTTGAAAGATAAACTTTGTTCTGCACCTATTTTGAGTTTGTTTGATTTTAATTCTACTTTTGAGAATGAATATGATCCCTCCAGGATAGGTATTGGTGCTATTTTGATGCAGGGTAGGCGTCCAATTGCTTTCTTTTGTGAAAAGTTGAGTGGTGCATAACTCAATTATTCCACGTATGATAAGGAGTTGTATGCATTGGTGAGGGCTTTAGAGACTTGGCAACATTATCTTTGGCTTAAAGAGTTTGTAATTCATAGTGATCATGAGTCTTTAAAATATCTCAAGGGTCAAGGTAAGTTGAACAAATGACATGCCAAGTGGTTGGAGTTCATTGAGACCTTTCCTTATGTGATTCAATACAAACAAGGTAAGGAAAATGTGGTTGCTAATGCATTATCTAGAAGATATACTCTTATTAATACTTTGAGTTCTCGATTGATGGGATTTGAATATATAAAGGAACTGTATGCTTCTGATTCTGATTTTTTAAATGTTTATAATGCATGTGAACAATCTGCGTTTCAAAGGTTTTATAGGCATGATGGTTATTTGTTTAGAAAAAATAAACTTTGTGTGCCTAATTGTTCAATGCGTGAGTTGCTTGTGCGTGAGGCTCATAATGGTGGTTTGATTGGTCATTTTGGTATTGCTAAGACACTTGACATCTTGCATGAGCATTTTCATTGGCCTAATATGAAGAAAGATATTGAGAAAATATGCTCTAGGTGTGTTGCATGTAAGCAAGCCAAGTTAAAAATTCAACCTCATAGGTTGTATACTCCTCTACCCATCCCTAGTCAGCCCTGGATTGACATTTCTATGGATTTTGTGTTGGGACTGCCCAGGACTAAAAGGGGAAGAGTGTTGTAGTTGATAGGTTTAGTAAGATGACACATTTCATCGTTTGCCATAAAACTGATGACGCTACACATATTTCTGATTTGTTTTTTAAAGATGTTGTGCGTTTACATGGTGTTCCTAAAACTATTGTTTCTAATAGAGATTCTAAGTTTTTGAGTCATTTTTGGCGTGTGTTATGGGGAAAGTTGGGAATAAAATTGTTATTTTCTACTACTTGTCATCCTCAAACAGATGGTCAAACTGAAGTGGTTAATAGAACTTTAGGATCATTATTATGTGCTGTTGTTGGTAAGAATTTGAAAACTTGGGAACATTGTTTGCCATTAGTAGAATTTGCATATAATAGAAGCATTCATTCATCAACATGTTATTCTCCATTTGAAATTGTGTATGGTTTTAATCCGCTAACCCCTTTGAATTTGTTGCCTATACCTTTGAATGATATTTCTAACTTAGATGGGCAAACGAAGGCAGATTTGGTTAAGTCCATACATGAGAAGGCGAAACAGCAGATTGAGTTAAAGAACAAAAGTTATGCACAAAAAGCTAATCAAGGACGTAAAGTTGTGAAATTTGAACCTGTAGATTGGGTATGGCTGCATTTTAGGAAAGAGAGATTTCCTAACCAAATGAAATCCAAGTTGGATCTAAGAGGCGATGGACCTTTTCTGGTGGTTGAGAGGATCAATGACAAAGCCTATAAGATTGACTTGCTTGGTGAGTATGGTGTTTCAACAACTTTTAATGTTGCTGACCTTTCTCCTTTTGATAATGCAGGTGGTGATTTGAGGACGAATCCTTTTGAGGAGGGAGGGAATGATGCGAGCCAAGACAACAAAAATAATCTTACATGCCATGGAGGAGATGGATTAGTGATGCCACCTGGTCCAATCATAAGATCAAGTAGAAACAAGTTCAAAGCAGCCTTGCAAATGTATATTCAAAACTTGGTGACAAGAGATATCAAGGAAGAGGCTTGGGTCAGGCTTGAAGAGATGGAATTGGTTGGTGATCCAAAGCTTGTGAAACTCATTGGGGCATGTGATGGTGAAGACAACTAGCCTAATGGGATAGGGAAGAAGTCTATATTACAAGGTTCAAGTCATGTACAATATGCTATGTTAAGGTGAACTTATGTTATATCATGGTTGGGCCTAAAATTAAATTTAGTGGGTTGTTTTATTTTAATTATTGGAATGTGATTTTCATTTAAAGACACATGATCAGTCTTATTTTAACTTGTCTTAGGTGTGTAGGCCTTATAAAATTAAGCTTATTCGTTTGTCCTTAAGTCATTAGGGTCAGATTGGTCTTTTTTTCATTTTTGCACCTAGGGTTTGGTTTGTAGAGATATAAATACCTCCTTATGCATGTAAGACAATCAGATTGGTGATTAAGATCAAAATTTGAGTGTTCTTGAGTGTTCTTCAAGTGGGAGGTGTGATCTCCATTGATATACCAAAGATTATTTTCACTTATCAAGTTGGTAACTAATTTGTGACGTGAATCTAATTCTCTCTTCATACTCTTTGTTACCAATTCCTTGTTGTTTTGGGGGGTGAAGAGTCTAATCTTGCAATTGGTTAAACTTGAGATTTGTATCAAATTGATTTGGAGGTTGTCTAGACTTAGATTTTAGGTGGTTGCTGCGTCACTTTTGTCTTTCCTATGCATCATATGTTACTTTAAAATCATCTCCATCATCCTAGATCACCCTTTAACACACTCAAATACTTCACTCATCCTCAACAAAATAAATGTAACACCCTCCGATGTAGTCGAAAAATCTCCCAACTATACCAACGGATGCTACGGGTTATTTTGCAAAAAACTTATGAAATTAAAACTTTCCATATTTAAAAACTGTTTAACATAATTATGTATAAAAACCATCATAATATAAAACTCGATCCAACGATTGATATAATACAAAATATAAAATATATTATTTCGACTTTACTAGCCCTGTATTACAAATACATCAAAATATAAATCATTACATATTCTTAAAACCAAAGTCATGTAAACTAAACCCAAAGTGCCATGACATAATTAAAAAAAAAAACATAATATGCCATGAATATAAAAACATCCCAAACTGGATGCACATTGATTGATCTCTAGGGGCTTGTGACTCGTTCAGTAAACTCCTCTATACTGGATTTGAACTTGCATGTAGAAAATTTATACATTAAGCAAACTAATGCTTAATGGTACATATGAGTATAAAAATTCTATATTTAAATAATGTCATACAATGTCATGTTATTCACTTTATTATCATTCATAGAATCATATATTCTAGTCATTTAATACTTTAATATCATATAACATGTCTATCTTACTATAAACATATTATAATAAATCCATGTAAACGATACACATATACATATATCACATTTCCATACCATATCATGTTACTTGATATTAACATAAACAAGGGACAACCATAGGTTTTCCTTAATGTGTTCTTTTTTATTCTAGTTTTTGTTAGTGTTTTTCATGTTTAATTAAAGGATTTTATCATATTTATGTACTTAATTATTTTGATTTTGTGATTACAGGAAGAAAAGTTGAAGTACAGGAAAAGAAGCCAAGTTGTCACCCACATGAGAAAGCCTCACGCATGTGACAATATGTCATAGGTTTTAGGAGTGTGCATGGTTGTGATGACTTTCTTCCTTCATTCCTATCGTTGGATCAAGGTTTTTATCACGAGCACGAAATTCTTAGAGCTCAACCTCCTGTCGCAAGTGTGTTTATTTGGTTGTGAGTGCATCGCTGCTTTGAAGTGTCTGTCACACATGAGAGAAATCAACATGAGTGTGAAAGGACTATTGCTGATGAGAGTGTCACCCACGTGACACCTTATCACATGTGTGACACTCCTTTTTGTCTATAGAGTTTGAATCGAATTCCAATTCTTATTTTCAATCAAGTGGGGACCATACTTTGAAGATAAATGTCAATTTGAAGATTATTTATAAGGCAAACTATCTCCTAAATAGGCAAATTATCACTAACATTGATATGAGTATCATCATCGGTATTAATATGAGTGTCATCACTGACATTAATATGAGTATTATCATTAATATTAATAGACTCCTTATGGACATGTCAAACAATCCAAAACTCTAGTTTTAGACTAACTATTTAAGGGCTTAATACATGTTATCTTCAAATTCTTATTTCATTCCTTTGTCAAACTCATTTTTCTTTATTTATTTCATTCATCCTATACTCTTCTTCCTCTTCATAAATTTCATAAATCTTTAATTCACACATTTCATAGGTTTTATGGCTCAATTAATCATATAATTACTAAAATAAAAATATAATTTGCATAATATAACAAGATTCATATTATTTTACATATTAAATTCTTCAATTCCTACTACTCTGCCTTATTATTGACAGATTTTATAATCTATTTTTATCTCAATTTTGGTCATTTTACAATCTGAATAAGATTAAGTGGTCTCTAGAGATTTATAACCATGGATCTTAAATTTAATTTGGAATTTGAATCAATTAATTTGGAGTTCTTTAACAAAATATAAGCTCAATTGAACACTGACTGGTCATTAAATTTTTTTCCCAAAAATTCGGAGCAGATTTCAGTTCAACATTCAAGCTAATTTTTAACATAGTTACTATCCAAATTAGGTCTCATGTTCTTCGTGAAAGTTTATCCCTATGTCTTAATTTCAAATACAATGAAGAACACATTAATTAGAATTCCAGAGCTTAAGTTATATTAATATATATACTGTCAGTTTCACATAATCCAGCAAAGAACACACAATTACCAAATTCAATTTTTTTATCAAAATTAATCCTAAGTTCAGCAAACATACATCCCCAAAATCACAAAATAATAATAATTATCAATCATTTACATACCAAATACTCAAATCATGTAACTTAATAATAAAATATAAGTTATTGACTTAAATTATTTCCTTTCTCTTCACTTCTTTTTCTCTTTTCTTTTGCTACATTGAGCTTGTTCTTTGTCAATTTGAGCTTTTAAAACACATAAGAAACCTCATTAGAAACCTTTCTTTATCAAACCCTCTCT
Organism: Triadica sebifera; assembly: GCA_023653625.1. Lineage (NCBI taxonomy): Eukaryota > Viridiplantae > Streptophyta > Magnoliopsida > Malpighiales > Euphorbiaceae > Triadica > Triadica sebifera. Next base: position 15,254,097 of record CM042909.1, read on the forward strand.
AGACCCTAAACTCTCTCTCATCCGTAATATGCTCTAATCACTATCTTTCTTTAGAGAAAATATGAAAGAGAAGAAAAATCACCTTATCTTCACTTTTTTGCTTCCATGGACAAACCCTATGGTTTTCTTTCTCCCTTTTTTCTTACTTATCTCTCTCTTTTTGCTCTCTCAAACCTCCTTAAGCTTTGTTATGCAAGAAAATGACATTTTCTCACTTTCTCTCTTATGGAGGAAGTTGGAGGAACATGAGAGATAGTATAGAAAATTCTAGATTAAAAGTGAAAAGGAAGGAAGAAGAAGAATGAAAGAATAAGAAAATGCCAAAATTAATCAAAGATGGTCCCACCTAAACTTAAATATCTAGATATTTAAATGTTAATTAGCTTCTTAATATTTTCCAATTGGTGCGGTTGGCCAACTCATGCATTTAATATCCACAATTATTCATTTCATTAATAAATATCTCACTTGATCCTCTAATTTTTGATAAATTATGAATTGATCCCAAAAGTTTCTAAATTTTGCATTTAGGTCCTTCACCCTAAACTAATATCATTAAATATTTAAAACATTTTATTAGATATTTTCTATAATTATTTATCATTATTTTAAATTTTTCCAATTAAAATCTGAATTTAAACTCCGGCCAGTTTAACGTGTCAGTTTAACGACACATGCAACTCGGTGTCTAAATTTGCGTATATGACAGTTTTCTAGAAAACATAATGTGTTTACTTGTAGAAAACTAGATACATTTTTATGTGTTTTGCATTTTTTGTACATATCAACTTACTAAGTGTGTTGTAAAAACTATATAAGTTTTCTAGAAAACTTTTCAAATGAAAATAGAAAACAATTCTTCATATTTTTTAAATTAGAACTAAACTTTAGGAAAAAAAAATTAACATATTTTCTATATTGTTCTTTATATAATATGTGATATGTTTTCAAATGAAAACAAATAGTTTTTATTTTATTTATTTCAAGTTTTCCCTTAAATTTAAAACGTTATCCAAATAAAAAATAATTTTTTTCATATAATAGTTTGTAAACATAATTTACAAATTTTATAAATTTTCTATAAAAATAAAATTTTTGATTTTCTTTAAAAATTAGAAAATAAAAACAGAAAAAATTCTTTATAAGTAAACACACCCTAAGTTGGTTTTGTTTATATATATATATATATATTTATATATATATACCTATTAAATTATGATATATCATTAATAATGACACATAATATTTAGATTTTAAATTTTTATTTATTTTTAATAAAATTAACAAATAGAAAGATAATTAGAGTTAAAATTTTAACTCAATTCCCCTTGTTTCTTCCTTTGCTTAATTGTTTTGCTAATTTGGTATTTAGTTTTTATTGAAACCATAACTCTACTCCTTTCGGGTATTTATTTCTACTCGAAAGTATCCATAATATCTACTAATTTAGGTTCGGAATCATGTATATATTCTAAAGTCAAATGTGCTAAGTCGGCCAGAATTTAAATTTAGACAGAAGGAAAATTAGAAATGAAAATTGAAATTTTAATTGAGGAATAGAAGATTCAGATTAAATTAAAGAAAACAAAATTAAATTTGGAGTAAAATTAAAGCAATTAAATTAATTAATATATAGTTTTTTTATTATTATTATTACCAAACAACCTAAACTCTCTACTATTTATGATACTAAACAAGTTGTTTTAAACTAATCAAACCGTAATTAAATATATTAGTTATTTTGTTCTCTCTCATTTAATCTTTTTCTCCCTCTCCTACCGTTCCCAAAAATTTTTTCTCTTCAGTCATTCCCAAATTTCTTTCTTGAATGAATTTTTGAAATTTTCATTCTTGAAGTGGTTAGATTAGTACTTCAATGATTTTCTTAATTAATCGGTCAATTTTCTTCATTAGATTGTGATTTAACTATTTATGTAGATCCAATTATCTTTTTATTCTTAGAGTACCATATAACCTTTTGTTTGTGTTTGGGATGAATTGATTAGATAGCTTTTTTGTACGGTATAACCAATAATGATTTAATTAATCAATCAATTTTGATTTAAAATTACTTATTTTTTAATTATTTTATGACAAATGCAATGCATGAAGCCATAAAATAATTCAAAGCTGAAATAAACTATCTGGGATAAAGAAAAAAACCCATGAGTTATTTAATTGTTTTGCACTGACATAAAAAGCAGCATTCGTCCACTGATTTTTTTGAACTAAAATTACTATTTGAACAAAAGGATATTTGCCATTAACTCCGTTTCTAATTTTTTAAAATTTTTTCTTTTATTTTGAACAATTAAAAGTAAAGAAATTAGTTGAAAAAAAAGATATATCATTCCTGCCGTGTTTGCAATTCTCTTTATTTATTTTACCAACTTTTTCTATTTATTGATTTGACATATAGTTGAAGTTGCTGTGAACTCTTTCTTTTTTAATTCTTATTTTATTTTTTCCTTATTCTCCTATCCATTGTTGCACAGAACAAGTTTTATTTGGACTTTGAACAAATCACATGCCTAAATATCATCTCTAATCCAAACTAAAATGGTAAGTATTTAGCGATGAAAATAAAAATAATTTTATAATGACTATATCCATTTGGTACCATTTTGTACATATAGCCCACACTATTTTTGATATGGCTACAATTTACTATTCTTTTTTTAATAATTTTTTGTGTGTTCTAAGTAGAGAGGAAGAAGAGGAAGGGAAGAGAAGAGAATGAGTAAAGTTTAAAAGAGATATTAGTGACTTTCTCACTCTGTTGTGATGAAGAAAAATATGAAGTAATATTTTTACGGATTTTAACCTAAAATAATATATATATATATATATATATATATATATATATATATATATATATATATATATATATATATATAAAGGGTAGCTTTAAAATTTATTCTTTTTAGCTCAATAGATTTGATGAATAAATATAAAATACTCTTTTTTAGTGTGAAAAATGCTATTGTAACAATACTATTTTAGTGTAAAAGTTATATAAAAATTGTGATTTTTTTAACTAAAATTATTATTTTAACCAAAGAATATTTGCCACCAATCAGGGTTGCAAATATATGTATTTTTTTAATAAACAATTAAATATAATAAAATATAAATATAATAAAAAGATAAAAATATCTCTTATAACAGAAATATAACAGCTATATTTTAGAGGTATTATTAAATTTTTTTTTTTAATTTTTTTTTATAAATACCAAATTTATTTCAATTTTTTTATTTTCTACACAATTTCATTTTCAATCAATTCTCAATTTCTTTCAATTTTTGTACAATTCAATTTCAATTATCTCTACATATATTTCTAATTTCTCTCTAATTACATTCTCAATTATTTTCTCTCTAATTTCTTTCTAATTATACTTCTACATAATCTCAATTTTTTTTGTTAAATTCTTTAATTCTCTCTAATTCTCAATTTTTTCTTAAATCTATAATAATTTTCTCATTATCTTTCTCTACAATTTTTTTAATATTCTCCAATTTTTTTAATTAAATTTAATCATAAATAATGACAACCCATAGTGGAATGAGCAATTTTTTGATGAAAATATTGCTGATTTAGAAAATTTTATTAAAAATTTAGATGAGGATGGAGAGTTCGAAATTTAAACTGAAAAAAACCAAAGAGTCTAGCGGCGATAGTATCATTTGAAGCAAAAATTCGAACATCCGATATTTTTCAAATTCATTTCTAGAAAATTAAAAAATGACGTATCATTTGATGTTGTGTGCAATATTGTGCATAAACATACAAATTTAAAACTGCTGATGGTTATGATACATTTCGAAAGTAATTGAAAAGCAACAAATGCTGCTCAAATTGGAATAAAAGAAAAGACAAAGTCAAATTTCTGGGTACACATCTTCTTCTACTTCTCAATTATTTTAATCTAGTGATAAAAAAATAAAAAAAAATTAGCAAAAATAACAAGTATGAAACATTTTTCTTTTAGTTTTGGTTAAAAAAATAAGTTTTATTAATTATTATCAAAATACATTAAATTCATCTGCTAAATGTGTACATAGAAATACACTTAAACATGTTTTATATAATTTATAAAAAAGAATTGTTCAAAATATTTTTTCTTTGAATAAATGTATTTGTATTTTTAGTGATATTTGGAGTGATTATTGGCAAATGCATTCCTTATATGGGCCTTACATGTCATTAGATTGATGATAAATGACAATTACAAAAAAAAAATATTACTTGCATTTAAAGTTTTTAATGATTGACATATCGCCAATAATATTTTTAAATGATAAAAAATATTTTAAAAGAATCTGAATTCATTCATAAAAGTTTTTCAATTTCTGTTGATAATACAACAACAAATATCGCTTCAATTCAATATTTTCAAGTATTATGCCAACCTAACATTAGAGGTGATTTTTTTATATTAGATGTGCATGTCATTTGTTAATTTATGTATTAAAGATGGTTTGAAATCTTTGAGTGATATAATTGCACCAATTAAAGTAGTAATTTTATTTTTATGATCACATCTACAAATAATAAAATTATGGGTTGTATTTTGTCTTGAAAATAACAAAAAACTTAAAAGATTTTGAAGAAATATTCATACTCGTTGGAATTTAACTTATAAATTACTCAACGAATCATATGGATATAGAGAATTATTGTGCATATTTATTTCCAATAATGTGCCATAAATTAATTTATATCAACAACATTGGAATGTTTGTCAACAATTTTTAGATATTTTTAAAGTTTTTAATGATACAACATATATTTTAACTGGTATTTATTATCAAACATGTTTATTTATTATTGTGTGAATGTATTAATATTATTGATACATTTTAAGATTATATTACTGATTCAATTTAACATAATTTTATTTGTATGATGAAAAATAAATTGTTTAATTATTTTAAATTTATTCATTTGATTAATATTGTATGTTATATTTTTTATCCTAGACATAAAATAGATGATTTATATAATTATTTGAGTCTTTATTATTCATTGTTAGATTTAGATATTAGTGTTGATTCAATTATTAATGATGTAAAAAAAATTAACTTGTGATTTATTATGGAATTTAGCTTGATTTATAATATTCCTACTACTAGTAGTAGTGGTACTACTAGTCAACCTTCGGATGAACCAATAAAAATTAAAAATGATGATCATTTGATGATGCAAAAAGATAAAAAAAAAACTAAGATCTAGTTCACCCAAACTTAACATTTATCTAACAACTATATTTGAGTTTAGTGATAGTAAGACCGGTAAAAAAATTTAGTCATTTATTGGTAGAGTCGATATCAAAATACTTATCTGATACTCTCCCAAATTGCAAAATAAATTTGTTCAAGTGCAATTTCAACTTAATAAAGGTAATCACAGTTGTGAATATTGTGAAATTTAGAATATCAAAGGATTTTCACGACCATGACACTAGTGTTTATGCTTGTGAAGCTTTGCAGTTTAAATAGAATATTTTCGTATTTTTGATAGAAACTCACGAAAATCAAATCCTTAAACCCTATCCCCAATCCTCTGAAACCTCAAAAATAGTTCCTCATCAATCTCTGTCGTTTTTAGTTGATCAAATACTAATCTCCACCATAAAAAGAGATTTGAAAACAGATTAAAAACGAAGGCTCTTACCATAGATATTGAAATTAAAAGGAAATGAGTTTTGAACATGATTTGGAATCTTAAAACCCATATGAAATAGTCAATACAAAGGTAAAAGGCAATGTTTTCAATCGAACTATGATTGGTTCAATTTGGTTTAATGGAGATTTTGGTTTATAGGCTTAAAATCAATAGCAAAGTTAAGATTTTTATTACATTATGGCATATATGGATAAAATGACAGTATAATATGTTAATATAGTCCTTGATATCATGTTAGGGATTGATACATAGGGTGGAGATAACCCTTAAAGGTAGTAGACGCGAGAGAAATCAAGTGTTAGGCTTCAAATAATGAGGTTCGTATATATACACTTTTTAATTCAAATATATTGTGCTTGTGATATGTAATATGAATTATGATATGTTATATGGCATGCGATGTTATTATAATAGTTACTGAAATAAAGGTAATTAGCTTATTCAATATTGAGATGCATAAAGAAATTGATATAATGACAATTGAGCATGAATAGATGTTATGGCATTGATAAATAAGGCATTGAGCCTAGTTTAATTGATGAAGTATGATAATCTACATATTTATAGTTGTTTTAAATACTGAAATTATTAAAAAGTATTGATAGGAGTAGCTAACATTGATTAGCCTTAGAACCAATGCATGTTGTATGTGAAATTGGCCTAAAATAGAACTAGAGTATCGTTATAGAGTGATGTGCCACACCCACAAAGTCAAACTTCACACCCATGAATGTAAGAATACAGAATAATCACACCTGTGAACCAATGTAAAGCCCGTGAATTATCATAGAGCCAGTCACGACTAAATCATAGGTAGACAACCTGTGACATAAGGTTTTCATGTCAGTGAATGCCCTATATCCAGAATTTGTAAATTTGAATTATATGATTGAAATACATGAGTATGATATGCACACACACTTGCATGATTAAATGAAATTATTTACGGTATGATAACACATATATGAACAATGATTATGCATTCGATGCTCTAAATTACTGAATAGCATGTGATGATTATGTGAAACTATGAATGTGATATAAATGAGATTTATATACATAACATAATTAATTATGCCCATTCACAGTGAGTTGTAAATCAGTAATACATAAAGTAATAAGATATATTCATGGAACCAGTAGTTCGATACTTGCAACATATGATGATATATAAACAGTAGGAATGATATGCATTGAAATTACTATGATGATGTAATCACTTATACGATATGTGCCATGATTGTATTGAGATCTAACTTATGCAAATGATTTAAGTAATATGTTGAAATGGTATGTATATGTATATGATGATATTGTCAAGCATACAGGTATGTATATGAATACGAATGTTATGTTACTGTGCAAATGCATATTAGAATTTCAATGCTTATATATAACCTTAAGCTTTCAGTAACTTAGTATATGTGTTTTTCTGCATGTAGGTTTGGAGCCGTTAGATTGCTGAGTTGACAAGAAGGGAAGACCAAGCCAATTAGAGTAGTCAAAGTTGACTCGTATTGGATTAGTTTCTTTATTTAATTCATATCATTCATTTACTATTCATCATAACTTGGGATAAAGACAGATAACTACTTATGTTTTAATAAAGACATATAATTGAATTGGTTTTCTTTAAATAAGGTTGATTATATAATAAGGGCGATTGTTGCCCAAACTAGTTATTATTTCAATTGATAATTATTACTTGTAATTCAAATGAGTTTTATGAAATAAGTAAGATATTATTAGTATAAGAATGCATGTTATATAGATTATGTTAGATGTGATGTTAAAGTTGCATGTTAAATAGATGTAACATTGTTGATAAAAAAATAAGATAGAAAATTTTTAATTCAGAATCAGTCATGTAGCATCCGTCTATATAGTGAGATTTGCTCTGGCTGTATAGAAGGTGTTACACATTCCTCCAAGCATGAAGGAGGCCAAGGCTTGAGAATTTAAGATGTTAAGATAGGCAATATGACTGTTAAAGAGTGTTGCCCAAAATAATAACCAACAAAGGAGGTAGTTTGAATTGGTTATCAAATAAAAATTTTCTTTCAATAAAATGAATTAGAAGATATAAAGAAGAAGTAGAGAAATGGAGACACGAAATTTATAGAGGTTCAGGTATTAATAAATCCCACTCCTCTCTCTAATTATAATTGGATATTTCACTAACACTCAAAATATTACAAATGAAATTTTCCAAGCTCATTCCCAACTATGATATTTTACTTTCTTGGCTAACACCTAACCTAGAGACCCTTGTGTTTTAATGGCTAATACAATAACTAAGTCCTTGTATTTTTAATGACTCACACAAAAAACTCTTATAAGTGTTTCACGCACCATCTAAATCACTAAAGTCCTCTATTGAGTATTTTATTACAGGAATGAAATCATTCACTAACCAAAAGAGCTCAAAAAATTGAGCCAAAATTGTTTTTACAACAAAGATTATAAAAATCATATTTGAATAATTGCACAAATGACTTTTACAAAGATTGAATGCTTGATTTCTCGTTGTCTAAACCTAGGAAGTTCATAAATAATATTTGATTACAGGAATGAAATCATTCACTAACCAAAAGAGCTCAACAAATTGAGCTAAACAAACTGAGCTAAAATGGTTTTTACAACAAAGATTATAAAAATCATATTTGAATAATTGCACAAATGGCTTTTCGAAAGATTGAATGCTTGATTTCTTGTTGTCTAACCCTAGAAGTTCATAAATAAGTCATAGTTATACTTCCTCTGAGAAATAAAGTCGTTTTGGGTGCAATTCATGCAAAACTAGCTGTTGAACTATTTTTTCGTTCGAACCTATCAATATTAAATTCTTAGGTTCATGGGTGTGTCTAAATCATCACAAGCGTCTATGTTCTCGATAAATCCATGATTGAAGTGGTGAAGCTAGCCATGAACGCTTATATCCAAGAATGCACAATCCTTCACAGGCGTGATTATTTCTTCACGAACGTGACTGTTCTAGCTTCATAATTTGGCCATTGCTTCACATCCGTGAACATTTGAACCTAAGAGAATTGGTGCCAAGGATTTTAATGGGTGTGTCTTTACTAGTAATGGGTGTGAAACTGAAGTTTCACGGTTGTGGTGATTATTGATCACATGAGTTACTTGATTCATGGGCACGAGGAACTTGGTTACGCGTTAATTTTTACTGATTTTCAATCTTTTTAACTTCAATTGATTTGAATTGACTAACGTTAAGATCTTAGAAATATATAGTCTATCTAAAATACTTAAAGCACAAAAATGGTTAAGCTCCTTATTGCTTAATTATTTGTGATCATCAAAATAACGAAAATATGCCTCAAGAACAACAATCTCCCTTTTTTATGGTAAAAAATAATCTTGCAATATATGGATAAGGGAAAATAAAGTTCTCTCCCTCAAAAGATGCTTATCAAAGAGTGAAAAAAAAAAGCACAATTATGCCATATTTTAGACCACAAGCACATAAAGGAAGAAGTTGAACAGAGATTCAATCAAAGTGTTGATCATCTCAACATATGCTAAGTATATGGAAGGTATATCTCAAGTATATATCAAGTTTATGATTGATCATCACAATATATGCTAAGTATATAGAAGGTATATGTCAAGATTAAACACAATTTGCACATAACAATATTTATTTATTATTTCCTCTCCCCCTTTATCATCATAAAAAAATAAGTAAAGAAATAAGATAGTATGTGATTTTTTTCTCAGCATCTTAAAATAATTTTTATGTGATTAAAAATATATTATTTTAATGTTAGATGTAGACAAAATTATTTTGCTTCAATTTAATATTTTTAAAAAATTCTAAATATCGAATGAGTCATTTTGAGCGTCTAGGTGTGTTGGTTCACTTATCTTAGTAATTTTGGCTTGTGCCAAAAATATTTTTATGAACTTGAGCTGACCTAAAGATGCTTAGAATGATAATTTGAGGTTATGAAAATTTTAGAATTTTTGAAAATTAATTTTAATTAATTTATGTTGAGCAATGGTAATTCTAGTTTGACTAGAAATTGATATATATATTAAAATTAAATTATTTAATATTGACATCATAATAATTTAATTTTAAGGTGAATTAATTTTAAATTAATTACAGAAATATAGAATTTAATTTAATTTAATTTAATATTAAATTTCACATTGAAATGACATACAAAATTTAATTAACCGAAATAAGAAAAATATGCAATTTTGGTTCAAGCGTTGAATTGATTTTCAAAGTAAAATGTAAAATTGTCATTATTTTATTTTATTTATTAGAGAATGCATGTTAGGAGTGTATGGAAAGGTATGATAGATAATTATGGACTTAGGTCCAATGTAATTAAGCATGCATAATATTGTTTTGTTTTATGGTAAATAAGACCTATGTGTCCCTGTCTCTATATGTTTATCTTATATTTATCTTATCATCTTACTCCCTTCAAATGTAAATTGAGATTTTCTATGCTTTGAAATATGTAATTAGATTACATAGGGTTAGGATAGAGTAGAGATACAGAGGAGCAAGAAGCAAAAGAGGCGGTGCCATAAACAAGAAGACTTAGAAATAGAAATTTGATTTCTATTTTGGGGTGTAAATTCATGCATACACTTAGGTAAGACTTAATTAATCTCTCTTTGGCTCAAGAGATTGATTTTAGTATGTCCATAATCAAGTTATATAATTATTGTAACTATTTTTATATATTTATGTGATGAATGTATGATATATAAAAGAATGCAATAATAACATGATGAGAATTAATAAAGAAATCCCTCACTAAATAAACAATTAAGTTTTAGACTTAACAAAAAAATCTCTCGCTAAATAAATAATTAAGCCTTACACCTTCCATTAATGTGGGAAGAACCATAATTCTTTTAGAAATAGGATTGTTAAGTTGCCTCAAGCTTGCTCTATAAGAATATGTTCAAACGAATAAAATTAAGTTTCACGATTAATGGGTTGCACTTAACCGGTATCATTAGCTTGTTGGATTTGTGCCAAGGTTAATATGTATTGGAGGTGAAGTTTGGTTAGTGTACATGAGTTGTACATATATCAAGAATTGATAGCTCAATGTATGGGCACACATCCATTAGTTGATAGTACAAGATTCGATAGTTTCATTAATAATGCAATTGGTATGAATTAAATACATACCAACCAAACTAAGGATGACTTGTTGAGTTGCCTCAAGGTTATTCTTAGCTAGTTGGATATCGACCCACTAGATGAACTTACATATATGTTCACTCTAGTTTATAGTTGGGGCTATGGATTCACAATAAAATAGTGAGAATCATAATGCGATTTATTAAAGATCTAATAAATATATTTTTTATATACAGTCTAACATGCTCTATTTTATATCTAGGTTGCTAAAATCATCATCATGTTTATAAGTGTGAATTTGTGATCACTAATAGAGTCAAATAAGTTGATTGGACCTAACTTCTTGGATTGGCTAAAGAATTTAAAAATAGTTCTCAAATCTGAAAATATCGGCTATGTCCTTGATGAGGTGCTCCCCAATCCCCCTACTGCTATTGTTTCTGAAGATGTTTAAAAGACATATCAAAAGCATCTAGATGATAGTAAGATTGCAAGTTGGATTATGCTTGCTACTATGTCATTTGAGTTGCAAAAGCAGCATGAGGCTATGATGCTTGTTTCATAGTCTACCATCTAAAAGAGCTTTTTAATGAGTAAGCATGTTCCGAAAGGTTCAAAACTTCAAGGCTACTCTTCTGGTTGAGGGGACATCTCAAGTATAATATGCACTGAAGATGAAAGGCTATATTGAGAGGCTGACATCTTTGGGATATGTGATGGACCATGAATTAAGCATTGACTTAATTCTAACTTGTTTGTCTAATAGTTTTCACATTATGTGCTTAACTATAGGATGAAAAAAAATCTCCACCACTATTCTTGAACTGATCAACATGCTCAAAACAACTGAGCCATCTGTCAAGAAGGACAATAAAGTTGTGATGCTGGTGGACTCACCTTAAGAAGAAGAAGAAGTCTATGAAGCCTAAGGGAGGCGTGGCCAAGAAGAAGGCCAAGGAGACTGCCCCAAAGGGGATGTGCTTCCATTGTGGCAAGGATGGGCATTAGAAGAGAAACTGCAAGGCTTACTTGGAGTCCTTAAAGAAAAAGGCATCAGATGCCCCATCTACTTTCGGTATTTTTATCATTGAAATTAATATTGTTTCTAATAATGATATATGAATATTAGATACCGATTGTGGCTCACATATGTGCAATGATATGCAGGGCTTAAGGAATAAACAACTCAATAAGGGAGAGTCGAACCTGCACATTAGAAATGGAGTAAGGGTTGTTGCATTAGCTGTAGAAACTTATATATTGACCCTCCCTATCGGGCTTATGTTAAATTCAAATAATTTTTATTATGTACCTGCTTTGACTAAAAATATTATTTCTATTTTAAGTTCAAATAAATATGGTTTCCATTTAGCTTTTAGTAACAATTTTTGTTTTATTATGTTGAATGGTATTCTTTATGCTAGCAATATATTATGCAATGGAATATACATATTAGATATATCAAATGTCCACACATGTCAGAGGTAGTTTTATTTACTTCAATACTTTTATCAATGACTACTCATGATATGGGCACGCGTATCTTATGAGATACAAATATAATGCATTTGAAAAGTTCAAAAAATTAAAAAATGAAGTAGAGAAACAACTTGGCAAAAGTATTAAAACACTTCAATCAAATCAGGGAGATGAATACTTGAGCCAATATTTTCTAGATTATCTTGGGGATAATGGGATATTATCTCAATAGACTCCATCTTACACGCCACAACACAATGGTGTGGCTAAAAGGAGAAACCAAACCCTGTTAGACATGGTAAGATTTATGATGAGCTTTGCAGAACTCCTTAAATCTTTTTGGGGTTATGCACTAGAGATTGCTGTTTATATATTAAATGGAGTCCCTTCGAAGTCAGTTGATGTTACTCCATATAGTCAAGCTTCATGGATGGTTCAATGCTTCATTGTCAATATTTAAAAGAACAGTCTTAGAGTTACTCCGTGAGTTACGAATGTGAATTTCTCTTTTTATAGTTGTGGCAATTCTTCACCATGGGCGTGACATTGTTTATTGGTGTGAATATCTGCTTTACGAAAGTGAATCTATGTTGATTTTTATAAATTTAATCTTCAACCAATTTCAATCAACTTGCTTTATGGTATTAGGAATTGTAACCTGTCTAACACACTTAAAACACAAAATATGGTTAAATTTTTTATTGCCTAATTATTTGTGATCATCAAGATGACAAAAATACCCCTCAAGGTTCAACATAATTATTCCTAATTAAGAGATAATTTTCCCATAGATGATTTTCATATTGAAATTTATCTTTAAAATCTAGACCCAACTTGATCAAAATAGAGTTTGCATACAACTGAACTTCTACAATAAAAGGGTCATCACATGAGTGATAAAGTGTCACTAGCGTACACATTCTTGAGCAAAAGATTCAGTACAATTGTGATGATTCCTCATATGCATGACAAGTAAACAAAGCAACAATGCACTTGCAATAAAATCCACATGCCTACGACAGAAGGTTAAGCTTCTGAAACTTCGCACTCGTGATCAAAACTATGCACGAACAATAGGAACAAAGGAAGAAAATCCTCACGACCAAAAGCACTCTTCATGCCTGTGACACATTATCACATGTGTGAGGCTCCAAACTTTTCCTTTTATCATAAAGTGCGTGAGGGACATGATATTTTTCTACATTTCAACTCTTATTCCTGCAATCAGGAAATTAAAACAATTAAGTACCTAAACATGATAAAAACTTATAATTCAACATAAAAATATTAATAAAAATTAAATAAATAAGAACATGTCACTCTCCACTTCAAATCATTTTGTCTATTATGGCTTTCTTCCTCTACTATAATAGTGGTCATGCTTCTTCAAGTCACAATCACAAAACTTGTAATGCTAAATCTCTCTTAGAGACATGGCATGCTTAAATTACTTTCCTTATGGTGGTCTTCGTTTTTCAAATATCGTAGTTGAGATTTTTGCCTCACGGTTATGAACTCCCTTTCACGACAAACTTCTCAATCACACTTATAGTCACGAACTACACAACTTCTCAAAGGCTTCTTGACCTAATTGAATATGCGGTTGCTAAATATGTGTCGCTGTCACAAAAATCTTTTTTACAGGCAGCATTGTTCACTAGATTCACTATTTTTGTGTTCCGCCAAGCTTTTTCAACTTCCACTAAGTGTTTGTCTTTCAAAAGCTATAAAACTTAGGCCTATAAAACAACACTCAACAATCTCATTAGTGACTTTCAATTTGATTGTTAAATCAAAATAGAGATGCATCCATTTGGCCTAACATTAATTATTCTCAATTATTAGTAGCCATAATTGTTTTACATTGGTGAGCATTTCAAGCCATTGGATAAGCCAATTTGAGTGACATCTATTTAATTTAGGGTTTAATTACATGAAATATAATATATATATATATATATTTAATTCAAACGGTTTAAATTAGGGTTAACAATTCGTATCATTTCGTGTATAAAGGTATTGTGGCACTATACATGTCGAATATAAATGTGTTATTTCGTATCATTTAATTTAACATGTTTATAATTATATATATATATATATATATATATAACTAAAGTTAATATTTCATAAATATATGTTAATTTTTATAATTTATTAATAATTTGGTATATTATAACATCTATATAAAGATAAAATTTATTAGTATAATAAAATTTAAATATCTAATTATCTATGAGATTATTACTAATGCAAATTATGTCACTAATTTGCTAATTTTTATTCACATATATTAATATAATTAATTCTAATAAAATATTGCAAATTTATTCATATATGAACTTATACATATATTTTTAAATATTGATATATAATTAAATGCTTCAATTATTAGATGTTTTTTTATATTTTTAAACATGTTTAATCATATCATAACAGGTTAGAAAAGACAAATCAATGTTGACATATTTATGCATATATATTCATGTCTATATCATATCGTGTCATGTCTTGCCAAAAATATCAGCTCTAATTTAAATCTCATGGGTCTTTTAGAGCTCAAATAAGAGGATTATCCGAAGTATTATTAAAAAAACATTTATATTATATTTTTTAATCTATAATGTAAAATATGTTAACTCATCTTCCTCCCTCTCAATTTAGTACACATATACTTTTATTTTTTATTTATTATAAAATGATAATTCATTTTCTTTCTTAAAAATATAGTTATAAATTAATAATTTTTATACTCTTATTCAATATTTGTATTATCATTAAATATAAATTATTATTTTAATTTTTTAATAATACCTCTAATTAATATAAAATTATATCAAATAAAAAATATATTTTTAACTATATTTATAATGAGTGCAAAATAGATACAAGTCCAATAGAGGGAATATTTATTTTCTAAATGGATGGTAAAATCTTCCAAACCAAAAAATAAAAAGCATGAAACTAGTCTTTTTTAAAATAACAATAATTATTTTGAGGGAAAAAATATTGGCAGGGTACCTAGGGGGTTATGCCATATGTTAACTTTTCCTGTTTATTTTCCCTGCCGTGGCTACTCTTCATGACTTTCCACCACAAGAAAATGACTTTTTTTTAAACAAAAAATGTTAATGGATTATATGGTTATCAATCCATAGTTTGGCATAAAGTCTGAGAAAATAGATAATAAATTGTTAAAGCTCAACTAACAATTTGCAGAAGAAGAAGATTGTTAGTTTTATGATAATTATTAAACGTCGAAGATTGTAGAATGATCAATTTTTGTCCCTTCAATCTCCCACCAAAGTATTATGTGGATTATATTTGTTTCAAGTTTATAAATAGGAAGGAACATTATGTTTTATTTTAAGTGTGGAAATGATTTTTTTTTTTGGGCAACTTTAGGGATGGTTCTATATATTATGTCTTTCTTTGTATTTTTTCACCCCAAGAAAGCAGCGTTTTTATGATTATGTTGGGAGAATTTGTCATTAGAATTCCTATAAAACCCTTCGAGTTATGTAACAAAAGAATATTGTTGGGTTAATATAGTTGAATCAAGAAGATTATAGATAGAATTTTAATTGGTATAATCTTAAATGTCTTCAAAATGTTTTATTGATGTTGATTAGGTCAATGATTTATATTTTTGTTGCCAAGCCAAACAAATCAATAAACGCATGTATTCTAGTTGCGTAAAGGACTCACCTAAAAATTTTGAGCTCTTGAATCTTCATTGATCGGGTTTAGCAAGTTATAATACTCTTGAACTTCAATAAAAGTCAGGATTTTAATTTAGCAATTAGGAAAATAAATCTGTTCAATTTGGATTTTCAAACACTAATTTACAATATTACTTTATTGTAAGCCTAAACTGTCCGTAGCTAAGTCTTTAGTTGTTTTATTTTGATTAATGGTGCTAACCATTAATCAAAATAAAACAACTAAAGACTTAGCGAATAAAAGTAAAATAAATAAACACTGCAAGAAAAGAATGAAATAGCGACGACATTTAGCGATGGATTGACATCCGTAGCAATTAGCTTCGGATCAGCGACGACAATTTAAAAAAAAATTAATAATTGATTCGTCAAAAATAGCGACCGATTAGTGAGGAATATTTGCTATCGTAGCTAAATGTTCTAGCTAATATGTAGGGATTATATGACACTAAAAATTTGCGACAGCCATTTAGCGACGGATTTAAAACCATCGCAAAATTAATCTTTTCATTTGACCTACGACAGATCAAGATTTTATGTTGATTAGGGACAAATATAATTTAATAGATAATAAATTAAAAATTATGTAAAAATAACTTATGTATAGAAAAAAAATACAAAATTTTGAGTATTCACACATGTTTTAGTAGAGAAAAAAAACTCAATATTCATAATAATATAATAATATGAATTTTAAATTATTATAATTATTTTTTTCAAATACTCATATTTTTATATTTTTATATAATTTTTTATTGTTATTATTAAGGCAGTCTTACTTCTATTTTAATTGTTACTGATTTCATAAGATCAATTCATCAAATTTTTATTTTATTTCAATTTTTATCAAATTATTCAATTCATTCATTATTTTTGTTTAATTTCATTAATTAAAATTCTTCCGTCAAATTTCTCATAATTCAAGAATAAAAATGCACAAACTCATCCAAATCTTAAATAAAAACTAAATTAGAAGTAGAATTTCACTCACTTAATTATCCTAATTTCATACCTGGTAAAACCACTTATTAGTCTTTTTCTCTTTTCCTTCTTTCTTTCTTCTTCTTTTTCTTTATTTTTTTTTTTGGCACCCGAGTTCTATTCCTTTGTATCTATATATTAAGTTTTCATCTTTATCTTGTATTTTTAGTCATATTTTAGTGCAGGAAAAAGACTTAGTTTACTTTAGGTTATGGTAGGAGTAAAGTTAAGGGAAGTGGAGGAAGGTTAATTAAAAATATGTGGTGATAGTTTGTCTTTTATATGTAAATTAGATATTAGTTTAATAAATAAAATACTAAAATAAATAAAATACTAAAATAAAATAAAAAGACCAAAAATTAATCTATCTCTTGGCTTTTTTTAATAATTTACTACACAAAATATATAAAACTAAGTTTTATATTTTCAAATGGCGCCAATATGTTATATAGATAAAAAAAAAAAAATTCTAATAATTAAAGGGGTATTAGGAAATATTTTGGGTGCTAGTGGGGCAACGGGCTACAGCTGTCCTTGCATTTCACTCCCTCTCACTTTATAACTTTCGATTTTTGTACGTGTGAGAGAATTCATTAATATTCAAGTGTCAAGCAAGCACTAAAATTAATAATTTGAAATTTTTAGAGTGGGTTGACGTAATAGACCTAATTTTTTCATTCAACATTTTAAATTTAAATTGTTTTCAAATTTTTTATTTTTTTATAATTAGATCAAAATTAATTTAAATATTTAAAAAAATTATTTAATCTCATTATTAAAATTAACTTCTATGAAATATTAATAAAAATTAAAATTAATGTTTAAAAAATTTTCTTTATTAAATAACTAATGATTTAATATAGCAAGGAAAAGGAAAGAAGATTAAAAGGCCCATTATAAAACCCAAGTTTAAAAGTAGTTTAAAATAATATATTAATTTAGATTTTAGATTTACATAAATAATGGGAAAAATAAGTACTAATTAAGAATTTTGATGGTGTGTATGCTTGATTTTGACAAAAATCTTGAGAGATAATTAATAACAGCGAACCAATTGACATAGACAAAGCAGCTTGAAGAAGAATATCAAGAAATGCTAAAAAAATTTCTCTATGTAATAAAATAAGATATGCTAAAAAATTTCTCTACCTAAAAAAGAAGGGTAGCTAACTAAAATTGTATAAGTCAATAAATTAAGTATGCAAGTACAAATTATCTAATTAATAAAGCCAATATCTCTAATCTATAATAACAAACTTTGTGTCTAAACCCACATGCTATTATACGAAATAGAATTATAGTTAATGCATTAGTCAGTTTTTGTTTGTTTGTATCCATAGGTGATAGTAATTAACTAGCTATAAGAGAAATTATTTAATGTTCTCCTTAATTTAATAAAAGTAATAAAAATAAGACTAGATCTTCTATAGATATATAAACAGTTGAAAGATATTCTTCTAAACTTGAAGTTCATGACTGATATGAGCCAATTCATAAAATTTGTATGCAGTCATCCATAAATTGATGGAAAAGTATAGAATAAGGTGTTCATATAACTATCAGAAGTGTCAGAATCGCATCTTTCATGAAGTGGAAACTGTTAAGTTGTATCTATAGAAATAGTTTTGTATCGGGTTATTATGACTATACTCTATACGGGGAACAAGTAGTTGACTTCCACAAAATTTTGGTAATAATCACATGTTTCTAATAACATATAGGATAATATATTAATAATATTTTTGAATTTTTAATTATCAAATATTTATTAGGATATGAAATCTAAATTTTAATATTATAAATTATTTTACAATTTATTTTATGACTCATTTAAAAAGAGATGTATTTTATCTGATTGAAATTAAAAACTAAAAAATTAAATTACAAAATTATTGAAAATTAAAAAAATAAAATTTAGGTATTAGCAACAAACAAATATGTTGCTAATGCTTCCACAAATTTTTGCAATGGACTAGAAATCTGTCATTAATATCTCTAGGTAAATTAGTGATAACAAAACAAATCTGTCACTAAATGGAAAATGAAAATTTTCATCACTAATTTTCAACAGTATATCCGTCACAAATTCATTGTTGATTTTGTAACGTACTAGGTGTTGCGATTGAGATTTAATGATGAAAATACTAGTGACAAAATTATAATCCGTCACTATTGGTTTTGTGAGGAAAAAAATTGCAACAAAAAAATCCGTTGCAAATCCATCTCAAATGTACTTTAGCGACAAAATTTAGACTATGTGCAATAGATTTTATCCGTTGCTAATTTGTAACTTTCTATATGGTTTAAGTGTTAGCCTTAAATACTTGGAATTAAGGTTGAGAGTTAGTATGAGAAAACTCTCATAAGGTTGAGTATTAGCCTAAACACTAGTTGAAAGAGGTTGGGAAAACTCTAGTTGTATTTAAGTGTGAGCCTATTGAAAACACTTAAAAAAGCTTGGTGTGAGTTTTGGAAAACACTAGGTTGAAAGTGAGTCTTATAAAACTCATGTGAGGTTTGGTGAGTTGAGAGTTGGTTTTAAAAAACTACACCTTATAACTATTTGAAGAATACTGAAATTCTCAACTGGAGGTTGAAAAGTGGGTGTAGATTAGTTTATACTCAAACCACTATAAAATTTCTTGTATTCTTTATTTGCTTCTTTATCTTTTATTTTGTGTTTGACTTCTCCTATCCAACATTGCCTAAGTAATTGTTCTTGTTCTAAAGATTAAAATTTTATTTTACTACCAATTCAACCCTCATTTTTTGTGCATTTTCGGACAACAGGTTGTAATTAAAATTTTCTATTAGAAAATGGCTTTAACAAATTAACTTATATAATTAATTATAATTATAACCATCCAAAGACTTATGTTTCAAATTTTAATTATAATTAATTGTTGTAATTACTTATAAATTTTAAAATTTATTATAGTTATAAATTATTAATTTAACAAAAAATTAGAAATACATTGAAATATCAAATATAATATTTAATTGAGTAAAATCAAATTAAACAATTACCATTAAAAATCAGAATTTTTTTTAAATCATAAATAATGTTGTTATGGATTTCCAGGAAAAAATGCATCGCAACTGAAAAACTTTTTATTTTTTATTTTTTTAATTACCCCTAAATTTTTTGAACTAAAAGAGTTTATAGCTTCCATGTAAAGGCTAAACGATACTCTCAAATTAATGATTCTCAATTATTGGCAACCATAATCATTTTACATTGGCTAGCATTTGAATGTTGAAATGTGGCAATCCCACATCGGAAAAAAGTCTTTTTTCCACAATAGCATTAACCTATAAAAAAGACCTCATATTCTCTTAACAAATCATCACAAACATCAATCCCCTACTTCTAAGATTGATTGTATTCTCTCTCTCTCTCTTTTAATATTTCACTTTGTAATTTTTTTTTGAAATAGTGAAATATTATTTTAGTAGTGTCCGAGGATGTAGGCATAATTGGCCGAATCTCGTTAAATTCTAGTGTTTTCTTTATTATCTATTTAATAGCTATTGTCGGGTCATTTACTTTGTAATATATTGTACTTTAAATTATCTGAGAAAAATTCTGTCATCAAGACTCTAAGAGTCTAAGGAATTTGGTTTTTATGGGAGACCATTTGTGACTCCACCAACTACCTGTGAATTTTTCTTTGTCTTAATTTTTGGCATAATTATTCACTTTGGTGGAAACTAACCCAATTTCCACAATAATTGGTATCAAAGCCAAGGTTACTGAGTTATATGCTGTGGTTGCGGCGTAAGCTGATCTTCCACATCAGAAAGGTTTTCTTGGATTCTTGGGTATTCCGCATTTGAAAGCTATTAAATAGTCTTAAAGAGGAAATGACAAAAGACGGACAAAAATTCACGATGGACACAACAATTTCTACTTCATCAATTTTAGCGAGAATTGCTGTGGCAAATACGAGAATTACAGTGGAGATTTTTGATGGTATAGGCCATTTTGGCATATGGCAAGGTAAAGTTCTAGATGCCTTATTTCAGCAAGGCTTAGACATTGCCATTGAGGGAGAAAAGCTAGAAGGTGCAGATGAGAAGGAATGGAAGACAATCAATCATTTGACATGTGATACAATTTGATCGTGCCTGTCCAGAGAGCAGAAATATGTCTTTTGTAAAGAAACTTCTGTAAGTAAATTGTGGAAGGCACTGGAGGAAAAATTCTTAAAGAAGAGCAGTCAAAATAAGCTCCATATGAAGAAAAGGTTGTTCAGATTCACATATTTTCCTGGTACCACAATGAATGATCGCATCACCAATTTCAATCAACTTGTATCAGATCTGATGAATTTGGATGTGACTTTTGAAGATGAAGATCTGACCCTAATATTGTTGGGATCCCTTCATGAGGAGTTTGAGTTTCTAGAAACTACTTTACTCCATGGGAAAGTTGAGGTGTCTCTTAGTGAAGTATGTGCTGCAGTATACAACTATGAATTGAGAAGAAAAGACAAGAAAGATAGCACCAGTGGAGCAGCAGAAGCTTTGATAATAAGAGGCCGTTCGAAAAATAAGAACAGGGGAAAGAAAGATAGATCAAAGTCTAGAGTGGACAAAGTTGAATGTGTCTTTTATCGAGAAAAGGGGCAGTGGAAGAAAGATTGTCCTAAGTTGAAAAGCAAATCTGGCAAAGGCAAGGTTGTTGTAGATTCAAATGTAGCTGAATGTAATGATTAAGATTTTTCATTAGCATTTATGCCATCAATAAGCAGTTTGACTGCTTGGATCCTAGATTCATGCTGTAGCCACCATATGTGTCCCAATTGGGAATAGTTTTTTGATTTTAAATATATTGAAGGTGGAGTTGTCTATACAGCAAATGACAGCCCTCGTAAAACAACTGGAGTTGGTTCAATCCAGTTGAGGAATCGTGATGGATCAATCAGAACTCTGACAGACGTAAGATATGTGCCCAGTCTGACGAAAAACCTCATTTCTATGGGAATCCTTGGGAGAAAGGGTTTCACTATAATCATTAAAAATGAAGTAATGAAGGTTATATATGGAGTACTTGTGGTGATGAAAGGAGTTCAAAGGAGCAACAACTTGTATTACTATAAAGACAATAAAGTTGTTGGAACAACAGCAGCAGTTTCTAGTGATAACCAGGAGCTAGAAACAACCAGATTGTGGCATATGCGCTTGGGGCATGCAGGTGAAAAATCCTTGAAACTTTGGCAAATCAAGGATTATTGCAAGGAGTACAAACCTGAAGATTAGATTTCTGTGAGCATTGCATTAAAGGGAAGCAGACGAGAGTGAAGTTTGGCACTGCAATCCATGATACCAAGGGTATTCTAGATTATATTCACTCAGATATATGAGGTCCTTCCAAAACTGCTTCAATGGGAGGTAAACACTACTATGTTACCTTTGTTGATGATTGTTCAAGAAGAGTATGGGTGTATACAATGAAGACAAAGTATGAAGTGCTGGGAGTTTTTCTCATCTGAAAGAAAATGGTAGAAACTCAGACGGACAAAAAGATCAAGTGTCTTTAAACAGACAACGGCGGAGAGTACACAAGTGATCCCTTCATGAAAGTTTGCAGAAATGAAGGAATTGTTCGACATTTCACTGTCAGAAATACACCACAATAGAATGGGGTGGCTGAATATATGAACCAAACTCTACTGGAGAAAGTTCGGTGTATGTTGTCTAGTGCTGAATTAGGAAGACAGTTTTGGGCTGATGCTGTAACATACGCATGTCATCTCATTAATCGTTTGTCATCAACTGCTATTAATGGCAAAACACCTTTGGAGGTGTGGTATGGAAAACCTGCTACAGATTATAATTCCTTACATGTGTTTGGTTTCACCGCATACTATCATGTTAAGGAATCGAAGTTAGATCCAAGGGCAAAGAAAGCTATCTTTATGGGGATATCCTTTGGTATCAAAGGATATCGACTATGGTGCCCAGAGACGAAGAAAATAATCTTTAGTAGAGATGTTACCTTTGATGAGTCTACCATATTAAAAAATGTAACAGAGGAGCAGACAGATGGTTCTCCACAGCAGGTGGAGGGAACTCCCAAACAAGTGGGGTTTGATAGAATAAGAATTGTTGATCCAGAAATTGTAAAGTCTGATAAAATTACTCCTACGGTAGAAGATGAGATAATGGTAGAAAATGGATCAGATGAGGAAGCAGAGGTTTCAGCATAACAACCTCTTCAGCAACTTGAGCCAATTGCACTACAAAAGCCGAAAAGGAATATTAAGAAACATGCTCGACTTGAAGATATGACTAATTATATATCTTCAGTAGATGATGAGATTCCTTCCACTTATTGTGAAGCTATTCAAAGCTCAGAAGAAGAAAAGTGGAGAAAGGCTATGGAAGAAAAGATGCAGTCCCTTGAAAAGAATCAGACATGGAAGCTAGAAGTCTGCCAAAGGAAAAGAAAGTGATTGACTGTAAATGGGTTTATACAAAGAAAAAAGGATTTCCTGATAAGAATGATATCCGCTACAAGGCAAGATTGGTAGCTAAAGGCTATGCTCAGAAGGAAGGAATTGATTATAATGAAGTATTTTCTCCAGTTGTAAAACATTCCTCCATTAAAATATTGTTGGCCTTGGTAGCACAATTTGATCTGGAACTAGTTCAGCTAAATGTAAAAACTGCATTTTTACATGGAGACTTAGAAAAAGGAATCTACATGACTCAGCCAAAAGGATTTAAAGTTGCTGAAAAAGAAAATTTGGTATGCAAGTTGAGCAAATCGTTGTATGGATTGAAGCAATCTCTGAGACAGTGGTACAAACGATTTAATAAGTTTATGATAAGGAAAAAATACACAAGAAGCAGATACGATCATTGTGTATATGTGCGCAAGCTAAGGGATGGTTCCTTTATCTATCTTCTCCTTTATGTTGATGATATGCTGATAGCTTCGAAAGATGAAGGAGAGATTCAGAAGTTAAAAGCTCAACTAAATCAGGAATTTGAAATGAAGGATTTAGGAGAAGCTAAGAAGATTCTCGGTATAGAGATATGCAGAGACAAAAAATTAGGGAGACTTTGTTTGACTCAGAAACATTATCTGAGAAAAGTACTAAAGTGTTTTGGGATAAATGAGAAGACAAAACCAGTTAGTACTCCACTTGCTCTTCATTTTAAACTTAGTGCATCTTTATCTCCGAAAAGTGATGAAGAACGAGAATATATGTCAAAGGTTCCATATGCAAATGTTGTTGGTAGCTTGATATATGTTATGGTGTGTACGAGGCCTGACATTTCATAAGCAATTGGAGTTGTGAGCAGGTACATGCATGATCCTGTCAAAAGACATTGGCAAGTTGTAAAATGGATTCTTTGGTATATTTAGAATACTGTAGATATTGGTATAATGTTTGAGCTGGATGAGAAAATTGATCAGTATATAGTTGGATATTGTGATTCCGATTATGCAGGTGATTTAGACAAATATCGATCTACTATCGGTTATGTGTTCACACTTTCAAAGGCATTGGTTAGTTGGAAGTCCACCTTACAGTCAACAGTTGCTTTGTCTACAACAGAGGCAGAGTACATGGCAGTTTCAGAAGCTATTAAAGAGGTAATTTGGCTTCAGAGGCTGTTGAATGACTTGGGAATTAGTTAGAAGCATGTCAAAGTGCATTGTGACAGTCAAAGTGCTATTTGTTTAGCAAAGAATCAAGTTTATTATACAAGAACAAAGCACATCGATGTTCAATATCATTTTGTATGAGAAATTCTTGAAGATGGTGAGATACTACTTCACAAGATTTTGACTGCTGAAAATCTCGCAGATATGACAACAAAAGTTGTGACAGTTGTCAAGTTCCAACATTGTTTGGACTTGATAAATGTTATTAGAATTTGAAATTGGGCGCTTGGAAGCGCATTTGGAGACATTACTAAAATTTGTAAAGAAAATGTTTATTTGAAATTATGAGATCGCCAAGGTGGAGATTTGTTGAAATGTGGCAATCTCACATCGAAAATAAGTTTTTTTCCACAATAGCATTAACCTATAAAAAAGACTTCATATTCTCTTAACAAATCATCCCAAACACAAATCTCCTACTTCTAAGATTGGTTGTATTTTTTCTCTCTCTCTTTTAATATTTCACTTTGTAATATTTTTTTGAAATAGTGGAATATTATTTTAGTAGTGTCCGATGATGTAGGCATAATTGGTCGAATCTCGTTAAATTCTGGTGTTCTCTTTATTGTCTATTTAATAGTTATTGTTGGATCATTTACTTTGTGATATATTGTGTTTTAAATTATCTGAGAAAAATTTTGTCACTAAGACTCTAAGAGTCTGAGGAATTTGATTTTTAAGAAAGACCATTTGTGACTCCACCAACTACCTGAGAATTTTTTCTTTGTCTTAATTTTTGGCACAATTATTCATTTTGGTGGAAACTAACCCGATTTCAACAACATTGAAGCCATTGACTAAGCCAATTTGAGAGACATTCCTTTAATTTAGGATTTAATTACGAGGAAAATATACGTTTCATTATTTAAACGGTTTAAATCTCATTGGTCTTTTAGAGCTCAAATAAAAGAATTATCCGAACCATTATAAAAGGTATTTTTATTTTATTTTATTTTTTAATTTGCAATGTAAAATATATTAACTCCTGTCTTCTTCCTTCTCAATTTCATAAACTTACTTTTCTTTTTTATTTACTCTAAAATGATAATTCATTTTCTTCTTTAAAAAATATATTAATTAATAAATTAATAATTTTTTATACTCCTATTTAATATTTTTTTTGTTATCATTAAATAAGAATTATTATTTAATTTTCGATAATATCTCTAATTTATATAAAATTATATTAAACAAAAGGTATAATCTTAACTATATTCATTATCAGTGTAAAAATGGATATAAGTCTAATGGAGGGAATAATTATTTTCTAAATGAATGGTAAAATCTTCCAAACCAAAAAAATAAAGAAAATGAAATTAGTCATTTTTTAAAATAACAATAATTATTAAGGGGGGAAAAAGTATAGGTAGGGCAGGGGACCTAGGGGTTATGCCATGTGTTAACATTTCCTGATTATTTTCTCTGCCGTGGATGCTCTTCATGACTTTCCACCACAGGAAAATGACTTTTTTTTTTTTTTTTGAAAAAATGTTAATGGATTATATGGTTATCAATCAATAGTCTGGCATAAAGTCTGAGATAATAGATAATGAATTGTTAAAGCTCAACTAAGAATCTGCAGAAGAGGAAGAAGACTGTTAGTTTTATGATAATTATTAAACCTCGAAGATTGTAGAATGATCAATTTTTGTCTCTTCAATCTCCCCACCAAAGTATTATGTGGATTAGATTTGTTTGATGTTTATAAATAGGAAGGAGCATTATGTTTCATTTTAAGTGTGGAAATGAATGATTTTTTTTTGGGTGCAACTTTAGGGATGGTTCTATATATTATGTCTTTCTTTGTATTTTTTCGCCCTAAGAAAGCAGCGTTTTTATGATTATGATGGGAGAATTTGTCATTAGATCTGCTGTGAAACCCTTTGATAACGTAAGAAAGAAAATTGTTGGGTTTATATTGTTGAATCAAGAAGATTATAGATGTAATTTTAATTGGTACCCTAATTGTCTTCAAAAATGTATTATTGATATTGATTAGGTCAATGATTTATATTTTTATAGATGTTGAATTGTTTTATCTCATTAGGTATAAGGTGGCCTCTTTCATGGTTTTTATTGAAAGTTGAAACCTAGGCAACTCTCAAGTTGTTGCTATTATATATATATATATATATATATAATTTTGAAATATAAATGAAAAAACTATTACTTCCTATATAAAGATAAAACTTATATATCATTGTTAAAAGAAAAATTTATTTAACAGCGTTAATAAAATAAGTGAAAAATGATGGGTTTATAGCTCTCAGTGTGGGGCCATAACAGTGAAAAAATAATGCAAATTCTTAATTTGCTTGGCTAAAGGAAGAAAATAACCAAAAATTGTGGGTGGTGTAGGATTGATTTTGATGACATAACAGACAGGAAGGATATGATATATAATTTAGTATAAGGAGTGTTATTGATAGATATCTTTACATTATTGAAGATTGTTAGTTAAATGGATTTTATCATTGATAACCTATCTTTTGCACAAAGTTAATTTCTCCAATTCCACTTTTTAGTTTGAAATGTTTCATCAAACAATTCTCATTCATTTACATATCCACTTGTCATATTCTAATAATTTCTCTTACCTATTTATTTGGACCACCCTTTTTCTTACAAGTTGCACTTGCGTGTGGTCATTTTGTCTTTACATTTAATTTTTTTTTATTTTTTAAAAATAAGAAAAAAAAAATTTTAAGGTTGGGATTTCTTAGAATTTAATTGAATATATCATATTCATTCAATCTTCAATATTTGTTATTAATGTATCGTCGAGATTAAATGTTATAATTAATAAAAAATTGTGTATTTTTTTAAAATTGAATACTTAACATTTAATGTCCACTACTCTTCTATAACGAATGATAAAGATTAAACGAAGATGGTACACTATATTCAACTCAGCTTGAGCAATCTCAATCCAATACTCCCACACTTCCTAAAAGTAAACCTTTTTTTTTTTTTTTCTCTTTGTATATATTATAAAGATAGTTTACTTTTTTAAGAACATATTTATTTGTTAATTTTTAGTTATATTTCTATTTATTGTGATTTATTATTATAAATTATGAATATTTTTCAATAATATCTTTAATTTATATAAGAATATAATAGACAAAATGTATAATTTTAACTATATTAATTATATTTTTTAATCTATGTAAGAATAAAAATGAATCTACTTTTTAAAAACGGATGAAAACTTTTGACGAATATTTTGTTTAAATTAATCGCATTGCATGATACGACCAAATTTCTTGTCAAATTCATACGTTGCATTATTATTATTAGGTAAAATAGTTATGGTTTATCGGAGAAATCATAGAACAAAAAGGGGATTTTTTTTTTATAAAAAGGTTTCATAATCAAATAAACTCAATCATAAATTTCTCCTAAAACTACATTTAACCAGAAATATCATAATCAATCTCAAAACACTTGTTGAATATAAATCATTCGACTATTCATTTATGCTTATTAATTATTGTTTTTCAAATTTAACCTTCAATTTTTTTAAAACTAATTATATATATATATATATATATATATCAATTAGGTCTTTCTGTTAATTTTTCAATCCAAATTAATCGTTCTCAGTTTTGCAATTATTTTTTCCTTGCAAATTCATACTATTTATTACGGTTTAAAAAAATGAAAGTTATTTTTTGATTTTAACCGCATTTTTTTAATTTAATTTTTTACTTAATTCAACGTTTTAATGGATTATTAAATTTTATTCATATATTTTTCAAATTTATTATTTATAAATTATAATTATATTGATGTTATTTTGATTATATATAATAATTTGTTATAATTTAAAATATAATTAAAGACCGATGACATTCATAATTTCATCAAATTGGTCATAAATTTTTAAGGTATTCAAGAGTATACATAGTTTATAGATAAACCTTAAATCTTAAAATTATTAGATCACTTACTTTTAATCTTAACCGTTGAATAAAATTATAAGTTATCTAGTAAAATTGTAAATAGATTTTAATAGTTTAACCTGCAATATATTTAACAGATTATCTGTTATTGATCTTTTTTTTTAATTGAGTGTTAAAATCGGTTAAACATTAAGTATTAAAACTGGTCAGTTGGAAACCGATCAAATTTGACCGACTTGGTTAGCTGGAAAACCATTCAAAAATGTCAATTTGTGTTTGGCATGAGAGTTGAACTTAGACACTCTTTTTATTCATAAACTTTTCCCGTTGGACTACTCATTTAATTTGATAATTATAATGATTTTACTTTATATCAATAATAAAATATTTACAAATGAAAATATAAACAAAAAATTTATAAAATAAGTTATCAATTTATTATTTATTGGTATAATATATCCTAAAGGTAATCCTAACTAAAGTTATGCATATTATTCAATATATAACCAATAAAGTTTAATTTAATTATATTATTTTTATTTTAAATTATTATAATTTTTTTAAATAAATAATTTTTAAAATCGTTTGATTTCTATCAATTTTTTTAAGAAATAATTATATAGTATAATGTAGTTTTTTAAAAATTATTTTCTTCTTTGATTTTTTAAAAAATATATTAAAAAATTAATTAATTAATTCTATTATTCATTAAATTAATAGTTATAAATATAAATATTATATTATATTTAAGAATATTTTTATTATAGTTATATATTAATTTGAATTATCAATATTTATTATCAATATACATGACTATGTATTACTTTAAATATTCATAAAATTATTAACATTATTTAAGAAATATATATGTTTGATAAATTTATATTCAAATATTTGTATTTTCAATATTAATATATACTATAAAATTTTTATATAAATTATGTAATACTCATCCATATAGTTAGGTCAAACCTCTCTGTATAGACGAATGTCACACAACTGTATCTATCTAAACTGTTCTGAATTAAAACTTTTCTAACTTATTTATGTATTAACAATTTCATATCAAAATGAACTTGCAAATTACAAGCATCTCTATAACTGAATCAATCTCATAATAATAATATAAACCATATCTCCATAGTTGAATCACTTCCATAATCATATCAAATTCTGAGTTGGGCAATATTAGCCCTTATTACAATTTCAACCTTATCTAAAATATAAATCAACTATCTGTTGTCTCTATCATATGATATGCGGAATGATAATTAAAATAAATGGAATTAATGAATACATCCAATACGGGTTAACTCTGATTGACTTTATTTTCTCTTCAAATTAACTCAACAGTTTATTGGCTCCAAACTTGTGTGTAGAAAAATCTACTCATCAAGCTACTAAAAGATTAGTGGTACATATAAGTATTTAAATTCTAGCATGCATTCACATATTTAATATCATATCTCATATTCATAAACATACCTGAGTGTTTGATTATATCTTTATATACATAATTAAGCATGTAGAAGTTCATTCATACTAAATTAATTTCAATATAGTCATAACATATATTGTACAAGTAATTTCATCATCGTAGTAACATACATGTCGTTTATCATAATTCTATATCATCATAGTCACAGTAAATTCCATCATGTATTGCAAGTATACCATTATTGATTTCATATATATATATATATATATATGATTTCTGTATACTGTATTGTAAATTCTGTATTACAATTTATATGTACTGTGTTACCAATTTATGGTTTCGTAGCCTAATACTCTAGAACTGACTATCCGGATGAAGGTTAAGTCACCTTGCTCACTATCTGTATTTATCAATATTGCAAATTCAGCATCTCAAATTAGAAACACTCTTACCCAAGCTTAAGCCACACTAATGAATAAACATAATAATTGTATGTATATGTGCAAATTACGTATCTCAAATCATGAGTGCTCTTACCTGAACTTAATCCACCCTGATGAGTAATATAAAATCTGCATGCATAAATATTTTATGGTACCATAATCCCCTCAATGGCATGCCACATATTTTAGCTAGTCCTCATATAAAGAATGAGCATATATTTTTACTTTTTGGATATTTACATCATTTATATCACATTTCAATGTTTCACATAATCATCACATCATACTCTGTAATTCATAGCACCTATTGCAAAACCATGTTCCATAATCATGTCATTATGTTGTATATAATCTCATTTACTTATGTCAAGTGTGGGTGTATATTATACTTAAATAGTTTCATCACATAAATCCATTTGCACATTTCTGGATACAGGATATTCACAGGCGTGAGTGGTATATTCAATAGTGTGAAACCTTCTGTCATGGGTTGTCTGCCCATGACTCAACAGTGACTAGCTTTTAATCATTCACGAGAATGAACATTGGTTCATGGGCATGACCATACTATATTCATATATTCACGGGCGTCAAGCTTGACTTCACAGGCTTGACACATCAAACACAAATATAATTCCAACACCATTTTTAACCAATTCTACATACATCATGCAATGTACTAAAGCTAACCAATGTTAGTCACCCCTATCAACACTTCCCATATTCTAGAATATAAAATCAACCATAAACATGCATATTATCATATTCAATCATTCAAACTAGGCTCCAGGCCTTATTTGTCAACATCCTAACATCAATTTATACTCAATTATCAACATATCAACCTTAATATGTATATCAAAATATTACAAGCCATTTACCTCAATACTAACAACTAGCATATCAACATTTCATTCCAGTTAACATACCAGAATCATAATTCATACCACAAGCATAATATATTCGAATTAAAATACATATATGTACAAATCTCATTAATTAGAGCCCTAAAACTCGATATCCTCATGTTTACCACCTCTGGTGAGGTTCTCAATCGCAGACTCAATCCCTGACACAAAAAAAAGAAACCATATTACGTTTTATTTATGCCATTGTATCTATTTAAGCCATAAACTATCAAAAACTTAACTTTTCATTGATTTTAAGCCTATAAATTTAACTCTCCCATTAAACTGAATTGAAATAATCAAAGATTAATGAAAAACATCATCCCTTACCTTTATGTTGGGGATTTCGTGTTTAATCAATCAGAATCAAAAGGGAATGAGGAAAAATCTATTTCTGAGGTTTTAGAGTGTGGTGGCTAAGGTTTTGATTGAAATTACCTAAGTTTTCTATCAAAATATGAAACTACTATATTTAAACCTGCAGATCTTCACGAGTGTGAATCATAGTATCATGCTCGTGAAACTTCTCAGCTTCAGAATCTGAATTTTACGACATTCATGATTATGTTTACCTCTATCATGGGTGTGAACACTAAGAACTTTACTTTTTTCTTATCTTTTTCATTATTTTTAAGTTATCACAACTTTTTACCCCTATATACCTCTCATATACTCTTAATATATCATTTTTAACATAAAATTTCTAGGCCCTAACTTGCGAGTGTTATATTTCTCTCATACTTAAAGAATTTTGGCCTCAAAATTATTTGATGTACTGTCTCTAAATAGTGATGGATACTGGACTTTCATAACCTCTTCAGTTTTTCATATAACCTATTCTGTTGCATGATTTCTCCATAATACTTTGACTAATGATACCCAATTGTTCCTGAGTTCCTTGATTTCTCTAGCGAGAATCAGAACTGGTTCTTCCTCATATGTCAAATCCAATCTCACCTCAATGTTCTCAACTGGAAGAATATGAGAAGGATTTTATTTGTATCTCCTCAACATGAAGATGTGGAACACATCATGAATCTTGCTCAACTCAGGTGGTAGAGCAAGTCTATATGCAACTGGTCCCACTTTCCCTAAAATCTCATAAGGCTTTATAAATCTTGGGCTCAGCTTGCCTTTCTTTCCAAATCTCAAGACCTTCCATGAAGAAATTTTAAGGAAGACCTTGTCTCCCATTTCATACTTGATATCTCTTCTTTTGGGATCTACCTAAGACTTCTATCTATCAAATGTTGCCTTTAATCTGTGCTAGATAATCCATATCTTTCACTAGCCTTCTCTCACTGAGCTCTGTCCAACACAATGTTATTCAACACTTCCTACCATATTGTACCTTATAAGAAGCCATTTTGATACTAGACTAATAACGATTATTATAAGCAAATTCTATCAATGCAATATATTTATCCCAGCTACCTTTGAATTCAATTACAACTCCTCATCATATTCTCTATGATCTGTATGACCCTATTTGATTGCCCATTCATTTGAGGATGAATATTGTACTGCAATTGAGCTTAGTTCCAAAAGCTCTCTGTAGATTACCAAAAAACTGCGAAGTAAACCTGAGGTCTCTGTCTAAAACAATGGAGACTAGAACTCCATGAAGTCATACAACTTTGTTGACGTAAAACTCTGCTAGTATGTTCAAAGGAAAATCCCTCCTGATAGGCAAAAGGTGAGCTAACTTCATAAGCCTATCAACAATAACCCATACGACATCATATCCCCAAAAAGTCATTGGTAACCCAATCATGAAGTCTATAGTGATATGTTTCCATTTCCATTCTGGTACTATGATGGGCTGCAGTAATCCTAATGGTACCCAATGTTCTACTTTGACCTACTGATAAGTCAATCATCTGATAGTATACTTTGTGATATCTTTTTTTCATACCTGTCCACTAGTACTTACTCTTCATATCGTTATACATCTTCTACTTCTAGGTGCATAATATACCTAATCTCATATGCTTCTTGTAATACTCTCTATCTCAGCTCAACAACACTAGGCACACATAAGATGCTTTAATAGTATGTTCCACCATCAGACTCAACGGTATAATCTAATATCTCCCCCTTAGAGACCACCTCAGCCATCTCAACAAGTTTACTATTCTATCTTTGTGCATCAATGATCTTCTGATTAAGTGTTGACTGAATGTGCAACTCAACTACCATCTTCTTACTCAATGCATTAACAACTACATTGGCCTTATTTGGATGGTAATCAATCACACAGTTGTAGTCCTTTATCAGCTTTAACCACTACCTCTATCTCAAATTAAGATCTCTCTGTGTAGTAAGGTATTTCAGATTCTTATGGCCTGTGTAAATGAAATATTTCTCCCAAAAACGATAATGACGCCATATCTTCAATGCAAAGACAATGGCTACCAACTTTAAGTCATGTGTGGGATAATTCTACTTATGAATCTTCAGCTACTTAGAGGCATAAGATATCACCTTACCCTTTTGCATCAGTACACAACTTAGTCCATTGTACAAAGCATCACTATAGATGATATACTCCTTCTTTGGAACTCGTTGTGTCAAAATCGAACCCTCGGTTAACATCTTCTTCAAACTATCAAAACTCTAGTGGCATTTTTCTGTCCACTCATATTTCACATCTTTCCTCAATAGTCTAGTTAAAGGAGAAACAATCATAGAAAATCCTTTAACAAACCTTTTGTAGTAACCAACCAATTTAAGAAAACTTCTACTTTCGATCACATTGTGGGAGGCTTGCAACTCATCACAACCTCTACCTTGCTAGGATTAACTCGTATACCATTGTATGACACAATATGTCCAAGGAAAGCTACCTCATTGAGCCAAAATTCACATTTGGAGAACTTAGCATACAATATCTGCTCCCTAAGTATCTGTAACACATTCTCAGGTGGTGATCATACTTCTAAGGTGTCTTAGAATATACCAAAATATCATCAATAAAAATCACAACACACTAGTCTAGGTAGGGCCTGAATATCCTATCCATTAAGTCCATAAAGACCGGTGGAACATTAGTTAACCCAAAAGGCATAACCACAAATTCATAATGCCTGTATTTGGTTTTAAACACAGTTTTGGCTATATCTTCAGCTCTAACTCTCAACTGGTGATACTTGATCTCAAATCAAATTTTGAAAATACATTTACACCTTTCAACTGATCAAATAAGTCATCAATCTATGGTAACAAATATTTATTCTTGATTGTTACCTTGTTCATCTATTTATAGTCTATGCATAACCTCATAGACTCACCCTTCTTTTTCACAAATAGTACTAGTGCCCTCTATGGAGATACACTCTATCTGATATACCCTTTCTTTAATAACTCTTGTAGTTGAGCATTAAGCTCTTTCAACTTGGATGGTGTCATTTTGTATGGCATTGTTGATATAAGTGTTATGCCTGGGGTGAGATCTATAGAGAATTCAACCTACCTAATAGGTGGTAACCTAAGTATATCTTCGAAAAATACATCTAGGAATTTATTCACTGTAGTGATATCCTGAAGTTTTGGACCTCTTTTTCCAGTATCAACCACATGAGCCAAATAGGCTTCACATCCCTTCCTCGTTATTTTCTCTGCCTTCATCATCAAAATAACTCATGGAAGCTGTGGAATAACTCCCCTTCCACTTTCACATCTCTTTGTTTTGCAGTTTTTAGCATCACAAGTTTTTCCTTATCGTCTACAACTATACCATGTTGTGCTAGCTAATTAATGCCCAAAATGACATCAAATTCCAGAAAAGGCAACTCTATCAAGTCTACCAAAAACTCTCTCCCATGTACTAATAAAAGACATCCTCTATATAACCGATTCACAATCATACTGTGCCCTAAGGGATTCGTAACCTCAATTTCATATTCAAGATTCTCACTAATTGTATTATATTTCCTAGAAGTGCTTGTGCATATATATGAATGTGTTGAATTTGAATCAATTAATGCACAAATATCATAGTCATAAAGAGAGAACACACCAATAATCATATCCATAACTTTCTGATCCTCTCTAACCCTCATAGAGTAGGCTCTAATTGGTGCTCGGCCTAGTCTTGGCCTATTGACAGTCTCAGAGACTGTCTAGGTAGGTCATTACCACCATTACTTGCTATTTGGTATGACCTAGAGCTGACCGTGTAGTTTGGACTGGTGTACTGCCTATCATCAAAGGGCAATCCCTCTTCATATGATCTTTAGATCCGCATTGGTAGTAAGCACATGTATTTCGTCAACATTCTTATATGTGGCTCTTTTGGTAGATGTCATAAACTGAAATGTTATCTAGGTTAGCCTACGTCTGAGTGCTACCAACTGCAGATGTAGTTTTAAAGAGTTTCCCCCTCCTGTAAGAATCACCATGTGTATGACTCTCTAACTCTTACTATGAGATTGTCCTGAGTAAAATTGATCATTCTTACTTGTCGACTTGGTCACTAGAGTCAGTGTTTGTCTAGTAGCTTCCTCAGCTCTCTTTCTCTTCCCCTATTCCACACTAACAGTGACTGCAATCAGTTTGGTAAAGCTGTCATGTTGAAGTGCAATCACAAAGTAGCCTATCTCTACATTTAGGCCATATGCAAATCTTTTGCACTTGTCCCTCTCACTAGTGATCATTTATATGGCATATTTACTCAATTGAGTAAAATCTCTCTAATACTCAATCATTATCATATTGTCTTGCTTGAGGCTCAGAAATTCTCTCTTCTTTTCATCCACAAACAATCAGAGGAATATATTGTTCCTTGAACTCGGTCATGAAGAAATCCCATGTCATATGCTGTGGAATCTGTGGTTTTAGCAAGACTGCCTTCCACTAGTCATAAGCATCTTCCTGTAATAAAGAGACAATATATTTGGCCTTCTGGTCAGTGGCTAATCAAACTTATCATAAACCCTCTCTATCTTTTCAATCCACTATTTTGTAGTAGCAGGATCATCATCATTCGTTCCCAGAAAATCAGTAGCTCCAAAATTATGGAGCTTGTCTAAATTTACCCTTGGTCTTGGTGTTGGAGATAAAGGAGCTGGTATTGGTGTTTGTCATACAACTCTAACTATCTATTGCAGTAATCCTACCATCTGTTGCATCAACAGAGTCTGGTCTTGATTAGGTGGCTCTAGAGTCTACTAGTTAGGGACTAGTACTGCACCTAGATCCTGAATACTAGCTACACTGGGTTGGTTCAGTATCCCATTATATGGAGAGCTCTGGCTCTCAGCCATATCATTCGATTCAAATGTTATCTCATTTTAATCTAACAAGTTGATATAGAAGTAGCCTAAGTCAGAGTCAGATGAGACATATGTATGCATACATTATAACTCTATAATCAACTTGGGTCTAGAACTGCCTAAATCTAAGCTCTGATACCACCTAAATGTAACATCCATCCACACAACTAGCTCAAATCTCGTTATGCAGACGGATGCCACACAACTGTATCTGTCTAAATTGTTCTGAATTAAAACTTTTATAACTTATTTCTGTATTAACAATCTCATATCAGATAAACTTGCAAATTACAATCACCTTTATAACTGAATCAATCTCATAATAATAATAATATAAACCATATCTCAGTAGTTGAATCACTTCCATAATCATATCAAATTCTGAGTTGGACAATATTAGCCCCTATTGCAATTTCAACCTTACCTAAAACATAAATCAACTATCTGTCTCTATCCTATGATGTGCGGAATAATAATTAAAATAAATGAAATTAATGAACAGATCCAATACAGGTCAACTCTATCTAGCTCTATCTTCT
This sequence comes from Triadica sebifera, assembly GCA_023653625.1. Classification (NCBI taxonomy): domain Eukaryota; kingdom Viridiplantae; phylum Streptophyta; class Magnoliopsida; order Malpighiales; family Euphorbiaceae; genus Triadica; species Triadica sebifera. The sequence goes on from CM042909.1 coordinate 15,291,289, forward strand.
CTTCAAATTAACTTAATAGTTTATTGGTCCAAACCTGCATATAGAAAAACTCACATGCCAAGCTACTGAAAGCTTAGTGATACATATAAATATTTAAATTTTAGCATGCATTCACATATTAAATATCACATCTCATATTCATAAACATATTTGGCTGCCTGATCGTATCTTCGTATACATAATTATACATGTAGAAGTTCATTCATACTAAATTAATTTCAATACAGTCATAACATACACTGTACAAGTGATTTCATCATCATAGTAACAATAGATGTTGTTTATCATAATTCTATATTATCATAGTCACAGTGAATTCCATTATGTATTACAAGTATACCATTATTGATTCCATATATATATATATATATTTCTAATTTCTAATTCATTAAATTTTGTATACTATATTGCAAATTTTGTATTACAATTTTTGTGTATTGTGCTACCAATTTCTGGTTTCTTAGCCCAATACTCCAGAATTGACTACCCGAATGTAGGTTATGAAACATGAGCACTCTTACCCGAGGTTAAGTCACTCTGCTCACTATCTGTGTCTATCTGTATTGCAAATTTTGCATCTCAAATTAGGAGTGTTCTTACTTGATCTTAAGCCATCCTGATGAGTAAACATAATAACTACATGCATATGTGCAAATTTTGCATCTCACATCATGAGCACTCTTACTCGAGCTTAAGCCACCCTGTTGAGTAATATAAAATCTGCACGCATAAATATTTTATGGTACCGTAAGCCCCTTAATGGCATGCCACTTATTCTACCTAGTCCTCGTATAGAGAATGGACATATATTTTTACTTTCTAGATATTTACATCATTTATGTGACGTTCCAATGTTTCACATAATCATCACATCATATCCTGAATTCATAGCACCTAGTGTGAAACCATATTCCATAAATCATGTCATTGTGTTGTATATAATCTCATTTACTGATGTCAAGTGCGTGTGTATATAATACTTAAATAGTTTCATCATATAAGTCCATTTGCACATTTCTGGATATAATGTCCTTGACTTTTTACTATATGCATTTTTATATGTATCTCATTTGGGCAAATACATCTTGCATATACTTCACTTGAACATGTGCATTCCATATATATTTTCATAGGGATAAGTTTATAATATATACTAGCTATGTGTCTAAGTATATTGCAATTGTATTGAGTTACATGTGTATAATTATAACCTAAATCAGGGTAAGAAGACAATTTTGGAAAAAGTTATAGGTTACTCAGTCTTATATGGTCATACTGTCTTATAGGAAAAACCCTAACTATCTATATGAACTATGCACATTAATTTGTTTAAGTCATATTAAGTTGATCAAGTCATAAATTAATCAACCATATTTCTAAAATAGGCTCAAAATAAATAGGAGACCCACAAGAAATGGATAGATAATAAGTTAAGGGTCAGAATCAAAGAAAAAATGTGAGTATAGTTATGAAAGGAAAAATGTGAGTATAGTTATCAAATGATTTCATTAGTGCACATAAATGTTGTTTGCTATATGATATGTGTGATTATCATAATTTGACCTTGATAATGAGATGAATAATTTGTGGATATGTTTGTGACATGATTGTATTAAATGTATTTTCTTTTTTTACATAATGTGATTGATGAATGTTTGGTTACAAATGCATATGGACTTAAAAAATGTTGTGACTAGTTAAATGATAGTGTAAAACAAAAGAAGAGGCCTAAGGCCCAAACAAATGATCAAATGCAAATGAATAGAAAAAAAAGAGGCCTATGACCCAACAAATGTGCAAATATGCTAATGAAACAAATTATCAAGTTAGCTAGCAAATGCAAATATTCATATGAAAAATGTTCACATGGAAACCCAGGTTAATATTTGTTTAGCCTAGTCATAACAAAATGAAATGAACAAGCATAAGTGAAGAATAATGATTGAATGCTTTAATTTTTCTTGTATCTAAATGATATTGGTGAATAAATGGAACGCATAGTATATATTGTGTACGTTCGTAAATTGTTATAAAATTTTTTTAGTACTTTAGAGCTCATTTGATGGTTATTCTCACTGAGTTGTAACTCACAAATTGCAATATTTTTCAAATAGAGAAGAGTAATAGCTCATATTGAGTTGCATGTAAAAGACATGAATCAAAGGTCATCGAGTGAGCCTCCTCACTCTCTCTCATTGCATTCCATATGAGCATTCAAGCATATAATCAATATTTGGGGGTTTGAATAGTTGCATGTATATAATTACAATAGATATGTACTAAGATATGTGAATGGATTCAACTCATGAACCTTTAAACATAAAGTTTAATTTTTAATATATGTGTTATATATTATGCTGATGAAATCCTCAATGTTTATTTGCATATTTATTTAATGATATTATGGGATGAGATAAAAAAATTACTCTTGCTGTAAACATGAACTTTGTCTTATTCTTGTGCCATACGTGATAACTTAATACATATATATGTGATATCTAGAAGTATAAGGTGTTACAATGGAAACAGGTTATTCACAGACATGAATGGTATATTCACGGACGTGAAACCTTCTATCACAGGCTGTCTACTCATGATTGGCTCATTACGAGTATGACATGTGATTTCATACATTCCCGGGCAAAAAGCTTTACTTCACGGGCGTGACCATATTGTGTTCATACATTCATGGACGTGACACATCAAATAGAAACATAATTCCAACACTATTTTTAACCAATTCTGCACACAACATGCAATGTACTAAAGCTAACCAATGCTAGCCACTCCTATCAATACTTCCCATATTCCATAATATAAAATCAACAATAAAAATGCATATTATCATATTCAATCATTCAAACTAGGCTCCATGCCTTATTTGTCAACATCCTAACATCACTTCAGACTCATTATCAACATATCAACCTTAACATTTCATGCCATTTAACATACCAAAATCATAATTCATACCATAAGCATAATATATTCGAATTAAAATGTGTATATGTACAAACTTCATTAATTGGAGCCCTAAAACTCGATACTTTTGCGTCTATCACCTCTGGTGGGGTTCTCCACCATCGGTCTCAATCCTTAACATGAAAACAAAGACTACATTACATTATATTTCCACCATTGTATCTATTTAAGCCATAAACTATCAAAACCTTAACTTTTTATTGATTTTAAGCCTATAAATATAACTCTCCCATTAAACCAAATTGAAACAATCAAAGATTAATAAATAAAAAAAATCCTCCCTTACCTTTGTTTTGACAATTACAAATTGATACTAGAGTTCAAAATGTGTTCTAATCCTCCTTAGGTTTTGACTTTAATTCTTATACTGAAATCTTTATTTTTAATATGTTTCAACCTCTTTTATGGTGGAAATTTCATGTTTAATCAATTAGAATCGAAAGGGAATTAGGGGAAATTTTTTTGAGGTTTTAGAGTGTGGTGGCTAGGGTTTTGACTGAAATTACGTGAGTTTTCCATCGAAATATGAAACTGCTATATTTAAACCTACAGGTCTTAACGGACATAAACTATAATGTCATGGTCATGAAGCTCCTTAGCTCCATAATCAAAATTTTGCGACATTCATTGCCGTTATTACTTTTATCATGGGCATGAACACTAGAATCTTCACTTTTTCTTATCTTTTTCATTATTTTCAAGTTATCACAACCTCTTACCCCTATATACCTCTCATATACTCTTAATATACCCTTTTTAACAAACAATTTCTAGGCCCTAACTTACTGGTGTTACAAATTATTTTAAAATTTATTTCATTTCATTAAAAAATATTTACTTGAGAAATGAATGCATGTATTGAAAAATATATTTTGAAAATTATTATACTTGAAAATATGTTTTGAATATGCTTATGTATTAATTTGAATTTAAATATTTAACTTATTGAACATACTATTGTGCATGAAATATCTCTAATATAAGTATTTGTCATATTTTATTATGCATAAAATATGTTAAATAATATATTTTTAAAGAATTTCATTTTGATTGGTTTGACTCCGACTCAATCTAGCTGAACTTCTAACCCTTAACTCTCTACCTTTTTCCAATTCATTGGTGTGGGCGAATATGAAAACATTGGCTAACACTATTAAAAAATCATAATAGTATTAAAAAATGTAAGAGAAATAATAAAACATAAATTCCATAGAGATTGTTATATAGATAATTTTTTTCTCCATCAATAAAAGAATAAATTATGGAATATCAAATATTGGGCTTACATGATACTATATACACACTATTATACTAAGGCTATAATATATCAGTTGAAGATAATATATCATGTAACATCCCCTCAGCCCAGCAACATATGCCCAGATAGGAGAGTATTATTTTGACTTCATCCGTTAAAATATCATTTCATATATATATATATATATAGTTTAAAAAATCATAATAAGGAAACAAAAGTACATTTTATTTAAAAAAGTATTATTTACTTTGAAACAAAATTACAAAAGTTGTGTGTAACCCACGGTGTCAGGAATAAGTTGTTTTACTAGGTCAGGTTAATGTTAGCTTTATCTACTATTTTGGATTACTCTTCTCTATATTTGCGTGAGAGAAACTCTCATGCTAAGCTTTAGGCTTAGTGGTGCATATAAATAAAGTAATAACTATACTCATGTAATATGTTTTTATGCATATACAAATATAAATTTTTCATATGCAAGCATTACATAATTATCTTATACAAATAAATTATTCTTTAAATTTATATTTATGAACAACTAATTCATATATAAAATTCTTTATACCAAGTTAGGATATTTATGCCTATAACACGTAGAAAATAATAATCAGGATAATGGGGTTGGCCATCTAGGCATAATAAAGTTGCCACTCAGATATAGTGGTATGTGCATACAAGTGCCATCACTGGCATTAACATGAGTGTCATCACCAACATTAATATATGTGTCATTACCAACATTAAAATGAATATCATCATCGGCATTAAAATGAATGTCATTACCGATATTAATATATGTGTCATCACCGGTATTAATATGAGTGTCATCACCTGTATTAATTGATCCCTGATTGACATGTCAAACTATCTAAAACTCTAGTTATAAACTAGGTGTTCAATGGCTTAATTATTGTCATTAAAATTCATAATTCTTAAATTTACACATTTTATGTATTTAATGACTCATTTAATCACATAATTACTCAATAAAAATATCATTTGCATAATATAAGAAGACCCACATTATTTTTCACATCCAATTCCACAATTCATATTCTGCTCTATTACTGATAGATCCTATTCTCTATTTTTAGATCTTAATTTTGGACCTGTTAAAGACATAATTAAATTATAAGTTTTCTTAATAATTTTATCCATGTATCTTAGATTTAATATGCAATTTGAATTGCTAAATTTGAAGTTATTTATAAAAATATATGATTAAATGAACACTGACTAGTCATTTAAAATTGTTATCCTGAATTTCATAGACAGTTTTCTAGTCCTACTTTTGTACCAAAATTAACCATAATTACATTCAAAATAACATTTTGTATCATTCATAAAAGTTTTAGTCATATGTCTTAACTTTCAAACCAAAAAAAAAAACATAAAGCATAATCTCATGGCTTAAGTTATAGTAAACTATGTACATATTGCTCTATAGAATCCAATAAAAAATACATCAACACATAATTCAATTTTTACCAAATATAATCCTAAGTCTAGCAAACATGCAACCCAAGAATTTTTATCATCAAATACTACTAATTACAATTATTTACATGCTAAATACTCAAATCATGCAATTTTATAATAAAATATAGGTTATTGTCTTAAGTTATACACTTACCTAAAACTTTAATTTGCTTTCTTTCTCTTCTCTTCTCTTTCTCTTTTCCATTGTTACTTTGAGCTTGTTCTTTGTCAATTTGAGCTCCTAAATATATAAGAAACATCATCAATAACCTTTCTTTATCAACCCTCTCTAACCCCTAAACTCTTTCTCTTTTCCCAAACATGCTTTAATCAACACCTTTCTTTAGATAAAACATAAAAGGGAAGAAAAATCACCTTACCTTCACTTCCTAACTTCCATGACCAAACCTTAAGGTTTTTTTCTCTTCTTATTTTCCACTCTTAAGCCTTTTTCTAACTTACTCTCACTTCCTTGAGCATGAAAATAGAATTTTCCATGTCTTTCTCTCTTTTTTTCACACTTTCTTTCTCTTTACAAGGTCTGGTTATGGAGGACGGTGGGGGAACGTGGGGTTGGATCATGAATATAAAATTCTAGCCTAGAAGATATGAGAAAAGAAGAAGAAGAATTAAGAAGAAAATGACAAAAGTCATTAATAATTGTCCCATTTCCTTAATAAATATCTAGATATTTATATCAATCAGCTTCTTAATATTTACCACTTGGTGTTGCAGCCAACTCATGCATTAAATGTACAATTCATGCATTTAATTGATAATTATCCAAATTAATCCTCCAATTTTTGGTAAATTACAAATTGATCCCAAAACTTTTCAAAATTTTCATTTAGGCCCTTCATCATAAAATGACATCTTTAAATACTTTAAACACTTTATTAAATATTTTTCATAATTATTTGCCATTATTTTAATTATTTTTTGGTCAAATTCTAAATTTAGACTCTAGTCGAACCGATGAGTCGATTTAACAACTCGCGCGACTCAGTGCCTAAATTAGTGGATATGACATATTCTCCCCCTTAAAATAAATTTCATCCTCAAAATTTTACTTGTTCATTTTGTGTTGAACAACTGAGGATATTTCTTCCTCATTTTCTCTTTATTTTCCTATGTTGCTTCTTAAGTAGCATGACTCCGCCATAGTATTTTAAGTAATGAAACTTTCTTGTTTCGTAAAACTTTCTCTTCACATGATAATATAGCCACTGGTTCCTCTTTATATGTCAAGTGAGTCTGTACTTCTATCTCCTCATTTGGAATAATATGAGTCAGGTCCGATCTGTATCTCCTTAACATTGACACAAGAAAAACATTATGGATTTTATCCAGCTCTAGTGGAAGTGCTAACTGATATGCCACTGGTCCGATTCTTTTCAAAATCTTAGATGGACCAATGAACCTCAGAATTAATTTTCCTTTTCTACCGAATCTCAATACTTTCTTCCAAGGCAAAACTTTGAGAAACACTTTATCTTCCACAACATACTCTATGTCTCGCCTCTTGAGGTCAATATATGATTTCTATCGATCTTGAGCTACCTTTAATCTTTCCTTGATAATTTTAACATTTGCTTCTGTTTGTTGCACTAACTTTGGCCCTGTCAACTTCCTTTCACTCAATTCAGTCCAACAAACTGGTGTCCTACACTTTCTTCCATACAATGCTTCATAAGGAGCCATACCTGTACTCATCCAATGACTATTGTTATAGGCAAACTCTATAAGAGGTAGATATTGATCCCAACTTCCTTCAAACTCAAGCACACAAATTTTCATCATCATGTCTTCTAATAATTGGATTACCTGTTCAGATTGTCCATCTGTTTATAGATGAAAGGCTATATTAAAATTGAGTCGAGTTTCCAAAGCTTGTTGCAGGTTCTTCCAGAACTACAACGTAAAGTGAGGATCTTTATCGGAGATGATAGACATTGGTACTTCATGAAGTCTTACTATCTCATTCATATAAATCTCAACCATTTTGTTCAATGTAATATCCATCTGAACTGGTGGAAAATGTGTCGACTTTGTTAGTCGATCTACTATTATCCACACTACATCATGCTTCCTTTGAGTCATCAGTAAACCAAACATGAAATCCATTGTGATTATTTTCCATTTCTATTCTAGTATTGGTATTGGTTGTAACAATCATGTGGGCAACTGGTATTCCACTTTCACTTATTGGCATATCAAACATCTTGCCATATATTCGGTAATATCCTTCTTCATTCTTGGCCACCAGTATTGAGCTTTCAAATCTTAGTACATCTTGCTCCCGTTTGGATGCATTGTATATACCGTTTCATGTACTTCTTTTAAAATATCAGACTCCAGCTCTTCTATACTGGGCACACAAATCCTAATCCTGAAGTATATTGTGCCATCTTTCATCAATGAAAACTCAAAATCTTATACCTTTTTCACTGCCTTAACTATCTTTGCTAGTTTCTCATCTTGCTTTTGAACATCTTTGAACCTTTGCATCAAGGTGGATTATAGTCACATCTCAGCTAAGATCTTCTTGCTTAGTGCATTTGCATCCACAATTACTTTTTTTGGCTGGTAGTCGATCTCATAGTTATAATCTTTAATCAACTCTAACCATCTTCATTGTCTCAGATTCAACTCTTTCTGTGAGGGAAGGTATTTGAGACTTTTGTGATATGTATAGATATAACATCTTTCCCCATACATATAATTTCTACAGATTTTCAAAGAAAAAACAATAGCAACTAAGTCCAAATCATATGTCGGATAATTAAGCTTGTAAGGCTTAATGTCACGACCCTAGAGTTCAACTAGCAATCGTGCGGCACTTAGCACGGTCCGTTGCACTAAGCCTGCCTTCCAAACCGATAAATTACTCCAAAGAGAGTAAAACGGAACTTAGAGATTTAAAGATTCAATAACAAAACAAGAACACAAGAGAAATTTGGTGAAGAATGCTTTGTATTGCTTGAAATGCTTGAATTGATTGAATGATTACAAATGAATTTACATAAGGTATATATAGGCCTCCACCTCCTCAATGGATGGCCGAGATCAATTCCCACCTACCAGATGGATGGTTAGGATTAACTCCCACCTACCAAATGAATGGCTAGGATTGATTCCCACCTACCAAATGAATGGTTAAGATCAACTCCCACCTACCAAAATGGATGGCTAGGATTGATTCCCACCTAACAAATGGAGGGCTAGGATTAATTCCTACCTACCGAAATGGACGGCCACGATCCATTTAATCTAACGGTTTACAATGGCCTTCTAGAATATTACATATGTGCGGAAAAATGTAAATGTACGGGAAATCCCGTATGAACCTTTGCGGGGCGTGACATTCTCCCCCACTCAAGTTCGCGACGCCCTCGTCGTGCCTTCAAGCTTGAACCTTTCTGTGTCATCTTTGAACTGCCACAAAGTGTCTTCAGGTTCCCAGCTTGCCTATATGTCCGGGGCATTCTTCCATTTTACCAAGTATTCCCGATAACTTGGTACACCTCTACGCTGAATTAAGCGGTCTGCCAGAATGGAATCCACTCCTCTATCAAAGGAGGTTACTACTGCAGTGGGTGCCCTTTTTGACTCTCCTCGACTTGCATCTTCTTCGTCTCCATGATAAGGTTTCAACATACTTACATGAAAGACTGGATAGATTTTAAACTTTGGAGGGAGTTGTAGCTTGTAAGACACCTTACCAACCTGCTTAAGGACAGGAAATGGCCCTTCGTATTTCCGTACCAACCCCTTGTGAACTTTCCGCAAGGACTTGAACTGTTGTGGTAATAATTTGACAAGGACCAAATCTCCTTCGCGAAATTCAACCATTTTTCTTTTCTTGTCAGCCCACTTCTTCATCTTTTTGGATGCCTTGTTCAAATAGGCTCGGGCTAACTCAGCTTGCTCATGCCATGCCTTAGCAAATTTGAAAGCTGCAGGACTCCTTCCTTCATAGCTTGTAGCCAAAACATGAGGAGTCATAGGTTGTTGTCCCATAATGATCTCAAAGGGACTCTTGCCAGTGGATTCACTTTGCTGCAAGTTATAAGAAAATTGGGCTACATCCAGCAGCTTAGCCCAATCATGTTGGTTGGCACTAACAAAGTGTCTCAGATATAGCTCCAGTAGTGCATTGGCACGTTCTGTCTGCCCATCGCTTTGCGGATGAAAACTGGTGGAGAAGTTTAAGTCTGATCCCAACAGCTTGAACAATTCTATCCAGAACTTCCCAGTAAATCGTGGGTCTCGATCACTCACGATATTTGATGGAATTCCCCAATGTTTCACAACATGTTTGAGGAACAACCGTGCAGTCTCATCAGCAGTGCAATCCACCGAGGCAGGTATGAATGTTGCATATTTACTGAAGCGATCAATGACCACTATTATACTGCCAAAGCCTTCTGATTTTGGCAAGCAAGTGATGAAATCCATCGAGACACTCTCCCATGGTCTCTCTGAAATAGGCAACGGTTCTAGCAAGCCACTGGGTGCACGTTGCTCTATTTTGTCTTGTTGGCAAACAAGACAAGTTCTTACATAGGCTTCAACATCATCCCGCAGTTGAGGCCAATAGTAAATAGACTTGATCAAGGCAAGGGTGCGTTTCATGCCTGGGTGTCCAGCCCATAGGGAATCATGGCATTCCTTGATCATCTCCTTTCTCAAGTTTCCCCACTTAGGAACATATAGGCGATTTTTCTTGCCATAGAGTAGTTCGTCACTCTGCCAAAATCGCTTTGTCTTTCCTTCCTTGATGAGGACAAGGAGGTTTTGAGCCAGGGTATCATGCTCCAACCCTTCTTTGATCTTTTCCAGCAAGAGGCTGCTTGGTCTACTCAAAGCTGCTAGTTCCGCCTTTCGACTTAGTGCATCAGCCACCACATTGGCCTTACCGGGCTTGTATTCAAGTTTGTAGTCAAATTCTGCCAAAAAGTCTTGCCATCGAGCTTGTTTGGGACTCAACTTCTTCTGAGTTTGGAAGTAGCTAGTTGCTACATTGTCTGTCATGATCACAAAGTGAGAACCCAACAAGTAGTGTCGCCACACCCTTAGATAGTGGATGATAGTTGTCATCTCCTTTTCCTGCACCGTGTAGCGACGTTCAGTTTCATTGAGCTTGCGGCTCTCATATGCTATCGGGTGCCCATTTTGCATCAATACTCCACCAATGGCAAAGTCTAAAGCATCTGTATGCAACTCGTACATCTTACATGGGTCTGGCAAGTACAACACTGGTTCTTCGGTAATGGCCCTTTTCAAGTCATCAAACGAGGCTTGGCACTTGTTTGTCCACTCCTAAGTAGTGTTCTTCTTGAGTAGGTCGGTTAGTGGAGCTGCTCTTGCTGAATATGACTTGATGAATCTCCGGTAGTAGTTCACAAGTCCAAGGAAAGACCGTAACTCGGGGACCTTAGTAAGAGGTTCCCATTCTTGGATGGCTTTCACCTTGTCTCCATCCATCATTAGCTTCCCATCTTTTATCCCATGACCCAAGAACATCACTTCATCTTGGGCAAAAGAACATTTCTCCCTTTTAACATATAGCTCATTTTCTCTGAGGACCTCGAACACCTTCTTCAAATGCTCAAGATGTTCTTCCATAGTCCGGCTATATATTACAATATCATCAAGATATACTACCACGAACTGATCGAGGTAGGGATGGAAGAGTTTATTCATGAGAGTGCAAAAGGTAGCAGGTGCATTGGTGAGACCAAATGGCATAACAAGGAACTCATAAGCACCGTACCTTGTTACACATGTAGTTTTGGCTCATCCCCTTTTGCTATGCGCACCTGGTAGTATCCCGACCACAAATCTAACTTTGAGAAGTATCTTGCATTCCCCAATTGATCAAACAAATCAGCAATGAGTGGGATAGGATACTTGTTCTTTACCGTGATTTTGTTTAGAGCACGGTAGTCAATGCACATTCTCAGTGAACCATCCTTCTTTTTCTGGAAAAGCACCGGGGCACCAAATGGGGCTTTGGATGGTCTAATGAAGCCAGCATCCAACAGCTCGTTGAGTTGCTTCCGCAATTCTGCCAACTCCGAGTTTGCCATCCGGTAAGGACTCATTGCTGGTGGTCTTGTGCCAGGCTCCAGCTCAATTTCATGGTCCACCTCCCTCCTTGGGGGTAACTATTTTGGCAATGCCTCCGGCATCACATCCTGGAACTCATCCAAGACAACTTGCACCTCCGTCGGCAAGCTTAGTTGTGGTGATGCTTCATCATCATCATACTCCTTTAGAATGGCCAAGTAACTCTCTTCTTCCCTCTTCAATCCCTTCTTGAATTGAAGTGCTGAGAGAGCTTGGGTAGTAGGCTTGGTGGTTCTCTCCATCGGTACTAGACAAGCCTTTGGTCCATCCATAATGCACATAGAGTTTGAACATGGAACAAGAAAAGCTCTAACCTGATCCAAGAACTCCATGTCGAATACCACCGAGAAATCATCCATGGGTGCCACAGATAAATCTACTTGGCCAGTCCATGCACCGAGACTGACCTTCACTCCGCGGGCAATTCCTTGGAGAGGTTGTGCCGCTGAGTTAACTGCTTTGAGGGAGCCACCTCCGTTGGCAACCTTGAGACCGAGTCTCTTAGCTTCCTCTAATGAAACAAAGTTGTGGGATGCACCTGTGTCGACCAGGGCTTTGGCGACTTTCCCATTGATGGATGCATCCACAAACATGAGTCCCTTGGGGGACGTCGGGGCACTTTGCAATGCACTAAGCAACCGCAAAGATCCCATCTTCGCACCGTCATCTGCCTCACTTCTGTCTTGGTCATGAGTGGAGGCAACTAAAGCATTCAATGTCTTTCTTTTGGGACATTCTCGTGCCCAATGCGGTCCATCGCATATGAAGCACGTCACACGGGGCTTTGAGGCACCACTTTCTTCCCTTTCCTTCCCCTTGTCTCGTGGCTTGAATGAGGAGCTTTCTCTGTGATTTTTGTAGCTTTGACTCTTAGCATGGCCTCCCCCATTTCTTGCTCCAACAAACTTTCTATCAGTTGGCCTCTGGCCTTCTTTGTTTGAGGAGTAATCAATAAGACTTTCAGCAACGGCAATGGCCGAAGATAAGTCTTGGACACCACGTCGTTTGAGCTCAAGGTTAGCCCATGATTGGAGACCATCCATGAACAAGAATAATGCATCTATGTCCGATGTGTCAGGAACTTCTAGCAGCAAGGTTGTGAACTCCTTCACATATTCCCTTATGCTACCCATCTGTTTTAGTCGTCGAAGCCGGCCTCTCGCCTCTTCCTCAGCATTTACGGGGAAGAATTGGCTTTTGAACTCCCTTTTGAAGTCCTCAAATGTATCAATTGTGCACACCCCACGTTGCACATCTCCATGCCTTCGTCTCCACCACAACATAGCAGTGTCGGTCAAGTACATGGCAGTAGTTCGGATTTTGCTGGCATGGTCCGTTATGCCAGTAGCCTCAAAGTATTGATCCAGCCCCCATAGGAAGTTCTCAACTTCCCTAGCATTCCGAGCACCATTGAAAGTCTTTGGCTTGGGAACTTCCACTTTCTTAGCCTCGATGATAGTGGTTGTATTGGTTCCCGAGGCCATAGCCCGTTTGCATAGTGCTAGATCACCACCCATATCCTCAACTCTAAGCAACACATTGGAAATTTCTCTTTGGAAGAGATCACGTACCTTGGCAAGTTCGGATTTCAGCCCATCAATCTCTTGCCTTAATCCACCGTCTAGCTCGTTGAGTGACATCTTGACCGCTGCATGGATCTCCGCATCCTCGGCCTCCAAGCCGCTGCAATGTTTCTCCAAGTTGTCTACTCGGTCGAACAACTCCCCCAAGTTGTCCTGAGCACTCACAACACGTGCTTCCAAGCTAGAAAGCATGTCTTTCGACTTGGCTCGAGATTCTTTAGATGGTTTTCGAGCTTCCTCACGACCACGTTCCATTGATGGAACTTCCACGTTAGGTGTAGCTGGGGCAGTAGCCTTCATTATGCCAAGCGTAGTAAAGTTTCGAAACCTTGTCTCTGATACCAACTGTCACGACCCTAGAGTTCAACTAGCAATCGTGCGGCACTTAGCACGGTCCGTTGCACTAAGCCTGCCTTCCAAACCGATAAATTACTCCAAAGAGAGTAAAACGGAACTTAGAGATTTAGAGATTCAATAACAAAACAAGAACACAAGAGAAATTTGGTGAAGAATGCTTTGTATTGCTTGAAATGCTTGAATTGATTGAATGATTACAAATGAATTTACATAAGGTATATATAGGCCTCCACCTCCTCAATGGATGGCCGAGATCAATTCCCACCTACCAGATGGATGGTTAGGATTAACTCCCACCTACCAAATGAATGGCTAGGATTGATTCCCACCTACCAAATGAATGGTTAAGATCAACTCCCACCTACCAAAATGGATGGCTAGGATTGATTCCCACCTAACAAATGGAGGGCTAGGATTAATTCCTACCTACCGAAATGGACGGCCACGATCCATTTAATCTAACGGTTTACAATGGCCTTCTAGAATATTACATATGTGCGGAAAAATGTAAATGTACGGGAAATCCCGTATGAACCTTTGCGGGGCGTGACATTAAGCTATCTTAAGGCATAAGCAATCACCTTTCCTTTTTGCATAAGAACACAAACTAAACCATTATGATTAGCATCATTATACACAACAAAGTTTTTTTTCTTGAAGTAGGCTGAGTCAAAATTGGTGCTTCAGTCAACATCACCTTAAGTCGATCAAAACTTGCTTGACACCTATTTGTCCACTCAAAACGAATCTCTTTTCTCAATAGTCTAATCAAAAGAATTGCTAAGGATGAAAATCCCTTCACAAACCTCTTATAATATCCAACTAATTTGAGAAAACTTCTCACTTTTATCACATTACGAGGTGGTTTTCAATTAAGAATAGCCTCTATTTAACTAAGGTCAATCTGAATACCTTTTGCTAAAACTACGTGACCCATAAAACTGACTGCTTCAAGTCAAAACTCATACTTAAAAAGCTTTGCATACAACTGCTTCTCCCTCAATCTTTGCGGCACTATTATAAGATATTGATCATATTCTTGTCGATCTCTAGAGTACACAAGTATGTCATCAATAAACACCACTACAAATTGATCAAGATATTGCTTGAACACTTAATTCATTAGGTCCATAAAAGTTATTGGTGCATTCGTCAATCCAAAAAGCATAACTAGGAACTCATAATGACCATATTGAGTTCTGAATGTCATCTTAGGTACATTTGACTCCCTGATCTTCAGTTGATGATACCCTAATCGAAGATCTATCTTAGAAAATATGGTTGCACCTCTCAACTGATCAAATAAATCATTAATACTGGGCAATAGGTATTTATTCTTAATAGTCACCCTATTAAGCTGTCTGTAATCAATGCAGATACTTAAGGTTTCATATTTCTTCTTCACAAATAACATTGGAGCACCCCACAGTGATACACTGGGTAGTATAAATCCTTTATCTAACAATTTTTGCAATTGTATCTTTATCTCTTTCAACTCCATTGGTGCCATCCTATATGGTGTAATGGAAATAGGAGTGGTGTCGGGCACCAAATGAATAGCAAACTTGATTTCTCTATTCGGTGGTAACCCTAGCAACTCCTCTAAAAACACATCAGGAAACTCACTAATAGGACGAATATCTACCAACTTCATATTTTTTTTTTCTTATCAATCACATATGCTAAGTATGCTTTGCATTCCTTACTGACGGGTGTCTGAGCTTTCAACACTAATATCACATTGTCTAGATATCCTCTATTCTCACCCATCACCACTATCTCATCTTGCTCTAAAATTCTGATGATCATCTATCTCTTCCCACAAACCACTACCACTCTATAATGAGCTAATCAATCCACTCCCAAGATCACATCGAACTCGTGGAACGGTAACTCTATTAAGTCTATTAGAAATTGCCTACATTGAATTTCAATTAAGCAACCCTTAAACACCTTGTTAACCCTCACATTACGCTCTAAAGGGTTAGTCACTATAATCTCAAATTCTAGAACCTGCGGTTCTAAACCCTCTCAACCTGGTGGTGATGTGCATATGTATGTATGAATGTGTCGACCCCGGATTTATCAATGCATGTATCTCAGAGCTAAAGAGAATGAATTTGCCAATTATAACATCAAGCGCATCCTACTCCTCTCAGCCTTGCATAGCATATGCCTTGGCTGAGGCAGCTCTACTACGTTCCATTCTCTGAACTGTTTCTGATTTAAACTAATTAGCCTCTAATCAGCCTCCTCTACCTTGCCTTTAACCTCAACCTTTAGTTTAAGCAGAAGCCTACATCTATATAGACTTAGTGTTCCCTGAACCTCTGCCATACTATAATAGAGGACAATTTCTTCTCAAATGATCTTTGGAGTCTCACCTCAAACATGCTCTTATCGTCTATCAACACTCTGTGCCTGTGTCGGTGCACTGGCTGCTGAAGAAACGGATCTAGTAGGTTATCCCTGCCTGAAAGAATAAGGCCTGTTGGCACCCCCAACTTGAAACCGGTCACTGAAAGATCTGGCTTTCTTGCCACTTAATGGTCCTCCACTTGACTGTGACATGGTTCTCATCAATCCTCTATCTTATGTTGATTGTTGTGCTGCTAGAACTCTCTCAACTATTCTGGTAGATGCTAGCAAACTAGGAAAACTCATTAGGCATAAGGCTAAAATCTATAGTTTGATCAAGTCTCTCGATCCATCTTCAAATCGTCGGCATTTATCAGCTTCCATGGATACAATGATGCTGACATATTTGTAAAGATGTGTGAATTCTCTTTCATATTCTATTATTGACATGTCGCCCTATTTTAGCGTCAAAACTCTCTTTTTTGTCATTTATGTAAATAGGGGGAATATATTGCTCTTTGAACTTCTCTAAAAAAAACTTCCAAGTCATAGGATCAAGTGCCTTTGAACTCTATGACTCAAATTGCCACCAGTCATATGCATGATCTTATAATAAAGATACTACATATTAATATTCTTTCTTGTCTGTACGATGCAGTTGATCAAAGACTCTCTCTGCTCATTCTAACCAAAACTCTGCCATAGAGGGGTCATCTTCCCATTTACCATAGAAATTGGGTGCCCCTAACATCCTTAGTATATCAAATTGTAACATAGACAGGGTTGGTTGTAATGACGTTTATAGAAAATCTGTCATGCTCCTCATAAGCTCTGTTTGTCATGTGCCAACAATAGACTGCCCCTGTGATGAGCTAGCACCGGATCTAGATGTAGTAGCTTGACGACAACTGTGTTGCGATGAAGCCTCTGTTTCAGTAGGCTTATTACTTTCACCTTTTTCAGCCATAATCTGTCATGACCCTAAAGACATACTCTACCTATATCATAAAAGTAACAACCCCAATCATTAAGCACCATCTTTTATACTCAATTGTGGGTACACACATATCATAATTATTTTTGAATTATTTTATATATCCCAAAATTTCCCAAACTGAGCTCTGATACCAAACACTGTAACACCCCTTCACCAAAGCAACACATGACCAGATAAGGGAGTGTTATTCTAACTTTATCGATTAAAATATCGTTTCATATATATATATATATATATATATATATATATATATATATATATATATATAGGGTAGTAGCTCGTATATATTTATATTTTTCTTTATTAGATATTAGTTATTATCATTATTTTTTATATATTTTATAATGTAAAAGAAATCATAATAAGGAAACAAAGTACATTTTATTTCATAAAGTATTATTTACAAGATGTGCAGTTATTTTATAAACATTGTAAAAGAAATTTCAAAACAAAAGTACAAAAGTATTGTAACCCATGGTGTCAGGAGTAAGCTATTTTACTGGGTTGGGTTACCATTAGCTTTATCTACTATTTTCGAATTATTCTTCTCTATATCTGCATGAGAGAAACTTTCACGCTAAACTCTAGGCTTAGTGATGTATATAAATAAGACAATAAACTATACTCATGCATTATGCTTTTATACATATACAAAAGTAAATTTTTCATATGCAAGCATTACATAATTATCTTATACAAATAAATTATTCTTTAAATTCATATTTATAAACAACTAATTCATATATAAAATTCTTTATACCAAGTTAATGTATTTATGCCCATAACACCTAGGAACTAATAATCAGGATAGCGGGATTGGTCATCCAGGCATAATAAAGTTGACCACCTGGGCATATTGGTATGCGCATACAAATGTCATCACCAATATTAATATGAGTGTCATCACTGACATTAATATATATATCATCACCAATGTTAATATATGTGTCATTACCGGCTTTAACATGAGTGTCATCATCGGTATTAATATACCCTTGATTGACATGTCAAACTATCCAAAACCCGTTCTAAACTAGGTGTTCAATAGCTTAATTATTGTCATTAAAATTCATAATTCTTAAAATTACACATTTTATGCATTTAATGACTCATTTAATCATATAATTACTCAATAAAAATATTATTTGCATAAAATAAAAAGGTCCACCTTATTTTTTACATCGAGTTCCATAATTCATATTATACCCTATTGCTGGCAGATTTTATTTTTTGTATTGGACCTTAATTTTAGACCTATTAATGGCAGAATTAAATTATAAAATATTCTTATCTCTGCATCTTAGCTTTAATATGCAACTTGAATCACAAAATATGGAGTTATGTAACAAAAGATATGATCAAATGAACATTGTCTAGTCATTTAGAATCGTTGCCCATAATTTTGTGGACAGTTTTCTAGTCCTACTTTTGTGCCAAAATTAAACATAGTTACGTTCAAAATAACGTTTTGTATTCTTCATAAAAGTTTTAGTCCTATGTATTAAATTTTAAACCCAATAAAGAAAATATAAATTAGAATCCCAGAGCTTAAGTTATAATAAAATATGTATAGACTACTCTATAGAATCCATTAAAGAACACACCAACACATAATTCAATTTTTACTAAATATAATTCTAAGTCTAGCAAACATGCTTCCCTAGAACTTTTATTACTAAATACTACTAATTAACAATTATTTACATGTCAAATACTCAAATCATGTAATTTTATGATAAAATATAGGCTATTGCCTTAAGTTATGCATTCACCTAAACTTTACTTTGTTTTCTTTCTCTTCACTTCTCTTTCTTTTTTCCTTTGCTACTTTGAGCTTGTTGTTTGTCAATTTGAGCTCGTAAACATATAAGAGATATTATCAACAATATTTCTTTATCAACCCTCTCTAACCTTTAAACTCTATCTATTTTTCCATAACATGCTCTAATCACCACATTTCTTTCGATAAAACATAAAAGAGAAGAACAATTACCTTACCTTCACTTCCTAGCTTCTATGGCTGAACCTTAAGGTTTTCTTTCTCCCTTTTTTTCTTCTTATTTTCCACTTTTAAACCTTATACTAAGTTACTCTCACTTCCTTGAGCATGAAAATAGAATTTTTCATGTCTCTCTCTATTTTTCACACTTTATTTCTCTTTACAAGGTTTGGTTATAAGGAAGGTGGGGGAACATAGGGCTGGTTCATGAACATAAAATTCTAGCCTAGAAGAGATAATGAAAGAAGAAGAAGAATTAAGAAGAAAATGACAAAAGTCATTAATAATTGTTCCATTTCCTTAATAAAATATCAAGATATTTATATCAATTAGCTTATTAATGTTTGCCACTTGGTGTGGCCAGTCCACTCATGCATTTAATATCCAATTCATGCATTTAATTGATAATTATCCCAATTAATCCTCTAATTTTAGTAAATTGTGAATTGACCTAAAAACTTTTTAAATTTTTCATTTAGGTCATTCATTGTAAAATAACATCTTTAAATACTTTAAGCACTTTATTAAATATTTTCCATAAATATTTTCTATTATTTTAATTATTTTTCGATCAAAATCTAAATTTAGACTCTGATCGAATCAACAAGTTGATTTAACAACCCGCACAACGCGGTACTTAAATTAGCGAATATGACATATCAAGTTGATTATGTAAACTAAAATTACCTTTTATTATAGATTTATTAGTCTTAAAATAAAGATAAAAAAATACCCCTCATTTTAAACCTAATAAATATATAATAAAGTGCCTTTTATTATAGATTTATTAAAATAAAGATAAAAAGATAACCCCATTTTTTTTAAAAAAATATTTTTATATTAAAAATTTGTTTGGGACAAAAATACTTTTCCCAAGTTTTTGTTTAGACATATTTCCCTTTGGCTAAAATATTTATTGTCTCTATTTTTTTCGCTCACATTGTAAGTCTTGCATAGTCACTATATACCATAACCTCATTGATGCTTCTTTTGGGGAAGGCACCACATAAAGTGACTCTGACCCCTCTCTCTGGTTTTTATTTGCTTTTCACTAACTTAAATAAGTAATTAATTGTTATTGGTTGTTGCCTCTATGAGGGTTTTTTTTGTACTGGATTGGCTAGATAATTTTATTTTTTAATTAATAAATCAATTTAATGATTAATTAAAAATAAAGGAAAATAATAAAATTTTTGTGACGATTGATTTCTTGGGTATGCAGTTTACCAATGGAACATACAGGCCTAAGCCTCCTTTGGTCCAAGAACTATTAAAGTTTCCTGATGAAAACTTGACGGTCAAATAAATTCAATAGTTCCTTGGAATAGCCAACTACAATAGGCAATTCATATCCAACTACAGTCAGCATTTGAAGCCATTGTATCAGCTTTTGAAAAAGTAACCTCCTCCTTAGTTGGCCATTCACACCAAGTCCGTCCAAAAACTCAAAGCAATCACTCAAAGCTTGCTACATCTGTAGATTCCTTCCATAAGAAAAAAATTATTGTAGACAAATGTGTCAAATGAGCATTGGGGAGCCATCCTCTTTGAAATAAATGAAGATAAGAAAGAAGTATGTGGATATGCAAGCAGTCACTTCAAAGATAGTGAATTTCACTATCATTCAACATTCAAAGAGATCTTAGCCATGAAATATGGAATAAAAGAAATTGAATTCCATTTGATAGGACACCACTTTACAGTTGTCATGGAATGTTCTTCATTTTCACCTATGCTAAACATTAAGCAGAAGAATATTCCATATCCACAACTTTGGAGATGGAAAGAATGGTTTATCCGGTACGACTTTGACGTTTAGCATATAAAAGGTGATAAAAATCTCATTCTAGATTTCTTATCTCGACCTCTTCAAAAAATCAACCTTATTTCATCTTTTACGAAAATTCCATTTCTCTTTATAGCTTTGAGTTCTAGTTCAAACACAACAATTCTCAGTCTTTCAGATTTCCCCCTAGATGTCTAACCGGTCCAGACCTCCATTAGATCAAAAGTTTTGCACAAAACATATTGTTTACCTATATGTTCATTTTTTAAGACAAACTTTGTCTTCCTAGAAAGATTATTTATTGTCCAGTAGAATATCCCTGGGTCTATAGAGTCTTTACAGATCATATGATTTCGGAACAACTATGGTACTTATGATGTCAATCAACGTTATACTATCATGCTGTTCAAATTCCTCTGATAGATTTCCTTCCTTTCATCTATAACCGGTATAATTTGTAGTCTTTACAAGTCAAATTTCTCACCTGGTTCCAACATTAAGCTACTGGAAAAAACTTTTTGCTAAGCTTATTGGAGACCATTCAGTTCCAAAAGTTCCATAAGAGATCATAGAAATTTTCATATTCCATCGTGTCTATACTCATGTTATGGGAACTAACACAGTCATTGCACTTGGTCATCTTTCTCTCTGGAGGACCATTCCTCATGAAGATCCTATGTGCATAAAAGAAGTTAGACAATCAATCCATTTTGAGCTCAAAAGGAGAAAAAATTTCCATCACTTTCCTCCTATAAGCTACACTTTTTTGGACCGGATCTATGTAAAAGAATTAAGATGATACCATAGCCTCCTCTATTAAAGCCCAAACTCAGAATTAAAGATAAAGCTCCTACGATGAGCCCAGTCCCAAGCCCAGGTCCAACAATCTTCCACTAGATGACATTGATGACTTTTAGCCCAGAACAATAGATGATCCCATTTTGAAAGATTTCAATCTGTCCCCGTCATATGAGCCTATCATAAAGTAATAAAGCTATCAGATAAAAGTTTTCTACCACTACAGTTTGCTTTTATAATAATATAGCAGATAGATAACATTTATCCCTTCATTTGTAAAATCTTTGATTTCCTTTTGCATGTTGTCCTCTCGTAGTGATCATATCACTATTGAGGAATCTTATCTTTTTAAGTGTGGTATGATGTAAGCAGTGACGTATGTTTCACTAGCTTTTAGCCTATATAAGACGAATGTATTAAGAGAAAGGGACATCTTTCACTTTGTAATTAATTATCTGTGTGAAATACAAGTATGTTTACTTAAACTTTCTCTCTTTTCTCTAAACTTTAGATTATTTCATTACCAATGAGTTGCATGATCGAATAACACTTTTGGATATCTCTAAGAATCCCGATAAGGCATCCACTTAGGAATCAAAACATGATAAATCCATCAGTGGCTAGAGAAGCCTTTTAGGGTTACTCATACCTTGATACTTAGCCCCAACTTGTCTCTTTCTTGGAGTTATCTTCCATGAGTGGTATCAGAGCCATGAAACTCTTGTTCTTGATTTAATCTATAGGGATGAGAGTATTCTTCCATCTTACATCATGATAGAAGTTTAAAAGTTATCTCGTTCCTCTTCTACACTATCTCTTCAACCTTTTACTTCAAAAAATCTAAACTATTTGTATGAACTCTCTTTTCTTCCTGAAGATTAAAAAATTCAAGGAACAAATATTCTCTTAATAAATCCTTACCAAACTTTTCAAAAACACAAGTCCTATTTCACTGCTTCCATTGAAGCCATAATCAACGAAAGCCTCCCTTAGTAAAAGAGTATGTACAATCTTCCTAATTTGATCAATGCCCTATCCAAGGTATTGGTGAAGAAAAGTTTATTACTCTTGAAATTCCTTTTGAGTTTCCTACTCAATGGCTTAATAGTGGATATTCTCATATTCACTTTGGAGCTATCAGATTTGCTTTGACCTACCATGGTAGAAAGGGCTTGCCGGTTGAAGCTTGGATTGCTTTACTGGATACTAACATGTTATAATTGGTATTATCCAAACTTCTTTAAATGCAAGAATTTTCCTTTGTACGTTCTATCCGAACTTCAATATGTTGCCTATTTCTTCTCATTAAGATATACCAATTTTTGCTTTTTCAAATTATGTCATGCCTATCTACCAATCACATAATAGAAGTCATAGTTACTTTGATATATGTGACTGTGACAACTATTATGCAGATAAAATAGTCAATGATGATGATTTCTAGAAAAGAAAATCCAAAAATTCTAAAAGAAAGACAAAGTGTTCTTAGAAATAGTTCTTTCAACGGTTTGATGATGGAGATCCTTCTGTTGGCCTTTTGGGACAACCATTGGGGAAGTATGACTATTGTTTCCTACTCACCTCCTTCTCACTCTAAAAATCCTTTACCTCTCATACCTCTATCATGGGATGATCCCCTACCTCCTAAACCTCCAAAAAAAACTAGACAACCAAAACCTTTGCCTTGCTTTGTTATAAACAAGTTCCAAAACCTAAAATTACCAAACCTATACCAATGATAGCCATCCACCAACCACCTTCTTCTTCTCCAGCCACATATGACATTGAATTTCCCCCTCTTGTTCGATCTTTCACAATTACACCTGAAGGAACTTCTAAACCTATTTCTGCAGCAGAATCAATTTTGAATTGGCATACTCAAAATGCACAGGCACAAAACAAAGTGCTTCAGAGAATTGAAACCAAAGTCGATGATGTTTCAAACAAAGTCTCTCTTCTAGATAAACATCAGATTGCACAACATGAAGCACTACACAAGTTGTTGATACAACTTGAAGATAAATATGCAAATTTAAATAATCAGTTGATGAATATGATATACACCAGGTTGTATGATTCAACTTTTGATTTTAAAGCTATTCATCTTCAAAAACTAGAAAGAAAAATTGCCTTATTGAAATAAGATCTTCAATAAGATCTCCTCAAATCTTCTTCCACTTCTTCTTATCCTTTAGGGATGTTCACCTCATTACATTTACCTGTATCACACTAGCCTCTTTACACACCTCTTACTATTCACCAACTTTCCTTGGCAGAACTTGAAGATTTTGATATTTCCTTTGAACTTTTTCATAGATAGTTCATGGAACAACTCATAATAGGAACAAAACCCATTTCTTCTTCATCTTAAAAATCTAAGCCAGATCAAATACCTATTACTACAAAAACTTTTACACCTCTCATTGTTTCTCCTAAAATAACCACTCAAACTGATCAGCCAGCTCCTATTCCTCAATCTCTTTCCCAATCTCAGAAATAAAAAGAGTTTGCTCACTCTCATATGGTCCAACAGCCCCAAAACACCATCAATGCATTCTTAGAAAAACAAGCTATTAAGAATATTCCTCATGTTGGGAGTCAAGTTTTAGATGTGCCTTATATCTCTTATGATAGTTCAGAATTTGAACTTTCTGATAATGCACTTAATCCAAAATATTTTCCTCCAACTCATTTCTTAGTAGATCATGCTACTTATTAATAGAATGAAACCACTCATCAACAACCTACCTATAAAACTGAAGAGCCACCATAGGAAATGAATACGAATGTCCCAGAGTTTAATCCATAAATTCCTCCCTTACCTTATAATGGACCTTGGTTCACATTTGTTGATATCCCACCTCATAAATGGAGGGATTGCATCTAAGAATTTTATGCCTGGATAGAAGTTCAACAAAGGCATCCTAATTCTAGATTCCTAAGTATCATCTTGGAATTCAATTCCATATTCACATGAACTTTGATAGATTGGTTTGTTTGCCTACCTAAGGTAGTAATGCTAATATTCTATCACTCTTAAACCATAGCAAAAGTTCTTACTGCTTTACAATAAGAATTTTTTGGAAATACGGTAAAGTTTGATGATATGTGCAGAGATAAGAATTTTTAAAATGAAGTGTTGCTCTCTTCTAAAAAAAGATCTTGATTGGCATTACTAGCTGATGATAAAAAGATTATATCTTCTGGGAGGTGCAACAGATGCCAATCTGAAGCATGCATTTCTAGTTTCTTTTCCATAAAGTATTTCCAACCATATCCAATTTCTACTCAAGGAAAAAGAATATTGATCTAAATTCTCTTAGCCTTGGAGAAATATATCAGTGTATCCTTCTCTCGGTTGAAAAACTTTATGCCCAATAAAAGATGGTTTGAGAACTAATGACATTTGATAAAGATTTCTCTTGGAAGATGAATTGCAGAAGACCCGATTTGCAAATAAAATGCAAAGATAAGGCATGTTCATGTCCTTTTCGCAAATCCAAATGTTATCACAACTGGCGCCCCTCAAGTGATTCTCAACCTCAGAAGCACAAGTGATGAAAGTTCAAATTCTGTAAAAGATGCAAACAAAGATTAAAAAAGATTGATCGGTGTTATGTTTATGGAAAGAAATGGCATTTTGCAAAGAATTGCCCTAATAAGCCAAAGAAAGCTGCAAAAATTATCCAGAAAATTCATCAAGTTTCTCATGTAGATCTTGATAATGCTGATGTGCAGTCACTTTTCTCTCTGGATGATGAATCAGATCCTCATGCAATTTTTGCAACTGAGTTCTCAGAAACAGAATTAGAAGCAGATGATGAAATACTATATGATGATCGACCTTCTCAAAATTTCATTTTCCTTGATAATTACATATCATATTTACCCAATTACTTCTCTCTGTCCTAGTCAACTCCTTCGGAATTTAACCCTTTCTAATGAATTAACACTATACATTTTTCCTACACCATCCATTTTTCCTGCTCAACCAACTCATCCAATTCCACTAGTTCCAGTGTCAATTTTGCCTCACAACTATGTTAAATCCATTAAAATTATTGCATTCATAGATACTAATGCTCACAAATCTATGATGAATCCTTCAATTCTTCCTAAAAGATATTGGGTCCAACATAACCAACATTTCCAAGTAGTAGATGAAAAAGTTTTCACAACCTCATTAAAAACCCATAATCCAATCAAATTATAGACTTTCCCTAACCTTGCCATTTGGATACATGTTCTTGGTTCAAATATCCCTGATAAAAATCTACCATTCACCACCATATCTTCTCTATTTACACTATAACCTACCTCACAGTCTCCTTTCTTATCATCAATTTTAACATAGGAACTTCATGATTCCTATTGTGCCCTGTCTCACATAGAGTTCTCTCAAAAACACCATTCTCCACTTTGGACTCGACTAGAATTTTTATTACTCTTTTTTTTCAAAAATTCTGAAGACCTCAATCCAACGAAAGAATCTCATCCAGGAATTTCTCTTTCAGATATGAAACTTTCCATGCAAGAGTGTTCTCAATTGGCATCAAAAGGGCTGATCCAACTCACCAAATCAAACTGGGCATGTTAGGCTTTCTATGTCAATTAAGTATCCATTGCCATGGATTGACTTAATGCTTCCATTGAAGGCCTCAGCAAAAAAAATTTCTAAGTTTGATCTGAAAGCAGGGTTTTGGCAACTTGGAATTGTTCCTGAAAATCGTTACAAAACAACCTTCTGCATTCCAAACTATCATTATGAATGGACAATTATGTCATTTGGGCTTAAGGTGGCACCATTCTTATTTTAGAAAACAATGATATAGATTTATGAGCTTTTGTTATAAACAGTTCTCATCTATATTTATGACATCCTTCTGTTCAGCCCAGACATTGACTCTCATCATGAGACAATTAAAAGATTTGTGAACTTAACTAAAGCTCATGGAGTAATGCTCAGTCTAACAAAAATGCAGTTAGCCCAAACCACGATTGATTTCTTGGATATGTAGTTTACCAATGGAACATATAGGCCTCAACCCCATTTGGCCCAAGAACTATTAAAGTTTCCTGATGAAAACTTAATGGTCAAACAAATTCAACACTTCCTAAGAATAGCCAACTACATTAGACAATTCATATCTAACTACAGTCAACACGTGAAGCCACTATATCAGCTTTTGAAAAAATAGCCTTCTCCTTAGTCAGCCATTCATACCAAGTCCATCCAAATGATCAAAGCAATCATTCAACGCTTGCCACATCTGTAGATTTCTTCCACACAAAAATATTATTGCAGACTGATGCATTAAATGAGCATTGAAGAGCCGTCCTCTTTGAAATAAATGAAGATAAGAAACAAGTGTGTGGATATGCAAGTGGTCACTTGAAAGATAGTGAACTTCACTATCATTCAACATTCAAAGAGATCTTAGCCATGAAATATGGAATCAAAAAATTTGAATTCCATATGATAGGACACCACTTTACAGTTGTCATGGACTATTCTTCATTTCCATGTATGCTAAACTTCAAGCAAAATTCTATTCCACATCTACAGCTTTTGAGATAGAAAGAATGGTTTAGCCGGTATGACTTTGATGTTAAGCATATAAAAGGCGATAAGAATCTCATTCCAAATTTCTTATCTCGACCTTCTCAGCAAATCAGCCTTATTTCCTCTTCGAAGGAAATTCTACTTCTCTTTATGGCTTCCGGTTTTAGTTCAAACACAACAATTCTCAATCTTTCGAATTTCTCTCTTGGATGCCCAACAGGTTCATACCTCCATCAGATCAAAAGTTTTGCACAAAACATATTATTTACCTACATGTTCCTCTTTTAAGACAAACTTGGTTTTCCAGAAAGATTGTTTATTGTCCAGTAGAATATCCTTAGGTGATAATCTACATACTCTCAATGGAACCCATGAAATCGAAACAACTATGGTACTTATGGTGTTAATCAATGTTATACTATCATGTTGTTCAAATTCCTCTAATAGATTTCCTTCATTTCATTTATAACTGGAATAATTTACAGTCTTTTCAAGTCAAATTTTTCACTTGGTTCCAACCACTAAGCTACTGGAAAAAGCTTTTTGCTAAGCTTATTGGAGATCATTGAGTTCCAAAAGAGATTATAGGAATTTTCAGATTTATCGTCCCTATACTTATATTGTTGGAACCAGCACAGTCGTATTTGGTCATCTTTCTCTTTGGAGGACCATTCCTCATGAAGATCCAATGTGCCTAGAACAAGTCAGACAATCAATCCATTTTGAGCTCAAAAGGAGAAACAATTTCCATCATTTGCCTCCTACAAGCTACACTTCTCTTAAATTGGATCCATGTAAGAGAATTAAAATGAGACCATAGCCCACTCTATTAAAGACCAAACTTAAAATTAAAGATGAAGCTTCTATAATAATCACACAAGACTCACAAGATGATAAGCCCAGTCCTAGGCCCAGCCCCTAACAATCCTCCATCAGATGACATTGATGACTTTTGGCTCAAAACAAGAGATGATCCCACCCTGGAAGATTTCAACATGCCCCCATCATATGAGCCTATCATAAAGTATTACAACTGTCAAATAAAAGTTATCTACCACTACAGTTTGCCTTTGTAATAATACAACTGATAGATAATAATTCTCCCTCCATTTGTAAAAGCTTTGGTTTCCTTTTGTGTGTTGTCGTCTCATAGTGATCATATCAATATGGAGGAATCTTATCTTTTTAAGTGTGGTATGATGTAAGTAGTGACGTATGTGTCACTAGCTTTTAGCCTATATAAGACGTATGTATTAAGAGAAAGGGACATCTTTCACTTTGTAAATAATTATCCGTGTGAAATACAAGTATGCTTACTTAAACTTTCTCTCTTTTCTCTGAACCTTATATTATTTTATTACCAATGAGTATCACAATTTTATAACACTTCTGGATATCTCTAAGAATCCTGGGAAGGCATCCAGTTAGGAATCAAAATAGGATAAACCCATCAATGTCTAGAGAAGCCCTTTAGGGCTAGTCATAGTGGTTTAGGCCAATTGCATCTTTGTTGGACTCAACATTACTCCATAGGCTTTATTTAACTTTCAAAATCTTTTAACCATCTCATGATGAGAGTCAATGTCTGGGCTGAATAGAAGGATGTCATCAATGTATATGAGAGTTGTGTGTAACAATGACTTATAGATTTGGATCATTACTCTTTGAAATAAAGATGGTGCCATCTTAAGCCCAAATGACATAACTACCCATTCATAGTGATGGTTTGGAATGCAGAAGGATATTTAGAATGGTCTTTAGGAACAATTCCAAGTTGCCAAAACCCTACTTTCATATTGAATTTAGAAAAAAATCTTTGCTGAGGCCATGAATGGAAACATTGAGTCAATCTATGGTGATGGATACTTATCATCTTTGAGAAAAAGACTAAAAAGGTTTGTAATCAATTACAAGCCTTTTCTTCCCATGAACTTGTTTTGACCTTTTGTTGACATAGAAGGCCTGACATGCCTAGTTTGATTTGGTGAGTTGGATCAGTCCTTCTGATAACCATTGAGAACACTCTTTCATGGCAAGTTTCATATATGAAGGAGACATTCCTAGATAAGATGCTTTGGTTGGAATGAGGTCTTCAGAATTTTTGAAAAAAAAGTAATAAAGAATTTTGGTCGAGTCCAAAGTGGAGAATGATGTTTTTGAGAGAACTTTGTATGAGATAAGGCACAATAGGAATTATGAAGTTCCCGTGTTAAAACTAATGATAAGGAAGGAGACTGTGAGGTAGGCTGTAGTGTAAACAAAGAAGGTATGGTGGTGAATGGTAGGAGTTGTTTTTTATATTGTAGACCAGTGGGTAAAATGAATAAATTGTTTAAACAAAAATAAAGATATAATCCAAGGACTAGATCTTTGTCAGAGAGATTTGAACTAAGAACATGCATCCAAATGGCAAGGTTAGGGAAAATCTGTAATTGATAGGATTACGGATTTTTAATAAGGTTGTGAACATTTTCCTGTCTACTACTTGGAAATCTCGCTTATGCTGGACCCAATATCATTTATGTGGGTCCTAGTTGATAATCTACAACAATGGTTATTAATCAGAACAAAATTCTTTATATTGTCACTTTTACCTCTTTTTTTTTTTCCTTTATTCAAGTAACTGCAAAATTATCCTTAATAATAAGATAATAATGAAGATATTCATAGTGAATTGTTTTGTAAATAAATGAAAAATGAAGAACGCATTTGATAAGAAGAAATACTAGGACCCAAGGTATATTCTTGTATGTCGCATAGATAAGGCAAATTTCTTATACTATCCGAATCCAGGATTCTTTCTCAACCGTCGTATTATCATTTATCCTGCTAGCAAATTTATCATTTATCTTGCTAGCATTTCTTATCAGAACCTAAGGTATATTCTTGAATAGATATTTTACAATCAATATGACCAAATCTCTTTGATCCTCTCAATAATAATTCATTATTATGATAATTCATATAATATTATTAGTGTACCTCACATTTGCTGAATATATACCTCACATATATTGAATATATACTACATATATACTAAATATGTATTGTAAATATACTAAACATATACTGCAATTATACTATAAATTTTTGTTTTAAGGGAAAATATCTGTACTTATCCAATTATACTATAAATTGTTAAAAATATCAATATGTACTTTGCAAATATATTTCTAATCTATATTAAAAAGAGAAAAATGATAATTTCTCATTTAAATTTGTATATAAAATATACATGAATAATTTACATTTATAAACAAAATAGAATACTTGCATATTTAGTGTATATTTTTATACATCATTGTGTTATTCAGAAATATTATACATATAATAAAGAATATATGACAACTATTTGATACTTATATATAAAGTAAATGCTTTATATATCTGTGTAATATATTTTTTTTAATAAATATAAATATCATAATTCTAAAATTTATATTTTTTAACAAGTACAATTTTTTTTTACAAAACCTCTAATTCTTAGTTAGTTTTTTTAATAAAAAATTATTAGGATTGTCTTTTATTATTTCAAATATTTTATTATTTTTAATTGTAATAAAAAATTTTATATTGAAATAGAAAATAATATATGTGAGACATATGTGATGTATACGAAAAATATATGATAAAATATATATTGAATAAATAAATAAAACAAAAAAATAATGTTTTTATTTTCTTTATGGATTTTTTTAAAATTAATCAACTAAGTAATTAATAAATGAAAAATATCCTAAAATCTGTGATATTATAGCATATATTGTATTATGATACTTATATATACAATATATGCTTTATATATTTGTATAACATATTTTTTTAATAAATATAAATATCATAATTTTAAAATTTATATTTTTTAACAAACATAATTATTTTTACAAAACCTCCAATTTTTAATTAGCTTTTTTAATAAAAATATTATCATGATTGTCTTTTATTATTTCAAATATTTTATTATTTTTAATTGTAATAAAAGATTTTATATTGAAATAAAAAATAATATATGTGAGACATATATTATATATACGAAAAATATATGATAAAATATATATTGAATGAATAAATAAAAACAAATTATTTTCTTTATGGATTTTTTTAAAATTAATCAACTAATTAATTAATAAATGAAAAACATACTAAAACCTATGATATTATAGTTTTCTTTCGCTTAAACTTTTTATTTTTTTAAAAAAAAATTGATTTGTAATTATATAGGAAAATATATTAAGTATATGTGAAGTGTATTTTTATTCTATATGAAATATGCTTAGTTATGATAAAAGATAAAAAGATATATCAAATATATATATGAATATAAAAATATATATTCCGTGAAATATATGTTATTTATAGCTTTTGAGTAATTGACAAAAATTTAAAATTATGTTTGATTGTTAATGATTTTAATAAATAAAAGACAAAATTTTATATGTACCAAAAAAATAAAAAAAATAATTTATGTGGCATAATTTTCAGAGTATTTTTGATAAACTTATCTCCATATCATTGGATCTTTACCTTATAACCTCAAAAGTCCAACATGCATACTTTTTCTTGAAGTGTGAAGCTACAAATTGTGATTTAGAATGCAAATAACGGGGATTGGCTTTTCTCACATGCGTACGGTCCTTTACTATGCTTATGCTTTCTCTCACATCCATCTCCTTGTATTTTCCACAGCAAGATAAAGGAACCCAGGTATTTGTGCTTTTCATTTCTGATTATTGTATTTTTTTTCACTTTTGTATTCTTGTCAATCTTTCGGCCTCCCTTACTCTGTCACTCACTTTCCCCTTCTTCTTTTCTCCACTTTTCATTGTTCCTTTCTACTCGCCTCACACGAAATTACAGCTTTTGCCGCTTGCAGCTCCTCCTATGAGACTCTAGCCCGAATCTATTAACAAGGACCCTAACGTGATATCAGTCCGTTTAATACTCAACAAACTGTTGGAAAATAATATCAATTTTTCTATAATCAGATTTATAAGAAAACGAATAAAATGTGAAATAATAAGACACACAAATTGATAACGGAGTTCGGCCAATTATGCATACGTCTTCGAACTGCTGCAGATCTTTTACTAAAGCAAAAAAAAATCACAAAATATTTACAAATACTCACAACTCATAACCTCTCACTAAAACTTTTCTAAACTTTTATTTTTTTTCTCTCTCACTTTTGGATAGAATGCATTACAAATGAATTCCTAAGACTATATATAGGTATACACCTCCTCAATAGACGGTCAAAATTAATTCTCACCTACTTTGATGAATGTCTGATATAATTTATTACCTATCATCTTACCTACCAAATGGATGGTCAAGACTAATTCTCACCCACCAAATGGATGATTAAGATTAATCTTCACCTACCATTTACCTACCAAATATTTTGTCAACTAATTATTAATTAATTCAATAAAAGATGCATCATTCATCTTTATTGTCATTTATTTCTGATGCATATGTAGTTTGACCAACAATCTCCCACTTGAAAACTGGTTTCAATCTATCTTCACACCTGGATCAATGCAATAGCTTTTCTGGTCTTGTTACTATAGCAGACCAACTAAAGTTGAACACAACTTCAATTTATCAATAGTCACCGCCTTTGTCAACATATCCGCTGGATTCTTGCTTCTTTGGATCTTCTCCAAAACTAACACATCATCTTCCAATAAAGTTATGATGAAATGGTAACAAAGCCCAATATGTTTGGTTTTAGAATGAAATACTGATTTTTTTGCCAAATGTATCGCACTCTAATTATCACTATACAAAATATTCTTCTCCTGTTTGAATCCCAACTCAGTTAATAAATCTTGAAGTCATATCATCTCTTTACTAGCTTCAGTCACTGCTACAAACTCAGTCTATGTAGTGGATAAAGTGACAATATTCTGTATTTATGACATCCAACTAACTGCTGCAGTTTCAATAGTGAATATATAATCGGTGATGCTTCTTCGGTTATCAACTTCACCTCCAAAATCTGCATCTACGTAGCCTTGTACTTTTAACTCTTCTTTACCAAAGTACAAACACTTCTCTATGGTGCCTCGTAGATACCTCAAAATTCACTTGACTACTTCCTAATGAGCTTTTCCTAGATTTGACATAAATCTACTAACAACTCCCATTGCATGACCAATATCTGGCCTAGTACAGACCATTGCATATATCAAACTCCCAATAGTTGAGGCATAAGGAACCTTAGCAATGAATTCTCTCTCTTTCTTTGTTTGAGAGGATTGATTCTTGGATAAGCGAAAGTGACTGGCCAAGGGTGCGCTAACTGGCTTGGCGTTACTCATGTTGAATCTTTGCAAAATACGGTTGATGTACTCTGCTTGAGATAACTGCAAGAACCTTTTCTGCTTATCTCTTATGATTTGCATTCTAAGAATCTTCTTTAGTGGATCCAAGTCTTTCATGTCAAACTCTTTTGACAATTGCTGCTTCAACCTTCTGATATCATCCATATTTGAACCTGCTGCTAACATATCATCGACATAAAGTAGGAAAATGATATAACTGGATCTATATCTCTTGAAGTAGAAATAGTGGTTGGCATTGCACTTCTAAAAATCTTCCTTGTGCATGAAGCCGTCAAACTTTCTGTACCACTGTCTTGGGGCTTGTTTCAGGCCATACAAACTCTTATTAAGTCTGCACACCATATTCTCTTTCACTTTTTCTAAGCAACCTTCTGGCTAATGCATGTATATTTCTTTGTCTAAGTCTCCATGAAGATATATAGTTTTCACATCCAATTGTTCAAGATGAAGATCTTCAATAGCCACATACTCAATATTGTTCTGATAGTATTGAGCTTCACAACTGGAGCAAAAATGTCGGTGTAGTCAACTCCTTCCTTCTACTGGAATCCTTCGACAATAAGTTAGACTTTGTATCTCTTGCGACCATCATGCTCTTCTTTTACCCGATACACCCATTTGTTATGAAGTGTCTTCTTCCCTATAGGTAACTCAGCTAGTTTCCATGTCTGGTTGGAGATCAGAGACTTCATTTTGTCTTTCATGGTAAGCTCTCACTTACTAGCATTTCGAGTCTGACAAGCTTCAACATAGCATTCAGGCTCCCCTCTATCAGTCAATAACAGATAGTTCATATATCTCCTGTTAGGCACATGAGGTTGAGAGGACCTTCTCAATACAAGAGCTAGAGTAGGAGGTTGTGGTGTGTCATACTATTGCACACTGCTTTGTTCAACAAATTCCTTTAGAGGAGGATTTGCTACAATCGGTTATGTTACAGAACTATTTAGGACATCATCTGCATCTGCAAATACTGGCTCATTCTGTTCTGAGCTGCTGGGGACTGTTTTATGCATGTCCTTGTACATAACCCTTTCGTCAAAGATTACATCTCTCCTAAGGATCACTTTCTTATTTTCATCATCCCAAATTCAATAGCCAAACTCATCCTCATCATAGCAGATAAGGGTGCATTTCTTGGATTTAGGATCAAGCTTAATTCTTCATTGATCACTGATATGCACATATGTTACACACCTAAAAATTTTTAGATGTGACAGTTTTATATCTTTTTGGATCCATACCTCCTTTGGTATTCTGTGCTTCAATGGAACCGATGGTCCTCGATTGATTAAGTAAGCAACTGTATTAACTACTTTTGCCCAAAATTGCTTTGGTAGACCTAACTATATACGAATGCTTCTGGCTTTTTCTGTCAATATTTGGTTCATATGCTCAGCTACACCATTGTGTTGAGGTGTGCCTCGCACGGTTCTCTCCATTTTGATATCGTTCTCATAGCACAATTTTTGAAATTTGGTGTCTTCATATTCACCACTATTGTCAGTTCTGAGCTTTTTAATCTTCAGATTTGTCTCATTTTCAACCATAGCTTTTCATCATTCGAAAGCCTCAAACACTTCAGACTTATGTTTTAGAAAGTAAACCCATACCTTCCGAGAGTGATCATTGATAAAAGTTATGAAGTAGTGTTTCCCACCAATGGATGACACAGTCGTTGGTCCCCAAACATCATAGTGAACAAGCTCTAGCCTTTCTTTCTTTAGGGTTTTGCCACTTGTTTGAAAGCTGACTCTTTTTTGCATTCCAAGTATGCAATCTTCGCACATGTCTATCTCTACTGACTGTAGACCTGGAAGTTTCCCCTTCGAATGCATAATCTTCATCCCTTTTTCAATCATATGGCCTAGCCTCTGGTGCCATAGATTGGGATTTTCATTGTAAGCTATAACTGTGATCAAACAACATGCTTTTGCTATCATGTAAAGAGTGCCACTCTTTCTACCTCTAGCAACCGTTATTGCTCCCTTTGAAATCTTCCATTTATCACCATGGAAGATCGCAGTGTAGCCTTCGCTAGCCAACTACCTTATTGAGATTAAGTTCTTTCTCAGGTCAGAAGTATGTCTGACATCCTTCAACTCCCAAATAGATCCGTTCAACTTAATATTTACTACACCTTTGCCAATAATAGCACAAGGTTGATCATCACCAAGATATATCTTTCCAAGGTTTCTAGGGACATGCCTTTTGAAGAATTCTTTCTGTGAAGTAGCATGAAATGATGCTCCAGAGTCTAACACCCAAGACTCCTCTTTGCTTTCCAAAGAACATATCAATGTGTCATTGCCCCCAGAGGTGGAAGCAACATTTGTCTCTACCTTTGCTTCCTGATTTTTCGGTGCACTTTTGCATTGATTTTTGAAGTGTCCAGTCTTTCCACAATTCCAACATTCGACAGCTTTTGAACTTTAGGAATTATTGGGATTCCTGAATTTGGACCTCATATCATTTGATCTACCTCGGTAGTTCGATTTGCCTAATTACTAATTAGTTCAACAAAAGATGCACCGTCTATCTTTATTGTCATTTATTTCTTATGCATGTGTAATTTGACCAACACAAACCCCTCACACAACTCATCGAAGAACACTTCAAGTACTCATTTTCCACCATTTAACTTGACAAAAGCTTTTCTCTGTTAAAAAACCAACCAATCAAAGCTTCATCATAGGGATTAAGGGTCTTTTTTTTAAATAGGATTAAGGGCCTTTTCAAAAATCTGAATTTTACATCTCTTGGGCTTTAAAAATTGATAATAGAAATGTAAACTGAATGTTGGAAATATATGTTTTTGGAATACTTTAAAATCATTGATTAAAAAAGGCAATATGATTCTTAATTTGCTATTTTTTTCCTAATTCTTAATCCCAAAATAATAAGGAATTTATTTAAATAAAATCAATATAATTTAAAGGTTAAGTCCTAAATATAAGATTCAAGTTCATTTTATGTATGATCATTCAATTAGTTAAAAGTTATATATATTTAAATAAAAGAACCTAAATTACAAGTTAATTTTTACCTATTATTTATCTATAATAGCATGTCAAAAGATAAATTTATAGATAACTTGACCTAAATTTATTAGTAAAAATATCATTTTTTTGGCTAAGTGATTGTTTAAAGATCCCATAATTATTATTTTATAACAATAAAATTTTAAATTTTTTATTTTAATTATAAATTATAATTTAAAAAATTTAAATTTATGATAATAAATTAAAAAAAAACATATTAATTAGACCTGATAATCAGATTGGGTAGGTTTGGATTCATGTCATCTCAAGTCATGTAACTTTTTAGTCTTCTTTTTTAGGTTATTTTTTGATTTCAAATGTGTTCAGGTCGGGTCTTGCACAACACCTTGAGATTGACTGTTGCACTACCGACAATGAATATTGCATATTGTTGGGTGTGAGATGCTGCTAGCGGCGACTATATAGAAGGAGAGTGACAACGGTAACTATGAAAGATAATGAAAGTGGGTAAAGACCAATGAGAATGAGAGACAACATATATAAGAAAGAAAATGAAACAAAATAAAGAGGAAATCTATCTTTTAGTTAATTTATATGTAGTCAAAATTACATAGTTTTTCATATAATTTTTTTTAAATATTATAAGTTATAAATATGTAATACAGGTATACATAAGTATATAAATATATAATTATAAAAATATGAGAATGAGGTGTATTATGAGCAATAAATTTTTAAAGAAATATAGCTATAATATAAATTAAGTACAATATAATAATGAGCATATCATATTAAGCATATAATATAAGTATATAAATATAACAATAATGTATACTATGAGCTATAAAGTTTTAAAAGAATATACCTATAATATATAATTTAAATACAAGATAATAGTTATTTAATGCATTGTGAACTTAAGGGTTCAAATATCATTTCTTACATTTTATTTATTACTTAAACGCACTTCTTAAAATTTTCAACATTCAATATGCTTTAAAAGACGTTATGCTTGATTAAATTAGATTATATACGCAATTAAATTCTATTATGAATTAAATTTTAATGCACAAATTAACAAATAAAAATATAAAATAAATTTGATTCTAATGATTTTAAATTTTATTCAAAAAATGGAGTCATAGGTTGGGTTTGTATTTCGGATGTTTTCGAGTGGGTTGCTTAGGTTTTGGATTTGGGTTGGATTCAACCTTAAAATTTGTTGGTTGGGTTCAGGTTTAACCTTAAAAATTTTCTTCGGGTTCATGCACTTTTTCTGGGTGGGTCCGGTCGGATAAAAAATTATTAGGTTAATTAATTAATAATATAAAATATGAAATAAAATGTTGAATTAAATAGAATATGAATATAAAAAAATTAAGTAAGAAATTAAAAAATTGAATCAAATGCTAATATATTCTTTTTTTTTTTTTGTAATTATCTCTTTATTTAAAAATATATATACTAATTGAAAATTGAAAAATAAAATCCAATGAAACGCATAGGAAACAGAATATATAGTTAAGACAAAGTTTCAATATTAACAAAAAGTAGACATCGGGAGGGATAAGTTTGTTATAGGTTTTATGTACTATCCAACGGAAAGTGAATTATTATTAATGTGCAGGGTTGAATGTTGTTGGATAGAATTGTTAGTTTTCCATGTCATGATGAATGTATATGCAAGATGACTAATCATAAATAATATTTCCTATTCACTTCATCTATCATTTTTCCATGAATAAATTTAATTATTTTTATCTTTACTTTTACTTTTTGCGTCCAAAAAAATAGAATATTGTTGTGGGAAATAAATACACTAATTCCATGTGCATGGTAACGGATTTATTTCATAACGGATTTTGCATTAGTAAATCCGTTTGACCAATTTTTTTATGACAAGTTTTTGCCTGTCTCTAGTTTTTTTTTTTTTTAAAGTACAAAGGAACCTAATAGAAAATGCTACAAAATAGTGTATTCAATCATAAATATATATATATATATATATATATATATATATATATATATATATATATATAATGCACGAGTCTTGAATTAATTGGGCTAAGTCATTATAAGGAGTATTTGAATTTTTTAATTAGCTGATGTGGAATATCTTAACATACTTCTCTCACGCTCACGACTGAACATATAAGAAAATTTGAAGCGTGAAGTTTGCAGGATTGAATATCTGAAGGTGACCCAACATCGGAAGATAATATGACTTTGATACCATATTGAATAAATTTGTATTGAATTTAACTCATCTCAAAAATTAGTTTAAATGAGGAGGGATATCCAAACTATTATAAGGAGCACTTGAATTTTTTAATTAACCGTGGGATGTCACTAAGACCTCTGATGACCACTATGGATGTCACACCATAGACAATAGTTATGCTAGCCAACACGGCTTCTCTTGGGCACTCAATGGACTGCCTTTTAGTTGTCTACTTTAGTGCATCAATAGCATCATCCGGAGGACTATAAGGAACTTTTGGCTAGGATTATATGAGAAAAGAAATCATAACAGAGATATATTGTAACTATTTTAAGATTGAAAGAGGAGGAGGGAAAAACTTAGAAAGACATATTTTGGAAAACACACTGAATTTATTTATGATAATAAGCTATTCTTCATCCAAAAACGCTATGCCTGTTACAAGAGATTGAGCTTTCTTATACAGAATGCTCAAAGAGAAAACAAACAAATTACAATAATTAAAGTAAAGATTTTCTAAATCCTTGCTTTATCAAAAGCTAAACTAAAGTAAAGATAAGATTATTATCTCTACTTTTACAAAGCACACCTAATTATACAAAAGATAAGTAGGACCATCTAGTCTTTATGTCTTATTGGTTCATAACTTGGTGACAAGTTCATTTTCCTATAGTCATCTGAATCATAGTTCATGAAATTAGAGGATCCCTCATCATGTGTCGGTGGAGGCATATGTTCAGCAGAAATTATTGCATGATGGATTTCTTCTTCTCTTCTTAGCCCTTCCATGTAGGCTAATGGAATAGCCTCCCATGGTGAATTTTTTTTGGAAATTTGGCCATATTTCTTTGGGAATGTATTGATTCTTTGTTGTTATCGACCTCTAAAGTTCTCTTACCTCCACTGGGTGAGAATCACAATTTTCCTAGAGAGAGTAAAGGTAAGTCCTGTAAACTTCAAAAGTAGAGAAATGTTCATCCCAGTGCAGAATGATAATGAAATGCATTTTGTTGGCCTGTACTCTCACATACTAATTTTCTTGAAGAAGAAGAAATAGGGGTTGTTGGAAAATAGCAATTGGTTTGAACCATCCAAGAAACTTTTTTGAATTTTCTGGTAATGTTTTGGAAGCAATGGCATTATACCATATGATCGAATAAAACTCAAAAGCCATATGATACATGACGCACATGTACCATAGCATCTGTAGAGATTCTTCAGAAAACTATCCAACAAAATTTTGAAAACATCTATGAAAGGGTAATCAGGATGAAAAACTTCAGGCTTTAAGAAGTTTTCACCATTCTTATAGCCGTTAGTTGAGTATCCATAATAAGTACTCTCTTCTGGTTTTTGTTCATGACTCTAATGGAAGAGGGTGGATTCGAAGAAAAACTTGAGCTTACCATGAAGATGAGTGGAATGATTTGTGTTTCTGTAATAAGGCTGAGTTATTTTGAGAAAGGACTGGATAGAAAATCAGTAATGAGGTTCCTATCTCCTTTTATATGCTCTACAATGAAATTGTACTTTGAAAACCAATCATTCCATCTCAATAATTGTGAGTGTAGGACTTGCTTTCTTTTAAAATTTAAAATAGTCCATCAAAACTGTAAAGTTATGGCCAATTAAATGAAATTCAAATTTTTTAATACCATACTTTTCCGCTAATATCTCTTTCAATGTGAAATGGTAATGGTATTCTGAGTCTTTAAAACATCCACTTGCATATGCACAGATTTGTCTTTGTCCATCCTTTTCTTCCAAAAGGACAACTCCCCAGTACTCATCACTAACATCTGTCTGGAGTATTCTTTTTCCCATTGTCGGGATGTGTAGTGGTGGAAGATTTTTACAAATCTGTTTTATTTGCTTTAGAGCTGTCAATTATGCATGTGACCATGGCGGGGCATCTTTCTTCAATAATTGCCAAAATGGTTGAGCAACTTTTGTGAAGTAGGGAATAAAGTCTCTGACATAGTTTGCAATTCCTATAATTGTGGTATTTGCTTCTGTCAACTCATTGTCAGAAAACTTTAATAATTCAATACCGATGTGAGGACAAAGCTAATATGTCCCGTCTTTAAATCTCATCTTTTTCTAATTGCATTTTCTTTTCAGAAATCATCACTCCATATTGGGTTGTCAAATTTGCAAACTACTTCAATAATTCTCTGTGACTTTCATAATTTTTTGAAAAAAGCAAGACGTCGTCTATGTAGATGAGTGCTGATGATAAGATCGAAGCATAGATTCTTGTCATTACTTTTTGAAAGAGTGATGGTGCAACTTTGAGACCGAAAGGCATTACCGTCCGTTGGTAATGATGATTTGGAATGCAGAAGGCTGTTTTATGCCTATCATCAGGATGTATTCCCAATTGCCAAAATCCTTACTTAAGATCAAACTTGGAGAAAATATTTGCATCCTTTAAGAATGTGTATAGTGATGAAATGTTTGGAAGAGGAAATTTGTCATCCTTTAAAAAATAATTTAAAGGCTTGTAATCAATCACCAATCTCTTCTTTCCTCTAATTTGATCAGAACGTTTATTCATGTAGAATGCTTGACATGCCCAGCCTGATTTGGTTGGTTCAATGAGACCTTGTTAAAAAAGCTGGGAACATTCTTGGACTGCCATTGTATGATCTTCTGGATTCATACCAGAGTGAGTTTCCTTGGTAGGATTAATGTCTCCATTCTGTTTAAATGGCAGAGAGATGTAAAGCTCTTCTCTAGTCCAAAGTGGACTTTGACATTTGCGAAGAAATTCTATATGATTATTAGAATAGCTATGTTTTATGATTTGAGTTTGAATATCACAAAATAGGCATGA
This sequence comes from Triadica sebifera, assembly GCA_023653625.1. Classification (NCBI taxonomy): domain Eukaryota; kingdom Viridiplantae; phylum Streptophyta; class Magnoliopsida; order Malpighiales; family Euphorbiaceae; genus Triadica; species Triadica sebifera. The sequence goes on from CM042909.1 coordinate 15,332,987, forward strand.
TATGGAAGCCATGAATAAGTTTGGAGTTGAAGTGTAAGGAAATAACCATTTCTTTGCTTTAAGGCCATGAGCAATAATTGATATATTTGGTAATTGACTGAGAACGTCAAAACCATTCAAGATTTCTTTTTTAGGTAGATATGAACCTAAAAATTTGGTCCATATGGAATAGTTTGGAAGGAATTGGATTTTAATGGGCTTGGTTGTAATCCAATCCGTTGAGAACAATTCACCATCTGCTGCTTTGAAAAATTCTTTGTAGGCTTTCCAGAAGTGGTTTGGAAAGAGCTTTGGGTTAGCAATGGTTCTACCGTATCAATAAAAGCTATAGCTTTAATGGGCTTCTCATATTTATCAGTAAACAATTGGATTGAGCAGTATGGGACTACCTGTTTTAGAGTTGGTAAAATTGTTTGAGCTGGATCTAGGCTGCCTTCTAGACTTGGGCTAATATTTGGGTTGTCTTCTAGACTTGGGCTAATATTCTTCATCTGAGTCTGAAGAGAAACTTAGAGTTTCAATTCCCATAAGGGAATCTTCACTCAGATCTTCATCTACCGAGAATAGTGACTCGATATCAGCATCATCAAGGTTGATGTCAAACTATTGTTCTATATGTTAAATCAATTGAACTGCCTGCTTTGTTTTTTTAGATATCGTTTTGCAAAATGTCCCTTTTTTCTATAAAGATAACATCGATAAGACCTTTTGAATCTTCGATTCTTTTTCCTGAAGTATTTGAACTTCTTGTATTTCTTTTAGAAATGACTACTTTTGTATTTATGCTTTTTAAAGTGCTTGTCCTTTTTGTAATGTTTGCAATTGTAATTATGCCTGTCTAAACATTTGATTGTTAAATATGGCCAAGGACAAATTGGTTCCATGCCTTTGTTGTTTGTCATCTTTAAGACCTCTTTGATATGCTTTTTACTGGAACATAGCTCATCAAGAACGATAATCATTTTTTGATAAATTTGCGCCAAATAATAATCTTTCAAAACAATTCCATGCTTCCTAAAATATTTGAGGGTAGCTTCATTTAATTCTTCTGGAATAGAATTAATGAATTGATGCTTCAGATTAACATCACCAAAACCAATATGGTAACATATTTCCGCTACTCGCAGGTAATATTTTTCAAGGCCTTCTCTTTTCAGAAAACAACATTTTAATTGAAAAAATTCACTTATGGCTGTTTGTAAAGAATCTTAAGGAGTTTCAATGAACTCAATTTCAATATATCCCAATGCTGCAACTATAGTTGGAAGTTGACATAAAGTAAGCTTTTGATATTCACTTACTCTTATCCACCAATCTCGTAGATTACTAGTGAATCTAGTAGTAAACTCCTGTAATACTTCTGGCAATGAAGCTCATGCTTGGATTTTAGTTTCTATCCAAGCATACATTTCCAGTAGTTTTGATCTCCTTTGACTGGGAACAACGTTGTCCATAGAGAACCATGGACCATTTGAAGCTCTAGGATGTTGAGATTGAGATTAGAATTCTGATTCTCCCATAGCTTCTTCTTCCTCTTGTGATTCTTCCACAATTGAGTAGTTAGTGGAGGTGCAACTTGTCTCTATCCTGACCTAACTGATGATTTTGTAGAACCAGTCATCTTAATTGATGGAAAAGATTCCTCGGTGTTTATGGACTCACTTTCTGATATTGTTTCAGACGTGTCAGATTGCCAATGTTCTTGAATCTGCTGAGGTTGATCGTGTTCAATACAGGTTTGGAGAAAAGAGGTGATCTCATTTTGCTCCATTTGAACCATGTATTGATAAAGATCTTGGGAATCCTAAAAAGGATCCAAAATTGGTTGTTTATCTAGTCTTTTGGGAATAGGTGCAGTGTTAGAGGATGAAGTAGTGGATGGAGAAATAGTAGGTGTAGATATAGATTTAACTTGTTTCTTTTTGGGTGGTTTTCTTTGTAACAATATTTTTGCTCTCATCATATTTTGAAAGTTTTCATGTTCAAGAAGAACTGGATCAATATATGGCTGAGCAATAGTATTTTGAATGACTGGTAAAGGATGAGTGCTTGCAAAAGCAAAGGGTTAAAATGACATTTTTACCTGCAGATTCTTTTCAACCTGAGCTAATTGAGGATTCAATTGTGAGATTTCCTACTGTTTCTGTAAGAACTGAGGTCCATTGACCTCATTCTGTATTATTTGCATAATCTTTTGATGGAGTTTAATTATTTGTTTCTCGAATCATAGAATAAATTCATGTTGCCAACTTAATTGTCTGTTAACGTCAGATCCAAGTTGGTTAACCTGCTAAGAGACTTTATCTACTTTTCTATCAATTTTCTTGAGGACTTTGTTTTGTGCCAAAGCATTATCTGTCTACCAGTTGAGAACGGATTTGCCAACCGTGATTTCTCTAGGTCTCCCCTGAGCATCTGGATTTTGAGATTTGACCCATGGAATCTTCTTAACATGTATGTTAGGGTCCACCTTTTCCTGAAGAGATGAAAGCTCATGTTCCTGATCATAGAACATACACACTGTTGGGATTGTATGAACTTTAGTTATTTCTAGCTGAAAAGCTTCACTCTGGCAAAATTTTGTAACCATTGCAAATTTGCCATCATTTTTTTAAATGGTCTGTCGCAATTTCTAAAATTATTAACAGTGAAGTTAATCAATGTCTTTTTCTTTTCCCTTTTTATTGACGAAGAAAAGAAAAAACAAAATAATAAGAGGCTCCATCATTCATTATAGTATTGTTTTTATAGAAAAATGAAACATGCATCCAGGTTAAGTTAATCAATGTCGCTAATTAAGTAATTAATTATATTATATTGGGATAAACTATGCACAATGTATTGATTCCATCATTCAATATTCTAATTCAATTAAATTAAATATTTGGGGAAAGTGACAATTGATCTATTTGATCTCAAAGATGTGGCTCACAGGTACTCAGGAGATCGCATGCCTCTATCAACTGCGTCCAATGGACCCATCTTTGATTTTCCTGTATTTTTTTCCTAATAATTTATGTAAACAAGATTCTTTATGAATTTTAAATACATAAATTGAATACCATTTAATTTTTTGCTCTTTGTTTTAATGCTTAATTTTGGTGCTCAAATCTCAAATCATGCGTTAAATATATTAAATATTAAATATAAGTTAAATATATTAATACTTCCAAAAGAAGAATAGGTCAACGATTGGTAAACCTTATATTATAGTTTCATTAGCTCATGTAAAATGACATATTCCTGCATCATTAAAGTTTTAATAAGATATCTTAGCTCATATATATATACACACTTTTTATTACATTATCCAAATTTATATTTTAATTCTCCGATTTTACTTAAATATTTAACTATTTATTTTTTATTGGTATTTCAATTATGGAAGTAGAATTTTGAAAATGATTTCTAAATATATTTACTGAATTTGTGTGTTTGTATATATATAATTCAAAATTTTCATAAAATGTAATTTAAAATTATATTAAACTTTGCTTTACTCGGGCTAATAATGTTGAGAAAAATACAACAAACTGAGGAGTAATTTCTTCGTCTTGTTGCATAAGTTAGGGGTAAACACTTGCTTCTATTAATTGATAAATCACATATTTATATACAACTACTAAGGCTAACAGAAGAATACAAGAAGTAAGACAACATTAATATAGAACAAGTTTAGAATTTCTATTCTAATAATATTTTAATATAGCTTAACTTCCTATCATGGTTATTAAATCCAATCCGGCATGTCGGTTTAACCGGTTTAATCGAAAATCAACCTTTAAATCTAACACAATTTCTATAACCGGTTTTCTAAATTGAATGAATTTTCTAAAAAAATTTGAAGGTGTATTTGACTGGTGGAAAACCCGGCCACCCGGATGGTTGAATTGCGAATTGGTCAATGCAATCATGATTCATCATGTTCAATCAATTTGAAAATGTTGAATTTTCATCATGTTCAATCGGTTTGAAAATGTGATGCTATTGCTGGGACACATGAACATGTGCTTGAAGGAGTGATTATGCAATTGCTCACCACACACCAAGTGACCATTTTTGTTACGAGTTACACAATTTTATATATAATATTCACAAATTATTATTCACTTATTTAAAAATGTTATTCAACATAAACCTATATTTAATTATTTATATTTTTATTGTTAATATATACATTATTAAAAAATTCACATAAATTATTTTAGTTTAGAAATGAATTATATATTTAAGTAATGATATTTCTTGCCAAAGAGTTTTAATTTTAGTAATACATGTTGCCCAGACAATAAAGTAAGAAAACGGATTGGTTAGCAAATAAAATTTGATTAATTTGAAAGTGCGGAATAAATTAAGTAGAGTAAGCAATGAGAGATATCACACACAAGATTTATAGAGGTTCGAGTGTTAACAAACCCTACTCATCTCCTCAATCTCAATTGGGTGTTTCACTAATATACTAAGTGTTACAATAGAATTTTTCAAGCTCACTCCCAACTATGGTGTTTCTCTCAATTACTAACACATAATCCAGAAATTTCCTTGTATTTTTCAATGACTCACAAAAACAAATTGCTTGTATTTTACGACTCACATAATAAACTCTTACAAGTGTTTCACTTTTGACCCGAAATACTCAAACTCACTTTTGAGTAATTGGTTATAATGAAAAATACTCAACAACCTACAATACTCAGAAATAATGTGCAATTAAGTTTTCGCAATGAATAGAGATTTTTGAAAGAAATAATTGATGCACAAGGCTACAGCAAGATTAATGATTCAAAGTAATTGTTGTTCTTTTTGTTGGGATTCATAAATGACTGTATTTATACTCCCTCTGTGAATTATAGCCGTTTGAGTGCATTTAATGCGAAATAGCCGTTGAACTAACTCTTAATTTTGTGTCTAACATGTTTCTCTGTCCTCATTCACGGGCGTGAATATATGTGTCACGGGCCTGAATATTTTTGCAAGTCATGGTCCAAGTGGTGACTCTGGTCGTGAAGCTCTCTGGAAGAATTGGAGGTACTTGATCACGGGCGTAACTAATAATTTCACGAGCTTGAATATTCTTTCAAATCGTGGTCCAAGTGGTGGCATTGGCCGTAAAGCTCTCTAGAAGAATTTGACATGTTTTGATCACGGGAGTGACTGTCTTTCACGAGCATGACTACTTGATCATTTATAGTTGGTTTGATCCTTCATGGCCGTGAACTTTGAATGTTGGAGAGTTGGCACAAAGCTATATTCACAGGCATGACATAAGTAGTTACAGGCGTGACTTTGCTATGTCTTTGATTTTAATCTTCAAAAGTTGTCTTTCAATCCTGCATCATATTCTAATCAAGACATATCCTGTTTAACACACTTAGAAAAATCATTGTTAAATATATTATTGCTATTTTATTTGTTATCATCAAAATGACAAAAATACCTCTCAATGTTCAACAATCTTCCCCTTTTTGATGGTAACAAATAATCTAGCAATATGTATTTTTGAGAAGTCTCCCCCTCAAAAGGTGTTTAAGATAAAATAAAAGAGTGCAAGATTTGAAAGAGATATAGCAAAAATATTTGCAAACTAATAAGGTATATGCAAGTTATATATTGAGTATATCTCATCAAATAAAACATGTATTACCAAGTGCATTCAAAGTATATGTGAGATTTATGTTAAGTTTATCTTATGCATTAAAAAGAGTTCAGAATAAGTTCAACCTTGCAAAGTATATGTGAGATTGATGTGAGGTATATCTTATGCATATTATCAAAAATAATAATATTTACATATTTCATACCACACATAACATATTTGCATAGTCATATTCATGTATAGATCACATATATATTGTTAGGTTCTCCCCCTTTTGTCATTAGAAAAAAAGTTGAAAAATCAATAAGATGATTGTATTAATCTAATGGAGAAGGATAACATTTAGAATGCAAACAAAAAATAAGATAAATAACAACAAAAGTAAAGCTACTACTAGAAAACTAGCACTCTAGGTAGGCTTCAATCCTGACAAATCATCCTTAAGGCGTGCTACCTCTACTTTGAGGCTATCCATCTGAGACTCTATGAAGTTTTTAAGGTTTTCCAACCCCTTATCAATTGAAGCATGTATCATGTCTAGGCGAGGTGCTAAAAGATCAGCAATCTATTACGCCATAGTGGATGTGGTAGAGGCCGATGATTGACCAACATCCTCAGCTATTGCCGGTGTCGATGTCTCATCACAGGCTCGCTTCCTTTACTGGACAGACTGCAGACCAGCTTTGAAGGCTTTAGAGTCATGATCTTCCTAATCAATTTCACCAGCTGAAGTGGTGAAACGGTAGTAGATATTATCTTCATAAATGATATGAACAACTACTCCCATCTTGATAAAGGAATCGACATCGAGTCGATCTCGTGGATGAGTTAGAATGATAGTGTAATTGTAACACCCTCTTACCCCAACAACTTGTGCCCAAATAAGGGAGTGTTATGCTGACTTCATCGATTAACATATCCCTTTTCAAATTTTGTATACATGAAAATCATTCATATATATTTATTATTATTTTTCTTTATTTACTATTTATTGTTTACTATTTATTTACTTGTAGTGTAAAAGAAATCATAATAAAGAAACACAATACATTTTATATAATAAAGTATTATTTATAAAATGTGCACTTACTTTACAAATACTATAAAATAAAATTCAAAACATAAATACAGCAGTTGTGTGACCCACAGTATTGATACAAGCTGCTCTATTGGATCAGGCCACTGCTACCTTTGTCTACTATTGATTACTTAGTCTTTATTAAACTCGCGCGAGAGAAACTCCCATGCTAAGCTCTAGGCTTAGTGGTGCATATAAATAAGACAATAAACTATTTTATGCAATCATGCATTATCATATATCAACTCATGTTTAATTATTTTCTCATGCAAATATACATATCATGGTATTCTAGTATGCATAACATCAATTTATTTTATTGTATCTCATTTTTGTTTAATTTATCAAATCATCATTATTATTCATTTTACAATTCATGATTCCCTTTTTATTTTCAATAATTTATTTATATCCATAACACTCAATCATTTTTTAATGCACACATACATTTTATAAATTTCATTCTTTTATATCTCATATTTAATTTACTTTATCAAATCATTATTATTGTAACACCCTCTTATATAGTTAGGAATAATCCCAACCATAGGAGAGTGCCACCTACCTATTACCTTAAAATTTATTTGAATTAAAGTTTAGCGCTCCTGTTTCACAATCCGAATCCAAATAGTCCGGGTTTAGAGTTTTGAGGCTATAAAATATAAAATATATAAAAAAAAATCAATTATCAAGTAAATGAAACAAGAAAATAGAAATCACAAATAAAGTATGAATATGAATTTATCTTTGTAAATTATGGCATATATATGTGTTAGACTAATAAACTAGGTATGCAATATTCCATATTGATATATGATAAAATTGATTTTTTTTATATTGCTATAGAAAGGACTGTGATATATTGATTATTTATGATTTTTTTATGCAAAATTGGATAATATGAAAATGAAATTTTTATTACATATCACAAGTGTATGTATGAATATTTATGCACATATGTTCCACTAAGCATTAGGTTGCTTAGTGTGTGGGTATTTTCCCATACGCAGGTTCGGAGCCTATAGAGAGAAGTTGATAAGAAGAGAAGCAAGCGCATATAGAGTCAAATAAAGTAAATCCACATAAGAGGGTTGGTGCTTTACATGACATGCATTTTATTCTTGTCCACATGTCATGGGTGATGAGTATAATTATGGTTTTCAAAAGTTTTACATGTCTTTTTATGATGGGAACATGTAATTTTATTTGGATCATATGAATTTTTAAACATTGGGATAATGAAAAGCCCATACTTATGTTTGAAAATATGGACATGGTTTGTTAAATTCGCATATAAAATAGATTCATTAATTAAATGACATATTGCTATCATGAAAAAAAAAACTAATTAACATATGAAAATATAATAACTAAAATGGAAGAAACTTTAAGTCAAACTGTTGTCCAGATATTGAACCAAGAACGGGGTTGAATTGGATATTAAAAATTTAACTTTTAAGTGTGGAAAGAAAAGTTAAGTTGAGTAGGGATAGAAAGATATGACACAAGAATATTTATAGAGGTTCGGGTGTTAACAAACCCTACTCCTCTCCCTAATCTCAATTTAGAGTTTCACTAACACTATAAGTGTTACAATGGAGTTTTACAAGCTCACTCCCAACTATGGTGTTTCTAATAATGGATCACACCTAACCAAGAAATCCCTTGTGTTTTAATGGCTCACACAATAAACTAATTCCTTGTGTTTTGAAGGCTCACACAAATAACCCTTACAAGTGTTCTACTCTTAACCCCAGAATACCCAAACTCACTTGAGTAGATGATTATAGAGAGAAACACTTACAAATCTATAATGCTTAGAGAATGATGAGAAAAAGGATTTTCACAGAGAATAAATGTTTGTTTTGAAAATATCAAATGCACAAAATGACTTACAACAAGATTTTGATTCAAAGTATTAGCTATTCTCTTGTTCTGGATTCATAAATGACTTGTATTTATACTTCCATGGCGAATTATAGCCATTTGATTGCATTTAATGCGAAAATAGTCATTGCACCAACTCTTATTTTCGCGCCTCACATGTTTCTCTTTACTCTTTCACAGTTATGAGTATGATTGTCACTATCGTGACTGTTCTTCTAAGCCATGACTTGAGTGGTGACTTTGGCCGTGAAGCATTCTGGAAGGATTTGAAGTGTTTGATTATGGGTATGACATTATATCTTCACAAGCGTGACCATCCTTCCTAGCCGTGGTCCAAGTGGTGACTCTGGCCGTGAAGCTCTTTGGAAGAATTTGTTATGTCTTCTCACGGTCGTGACTTTCTTTCACAGTCATGACTGATATGATCATTCACGGTTGCTATCATTCTTCATGGCCGTGAACTTTAAATGTTGGATAGTTGGCGCTAAGCTTCATCACGGGCGTGACATATAAGGTCACAGGCGTGAATATGTTATTTCTTCATTTTTTATCTTTTTAAGATTAGTTTTCCATTCTCCGTTCTTGCTATCATATTCCATACCCTGTTCAATGAACTTAGAAAACAAGTATGTTAAATACATTATTGCTATTTTATTTGTTCGTATCAAAATGATGGAAATACCCCTCAAGGTTCAATACATATGAATTTTAAGGTAATAGGCAAGTGACATTCTACTATATAGTTGGGATTATTCCTAACTATATAAGAGGATGTTACATTTAGTGGTATCAGAGCCCATGTTTAGGCAATCATAGACCTAAGTGGGCTATAGGTTTATCATGCGTGCATTGTATGTCTCATATGACTCTGACATGGGCTACTTCTCTGTCGACTTGTAGGATTAGAAGAGAGTATGGAAATTCAAGCGCATGAAGTTACTGAAAGCAATAGTTCTCCAAATACTGGAGCACCAAGCCAACCCAGTGTAGCTAGTGTTCAGGGTCCGAATGCTATACCAGATGTAGCCTAGTAGGTTCTTGGACATGCCGAATAAGACTGAAACCCTTTGATGCAGTAGATGGCTAATATAATGCAACAAATCGCAAGAGTGGTACCACAACCAGCTCCAGTTCCTCCACCTCCACCACTAAAACCGAAAGTACAGATGGACAAACTCTGTAAGTATGGAGCCACAAATTTTCTAGGTACAAAAGATGATGATCCTACTGCAGCAGAATATTGGTTAGAAAAAACCGAAAGAGTCTTTGATGAGCTTGAGGTTCCTACTGACCAAAAGGCAAGGTATGTCGTATCTCTACTCCAGGAAGATGCTTATGATTGGTGGAAGTCACTTCTTTTGAAACCAGAGGTTCCAAGCCTATGACATGGGAATTTTTTTATCACTGAGTTCAAGGAAGAATATGTTCCTCCATTTTATATAGATGAGAAAAAGAGGGAGTTTTTGAACCTTAAGTAAGGTAAGATGACAGTGACTGAGTATCAAAGAAAGTTTACTCGATTGAGTAAGTATGCTTCAGAGATTATCATGAGTGAGAGAGATAAGTGGGGATTTTGTGACTGCATTTCAACATGTCAACTTTACTCAACTAATGGCATTTGCAGTTAGTGTTGAAAAGAGAAAGAGAAAGCGAAAGAGAGTAGAGGAAGCTTTTAGACAGACAGTAACTCCAGTGGTCCAATCTATAGGCAAGAAAGGTTGATACTACACAGGACAGTCTCATGGCAGGAGTCAGAGACATAATAGGAGTTATATACAGGGTGGACTACACATGAGGGGCAGCCCTCCAAGGCTACATCTACAACCGGTAGCATACATACACAGGCTACCCGAGAGAGGGCTCTAATTTGTGGTACCTGCCACAAGAGCCATAAAGGAGACTGTTGGATGGTTACAGGTGCTTGTTTGAGATGTGGGTCTAAGAACCATATGAAAAGAGATTGCTCTCTGATAACTATTAGTGCACCTACACAGACTGCAAAATCAGCTTAGGTTCAGAATTAGAATCAGACTTGAGGAGGTCAAACAGGACCTAACCAGGCTGCATCAGAGACAATCAACAGGCCGGGATCCAGTAGGACTCTAGCTAGGGCATATGCTATGAAAGCTAGAGAGGACCAAAAATCCACTGATGTGATTGTGGGTATGTTTTCTTTATATGACTCAGTTTTATGTGATTTAATAGATCCTGGTTCTACACATTCTTATGTATGCATGAGCACATCTAGTCAAAACAGTATGACGAGTGAGAATCTAGAATATGAGATTAAGGTCACAAACCCCCTAGGCCACAGTGTTATTGTTAACCGGGTATACAAAAGTTGCCCTTTGATAGTGCATGAGAAAGAGTTTCTAGCAAATTTGATTGAATTGCCATTCCATGAGTTTGATGTTATCTTGGGCATGGATTGAATTTCTAAACATGAGGTAGTAGTGGACTATTGATCTAAGACAGTTGTTCTTAAAACTCCAGAACTAGAAGAGGTAATAGTGGAAGGTGAAAGGTTTTCACCACCTTTTCAAGTGATATATATGATGAAGGCTCAAAGAATGATCAGAAAGGGATGTGAGGCCTACTTGGCTCACGTGATTGATACTAGGAAGAGAGTCTAGATCTTAAGGATATCCCTATAGTGAATGAATTCCCAGAAGTGTTCCTAGATGATCTACCAGGGCTACTTCTCGATAGAGAGATTGAATTCTCCATAGAGCTCTCTCCAAGTACAACACCAATATCAGTTGCACCGTATAGAATGGCATTGACAGAGTTGAAAGAATTAAAGGCACAACTGCAAGAGTTGTTAGATAAAGGTTTTATTAGACCAAGTGTATATCCATGGGGTGCACCAATATTGTTTGTAAAGAAGAAAGATGGGTCTATGAGGTTGTGCATAGATTATAGATAGTTGAACAAAGTGACTGTTAAGAACATATATCCGTTACCACGAATTAATGATCTTTTTGATCATTTGAAGGGTACAAGAGTTTTCTCTAAGATTGATTTGAGATCAGGGTACCAGCAATTAAAAATTAAGATAGAAGACATAGCTAAGACAACATTTAGAACCAGATATAGGCATTATGAGTTTTTGGTGATGCCTTTCAGTTTGACAAATGCTCCAGCAGCCTTTATGGAAAAATGTTTTATTTACATCGACCATAAGAGTTTAAAGTATCTTCCTACCCAAAAGGAATTGAACTTGAGACAAAGAACATGGCTAGAGTAGATCAAGGATTACAATTGTGTGATCGACTACCATCCAGGGAAGGCCAATGTTGTGGCCGATGCATTAAGCCAAAAGACTTTGGTAGAATTACACATTCGTCCGACTCTCAACCAAGAAATCAAAGATGCATAGAAACAAGATAACAAGTTAGTTGAGATAGCCGAGTCAGTCTCTAATGGGGAGAGATCTGATTATACAATTAGTTTAGATAACAATTTATACTATCAAGGTCGATTATGCATACCTAATGTGGTAGATTTGAGACAGAGGATATTAAAGGAGGCACATAATACAAAATATGCCATGCACCTAGGAAGTAACAAGATGTACCATGACTTAAAGAATAAGTATTGGTGGTCAGGTATGAAAAATGACATCACATAATTCACCACCAGGTGTTTGACATGTCAATAAGTCAAGGCAGAACATCATATACCTTCAAGGTTGTTACAGCCAATCACAATTCCAGAATGGAAATGGAAATGAATAACCATGGATTTTGTGATTGGGTTGCCTTTGACACCAAAACAATATGACGTTGTGTGGGTGATTGTGGATAGATTAATGAAGTCAGCTCACTTTTTGTCCATTAGAAGGGACTACCCATTAAGCAAGTTAGTGGAGTTATATGTAAATGAAATAGTACGGCTTTATGGAGTGCCAGTCTCTATTGTTTCAAATAGGGACCCTAGGTTCACTTTTCAGTTTTGGGGTAGTCTGCAAAGAGCTTTGGGTACCAAGCTTAGTTTCAACACAACTTTTCATCCTCAGACTGATGGATAATCAGAAAGGTGATTCAGATTTTGGAAGACATGATAAGGAGTTATGTAATAGAGTTTGAGAGAAGTTGGGCCAAATACCTACCATTGATGGAGTTTGCCAACAACAACAACTATCAATCAAGCATTGAAATGGCTCTTTATGAGGCATTTTATGGTAGAAGGTGTCGAACACCATTGTGTTGGACATAACTCAGTGAGAAGAAGCTAGTGGGACCAGAGTTAGTGCAAGAAATAGAAGAAAAGGTGAAGATTATACAAGAAAGGTTGAAGACGGCTTCAAATAGGCAAAAATCATATGAAAATCTCAAAAGGAGAGACATAAAGTATGAAGTGGGAGACAAGGTGTTTCTCAAGGTTTTCCCTTGGAAAAAGGTCCTCAGATTCAGAAAGAATGGCAAGTTAAGTCCTAGGTTTATTAGACCTTATGAGATCTTAGACAAAATTGGACCAGTTGCCTATAGACTTGCTTTACCACTAGAGTTGAGCAAGATCCATAACGTCTTTCATGTTTCCATGCTAAGGAGATACCGATCAGATCCTTCTCATATTATTCCAACCAAGAGCATCGAAGCAAGGCCAAATTTAATATATGAGGAAGAACCAATGGAGATCTTAGCTTGTGAAGTCAATGAGTTAAGGAATAAATGAGTACCATTAGTCAACGTGTTATGGAGGAATCATTCAACTGAAGAAACAACATGGGAAAGCGAGGAAGTGATGAAGGCGTAATATCCCCAGTTGTTTTCAACATAAACAATAAGGTAAATTTCGAGGACGAAATTTGTTAAGAGGGAGAGAAATGTAACACCCATCAATTTAGGCTTGGATAATTAACATATTTAATGATCATAATTAAAATTATTTAAGACTAAATTTGGAAATAAAATATAATAAAAAGATATATAAGTGAATTTTTATTAAGTTATACGTGTTAAATAAAAAAGATAAAAAGGTTGGGTAAGTTAATAATAATAAGGTAAAAACCAAGGATTTAAGTGGATATTTGGCAACAACAAGGGATGACCTAATAGGGTATTTACCATGAGTATAAAAATATTATTTTCTTCTTCTTCTTCCAAATTCAGAACCCCAGCCTTCCTCCCACTCTTCCATACACAAATTTTCTCTTTTTTCACCAATCTTCTTCTTCATCTTCCTCTCTCCAAAACCTTAAAAGAACTATAAAAGCTTAAGGTTTGAAGAGGTTAAGACTTCATTGTGTCAATGTTTGTACATATGAGCATATTTATTCCTTTGTGCATTTTATTTGCATTTCAATGATATTTGATGTTGAAGGATAAGTGAACAAATAACTTGTTGTGTTTGCAGATTTTGTTAAAATTCGTCTAGAACAGTCTTGATGTGTTTGGCTATATCTTTTTTTCTGGAACTTGGATCGGGATGAAACTAGTTCAAAATGAAAATAGTTACAGATCTAAAACTTTTGTGAAGAGTATAAATATTATATCGGATTCTAAGTTGGTCTAAAAAGTTCTACAAATTCTCAGATTTGGAAGTACCCAGAAAATTCAGGGTAGTTATTTTCTGAAAATTCTATGGTATTTTGGTTATATCTTTTGTTCTACAGCTTGGATCGAGATGAAAGCAGTTGGAAATGAAAATAGACATATAGATCTAAAATGTTTATGAAGAGTAGAAATATTATATCTAATTCTAAGTTGGTCTAATAATTCTCGGATTTGGAAGTACCTAGAAAATTCTGGGTAGTTATTTCTTAAACATTCTATGGTTTGTTGGTTATATCTTTTGTTCTAGAACTTGGATCGGGATAAAACTAGTTGGAAATGAAAGTAGATACATAGATATAAATATTTTATGAGAGTATACGGTTATTTAGACATAAGTTTAGCTAGAAAACTCATATTTATATGATTCTTTTTGTATATGAAAGATAAGACATTAAGCTAAAAATTTATAGAATACTATAAGATCAAATTCAAATAAACAATAGGTAAAAGATGCAATCTAAAAGCAGGGCATAAATTTGTCTAGAAATAAAAATTTAGTAATTTGATATTTTAAATATTGGGTGACATATATATATGTTTTAATTTTGAATAATATGATAGTAGTTATATTTAAAACTCTTATTGTGTATTAACTAAATTAATATTATGTATTGTGGTTTGAGGTTTCAAATGAGATTGAGAAATTTTTATATGTATAGGGTATGTAAACCGAAAATTATTATGAACATATGAATTTTGATGATTTATGTAAACAATAAGATGATAAAATCAATTAAGCCCAATTCTCTAATATATGACTAAAAATAGGATAGATGACATGCCATTGAGGGGTTCATGATACTGTAAGAATCTATGATGATATGGAAAATTTTATTATAAGGATAAAGTGGCTTAAGCTCGGGTGATAGCTCCCTTGATCCTAAATACATGCAATTATTTATTTTACTCAGTCAATATGATTTAAACTCGGGTGAGAGCATTCTTGACTTGAGAAGTTTGGTTGAGCACTTATATAGACAGATACAGATAGTGAGTAGGGTGGCTTAAGTCGAGTGAGAGAGCTCATGTTTCACAATCCGCATCCACATAGTCCGGGTTTAGAGTTTTGGGGCTATAAAATATAAAATATAAAAAAATCAATTATCATGTAAATGAAATAAGGGATAATAAATCACAAATAAGGTATGAATATAAATTTATCTTTGTAAATTATGGTATGTATATGTGTATGCAATATTTCATATTGATATATGATAAATTGATTTTTTTTATATTGGTATAGAAATGACAGTGATATATGGATTATTTATGATTTTTTTATGCAAAATTGGATAATATGAAAATGGAATTTTATGATATATCATAAGTGTGTGTATGAATATTTATGCACATATATACCACTAAATATTAGGTTGCTTAGTGTGTGGGTGTTTTCCCATACGTAGGTTCGAAGCTTATGGAGAGAAGTTGACAGGAAGAGAAGCAAGTGCATACATAGTCCAACAAAGTAAATCCACATGAGAGGGGTGGTACTTTACATGACATGCATTTTGTTCTTGTTCACATGTAATTTTAATTGGATCATATGTATTTTATAAACATCGGGATAATGAAAAGTCCAAACTTATGTTTGAAAATATGGACATGGTTTGTTAATTTCGCATATAAAATAGATTCATTAATTGAATGAGATATTTCTATCATGAAAAAAAATAATTAACATATAAAAATATAATAACTAAAATAGAAAAAACTTTTATCTCATATATAGTTGCTATTATTCCTAACAATATAAGAAAATGTCACCTGCCTATTACCTTAAAATTCATTTGAATTAAAATTTCTTCCATTTTAGTTATTATATTTTCATATGTTAATTATTTTTTTCATGATAGCAATATGTCATTCAATAATGAATCTATTTTATATGCGAAATTAACAAACCATATCCATATTTCCAAACATAAGTTTGGGCTTTCCCGATGTTTACAAAATACATATGATCTAATTAAAATTACATGTTCCCATCATAAAAAGAAATGTAAAAATTTTGAAAACTATGATTATACTCATCACCCATGACATGTGGACAAGAATAAAATGCATGTCATGTAAAGCACCAACCCTCTGATGTGGATTTACTTTATTTGACTCTGTAAGGGCTTGCTTCTCTTCATGTAAACTTCTCTCTAGAGGCTCCGAACCTGCATATCAGAAAACACCCACACGCTAAGCAATCTAATGCTTAGTGGTACATGCATATATATATATATATATATATGACACCCAATATTTAAAATACCAAATTACTAAATTTTTATTTCTAGACAGATTTTTCCCCTAATTTTAGATTGCATTGTTCACCTATTATTTATTTGCATTTAGCCTTATGGTACTGTATAAATTTTTAGCTTAATGTCTTATCTTTCATATACAAAATGAATCATATAAATCTGAATTTGCTAGCTAAAGTTATGTCCAAATAACCGTCTAGTGCTCAGTAAAAATATGCTTGGTATTTTTCAGAATATTCTTTGGTCCGAGATTTTGTATCCAATTTTAGGTTCAATATAAATCATAACTAGCATTTATACTCATAAATGGTTTATATCTATGTGTCTACTTTCATTTTCAACTAGTTTCATCCCGATCCATGTTCCAGAACAAAAGATATAACTAAAATATCATAAATTGTTCATAAAATAACTACCTAGAATTTTCTGGGTACTTCCAAATCCGAGAATTTGTAGAAATTTTTAGACCAACTTAGAATCAGATATAATATTTATACTTTTCATAAAGGTTTTAAATCTATATGTTTATTTTCATTTTTAACTACTTTCATCCCGATCCAAGTTCCAGAACAAAAGATATAAGCAAAATACCATAGAATGTTCAGAAAATAACTACCCAGAATTTTCTGGGTGTTTCCAAATCTCAAAATTTGTAACAATTTTTAGACCAACTTAGAATTAGATGTAGTATTTATACTCTTCACAAGTTTTAGATCTATGTATCAATTTTCATTTTCAACTGGTTTCATACCTATCCAAGTTCCAGAACAAAAAATATAGCCAAATATATCAAAACTGTTCCAGATGAATTTTAACAAAATTAGCAAACACAACAAGTTATTTGTTCACTTATCCTTCAACATCAAACATCATTGAAATGCAAATAAAATGCACAAAGGAATAAATATGCTTATATGTACAAACCTTGACACAATGAAGTCTTAACCTCTTCAAACGTTAAGCTTTTATAGTTGTTTTAAGGTTTTAGAGAGAGGAAGAGGAAGAAGAAGATAGGTGAAAGAAGAGAGAATTTGTATATGGAAGAGTGGGAGGAAGGCTAGGGTTCTGAAATTTGGAAGAAGAACAATAAAATAACATTTTTATACTCATGGTAAATACCCTATTAGGTCCCCCTTTGTTTTTGACAAATATCCACTTAAATCCTTTGTTTTTACCTTATTATTATTAACTTAGCCAACATTTCTATCTTTTTTATTTAACATACATAATTTAATAAAAATTCATTTATAAATCTTTTTATTATATTGTATTTCCAAATTTAGTCTCAGATAATTTTAATTATGATCATTAAATATGTTAATTGTCCAAGTCTAAATTGACGAGCGTTACAATTATCCATAGCCTTTTATTGCCCATAACACTTGATCATCTTTTTATCCATGTCACCATTAATAATTCCATTTTTATTTTCAATAATTCATTTATTTTCCATAACTTTTTTATTTATTTCCAAAACACTCAATCATCTTTTCATGCAACTTAAATTTCATAAATTTTACTCTTTTATATCTTATATTTATTTTACTTTACCAAATCATTATTATCCATAGCTTTTCATTGCCCATAAAACTTATGAACTACTAACCAGGATAATGGAGTTTCCATCCAAGTACTTAGGAGTGCCACTTGAGCAATATGATGTGTGCATATAAGTGCCATCACCGGCTTTAATAATAGTGTCATCACTGGCTTTAATAATGGTGTCATCATCGACTTCAATAATAGTGTCATCACTGGCTTTAATAGTAGGTGTCATCACCGGCTTCATTAACTATACCATTAATGGATTTCATCATACTCCCCCTTTGCTTGTCATGCCAAACTATCCTAAGTTGGTTCTAGTTAGGTATTCTAGGGCTTTTGCAATCTCATTAAAATTCATAGCAATTAAATTCATACTTTTATTCCATTTAATGTCTCAAAATAATCACATAATCACTCAATTAAAATAATATTTACATAATATAATAAGGTTCTCATCATTTTACTCTTTTAATTCCATAACTCATATGTTGCCCTGTCACTGGCAGATTCCGTTCTCTATTTTGGACCTTAATTTTGGTCCTATTAAAATCTGAATTTAGTTACAAGGTATTTTTAATAATTTTAGATCTAGATCTTAGATTTAATATGCAACTTGAATCATTTAATTCTAAGTTCTGTATCAAAAGATATAATTAAATGAACACTAACTGGTCACTAACAATTCTGCCCATAATTTTCTGGACAGATTCTAAGTCCGAGATTTATGAATTTTTCTAGATAATTACAGACATATTTGGATTTTATGATCTGAATAAAAATTATAGCCCTATGTCTTAGAATTTACACCCAACAAAGAACATAGAAAACCAAATTCCATAAATTAAGTTATAGTAGTTTAAGTGCTCACTGCTCATCCATTTCCAGCAAGGAACATACAAACTAATCACATTCAATTTTTACCAAATTAAATCCTAAGTCTAGAAAACATGCATCCCCAAGATTTTCATCACAAAATACTATTAATTCATAATCTTCAACATGCCAAGTAATCAAATCATGCAAATAAAAAAAATAAAATAGGCTATTGCCTTAGGTTATGCACAAACCTCTATTTTCTTTTCTTTTCTTTCTCTTTACTTCTCTTTCTCTTTTCATTTACCACTTTGAGCTAAGTCTTGGTCAATTTGAGTTCCTAAAACATAAAAAAGATAATTAAAACCTTACTCATTAAAACTCCATAACCCTAATCTCTCTCTCTTTTTGCTCTTTTATGCTTGAAAATGGTTTTATCCCTTACTTTTTCTTTCTTTTCTCACTTTCTTTCACTAGAACCAAGCTTTGGCTATGGAGGAACTTGAGGAAACGTGGGCTAGCTTAGGAAGGCATAAATTCTCAATGCAAAAGGGATAAGGAAGAGGAAGAAACCATCAAGAAGAAAATGACAAAAGTCATTAAGATGGGGGACACCTAAGCTCACATTCTAGAAATCTTCATTAATTTCCACTTCATCCATGTCAATTGGTTTCTTAAAATTTTTCACTAAGTGTGGCTGGCCTCCACATGCATTTTATGTCCCAATTCATGTATTTAATTTATGGTTATCCTAATTAACCCTCAAATTTTTGGTAAATTGCAAATTGACCTCTAAACTTTTCAAAATTTGCAATTTAGTCCTTTACCGAAATTTAACATCTTTAAATATTTTAAACACTTTATTAGATATTTTCCATACTTAATTTCTATTATTTTTCAATAAAAATCCAAATTTAGACTTCAGTTGAACCGTCGAGTTGATTTAACAACTCGTGCTACTAGGGGTCTAAATTAGCGGATATGACAATAATTGTGGTCGTCGAGTCTCAAATACCCTAGCTCAATGGCATGGTGAGTTCCATACCCATCAATCAAAATCTCTCTCGATGGCTTTGTTGCAATGGAAAGGAGGTGATTTGCGAACCATTGTGACAATGCTATGAATAGTCCTCTTCGTGCCATCTCCAACAAAAAGAGCTCCAATTTTTTGATTGCCCCATTGCTATCTCATTGAGCAAATATACTATAGCTAAGAAACCTATGTATATACTTATGCATAGGAGACCGAAGGTAGGTGCTCTTTATCTTTTTCACATCCTTGGTACACTCCGAGCCGAAATGTGTCTAAGCTAGAGGAGTATAAAATTCAACTTCACTCTCGTTTAGGATGCCATATGAAGGAAGCTTGAAAATATTGCCAAATTTTGCTGCAGTAAGTGTGTTAGGATGCTTGCAAAGCTGAAATTTTACGGTTCCGATGGGTGAGACTAGCAATGTGCTAAAGAACTTGAGAGTTTAGCGTTGGACGATATATTTCCACGAACTCTCTGAGGTGACAAGCTTGTAATTGCTCAATCATGCTTGTCTCAAGACCAAAAGTCTTGATAGAATTCCACTTGAAGGATCGTGATGAAAGTAGAGGTCATTTCTTGAGAACAGAATATCACAGATGACAATGATCTGAAATGACATTGAGTAGATAATCAGTGTGGCATCTTGGGGCATGTGATTTCTTCCTAGTTCCTTTAGGAGAACCAGATTCCATTTTGATTAACTTTGATCAATGGAAAGAGAAGTAATTTTCGGAATAGGATTGAAGAACCCTTGAGAAAAGCTGTGATTGTTTGAAGAATGAGGGGTTTGGAAGGGTTTTATAGATGGAAATGTAGGTGAGGCCGAAATTTGTGAGAGATATTGAACGAGTGTGTTAAATGATAGAATTTGTAAAGATGGAAATAAGAAAAGACATAGATTTTGTTTCATAATCAATCGATTCACGGCTGTGAATACCTAGTCACGGGAGTAAATAATTGAGGTCACGGTTTGTTGAAGGGGCTCTCTAGCAGTGAAGAAAAAGATGGATTGAGTCACATTCGTGACATTAAACAGTAACGGGTGTGAAACAGGCTTTTCACAGGGGTGATAAATATTTTCATGAGCATGAAACTTAGTTTTCACGACTTCTACCCGTGAAGTAAGGCGTGAAACAGAGCGTGAACGGTTTTGAAATTATTTACTGTCTTTGTTCACGGTTGTGAAGATATGTCATGGGGGTGAATCAATCTTTTCACGGGTGTGACAAATAGCGTATCAGTTGTGAAACTCAGTCTTCACAACTTCTACCTATGAAGCACGACGGGAGGCAAAATGTGAAAGCTACTGGAACTATTTGCTATTATGTTCATGGCTGTGAATATATGTCACAGGCGTGAATCACCTCAAATCTTCAAAAAATAAAATTAAATCTAAAATAAGACTAGAATATTTCTAAAAAGGTTTCTATGCGTTAAAACATGTATTTCTATCATGTTAACCATTTCATATCATAAAATTAGTAAAGTAAAATGCCATCATATGAAGGAATTAACATTCAAGGTTCACACAACATACAATTGGCAAGAAAATAATTAAGACAAAGTTGATCCATCAAGCATACCAAGCTCTCTTCTTATAAAAAAAAAACTTTCTTCATCAAGAGGTTTGGTAAAAATATGCCAATTGATTGTTTGTATCAATATATTCTAACACAACATCTTCATATTGAACATGATCCTTAAGAAAATGATGTCTAATGTCAATATGCTTACTTCTAGAGTGTTGAATGGGATTCTTAGATAGGTTGATGGCACTTGTATTGTCACATTTTATGGGTATATAGTCCAAACTATGACCATAATCCCTTAGTTGTTGTCTCATCCATAGGATTTGAGTGCAACAACATCCTACTGCCACATATTCTGCTTCAGCGATAGATAAGATAACTGAAACTTGTTTCTTGCTAAACCAAGAAACTAGGCATTCACCAATAAAGTGACAAGTTCCTAAAGTACTCTTTCTATCCAACAGACTACCAGCATAATCTACATATGAATATCCTATGATATGGAAAGATGAATTTCTAGGATACCATAAGCCTAGATGCATTGTGCCATGTAAATATTTTAAAATTCTTTTTACAACATTCAAATGTGATTCCTTAGGACAAGATTGAAATATAACATATAAGCATACATTATACATTATATCGGGCCTAGAGGCAGTAGGGTATAAAAGTGATATGATCATACCTCTATAAAGCTTTTTATTTATGCTATTACCCTTCTCATCTTTGTCCAATTTTGTTGATGTGCTTATAAGAGTCTTAGCATTTTTGCATCATTCCATTCCAAATATCTTGATTAACTCTTTGGAGTACTTGGATTGGTTGATGAATATGCACTCATTGCTTTGCTTGATTTGTAGACTAAGGAAGAATTTAAGTTTGCCTATCATGCTTATTTCAAATTCCCTAGTCATACACTTAGCAAATTCTTGGCAAAACAATTCATTAATAAACCCAAATATGATATCATCAACATAAATTTGAACAATTAAAATGTCATGCTTATGTTTTTTAATAAACAAGGTTGTATCAACATGTCATTTTAAAAAATTATTTTCTAAAAGAAAAGAACTTAGTCTTTCATACCAAGCTCCTGAGCTTGTTTTAAACCATACAAGACTTTTGAAAGTTTAAAGACATGATTAGGCAAATTATGGTTTTCAAAACCCGATGGTTGTTCTACGTAAACTTCCTCTTCTATAAAACCATGTAAGAAAGCACTTTTTACATCCATTTGAAAAAGTTTAAAATTCATATGGCATGCAAATGCTAAAAGTATTCTTATGGCTTATAATCAGCTACTGGAGCATAAGTTTCATCATAATCTACACATTCTTCTTGATTATAACCCTTTGCAACTAACCTAGCTTTACTCCTAGTTATTGAACCTTGTTCATCTAACTTATTTCTAAGCACTCATTTACTACTATTGATTTAATGGTCTTTGGGTCCAGGAACCAAGGTCCATACCTTACTTCTCTCGAATTGGTTGAGTTCCTCCTGCATAGAAATCACCCAACTTTCATCATTAAGAGCCTCATCAATATTTTTAGGCTTAATTTGAGAGACAAAAGAAAAGTTAGAATCTAAAAGTTTGAGATTAGATTTAGTACTTACACCCTTAGTAGGATCACTAATGATTTGTTCCTTGGGGTAATTCTTTGTCATTTTCCATTCCTTTGGAAGCTCTTGGTTGTCATGCTCTTGAGCTTGAGGTAGAGATACATCTTGTTGTTGTTTCTCTTGATCATCATCATCTTTCTCATGATTACAATCAAACTTCTCAATTGTACCCATAATGTCATCAAGAACACTATCTTTCACAAGATCAAGCTTGCTAGATTCATCAAAAACAACATGCATAGACTCTTCAACAACTAAAGATCTTTTATTAAAGAGTCTATGCGCTTTTCTGGTTATAGAGTATCCCAAGAAGATTCCAACATCGGATTTAGAGGTAAAATTTCAAAGGTTATCCTTGGTATTTAATATAAAACACTTGCATCTAAATACTCTAAAGTATGATATTATGGGTTTTCTTCCATTTCATAGCTCAAAAGAAGTTTTGTTTAAAAATGGTCTTTTGAAAACTTGATTTGAAATATAACATGCAGTATTTGTGGTTTCGACCCAAAAGTAGATTGGTAAACTATACTCATTGAGCATAGTTCGAGTCATTTCAATTAAGGTTCGATTTTTTATTTCTACTACCCCATTTTGTTGAGGTGTCCTACGAGTTGAAAAATTGTGTGAAATACCCTATTCTAAACAAAAGTTTTCAAAATTTTCATTTTCAAATTCTTTGCCATGACCGCTTTTTATTTTAGAAATAAAATAGCCTTTTTCATTTTGAACCCTTTTAACAAAATTTTTGAAAGATTCGAAAGCATCACTCTTTTGAGGTAAGAAAATCACCCAAGTGAATATAGAGTAATCATCAATAATGACAAAAGCATAGTGTTTACCTCATAACTAGCAACTCTAGTAGGTCCAAAAAGATCTAAATGCAAAAGTTGTAGAGGCTTAAAGGTACTTACTACATTTTTGGATTTAAAGGATGACTTGTGTTGTTTTCCTCTTTGGCAAGCTTCACATGTCTAATTTTTTTTTTCAAATTTTACTTTTGGAAGTCCACTTACTATCTTTTGCTAAGGCTTTGAATTAATTCCATGCTTACATGACCAAGCCTTCTATGCCATAGCTAAGATTCATCACTAATAGTCATAAGACACTTAGTGGAAAGGTTAGAAATTTTGTGTAAGTATATTATGTAAGTATTGACATCTCTATCTCCCTTGAATATCTCTTGGCCACTTAAAGAGGTTACAGGACATTCATTTGAGGTAAAGATAACTTGGTTCCCTTATCACATAATTGATTTACACTTAACAAATTATGTTTCAAACCGTCAACAAGCAAAACATCTTCAATAAAAGTAGTATTATTAATACCAATAGAGCCAATGACAATTACCTTACCTTTAGCATTGTTTCTAAAGGTTACCTTACCACCATCAATTTTTTTGATGTGAATGAAGAGTTATTTGTTCCTGGTCATATGCCTTGAGCATCCACTATCCACAAACCAAACATTTTCCTTTATAGTGGACTTAAGGCATACCTATAAAATTATAATTCAAGTTTGGTTTTTAGGTACCCAAATGAACTAGGGTCCTTGGGGGCTAGCACTTGAAGGTTCCCAATAAGCCTTCCTTATCCAACAATGTTTGTTGATATGACCGAATTTCATACAATAATTACATTGCTTAGCTTTAAACATATATTTCAATTTTGACATGCTTTTTGGTCTCAACATTCTTTTAGAAGGTGTTTGTGTGCAATGACATACACATGCATAATGAATAGGTGTTTTCCTAGGTGCATGTCTCTTATATATGAAAGCATGATTGGCCTTTTGAGGTTTTCCTCATAAGCCTTATGATCCTTGACCATTCTTCTTATGAATAAGGGGTTTTGTGTGTGTTATGCTTTTAGCCCTTGGGGATATTATCACAATTGCAGAGGTTTATGGTACACTAGTAACAAATGTAGTCTTGTGAGATGAGGATGATGTTTCATTAAATCCTAGATTGTGTCTTATTAAAAGTGGTCTTTGAGAAACTATAAGAGTATGTAAACTCTCTTTGCCTTTATGAAACCTTGAAATAGAGTTTCTAAGTTCCTCAACTTCATTTTTCAAAATATTATTTTCTTTAAGCAAAGTTTTAGTTGAGGGTCTAGAGGAATACTCATCTAATGATTTTTGAAGAGTTTCATTAGAAGTTTTAAGATCAAAATTCTCTTTTTGTAAAACTTCCATTTTGTTTTTCAAATCTAAAATATTATTTTTATAAGTGTTAAATCTGCTTCTATATTTTTCTAACTCTAGGTTCAATACTTATATTAAATTCTACTCATCATCATATTCACTATCACTATGATTATCACTACCATCATTATTAAAAGAGTATGAGTAAGAAGGACCAACCTCATCCGTGAAGTGATCCTCTAAAGCCATGAAGCATAGGTTGACCTCTTCTCCTTCATTATAATATTTTTAGCTTAAAGAGCTTTCGTCATCCCATATGGCTTTGTGATATTTCTCCCCAATCTTCTTTTTGAAATATTTTCTTGCATTTCTTGAGCTTTGGACATTCTGGTTTGATATGTCCTTTCTTCCCACATTCATAACACTTTATCTCATCTTTATTTCTTTTAGAATCATTTGAGGAGTGTTTGAGGGTTATTTGTTTGAATTTTCAAAATTATTCCTTTTAATCTTCTTGAGAGCATGGAAATGTCCTCATTTGTATCATCACTCTTTTCTTCATCATCTTCAATTACCTCTTGAGATTTTAAAGTAGAGACTTTGAGTGCTAGAGGCTTTCCCTTTTTCTGGTTCGTCTTAAAGTTCTCTATCTCTTTTTATCGCCATTTTGTGTGTTATAAGTTTGCCAATAAGCACATCGGTAGGCATGATGCTCGTATCTTCATTAGCCTCTTCTATACCTGTAACTCATAAACCATAGTCTTTGAGAGGAAGTATAACATCCAGTAATTTAGGCCTCGATTACGCGTGACCGTAGTGAGGCGCGCAGGTTCAATCAGACTCTAAATTTGAACCCATAAAAAAATGTCTAATAATAAGGGAAAATAAATAAGGGTATTATTATTTAGGAATTAAAAATATTAGTGGTAGAATTAGGAAAAAAAAATTTCTATGGACAAAATCGGCATTATAGAGATTGTTTGGGAAAAAAGTGTAAATATGGAGGAAGATGTGGCAAATAAGAAATTTCTTAAAGTTTAAAATTTCATTAAAATTAATTTGTATATTGGACCAATGGATGAAGAGCTTAATGTAGTCATGGAACCACCAAATACTCACCTAAAAAAATAATATCTCATTTTCTCCAACAATTAAAAATCCATTTCCATCATATTCTCTCCTCTCACTGCTATCCACCATAGCTCTCCCAAAAACCTCCATTTCTCTTCAAATCAAGCTTGAAATAAGTGAGGTAATAAAGTAGTTTTAAGAGAGTAAAATTCGAAATTAAGGTGTTCTTGCCATAAAAGGAGCAAAAGAGCAAGAAAGAAGAAAGAAGGAAGACAAGAAAAGGGAGATTGGTTAGGAGCAATTTCGGCCCACCTTGGAGAAAACTTAAGGTGAGTTTATTCTTCTTAAATTCAACCTTTTTCCTACTATTTGAGACCCATAGTGATGATAGATGTGATTAGGTTTGGTAGATTGAGCTTATGTTGCAAGATTGAAAGTAGAAATTTAAGTTTGTGATTAGTTGATGTAAGTATAATTAAACTTTGAATTAATTATAATTGAAGTTAGTTAACTATTTTATGGCTTAAAAACTAAAGAAAATATGATGTTAATGGATGAATGAGGGGCTGCCATAGTTAAAGAAATTTGGGGAAATTTGAAATTAGCATAGAAGCACAACAATTGGTGATAAGTGAAGCATGATTTGAGTGTTGAATTGAAAAAAATGAATTGGTAACTAGGATATAGTTTTTGGGCAGCCATGACATAATAAGAGGGAAGTTTAACCTTAGTACATTTTAGCTCAATTAAGGTGTAAAACATATTAGAAGCATTAGCATACTATGTAGACATGAAAAACATTGAAAATGGATATTGGAATTGAGATGTGGTATGGTTGTGTAAGAAAAATAAGTGAACAAGTGAGAGGCCCTTAAAAGGGTGACAAAGGTAAGGAGAAAGCTAGCTAATAAGGGAATAAAAAGAAGGATTAAGGGAAGAACCAAGGCTGATTAGGTATGTGCTTCATTGATAAAAATCTTACATGTTGTTAATATGTATGGAATTATATATTAAGATTTGATATGTTGTGTTTGTAATATGTTGTGTGATTTGTTGTGGCCTATGATATTTTATATGGCAATGAAATTACATGGTGTGAAATATTTGAAAGATATGAATGTAGTTGTAATTTTAGAAATTTTAGTATCAAAATGAATGCTAATGATGAATGTGGTTGAAATGTGGAAGGATGCCAATTGATGGCTCGGGTACAGAGTTTTAGGAACATCTTTGACTATTTTGATGATAACTTGTGTTTTGGATTTCCGTTTTATATGTTCTTTATTGAAATGAAATCTAAGACATAGGGCTTTAATTTTTATTTAGACAATAAAATCTAATTATGGCTAGATTTACCCAGAAAAATGCATGAAGTTCAAACCTAGAATCTGTCCAGAAATTTCTGGGCAGAAATTTGGGTGATGATGCCATATTTAATTGATCATAACTTTTGATAGAAACCTGTGATTTTTGATGCATCTGAAATATAAGACAATAAGCTAAAAATGGTTAGAAGACTATAACTCCCAATTCGAATTATAAATGGGCTAAAAAGGAAGCCCAAAAATTGGTCTGAAATCTGCCATGGGTAAAAACATGAAATTTTGGGCTTTTGCATGTGTTGTGATTATTATATGTAATAATTAATGTCAATATTTACTTTATTGATAATTATAAATATTTAATAAATTATTTATGTGTGAGATTTTAGTGCAATAATATTGAGAATTAAAATAAAAATAGTTAAGCCCAAAGACACCTAGGCTAGAACTTGAATAGAGAATAGTTTGGTATGCCAATCAAGGACTTTTTGGCACCCGGTGCCAAATACAAAAGCTGGTAATGACATTATTATGAAGCGCTTGACGCAATATTATCAAAGCCGGAAATGACAACCCCGTTATTTATATTAGTTAGTTCGGTTATAGGTGTTATGGGCACAAGATAATAATAATAATAATAATAATAATAATAATAATAATAATAATAATAATAATAAAATGGAAGTACTAATTTTTATAAATGTCATATGAATTGAAGTTGTTAAATATTGAGTATTTGCTGAAATTTATTGATTGTGTATAATTCTTTATTTTATGTCTTACTTATTGTTGCCCAGATATTAAGCTAAGAAAGGGGGGTTGAATTGGAGTTTTTTTTTTAAAAAAAATTAAACTTTAAAGTGCGGAAATAGATAGTTAATTTTATAAGGGATAGAGAAAATTAAACAACCTACACTTTACGTTTTACAGGCTCACACAAATAACCTACACTTTGTGTTTTACAGGCTCACACAAACAACCTACACTTTGTGTTTTACAGGCTCATACAAACAACCTACACTTTGTGTTTTACAGGCTCACACAAATTCTTTCCCATGATCACTTATTTTTGAAATGCAGTACTCTTTTTCATTTTGAACTCTTTTAGCAAAGTTTTTGAAATTTTCAAAAGCATCACTATTTTGAGCTAAAAAAATTACCCAAGTAAATCTAGAGTAATCATCTACGATGACAAATGCATAATGTTTTCCTCCTAAGCTAGCAATTCTAGTAGGTCCAAACAAGTCTAAATGCAGGAGTTGAAGAGGTTTTGAAGTACTTACTATATTTTTGGCTTTGAAAGATGACTTGTGTTGCTTTCCTCTCTGACAAGGATCACATGTCCTACCTTTTTCATATTTGACTCTTGGTAATCCTTTTACTAGCTCTCCTGTGTTGAGACTTTGTATTAAGTCCATGTTAGCATGACCAAGTCTTCTATGCCACAGCCAAGATTCATCACTAGTAGTCACAAGAAACTTAGAGGAATGGTTAGATAGTTCATGTAAGTTTATTATGTATGTATTAATATCTCTATTTCCTTTAAATATTTCTTAACCATCAATAGAGATTACAAGACATTCATTTGAAGTGAAGATTACTTTGTTTCCTTTATCACATAATTGACTTACACTTAACAAGTTATGTTTCAAGCCATCAGCAAGTAAGACATCCTTAATAAAAGTAGTACCATTAACACCAATAGAACCAATGCCAATTACCTTACCCTTTGCATTGTTTCCAAAGGTAACTTTACCTCCATCAATACTTTTGATTTCATTGAAGAGTTCTTTGTCTCCTGTCATATGCCTTGAGCATCCACTGTCTACTAGCCACGCATTTTTGTTTATTGTGGACTTGAGGCATACCTATAGAATTACAAATCAAGTATGATATTTAGGTACCCAAATGAGTTTGGGTCCTTAGGGGTTAGCACATGAAGGTTCCCATTGAGCCTTCCTTATCCAGCAATGTTTATTTATGTGACCCATTTTCATACAATAATTACATTGTTTAGGTCTAAACTTGCTTTTTGGTCTTACACTTTGTTCAAATGCCATAAATCTATTAGACTGATTTTGAGAAAAATGGCATGTACAATCATGATTAATTTGCATTTTTCTAGATGCATGCTTCCTATACATAAAGACATGATTATTCTTTTTCTGTACAGAAGGTTTAACATTCTTATTTCTTGGTGCAGTTCTAACAGGTGTGGAGATGTGAGATTCTTTAGATTTAACAAATACTGTTTTGTTAGAAGATGATGATGTGTCCTTAAATCCTAAACCATGTCTAACTAAAGGTGGTCTTTGAGACACAATGAGAGTATCTAAGCTCTCTTTACCTTTGTGAAATTTAGAAATGGAATTTCTAAGTTTTTCCACTTCATTTTTCAAAGTATTATTTTCTTTTAACAGTGAAGCTGTTGAGGGTCTTGATGAGTATTCATCTAATGACTTTTGAAGAGATTCATTAGATGATTTAAGCTTTATGTTCTCTTTTTCTAAACCATCTATCTTATTTTTCAAATTGGAGATATTATTTCTATAGGTACTAAATTTAGTTCTATATTTCTGTAATTTTATATTTAATTCTTCTATTAGGGTTTGCTCATCATCATCATCATCATCACTATCACTATTACTATCATTATCACTACTATCATTATTGAAAGAATATGAGTGTAGTGATCTTACCTTATTCGAGATGTGATCCTCAATAGCCATGAAACATAGGTTGACCTCTTCACTTTCATTATCATCTTTTTCACTTGAAGAGCTTTCATCATCCCATGTGGCTTTATGACCTTTCTCCCCATTGTCTCTTTGGTATTTGCTCTTATGCTTCTTGAGCCTTGGACATTCTGCTTTGATATGTCCTTTCTTTCCACATTCATAGCATTTTACCCCTTCCTTACTTCTATGTGTATCATTAGAAGTTTGTTTAAGGTTTCTTTGCCTGAATTTTCTGGAATTGCTCATTTTCTTCTCAATGATTATTTTTAATCTCCTTGAAAGCATAGCGATGTCTTCATTTTCATCATCATTCATTTCTTCATCATCTTCACTTTCTTCTTGAGATTTTGAAGTGGAGGCTTTGAGTGCTAAGGGTTTTCTTTTCTCTGGCTCTGCTTCAAGCTCTCTATCTCTCTTTACTGCCATCTCATGTGTGAGAAGCTTGCCAATCAGCACATCAGTATTCATGATACTCATATCTTCATTTGCTTCTTCTATGCCAACAACTCTTGAACCATAGTCTTTAAGAGGAAGACTTCTCAGGATTTTATTGTTTACATCTTCCAAACTTAGATGCTTCCCAAGTTTCCTCATTCCATTTATAATGGATAGAAGACAGTTGGTCATGTCAGTGATTGACTCATTGGATTTCATCTTGAAGAGCTCATATTCTGAGGTTAGAAGTTGAATCTTCTTGGATTTGACTTGCTTAGTTCCCTCATGATAGTTTTCCAATGTCTTCCACATGCTCTATGATGTTGAGCAGTGTTGTATTCTCCCACATTCTTCTATAGATAATGAGCTTGATAGGATTGTCATTGCCTTCTTGTTTTTGAAATTTGCTCTTCTTTGAGGCTCTATCCAATCATCTCTTGATAAGATTTCTTCTTCACCATCAGCTCCTCTTCTGGTTGGTGGTGTCCATTCTTTTCGTACACTATCCCATACTTCAATTCCTTCACTATCCAAGTATGTCTTCATCGTAAACTTCCAATGGGCATAATTTGCTCCATCAAAGTAAGGTTTGAGACTCTGGAATCCTTCACTGGCCATATCTTACTCTTTACTAGCGCTTTTTAGACTTCAATGCTAGACAAAGCACTGATACCAATTGTTGCCCAGATATTAAGCTAAGAAGGGGGGTTGAATTGGAGTTTTTTTTTTTAAAAAAATTAAACTTTAATGTGCGGAAATAGACAGTTAATTTTAGAAGGGATAGAGAAAATTTGACACACAGATTTATAGAGGTTCGGGTGTTAACAAACCCTTCTCCTCTCCCCAATCGCAATTGGGAGTTTCACTAACACACTAAGTGTTACAATGGAGTTTTACAAGCTCACTCCCAACTATGGTGTTTCTCACAATGGCTCACACCTAACCCAGAAATCCATTGTGTTTTAATGGCTCACACAATAACCAATTCCTTGTGTTTTACAGACTCACACAAACAACCTACACTTTTTGTTTTACAGGCTCACACAAACAACCTACACTTTGTGTTTTACAGACTCACACAAACAACCTACACTTTGTGTTTTACAGGCTCACACAAACAACCTACACTTTGTGTTTTACAGGCTCATACAAACAACATACACTTTGTGTTTTACAGGTTCACCAAAACAACCTACACTTTGTGTTTTAGATGTTTACACAAATAACCCTTACAAGTGTTCTACTTTTAACCCAGAACTACCCAAAGCTCACTTGAGTAAAGATTACAGACAGAACCACTTATAAATCTTTATTGCTCAAATATGAGGAGCAAAAAGATTTTTACAGAGAATTGATTTATTCTCAAAGTATGAAAGTACAAGATAGCTTGTGATTTGAAGTATATGCTAATCTTTTGTTTTTCTTATCATCCTCTTGTTCCTTAATGCATAAATGACTTTCATTTATACTCCCATGGTTGAATATAGCCGTTGGGTTGCATTAAATAAGAAACTAGCCGTTGTACCAACCAAAAAATCGCGCCTGACATTTTTCTCTTTCATTGTTCACGGGCGTGACTATGCTTGTCACGGGGGTGACAGTTCTTCCCAAGCCGTGATTGAAGTGGTGACCTTGGTCGTGAAGCTCTCTGGAATGTTTTTGACATATTGAGTCACGGGCGTGACATACTCAGTCACAGGCATGACAAGCTTCGCAGCCGTGATTCAAGTGGTTACTCTGGTGGTGAAGCTCTCTGGATGAAATTGCATGAATCTTCACGAGAGTGACACCTTTATTCACGGGGGTGACAATCTTCCCAGCCGTGAGCCAAGTGGTGATTCTGGTCGTGAAGCTTTCTGGATGAAATTGCATGAAGCTTCACGGGGGTGACACCTGTATTCACGGGGGTGACTGAAATGCTTACTTCACGGTTTGTTTTTCCTTCATGGCTGTGAACTTCAAATGTTGGTTTTGGTAACGGTTAGCTTCCTTCACGGGAGTGACTCATAGAGTCACGGCAGTGAACATGCTACTACTTGAATTTTATCTTTCAAGGATTATTCTTCCAATTTTCCATTCTTGCTATTTTAATCCAAGTCCTGTATAATATACTTAGAAAAACAAGTATGTTAAATACAATATTGCTATATCATTTGTTATCATCAAAATGACGGAAATATCCCTCAAGGTTAACACTTATTAAATGGTTAATTAATATGTGAGAAAATATATATGTATGTAAAAGTTTTATCATTGAAGCATCACTAAGCTATTAGCTTAGCACGAGTGGTTTCCTCTCGCGTAGGTTTAGAAGGATAACTGTAGAAAATGGATTGTCAGAAGAAGAAAGGTACTGGAGGAAAGCATCTAGCAGCTTAGTTTTTTTTGTATATTTTGTTAAAAACTTTGTAAATTAAAGTATCATTTGTATTTCATATAATGTGTATTTAATATGTGAGTCACTATGTAAAAGAACATAGTTTGAATGTAAATTAATGTACTTTATAAATAAATAAAATTTTGAGAATTTATGCTTGTAATAATTTTTATTTCAATGTCTGAAATATTTTTGTTAAAAAAAAATTTTACTTCACTTCATTAATATTATAAAACAGTAAGACGAGTAATGCTCACTTACCTTGCTGAACTACAGTAGGCTAAGGGGGTGTTACAAATTTTGGTATCAGAGCTATAGGTTTTAATGATTCTAAATTAGTGGGAATGGGAAGATAAGTGCATGTTTTTAGTATTTGCATTGTTTTAAGCTGTTATATTCTAATAAGCGACCCTTCTTCTGACAATATAGGTTTTAATGGATACGAAATCAAGACAAAGTCATGAAGAACAAGATGGTGATAATATAGCTAATTCGGCTACTCATAGGCAGTCAACATCAATTAGAGCTTCAGAGCCTAGTGTGATAGCTCCACAACATGCTGAAGAATAGGTTAACCCGGGTCAAGTACCCTTTATGCAACAAATGGCTCCTTTATTACAACATATAGCACAAGTTGTGCCACCACCAGCTCCACCAGATCCCCCACCATAACCGAAACCCTAGATTGATAAATTAAGAAAATATAGGGCTACGAATTTTATGGGCAATAAAATGGATGACCCAGCTGCAACAGATTTTTGGTTGGAAAAGACAGAGCGGGTTTTTGAGGAGTTGCAATGTCCGAGGCAGTATAAGGTTAGATATGCAGTATCCCTTCTTCAAGAGCATGCCTATCACTGGTGGAAGTTGGTGCTAGCGAAACCTCAGACTCCGAACCCTCATACATGGGATTTCGTTTGTGGTAGAGTTTGAAAAGAAATATGTGCCAAGAATTTATGTGGATGAGAAAAAGCGAGAATTTCTAAATCTGAAGCAGAGGGGTATGACAGTAGCTGAGTACGAGCTGGAGTTCACTAGGTTGAGTAAGTATGCTCCTGGGATTATTGGAGATGAAGCTGATAAATGTCGTAGATTTGAAGACGACTTCGATGAGGAGATTGGATATTTAGTGGCTTCCCACCAGCATACAGATTTTGTACATTAGTGTCCTCTGCTATTAGTGTTCAAAGGAGGAAAAAGCTGAAGACAGAAGAATTCTCCAAGGAATCAACAGCTAGTGTGGCCCAGACATCGGGTAGGAAAGGACGGATAGTACCCAGACCCTTTCAGTCACGGGCTGCTGGGCAGACATTTTCTGGTAGGCGGGGTCAGCATTTTAGACCCGCAACATCATCTGCTAGTTCACCAGCATCATTTTCCAAGAGACCAGCTCTGGTTATGTGTCAGCATTGTGGTAGAGCTCATACACGAGAGTGTTAGTAGTTAACTGGGGTATGTTTGAGATGTGGAGCTACTGACCATATGAAGAGAGATTGTCCTAGACTTAGTACAGGCAGTATGGCACCAGCACAGACTATGACACCGGTATAGAGCCGTGGTAGAGGTCGAGGCCAGTTTAGAGGTGGTCGTACAGGACAGAGTCAGGGGGTATCAGAGACAGTTGACAGACCCGGAGGTAGTAGGGCTCCAGCTCGGGCCTATGTGATGAGAGCCTGTGAAGACCAGGATGCACCAAATGTCATAGTTGGTAAATTATCTTTATTTGATTTTGATTTACATGCATTGATAGATCCTGGTTCCACGCATTCATACATAAGCACAGCTGCACTTAGACAAGGGAACATGAAACCTGAGATATTAGAATATAAGATAGTTATTACCAATCTGCTGGGACATAGTGTGAAAGTGAATCAGATTTATAGAAACAGTTCAATAATAATTCAGGGTAGAGAATTTCCAGGAGACTTAATAGAATTACCTTTTCATGAATTAGATGCTATTCTGGCTATGGATTGGTTGACAAAGTATGGAGTTATAGTCGACTGCCGATCTAGAAAAGTTGTACTTAAAATTCCCAGGCAAGATGACATCATCATTCAAGGTGAAGGTCAAACATGTTTGACCAGTGTTATTTCTGCATTAAAAGCTCGAAAATACATTAGGAAAGGATGTGAAGCATATTTGGCCCATGTGATAGATACCAGGAAGAGGTGCCCGGAACTCAAGGACATCCACACAGTAGGTGAGTTCCCATATGTGTTTTTTGAGGATTTGTCGGGGTTACCATCAGATAGGGAGATAGAGTTTGCTATTGATGTGATTCCTGGTATTACTCCGATATCAATTACTCCTTATAGAATGGCACCTGCATAATTGAGAGAGTTAAAGGTTCAATTGCAGGAATTGCTCAATAAAGGGTTCATAAGGCCCAGTGTGTCACCATGGGACGCTCCGGTGTTGTTTGTGAAAAAGAAGGATGACACCCTTCGGTTATGTATTGATTACCGACAATTGAACAAGGTGACGATTAAAAATAAATACCCACTACCTAGAATTGATGATTTTTTTGATCAATTGAAGGGAGCAGGAGTATTCTCTAAGATTGATATCAGATCCAGGTATCACCAACTGAAAATCAAAGAATCAGATGTATCCAAAACAGCCTTCAGGACTCTATGAATTCCTGGTTATGCTATTTAGCTTAACGAATGCACCAGCTGCCTTTATGGATATGATGAATAGGATTTTTAGTCCTTATCTTGATCAGTTTGTGGTAGTTTTTATAGATGATATCCTGGTGTATTCGAGGGACAAGGTAGAACATGATAGGCATCTCAGAATAGTACTGCAGACTTTGAGGGAAAATCAATTGTATGCAAAGTTGTCAAAATGTGAGTTCTGGTTGGAAGAAATGGGATTCTTAGGACATGTTATTTCAGTTGAAGGAATCCATGTTGATCCTAACAAAATAGAAGCAATTCTAAGTTGGAAGCCACCTCGCAATGTAACAGAAGTCCGGAGTTTCCTTGGATTAGCTGGCTACTACAGAAGGTTTGTGAAGGGATTTTCAAGTATAGCTACACCACTTACCAAGTTGCTCAGAAAAGAAACTAAGTTTGAGTAGACAGATCGGTGTCAGGCAATCTTTGAGAAACTAAAAGCCATGTTAACCGAAGAACTTATTTTGACCCAACCTATGCCAGGGAAAGATTTTGTGATATACAGTGATGCCTCTCATAATGGGTTAGGTTGTGTATTAATGCAAGAGGGTAAAGTAGTTGCTTATTCATCTAGGCAATTGAAGCCTCATGAGCTAAATTACCCTACACATGATTTGGAGTTGGCAGTAATAGTGTTTGCTTTAAAAATATGGCGATATTATTTGTATGGTGAGCGATGCTACATATATACAAATCATAAGAGCCTCAAATATTTGCCCACAAAAAAGGAATTGAACTTAAGGCAAAGACACTAGTTGGAGTTAATCAAGGATTATAATTGTATTATTGATTATCAACCAGGTAAAGCCAATGTAGTAGCGGATGCCTTAAGTAGAAAAACATTGGCAGGTCTAGTTTAAATTTTCCTCAATTATAATATAATATATGGAAAGTAATAGTAAAATTAAAAATTAGAATCACAATTTATTTTGGTAGAGTTACAGATCCAACCTACCTTGAGGCAATAAGTGAAGGAAGCTCAAAAGCAAGATCCAAAATTGATGATAATTGCTGAGGCAGTGAAAAAGGGAGAGAGACCTGAATTTAAGATTGAAGATAATGGAAGCATAAGTTAAAGAGGAATATTGTGCGTGCCAAATGACAGTGGATTGAAGCAAATAATTCTAAAAGAGGCACATAATACAACTTATTCCATGCATCCAGGGAGCAATAAAATGTATCAGAACCTGAAGACTCATTATTGGTGGCCAGGAATGAAGAAAGATATCGTCGAATACACTACAAGATGCTTGACATATCAACAAGTGAAAGCAGAGCACCAGGTACCATCTGGATTGTTGCAACCTATTGCAATTCCAGAATGGAAGTGGGAAAGGATTACAATGGATTTTGTATCTACGTTGCGTTTGACATAAAAGAAGCATGATGCAGTATGGGTAATTGTTGACAGGCTTACCAAGTCGGCTCACTTTCTCCCAATTCGGATGGATTATTCATTGAGCCGGTTAGTAGAATTATATGTCAATGAGATAATTTGACTGCATGGGGTGCCAGTATCTATTATTTCTGATCAAGAATCATGGTTCACATCAAAATTTTGGAAAAGTCTACAGCAAGCATTGGGAACCCGACTTACTTTTAGTACAACATTTCACCCACAAACAGATGTGCAATCCGAACGAGTTATTCAATTGCTGGAAGATATGCTTCGAAGTTGTGTAATTGACTTTGAGGGTAACTGGGATAAGTACCTATCATTGATGGAATTTGCATATAACAATAGCTATCAAACTAGTCTCGGCATGGCACCATACAAAGCTTTGTATGGAAGGAGATGTAGGACACCATTATGTCGGACAGAACTTGGTGAAAAGAAATGGAGCCATAATTAGTGCAACAAACAGAAAAGAAGGTGAAATTAATCCAAGATCGATTAAAAGTTGCAACTGATCGACAAAAGTTCTACGCTGATTTGAAAAGGAAAGACATTGAATATGCCGTCGGAGACAAGGTATTTTTGAAAGTTTCACCTTGGAAGAAAGTACTTCATTTTGGTAGAAAGAGGAAACTGAGTCCTAGATTTATTGGACCATACGAAATACTTGAACGTGTGGGTCGAGTGGCTTACCGGTTGGCCTTACCCCCAGAATTGGATAAGATCCACAATGTGTTTCATGTCTCAATGTTAAGGAGATATAGATTGGATCCAGCACATGTAATACCTATGGAATCAATAGAGGTACAACCAGACCTAACATATATTGAAGAGCCAGTTAAAATCTTAGCTCGAGAAGTCAATGAACTACAGAACAAAAATGTACCATTGGTAAAGGTTCTATGGCGCAATCATGCAGTAGAAGAAGCCACCTGGGAGAGTGAAGAAATGATTAGAGCTCAGTATCCTCAGTTATTCGACTCAAGCTAATCAGGTAAATTCCCAGGACAAAATTTTCTTAAGAGGGAGAGAATTGTAACATCCAGTAATTTAGGCCCCGATTGCGCGTGACCGTAGTGAGGCGCGCAGGTTCAATCAGAGTCTAAATTTGAACCCATAAAAAACAATGACTAATAATAAGGGAAAATAATTAAGGGTATTATTATTTAGGAATTAAAAATATTAGTGGTAGAATTAGGAAAAAAATAAAATTTTCTATGGACAAAATCGGTATTATAGAGATTGTTTGGGAAAAAAGTGTAAATATGGAGGAAGATGTGGCATATAAGAAATTTTTTAAAGTTTCAAATTTCATTAAAATTAATTTGTATTTTGGACCAATGGATGAAGAGCTTAATGTAGTCGTGGAACCACCAAATACTCACCTAAAAAAAATAATATCTCATTTTCTCCACCAATTAAAAATCCATTTCCCTCATCTTCTCTCCTCTCATTGTCATCCACCATAGCTCTCCCAAAAACCTCAATTTCTCTTCAAATCAAGCTTGAAAAAAGTGAGGAAAGAAAGTAGTTTTAAGAGAGTAAAATTCGGAATTAAGGTGTTCTTGCCATAAAAGGAGCAAAGGAGCAAGAAAGAAGGAAGAAGGAAGACAAGAAAAGGGAGATTGGTTAGGAGCAATTTCGGCCCACCTTGGAGAACACTTAAGGTGAGTTTATTCTTCTTAAATTCAACTTTTTTCCTTCTATTTGAGACCCATAATCATGATAGATGTGATTAGGTTTGGTAGATTGAGCTTATGTTGCAAGATTGGAAGTAGAAATTTAAGTTTGTGATTAGTTGATGGAAGTATAATTAAACTTTAAATTAATTATAATTGAAGTTAGTTAATTGTTTTATGGCTTAAAAACTAAAGAAAATATGATGTTAATGGATAAAGGAGGGGCTGACATAGTTAAAGCAATTTGGGAAAAATTGAAATTAGCATAAAAGCACAACAATTGGTGATAAGTGAAGCATGATTTGAGTGTTGAATTGAAAAAAATGAATTGGGAACTAGGATATAGTTTTTGGGCAGCCATGACATAATAAGAGGGAAGTTTAACCTTAGTATATTTTAGCTCAATTAAGGTGTAAAACATATTAGGAGCATTAGCATACTATGTAGACATGAAAAGCATTGAAAATGGATATTGGAATTGCGATGTGGTATGGTTGTGTAAGAAAAATAAGTGAACAAGTGAGAGGCCCTCAAGAGGGTGACAAAGGCTAGGAGAAAGCTAGCTAATAAGGGAATAAAAAGAAGGATTAAGGGAAGAACCAAGTCTGATTAGGTATGTGCTTCATTGATAAAAATCTTACATGTTAATATGTATGGAATTATATATTAAGGTTTGATATGTTTGTATTTGTAATATGTTGTGTGATTTGTTGTGGCCTATGATATTTTATATGGCAATGAAATTAAATGGTGTGAAATAATTGAAATATATGAATGTAGTTGTAATTCTAGAAAGTTTAGTATCAAAACGAATGCAAATGATGAATGTGGTTGAAATATGGATGGATGCCAATGGATGGCTCTGGTACAGAGTTTCAGGAACATCCCTGACTCTTTTGATGATAACATGAGTTATGGAATTCCGTTTTGTATGTTCTTTATTAGCAATGAAAGCTACGACACATGGCTTTAATTGTTATTTAGACCATAAAATCTAATTATAGCTAGATTTACCCAGAAAAATGCATAAAATTCAAACCTATAATCTGTCTAGAAAATTATAGGCAGAAATTTCGGTGATGATGTCATATTCAATTGATCATAACTTTTAATAGAAAACTATGATTTAAGTGATTTTTAATGCATCTGAAGATAAGACAATAAGATAAAAATGGTTAGAAGACTATAACTCCCAATTCGAATTATAAATGGGCTAAGAAAGAAGCCCAAAAATAGGTCCGAAATCTGCCATATGTAAAAACATAAAATTTTGGGCTTTTGCATTTGTTGTGATTATTATATATAATAATTAATGTCAATATTTACTTTATTGATAATTATAAATATTTAATTAATTATTTATATGTGAGATTTTAGTGCAATAATATTGGAAATTAAAATAGAAATAGTTAAGCCCAAAGACACCTAGGCTAGAACTAGAATAGAGAATAGTTTGGCATGCCAACTAGGGAATTTTAGGCACTCGGTGCCAAATATAAAAGCCGGTAATGACATTATTATGAAGCACTCAGCGCAATATTATGAAAGACGGAAGTGGCAACCCCGTTATTCCTATTACTTAGTTCGGTTATAGGTGTTATGGGCACAAGAAAATAATAATAATAATAATAATAATAATAATAATAATAATAATAATAATAATAATAATAATAATAATAATAATAATAATAATAATAATAAAATCAAAGTACGTGATTTTTATAAATGTTAAATGAATTCAAGTTGTTAAATATTGAGTATTTGCTGAAATTTATTGATTGTATATAATTCTTTATTTTATGTCTTACTTATTAAATGATTAATTAATATGTGAGGAAATATATATGTATGTAAAAGTTTTATCATTGAAGCACCACTAAGCTATTAGCTTAACGCGAGTGGTTTTCTCTCACGCAGGTTTAGAAGGGTAGCCGTAGAAAATAGACTGTGAGAAGAAGAAAGGTACCTGGAGGAAAGCAGCTACCAGCTTAGTTTTTTTTTTTTGTATATTTTGTTAAAAACTTTGTAAATTAAAGTATCATTTTTATTTCATATAATGTGTATTAAATATGTGAGTCACTATGTAAAAGAACATTGTTTGAATGTAAATTAATGTACTTTATGAATAAATAAAATTTTAAGTAATTATGCTTGTAATAATTTTTATTTCAATGTCTGAAATATTTTTGTTAAAAAAAAAATTTACTTCACTTCATTAATATTATAAAACAGTAAGACGGGTAATGCTCACTTACCATGCTGAACTACAGTGGGGTAAGGGGTGTTACAGGAAGGCTTCTCATAATCTTGTTTTTCACATCTTCCAAGCTCTTATGCTTTACAAGCTTTCTCAGTCCATTGATGATGGCTAGAAAATGGTTCATCATATGGGTGATAGATTTATTGGATTTCATCTTGAAGAGTTCATATTCCGAGGTGAGAAAGTTGAATCTTCTTAGATTTAAATTGTTTGGTTCCTTCATGATAATTCTCCAATATTTTCCACATGCTATATCCGGTAGGGCAATGTTGAATCCCACCACATTCTTTAATAGATAGAGAGCTTGCGAGGATTGTCATTGCCTTTTTGTTTTTGAAATTAGCTCTTCATTGAGGCTCTGTCCAATCATCTCTTGAAACAATTTCTTCTTCACCATCTACTCCTCTCTTAGTTGGTGGTGTCCATTATCTTCTAACACTATCCCAAACTTTGATTCCCTCACTATCAAGGTGTGTCTCTATCCGGAATTTCCAATGAACGTAATTTGCTCCATCAAAGTAAGACTTGAGACTTTGAAATTCTTCATTGGCCATTTCTTTATCTTTGCTAGCACTTTTAGGCTTTGTTACTAGACAAGCTTTGATACCAATTTTTGCCCAGACAATGAACCAAGAAGAGGGTTAAATTGGTTAGCATATAAAATTTGCTTAATTTCAAAGTGTGGAATAAATTAAGTAGAGTAAGGAAAGAGAGATATCACATACAAGATTTATAGAGGTTTGGGTGTTAACAAACCTTACTCCTCTCCCCAATCTCAATTGGGTGTTTCACTAACACACTAAGTGTTACAATGGAGTTTTTCAAGCTCACTCCCAACTATAATGTTTCTCTCAATGGCTAACACCTAACCCAGAAAATTCTCTTGTATTTTCAATGGCTCACACAAAAACCAATTCCTTGTGTATTATGTCTCACACAATAAACCCTTACAAGTGTTTCACTGTTAATCCAAAATAACCAAACTCACTTTTGAGTAATTGGTCATAATAAAAAACACTCAACAACCTAAAATGCTTAGAAATAATGAGTAATTAGGTTTTCACAATGAATTGAGATTTTTTGAAAGAAATAATTAATGCACAAGGCTACAACAAGATTAATGATTCAAAGTAATTGTTGTTCTCCTTGTTGGGATTCATAAATGACTTGCATTTATACTCCCTCTATGAATTATAGTCGTTTCAGTGCATTTAATGTGAAAATAGTTGTTGAACCAACTCTTAATTTTGCTCTTGACATGTATCTCTGTCCTCATTTACAGGCGTGAATATATGTGTCACGGTCGTGAATGTTCTTCCAAGTCGTGACTCTGGTCGTGAACCTCT
This sequence comes from Triadica sebifera, assembly GCA_023653625.1. Taxonomy (NCBI): domain Eukaryota; kingdom Viridiplantae; phylum Streptophyta; class Magnoliopsida; order Malpighiales; family Euphorbiaceae; genus Triadica; species Triadica sebifera. The sequence goes on from CM042909.1 coordinate 15,375,355, forward strand.
CTGGAAGAATTGAAGGTACTTGATCACGAGCATGACCAATAATTTCAAAGGTGTGAATATTCTTCCAAGCTATGGTCTAAGTGGTGACACTGGGTGTGAAGTTCTCTAGAATAATTTGACATGTTGTGGTCACGGGTGTAACTATCTTTCATGGGTCTGACTGCTTGATCATTCACGGTTGATTTGATCCTTCATGGCCGTGAACTTTGAATATTGGAGAGTTGACACTGAGCTATATTCATAAGTGTAACATAAGTAGTCACGGGCATGACTTTGCTATGTCTTTGATTTTAATCTTCAAAAGTTGTCTTTCAATCTTGCATCATGTTCTAATCAAGACATATTTTGTTTAACACACTTAGAACAAATATTGTTAAATATGTTATTTCTATTTTATTTGTTATTATAAAAATAACAGAAATACCCCTCAAGGTTCAACAATACATATCACAAACAATATTTATTGTAATTGTTCATAAAATTATTCACATTATTCAAGATTTATATGCATTTGATAAAGTTGAATTTAATTATTTGTGTTTTTATTATTAATAAACAATATTACAAAATTTTCATTTAAATTATTTTTAAATTATTTTGATTTCTATAAAAATATAATTTTAATTGACAAATTTTTTTTTTTACAAAAATGTAATTTTTTTTGAAAAATTGTTCATTTTGATTTTTAAAAATTAAAAATATAGAAATAAATCAATTCAATTATTTAGTAAAATTTTATTTGAAAATATTTTTAAATATAGTTACATATTATTATACATCATGGATATTAATATTTTAAGCATATAATTATACATGAAATAAGTTTAATATAAGTATTTTCACATTACTATGTATGAACACGTTAAATGTTATATTATAATATAATATCGCTTTGACCAATTCAAATTTGATTTGAACCTTATTGAACCATTAGCCTTTCACCGTCTACCTTTTTCAGTTCGTCAGGCTGGCCGTGTGATGCCTGCTTTCTAGTCACGAACTCATCATAGGGCACAACCACATTTTCTTAGAGTCTAATTTTGGTCTAAAAATGATAATTTGGGTGTTTAAAAGCATAATTAAATTATTAAGCATAGCTAAGCTAGGATAAATTTAATCAAAGATAATTTTGGAATAAATACGTGTAATGACATAGTGGTAAATATCTAAGTGCAAAAATTTTAAATTCATTGTTTGACTTTGACTAAAATCCCATTGGGTGAAATAATGTGTGGTTGAGGATTGATTGAAATATGTGGTTTGATCATGACCATTGGTTTTATGAAGGGCATGATGGTAATTTCGGCTAGAGAAGTATAAAAACTCAACTTTTCCTTTTTGCTCTTAAATATCTGCACATCATTCTCTTCCTCTACCATTTCCACACCACCATTACCTCCTCTTCTCCTTGACTTTCTTCTTCATTTTTACACCAAAACCTAGTTAACAGTTAATGAAAACCTTACCTTGTTACTAAAAATCAAAAGGGAAGAATAAAAGGAAGGAAATTTCAATTATAGCATAGAGATTTGAAGGAAAAAGAGAAAGAAGAAGCCAGAAAATTAGAAGAAAATAACCCAACTCAAGAGGAAGAACGTTTGGCAAGCTTAAGATCCTATTGTCTTTATCTTCATCTTTATCTCCTTCTTCTCTTTTATTTTGGTTTTTGAAAACCCTTCTTTAGGTAAATTGAAGTTTCGATCAAAAGCTAGGGTGGTTTTATTCATCAAGAAAGGATTATAGTTGAGGAAACATAATGATAAGGCCTAATAGTTAGAAAAAAGAGTAACCTTGGAAGATTTAAGGCCCTAAAGGGAAACTTTGAACATGAAACCTAGAGTTTACATGTAAAAGAGTAATTTTTATGCTAAATAAGAGCAATAAAAAGTAAAAATAATATTTTGATATGTTAGGAACATAAGTAAGGCTTGAGGCAACCTCCAAGTTAAAAGAGAACTTGAACCAAAGTAAGAAAGACAATAGAGAGAGAGAGAGAGTGAGAGTGAGAGTGAGAGAGAAAGGATCTAAAGTTATGGTTAGTACACATTGGTACTTTTTTTATTTATAACATGTTGTACATGATGTTATATGTGTTTTCATTGAGAAATGAATATTTGATGAGTCTTGAATATGTATGAAGAAATAAAAGAACTAGTTGTGTTCAATTTTTGATAAGTGCATGAATTGTTACTTGTGTGGCCATATGAGAGTTTTGAGGTGTGATAGATTGATTTAGGATCTTGATTGGTGCTATTTAATACTATGATAAGTGTGCTTATGAAAAGGTTTTGAATTTGGAATATTTTGGGTTATAAGATATTAGTTTTTGAATTGGGTTGCAAAAGGACTTCAAAATGAAATCAAGCTACAAAATGAATGTTTTGAGAGTTTAAAAACTATAAAAATTATTTGAAGTGGTTTGATTTGGTATTGGACATGATTTTGATGAAAGTGGTTTGAAAAATGCATAAAGGCCACTTTGATGCTCAAGCAATGGTTTTGACGCGTGCTCATTGTGAGTTACAGAAGGCTTTATTGTGCACGCAATGTTGGGTTGTGCATGTGATAAGGCTTGTTGACCTTCTATCGCACATGCAACATGGTGCTGATTGTGACACAACATTCATCTAGCATGTTATCGCGTACACGATGATCATCATTTTCCTATCCATTATGTTTTTTTCAACTTTTCTGATATTGAATTACTTCTAATGAATGTGAAAAGCTTTAAAACATTCAAGTGAGTTTTAAAAACATATACTTGATTGTTTCAAGTGTGAAATTAAAGGAAATGAGTTGTAATGCATGTTAAAAGGATCATATGTGATAAGACACAAAGTATGTAAGACATATTGATGTGAAGTGAGTTTATGTTGATAGCTAAGCATGTTATATAAGTATGGAAACAAATCAATCATGATATTATATGAATAAAAAGCATGCTAAGAACCAATATTGGTATGCATGTAAAATATGGTATGAACATGAGCATGATGTATAACTTGAATGAATAGAGTGATGCACAATATGTTGAGAATATTACATAATGATGATATGACTTGATATAATCGATTTTTGCAATGATAAACTTATGGAGCACATATATTGATTTATAATGTTATTATAAAAGCGAAAATTGAGAATTCAATTTATAAGTGCCTATAACATCTAATCTAGGATAAGTGTAAGGATAAATGACATGCCATTAAGTATAAAGTAATCAGGCATATACTTTTAGCCGATGATCTACTAAATTCCTATTAGCCACTTGATGAAAATGAAAATATTCCTAGCCTACGATCAAACACATTTTTTTGAGTTGAAAATTTGGTATCACTCAGGCTACGATCAACCAACCCGTATCCTAGTCAGTCCAGTTTAGGATGTTATAGAGAAAATTAGTAAAGACTCAGTATAGTTATCTATGACGTTGAATCAAACTTTGAGTTAATAAAATAAAAATGAACTCAATACTTTTGATTACATGTTGATCATTGATGTGCTTTTATGATAAGAATGATAAAAGTATGATGAAGCTATATGTGGTATAACTCAGTAATTGATGTTATGTAACATATTATGCATTGATATAATATGTATATAGATTCTTATATATTGGAATGAAAGTGATATGCTTCCACTTCCTATATTATGATCATAAAAAGAGAAATAATAATGATTGTACTAGGAAAATATGATTTGACAATGTTTCTTTGCTAGTTTTCTTGTTAAAGTTGCAGCATAAAAGACCAAAAATAAGGTATAATCCATACTTTAATCATAATCCATGAATATGATGATTAAATGAATCATTGTATAATAATGCACTAATATAAGCATAACAAGCTATGTATGATAAGGTTTTCTTCATTGTTATAGACTTGTAAACTAGCCTTGATTCATATATACATATATATAATTAGATCATTGTTAATAAACACATGTAAGTGGAATTGTATGAATATTGTAAATATAAATAGAAGATAGTTGTATATTGTGAACGAAAATCTTAAAAGTAGCATTAGTACGAACATCATCATGAAATAATGTTAGACCTATCTTGTTATAAGTAATCAAATAGGAATAAAGTTGCATAACTAAATCGTCTACACAAGCATGAGATTAGATAATGGATTGATCAATATCTTGTAATGAAGTTACACTTATAATGGTAGTAATGGACATATCATCAAATACTTGTTACAACTAATACTTAAGAAATATAATGAGCATGCATGACCTAAAGATAAAAAGATGATGATAGTAACCGGAGCTAACTATAGTTATCAAACTTATGAATGATGATGTTAATATATGTGTTCTCACATTAATCAAATGCATGGTTGCATATCTATATCTATATATATGTGCCATTGTGTACCATTAGGCATTATTGTTTGACTTATGGGTTTGTCTCTCACACATAGTTTCAGAGCTGAATAGATAAAGTCTGACAGAGAACAGGAAAACCGCCACAAAGTCCATAAGAAAGATCATAAAATCATTGGGGAATGTTTCATTAAATTTATTTATTCTTGTTTTAAAGCATGTTTTTATTGTGGGCATGCAATAATTATAAATTAAAGTAAGGCATGCAATGTAATGATTCTTATCCCATTAAGGGCTTTTGTGATTCCAAATTATGCATTTTAATTATATGCGAAAAAAATATGATAGAGTAGAGGTTGTTAGGTCAAACTTTGAGCACACATGGAAATTCAATGTTTTGAATTGAAGCAATTTCCTTGAAGCCATTAAGTTTTTAATGCTTTACTTAAAATTATGTTTAAAAAGGTTTCACATTTTTATCGAGTTTTGAATACATGTTTTAATGACACTCTCATATATAGTTGGATTTTATAATTAAGCAAGGGGGTGTTATAGGCTGGGTTTGAATACAATGTGTCCAGTTACTTCCATGTAATTGAATTATGCTAGGATAGATAATGAACTTGTCCTGAAAATGAAGAAAGGAAGCCTTAGCCATGGGCTTTGTTAGAATATATTGGCTTAGTCGATAGAGTTAATATATTGCACATAAAATTGCTTATTTTGTACCCGCTCACTCATAAAGGTGAAAGTTGTTTTTCTAAATGCTTGGTACATTGATGGAAAATTGGACCGGTTATCATATAGGTAGCATTTAAATTGTCATACAAAAGTAGTGGTGGTTGGGGAAGAGGGAAGCCAATTTTTTGCATAAGTGATTGTAACCACATGATTTTAGAAGTAGCTATAGCAATGACACAATATTTAGCTTCCATGAAAGATTGACGCAAAACATTGCTTTGTAGATGCCTACAAAATGAGGTTAGGACTAATAAAGATGGCATAACTGGTTGTGGATTTTTGATAATCAATTAAGCTACCCCCAATCTGCATCATAATAGCCATGTAAATTGAATGTTCTCACCTTTCTTATGAATAAATCATGCTCAATGATTCCCTTGAAATAGCGGAGAATCTGTATGATGACAACCCAATGAACAATAGTAGGAGTATTCATATATCACGATACATGATTAACTAAAAAGGTTATATCAAACCTTGTAAAGCTGAGGTACTAGAGACGATTGACAATACTATGATAAAGAGTGACATCAAGGAGAGAGGTACAAGTTTCAATGCCAATTTTATCCATAGGCATAGTGAGAATGGAGACAGTAAACAAGTGGTCATCTGCACATGAGTAAGCAATTCATTGATATACTTAGCATGCAATAGAAACAACCTATTTTTGCACTAACTACAAAAAAAGCCAAGAGAACCAAGATTGCGTAGAGAAATAAGACTTTTTAAATGTCAAATTAAGGAATTGACATGAGTATAAGAATTTCCATGAGTTTGAAAATAAAAGCCGATTCGAGGATCAACTTTGTGGGAGATTATCTTTTTAATTAGGAAGAATGGTATTTTAGAATTAGAATTCGAATATGACGTTTTAGATTATAAATTATAGTTTTCTTTTACGATATAGAGGATACATACAAAAGAGCATATAGAGAGACAAGGCAGACATATAGTTACAAAAGTTTACCTTCTTAAATTTTAGGGAGTTTCGCATCTTTATTTTCTTTGATGTTTAACTTAGTTATCAAAATAGACATAATCATTGTTATTAAAATGCTAGGCTAAACACTTCATTAGGTGTTTAGTGAGCGACCCCAATTTGTATGATTCATTTTTATCTTTTCAATGAATGAATAATTATTTTTAGTTTCAATTGTGCTTATTAAGTTTTTAGTTTGATAGTTGCTTGATTACCAATTATTCAACTTTAAATTGACATGTTAAGGCTAGATTATTAGATGAACCATCTGTAATTTAACCTAAAAATTAGATTGAGCACTAGTTAATTGGTTACTTGATTAATTGGTGCCTTAAAGTCGAGAGCCATAAAATATACATTCATTTCTACCTAAACTGTTAAACGACATGTAGGTTGTGGGTTGTGAGCTAAGTTCCTGTTCCTTATTTGATTAACTTCCTTTTTTCACTTTCTATTGCAATCTTAATTATTAATTATTTCTCTTATTTTAGCTTAATCAATTTAACATACTTGGTTAGAGTGTTTAGCATTTTAATTTAATATTCATTGATAATTTAAAGTTAATTAAAAGTTTAATCCACCAAAAGTGCCTTGAGAGATCGACCTTGAAAGTAACTTGTCAGTATTAAAATTGGCTTGTCAACTCGTGAATACACTTTGAGTTACATCACACACAAAAAATGACACCATTTCACATATGTTTTAAAATTGGAAAATATTTACCAATGATCCAATTTTTTTGGTAATCCATTGGTAATATTACCAACGAAATATAATATGTTCGTATTTACCAACAGATAATTCCATTGATATTTACTAGTTGACATGTTTTTGTTGATATTTATAAATTTACTAATAGACAAGAAACCATTTGTAATTACTAATGGAAAATTCTATATTGACCTCGGTCACATTCGGTGGAGGCTTCCAACTCACAATTGTCTCAACCTTGCTAGAATATACTTTAATGCCTTCTGCAGAGATAATGTGTCCCAAAAATGTCACCTCCTTCAACTAAAACTCACATTTTGAGAGTTTGGCATAAAGCTTATATTCTCTGAGAGTCTTCAATGCTATTCTCAAATGCTTTTCATGTTCTTTTGAATCTTTAGAATATACCAAAATATCATCAATGAAAACGACCACAAATTGATCAAGATGCGACCTGAAAATCCTATTCATAAGATCCTCAAATGCTGCTAGAGCATTGGTTAGCCCAAATGGCATAACTAAAAACTCATAATGACCATATCTAGTTCTGAATGCGGTTTTAGCTATATCCTTCGTCCTTACCCTTAATTGATGATAACCAGATCTCAAGTCTATGTTGGAAAATACTCCTGCATTTTTCAGTTGGTCAAAAAGATCATCAATCCGCGGTAATGGGTACTTGTTTTTGATGATTGCCTTATTCAACTGTCGATAATCAATACATAACCTCAAAGATCCATCCTTCTTCACAAACAATATCGGTGCTCCCCATGGAAACGTATTTGGTCGAATGAAACCCTTATCAAGTAATTATAGCAATTGTGTCTTAAGTTCTTTCATTTCTGATGGGGCCATTCTGTATGGCATCTTTGATATAGGCATAGTTCCTGGAACAAGATCAATAGCAAACTCTGCCTCTCTCTCTGGAGATAGCCTAGGTAAGTCATCAGGAAACACATTTGGGAATTCATTTACCACCGGAATATCTTTAAGATTTGAACCTCCTTTTCTGGTATCAATCACATGGGCCAAATAAGCTTCACACCTTTTTCTCATCAATCTCCAAGCTTTCATTATGGATATGATTCGAGGATGTGAGAATAATTCCCTTTTCACAATAATTTCTTCCTGAGTTTCTGTCTTAAGTACCACAAATTTAAAGTTGCAATCCATCACTGCTCTGTGACGTGAGAGCCAATCCATGCCTAAAATGGCATCACACTCATGGAAAGGCAACTCAATCAAAGCTGCACAAAATTCCTTCCCATGTACAACTAAAGGACAATTCTTGAATACTTTATTCACTATTACACTGTCCAAAGGATTCCTAACTTCAATTTCATATTCTAGATTTTCTTTAATTATATTATGCTGACTAGGTGTACTAGTGCAAATATAGGAATGTGTGGAACCCGGATCTATGAGTGCACAAATGTCAAAATCATACAATGAAAACATATGAATAGTAACATATGTTGCCGCCTAAGCTTCCTTAGCTTTCATGGCATAGGCTCTGACTGAAGCTCTGCTGGATCTAGGTCTATTCACTATCTCTGAAACAGCCTGCCTCGATCGTCTTGGTCCTTCTCTGAACTGAACTTCAGGCTGAGTTGGAGCTGACCTAGTAGTCTGAGTAGGAGTACCACTTGTCAAGAGTGGGCAATCCCTCTGTATGTGTTCCTTGGACCCACATCTAAAGCAAGCACCTATGACATGCCAACATTCCCCCTAATGGCTCCTATTGCAAATGGTACATATTGGTATAGTTTCCTTGCCAACTTGAGGTTGTGAACTGGTCGTAGCAAAAAGTGCCTTAGAGGGTGGTCCCCTCCTAAAAGATCCTATTTGTGAATAGCTAGGACACTTTCCCTGTCCAATATTCTGTGAATGGCTAGTAAAGAAATGACTCTTCTTCCCGGTGAATTGAGTCTTAGGAGTTGTTGACTTTTTAAAAGATTCTACTATTTTCTCTTTTTCCTTTTCTCAAGGCTGAGTGCTGCAGAAACTAACTGAGAAAAATTGGTATGCTGGAGAGCAGTCATAATATCTCCAACCTCTTCATTAAGGCCATCTTCAAATCTTCTGCATTTATCTCTTTTATTTGCAACTAATTCATGGGCATACTTACTCAGTGTGGTAAAATCCCGTTGATACTCAGTCACTAACTTAGTAAGAACTGATTTTCACTAATCATATGCCCCATCTTGGAGTAGAGAAGTAACAAATCTAGCTTTGTCATCTGCTTTCATTTGCAACGCTTTAAAAATTCTTTCAGTCTTTTCCAACCAATACTCAGCTGCAGCTGGATCCTCATCTTTCTTACCATAGAAATCCGAAGCCCCATACTTACAAACCTTATCAATTGTTACTTTTGGTTTAGATGGTGGCACTGGAGTAGGCTGAGGAATGGCTCATACTATCTCTTGGAATAATCCAGTCATCTATTATATAAATGGATTTTGACTAGGATTAATCTGTTCTCTTGCCTGCGATGGGGGATTTGGAGTAGCATTTTGCCCTTGCACGCTCGCTGCACTAAGCTGATGAGGAGTCCTAGTATTAGGAGAGCTGGTACTCTCAGCCATATCCCGTTCATCCGAAGACATCTTCCTACACTCCTACAAGTTGCCAAGAAGAAAGCCCATATCAGAATTATATGAGACACATGTATATTTATGCCTAATATCCATTTTTCCCACCTAGGCCTAGAAACGCCTAAACCGACTCTGATACCACTAAATGTGATGCCCTACTTATATACTAAGGATAATCCCACATATATAAGAAGGACATCATAAACTTAACTCGATAAATCTTTTTGAATTAAAACTTTTTCATTTTAAATAACTTAATATATTTATTTATATTGGTTTAGGAAAATCATTCTAATTAGTAATATATATTTATCATTATGTTGTATACACATAGGACACCCGATTATGTTACATAATTATTTACATATACAATATTAACATATGAGATATGTCTACCACAAACCATATACATGGTGAAACTAAAAAAAACCATAATAGGTAATCAACCCTCTAACTATGTCTTTTGTGTCTCCGCTAATATGGGCTTGAATTTTTTCTTGATCAACTTCACTATCTACTAGCTACAGCTTCAATTCCTGCGTGAGAAGAACCCATGCTAAGCTATCTATAGCTTAGTGATACATATAAGTATTAAAGTTTTTCCTAAGCAGTCACACAAATGCATGTCTTAAATAAAATCATAGCACATCAAATTGTATTATATATTTGTCATATAAAATAAATAAATACATAAATAAAAAAAATAAACATAATAACCTTATTCAATAATTAAATTTGCACCACCTCATATAAATATTTTACACTTTGTTACTTATATCAATTAATAAAATTTTTATATTTTACTATATGATTTATTAGCCTAAAATCTCGTTCCCGGACTATCCGGATACGGGTGTGAAATAGGAGCACTCGCGGAGCTTAAGCCACCCTACTCACTATAATCTCAAGTCAAGGGCGCTCGTGGAGCTTTAGCCACCTTGACCTAATATAATCATTTATCTGTATGTAATTAGGATCAGGAGCGCTCTCAGAGCTATATCCACCCTATCCTTAAATCATATCAATATCGATACCGAAACTTCCCCCTAATGGTGCATCATCTATCCTATGTCATTCCTCATGTAGAGAAATGAGTAATTAACAACATTAATTACTTATTTCTATAACCAATACTCATTTCATATTAACATAATCATATACTCATAATTTATTTCAATACCATGTAATAGCATGATATTTTATCAAATATTAGCATAATATTAAGTTCATAGTTAATAACATTTCAATAATTTTAAAACATGCCATAATATAATATTTCATCATTGTGACAAATAATTCATGTCATGCACACACAATCATTGACAAGGGAAAACTATAATACATATATGTACAAACCTCGATAGTGTTTTTCTTTTCCAAACTATAAACTTAGAGCTTAATCACTTTTGTTGTTCTTCTTCTTGTTGAGATCCTAATTTAAAAATGTAATTAATTAATACATTGATAAAATATTTATTCTTAATATAATTTAAATAAATAACTACAATTTCTTTTAAGCTGAAATATGACCTCTTAGGACTGTTGGATCAATAACTGTTTCTATACATATCCAATTTATATGATTCTTGATCTTAAGTAATTTAACTTGTGAGACTAAAACATACTAAAATTTTAGAATTTTTGAACCATTACACAATATTTTGTATAATTTTAAATGATGCCCTTTTTTCTGCCTTTAGGCAGTTTCGGGATACCATATTTAAAAATTTATATATTTCAATGTGTAGCTTCAATTATTATAAAACTTTTTATACAGTTATATAAGTTAATTTGGAAAAACTTTTAGGTTTACCACATTTCTAGATTCGGTCTCTAAGGTTCTCAAATACTGGAGGATCTATAACTGGTTCAATATAGAGTATCAACCCGACTAGTTCCATTGTTCAGCTCATAACTTACCAAATACATGACATTTTAAGGTGAAACATTCACATGAACTTAGATAAGATATAGAAATAAAATATTTATATTTTAAACTTTGGCTAATTTGACCTTTAAGAAGCTCAAAAAAGAACACAAACTTACTGGAGCTGCATAGGTATGTGAAATCAGCTCAATCAAAGAACAGTCATAGTTCATTTCACTATAAATCAACTTGCACAAGAGATATTAATACAAACTTTGGTAGAGCCTTAAATAAGACATATATCTACAACTTTTATGTTTTATAAAACATCGGATTCAACCATTAAGATGATCAATGTAAATACAAACCGTAGGTTATTCTGTTGACAAGTCTCCCTGAACCAGTTTCATTCAAACAAATTTATCTCTTTATGTACCCTAAATAATTTCTTGAAATTTGACAGAAATATAAACAACACATATATGAACAACTTTTATGTTTTACACCTCTTCAAATTCAGTTCATAGGATACTCAAAAAATAGAACGGAATACACTGCAGAAATATAATCTTAAAATCTCTAATAACACAATAATTATGGAAAAGAAATTATTAATCAAGAATAGATTTGTTTGAACTGATTTTGATGCAAATCTTGAAGGAAATGATGAAGAAATGGAGGCTGGTGATTTGAGGAAGAAGAATAATGGAGATAAGTTTGATAAAATTGTGTAGAGTTAGGATAAAATGGGGTAAAGTCAATTGAATTTCCCCTCCCCCACCCTTCTCTCATTTTAGTCTTCCTTTTTTTTTTCTTTTTTTTTTTGTTGTCACCTTTTTTACTATTCACTTTTCTATTTTTTATTTTATTATTATTATTATTATTATTATTATTATTATTATTATTATTATTATTATTATTATTATTATTATTATTATTATTATCTTCATCTACACATATTTACTTATATCTAGTTCCTTTAATTTTTTTTACAAAAAATACAATTTAATTATGTAGTATAATTTAATCAAATTTATATTGTCTGTCAATTTAATTTATTTTAATTTCTAATTTAATCAACAATTTTATCTATTTTAATATCTATTATATGTCAGGTTTTTTCTATTTATACCACGTACTTATTCTAATTAAACTCTAATTAGTGGGCATTACATCAATTGATTGACTTTCACTTGTTTGTTGAGATTGAACAACTTCCATTTGAGCCTATAATAGAATGATAATTTTAATAAATATTTATTATTGTAATAGTACATTAATCAATTAAGATTTAAGTTCACACTTTCTACAATCATCTTCTAAGATACAATAAATAAAAAAGAAATTCTTACAATCTTGTTGCTAGTATCATTATAGAATTCCTTGTAAATCTTGCCAAGATTTGTTTTAAGTTTTAATAAAAAAGATCATAATTGGTTGACGGCTCTTTATTTTCATTTGCATCTTGTTGTTTATTGAGGAAGAGAACAAATAATCGTTATGACACAATTTTTATATGACAAATAAAAAATTGGCAAACAAGATAAGAATTAAATAAACCACACTTAAATTCTTACCATTTGCTTTGTTATCCTAGCAAAACTTCTTTTACCTACTATGTGTATATTCTTTTATATCTTGCAATTGTTGACATTTATTTTAGTCATTCTCTATATAAAGATTATTGTTATTATTAACGTACCCCTAAAATGTGGTCTTGATATCATAAAGTCATTTGAGAATAAAGAATTATTATACCTTTGCATCAACTAAATTCCAATGCTTCAACAATTTTTTGAATTTTTCCTCTGCAATATCCTATAGACGATTCAACAATCTCAACTTATCAGTTTTTTTTTTTATTTTTTACTTATAGTAATGTTCTTTCTTCACCCTAAACATATACACCCTCTAATCATCTTTGAAAGTAGATAGAACCTACTTTTTACCTTCATGAGGGACTATATATTTTCTCTACATGTGCAATCATATTTGATTATATTACTTAATATGATGAAGGGATTAATTAAGAAAAACAAATAATGTTATTAACATGAACATATTCCCATAATCCTTCCTTCGTAGGCATTTTATGCCAATTGGCCTCAGTCAATGGACTAAGTGTTGTATTTTGAGCCACTGTTCCTAAAAAGCTATTAAACTCACTTAGAGTCTTTTCATCCAGTCCTATTGGCTGGTTTAGTTCACTCACGAATATTGACTTTTGGTTCTCTTCTATTCGAAAATGAACTTCACTCATTATTGTTTGATATCTCTTTCTTTGTGATGAAGTTCCTACATATATGTAATAAACATAAGTTTATTCTATATTTGCAAACATAATCACATATTCAATCCAACAATTGAACATGTTTCTGTTGCACTTGTATTTTCATTTTGTGAATTTTATCTTGTTGCCAATGCTTGTGCAGTACTCACATCTACCCCTATTGTTGAATTTTGATTTCCTTCATGCTGATTTTATTGTTCTACATGTTCTCGATCTTTTTAGAGTCCCAATCCCCGTTTCTTCTTACTCCACTTGTACTTCATGCTCATCTTCTTTCTCCACTTGTACTTCATGCTTATCTTCTTGCTCTATTTGTACTTCATGCTCATTTGCATGACCAAATTGAAGTTCTTTCCGAATTTGATGCCTCAAATCTCCTGTTCAACTTGCAATCGTTCTCTTCCATATCCCATGTCTTCTCTTCAACCTCTGCATGTGTTAAATGTATTTTCTTTTGATGTGTCCTTAATTATGAAGAGATAGACCCTGGTTTCATATGTTTTTTTGCCTTCTTCATTTTTAATGTCTCCAACTAGAATGAGCAGCAAAATCAATGCGAAGTTTGATACTCGAGTTAAATGTGTACAAAATAGGAAACACAACAAGAGTTAATCACTAGGTCACTTGATATTAAGTTAGGATTCTAATGTATTTTTTCACAAGTAATTACTCAATAATTTTAGTTTCTAAAATAAAAACAGAAGACAAAAGGCTTCACTTATCTTTCGCACATCGATGTCATGTGTCATGATGTGACATTTGAATTCAATGGTTTTTTTTACACCCATGTGAAACAATTAGTTTATATATCAAAGTCACAACTCTTAATAATTTAATAGAGAAATTATAGAATTGCATTCGCAATGTCACAGCTCTTAACAAAGTTATCTCTTAATGAGAAATATTTGACAACTACTAAAAATAAAAGCATGACTAACATTGCTTTTAGTCTAATACCAAAGATTTTTTTAAACAACTCGTGGATGTAATTATCAGACATTAAATGATAAATTACTGAGGAAATTTCATTATTTTGAGTTGGGATGACAAATACTGAGAATGATTATTTTGAGTTTATGCTCATAGTGTAGGGGATATATCAAAACAGTGAAGACATGGATGTGAGAACAATGGACTGAAAGAATGCCAGCATGTCCTTTATGAAACATCCAAACATATTTATAGAAGTGAGCAGTAATTATTGCAATTACTACGACAGAAACGTGCAGATGAGGCATAAAAAAATAACAAAATTTAGAGAAAGGCTTTTGTACTAAAAATAGAAATTTGTTACTTGAGTGTAACTTACATAAGGGAAAAGAATGGTAGAGGTGCAGAAGGTGGCTCTTATTCTCTTTCCCGATAAACTATATCACAAAGTCGACCTCGTGAAGAAATAGGTTGGAAAAGGCTACTTAAATGTAACATAATTCGTAGCCAACAGTCAGTTGCAATTTTCCATCCTGCTCTATAATCACTTTGAAGTCCCACAATCATAAACATTAGAATATGTCCACAACGCATAGGAAGTCTACCAAAGGTTAACAGTAAATAGGGATATTTAGACGATGTATACATATTCACTTGCCATGAAGAAATTTGAAAAAATTAAGTTCCAAATGACAAGTCAGTTTGCTATTTAATTAAAAAAAAAGGTATTAAATTCAAGAAAAACACGTTTGTAACTGCTAATCATCCCACCAGTGTTTTATTAGCTATTAAATCAATCCAAAAAATAAAACTAGAAAATGGATTTCAATTCTCTGAATTCAATTTTTAATCAAAATCAAACCCATTAACAGTCCAATACTTGACTAGTTTGTTACTGAGAACTCAACTTAAGTAGTATTCCTTATTTGCTCAACAGATAGAAAAGAAAAAGAAAATACACAGAAAAGGAAAAGGAAAAGGAAAAGGGAATGGAAAAACTCACAGTATTCCTTCTCTGCTCAGCAATAACTGCGAGACTAAAAGCAATTAAATCAAGCACAAAAAGACACCCAAGCATTAGAGAAAAACACAAGAAAGTAGTCATTACTTAACAATTAAAAATCAATAATTAATTAATGCTAGTAGCTATTTAATTATTCATACACCCCCTCTGACTCTGAGATCGGGTGGCTTGAATTTTAGGACAAAGTAAGAAAATTTTCACTCTTAAGTTTGACACAAACAGTAATACAGAAAGAGAGAGAGAGAGAGAAATATATATATATATAGATTAAATCATATCTTCAAAGAATAAAAAATAAACAATGCCAATATGAGAGATAAAATATGATAAAACCAAAAATTTTCCATTATATCATTCCATATTAGTAAGGAAAATAACAAAAAAAGGGGCAAAGATGCAAAAGCTTTTCTACTCATCAGAATCATCTTCTATCATCTCATCAGAATCCTGTACTTCTAACAAATTAGGAGGCATATCAATAGTTTCAACAGGTTCATCTTTTCTTGCACAACTAATTGATTCATAGGTACACAAGTCATAAGTATCACTTTCATGGTCAAAGATATCTCCCCAAAACACTTGCTCAATATTTGGATGATTTGCCTTTTGAAGGCTATATAATCCTCTCATAACCCTTTCATAACAAAATGGTATCCCACTTCAATAGGATCTTCGATATAGAAAACTTGTTGCACTTGTGAAGTCATAACAAAAAGAATTATCCAAGTAGCATAAATTGTTAAAATTTTCACAAATAAGCCTATATTCATCTTTCTAGACTTAAACCCAAATACACCTGAATAGCACAACAATGAAATTACCATAGAATTACATATTTTCATATAATTATAGAATCATATAACATTCCTTATAGACAAAAATTCTCTTTCAAAAAACTTCTAACTTGTTTTAGTATTTTTGCAAAATTATATCACTTCCATGATTGCCTTACTCTCGTGTTTAAAAAAAAATAATGGTCACTGCCATAAAACTTTGATCACTTCAAGAAAATAATTTCAAGACTGACAATTATACTATTAGAAGTGCTAAGGTGTGTGTAGAGGGGAAAGCAATTGAATCCAAGCTGTTTTCTAAAGGTATGTATATTGTTTGTGCATTAAAAAAGAAAAAAAAAGGATAAAGTGTTGGTCCCTCTAAAATGAGAAAATTGAGTCAAATATGGATTAAGTGAAGAACACCTAGCTTATTTTGAGCAAAAACAGAATAGATCGGCAAACAAGCCACATAATCCATATTCAAAGAAAAAAAAAACCCACCAAATCCAAGCACAAATGCAATGCTCAAGCAATAATAATGAGCAGAAAAACAGAGGTTCAACTCATTGTAGAATAAAAAACAACTGCAAAAAAGCATAATACCTAAATCAAACAAAAAAAAATTTGAATAGTACAAGGATCTAGATTAAGTATTAGAACTTTGAGAATTCAGGCTTACCTCAACGTGCCATTAACCAAAATAATCAGTATTAGTGTAATTTTGTGTAATGCATTTATTGTATATCTTATTTAATTTTATTTTAAGTTTAGTAAAATTAAAGCATAATTAAAATTAAGGGTTCAACATTGTTCAATATTTTTTTAAGTTTAGCAAAATTAAAATAAAATTGCATTATAATTATAATTAAATAAATTGTAATATTAGATTACGAGGAAAAAGAAAAATAATTGGGTGGGGAAATTGTATCTATTGAATCAATTTATTTTTATTGCATTACAATAAATATGCAACAGTTATAACAAGTGTTGCATTTAATACTTATTGTAGAAAATTTTAATTATTGCATTATGATAAATGTGCAATGTTTATACATAATATTGTAATGAGTTTATATTATTGCATCATAGTAAAAATGCAATAGTTGTTAAAAGTTCTACATATAACATCTATTGAAGCGGTTATTGTCCATTATATTACGATAAATATACAACACTTGTTAATAAACATTATATATTTAAGAATATGCAGTGGTTTTTGCAACAATTTATATTTAATGAAATGCTTAGTTGAAAAAATTTATATAACAGTATTGTACCATTGCAAAACTATTGCGACATAAGGTCTATCATAACGTTTTTAACGTTGTTGGAGAAAAATTGCATTAGGAACTTATGTAGTAGTGGGAGTATAAATGGTACTTTAAAGCTCTCTTATTAGCTAATATTGTGACCCTTCAAGGTCTCTAATCCGCTGGTGAGCAGCCTCCAAGGAGGGGTGTTGAGAAGGTCAAAGCTTCAGATGCAAAACTAATGTCTTATTTCGACATGTCCCATACATATACCTACTCTGCAGTGAAGTCTTAATAACTTGCAGGAAGATCCAGTCCTCATCCTCATGGGTCATATCAACTTGGTTACTAGATTCATCTTGGGATACCTTAATAGTAAGCTTCTGAATTCATTCATGAAATGAAATGTCATATCAAATAAGTAGTTATTCCTTAATTAGCAAGTAAAGAAAAGTATCAAGCACTTACTCCCATTTGTCTTGTGCATTGTTCTACGTACTCTCTTGACCTATCATGAGCTCTTTTCATATGTGTTCCGTTGAACAATCGTGTCTTGCTAGGAGGGGCACCCTCTATTATCTCCTAACATAAACAAATTATATATTAAATATGCAGAAATTATTATATTTTATTAAAGTGTAAAAAAAAGTTCATTACAATCTGTCAGGCTTGCTTAATAAGTGTGTCATGATGGCCTCAATCCTAGATTATCAATCTCAATAAGATGGATTCTTGCTTGAAGGTCCTTCACTATCTGAAATGAGACATCAATTTACTTACATTGCCAACTCTCCCACACCGCCCTTGAAGTAAATGCAAGTTTTCCCCTAGTTTTCTAACGATAGAGCATATTTGTATATTTCTTACTAGCGAATTGCGTTCATACCACCTTCACCATTCCACTCACCACCTTATCCTATTCATAGTATTTTTTGTGAAAAAAAATACACTTAGAAAATTTTAGTTAACATATATATATATATATATATATATATATATATATATATATATATATATATATATATATATATATATATCAACAAAATCACCCTTATAATAGGCATAATCCAAAGAAATAACAAAACAAATTTACATCACAATTCATAATTTCTAAACAATTCTATCAATTAACATCAATTCACAATCTAATAAATTGACAATTTCCAATCAATACCAACTTCCCAAGGATTTCCTAGTCACATCATTTCAAAATTATCAAGCAATTTAAAACATATCAATATTCAAACAATTCTAAAACAATTCTGAAGCAATTTCATTTTTATCATTTACAACAATTTGTACTATAATTACAAGTTAAATTAATTTTTACATTCACCCCATTACAAATCAAGCATCTCCCGCTTCACCTCCATCAACCTATATCTCTCAAGATCTAGTCTCCTAAAATGTATAGAATATCTGAGTTGTCATATCATGAGACTTAACAAACTTGTTATAGAAATACAAAAGTATTAAATTTAACCCAAAACACAATTAACATGTAAAATAAACAAAGTGTGAAATGTCTCACCTCCCATCATGCAATCATTTTATCTTACAATTGCCAATGTAATTGCTACCTACGATGATGTCTAAACTGAGTGTGGTAGGGGTACGTGGTTGTGGCTCCACAATCCATATGCCTGGTCCTGCAGAAGGTGATGGATTAGATATCTTTATGGATGGTCCTACAAAGTTGGATAGACTAACTATTAGGTCTGCTGAAGTGGATGGGCCAATTGTCTCTA
Source organism: Triadica sebifera (assembly GCA_023653625.1). Taxonomy (NCBI): domain Eukaryota; kingdom Viridiplantae; phylum Streptophyta; class Magnoliopsida; order Malpighiales; family Euphorbiaceae; genus Triadica; species Triadica sebifera. Next base: position 15,394,594 of record CM042909.1, read on the forward strand.
TGCCTGGTGCTACAAATGTGGATGTAAAAGCAGGTGATCTCGATGAAAATGACCACTGTTGGTGCCTCTTCCTCGACCACCTCTCATGGAAACATCTCCAGCCTAACCTTAACACTATATACTGGTAAAAAACAAAATACAGCTAAGCACAATTAACAAGTAAGCACAATGAGTAAAATATCACTTAGCTACTACTACCTTTATTCACTGTCGCTATCATTTATATCATTTAGATCAAAATTTTCCTCTGAATTAGATGAACTTTCTTATTATAATTCTTGTTCTTGTTCTTCAATATCATCAATAATATCTACTAGGTAGGCCTGACCACAGGCCAGTTGGGCCTATAGAACCGGCTCAGTCCAATCCCAGGCCAGACTAAGCCGGTTTCGAGTCCAACCTGGATTGTGGCTTAGTAGAGGAAGGGTTTGGTCTAGGCCCTTCCCCTAGGAACTGAAAACCGTCGATTCTGACACGATTTTGACCAGAATTTGAAAAAACAAATACAAAGTCAATGGTCTCATGACCGTTGGCACCCTACAGTCCGACCTTTCTACACACATAATCACACACACACTTTTTTTAATATATTAAATTATTAAAATATAAATAGAATAAAAAAGACAAAAATACTCCTTATAACAAAAAAAATAACAGTTATATGTTAGAAGTATTATTGTAATTTAAATTTTAAAATTGTTCTCTGTAAATACCAAATTCATTTCAATATTTTTCATTTCTTACACAATCTCATTCTCAATTTTTTTCAATTTCTCTACAATTTAATCTCAATTTTCTCTACATATATTCCTAATTTTTCTCTAATTACATTCTCAATTATTGTTTTTCTCGAATTTCTTTCTAATTATACTTCTACATAATCTCAATTTTTTCTTCAATTCTCTCTAATTCTTAAATTTTTCTTATTCCTACATTTTTTTCATTATATTTCTCTTACATCCTAATTTTTCTCGAATTTCTTTCTAATTATACTTCTACTTATGTTTAGAGTTTTGATGATCAACATAATGATATTTTGGAAGAATAAGGATTATTAGTTTATAAAAAATTTTCAATTTCTTTTAATAATGCGACAGCAAATACCGCATCAATTCAAGACATTCAAGAATTATGTCAACCTAACATTGAAGGTAGATTTTTTCATATTAGATATGAATGTCATGTGTTAAATTTATGTGTTCAAGATCGTTTGAAATCTTTAAGTGGTATAATTGCTCCAATTATAGTAGAAATTACATTTTTATGGTCACATCTATAAATAATGAAAATATGAACTCAATTTTGTATGAAAATAGCAAAATAACCTAAAAGATTTCTAAGGGATGTTCCTACTCATTGGAATTCAACATATGAATTACTTAATAAGTCATATGGATATAGAGAATTATTGTGCACATTTATTTCTAATAATGTACTACAAATTAATTTATATTCACAATATTGCGATATTTGTCAATAACTTTTAGATATTTTAAAAGTTTTTAATTATGCAACATATGTTTTAAGTGATGTTTATAATCCAATATGTCATTTATTATTGTGTAAATATGTAAATATTATTGATGCATTTTAAGATTATATTAATGATCAAAGTTTGCATGATTCTATATGTATGATAAAAAAATAAATGGTTGAATTATTTTATATTTATTCCTTCAATTGATCTTATATGTTGTGTTTTTTATCCTAGATATAAAATAGATGGTTTATATGATTATTGGAATTTTTATTATTCATTGTTAGATTTAAGAAATGATGTTAGTGTTGATTATATTATTAATGATATAAAAAATTAACTTATGATTTATTTATATAATTTAATTTGATTTATAAAATTAATACTACTACTAGTAGTAGTAGTAGCAATAGTAGTAGTACTACTAGTAGTAGAGGTTCAAGTGAATCAATAAAAATTAAAGAGAGTGATTATTTGATGAAGAAAAAGTATAAAAAACTAAGATCATTCTCCAGTTCACCCGAACTTAACATTTATCTAACAACTACATTTGAGTTTTGTGATAATAGGACACGTAAATATTTTTTAGTCATTGATTAGTGGAGTCGACATCAAAATACTTATCAAGTACTCTCCCAAATTGAAAAACTAATGTTTTCAAGTTTAGTCTCAATTGTTGCGGTTGAATAAGTTTTTAGCGTAGTAGATAATATTTTGGATGAGACGCAATCTAGCTTAACTTCCAAATCGCTAGAAACTTTAGCATGTATTGATAATTGGATCAAAGTGGCACTAAGACAACAAGAAATAGAGAAAGATCAATTTGAGAACCAATATTACTTTACCATAGAAGGAACGACTGATACATCTAGCACCGATGATTCTGAGTAAAAACAAAGATAAAATGGGTCAACAATTAAAATTTATAATGTAAGTGAACTAAGTGAGTTTTAATTCATCTAAATCCTAAGAGGATATGTTGACAACTTAATTAATGGTAAAAACTATTAAATGTAAGCCCAATTATAAATATTATAATTTTTTTAAATATAAATATAAATTTTTATAATTAAATTATTTTTTAAAATAAAAAATTAAATTGATTAAGTTTTTAGCCTAGCTATAATTGTAACACTCTCTCACCCCAGCAACACGTGCCTGGATAAGGGAGTGTTATGCTAACTTCGTCGGTTAAAATATCATTTCATATATATATATATATATATATATATATATATATATATATATAGCTCATATTTTTTTATTATTTATTTTCTTTGTAGTGTAAAAGAAATCATAATAAGAAAATAAAGTATATTTTATATACAATAAGTAGCATTTACAAAACACGTATGTTTATACAAAACATAAAGTTAACTACAATACTATAAGAGAACTTCAAATCAAAAGTACAAAAAGTTATGTAACCCAGGGTGTCAGGAGTGAGCTGTTTTAATGGATCGGGTCACCGTTAGTTTTATCTACTATATTTAGCTTATTCTTCCCTATATCTACCCGAAAAAAACTCTCACGCTAAGCTCTAGGCTTAGTAGTGAATATAAATAATGCAATATACTCATGCAATGTTCAATTGTTTTATACATATATATGTCATATACTCAATTTTACTAATACATTCTTATTTTATATCCCTACCTATATAAACAAATATTTCACTTGTATAATTTCTCATCACTTGTATTTTGATTATACTCTTTTAGTTAACATACCAAATTAATTATGACAAATTGTCTTATATTAAATTCTCATACCACTTTTAACATATATGTGCTCGTAACATCTAGGAACCAATAGCTAGGATAATGGGGTTGGCCATACATGCATAATAAAATTGCTACTAGACTATAATAATATGTGGTACAAGTGTCATCATCGACATTAATATATGTACTATCATCAGTGTTAATATAAGTGTCATCACAGACATTAATATATATGTCATCATCGGTATTAATAAATGAGTGTCATCACTGACATTAATAGACTCCTGATTGACATGCTAAATTATTCAAGACTCTAGTTATAGATTAGGTGTTCAAGGGCTTAATACATGCTATCATCAAATTCACTGTTTTTTTTGTGTATTTCATTCATCATATACTATTCATCTTCATAAATTTCATAATTATTTAATTCACACATTTAATGGGTTTAATGGCTCAATCAAACACGTAATAACTCAATAAAAATATAAATTGCATAATATAACAAGATCCATATTATTTTACATATTAAATTCAATTCCTTTTATGCCATGTTATTGGCAGATTTCATATTCTGTATTCGATCTCATTTCTTGTCCCGTTATAGTTTGAATTTCATTTAATTTCCTTTTTAATAATTATATCCATGGATCTTATATTTAATATGCTATTTGAATCACTTAATTTCCAGTTCTATAGCAAAAGATATGCTTAATTGAACACTGATTAGTCATTAAAATCATTGCCTAGAATTTCATAGATAGTTTTCTAGTCTAAATTTTGTGCCAAAATTAAGTATAGTTACATTAAAAATCACATTTTATTTTCTTCATAAAAGTTTTTTTCCTATGTCTTAAATTTCAAATCCAATAAATAAACATCAATTAGAATTTCATAACTCAAGTTATAGCAATTTATATTCTGATTGTTCCATAAGTCTAGCAAACATGTATCCCAAAACTTATATCACAAAATACTAATAATTTACAAGTATTTACATGTCTAATGCTTAAATCATGCAACTTGATGATATAATATAGGCTATTACCTTAAGTTATGCACTTACCTAAAACTTACTTTGCTTTCTTTCTCTTCTCTTCACTTTTCTTTCTCTTTTCCTTTGCTACTTTGAGCTTTTTCCTTGTCAATTTGAGCTTCTAAACATATAAGAAACATCATCAACAACCTTTCTTGATCAACCCTCTATAAACCCTAAACTTTCTCTTTTTTTTTTGCTCTCCCAAGCTTCCTTAACCTTTGTTATGTAAGAAAATAGTATTTTCTTACTCTATCTTTACTTTCTCTCTTTCTCCTACTAAAAAGAAGCTTTGGTTATGGAGGAAAGTGGAGAAACATGGGCTGCTATAGGAGTATAGAAAATTCTAGATGGATAGAGATAATGAATGAAGAAGAAGAAATAAAGAATATACCATAATTAATTAATGATGGTCCATCTAAGTTTAAATATCTAGATATTTATATTTAATTAGCTTTTTAATGTGTGACACTTGGTTTGGCCATCCGCCACATGTATTTAATGTCCATAATTATTTATTTAATTAATAATTATCTCACTTGATCCTCCAATTTTGGTATATTGCAAATTGACCAAAATATTTCAAATTTTATGTTTAGGTCCTTCACCATAAACTAACATATTTAACTACTTTAAACACTTTATTAAGTATTTTACATAATTATTTACCATTATTTTAAATTTTCTCCAGTCAAAATCTGAATTTAGACTCCGGTCAATTGATGCATCAGTTTAACGACATGTGCAACTCGAGACCTAAATTTATGGATATGCCATTCTCTCCCTATTAAAATAAATTTCATCCTCGAAATTTACCTGTTCATTCTGTATAAACAACTGTGGATATTGCCTCTTCATGATCTCCTCACTTTTCTACATGGCTTCTTCTATAAAATGATTCTGTCATAGCCCTTTAACTAATGGAACTTTCTTGTTTCGTAAAACTTTCTCTTCACATGCTAATATAGCCACTGGTTCCTCTTTATACATCTAGTCTATTTGTACTTCTATCTCCTCAGCTAGAATAATATGAATCAGGTCCGATCTATATCTCCTTAGCATCGACACATAAAAAATATTATGGATTCTATCCAGCTTTGGTGGAAGTGCTAATCGTTATGCCACTAGTCTGACTTTTTCCAAAATCTCATAAGAATATGAATCTTGGACTTAACTGTTCTTTTCTACCAAATCTTAATACTTTCTTCCAAGGAGAAACCTTGAGAAACACTTTATCACCTACAACATATTATATGTCTCGCCTCTTAAGGTCAGATTATTACTTTTGTTAATCTTGAGCTGCCTTTAATCTTTCCTTGATCATTCCAACTTTTCCTTTCTATTGTACTATATCTGACCCAATTAACTTTTTTTCACTCAGTTTGGTCTAACAAATCCTTATACAAAGACAAACCTATGCTCGTCTGATGACTATTATTATAGGCAAACTCCATAAGAGTTAGATATTGATCCCAACTTCCTTCAAATTCAAGCACATAATTTCTTATCATATCCTCTAACCCGATCAGATTGTCCATCCGTATATGGATGAAATATCATACTAAAACTGAGTCGGGTTCCCAAAGCTTGTTGTTGGCTCTTCCAAAATTGAGACGTAAAGCGAAGATCTATATCGGAGATAATGGATACCAAAACTCTGTGTAGTCTCACAATCTCATTTACATAAATCTCGGCCAATTTATTCAACAAATAGTCCATCCTAACTAGTGAGAAATGTGCTGAGTTTTTCAGTTGATCCACTATCACCCATACTGCATCATGCTTTCTCTGAGTCACCGGTAAACTGGACACAAAATCCATCATGATTTTTTCCCATTTCCATTTTGGTATGGGCATAGATTGCAACAGACCTGTAGGCAACTAATGTTTAGCTTTCACTTATTGGTAAGTTAAACACTTCGCTACATACTCCGTGATATCTTTCTTCATCCCTGGCCCCTAGTATTGTGCTTTCAAATCTTGGTACATTTTGTTTCTGCCTAGATGTATAGTATATATCATCTCATGTGCTTCTTTTAAGATATCTAACTTCAAATCTTCTATACTTGGAACACAAATCCTATTCTTGAAGTACATTGTGTAATCTTCTGTCAATGAAAACTTATGTTTTTCTCTTTTTTCACTACCTCAACTATCTTTACTAACTTTTCATCTTGCTACTGCGCATCTTTGATCCTCTACATCAACGTGGATTGTATTCGCATCTCAGTTAAAATCTTCCTACTTAGTTCATCTGTAACCACATTAGCTTTTCTTGGCTGATAGTTGATCACACAGTTATAATTTTTAATCAACTCCAACCATATTCTTTGCCTCAAGTTCAGTTCTTTCTATGTAAGAAGGTACTTGAGACTCTTGTGATCTGTATAGATATAAAATATTTCCCCACACAAATAATGTCTCCAAATCTTCAAAGCAAAAATAATAGCAGTTAATTCCAAATCATGTGTCGAATAATTAAGATCGTGAGATTTAAGTTGTCTGGAAGCATAAGCCATCACTTTTCCTTCCTGCTTAAGGACACAACCTAACCTATTATGACTAGCATCACTGTGCACTACAAAGTCCTTTTCAGGTATGGGCTGAGTCAAAACTGGTACTTTAATCAATATTTCCTTCCTTCGATTAAGCTTGCTTGGCATTTATCCATCCATTCAAATCGAACAAATTTTTGCTATAATCATGTCAAATGAGCCGCTATGGATGAAAATCCCATTATGAACCTCTTATAATGTCCTACTAATCTGAGAAAACTCCTTACTTCTGTCACATTTCAAGGTGGTTTCTAATTAAGGATAGCCTCGATCTTATTAGGGTCAACTCGAATGCCTTCAGCTAAAACTACATGATCTAGAAAAATTGATTGCTTCAAGCCAAAACTCGCCCTTAGATAGTTTTGCATACAACTGCTTCTCCCTCAATATTTGTAGCACTATTATGAGGTGTTATCATATTCTTATCTATTTCTAGAATACACAAAGATATCATCGATAAACACCACTATAAATTGATCAAGATATGGCCTGAACACTTGATTCATTCAGTCTATAAAGTTGTTAGTGCATTCGTCAATCCAAATGTCATAGCCAAGAACTCATAATGACCATCACGAGTCTTGAATGTCATCTTAGGTGCATCTAACTCTTTGATCTTCAATTGATGATACCTTGATTGAATATCTATCTTTGAAAACATGTCTGCACCTTTTAATTGATCAAATATGTTGAACCTTGAGGGGCATTTTTGTCATTTTGATGATAACAAATAAAATAGCAATAATGTATTTAACAATGTTTGTGTTCTAAGTGTGTTAAATAGGATATACTTTGATTAAAACATGAAGCAAGACTGAAAGATAACTTTTAAAGATAAAAAATCTAAGAAATAGCAAAGTCACGCTCATGACTACTAATGTCACGTCTGTGAATATAGCTGAGTGCCAACTCACCACCATTCAAAGTTCATGGCCATGAAGGATCAAACCAACCGTGAATGATCAAACAAGTCATGCTCGTGAAATATAGTCATGCCCGTGAGCAAACATATCAAATTCTTCCAAAGAGCTTAACGGCCAAAGTCACCACTTGGACCATAGCTTGGAAGAACATTCACAACCATGACACATTTTGTCATGCATGTGAACTAGGATAGAGAAACATGTCAGGCACGAATTAAGAGTTGGTTCAACGGCTGTTTTCGCATTAAATGCATCCAAATGGCTATAATTCACAAAAGGGAGTATATATGCAAGTCATTTATGAATCCCAACAAAGAAGAACAAGAATTACTTTACATCTTGAATCTTGTTGTAGCCTTGTGCATTAATTATTTCTCAACAAACCTCTATTTCTTGCGAAAAACCTAATTGCTCTTAACTTCTGAGTATTATAGATGGGTGAGTGTTTTCATTGCAATCAATTGCTCAAAAATGAGTTTAGGTATATTGGGTTAAGAGTGAAATACTTGTAAGGATTTTTTTGTGTGAGCCATAAAACAAGGGAATTTTTGGATTAGGAGTTAGCCATTGAGAGAAACACCACAGTTGGGAGTGAACTTGAAAAACTCCATTGTAACACTTGGTGTGTTAGTGAAACACCTAATCAAGATTGGAGAGAGGAGTGAGTTTGTTAATACCCAAACCTCTATAAATCTTATGTGTGATATCTCTCTTTCCTTACTCTATATTATTTATTACGCACTTGAAATTAACCAAATTTTTATTTGCTAACTAATTCAACCCCTTTCTTAGTTCATTGTTTGGGCAACAATTGGTATCATAGCTTGTCTAGCAATAAAGCCTAACAAGTGCTAGCAAAGATCAAGAAATAGCCAATGAAGGATTTGAAAGTCTCAAGCCTTACTTTGATAGAGCAAACTATGCTCATTGGAAATTTCGGATGGAGATATATCTCGATAGTGAAGGAATTGAAGTTTAGGATAGTGTTCGGAAAAAATTGGCACGACCAACGAAGAAAGTAGTTGATGGTGAAGAAGAAATTCTTTCAAGAGATGATTGGACGAAGCCTCAACGAAGAGCTAATTTCAAAAACAAAAAGGCAATGACAATCCTTGCAAGCTCTTTATCTATTTAAGAATGTGGCCAAATCCAACTCTATAAATCTTGTGTGTGATATATCTCCTTTCTTACTTTATATTATTTATTCCGCACTTTCAATTAAGCAATTTTTTATTTTCTAACCAATTCAACCCCCTTCTTAGTTCATTGTCTAGGCAACAAAATAAATTATCAATCCTAGGCAGCAGATATTTATTCTTAATAGTCACCCTATTAAACTGCCTATGGTCTATATGTAAAGACATAAGGTGTCATCTTTCTTTTTTACTGATAACACTGTAGCATCCCAAAGTGAAACACTAGGTTGTATAAACCCCTTATCTAACAAATCTTGCAACTGCACTTCAACTCTTTCAACTCTGCTGGTGCCATCCTATATTGTGTAATAGATATAAGAGTAATGTTGGGCACCAAATCGATAGCAAACTCTATCTTTTGATGCTGTGGAAACCCTAGCAACTCATATAGAAACACATCTGGAAACTCACATACAGTAGAAATGTTTGCTAGCTTCAGACTACCCTTTTTCATATCGATCACATACGCTAAGTACGTTTCGCATCCCTTATTGATGAGTTTTGAGCTTTCAACACTGATATCACATTATCCGGATATTCTCTATTCTCATTTTGTTCTAGAATGCTGATGATCATCTGTCTCCTTCAACAATCAACTATCACTCTATGATGAGCTAGCTAATCCATTCCTAATATCACATCAAATTCATGGAATGGTAGCTCTATCAGGTCTGCTGAGAACTGTCTGCCCTATATTTCAACTGGACAACTCCTGAGCACCTTACTAACCTTCACAATGTGCCCTAACGGGTTAGTTACAAGAATCTCAAATTCTAAAGCATCCGGTTTTAAACCCTTTCGACCCTAACAGTGGTGTGCATATGTATGAATACATAGACCCTGAATCTATCAATGCATATATGTCAAAGCCAAAGAGAAAAAAATTTACCCATGATGATATCAAGTGCATCATGATCCTCTCAGCCTCGTATGGCATATGCCCTAGTTGGAGCAGCTCTACTATCTTCTAGCCTCTCTACAGTCTCTGATCCAAACTAGCTAAGCTGTGCTCAGCTTCTTCTACTTTGTCCTCAGCCTTAGCCTCTACCTTATCTCGAAATCTGCATCTATATTAGTTCAACACTTTCTAAACCTTTGCCAAACTGTAGTAATGGACAATCTCTTTTCATATGATCCTTGAAGCCACAACTCAAACAAGCTCCTGTCGTCCACCAATACTCTCCTAGATAAGGATGACCATAGTTCTGACATAATGGTAAAGGTATAGATCTACATAATGCCTGTGTCGGTGCACTAGCTACTGAAGAAGCAGATCTTAGGGTTGTCATTGCTTGAGAGAAAAAGGCCTAATGAAACCTCTAGCCTGGAATCGGCCACCAAAAGATCTGGCTCTTTTACCACTAATAGTCCCCCACTCGACTGTGACATGGGTCTCCTAATGCCTCTATATTAAGTTGGTTATTGTGTCACTATACTCTCTCAACTGTTAAAGCATATGCTAATAAATTGGAAAAATTCATTAGACGTATAGCTGAGATTTGCAACTTGATCGGATCTTTTAACCCATATTTAAATCGATGACATTTATCAGCATTTGTAGATACAATGCCAATAACATACTTACAGATATGTGTGAATTCTCTTTCATAATTTGTTACTGATATGTCCCCTTGATTCAACATTAAAAACTCTCTTTTCTTGTCATCTATGTAAATAGGGGGAATATATTGCTCCTTAAACTTATCTAGAAAAACTCCCAAGTCATGGAGTCAAGTGACTCTAAACTATATGACTCAAATCGCCACCAGTCATATGCATGATTTTGTAATAAGGATACTGCATATTAATATTTCTGCTTGTCCATTTAATACAGCTGATCAAGGACTCTCTCTGCTCATTCTAACCAAAATTCTACCACATAGAGGTCATCTTCTTGCTTACCATAGAAATAAGATGCCCCTAACTTCCCCAGTCTCTCAAATCGTAACATAGACGGGGATCTGATGCTCTTTGTAGCAAATCTATCATGTTCCTCATAAGCTCTGTCTGTCATGTGACAACAAAAGACTACCCTCGTGATGAGCTAGCACCAGAACTCAATGCACTAGTTCAGCGATGACTTGATCGCGATGAAGCCTTTATTTTGGTAAGCTCATTACTTTTGCCTCCTTCTACCATAATTTTTTGTGACCCTGAAACCATACTTTACATATATGATAAAAGTAATGGCTCCAATCAGTAAGCAACAACTTTTATACTTAATTGTGGGTACACACATGTCATAATTGTTTTGAAAACTGTTTTTAAAATCCTAAAATAATTATAACACTCCCTCACCCCAGCAACACGTGCCTAGATAAGGGAGTGTTATGCTAACTTCATCGATTAAAATATCATTTCATATATAAATGAAAGTTGCTCATATATATTTTTTATTTTTATTTATTTTCTTTGTAGTGTAACAGAAATCATAATAAGGGAACAAAATATATTTTATATATAATAAGTAGTATTTACAAAACACTTATGTTTATACAAAACATAATGTTAAGTACAATATTGTAAGAGAACTTCAAATCAAAATTACAAAGAGTTGTATAACCCATGTTTTAGGATGAGTTGTTTTACTGGATCAGGTCACTGTTAGCTTTATCTATTATATTCGGTTTATTTTTCCCTATATCTGCACAAGAGAAACTCCAATGCTAAGTTTTAGGCTTAGTGATGCATATAAATAAAGTAATATACTATATCATGCAATGTGCAATTGTTTCCAAGGAAATTTTATACATATATATGTCACATACTCAATTTTACTAATACATTCTTATTTCATGTCCATACCTATATAAACAAATATTTCACATATATAATTTGTCATCTCATATCATCACTTGTATTTTGATTATACTAATTTAGTTAACATACCAAATTAATTATCACAAATTATCTCATATTAAATTCTTGTACCATTTTTAACATATTTGTGCCCATAACACCTAGGAACTAATAATCAGGATAATGGAGTTAGCCATACAGGTGCTATAAAATTGTCATATGAGCATAATGGTATTTGCATACAATTTTCATCATCAACATTAATATGAAGGTCATCATCGACATTAATATGTGTCATCACTAGCATTAATATGAGTGTCATAACCGGCATTAACATATGAATTACATCACCGATATTAATCGACCCTTGATTGACATACCAAACTATCCAATACTCTAGTTCTAGACTAGGTATTCAAGGGCTTAATACATGTTATCATCAAATTCTCATTTTTCTTTGTGTATTTCATTCATCATATACTCTTCCTCTTCATAAATTTCATAATTCTTTAATTCACATATTTAATAGGTTTAATGGCTCAATAAAATACATAATTACTTAGTAAAAATATAATTTGCATAATATAACAAGATCCATATTATTTTACATATTAACTTCTTCAATTCCTATTTTATCCCATTACTAGCAGATTTCATATTTTGTCTTCGATCTCATTTTTCATCCTGTTACAATCTGAATTTTATTTAATTGTCTATTAATAATTATATCTATAGATCATATATGCAATTTGAATCACTTATTTTTGAGTTCTGTAGCAAAAGATATTACCAATTGAACACTTACTGGTAATTAAAATTGTTGTCCAAAATTTCATAGATAGATTTCTAGTATAACTTTTGTGCCAAAATTAAATATAGTTACATTAAAAATCACATTTTGTTTTCTTCATAAAAGTTTTAGTCATATGTCTTAAATTTCAAACCTAATAAATAAAACATCAATCAAAATTTTATAACTCAAGTTATAACAATTTATATACTAATTGCTTCATAGAATCCAGCAAAGAACACACATAATCACCTAGTTCAAATTTTACCAAAATTAATCATAAGTCTAGTAAATATGCATCCCAAAAATTATATCATAAAATACTACTAATTTACAAGATTTATATGCCAAATTCTCAAATCATGCAACTTGATGATATAATATAGGCTATTGCCTTAAGTTATGCACTTACCTAATCTTTTTACTTCTCTTTCTCTTTTCCTTTGCTACTTTGAGCTTGTTCTTTGTCAAATTGAGCTCTTAAACATATAAGAAACATCATCAACAATCTTTCTTTATCAATCCTCTCTAAACCCTAAATTTTCTCTCTCTTTTTGGTCTCCCAAGCTTTCTTAAGCTTTGTTATGCAAGAAGATGGCCTTTCCTCACTTTCTCTCCATACTTTCTCTCTTTGTCCTACTAAAAAGGAGATTTGGTTATATAGGAAAGTGGAGGAATGTGGTATGCTTTAGTATTATAGAAAATTCTAGATGGAAAGAGATAAGGAAAGAAGATGAAGAAATTAAGAAAAACATGCCACAATTAATTAATGATGGTCCACCTAAGCTTAAATATTTAGATATTTATGTTTAATTAGCTTCTTAATGTGTGACACTTGGTTTGGACAACCATCACATGTATTTAATGTCTATAATCATTCATTTTATTAATAATTATCTCACTTTATTCTCTAAGTTTTGGTATATTACAAATTGACCCCAAAACTTTTCAAATTTTGCGTTTAGGTCTTTCATTGTAAACTATCTTCTTTAAATACTTTATTAAGTATTTTCCATAATTATTTGTCATTATTTTAAATTTTCTCCAATTACAATCTGAATTTAAACTCTAGTCGGTCCGACGCGTCAGTTTAACGACACTTGTGACTCGAGACCTAAATTTGCGGATATGAAAATAATTTTTATAATTTATTAATTTATCAAATAATATTCACAAATTAATGTTCAATAAGTTATTTATTTCTCAAGTTTTTCATTTTTTATAACTCATTAGTTGTACAAATTTATAATTTACACAAATTAATATTTCAGAAGTTAATTTTTTTTCAAAATTCTCATTCTTTCTAACTATTCAATTCCCCAATTGTTTTCACTTTTTTCTAACTTAATATTTTTTGCTTCATTTATAAACAAATTGATAAGTGAAAATACATTTTTTGCTTCAAATTCACCGAATAATTAAGTTTAATTTCTAAACTTTAAAGTTTAATAATTTTAATTGTATTTATTTATTGTATTAATTATAATTAAAAAAGTTGTTGGAACTGACCCCGAACCGGTTCCTCTCCGGTCCCACTTTTCTTGGACCGTGGAACTGACAATTCCAAACCATGGTTAGGGCTACTACTAGGTCACCTATTGGATAATTCAATATCGTTTGTTGATCCTTTTCAATAATGTCAATAATGTGGATGTCGATTTACTCCTCTTGAAATGGGGGGAGGTTTCTGAACATGTATACTATGGAAAGAGTTTTCTGGTATGTCAACAAACTACTACGGGTTTGAGTTTCAAATTGACCTACCATTCACTTTTGTCCCGTCACAAGCTTAGGTACAAACAATAATACACTTGAGCTACTTATGTTGCAATGATAAAAGGTTTGTACTTTTTGCATTGTCTTCTATTGTATATTTCCTAAACTATACTAATAATTTGCATTATGGTTATAGTTTGGGCAAACTATTCATTGACATTATGGTTACACCATGCACGACTGTGTGAAACTTATATCCATTGATCAAATAGCAATTGTATATTGCAATAGTTCTTAGAAGACATTTTGCGAGATCTTTAAGGACGTCATTGTGAATACTAGAGTTTGGATCTTGTACTTGCACTAGTACAAAAATATCTTTAAACGAATATTATATGTGTCTGTTATAAAAATACCAGACACATAAAATAGAGGCGGTGATATTTTTGTAAATATATGATAAAATTACAAAGTATATGTGTCTGTTAATATAAACGACAGACATATAAATTTCAACTTGTATTTTAGGCGTCTGTCTTAATAAATAATAGACACATATGATATACTTTTAGTGTCTGTCTTAACAAACAATAGATACATATTGTTTATTAATAAATAATAATTTTTTTGAATTAATTATTGAAAAATATTTTTATTGGTATATACGTCTGTTAATATAAATGACAGACATGTAAAATTTAACTTGTACTTTAGGTGTCTGGCATTAATAAAAGCAGACACATATCTTTTATTTTAGGTGTCTGTCGTTAAAAATGACAGAAGCGTAATATCTTTGCACTCATATGCATCTGTCATTAATAAAAGCAGACACATATACCTTTTACTTTAGGTGTCTATCGTTAAAAATGACAGAAGCATAATATCTCTGCACTCATATGCGTCTGGCATTAATAAAAGCAGACACATATTAGTGTACAATAGGTGTCTGTCACGATTAATGACAGACACCTATAGTTCATTTTTTAAAATCAAAAAACACGGTTTCTCTCTATGCTCTTTTATTTGAAACCCAATTATATATATCTATTTCTTTTACTTTAGAGCTTGAAACCTAGTTATATGCGCCAACCATCTCCTTCTTCAGCTCTCAACATAAAGTTGGCTTGTAATACATTCATCACATTTTGGACCTGTCTTAGTGGTGACGATAATGACAAGAGCTATATTGTTCGTTGGTGGCCATAGATACGCATGGAAAAGTTATTTTTTTTTCTCTTTAGCTTTTTTTCTACATTTTTTGGGTACCATGTTCAAATTTGAGCCTCCATATCGTAGCCACGACGATGACAATAAAATATTTTTTTGTTGATTTATAAAATGAAAGTGAGTTTCATGCATTGAGAGGTTGTCTAAGGCATTTGGTAAGGAGAAAACAAGTTGGTTCTGTACATGTTAAAGCTAATTTTCACCATCAATTAGCCAAGGAGTTATATGTTCTCCACCTTATTACTATTGGTATTTGATTTCCTACTTTTTTATGCAAAAAAGTTTATTTATCTTTTTTATTTTTTGTGTATTTTATTTTTGTTAATTTTATGTTGTTGTTTTTTTCACTTAGTAGTTGTTTTTTTGTTATACAATTATTTTTTTATGAGTTTAAGTAATTTTTACGATTTGCTGTATATTTGTCAATTTATAATATTTTAAAAAAAATTAACTATAGGTGTCTGCTATTTTGTAATAACAGACACCTATAGTGAATTTTTTTTTAAAAAAATGACTATAGGTTTCTGTTGTTTTATAACAACAGACACCTATAATGAATTTTTTTTTTTTCAAAAAAATTGACTTTAGGTGTCTGCTGTTTTGTAACAACAGACGTCTATAGTCATTTTTTTAAAATATACTTTATGCGTCTGTCATTATATTTTAACAGACACATAAAATAATTATATGCGTCTGTCATTTTGACAGACACCTAAAATCTAACTCATATACGTCTGCTTCATAAGCGTCTGTCATTTAACAGACACATAAAGTTCAAAATAACAGACACGTACAAGTCATTTTGGTACTAGTGTTGAAACAATAAGATACAATGTTTAATGCATGTTAATAATGTGTTGTTTAATTGATAGGCTAAGAAAAAGTAGGCTCACATAGGATTTGAACGAGATAGCAAAGTCTACATCAAGTTCAACATCCACTTATGTGTCAGTAATATTTGTATTAAGGTGCTACAAGATTTCAACATAAATCCTATCATTTGATAGAGTTTTTAACATGTTAAACAAGATATAAATGAGTTGCAAATAGTATCATATATAGAAGAAGTTTTACATTAGGATACTAACATGACATATGGTTTTACTTCTTCATAGTTTAGCAAAACATAAGAATGAGCAACCTTGTACTCTTTAGGAGTCATATGTATCTTTTTAGAATGACCAAATGGCCTACCACTAGATTTGAAAATGGATAGATTTAGAAGGTTGTACAGTGGAATATAATCGCTCCCACCTTCATAATTTTGAAGCATAGTCTTTGTTTTTGTTTGCACATGATCCTTGATATAGTATGAACAGAATGTTGATGCTTTTTAAACTAGATATGCATTGCATACCGAGCTTTCTACATGTACCTTATTCTTGACATTGAGCTTCAATTTTCGAAGATACTTATTAAGTGATATGTTGAATAAGATATATGCACTAATTAAATGTTATTACATTATTATGATTTAGAAGTTAGGTTTTACTAACCTTTCAAACAAATACATCCATCGGTATTATGAGACCAACAATGCGTGGCTCATGGGGCAAGTAAATTAGAAGATGTTCCATTGAATCAATGAAATTGAGAGGGAATATTCGTGCTTACATAAAATAATTGGAATATCTACTTCAAGTCTCACCATGTATTCATTTGCAATTAATTTTGTAGTTAGAGTTTTAAAAAACAAGTTCCAGCTCGGTAATAGCCTTCCACACATTAGTAAGTAGTAGTTCCCAAAATACAATAGACATCAACCTCTACATTAAGCCATAATAGTCATGACTCTTTACGCTAAACAACCTCAATTTCTATTTCTACATTAAGGCATAGTCATTGCTTTTGTTTGCACATGATCCTCAATATATTATGAATAAAATGTTGATGTTTCCTTAACTAGATATGCATTATATATTGAGCTTTCTACATGTGCCTTATTTTTGACATTGAGCTTCAATTTTTAAAGATACCTATTGAGTGATATGTTGAATAAGATATATGCACTAATTAAATGTTATTATGATTTAGAAGTTACGTTTCATTATGATTTAGAAGTTAGGTCTTAGTAACCTTTCAAACACATACTTCCATCGGTATTACATTGGCCCAGCAATATACAACTCATAGGGAAATTGAACTGAAAGATGTTCCATTGAATCAATCAAACTAAAAGGGAATATTCTTTTCAACTTATATAAAATAATTGGAATATCTACTTCAAGTCTCACCGTGTATTCATTTGTGATTAATGTTGTAGTTAGAGTTTTAAAAAACAATCTCAGCTTAGTAATAGCCTTCCACGCATTAGGAGTTCCCAAAATGTAATAGATATCAACCTCTGTATGAACAGATGAGAGTCATGACTTTTCATGCTAAACACTCTTAATTTCTATTTATCCATACACCTTCCCAATTTTGACATGTATCCATCAGGAAATTCAACTTTATCACCCATTCAAACAACAACTTTTTAGCCTTAACCGTGCTACTGTTGACCATCCAGACAACATTGCATATGCAGGGGAGACGTTGATCATCTACATTAATGCTGCTTGCAACTAAAAATTTTGATTTCTCGATATATCAAATGCTTCAATCCCATAATCTCACAAAAGCTTTAACTCATGTATCAACGATTGTAAATACATATCTAGTTTTTCTTTAGGATTCTAAGGTCCTGAAATAAGGATAGTTAAGAATATGGATGTCTTCTTCATACACATCCATGGGAATAGATTATACATAGTCACAATAACTGAGCATCATGAGTATTATTGCCTAAACTGACCAAAAGGTTGAAAACTATCAGTGCATCGATCGAGTTTCACATTTCTATTTTTTTAACTAAATCAGAGTGAATATCATTGAAATGTTTCTAAGTAATGGAATTAGACAGATGTTACATTACACCATCCTCAACCTCATGTTCAGAATGCCACCTCATATAACTTGTAGTGGCTTTAGATGCGTATAATTTGAGGAGCCATGAAGTCAACGAGAAGTAAACATTTTCTTGAAAGGCACATCGGTTTTCCTTCTCCCTCTTCCATCAGTGCCATGGCTTCCCTTAAAACGTGCATGGTTATAAAACTTGCATAGAGTCATGTTTAGATCTTCCCCAAAATAGATCGTGCATCCATTAGAATAACAATGTATCTTCTCCCTGGTAAATGTAAATGCTAACCATGCACTTCATTTTATAAAAGTTTCAGTGACAATATTCTCTTTTGACATAACCTCTTTCATCAGTTGAGCAATCGCATCGAATGAACACTTAGACAGATGGTTCTCGACCTTGATATGCAACATTCTAACAACCAATGACAATTATGAATGAGTTTGACACTCAGGCTATAGTGGATTATTGGCAGTATCTAGCATATCATAAAATTGTTGTGCTACTAGATTAGGATTCTCATCATACTCATAATTTTGATTGAATAAAGGATTGGGTACATCCATACCCATTGTTTGGTAATTGTTAATTGGATTAGAAGTATTTGTCACATTTATACCATGTTGTTCATATCACATCCTTTGTTTCCCTGTGCCTATTCCACATCGAATATTCTGGTTTGAAACTATATATTTACCGATGGTATCTCGCCGTATCCACATATAGGAACTGACAATTCTAGCACTTATTTTTTAGACATAGATATTTTATTTCTTTCTCCATCCATCCACTCTGGGTGGCCACATGCAAATTCTATGAAATTTTCAACCCCAGAAACAAACTGTTGATTAAAAAGAACATTTCTTAACCTCTAGTATATCCATTTTCTATCCTCACTCATAATTGAAAATTGCAATATGTATACATTAGGGTGACCATCACAAGAAAATGACATTTAAATTGGTTATTGGAAATATTGTTGTTGGTACATATGGCTTTTTTAGATTTTTGTAATTTATTTACTTTATGTCTTCCTTATCACACATGTATTCATTATAAAGGTAGGAACATATCCCACTTAGGAATGTGTTGTCTATATGCCATGACAATACACATTATATCCATACATATTAAACAACATATCCCCCAGTTCTTCAAGTGCATGATATGGTCAATTCCTTTGTGCACTCAAAAAATGAAGAGATATAATATGAAAATTCTACTTATATATGGCATATAAGATGTAGCCAGTCATGTACAGTTATATAACATGCACATTTCCAAATTGTCTATACTGGATAATTTAGTGAATTCTCATAATATAATGTGAAAGACACCGAACGGATTTCTATGGCTAAAATGTACAAAAATATAAATTTATTTTTGGTTATTTCAGTCATATTATTTATATAAATTTACCAAAATTTTGACTGAATTTTCCCTAAAAATAGTCATTTTCTACTATTTTCTTCATTTAACTATATGTTAATCATACAATAATTAACAAACTATACTTCAGCAATGTAGCAAGATACTTTTAGCACTACAAATTTCTACACTAAATTGGTAAACACAACAATTGGTATCAAAACATCCAAATGTATTAAATTAAATCACATCAAGGCTTCCTATTCCAACCAATATGAACAATTTTTTTCGAATTAATTAGTAGAAAAAGAGCTTTGTTTCATCATTAAAAACAATTGATATTTGTCATAAATGAGTCACGTCTATTCTGAATAAAAAAATAAAAAAATAAAAAAATAAAAGAAGAAGAAGCAAGAAGTAAGAAGTAAGAGTTGGTAAGAAGTATTCTGACCTCAAATCGGGCCAAACGTTTAATCGAAGAATAGGTGCCCGGTTTACCTCCTTAACAATATTTCCAAATACTTCAATATACTGCTTAACAATTTCTAAACTTGCAGCCTGTGAATCACATCATAACGTCAAGTATCATTGATTATTACACATGGCATAATTGGTTTCTTCTTATGTATCATAAAGCATAAATGGCACACTTATATATCATATAAAAAAATTATTTATACTAACTTGCTCAAAGTTTAAAGAAATTATTTCAATGTTTATTTTCTCTTTTGGGTCATTACATAACGTTAAACAATGTTATTTTATGATGTTAGCACTTTCATGTAAAACCCTATTCGAAATTTCTGAAAAAAAAAACTAATGATAAAACAAGGCAATTATATGTTTGTTGATGATTGCATTATATAATTCCTTTCATAGTGGTGATGCACAAAGTAATTGTATTCCACTAATTTCCTCTATGGCACTTAACAACATGGTTTTCTAAACCTTCGATATTAGAGTTCTTGAATATACTTGCGAGAAGTTGAAATGACAGATAGAAGTCATTTAAAGATGAGAAATTAGGAAGAATTAGTATCTACTTATCAATAAAATTTAAGGTTTGTACCCAACATTATCCGGTGAATCTCACCATTCAAGTAAATATCTCAATTTGAGTTTAAAAAACTTCTTTCTTGTTTCACTTGTTCAAAATTTTAACCCTACAATATACATTTTTTTTTTCCAACTATCTAGTTTGGACAAACTTCATGCTATTTCGTTACTCATTTTTAGCCCTATAAGAGAGCAAATTCTACTTTATAGTCTATCAAAAATTAAACCTCTATGTTCAAGCTTTCTATAGCCACTTGAATTATTTAGTTGTGAGCTTGAGAGAGGGATATATAACAAAAAACCTAAGGACTGTTACACAAATTCAGCACAGGAAATTTTTGGGCAGATTCTGTACCAATCTTTTAGACCCATTTTCACCCTCACATGCTAGGAATTAGAGTCAGTCGTCTCAATAAATTTGTAGGATTGCTTTTAAATTTCCAACAAACTTGGAATCAGATCATTCTGACATCTAAAGAAAAAAATTTTAAATAGATTATTGTTGCATGTTCAACTAAAAATAAACCAGTCCCACTCATAACATAAATTTTATGAAAGTTGTTCAAACTATATCAAACTACATTCCAACTATATCAAAGTAACTCATACATCAAGAATTATGATTATAGCAAAATTACAAGAACTTTTTCTCACAATTACACCACAATTCATGAATTTTAAGAGCAAACAATTTCCAACTCAACAAAATAAGAATCAATTAAAGTCATTGAAGGTTGGTATGCACATACCTTTTCTGCCCCAGTTATATTTTTATTTCTCTATATTCTAAATTTTAATTCATTTACCATCTTTCCCTAATAAGGTAATTATGGTCTTTTATTGTTTAACTTAAAATTCTAGTTCACTTTTCTCCACCTAGCTATAGGTTTCATAGGTCAAGTTTCCTCCTATTTAAGCTATGATCTTGAGTTTTCAACTCACCGATCATCTTTTATTTCAAGTCATCTCTAAATAATATTAGGCATTACTTTGTTCTTCACTAACCCTATATTGCTCTAAATCTTCTTTTGTTCCAAATTCATAGCTACGGTATCCTATGGTTTCACCTCCTATTTACCCATTCAATTTTCCCATGTATTTCTTTTCATTTCACCATGTCCCTACTTTATTTTTATATCACATGCAACCTTAATTTGTGAGAAAAAAAAAATGAAAAAAGTTGGGGAAAAGGTCTAGCAGCCCACTCAAAGTACATCTACCATTCATAGCCAATGTCACCAATTCTAACAGCAAACCAAAATATGAATTATATTGCAAAGTTTGTTGACATAACAATGTACTTTGGGATTCAAAGTCCCAAATTTGAAGACCTGATATAAGAATGTTTCTTATTAATTCTTGATTAAATCAAAATATGAAATTTTGCTGCCCTTACCCATTATTATAATAATTTTCTAAAGCTCCAAGTTACATATTCTTCAACTATTATTTTCACTTTAATGCATCTGAAGGCACTCTTCAAGATATTCTAATCTGCAAAGCTAATTTAATCATTACAAGTTTCTATAGGCAGAGTTAATCTTTGACCCTAGTCCTTTGTGATCTTATGAGCATGGAGACAGTACACACAAAAAATTGAGCTTCATTCTATAAGATCTGCGTCTTTAGTAGACCCAAATCTCTCGATGGTTTAGTAGGAGCCTAAAGACTAAAGGAAACAATAATTGGTTTAGTAGGGGCATGTTTCTCTCAGCCCAACATGCAGGCCCAAAACAGAAAATGGGAAAATTTGCAAAAAGAATTGCCTTTCCTCAAATCTCTCGATGCTCCTTAAACATAACTTCTAGCTTATGCCTTGTCCAGAACAAGATTAGTATGATCCGCTGATCCCATTCTCATAGTTGATCAAGTCAAGAATCAAGAATTATAATATTGCCCAAAAGTTGTGAATATCGTTCGATTGACCATTTTGGATTATATTATTAGTATCGAAACCTAACCACTGAATCCATTTTGTTTCAAGATTATCACTAAAAGATAACCTGTAAATGCATTTCCTTAGAAGCTATTCATGCATACATAATTTTCTCTTCTTGTATACAATTAAAGCTTAAAAAACTATATATTTAAATTTTACAAGAAAAAAACCATTCATAGAGCAAAATGGAGCAAGAAAAATAAGTGTAAAAAAGGCTTACCTGAACTAAAGTGATGCCGAAGTCAGCGAAGGCGAGGCTTGGTGAATGGTTGGCGACTGCTTGCTCTAGTGGAGAAACACCTGGCGACAGCGTGCTCTAGCATCTAAAATGACTGGCGACAGCTTCCACTGGCATCAGAAACACCTAACGACTGGCTAAGAGCTATAAAGAGAGAGCGAGAGAGAGAGAGAAAGTCTAAAATCGGGGAATTGGGAAGTGATTTAAGTTAGGGATCGTGAAAATAGGGGAGACTTAGGGATTTTTTGGATGAAAGTAGTGACCACATAAAATAGTCGTCCTCTGGTCACTAAAATAATGAAATTCAAGTGAAACAGTAGGTTCTTTGCCGTTTCACGTACAACTCAACGAACATAAAAAGTTTGATCACTACTTAGTGACCACATAACCAATGGTCGCTAAAAATTGTTGCAAATAAATATAATTATAAAGTGGTAACTACATAGCGATCACAATACATGTGGTGGTTAAATTGCAACCATATTATACGTGGTCGCTGTGTATAAGGAGACAAAACAACAAAACTACTATTGTTTAACTTGCGACCGCCATAATAGTAGCTATTAATTTCATAATTAGCAACCACTGACAAAGTGGTTACTGTAATGAAGAACCAAATGACACCAGATCGTATTATTTTAATCCAACACAAACCCAACATGGTTGATGATTAATGACCACACAGTGGTTGCAATCTCGTCGCTATATCTCGTGCTAAAAAAAGGTGTATGATTTAGCAACCACAAAGTGTAGTCATTAAGCAGTTGGTTACAAAGTGGTCGCTGAGTGGTCGTTGTTGAGTCATTCAATTAAAAAAATGAAAATTTGGTCTCTTGTGGCCATTAATTGGTAGCTATATAAAGACCATTTTATTCTGGTCGCTAAATGTAGTCGCAATTTTAATAATTTTTTATAGTGTTTGATGGGCGAGATTTGGCATAAGTTGAGAGATGGCCAAAACTAGAGAGCCATAATGAGTGACGGAATGGAGAAGATGTGTGAAAATTATTTGGATATTGAAACCTCAATATCATATAAGATTGGGATAAACACTTGCTTGTATTCTCATTGATAAATCACATATTTATACACAACTATTAGTGCTAACTAAAGATTACAAGTAGAAGTAAAATACAACATTCCTAATATAGCCCAAGTTTAGACTTCCTATTATAATACAATGTAACTTCTAACTTAAATATTTAAGTTTAAAATTCTTTTTTTAAAAAAAAAAACTCATTTATAGATTGAAATATATGTTGCTACATGATGGTTAGAACCCTAATCGTGTAATCTGTTTCCTTGGAAAAGAAAATTCCGGTCGTCAGTAACTTAGGTGGTTGGGTTGACTACTTGAGAGACTGAAATTTTTCATTGTCTGAATGTATTTTTCTGGTTATAAAGTTTATGAAAATGCGATGGTTTTATGTTCCAATCTCTACATTGTATGTTCGGCTTTGGCCTTTTTCAATGAAATGAGAGCAATTTGATTAAAAAAAAAAAAGTTACATTCTTTTTCCTTTTTGTCACTTACGTTGACTATCATTGATGATATGTTAATTATAAAAAGCTAGATAAAACACAAGAAAATTTTTATTAATTAAGAGAAAATGGATATTATATAGTAAAGATACTTAATAAATTAATCGTTAATCAAATGACAAGCGAGTTTATAATAATTTTTATCTGCAATATAAATATATAAAGTGATTTAATCATAGTAGTTTGCCGGCTCGTACATGACAATATATAGAAAAACACTCTGTTGGAAAATATATATTAATAGCGCAAGTAAACTTTCACAAAAAAAAAAAAGGCGCAAGTAAATATCTAAGGGCGCACTAATGATTTTTAACCCGGAGTTATATAAAGTAGTTAAGTCCTTAATTGTATTTGCTTAGACAAAATCAGATGGGACTCATGACTAACTATTTTATGTATTGATAGAATACTTTCATTATCAACTTTTTGTTTTTCATTGTGATTTAATTAATTTGTTCCAAGTTGAATTACATTAAAAACTTAGAATTTGAATTAATGATTTTATTTTACTTAAAAGGAAGACAAAAAATAAAAAGAAAGGCAATGACATCTTTCTAGTCCAAAATTTTCCCAAGTACATTTGATGGAACCTTGAAAATATTTAATGTCACATAATAATTTATTTACTTTTTTTTTAACTCAAGTTGCTGCTCTTGATAAAAGTTTTTTTTTTATTTTCATTTTTTTAGATCCACTCTTGGTAAAAGTTTGTTCAAAATAGAATAGTTAGCCTGTTGAATTATTCTATTAATGACGTGTGACGCATTTGAGGTTATAATTGAGAAAACATAAGACTATTGATGGTTGAAAGAAACATGATAAAATATTATTGGAGCCAAGATTAGGTATATTCATTATTATCTAAGATAGTGGAGAACACATTACTCTAAATGTTAATCATGCTCTAAACAGTTAAATTCTATTATTGACCATACGGCTGAATGGCTATTATCAAATTATAGTAATATATTGATGGAGCCTACGCCACAAAAAAACATAAAGACTATTATTATTTATATCTGATAATAAGCAAGCATTATAAGGATCTTTTCACATGGCATCACATGAATTTTTTCCCCACATAATTGCAAGCAGAATAACTCCACACATCTAAAATGGATACTAATTAGTTATTTAGGTATGGAGCCTTGGGTAATTATTAATGTGCGTATCGTAATTTGTTGTCTAGATTTTATTGTTTGTGACATGAGCCTAAAAGCATATCCGTAGTAAATCAAATAAATAACTGATTGTTATGTAGATTAATTTATTCGCTCTGCAGTCTATATGCATGGATTCGGTTTGTGTTTATAATTTAGTGGCTAGTATACTTATTAAAGTGTGATTAGTTAGTTTTTTTTTTTATATAGAAAAAGTGAGCTAAACCCAGAGAAAAATAAACTAATGAACAAAACAAATGCTAGAAATATTATTATTTAACCAACTTCGATATTCGTCAGGAAGATCTTCCAAGATGATCAGAATAGAGTTTATATGCACAATATCCAATTTCTCATGTAATAATTTGAACACATTTTGATAAACATATATTGATTAATATATGACATAAGTATTTTTGTCATATTTCATATTTTGTTATTTTATTAGTACTTGATTAAATTTAGAGCCTTTGCATCGTGGTAGAGATCAATAAAATGAGAGTCAAGTCTTTTATTATTAAATCTATATATGTTTTTAATCGTAGGAT
Source organism: Triadica sebifera (assembly GCA_023653625.1). NCBI lineage: Eukaryota > Viridiplantae > Streptophyta > Magnoliopsida > Malpighiales > Euphorbiaceae > Triadica > Triadica sebifera. The sequence goes on from CM042909.1 coordinate 15,420,790, forward strand.
CATTAAGAATAGCACTAATGATCCAGCTACATTAATATATATGCAATGGTCTTTATGGGATAAAGATTAGTTGATCTCATTGACTAAATTTATATATATATATATATATAGATGATGCATATGGAAATATGATTATTGGACTGACTCAATTGAGGATTTCTAATGGTTAATAAAACCATCAAATTTCAATAGGATATTCTTTTAAGGAATGTCATGTAACAGTTTCCTTTGACTTGAGATTATTATAATAATGAACATGTTATTTGTTATACTTTGATTTCGAACACCTATTACCCTAAGGTGATAGTTAAAGGATGTTAGGTACTACTAAATACTTGTAGGTTTAATGATTGATCAGTATGGATTGGCCAAGGCAATTGAAAGGAGTTTCTTATGTCATTCATTGTCGATTATAATTGACACGGAATATAGTTAACCATTAGGATTTGACAATTGAACTATATCGTAGGGCTAACCCGGAGCTACAATGAAGGAAGGAAATATCCCATTATCTTTTTGCGGGTTCTTGAGTGTAATTGTGTACTTCATACGATCAAATCATTAAGGATTGTTGCTAGGTGTCAACCTTGATTAGTAAGTTGGTTTGACTAATATGCTTTAGCTTAAAAATGAACTTATGGAGTTACACACTAACGAGTGTTCTGATATTTGTAAAAGGATTATATATTTTCTTATCTAATAATAAAATTGGAGAATTTAATTTAGTCAAATAAATAAATTGTTAGTCCAAATGGAATATTATTATATTTTTGCTAGCACCAAGAACATAATTCATTTTGGAGAAAAATTAATTTTTTTCAACTTAGAATTAAAATTAAATATATTTCTTTATTAGAATTTGCAAATATTTATTTTTCATATATATAGATAAGAAATGTTGCTATGGATAAATTTACTTTATGAATATTGAGAAGTTGAAGAATCAACTTATTAAGTTATTCTTGCATTTATATTTCATTTATTGTGGGTAGAAATGAAGTGTAACTTATATTTAAATTTATTATGGGAATAAATGAATTATATCTTATATTTGCATTTATTATTGAAAGTTCAAGAGTCAATTTGGTGGCTAAGTAAATTAAATTCAAGACAAACATTTATATATATATATATATGAGAACAAATTGTTTTGGTTCACATCTTATGCATCACACAACTTTTGAGTTAAAATTTTTAGAATAAAATTCAAGGCTACTTTGATTTTTTTACTATTCGATTGATCAAAGAGTTGATTTGCAAGGATTGGTTTCGATGAGGATATGCATGAAGGCTTCGTACTATCGAAGATTTTGGAATAAAAACTCATAGTCTGATAGGGGCGGATTCGTAATTTTTGCGCAATGGGGCATGGTCCATATACATTGAGAAAGGGAATGGGTGACTGCGCTGTGGAGACAAGAAGAATGGAAGGTTGTGAAGATGGCTATAAAGAGGAAAGTAGCAAATAGTTGCAACGCAGAGAGGAAAAGAGCAAATGATTAAGAAGTATAAAGGAGAGGAATAGAGGGTTTCAAGGACGGCTGCAAGCTGAATGAAGTGAGAAAAGGCTTAAGAAAAGAAAAAATGAGTGGATGGATGAATGCGATACAATCATGCAGAGAGGAGCCAAAAAAAGGAATGAAGGGTTACGAGGCGACGAAGGAAGAGACGAAAAAAGAAATTTTTTATTCAAGAATATTTTTTTAAATTAAAAATTTGTTTTTTTTTTGTTTTTTATGGGATCCATATATTAAATTAATAGGATCTACTTTATTTTTAACATAAATATAATACTTTTTTTTTAAAAAAATTTACATTAAAAAGAATGGAGTCCAAGGACTCCACTTTTCATAATATAGATATCCCATATAGTCTAATATGTTTTGTATTATATCTTTAACATCTAGAATAAATTTAAAGGTTAAAATATAAAAATGCTCTTGAAGTTATATCAAATTGTCATTGTCACCCCATTTTTTTATTATCAATAATGCCCTTGAACCTATGAAATTTGGTCAATGTAACCCTTATTTAACAGTTGCGCCAACTCATCAAACAATCAAATTAACTTATTGACTTTTGAATTACGTGGCACAAGTCATATGGAATCACTAATCCATCTAAACATTTTTAGACCAGATTTGGTCCTTCCTCCCTACTATCCAACTTGTCCTACTTCTTTTCATCTTCCTTAACGTCATACTCTACCCAGTACCCATTCTTAGCCATGAATACATAGCTTTGCAAATCTCAAACAACAAATTCAACACATCAAGAATAGCTAAAAAATAATCCAAATTTATTTTAATGCATACAACCTAGAAATTTCCAATTTTTAAACAAATTTTATAGTTACAAATTTAAAAAAATCAATGGCCAAATATTCAAAATTAGAAATTGGAATCCAGTTAATAAGATAGATTAAATAAATATAAGAGTGTGTTTAAGATTTTTGTTAAGGAAAACAATTAACAAGAAATGAGAAAGTGAAGTGCCTCAATATTCACACTTGTGAATCTAACGTCATAGTCGTAAATGTCATTCTCACGTGATTCAGCTCATGACAGATATTGTCATGCTCTTGAACATGAGTGAAATCAATCCATTCTCTTCTTTTTTCTCATGACTTTCTAAAAAACCCTAGTTCATCAAAGCTTCCCCTCATGCCAGAAAAAGTTACATCATCATTTCTATTTGATTCCTAGCCTTAAAATACAATATCATAAGTCAAAAAAATAAGATTTACCAAGTTCTAAGGAGAGAGAAACATAAGGAAGTCATGTTCTTAAAAGGGCAAACCTAGAAGAAGAAGGGGGAGCTTGAAAACCTTATCCATGTTGTGTTTCCTTTAATTTTGGTAATGAATTATTTTTTTTCCTCTCATTTACAATTTTATGCCTTTTTTATAGTATCCTCATTTTTTGGTCAGACTCATTTTTTAAATGGGTTAGGTTTTAGTTTAAGCTTAAGTTTTAATGGCTAAAACTCTTCTTAAAAGCTTAATAACAAGTACTAACATGACATTGAAAGGGGTTAGTTGATGAAAAGAGTTAGCTTGAAGGTTTAAATGTAGGGTTTGATCATTAATATCTTTATGTGTATGTATTTATGGCACAAATGTTTTAATAGAACATATTTATATGTGTTAGGAGCTGAAAAAGAGGGTGGTAAAACCTACTAAAGGAATAAGCAAGCTTGATTTAAACTTAATTCTTTTTTAGGCTCTATAGAGGTATGTATATATGTATACATTTAAATTCCAAATGTGGATTGTTTGTATGTTAAATTGCATTTAATGTGTGAGAGGTGGCATGAAAATGTTTTATTTATGGAATGGGACTTCTAATTCTATGAAATAATTGGGTATAGGAACTTAGTGCTAATTATGTCACATATGATAGTAATGGGTATGATGAAGCTCATTAAGGGTGTAGGCATTTATGGTGTCATGAAATGAATGCTAAGGAGATGTAATTGTTAGTTGTGAACTTTGTAATTGAAAGACTCTTTTTGACATGAAATGGCGGTTTGATTCTTATATAAATGTGTTTATTAGATGATATTGTGCATTGCTCTAATATGGTTTGGCAAGAGTTAAATGGATGAATTGTAATATAAAGGCATGAATGAATGATTAATGCACCTTTGCCATTTATATTGGCTATAAAAAGTGTTAGGTTGATATAAATGCTAGTTCAATATCATAAATACATGTTATCAGAATTATTGAGCATGGAATTGTATGATGTGTAAGCTAATTGGAAGGATATGTGCTTGAAAGAGTGTTGGTAGTGTGGTTTATATTGGTAAACCTTAGGATATGCATATGGAATGGTAAATGCTTTATTTTAAGCATGATTCTGCTAAATTTCCAGGTTTCATGATCGTGAACCAAAGGTTCACAAGTATGAATTATTTGGTTGCTTGATTTGTTGGTGAACAGAACCATTCACGGCTATGTCACCATATGGTTCATAGCTAGACAAGCTGTGAATGTGTGATTCAAGACCGTGAAGAGGTCTTTTATGGCCGTGAACAGGGTATGTTGACGTCGGTATTTTGGTTAAATGAATCGAGATTGACTCTAATGATTATGGAATACTTTTGAGTTTTACTTGTAAAGAGAGTGATTATGTTACTATAAACATACATGGTTCATGAATCAAATGAGAATAGTGTTGCCCAGAAATTGAACCAAGAAGGGAGGTTGAATTGGATATTAAAAATTCTTAACTTCTAAGTGCAGAAAGAAAAGTTAAGTAAAGTAAAGATAGGAAGATATCATACATGAATTTTTATAGAAGTTTGGGTGTTAACAAACCCTACTCCTCTCCCCAATCTCAATTGGGAGTTTCACTAACACACTAAGTATTACAATGGAGTTTTACAAGCTCACTCCCAACTATGGTGTTTCTATCAATGGATCACACCTAACCCAGAAATCCCTTGTGTTTTAATGGCTCACACAAATAACCCTTACAAGTGTTTCACTTTTAACCCAATATACCCAAACTCACTTGAGTAGTAGATTACAAAGAGAAACACTCACAAATCTATAATACTCAGGAAATAATGAGCAAAAATATTTTTTACAGAGAATTAATGTTTGTTTGAAAGTAGTAAATGCACAAATGGCTACAACAAGATTTTGATTCCAAGTATTTGCTATTCTCTTGCTTTGGATTCATAAATGACTTGCATTTATACTTCCATGGCAAATTATAGTCGTTTGGTTGCATTTAATGTGAAATTAGTCGTTGCACTAACTCTTAATTTTGCGCCTGACATGTTTCTCTTTCCTCTTTCACGGTCGTGAATATGTGTGTCACGGTCGTGACTGTTCTTCCAAGCCGTGACTTGAGTGGTGACTTTGGTCGTGAAGCATTCTAGAAGGATTTGAATGTGTTGGATCACGGGCGTGACATTATTCTTTCACGGGCGTGAACATCCTTCCAAGTCGTGGTCCAAATAGTGACTCTGGTCGTGAAGCTCTCTGGAGGAATTTGACATGTTTTCTCATGGGCGTGACTTTATTTCACGGGTATGATTGATATGATCATTCACGGTTGCTATGATCCTTCATGGCCATGAACTTTAAATATTGTGTAGTTGGCGCTAAGCTTTATCACGGGCGTGACATAAACAGTCACAGGCGTGAACATGCTATTTCTTTAATTTTTGTCTTTTTAAGGTTAGTCTTCCATTTTTCATTTTTGCATCATGTTTCATACCCTGTTCAATATACTTAGAAAACAAGTATGTTAAATACATTATTGCTATTTTATTTGTTAGTATCAAAATGACGAAAATACCTCTCAAGATTCAACAATTATGATGATTAAAATGAGATGGTAAGTTTGATTATGCCCATCACTCTAACTAAAACTAGAGTTATGATAGATTACGTATCATTAAGAGAATTCAGTACGAGGAGGTGTAGGCTAGCCAATACAAAAATGTAATTCATATTTTTAAGAGTTAATGATCAGGTGAGCTCCCTTGGAGACGATGTAATACTACTTACCCTCCTATATACTCTATCGTATACTGGTTGGATAAGAAATTGTTTATATTTTTTTTTTTCTAGAACTATTACTAAAACATATATAACAATAATTAACATTATAAAAAGAAATTAACAAAATGTATACAGAACAAAAATGATGTAATATATTTACATACACTCCCTATTCTCATCCTAGTTAAATATCTATATATCACAGTCGAAAACTTTTAAAATTCTAATATAAATCAAAATATATCAAAATAATAAAAATACAGATAAAAGTGTCCACCCGCAAAAAAAGGCTACCAGTGCTGTTACTTGACTCTATTTTGGTGGAGTTCACTAGTTAGCGACGCTTTTATCTATACACTCATCGCTCTAAGCTATTATTTTGATATCTACACAAGAGAAAACAAATTATGCGCCAAGTCATAAACTCAGTTGTACTAAACCTTATGATAACAGCCATAATGAAACATAACATTATTTAATACCATAAATATTTTTCTAGAGAGAATTTATTTTAAAAAAAAATAGCCATAAATAGTTTTTTTTTTATTATTCATTTGATAACTATAGAAATTTTTTTATTAAATCGTGGAAGTGTTTTATCAATTTGTCAATCAAATAAAAACATAGAATATTATTTATATTATTATTCTTAGAATATTTGCATAACATCACATTCATATACAAATAAAATCTTTATATCATGCCCACATATTACAACACCATAGACTTGCTTCTAGAGAATCAATGGGTCTTATATAATATGACACTAATTATCTGGTCCATAGATATGCACATGACTTAGGTACATAAATTATACGACCCACAGATATACTTATGACAAATAATATTATGATCTACAAAAATTTATAGGATCAAAAATAATTTTACAGGATCTACAGATATGCACATGATCCACAAATAATTACCTTATTAGCATGCTAACAATATATATTTCAACATCTAGTCTAATACATGGGCTCAATTCATAATTTTCATAATTAAATTTCCAAGAAAATTTTCTTTGGTTTAAAAATATTCACAATTCTCCAATACCTTCATATTTTATAAATTAATTTTTTATAGTATAAAATATATTTCATATCAAGTCACATAAATAAATACATACAACTTTTAAATATCATATCATATTTACCAATTAAATTCTTGCAACAATAAAATCAAATAAAATCTACTTATATCATAAACATATTTAATATTTCACTTTAACTACTTATAATATTAGCTATATATATATATATATATATTTATTAAATAAGTAATAGCACTAACCTTTTTATATTTTGCTAATATCTGCTAGTTCTCTTCCTTTACTTTGTCCCTGTACTAGTTCCAACAGCTCACCTGACAATAATTAAATTCTAATGAACTAAATAATCATATTTAATATATATATATATATATATATGTATATATATATATATTCTAATAAAATTAAACTTCTAGATCATTTTCCACTCTCTTGTATATTAAAATTTTCTATCGATGTTACTTTTCGTTAAATGCGTTTGACGTGTAATCTGAGACTTTAATCACCCGACATGCTTTTCCAACATTATATTCTTTATAATATTTTATTTTTACTTATTTTCCCTCTAAAACTATTTTTCTCAATTTATTTCCATTTTTTCTCTAATTTTTATTTTCCTACTAAAATTCTCATAAATTCAATAGATGCTCTAAAAATTTTAAATAAATTCTTATAATTACTATAACTCATTTGCTTTCATTTTTCATTATCAATTTGACCAAAATAATATTCAATTATTCCCAATAAAAAATCTAAAAATTTATCAAAAATTTTATTAAATGTTTCTTCTATTCCAAAAATTATTTTCTACTTTCAAACACTTCGATTAACTCCATTCTCATCAATTTAAAGTATAATTCTTCCAAAATAATTTATCAAATAATTGTGAAAATTTCACAAAAATTCCTAAAAATTATTTCCTTTAAATTTTTATCACTTCCATCTTTAAAAACCTTATATTAATTCATTTCCAATTTTTATTCAATTATTCAACATTTTTTCCATAAATTCTAACCTCATTTCCAACCAAATTTCAATCCCAAATCATCATCAAACTCAACAATAATTAAAGAAAAAATTAAAACTAATTTAAATCAATTAAATTTGAATGATGAAAATGAAAGAATATCACATCTTTCTTCCTTTGTGATTTTTGGCCAAGGTAAAACTTTGTTCCAAAAATATTTTCTACTACTCCAACTTGCTCCCTTATGCTCTCTTAAGCATGAATGATTAAAATTTATGAAAGAAAAATGAGAAAACCATGGAGAAATGGGAGCTATGGTACTCTGCCAAGGTGAGGAAGAAGAAGACTTGATTTTTCTCTTAACTTTTCAAGAAATTTGTAGAATTAATTGGATGGTTGATGTATAAGAAGTTGAATCATTAATTAATATTCATTAAGTTGAATCTCTCTTCATATTGGCCAATTAGAATTTAATTAAGCCATTAGGTTGACAAATGATACAATCACAACCTAAATATATTTTGCTTCATTAAAATTTCTATTAATCACAATTTTTCTTCAAATTAATTGATGATTTAATTTAATTCTCCAAAATTCAACATTCAAACTTCTTAATTCCATCAAATTAAATATACTAAAAATTATAAAATATTTATGTCTTCAAAACAATCTCTTCAATTTTGTGAAACGACATTCGGTGCAAAAATTACATTTTTATAGTTAAATCATTTTTCTTTACTTTCGGCTAGTAAAAATTTATCCACCGTCTGATTTTTAAATTATTATTTTTAAAAATTTTAGAACTCAATTGCGATCACATCAGTGTCATTACGATAGTAAACACATATCTCTAACTTGGCTAGAAAATCGGAATGTAAATCCGCACGGGGAACCGTATTTTCTCAAATTGAATCCCTTAACCTTAAAATCTTGTCATATAACTTTACTTATGGCCTCAAAATATTATTCTCTATATTTTCTTTCATTTAACTCAAATTCTTACTACCAAGAAAAAACCATGTATTTCCGACTCAATTTGTTTTCTTGATTTGCTTACTAAGTATGAATGTACAACGATTCATCAATTTAATTCAGTATTCATGTTAAAAATTGTTGAACCTTGAGGGTTATTTTCATCATTTTGATGCTAACAAATAAAATAGAAATAATGTATTTAATAATACTTGTGTTTTAAGTTTGTTGAACAGGATATGGAATATGATGCAAAAATGGAAGACTACCTTTGAAAGTCAAAATATGAAGAAGTAACATGGTCACGCCCGTGACTGATTATGTCATGCCCGTGATATAGCTTAGCACCAACTCTCTAACATTTAAAGTTCACGGCCATGAAGGATCATAACAACTGTGAATGATCAAATCAGTCACGCCTGTGAAAGATAGTCATGCCTGTCAGATAACATGTCAAATTCTTCCAAAGAGCTTCACGGTCAGAGTCACCATTTGGACCACGACTTGGAAGGATATTCACGCTTGTGAAAGTATAAAGTCACGCCCGTGATCAAACACTTCAAATTATTCCAGAATGCTTCACGACCAGAGTCACCACCTGAGTCACGGCTTGAAAGAACATTCACGACCGTGACATACATATTCACGACCGTGAATGAGGAAAGAGAAACATGTCAGGCACAAAATTAAGAATTGGTTCAATGGCTATTTTCGCATTAAATGCATCCAAACGGCTATAATTCGCTAAGGACGTATAAATGCAAGTCATTTATGAATCCTAAAGAAGAGAACAATAATTACTTTCGAATCATAATCTTGTTGTAGCTATTATGCATTAATTACTTTCAACAAAACTCTTATTCTCTGTAAAAATCTATTTTCTCATAAATTCTGAGCATTATAGGCTGGTGAGTTTTTTCTTAGTAATTTATTACTCAAGTGAGTTTGGGTATATTGAGTTAAGAATGAAACACTTGTAAGGGTTATTTGTGTGAGCTATAAAACACAAGGAATTGGTTTATTGTGTAAGCCATTAAAACACAAGGGAATTTTTGGGTAAGGTGTTAGCCATTGATAGAAACACCATAGTTGGGAGTGAGTTTGTAAAACTCCATTGTAACATTTAGTGTGTTAGTGAAACTCCCAATTGAGATTGGGGAGAAGAGTAGAGTTTGTTAATACCCGAACCGTTATAAATTTCTTATGTGACATCTTTCTATCCCTACTCAACCCCCCTTCTTAGTTCATTATCTGGGAAACAATTGGTATCAAAGCTTAGTCTAGCATTGAAGCCTAAAAAGCACTAGCAAAGATCAAGAAATGGCCAATGAAGAATTCCAAAGTCTCAAGCCTTACTTTGATGGAGAAAACTATGCTCATTGGAAGTTTTGGATGGAGACATATCTCGATAATGAGGGAATTGAAGTTTGGGATAGCGTTCGGAAAGAATGGACACCACCAACCAGAAGAGGATTTGGTGGTGAATAAGAAATCCTTTCAAGAAATGATTGGACAGAGCCTTAATGTAGAGAAAATTTCAAAAACAAAAAGGAAATGACAATTCTCTCAAGCTCACTATCCATTGAAGAATGTGGTAGAATACAACACTGCCCAATCGCATATAACATATGGAAAATATTGGAAAATTATCATGAATGAACAAAGCAAGTTAAATCCAAGAAGTCTCAACTTCTCACTTCAGAGTACGAACTCTTCAAGATGAAATCAAATGAATCAATCACCGATATGACGAACCATCTTCTAGCCATCATAAACGACATGAGAAAGCTTGGGAAACATTTGAGCTTGGAAGATGTAAACAATAAAATTCTGAGAAGCCTTCCTTTCAAAGATTATGGTTCAAGAGTTGCTGGTATAGAAGAAGCCAACGAAGACATGAGCGTCATGAATACTGATATGCTTATTAGCAAACTTCTAACACATGAAATGGCAGTAAAGAGAGATAGAGAGCTTGAAGCCGAGCCAGTAAAAAGAAAGCCTCTAGCACTAAGAGCCTCTACTTCAAAATCTCAAGAAGAAGTTGAAGATGATGAAGAAAAGAGTGATGATGCAAATGAGGACATTGCGATGCTCTAGGATTTAAGGGAACATCATCTTCATCTCACAAGACCATTTTTGTCAAGTCAAGTGAACCCCATATCTCCACATTAAAAGTAATAGCTCCAAGGGCTAAGTGCACAACATACACTAAATCTTCTATACATAAAAGGAATGATTAAGGGTCGATAAGTCTAAGAAGGAAACCTCAAAAGGCCAATCATGCTTTTATGTATAGGAAGCATGCATCTAGGAAAAGCACAAAGTCATCATGCATATGTATGTCATTGCTCACAAACTCTACCTAATAGAAAAATGGTAGTTAAAGGCATGGTAAGACCGAAAAGAATATTTAGAGCTAAACAATGTAATTATTGTATGAAATTTGGTCATATTAATAAACATTGTTGGATAAGGAAGGCTCATTGGGAACCTTCATATGCTAACCCCCAAGGACCCAAGCTCATTTGGGTACCTAAAAACAATACTTGAATTGTGATTTTATAGGTGTGCCTCAAGTCCACAATAAAAGCAAATGCTTGGCTAGTATATAGTGGATGCTCAAGGCATATGACCGGAGACAAAAAATTATTCAATGACATTAAAAGTATTGATAGAGGTAAAGTAACCTTTGGAAACAATGCTAAAGGTAAGGTAATTGGCATTGGCTCTATTGGTATTAGTAATACTACTTCCATTGGATACATCTTACTTGTTGATGGTTTGAAACATAACTTGTTAAGTGTAAGTCAATTATGTGATAAGGGAAAGTAAGTAATCTTTACTTCTAACAAATGTCTTATAACCTCTATTAATGGCCAAGAGATATTTAAAGGAAGTAGAGATGTCAACACCTACATAATAGACTTACACAAAATATATAACATTTCCTCTAAGTGTTTTGTCACTACTAGTGATGAATATTGGCTGTGGCAAAGAAGGCTTGGTCATGCAAGCATGAATTTAATTAAAATCCTTAGCAAATGAGAGCTGGTAAGGGGACTACCAAAAGTCAAATTTGAAAAAGACAAGACATGTGAACCTTGCTAAAGAGGAAAACAACACAAGTCCTCCTTCAAATCCAAAAACATTGTACAATGGAAAAACTTGATCTTGAAAATGAAAAAGGTGAAAGTCATCAAGAAAAGTCACATCAAGATGGCTTTCTACTTCAAGCTCAAGAGAAAAACAAGCAAGAGCTCCTAAAGAAATGAAAAATGACAAAAGATCATCCCAAGGAGCAAATCATTGGTGATCCTACAAAGGGAGTAAGTACTAGATCTCATCTCAAACCTTTAGATTCTAATTTTGCCTTTGTCTCTCAAATTGAGCCTAAAATTATTGATGAGGCTTTTAATGATGAAAGTTGGGTGATTGCTATGCAAGAGTAACTCAACCAATTTGAGAGAAGTAAGGTATGGACCTTAGTTCTTAGACCCAAGGAGCATCAAATCATTGGAAGTAAATGGGTATTTAGAAATAAACTAGATGAACAAGGTTAATTAACTAGGAATAAGGCTAGGTTAGTTGCAAAGGGATATAATCAAGAAGAAGGAATAGATTATGATGAGACTTATGCTCCAGTAGCTAGATTAGAAGCCACAAAAATACTTTTAGCATATGCATGCCATATGAATTTCAAACTCTTTCAAATGGATGTCAAACGTGCTTTCTTAAATGATTTTATAAAAGAAGAAGTTTATATAGAACAACCATCAGGTTTTGAAAGCCATAATTTTCCTTATCATGTATTTAAACTTTCAAAAGCTTTGTATGGTTTGAAACAGGCCCCAAGAGCTTGGTATGAAAGACTAAGTTCTTTTCTTTTAGAAAATAATGTTTCAAAGGGAAATGTTGACACTACGTTGTTTATTAAAATGTATAAGCATGATATTCTAATTGTTCAAATTTATATTGATGACATCATATTTGGGTCTACTAATGAATTGGTTTGCCAAGAATTTGCTAAGTGTATGACTAGGGAATTTGAAATGAGCATGATGGGTGAGCTTAAGCTCTTCCTCAGTCTACAAATAAAACAAAGCAATGAAGGCATATTCATCAACCAATCCAAATATGCCAAAGACTTGATCAAGAAATTTGGAATGGAAGGATGCAAAAATGCCAAGACTCCAATGAGCACATCAACAAAATTGGACAAAGATGAAAATGGTAAGAGCATTAATGAAAAGCTATATAGAGGTATGATCGGATCACTCTTATATCTTACTGCCTCTAGGCCCGATATAATGTATTGTGTATGCTTATGTGTTCATTTTCAATCATGTCCTAAAGAATCACATTTGAATGCTGTGAAAAGAATCTTAAAATATTTACATGGCTCATTGCATCTAGGCTTATGGTATCCTAGAAATTCATCCTTTCCTATCATAGGATATTTAGATGTTGATTATGCTGGAAGTCTTTTAGATAGAAAGAGTACTTCAGGCACTTATCACTTTATTGGTGAATGGTTAGTTTCTTGGTTTAGCAAGAAACAAGTTTTAGCTACTCTTTCTACAGCTGAAGCGGAGTATGTGGCAGCAGGATGTTGTTGTACTTAAATCATATGGATGAAACAACAACTTAAGAATTATAGTCATAGTTTGGACCATATACCTATCAGATGTGACAATACAAATGCTATAAACCTATCTAAGAATCTCATTCAACACTCTAGAAGTAAGCATATTGACATAAGACATCATTTTCTTAGAGATCATGTTCAATATGGAGATGTTATATTGGAATTTATCAATACAAACAATCAATTGGTAGATATATTCACTAAGTCTCTTAATGAAGAAAGATTTAACTTCATAAGAAGAGAGCTTGGTATGATTGATGGATTAACCTCATCTTAAGTATGATTGTCAAATTTGTCGAACCTTGAATGATAATTTCCTTCATATGTTGTCTCTTATTGTCTAATCTTTAAGGTATGAAGATGCTAACTTGATGGAAATATATGTTATAAGGGATAGAAACACCTTAGAAATCTTTTAGTCTTGTTTTAGACTTAGTTTATTTATTGAAGATTTAAGGCAATTCACGCCCATGACATATATTCACGGTCGTGATCATAATCGCCAAAAGCTCCAGTAGCTTTCACGCCTTGCTTCACGACAAATTTCACGGCTGAAGGTAGTGAAGACTATGTTTCACACCCATAACTCTTTTCTTTCACTCCCGTGAAACTTGTTGTTCAAGACCGTGACACTTCTTCACGACCGTGACACTTCTTCACGACCGTGACACTTCTTCACAACCGTGAATATTAACTCCAAATAATTACAAAACCGTTCACACTTTGTTTCACGCATTGTCTCACAGTCACAAGTAGTGAAGATTGTACTTCACGACCGTGACTCATTTTGTCACTACCGTGAAAATTCACTATTCACCCCTATGACTATTAAATGTCACGACTAGGAAATATTTCATATTCTTTATCGCGACTAGAATGCCTCTTTAACAAACCGTGACCATGACATTTCACGTCCGTGACTTACTATTCACGAACGTGACTATGTCGGCTATAAAACAGTTTTCTGTTGTTTTTTCTCATTTCAAACTCTACAAATTCCTCATTTAACACCCATAGTCAATACTTCTCATAGATTCTGGCCCCCTAATAGCCTTTTCAATCTATAAAAACCTTCAAAAATTCTTTCTTTCTTCAAAAATCACAACATCACAAGGTTATCCTTAAAATGTCTATAAGAAAATCACCCTCCAAAAACCCATTCTCAACTCATCAATGGAACCCAACTCATCAAAAGGCACAAGAAAGAAATCTCAAGCTCCGAGGCGCTACACGGACTATTTTCTCAACATCATTCTAGAGCATTGCCATCTGAGGTATGCCGTTCTTAAGAAAAGGCCATTACTTTTATCACGATCCTTCGAGTGGAATGCTGTCAGGACCCTTGGTCTTGAGATAAACATGATGAAACAACTACAAGCTTGTCATCTTAAAGAGTTTGTAGATATTCATCAGCCAATGCTACAGGAACCAACTCTCGAGTTCCTTAGCACCTTGCAAGTCTCTCCCACCAGAACAATAAAATTCCAACTTTGTAAGCATTCGAACACTCTCACAGCAGCGAAATTTGGTGAAATCTTCAAATTTCCCTCAGATGGTATCCTCAATGAGAGTGAGGTGGAATTCTATGCCAATTCAGCATGGACTCATTTCAGATTAGATTGTAGCTGGGACGTGAAGAAGACGAAAAGCACCCATCTTCGATCTCTCGTCCATAAATATTTAGATAGGTTTCTGACCTATAGTATCTTTGCAAGAGGGGATAGCAATGGTGTAATCCATAAATTCGAGCTTTTTCTCCTGGAGATGGCCTGAAGAGGTTTAATGGTGGCCATGTCTCGATGGTTTGCAAACCATTTTTTCTCAATTGCAACAAAGCCATCGGGAGATATTTTGATTGGAGGGTATGTGACTCACCTTGCAATTGAGCTTGGGTACCTAAAGCTCGATGAGCATAACTTCAACCTCATACCAACACATCCTCGAAACCGGCTAGATGTCGAGTCTTTTATAAAAATGGGAGCAGCGGTTCAAATAATTCATGAGAATAATATCTATTACAGCTTCACCACTCCAGCTGGTGAAATTGTTTAGGAAGACGCGGATTCGAATGAATTCAAAGCTGGGCTCCAAGGAATACATCAAAGAAAATGAGTCTGAGTCGAGACGATGACCCCAAAGGTTAAGCAGGAGGTTGGTCAATCCTTGGCCTTTACACCTAACTTGGCTTAGCAGGTGGCTCATCTTTTAGCACCTTACTTTGACCTACTGTAGGCTTCAATAGATGAGAGGTTGGAAAACCTCAAAGATTTCATGGAGTCTCGCATGGATAGCCTTCAGGCGGAAGTAGCATGTCTTAGAGATGGATTGTTCGGTTCCAAGTCTAGTTAGAGTTTTAGTTTTTCTTTCATTTTGTTTACTAATTTCTAGTATTGTAAGTGTAGGATTTTAATTTACTTTTCCATACTTTGTACTTCCTCTATTTGGTATTAATATAATTGCATCATTTGCTTTATGGTTTATTTTTTTTGTTCTTTTTATTGATGACAAAAGGGGGAGAACTTAGCAATATATGAATATGCAAATATATAAAAGCAAATGTGCTGATATACTTTGAATATACTTCACATATACTTAACTAGTTAAAAGCAAACAATTTGATATACTTTGAATATACTTTGCATATAATTAACTAGTTATAAGCAAACAATTTGATATACTTTGAATATACTTTGCATATACTTAAATAGTTAAAAACAAACAATTTGATATACTTTCAGTATACTTTGCATATACCTGACTAGCAAGCAAAGATCAATGCTATACATCACTCAATTCTTGCACTCTATTATTTTTTGTCTTAAGCATCTTTTCAGGGGGAGACTTCTCAAAAGCACATATTGCTAGATTAATTGTCACCATAAAAAAAGGGGGAAACTATTGAACTTTGAGGAGTATTTCCGTCATTTTGATGCTAACAAATAAAATAGTATTTAACAATACTTGTGTTCTAAGTTTGTTGAATAGCTAAGTTTGTTGAATAGGGCATGGAATATGATGCAAGAATGGAAGACTACCTTTGAAAGTCAAAATAAGAAGAAATAGCATGTTCACGTCCATAACTGATTACGTCACGCCCGTGATATAGCTTAGCACCAACTCTCTAACATTTAAAGTTCACGGCCATTAAGGATCATAGCAACCGTGAATGATTGAATCAGTCATGCCCGTGAAAGATAGTCACGCCCATAAGATAACATGTCAAATTCTTCCAGAGAGCTTCACGGCCAGAGTCACCACTTAGATCACAGCTTGGAAGGATATTCACGCTCGTGAAAGTATAAATTCATGCCCATGATCAAGCACTTCAAATTCTTCCAGAATGCTTTAAGGCCAGAGTCACCACCTGAGCCACAGCTTCGAAGAACATTCACGACCGTGACATACATATTCACGACCGTGAATGAGGAAAGAGAAACATGTCAGGAGCAAAATTAAGAGTTGGTTCAACAACTATTTTCGCATTAAATGCATCCAAATGGCTATAATTCGCTAAGAAAGTATAAATGCAAGTCATTTATGAATCCTAAAGAAGAGAACAACAATTACTTTTGAATCAAAATCTTGTTGTAGCCATTGTGCATTAATTACTTTCAACAAAACTCTTATTCTCTATAAAAATCTATTTGCTCATAAATTCTAAGCATTATAGGTCGGTGAGTGTTTTTCTTTGTAATCTATTACTCAAGTGAGTTTGGGTATATTGGGTTAAGAGTGGAACACTTGTAAGGGTTATTTGTATGAGCTATAAAACACAAAGAATTGGTTTATTGTGTGAGCCATTAAAACACAAGGGAATTTCTTTTGAATCAAAATCTTGTTGTAGCCATTGTGCATTAATTACTTTCAATAAAACTCTTATTCTCTATAAAAATCTATTTGCTCATAAATTCTAAGCATTATAGGTTAGTGAGTGTTTTTCTTTGTAATCTATTACTCAAGTGAGTTTGGGTATTGTTGCCCAGATATTAAGCCAAGAAGGGGGGTTGAATTGGAGTTTTAAAAATTAAACTTTAAGGTGCGGAAATAAACAATTAATTTTAGGAAGGATAGAGAAAATTTGACACACAGATTTATAGAGGTTCGGGTGTTAACAAACCTTACTCCTCTCCCCAATTGCAATTGGGAGTTTCACTAATACACTAAGTGTTACAATGGAGTTTTACAAGCTCACTCCTAACTATGGTGTTTCTCACAATGGCTCACACCTAACCCAGAAAATCCTTGTATTTTAATGGCTCACACAATAACCAATTCCTTGTGTTTTTACAGGCTCACACAACAACCTACACTTTGTGTTTTACAGGCTCACACAAACAACCTACATTTTGTGTTTTACAGGCTCACACAAATAACCTTTTAACTTGTGTTTTGGAGGTTCACACAACTAACTCTTACAAGTGTTCTACTCTTAACCCAGAACTACCCAAAGCTCACTTGAGTAAAGATTACAGAGAGAAACACTTATAAATCTTTATTGCTCAAATATGAGGAGCAAAAAGATTTTTACATAGAATAGATTTGTTCTCAAAGTATGAAAGTACAAGATAGCTTGTGATTTGAAGTATATGCTAATCTTTTGTTTTTCTTATCATTCTCTCTTTTCTTAATGCATAAATGACTTCCATTTATACTCCTATGGCTGAATATAGCCGTTGGGGTGCATTAAATAAGAAACTAGCCGTTGTACCAACCAAAAATCGCGCCTGACATTTTTCTCTTTCATTGTTCACGGGCATGACTATGCTTGTCACGGGGGTGACAGTTCTTCCCAAGCCGTGACTGAAGTGGTGACCTTGGTCGTGAAGCTCTCTTTTGACATATTGAGTCACGAGCGTGACATAATCATTCACGAGCGTGACAATCTTCCCAGCCGTGATCCAAGTGGTGACTCTGGTCGTGAAGCTCTCTGGATGAAATTTCATGAATCTTCACGGGGGTGACTGAAATGCTTACTTCACAGTTTGTTTTTCCTTCATGGCCATGAACTTCAAATGTTGGTTTTGGTAATGGTTCGCTTGCTTCACGGGAGTGACTCCTAGAGTCACGGCAGTGAACATGCTACGACTTGAATTTTGTTTCTCAGGGATTATTCTTCCAATTCTCCATTCTTGCTATTTTAATTCATGTCCTGTATAATATACTTCTAAAAACAAGTATGTTAAATACAATATTGCTATATTATTTGTTATCATCAAAATGACATAAATATCCCTCAAGGTTTAACAATCTCCCCCTTTTTGATGATGACAAATAATATAGCAATATGTGATTTTGAGAAGTCTCCCCCTCAAAATATACTTAGGATAAAAAATTATAATGTGCAAGAATAGTAAATAATGATGTAGCATTAAACTAGATTTTAAGTATATGCAAGTTATATGAGAAGTATATCCAATTCATACCATAATTCCTTTTCAAGACATAAAGTATATGTAAGGTATATTTAAGGTATATCATGGCATATTTTTATTTGTAACTTGCTTTAAGGTATATGCAAAGTATACTTAGGGTATATCTAAGATATATAAAAAAACTCAATTTTCCAATTATATACTTTGCATATGAAATGTTGAATCAAGATTTTTAAACCATTTCAAAGTCAATTCACTTTTTGATGTTAATTCACTTTTTGATTCAAAATTCTTATATTTTCTAGTTTAATACCATTCTCCCTTATCATATATAGCTTATCATATATTGCTAGTTTTCTCCCCCTTTTGTCATCAATCAAAAAGGATATGAAGATTGAAGTAAACAAAAGCAAATATATATCGCATAAAGGAAAAGGATACAAACTAAGTTAAAATATTCAGAAAGGAAATTTAAAAATTTTCTACACAACCAAAACATAAAAATGACAAACAAGCTAAAAAAGAACAAATTTTGCCTACACTCTAGCCTATCTCCTAGCCAGACATCCTATCACGAAGCCTAGCTACTTCAGCCTCAAGGCTGTCCATCCGAGATTCCATGAAGTCTTTGAGGTTTTCCAACCTCTCATCCATGGAAGTCTGCAGTTGCTCAAAATGTGGTGCCAAGAGGTCAACCACCTGTTGCGCTAAGGATGGTGTGGAAGCTGAGGACTGTCCAATGTCCTGCTTGACTGCTGGAGGTGCTTCCTCAACCAGAGCCCTCTTTTTCTGCTGGACTCCTTGGAGGCCTGCTTTAAAATCCTCCGTGTCATTATCTTCCCATATAATTTCCCCAGCAGTGTTAGTGAAGCGGTAGAAGATATCGTTCTGAAAAACGATTCTGACAGCCGCTCCTATCTTGATGAACGACTCGACATCCAGCCTACCTTGAGGATGTGCAGGAATGATGTTGAAGTGATGGTCATCCAGCTTCAAATAATTGAGCTTCACTGCAATATGGGTGACATATGCCCCAATCAAGATATCTCTTGTGGGCTTGGTGGCAATGGAGAGAAGATGGTTTGCAAACCATCTGGAAAGTGTCACTGTGACTCCCCTGTGAGCCATCTCAAATAGGAAGAGTTCTAACTTCCTAATAGTTCCATTACTTTCTCCCCTAGAAAAAATGCTATAGGTTAGGAACCTATGCAAATACCTGTGTACTGGAGTCCTGAGATGTGTGCTCTTAGTTTTCTTGACATCCCAGCTGCAACTGGTGCCAAAATGTGTCTAGGCTGGAGGAGCAAAGAATTCTACCTCAGTCTCATTTAGAATGCCATCAGATGGTAGGTTAAACAATTCTCCAAATGCGATGGCGCTGAGGGTGTTAGGATTATTGCAGAGTTGGAATTTCACCACTCCAGTAGGTGAAACCTGTAAGGTGCTGAGAAATTCTAGCGTTGGCTCCCTCAGAGTCGACTGATGAATTTCAACAAACTCTTTGAGATGACAGGCTTGTAGTTGCTCTGTCATAGCCATCTCAAGCCCGAGACTACGGACTGTCTGCCAATCGAAGGACCTTGATGATAAAAGAGGTCTCTTCTTCAAAGTTGCATACCGAGGATGGCAATTCTCCGGAATGATGTTCATGAGATAATCTGAATACCTCTTAGGTGCATGGGACTTATTTCTCTTTCCCTTAGATGAAGCAAATTCCATATTTGAAAAAATTTGTTGATGGAGTTGAAAATAATTTTGACAGAAAATTTGATGTAAAACCTAGAAATGTATGATTTCTGATGAAGATTTGAACTTTTGGTGGTATTTATAGTGAAATTTCAAGTCTTTGGGGTCGGAATCTTCAATGTCTTAATGAATGAGAGTAAATGAGAGCGGTTTTGGGAGATGAGGAGTTGAAATGAAGGTTGTAACCGGCTGTTTTCTTATATATTCGATACATTCACGGGTGTGACTTATGGTTTCACGGGCGTGAATGGTCGTGTTCACGGTTTGCTGAAGGAGTGTTTCACCCGTGAATAAAGGAATGAATATACCCTTTGTTAAGTAACTCCTGCAATTGGGCCTTCAGTTCTTTCAACTGAATTGGTGCCATTCTATAGGGTGACCTTGATATTGGTGTTGTTCCTCGTTCTAATTCAATAGTGAATTCTATCTCTCTATCTGGTAGTAAACCAAGTAGATCATCTGGGAATACATCAGCAAATTCCCTTACCACTGGTATATTTTCAAGCAAGCTAGACATGTAGGCACAAGTTTTCTTTCGCCTAGAAATACTACCCTTGGCTCGTTTGGTGATTCCAAAATTACTTCTTTAGTAAAGCAATTCACTATTGCATGATGTCAAGTTAACCAGTATATTCCTAGTATTTGATATAACTTATCAGATATATTGGCAATAAAATCTGATAAGTTATTAACTTAGCTTTATCAATGCATATTAAGCAATCATGACAGACATTATTCACAACTACTACTGTTCCCAGTGGAGTACTCACATTTATGTCAATTCACAGAGGCTCATGTTTTTTATGCACTTTAGATGCCATATGCAATGATATAAAAGAATGTGTGGAACCAGGGTCAATCAAGGCATATGCTAATATTTTAGAAATATAAATATTACCAGTGACCACTTTGGGAGCATCAACTGCCTCCTGTCTAGTCATAGCAAACACCCTGGCCTGAGTAGGGGGTTTAGATCTCTGACCTTCAGATCTAGTCACTCATTTGCCCATTGTACCAGTCCTACCCCTGCCTCTTCCTCTGCCCTGTGTCCCACTAGTAGGGTAGACTCTCGGCGCCTTAACAGTAGTCGCAGATAGTCCTCTGCCTCTGCTGGTCTCTGCTTGTTTGGCTCTATTTAGACAGTCTTTATGCATGTGCTCCATCGATTCATAGAAATAACATGCTCCTGTGAGCCTTCTACATTCACCCGTATGCTGTCTACCACAATGAGTACATGTGGGCCTCTGTTCAACATATTGGCTTTGCCTTCTGCCTGGGTAAAAAGAAGCTATAGCACGACCTCTAGAGCTCGAATATCCACCTCTATTACCAGACTATGCAGGCATATATCTACCTTTTTTTCCTGACCTTCTGCTAGACTCACCAAAGGACTCATGTGCTGCCCTTTTAATTTGTTGCTCCCCAGTTTCTTTCATTAATTGTTCAGCTCTGATTGTAGCAGCTCTGAGTCTAGCATAATTATCAAGATCAGTAGTTGTAATTCTATTTCTGATCTCATATTTGAGGCCCTCCTCAAACTTCCTGCATTTGTCTCTTTCAGTAGAGACCATGAAGGTGGCATAGTGGGAAAGTTTGTTAAATTGTACTTCATACTCCGCAACAGATATGTTCCCCTATTTTAGATTCAAGAATTCCTTTCTCTTCTCATCTTTATATGCCTCAGGCATGTAATTGTTCTGCAATTCCAGAAGGAAATCATTCCATGTCAGAACCGCTGGTTGTGCATCATTGTCGGGGACTGTCTCCCACCATTCATAAGCATTGCCTTGAAGCAAAGATACTACATAATCAAATTTCTCATATGGGGTACATCTCATCATATTCTGTTCCCTCTGTGTCCTTTTTAGCCATGTCTCAGCTTCGGCTTGGTCTGTTGTGCCATTGAAATCAATTGCACCATGTTTCCTCAGCTTGTCATAACGTCTTTCCTTGTACATTTCAGGACCATATAATTCCTGTTCTAGGTTTTCATGGGGTACATCTGCATGAGATGACTATGATGCATGTGCTGGAGCGCTAGCTCTTAGTGCTGGTTGATCTCTATGTAAATGAGGTGATGCCTCATGAGAATACATTTCGGCTGGCCTCTCCCTCCTTGGTGAATAATGTCTTATGATGTCCCTAAAATATATATAAAATTATGTAACTACATAATGTTCAACATATATGATGCACATGTTATCATACTCTTATGCATATGCATGTTCCCATGGAACCTATCCCTGCTCTGATACCAAAAATGTAACACCACATCTTATGCATTTGAGTTCAACCTATCCCTGTATCAAAAAATCACACATAGCATACTGGAAAGATAAAATACCCTGTTAACAATGGTAGTAATTTTTTTTTATATCCTGTAATATCATTCAATGACTTTTCAAGTCTCATATACTGTAATATCATTCAATGACTTTGCAAGTGTCATATCCTGTAATATCATTCAATGACTTAGCAAGTCAATACTGTGGCTTTCGCCACAATACGATATATCACATATATTAAAAGATAAACTTTGCACATAAGTATTTATGAGTTGCTTTCATTTATACATTTTTAAAACCCATTCCAAAATGGCTATACATATTCAAACACATAAATACAAAATGCAGATGACATATTTTCATGCTCGTGTGGAATGCAATGAGAGAAAGTGATGAGGCTCATCTAGTGACTTGTGCTGCATGTCTTCTATATGCTACTCAAAATGAGCTATCACTTTTCTTTACCTGAAAAATTATGCAAATTGATGAGACTCACCTTTCTCCTTTGATTTCGACCCCTAACTTATTGTGTATTCATTCCTTGTGGGTCTCCAATATGTTGCGAGCCTAATATAAAAACATAATCGATTAACTCATAATTAGGGAGACTTAATGTGACTTAAACTAATTAATATGCATTGTGCATATCAATAGTTAAGATTTTTCCTATGAGGCAGTGTGAACTTATAGGATTTTTTAGCCTATAAATTTTGCTATGCTTGCCCAATTAATCTAATTCTTATTCCCAATTAAAACTAACATATAATGATATAACATATGAAAATTTCAGACCAATTGGATCATTGTATAATATTTGGTGGAATTTCTAAATGTGTTATGTTTTCTGCCTTTAGGCATTTTCAGGTTACGCACTTTGGTTCATCATAACTTATAATCTATATGTCCTATTTTAATAAAACTTTACAAAAACTTATATGGGTTCAAATGGAACGTTGTTCATGTTTATAACTTTTATCAATTATATCTTTAAGGCCTTAAAATTATTACAAATATTTCACTGGTCCATAATAGAATTGGCTTCCAAAGGCCATAACTTAGTCTATACATAAACTATCAAGCTGAAATTAGTACCAAAATTTAGATACGCCATATACCTATAACTTGCAAGTTTTGAGAATTTACAGAATCTAGCTCTAACAAGCTCAACTTAGCCAAACAGTTTGCTGGATCTGCCTAGGGCACTCAGTAGGCAGTTCAAAATATGGAACAGTCATGGTTCCATTTACCATAACTCAAACTTTACAAGACCTATGAACCTGATATTTGGTATACAGATAACTAACCCTTATATCTACAACTTTCATGTTTTTCAATATTTCATATAATGGCTTTATCATATTCAACACTAACAAACACAGTAGCTAACTTACTAAGGGTTCACATCCGGACCAGTTTCAATACAGAGAGGATATCTCATTCTATACATCATATATTGCAAGAAGGTTTACATATCCATAACTCTAAGACATAAAGGAACAACTTTGGTGTTTTATACTTTTCCAGAATCAATTGCTACTAATACAAAAATGGGGTTGGAATTTAGTGCTTATTAATGAACCTTAACAACTTAACTCGACCTTATAGCAATAAGAATTGATTACTTACCAAGAATAAACTTGCAAAGGATCATTTTTCCATCAAAAACTAAGTGCAACAAGGAAGAATTGAGTTTTGGAATGGAGGAAGATGAAGAAGAAAATGGGGCTGAAGTGAGGAGGCAGAAATGGGGGAGGAAGATAAAGCTAACTTTTTGTTTTTTTGTCCTTTTTCCCTTCATCTCTTCTCTTTCCTATTCTCTTTTTTCCTTTCTTTTCTCTTCTCTTTTCTTTTATTTTCCTTTTGTTTAATTTTCATTTTATTTTGTCTATATTATTATTTACATATATTTATAATTCTATTAATTCACACAATAATACAGCTTAATCATTTGGCTCGATTTAACTAAATTAACAATGTATATGTTTATTAATCTTAATCTAATCATTTTGCTTACTTTAATTTAGTCACCTTATTCAATTTATTTCTAATGCTTTGTTATCCTCATTTAGGGTATAAGTACACATGTGTGACTCGATACAGTTGCCAAATACTAGGACACGTAGCTAGTGCATGCCATGAACTTATTTCTAAGAAAATATATATGAAATGCATGTGTTCAATTGGATTATATGGAAGGCGCATATGTTCAAATGAAATGCATGTGGATATGCATGTGAGGAAGGTCAAGGATGTTACATATATGGTCTGCATACATGAAGATTATTGTGTTCATTCTTATATGACACATGATGGTTACAGATTAAAACTCGCAAGTGCATGAACCATTACAATATCAACAAGTGTACCTCCATGGTTGATCTCTCGAGGAACTACTAGCTTAAATTTCTAACCAATTCAATTACCAACTGAAATGAAGCTACACTAAACTTTCTAATCACATCTGAATCAAGGTTGTTATTAATCTAAATAAACTAAAATCACTACAATTTAAATGCAAAGAAAATTTTAAGAAATATCCAATAAGAAAAAGTAGGCGATCAGTTTTGTATTCTCCAATCTTACACTTACTCCAACCAACTAAGATCAAAGAAGTATTATTTTCTCAAGCATTTGCTCTATGCATTAGCTAATCAAATCGATGAATTAGCTAACGTTCAATTCAATTTTTAAGTTAGATTATAAATGATATTTCTAATAACTACACTGTATGATATTCATTCCCAACTTTAACAATCAATGGCCAATCCATAATTGAACCAGAAATTAAATAGGCACAACTAAGTTGAAAGAAATATAATGCTTCATTCCATGAAAAGAAACTAAGTTAGAGTTCATATAAGATTAGGGTTGCTAACTTATCACCCTCAAGTAAATTAGCCTAGCATTGTGTTTAATAACATCAAATCAATAAAGCACCTTAAACTAAACATTACAGCAAATTCTAAAAAAAAAGGAGTAGAAACTACAAAACTCACTTAAACCAATGGAATCTAAAATGTTGAAAGTGGTTAGTCTCCAATCCTTAAAACTCCAAGTTCCTCACCCTTCAAGAGGCAGAGTAGCTCTAAGATGAATGACCCAATTTGCTCCAATGGAAAATGTATGCCAAGAGTTCTCTTGTATGCATAAAGATTGCAAAGAAATCAAAGATGAATCCCAATGAATCTCTTTTTCTGACCCCCTAATTATAAGCCCTATCACAAGTCTACTTCCTAAAAAAGATTAATTTCCTTTATAGAAAAACAAAAATCATAAAATAGATGTGAAAACATGGGTTTGGTCAAAATTTCACAATTTTGTAGTAGCAGTAGTCATCGTATGCGCGACACCATCCTCGTGCGGGTGACAGTGAGCTTTTTAAGATGTTGTGCATGCGACACCATCCTCGCCTATGTGACGATCCTCACTTGTAACACCCGCAAACACCTTCATTTTCTCGTCATCCTCCATTTAAGTTCGAGTATGTGCTCCTTGCTTCCTAATCACCTCTATGCACCTCCTTAGCCACTTCATTACCTATATTAATAAAACCATAATATCAAATTTTCTCAAAAACATTACGAAAATACATAATTCAAATACTAAAACACCCATTTAAACTAACACAAAGTTTGACACACCAACCTCCCCCACACTTAGACATTGCTTGTCCTCAAGCAATTCCTAAGTATAGAAGCTAACACAGCCAACTAAAACTAACTAAACATAAGAAAGTTAATGCAAATAACAAACCATCTCATATACTCGTATTTCAATTGTTGTCAATCTAATAGCCTCACTAGCACAATAAAGTGCACTTAATTCAAAGCACATATAATCAACAAAAATTGAAATAGAGCTAATATCAATTCCAATTACTGATTCGCAAAACATCCCAATATAGTTACATCATTGTCTCAAACATATAGCTAAATTATTAAATCTCAAATATCATAATTAGAAAACACATTTTACTATTTTACCTTTCTTTTTCTTTTTCGGGATCACAATTATTCCCTAAGTTATACTGCACTTCCCATTTTCTGAGAAGTATTACACACATATAGGGAGCTTTGCTTATTTATAACCTTGCCTTTTGACAAACCAAGAACAATGGAGTAGATAAAGTAAGTGGATTTTATGCTCCATCTCACTATTCTTGTAAACCCCTCAACTTTTAATTTTCTTTTTTTAGTGAGTGAATTTTATGCTCCATCTCACTAATGCCTTGTTAAACACCATGTATTCAACACTTGTTAATTAATAACCTAACTATCATATTAACCACTATATCATTGAGGCAAGTCAATTCTCATATTAGAAGGTTCTCAAAACAAAATTTATCATCAACATTAGAAATATTTCAATCTTAATTAATCAAATGGACTTCTAAATTAAGCATATTTAAGCACTATTTCATTGACTATGTAACAAATAAATACAACTAGAAATCCGAGCATATGATATAAATAAGTCGTTCACAACTATATTAAGATTTAAAACGATATAGGACCACTATTTAAACATATACTAAATACAATCCTAAATTAATCAAACAAAATGCAAACAAAAACAAAACAAAATTATCCCTTCCCCTCATACTAAAGTAAGACATTGTCCTCAATGTCTTGAATTTTACTAAATAAACCAAAGTGGGACAAACAAAATACTCCCTAAAGGTGTTGTGGCTCATGGCAATAGAGAAGGAGATGGGACACGATGACCCATAAGTTGGAAGAAATGCCAAAGTTTGAAAGCTTGCCGGCACTGCTCAAACTCTATTCGATCCAATTGGGTCCATAATAAGGCATTGTTCTCGTCCACAGTTTCTAGCCTAGCTAAAACTTGTTGCCATCCTGATTGTGCATCAAAACCACCATCTTGAAGACTATGGGGTCGCGGAGGTTCCTTGGGCGAGGAAGGAAGATCCTTCTCATCAACTACAGAGGCTTTTTTATCCACTTCAATCCTTCTTTTGTTTCAATCAAATCAGATCTCTGCAAAGCAAGAAGGTCTAGGTTTCCCTTACTTGGAACCATAGTTAAGTGAGTATTTTCAGAATCAAATTTGCAAAAATGTACAACAAAGGCAGCAATGAGATGTCCTAGGGCCAGTTGTGATCATGGATGTTGAAAAGTGTGAAAAATGGTGAAAAGTAAAAGAGAGTACAAACTCTTTCCTTTTTCATCATACACGATAATAGGAATAAATCGACCCTAGATACCTTAGAGCTTTCACTTTTTCCAAAAATTGAATGACATATAAATTTATGGAAGAGTATTAAACATGGATCTTTAAAGCTCATATTGGAAGAATTTTTGCAATCAAACCCAGAATATTTTGTTAAATGCTTCCAAAATTTCTCTCCATAAAATGCATCTGGAATATCCATAACACCCATTTGAAAGAACATGAAAAACTCATGCATCAATGTAAAATCAATAACACAATGTTTTCCTAACAATCGAAATTGCATTTCAGTGAAGGTCTTATTGATTCCTAAATTGGAGCAAAACTCCACCATTAATTCCTAAAATCCAGGATACTTAATGTCAATAAATCTTTACCATCCTAACTTTTTAGCAAATGTTTTCATTTTGTCTAAACTACCTAATTTCTCTAAGACTGCATAGTCTAAGAACCGACCTATGTTCATAGGTCTATCCACAACATTATTATATCCTTTACCTTCTACCTCATTATAAATTGGAAAAGGTGTGCCATACTTACTTGAAATATTTGGAGGTGATGTAGAGGTAGAATTCTCATCGGTTGGTCATTTTCCCTGAGATTTATGGTAAAGGTGAAGAGGTTGTTTGCGCACATCTGCTTGTAAGTCTTCGTTTGGCTCTTTTGATGGTGGTTCATGTGGTTCCTCACGTGGAGGCTTGTAAGCTTGGCATTTGAGATATGGCATGTTAGAAACCTGCAAAATCAAATCAATGAGAGGGGTCATGCTAGGTAGTGTGGATTTGGAGTGGAAAGTGAGAGCTTTAGGTGTATTTGGGGTTTAGGGCTATATTTTGGTGAAGGGAAATGAGAATAGAATAAAGAAGAGAGTGGAGGTGGGCGGATAGGGCTTATAATAGGAGGGTTGCATTTAAACCAAGTTAGGGTATGAGAGAGAAAAATAGAGAAAGGATAATATCCTCTAGTACTACGCCCAGTGTCGCGCATATGAGGCCTTTATCATGCTTGCGATAGCTATGCCCAGCATCACACACAAGGCCTCACAACTTTGCGTGTTGCTTCCAGTGTCACAAACTTGAGGCCTTCGTCACTTTCACGGTAGAGCCTCACAGTATTGCACGTTACTTTCAGCATCGCATGTGCGAGGCCTTCGTCGCACTCGCAAAAGAGGGCTCAATGCTCACTGTTGCCATTTTGAGGTGGCAAAGCCTTACGACACCCGTCATTTGTGAAATGGTGACTCCCTAGAGTTGCTACACCTCATGCCTATGCAACGACTATCATGAGCTCATGCCAAATGGCTGGTAAAAAAAAAAACAGTTACCTCATTTTACCTCAAACCTGCACGAATGCATCTTTACTCTTTGGCTCCTCTGTTCTATGAAGTTGAATTTTTTTCTTCTGGGTCACACTTTCTCCTTCAAGCCTCTTCCTAAAAAGGGAAATTTACTTCCACTCTATTACAAAATAAATAAAAATAAAAATGCAAGGTAGAAACTTGGGTTGCCTCCCAAGAAGCGCCATATTTAATGTTGAGGCACAACAATCTTAGCTTTTAGCTTCATGGGGAATAGGTAAACATGCTCTCCACTTCATTTACCATAGGAAGGCATTCATAATATGGTTTCACACGATGGCCGTTTACTTTAAACTTCTCATTTATTTTCGGGTTTACAAGCTCAACAGCTCCATATGAAAAAACTTCTATAACCTCAAACAAACCATTCCATATTGACATTAATTTTCCTAGAAATTGTTTAAAATGTGAGTTAAAAAACAAGAATTTTCATTCCAAGAACTAAAGGCTTACGTAATCAGAACTTGTCATGGAATTGCTTAGTTCATTTTTTGTAGAGATTGGCATTCTTATAGGCCTCATGTTGAAGCTCCTCTAACTCTTATAATCGTAGCAACCGTTCTTTGCTAGCCTCACTCATTTCCAGGTTTAGTGCTTTGATAGCCTAAAAGGCTTTATGTTCAAGTTCCACAAATGACATGCTTTCCCAAACACTAACCTAGAAGGACTCATGCCAATGGTCATTTTATAGGCGGTTTGGTATGCCCATGAGGCATCATTTAATTTTGCAACCCAATCCTTCCTTGAGGGTCTCACTATTTTCTCTAAAATAGACTTTATTTGTTTATTGCTTACCTCAACTTGGTTGGATGTCTGTGGGTGATAAGGGGTTGGTACTCTATGCCGAACTCCATATTTCTTTATAAGCCCGTCAAATAACTTGTTACATAAATGGGTTCCTCCATCGCTGATGATAGCTCTGGGCATCCCAAACCTACTGAAAATGTTATCTTTCACAAAATTAATAACCATATTAGCATCATTTGTGCAGGTTGGAATAGCCTCAACCCATTTGGACATATAATCCATAGCAACAAGTATATACTCATAACTATTGGAAGAAGGGAAAGGGCCCATGAAATCAATGCCCCAAACATCAAACAAGTCAACAACTAAATTATACGTTTGTGGCATTTCATTTCTTTTTCCTATAGTCCTAGTTCTTTAACACTTATCACACTTTAAACAATATTTATGAGCATTTTTAAATAGGGAGGGCCAGAAGACACCTAATTGTAGGACCTTTTGGGCTGTTTTCTTACCACTAAAATGTCCCCCACAATGAAACTCGTGATGAACGTTAGGATACTTTGTTGCTCTTCCTTTGGAACACATCATCTGATTAGTTGTTCTAAGCAATACTTGAAAAGGTACGGATCGTCCCAACAATAGTTCCTGCATACTAATAAAAATTTCTTCCTCTCTTGGATTCTTATATCAGGTCTTATAATACCATAAGCTAGATAATTAACAATGTCAGTGTTCCAAGGCTCATGGTTCACAACAAACAACTGTTCATCATGGAAAGTTTCAACAATAGCCTTTTGTGAAGCGAAAGAATCAAATTCAGAAATTAGCCTAGAAAGATGGTCTGCCACTAAGTTCTCACTACCGTTTTTATCCCTAATATTTAGGTCAAATTCCTATAGCAACAAGACCCATCTTATAAGTCTAGGTTTAGCATGTGGTTTGGTCAAAAGGTACCTCAAAGTTGCATGGTCAGTATACACAATTACTTTAGATCCCAGCAAATAAGATATAAACTTATCCAGAGAAAATACAACTGCTAAAAGTTCCTTTTCAGTGGTAGAGTAATTAACTTGGGCATCATCTAGGGTTTTTTGCTAGCATAACATATAACATGTAGAGCTTTATTTACTCGTTGCCCAAGCATCGCCCCTATAGCATAATCACTAGCATCACATATAATCTCAAAGCGACATGACCAATCTGATGTCATAATCACAGGTGCAGTAGTTAGTTTCTCTTTCAATATAATGAAAGCAAAAAGATAATCACTATTAAAGGTAAAATCAACATCTTTTGCAAGCAATTCAGTTAGGGGTTGTGCAATTTTAGAAAAATCCTTAATAAATTGTCTATAGAAGCCTGCATGTCCAAGAAAACTTCGAATACCCTTAATAGATGAAGGTGGTGGCAATTTATCAATCAAATCTACCTTTGCCTTATCTACTTCAATTCCTTTACTCGAAACTATATGACCCAAGACAATCCCCCTTTGTTTTACCATAAAATGACTCTTTTCCCAGCTCAATGTCAAATTGCATTTTATGCATCTCTTAAGCACACAGGTTAAGTTATTCAAACATGAATTAAAAGAAGTGCCAAAAATAAAAAAAAATCATCCATAAATATTTCAATACATTCCTCAAGCATATCTAAAAAGATAGAGAACATGCATCTTTAAAATGTAGCCGGAGCATTGCATAACCCAAATGACATCCTTCTGAAGGAGAATGTTCCAAATGGATATGTGAAAATTATCTTCTCTTGATCCTCTAATCTTATTAGTACTTAGTAGTAGCCTGAAAGACCATTTAAAAAATAATAAAAAGCATATCCAGATAAATGTTTTAGAATTTGATTAACAAAAGGGAGAGGAAAATGGTCATTTTTGGTCATAGCGTTAAGCTTCTTATAGTCTATACACATTATCTAACCTGTGGTAGTCCTGGTAGGTACTAACTCTCCTTTCTCATTTCTCACCACTGTAATGCCAGACTTTTTAGGCATCATATGAACCGGACTAGCCTACTTACTATCATATATGGGATAAATGATCCCCTTGTCTAACAACTTCTATACTTTCTTTTTCACTACCTCCTGCATATTAGGATTAAACCATCTTTGGGTATCCCTAATTGGTTTAGCATTATCCTCCAAAATTATTTTATGCATGCAAATAGTAGAACTTATGCCTTTAATGTCTAAGATTCCCCAACCAATAGCCTTCCTAAGTCTACTTAACTCCCTAACCACCGATGCCTCTTAACTAAGGGAAAGGTCTGATGCTAATATCATTTGGTGAGTGTTGCCTTCTCCTAGAAAGAGATATTTAAGAGTCAAAGGGAGTTCCTTAAGTTCTACTTTTGGTGGTTCTAGCACATCATTCTTCTCACTAATCATGATATAAGTCAAATTCATATGTTCCTGTAATGGTTCGGCTAAGTCTAGATTATCCTAGATTTCTTTCACCTCTAATTCCAAATTCTCATCCAGTCCACAATTGCCAGCTTAACTTCCACTTTATCTGGTCTATCCTGCACAAAAACCTCATAAGCATATGCATCCAAGCAGTCTATCTAAGAATATTCATCAAAAATAGGGTTAGGAGAACATGTCATAAACTCAAAAACTTTAAATTCTACTGTTTCTCCTTAAACGGTCATAATGAGCTTACCATTGTGTACATTTATTACAGTTTGGGTAGTGGCCATAAAAGGTCTACCAAAAATGGTTTGCTCCTTTTCTCTTAATGGTGAAGTTTCCATATCTAATACAACAAAGTCGACAAGAATGATTAAGTTATTGATTTGAACTAACAAGTCCTCAATGATATCCTGAGGGTTTTTACTGACCTATCAGTAAGTTGAGACACATTGTAGTAGGCCTCAACTCTCCCACTCCAAGCTGAGTGAAAACTAAATACTACATCAAATTGATACTCGCACCCAAGTCGAGCATGGCCTTTATACCTTCCTACCTTCCATAGTGATATTGATTGTAAAACTTCCCGGGTCCTTCATTTTTTGAGGCAAGTATTGCTAAAGGATAACATTTGTTATTTCTAATACTAGCACATTTTTATTATTTCTATACCTCATCTTGTTGGAAAATAACTCCTTGAAGAACTTCACATAGGCATACATATTCTTGACAACATCTAACAATGGCAAGTTAATTTGAACTTTAGAAAGCGTATTAAAAATTTCAGCAAATTGCTTATCCTGCTTACTTTCTTTCATTCAATTAGGAAAAGGAATAGGTGGCTTGTATGGCTTTCTTGCTTTAT
Source organism: Triadica sebifera (assembly GCA_023653625.1). Classification (NCBI taxonomy): domain Eukaryota; kingdom Viridiplantae; phylum Streptophyta; class Magnoliopsida; order Malpighiales; family Euphorbiaceae; genus Triadica; species Triadica sebifera. The sequence continues at coordinate 15,453,923 of CM042909.1, forward strand.
AGAACTCGGGTTTAGAAAATGCCCCCTTCATCTTTTCCTTCTCATGACCCTTGGCTTCCTGCTAATGTCATTGTTGCATGCCTCGTTCCACTTGCTTATCTTCCCCGTTTTCTACTTGATGTTCCCCTACAGAAGGAAAATCATCCAAATTAGTTGGTAAATCAGCTTTATTATCATATATCTTACCATTTTGAAGGACAGTAACAATTTTAGCTTGTTCAAGTTGACTTGGCAACTTTCCTTTTCTATTCTCCTACACTGCCTTAATGATCCAAAGCACATGTTAAGACAGGGAGACCTATTTTTTCCCTATTTATTCATTCTTTGCACAAAAGACTTGTCTACACTAACTCGAAAGCCTGAACTAAGAGGGCAAATTCATGGTTGTAAGATTTTTCTTGGATATCCAAGCATTTATCATCTACTATTTGCATATGACAGTTTCTTCTTTTTTAAGGCCAAGAAAGAGGAGTAATCTATGATGAAGAAAATCTTAAAGGTGTAAGATATAAATTTCCATAAATCTAGGATTTTTTACAACTCTAATGTTATGCTATGAGAGAGTATGAGGTTTTCTGAATTGTTACATATTCATGTTCCACTTAATACAAAGAGGTATCTTGGTTTGTCATAACTTATTAATAAAATAAGGAATGAGGTGTTTTGTCATATTCTAAAGCATATTTGGAAGCGTATTCAAGGTTGATCTAGTATGCTTTTGGCCAGGGCAGGTAGGGAGGTCTTAATCAAGAACATGGCACAGGTTATTCCAACATATTGTATGGCCTATTTCCTTTTTCCTCTATCTTTAGTTGATGAAATTTAGAAGATGTTAGATCCATTTTAGTGGTGTTTAAAGGGGGATGGAATGAAAGGGGTCATTTGTTCAGTTGGGTTAAATTTTGTATTAGAAAGAAGTTTCAAGGGATGGGTTTCAAGAATTTATATGCCTTTAATCTGGCTATGTTTAGGAAGCAGGGATGGAAGCTTGCAAGTGAACCTAATGCTCTTATAACTCAGCTTTATAAAGTTAAATACTTTTGTATAGGCGATTTTATAGCAGCTCAATTGGGATCAAACCCATGCCACTCATGGAAGAGCATTTTGGTTTCTCAAGTTTTGTTTGAGAAATGGTGCAGATAGAGGTGGGTGACGGGAGAAGTATCACAGGTTAGGATGATTCTTAGTTAAGTGATGCAGATAACATCAGGATATCAAGTCATACTATCCTAGAATTAGAAGTTGCTTTTGTTAATGATTTAATGATTCCTAAAGCATAAGAGCTGTTTGGGAGTTACTAGCCGAAAGGTGCTACTCAAATATGATGACCAAGTGGAAGAAGAAAGGTCATCCTCCTCATATTCAGAAAGATATCTGACAGCACTAAAATGAGCAGTGGAGCACACCAGAATATCGTGCATTATCAACAAGAGCTAGCGCAAACTGCCTATCCGAAAAAGATAGTCCGAGAACGGGTCCTTCTCAAAACACTGCATGATCCATTTCTATTAAGTAGCATAGATGCCGAATAGTAAGAAAAATCTCATAATTTAGATGTCATACAATTTACCTAGCTAACATACTTATTTTTTTATTCATTTATCAGATTGAGAAGGAGAGCATGGATCCTAGACTAATTAATCTTTTCCAAAAGTGCTACTAAAAAAAAGATGGTGGATGGGTCAATACCCGTGTGCAACAAATTGAGGTAAGAATTTTAATGAATTTCATTAACTATAAAGTTATATAACATTTTTTTATTTTATAATCACTTCTTTATTAACAGCAGGAACGTGTTCAACATATCATTGCTCAGTCAATAGAGCTATCCATAGAAGGATCAGAAACTCTGGTTGAGCCTGTTGAACTTTTGCCTGTAGAGAGTCAGCGTGTATTTGTAGAAGCTGTAGATACCCAGCCTAACGATCGTTGTGTTTATGGATTGAGCATTAAGACTTCATTATTGTTTTATGATCAAAGATCCTCATCTCAATCTACTGTTAATTACACTATAAATCCTGAAACTATTCACACTCAGATGGAAGAGGTGGAGATGACAATCAGAGAGTAGATATGGAACAATTTCAAGAATGCCTTAGGCAGCAGGATTAGAAGGTTGAGTAGCTTCATCAGCTTAATCGGGAATGGGATTAGCAGCTAGAAGAGCGCTTGTGAGAGAGACACACAGACTTAGCAATGACTACAACCAATCATGATGGAGCAGATGCGTGCTTTTATACATGATTGGACACGAAACAAGCAGCCCTAATCCGGAGGTTTAACTCCTCATTCTTCCTCACCTAAAAATCCTCCATCAACTTTTTGATGTATTTATTTTCAACTTATGTTGGGATTCCATTATTCTAATAACTATTTTAGATAAAAACAATGAATATTATATTATAATGAATATTGAATGGTATGAATATGTTGAATTATATGATATTCAGATACTTTATAACCAGGTTACTTATGTGTCATAAGCAGGTTATTTTAAAATGAACAACATAAATTTTTAAATAAAAAAAATAGAGATGCCAACTACTAATGTCGCTAAAAAAAATAATCTATCATATATTAGCAACACCAATTGGCGTCACAAAATGTGCTGCTCTGTACTGCATCGGTAACAAAATCGTTGAGTGTTTCATCTGTCGCCACTGTTTAGCGATGCCAATTCTCAGTTAGCGACACAGTTTCAGCGTCTCTAGCTAATTAGCAATGCCATTTTTAGTCTCGTCACCAAATATTGGTTACGAGTCAACTTTTTGAGACACCCCATTGGTGTCACTAAAGAGACATATATCTATTTAGTGATGTAATTTAGGCTGTTAGCGATGCCAAATGGTCGTCGCAAAATGCTATTATCCTTGTGATATTTATCCTTTGATTTAATAATTATGCTTTTATTTTTTAAAAAACAAAAACGTCTCAAAGTTATCTTTAAAACGTCAAAAAATATATTGCAATAAGTGTCATAATTACAAATGTACGACAAAATTAATATTGGTACAAATGTCAAATTAAGATGTTGATTTATGGTACCTATTTCTCGTTTGGAACAAACTAAAAAAACGTGAGATTTTCCCTGCATAATGCAAAGAAAAAAAGAGCTAAGATTGCTCAACATATATAGATGATAAAATATTGAAATTCACATAAAAGAATGGAAATTCACTTGAAGATATGTACGTAGAGAAGAGGACACGTTAAGATTAGGAAAAAAGAAAAAAAAAGGAGAGATGATGATAGGAGATAAGGATTGACAAAAAAAAATTTAAAAATATAAAGAAAGAAAGAAATGTATGAATAGATGATATTATAAATTTATTGAGATAATTTAGAAGATTAAAATTCTGAAAAAAAAAACTAATTAAAATGCCAAATTCTTGCGGAGGCCGATGTCGAGGATCTATTCGTGTTGAAGACTAAAAAAATATTTGAGCATTTGAGGTTGACCGGAGGTAAAGTGGAAAAGTTACATTTATTTATTTATTTTATTTTAAATTATCTCTCTTTATTTAGATGATTTGGGGTCACAATATATATTGGTTCTTAGCAATAAGACTTTAAATACAATTGTAATTGTACATCATATTTCACTGTCTTTTATCTGATATGAGCATAAGTTTATTACTCATTCCAAAATTTGCAATAGTAGTGAATTGTATATGTAACGCCCGTAAATTTAGATTTGAATCGCAAACGTATTTTAAAGTTACAATTGTAATTATCGGAACCAAAATTCAGATGAAAAATAATAATTGGATATTTAAGTAAATATTAAAAATGTTGGATATAGTTTTAAGAAAAAGAAAATTTAATTGAAGGCATGTTAAGAATAAATATCAATACAGTGGCATAGTTGTAATAAATCAAGAACAAGAATTAAAAATAATAATTGGCCAAGACTTTTACATGATTTACACATTTAAACATGTGGATATGATTTAAATATGTATGTGGCTTTATATGAGCTCCTGGATAAGAGGAGCAAGATAGATATTTAAGAGGGACCATAATGACATTTTTACCATAAGGATATAAAAGTCTTTCGTCCTTTTTCTTCTCTCACATTTTCAACACCCATTTTTCTTATTTTTCCTCTTATTCACGCAGAACAAAACCTCAGCCTCTACTTCTTCACCATTTTCTTTTTTCCAAACGCTAGAGTCATGAAAAACCTAAAAGAATAGTATGGTGGAGGCTGGATTTTAAAGAAAGGAAAGGTCAAACGAGAGCTTGAGGGAGAAGAATGAATCTAGAAGGGGAAAAGGGGGAGGGAACGACTGTAAAAAGGTGACTCATATCCTTTTGGTTGAAGAACTAGGTAAGAGAAACTTTCCTTCATTATCTTCTTCTTCTTTTTACCATGTTCATACCTCTAGAGACCCATTTCGAATGTGTTAGATATGAGCTTCAAATTAAGGCTTTTTTTATGCTAAAACCCTTCCTTTAAACCTTTATAATAGTAAAAATAAGATCTTGATATGGGTTATGGCATAAGAGTTGGATTTTCATAAGTAAGCATAGGGTTTATGTATCACCTCCTCATATATCTAAGATAATTACAACTATATAGAGACGTATTACATCCCATGCAAGAATTAATATAAATGTTTCCTTTATAAATTATTTATGTGCATCATGTCCATGATGTCTATAATTTAAAATCCATGAAAAATATAAAATATAGTAAATACGTCAATAAAAGAGCTTGAATTTCCATAAGTCCAAAAAGTTTACAAGTTAAATATTTTGCTCAGAAGAGCCATAAATTACAAAACCCAATGTTCAAAATGACATGGACAAATCACGAAGACTTTACAAAAAGGTCAAAAATGTGATATATCATATATCCTATTGTGACTAAAGTAGCAGGCTCTTCTCTTCAATGGCTTTTCCAACTTTCACACTCCACCTGCGTGAGTGACACAGAGAACTCTCACACTAAGCACATCATTTAGTGGTATACAGTAACATAAATAAGGTTATGGAATACAAATATACCATTTACAAAAGGGATGCATATAATTATCATTAAGACCTAGATATGTAACAATATTAATATGATATTCCAACAGAAATATATTTGCATAAATATCACGAGGTGTACTCATACAGATGAAATCCATTTCATATTACAATTTAACAAAATAGATAAACACATTTATGAATGTTATCCTTATTTACCCTATAACATCTCAATCCTGGATTGACTAGGATATAAGCAAACTCTCATAGTTTAGAATTATATCAATTGCCGACTAAAATAGATATGCTTGTTGCAGGCTAGGGTGCCAAGTATAATTTTAATAATTCATATGGTATTGTACTAACCTTTAATGATATGTCATCTATCATATTGTAAATTCTAAAGTTGATGTTATGGGCTCAATTACATAAATGTCGGGTTCCATTTATTCCATTATATGGGATGTCTTTTTATCCTTAATTTTATTACAAATCAAAGTACTCATAATCATGAAACACATCTTATACACTCATTTAAAGAGTAATTTTTATGTTATTATACATTGTATCAAACTCACTTTGCATAATCACAACATTTAAAATTTCTAGTATGACTACCTTCATAACCGTGACATTATAGTTCATAGGCATAAAAGTGACTGTCATAAGTTGTTTATCTATGAACTCGGTCCTGACTTTAATTATGAAGGCTATTGGTCTAAATCATGCATTTTGGAAATGCATTCACAGGCGTGAATGAATTGATCATGGGCATGAAGCTATGACTTCATGGCTTCCTATCCGTCACTCTAGTGGTGACTTAAGTCAAGAATGCTACTAGATCTTACCCCATCTTAAGTAATAGGTATTCAAGATCGTGATGTTCACAAGTGTGAATCTTGGAAAATTTTAAGTTTCCATATTCGAGCAAAACAAAGTAAACATCACTTTTATTATGCATACAAATCTCTACAATTGGTGGCAACAATCACCCTATCAATACATAGTCACACAAGTGTCATATTACCATATCTTGACACAATCTAACACATTGAAATACTAATTTATTCATAATCATCAATGTTAAACCTTGAGGGGTATTTTCCATCATTTTGATGATAACAAATAAAATAGCAATATTATATTTAACATACTTATTTTCTAAGTCTATTAAACAGGACATGGAATAAAATAGCAAGAATGGAGATTGGAAGAATAATCCTTGAAAGACAAAATTAAGGAAGTAGCATGTTCACGCCCGTGATCCTATATGTCACACCCGTGAAAGAGCTAACGGTTACCAAAACCAACATTTGAAGTTCACGACCATGAAGGAAGAACAAACCGTGAAATTGACATTTAATGTCATGCCCGTGAATTAAAATGTCACATTTAATGTCATGCCCGTGAATTAAAATGTCACGCCAGTGAATGTTAATGAAATTTTCATCCAGAGAGCTTCATGACCAAAGTCACCACTTGGATCACGCCTGGGAAGTTTGTCACGCCCGTGAATATGTATGTCACGTCCGTGACCCAATATTTCAAAACATTCTAGAGAGCTTCACGACCAATGTCACCACTTCAGTAATAGCTTGGGCAGAAATGTCAAGCCCGTGACAAACATAGTCATACCCGTGAATGATGAAAGAGAAAAATGTCAGGCGCGATTATGTATAGAGGGTTTAATATGCTTATTTCTTGGTGTTGTTCTAACATGTGTGGAGATGTGAGGTTCTCTAGACTTAATAAAGATGGTTTCGTGAGAAGATGATGATGTGTCCTTAAATCCTATACCATGTCTAATTAAGGGTGATCTTTGAGACACAATAAGAGTATCTAAGCTCTCTTTACCTTTGTGAAATTTAGAAATGGAATTTCTAAGTTCCTCAACTTCATTTTTCAAAGCATTATTTTCCTTTAATAAAGAAGCAGTTGAGGGTCATGATGAGTATTCATCTAATGAGTTTTGGAGAGTTTCATTAGATAATTTAAGCTTTATGTTTTCCTTTTCTAAACCATCTATCTTATTTTTTAAATTAGAGATGTTATTTCTATAAGTACTAAATTTACTTATATATTTCTCTAATTCTAGATTTAATTCTTCTATTAGGCTTTGCTCATCATCATCATCATCATCACTATCATCATCATTATCACTACTATCATTGTTCAAAGAGTATGAGTGTAGTGATCTTACCTTATTCGAGACATGATTTTTAATAGCCATGAAGCATAGGTTGACCTCTTCACTTTCATTATCATCTTTGTCACTTGAAGAGCTTTTGTCATCCCATGTGGCTTTGTGACCTTTCTCTCCATTGTCTCTTTGGTATTTGCTCTTATATTTCTTGAGCCTTGGACATTCTGGTTTGATATGTCCTTTCTTTCCACAGTCATAGCACTTTACCTCTTCCTTACTTCTTTGTGCATCATTAGAAGTTTGTTTGAGGTTTCTTTGCCTGAATTTTCTGGAGTTGCTCATTTTCTTCTCAATGATTCTTTTTAATCTTCTTGAGAGCATTGCAATGTTCTCATTTTCATCATCACTCATTTCTTGATCATCTTCACTTTCTTCTTGCGATTTTGAAGTAGAAGCTTTGACTGTTAAGGGCTTTCTTTTCTCTAGCTCTGCTTCAAGCTCTCTATCTCTTTTCACTGCCATTTCATGTGTGAGAAGTTTGCCAATCAGTACATTAGCATTCAAGATGCTCATATCTTCATTTGCTTCTTTTATGCCAGCAACTCTTGAGCCATAGTCTTTAGGAGGAAGACTTCTCAGGATTTTGTTGTTTACATCCTCCAAACTCATATGCTTCCCAAGTTTGTCATGTCAGTGATTGACTCATTGGATTTCATCTTGAAGAGTTCATATTCAGATGTAAGAAGTTGAATCTTCTTGGATTTGATTTGCTTAGTTCCTTCATGATAGTTTTCCAATGTCTTCCACATGTTGTATGCTGTTGGACATGATTTTTTAAATTAGAGATGATAGTTCCTTCTTGGATTTGACTTGCTTAGTTCCTTCATGATAGTTTTCCAATTTCTTCATTTGCTTCTTCAATAGATAATGAGCTTGATAGGATTGTCATTGCCTTTTTGTTTTTGAAATTTGCTCTTCTTTGAGGCTTTGTCCAATCATCTCTTGATAGGATTTCTTCTTCACCATCAGCTCCTCTTCTGGTTAGTGGTGTCCATTCTTTTCGTACTCTATCCCAGACTTCAATTCCTTCACTATCCAGATATGTCTCATTCTGAAACTTCCAATGGGCATAATTTGCTCCATCAAAGTAAGGTTTGAGACTTTGGAATCCTTCACTGGCCATATCTTAATCTTTACTAGCGCTTTTTTAGGTTTCGATGATAGACTAAGCTCTGATACCAATTGTTGCCTAGATATTAATTCAAGAAGGGGGGTTGAATTGGAGTTTCTAAAATTAAACTTTAAAGTGAGGAAATAAATAATTAATTTTCGGAAGGATAGAGAAATTTGACACAAGGATTTTATAGAGGTTCGGTTGTTAACAAACCCTACTCCTCTCCCCAATCTCAATTGGGAGTTTCACTAACACACTTAGTGTTATAATGGAGTTTTACAATCTCACTCCTAACTATTATTTTTCTCACAATGGCTCACACCCAACCCAGAAATCCCTTGTGTTTTAATGGCTCATAAAATAACTAATTCCTTGTGTTTTACAGGTTTTCCACAAACAACCTTCACTTTGTGTTTTTACAGGCTCACACAAACAACCTTCACTTTGTGTTTTTTACAAGCTCACACAAACAACCTTTTAATTTGTGTTTTAGAGGCTCACACAACTAACCCTTACAAGTGTTCTACTCTTAACCCAGAAATACCCAAATCTCACTTGAGTAATGATTACAGAGAGAAACACTCACAAATCTTAATTGCTCAATAAATGAAGGGCAAAAAGATTTTTACAGAGAATAGATTTTGGTTCTCAAAGTATTGAATGTACAAATAGCTTGTAATAAGATTTTTATTCAAAGTATATGCTATCCTCTTGTACTCAATGCATAAATGACTTCCATTTATACTCCCATGACTGATTATAGTCGTTAGGATGCATTAAATATGAAACTAGCTGTTGTACCAACCAAATAATCGTGCCTGACATTTTTCTCTTTCATCATTCACGGGCGTGACTATGTTTGTCACGGGCGTGACATTTCTTCCCAAGCCGTGACTGAAGTGGTGACCTTAGTCGTGAAGTTCTCTGGAATGTTTTGAAACATTGGGTCATAGGCGTGACATACATATTCACGGGCATGACAAATTTCCCAACCGTGATCCAAGTGGTGACTTTGGTCGTGAAGCTCTCTGGATGAAAATGCCATGATCATTCACGGGCGTGAAATTTTGATTCACGGGCATGACTCAAATGTCCATTTCATGGTTTGTTCTTCCTTCATGGTCGTGAACTTCAAATGTTGGTTTTGGTAACGGTTGGTGCTTTCACGGGCGTGACACATAGAGTCACGGGCATGAACATGCTACTTCTTTAATTTTTTCTTTTAAGGATCATTCTTCCAATCTCCATTCTTACTATTTTATTCCATATCCTATTTAATAGACTTAGAGAACAAGTATGTTAAATACAATATTGCTATTTTATTTGTTATCATTAAAATGATGAAAATACCCCTCAAGATTTAACACGGATGGAGACATATTTGAACAATTAGTATATCATGCTTATGCTTTTTAATGAATAATGTGGTGTCAACATTTCCCTTTGTAAAGCTATTTTCTAATAGAAAAGAACTTAGCCTCTCATACCAAGCTCTGGGGGCTTGTTTCAAACCATACAAAGCTTTTGAGGGTTTAAAAACATGATTTGGCAAATCATAGCTTTCAAAGCCTGGTGGTTGTTCTACATACACTTTTTCTTCTATATAACCATTTAGAAATGCACTTTTCACATCCATTTGGAAAGGCATGATTATTCAGTTTATGTATAGAGGGTTTAATATGCTTATTTCTTGGTGCTGTTCTAACATGTGTGGAGATGTGAGGTTCTCTAGACTTAACAAAGATGGTTTTGTGAGAAGATGATGATGTGTCCTTAAATCCTATACCATGTCTACTTAAGGGTGATTTTGAGACACAATGAGAGTATCTAAGCTCTTTTTACCTTTGTGAAATTTAGAAATGGAATTTCTAAGTTCCTCAACTTCATTTTTCAAAGCATTATTTTCTTTTAATAAGGAAGCAATTGAGGGTCTTGATGAGTATTCATCTAATGAGTTTTGGAGAGTTTCATTAGATAATTTAAGCTTTATGTTTTCCTTTTCTAAACCATCTATCTTATTTTTTAAATTAGAGATGTTATTTCTATAAGTACTAAATTTACTTCTATATTTCTCTAATTCTAGATTTAATTCTTCTATTAGGCTTTGCTCATCATCATCATCATCACTATCATCATCATTATCACTACTATCATTGTTCAAAGAGTATGAGTATAGTGATCTTACCTTATTCGAGATATGATTTTTAATAGCCATGAAGCATAGGTTGATCTCTTCACTTTCATTATCATCTTTCTCACTTGAAGAGCTTTTGTCATCTCATGTGGCTTTGTGACCTTTCTCCACATTGTCTCTTTTGTATTTACTCTTATATTTCTTGAGCCTTGGACATTCTGGTTTGATATGTCCTTTCTTTCCACACTCATAGCACTTTACCTCTTCCTTACATCTTTGTGCATCATTAGAAGTTTGTTTGAGGTTTCTTTGCCTGAATTTTCTGGTGTTGCTCATTTTCTTTTCAATGATTCTTTTTAATCTTCTTGAGAGCATAGCATTGTCCTCATTTTCATCATCACTCATTTCTTCATCATCTTCATTTCTTCTTGTGATTTTGAAGTAGAAGCTTTGAGTGCTAAGGGCTTTCTTTTCTCTAGCTCTGCTTCAAGCTCTCTATCTCTTTTCACTGCCATTCCATGTGTGAGAAGTTTTCCAATAAGCACATCAGCATTCAAGATGCTCATATCTTCATTTGCTTCTTCTATGCCAGCAACTCTTGAGCCATAGTCTTTAGGAGGAAGACTTCTCAGGATTTTGTTGTTTACATCCTCCAAACTCAGATGCTTCCCAAGTTTCCTCATTCCATTTATAATGGCTAGAAGACAGTTTGTCATGTCAGTGATTGACTCATTGGATTTCATCTTGAAGAGTTCATATTCTGATGTAAGAAGTTGAATCTTTTTGGATTTGACTTGCTTAGTTCCTTCATGACAGTTTTCCAATGTCTTCCACATGCTGTATGCTATTGGGCAATGTTGTATTCTCCCACATTCTTCAATAGATAATGAGCTTGATAGGATTGTTATTGCCTTTTTGTTTTTGAAATTTGCTCTTCTTTGATTCAAAGTATATGTTATCCTCTTGTACTGAATGCATAAATGACCTTTCTCCCCATTGTCTTTTTGGTATTTGCTCTTATATTTGTTGAGCCTTGGACATTCTGGTTTGATATGTCCTTTCTTTCCACACTCATAGCACTTTACCTCTTCCTTACTTCTTTGTGCATCATTATAAGTTTGTTTGAGGTTTCTTTGTCTGAATTTTCTGGAGTTGCTCATTTTCTTCTCAATGATTCTTTTTAATCTTATTGAGAGCATAGCAATGTCCTCATTTTCATCATCTTCACTTTCTTCTTGCGATTTTGAAGTGGAAGCTTTGAGTGCTAAGGGCTTTCTTTTCTCTGGCTCTGCTTCAAGCTCTCTATCTCTTTTCACTGCCATTTCATGTGTGAGAAGTTTGCTAATTAGCACATCAATATTCAAGATGCTCATATCTTCATTTGCTTCTTCTATGCCAGCAACTCTTGAGCCATTGTCTTTAGAAGGAAGACTTCTCAGGATTTTGTTGTTTACATCCTCTAAACTCATATGCTTCCTAAGTTTCCTCATTCCATTTATAATGGCTAGAAGAGGGTTTGTCATGTCAGGATTGACTCATTGGATTTCATCTTGAAGAGTTCATATTCTAATGTAAGAAGTTGAATCTTCTTGGATTTGACTTGCTTAGTTCCTTCGTGATAGTTTTCCAATGTCTTCCACATGCTGTATGCTATTGGGCAATGTTGTATTCTCCCACATTCTTCAATAGATAATGAGCTTGATAGGATTTTCATTGCCTTCTTGTTTTTGAAATTTGCTCTTCTTTGAGGCTTTGTGCAATCATCTTTTGATAGGATTTCTTCTTCACCATCAGCGCCTCTTCTGGTTGGTGGTGTCCATTCTTTTCGTACACTATCCCAAACTTCAATTCCTTCACTATCCAGATATGTCTCCATCCGAAACTTCCAATTGGCATAATTTTCTCCATCAAAGTAAGGTTTGAGACTTTGGAATCCTTCACTGGCCATATCTTAATCTTTACTAGCGCTTTTTTAGGCTTCGATGCTAGACTAAGCTCTGATACCAATTGTTGCCCAGATATTAAGCCAAGAAGGGGGGTTGAATTGGAATTTCTAAAATTAAACTTTAATGTGCAGAAATAAACAATTAATTTTAGGAGGGATAGAGAAATTTGACACAAGGATTCTATAGAGGTTCGGATGTTAACAAACCCTACTCCTCTCCCCAATCGCAATTGGGATTTTCACTAACACAATAAGTGTTACAATGGGGTTTTACAAGCTCACTCCCAACTATGGTGTTTCTCACAATGGCTCACACCTAACCCAGAAATCCCTTGTGTTTTAATGGCTCACACAATAACCAATTCCTTGTGTTTTACAGGCTCACACAAACAACCTTCACTTTGTGTTTTTTACAGGCTCACACAAACAACCTTTTAATTTGTGTTTTAGAGGCTGACACAACTAACCCTTACAAGTGTTCAACTCTTAATCCAGAAATACCCAAATCTCACTTGAGTAATGATTACAGAGAGAAACACTCACAAATCTTAATTGTTCAATAAATGAAGAGCAAAAAGATTTTTACAGAGAATAGATATTGGTTCTCAAAGTATTGAATGTACAAATATCTTGTTATAAGATTTTGATTCAAAGTATATGCTATCCTCTTGTACTGAATGCATATATGACTTCCATTTATATTCCCATGGCTGATTATAGCCGTTAGGGTGCATTAAATATGAAACTAGCCGTTGTACCAACCAAATAATTGCGCCTGATATTTTTCTCTTTCATCATTCACGGGCGTGACTATGTTTGTCACGGGCGTGACATTTCTTCCCAAGCCGTGACTAAAGTGGTGACCTTGGTAGTGAAGTTCTCTGAAATGTTTTGAAACATTGGGTCACATGTGTGACATACATATTCACGGGCGTGACAAACTTCCCAGCCGTGATCCAAGTGGTGACTTTGGTCGTAAAGCTCTCTGGATGAAAATGCCATGATCATTCACTGGCATGACATTTTGATTCACGGGCGTGACTCAAATGTCCATTTCACGGTTTGTTCTTTCTTCATGGTCGTGAACTTCAAATATTGGTTTTGACAACGGTTAGTTCTTTCACGGGCATGACATATAGAGTCACGGGCGTGAACTTAATTTTGTCTTTCAAGGATCATTCTTCCAATCTCCATTCTTGCTATTTTAT